>CAJGYO010000009.1:103539753-104821561 GCA_904845875.1 Miscanthus lutarioriparius | reverse complement strand
TTAGGCATTGGTTGTCTTGTTATTGAGCTTTGCTAGTGAGCTTAGTTGGCTCTGTGCTTTTGCTTACTAGCATGTGTAGGAGCTCCTTATTGCTTAAAGTACTAGTGGCATGAGTTTGTGTGACCTTGCTCCTAGAATTGTTTAGAGAGAGCTCTAGCTAGCCTTGCACCTTCAGTTGCATAATTAGTATCTTGGCAAGGTGCTAGTGAACATATATAGAGGGGGTGTAGTCTTGGCTAGACCCGATTGTTTTAATTCGTATTTATATCGGTTGGCCGGCCGCGATTAATTTTGAAAAGACTATTCACCCCCCTCTAGTCCGCCATCTCGACCCTTCATGAGGGCAACCCTGGCAGGCTAGGGGCAAAGCCCAAGAGTAATAGGCGTAAAAAATCTGCACTTGACTTGACAAAGAAATCAAGTGCTCAAGCTTTCCAAAGTGATGCTCTCACTTAATCCACTCTCCTTTCACTCAAACCCTAAGGGAATCGAAGATTAGAGCAAAGGAGGAAGGAGAGGGGTGCTTTTGTTGCTTGGGCTTGTTAAGCACGAAGTGAGTCAATCGTGAAATGAGTCAGTAACAGTTAGAAGTGAAGAGAGAGTATTTATACTCCAAGTGAAAATCAAACCGTTCAAATCTCGTCCGGAAGTTCGGCGCGGATCTCAAGATTTCCAGCGTTAACGAAAAACTTATTCTGACAATTGAGGAAGTCAGCAGCGTGCAAGTCAGTATGGAACTCTCGGCAAACATGCTCGGGACTTCCGGCGTTACGTCGGGACTTCCGACGATACATGTTAAACAAGCAGACCAACACCTATAATGCCGGGACTCCCGGCGAGTCAAAGTCGATGTCGAACTCCCAAGCATCGGGACTTCCGGCCAGTCGAGCTTTCCAATGGCGTCCGGGACTTCCGGCGAGCCGCAACAATCGACCAGTTAGAAGCATAGGTGCGGGACTCCTAGCTTAGGTGGGACTTCACACACTTAAACGATCATAGAAAAATATTCTATGTGCTTTCGTGAAGTGCTAGTGTGTCCTAATTATTATTTAATTATTATGCTTGAGCACTCAATCTTCCTCGGACCAAATAACTTTGCATCCCTCTTTATAGTGCGGTGAGATCCTAAACTCAAAAACAAAAATTAAAACCTTTGGAGAGCGTTTTGAGTTCGTCCCAGCCTTTTCAACTTCAAGAATTGAGGGATACCATTTCATGTTTATCAACTCTTTGAATCTTTCATAGAACTAATAAGCTGCGATATATCTCATTTAGATTACATTAGTCCCTAATTTGAATGTCATCAATACACCAAAACCCACATAGGGGCAAATGCACTTTCAACCTCCTCCTTTTGGTAATTGATAACAACCAACTTAGACTTTTATAAGAATGAAAGATTTGAAAACTTTTGAACCCCAAAATTTATGAAGAGCTCCCCCCCTTGATGTATGCATGAATTTGAATTTCAATTAGAATCATCTATACATGATTTGCATACACCAAGACAAAAGCTCCGCTAAATTTTGTAATCAGTCAGGTGCAACAAGCGTGTGTGAACAAGTATATAGGCGTGAAAAGAAATGCAATATGACGTGTTATTTCACACAACAAGTAAGAGAGAATACGATGGCCAAGATTTCAAAGTAGAAACTTGAAGCAATACATGGCCATACAAAAGCATTCATCATGACAAGTAGAGATAAGCACAAGCAAATAAGATACTTTAAAACATTACTTATCCTACAATCATCCATCACACACATATAAATAGATAGTTGTCCATCACACGGTTGCCACCACACGACATAGTTCATACATGCTAAAGGTTTTAAAGTTATGAAACAATAAGACCAACTAACTTATTACAAGAGAAATCAAAGCCTAACACTCCCCCTTTGTCAACAAGTGCCAAAAGGGGTAGGCCGCGTGAATAAGCAACTACTCATCGTCATAGTCATCATCCTCATCTTGATCATCGTCGTCACCACCGTCATCGTCTTCATCATCATCTCTTCTATGTATTCCTCATCGTCCTCAGTCACCTTCCCTTTGCCATGCGAGCGAGGAGACACATCATCTTCAGACGCCGCATACCGGGCCTCATCATACAAAGTCAACGGATCACGGGGAGGCACAAGCGGCGGCGGAGGAAAGGATACAATGCACGCTTACGGTTCCAACCAATATAGCCTCTCTTGCATATCGTGCTCACGTTGAGCACTAACACAACTTGTCCAAACATGTATGTCATTAGGAACTTGAACTTGTTGGGCTTGTTTCGAGGAGGAGGGGACGAGGAGAGGGGCTCGGCACTAGAAGAGTGAAGCGGCCAGAAGATGGAAGCACCACGTGCGGAGCGAGAACCCAAGACACCTTTCCCTCTCGCTGTGGCTGCCTCAGCTTTTTCCTTTAGTTCTCTTGCAGCAAGGATGGAGGTTTTGTTGGATATCTTGAGGAGCTTTTGTTGAGTGTCATAGGGAAAACGAATGTCGGACACTTGCTCAATGACATGCATAATATATGGTGCATAGGAAGATGCTTCACGGATCCTCAAGGTAGCATCATGTATCTTGTTCCAAATATAGCGGCTGATGGAAAACTTCCGAAATTCATCGCCAAAGTGCTAAAGCACCTTACGTGAATCATCACGAAGGTAGGTGGAGTCACCGACCTTCCGGATACAAGATGCAGCCATAAGATGTTGTTGAGAACATAATAGTAGGGCTTGAAACACCGTCTGGTCCATCACTTCGTGTGTCCATCAAGATACATGTGTTGGTGCTCCTCCATATCGAGATCCTCATACTCAGTCAACTCAGTAGCAATGCGGTGCGCTATGACTCAAACCGAGAAAGCGAGAGAAAGTGATGAAGTCCACTTTATAATGCTTGCCTTCAGTTGTCCAATGAATAATGTCAACAACACCGGTGGGGTCTCTCTCATGATGATAAGAAGCATAAAACTAACAGATTAGCTCGTTGTTCCAATGCTTCCTAAATTCTAACATATAAGGCAGCCCATTGATTTGATATCCCAAACCATCTCTGCTCCAACTTCGGGTTCCTTGTACTTGCCAAGAGTATGCATCAATGCACTTCATCTGCAGGGACCGGTGGCTCCTTCTTGTTCAAGAACTTCCGATAAAGAATGGAATCATAAAAATCATAATGAAAGGGATGCCAGAAACGATACTCAAGTCGTAGGTCCTTCTCGTCCTCAGCATAAAGGTTCCTGTTCGATTGTACACGATGTCCTTAACGGTGGCGATAATCCCTTTGGAAGAGGAGGAGTCCAGCCACCAGGCGGATTAGGAGCCATGGAGGGGCTCCCGCATGATTAGCGACACACCGTGAAGCGGAACAAGCTGAGACACACCCGCCGGACCACGAGTCGATGTGCGAATCGGTGGAGTAGCAATGAAGTGCGTCACACGTTCAAAAGCTTCCTCTGCTTCATCTCTGATCGGCATATCCCCAACAAAGGCGGAGGCGGAGGCGGAGCGGCATCCGATGACCCACGGTCGCCATGGCCGCAGGCAGCACGGGAACCACTAGCACCACCACACTCTAGAGTATGATGCCTTGGTGCGGCCGGTGCGGCTTGGGAACAACAGCACGATCTTGATTCTTCTTGGACGCTTTTCCCCGATGGCGCGAGGGACTGCTACCACCTTCCATATTGCGAAGAACACTAAGTGGGCGAGAAACAATACAAGGAGGCGAGCGAGCACCGAGTGAAGAAACAAGAATGGAGTGGGAACTGTAGGGTCGGGAGTTCCGGCCAAGGTCGGGACTTCCGATAGCCGGAAGTTTCGGCCCGATGTTGGGAGTTCCGCCAGTCCGGAACCTTCACGACCTCGGGACCTCCGTGCCCAATTTGACCATCCCATTCATGGGGCTTCAAATCACGACACACATCCATACAAGGAGATAGAGGAGTGGAGAGGAAGAAAGAAAAGAGGCAAAACATAAGGTACATTGGATTTAGGGTTAGGACACCATGGTAGTACCTTGAAAGCGAGAACGGAGGAGATGAAGAAAAATGAATCGCGATCGACGACGAACAAATCCACGGGCACAATCTCCACCACCAATGGGTTCTCCACCACACCAATCACAAGTCCACCACGATCCGAATAAAAACAAGGAACGCAGGCGGTGGAAGGGGGGGAGGGGGCAGGGAGTGCCAGCAATACCTCGTGGCGCAACAAAGAAGAATGGAGAGGCGTGGCCGGCCACGAGGAGGGAGGGGCAGCGAGGAGGCAAATCACGGTGGCCGAGGAGGAGGAGGTAGGTAGGTGGCGCAAGGAGAAGCGGAAGGCGGCGCGTGGGGAAAAAAGAAAATGAGGCGACGGACCCAGAGAGAAGGGACGGGCAAGTTAAAGGAAAACGAGCAACCCGACCAAGCGCAAGCAAAAACCACAATTCGTCGGGACTTCCGGCGTAGGCGAGACTTTTTCGGCCGTTGGGACTTCCGACGAGCGTGGGGACTTCAACGTGGGAAGCAGAAAAACACCTTAACCTGCACTCACTCTACCATGTGGGGCAAAAATATGATGGACACTAACATTTTCACAGGTGACCAGATTTCATTCAACCAACACAAAACAATAGTCACTTATGAAAATTACAAAATAGAGTCTGAAAGTAGCACATAATGTTTTCGCAATGCTTTTCTCCTAACTAGATCAAACAAAATGTGTGTGCAAGGAATCAAGCCACATTACGAGAATCAATGATATTTAGTTCACTCCTCAAAGCACAAAATCTTTGACTCATCTAGAGGCTTTGTGAAGATATCGGCTAATTGCTTTTCGGTGCTCACATGGTAAATGGCGATATCTCCTTTGGCTTCGTGGTCTCTCAAAAAATGATGTCGGATGTCTATGTGCTTTGTTCAAGAGTGGTTTACGGGGTTGTTTACCAACTTAATGGCACTCTCATTGTCACACAAAAGTGGAATCTTGGTTAACTCACATCCAAAGTCCTTTAATGTTTGCTTCATCCAAAGTAGATGGGCACAACAAGCGCCAGCCGCCACATACTCGGCTTCGGCGGTGGACAAAGCAATGGAATTTTGCTTCTTAGAGCTCCAAGACACCAAGGATCGACCAATAAATTGGCAAGTCCTGATAGTACTCTTTCGAGTTACTTTGCAACCGGCATAATCCGAATCGGAATAGCCAAGTAACTCAAAAGTGGAGCCCATAGGATACCACAAGCCAAGATTAGGAGTGTGCACTAAATACCAAAAAATTCTATTAACAGCCATTAAATGACATTCTTTCGGATTAGCTTGAAATCTTGCACACATGCACACGCTAAGCATAATATCGGGCCTAGATGCACAAAGGTAAAGGAGTGATCCAATCATGGAGCGATATACCTTTTGATCGACGTCCTTTCCTCCTTGATCAAGATCAAGATGTCCATTGGTTGGCATGGGTGTCATGATGGACTTGGCCTTGTCCAAGTTAAACTTATTCAACATGTCATTGGTGTACTTGGTTTGACTTATGAACGTGCCATCCTTGAGTTGCTTGATTTGAAATCCAAGAAAGAACTTCAACTCTCCCATCATGGACATCTCGAACCTATTTGTCATAATCCTACTAAATTCCTCACAAAAAGCCACATTAGTACTACCAAATATTATGTCATCGACATATATTTGGCAAATAAAGATATCATTATTGACTTTGCGAGTAAATAAAGTAGCATCGGCCTTTCCTATCTCAAAACCTTGTTTGAGTAGGAAATCCTTTAAACAATCATACCAAGCTCTAGGGGCTTGTTTGAGCCCATAGAGCGCCTTGTCGAGCTTGTAGACGTGGTTTGGATACTTGGGGTCTTCAAAGCCCGGTGGTTGCTCTACATACACCAACTCAGATAGGGGGCCATTGAGAAATGCACTCTTCACGGCCATTTGATATAACTTGAAATCATGATGGGCGGCATAGGCAAGTAGAATGTGAATTGATTCTAGCCTAGCCACCGTTGCATAGGTCTCTCCAAAATACAAGCCTTCAATTTGAGTGAATCCTTGAGCCACCAACCTTGCCTTGTTCCTTGTTACCACGCCATGCTCATCTTGCTTGTTGCGGAAAACCCACTTGGTTCCAATCATATTTTGCTTGGGTCTTTCCACCAAGGACTAGACTTCATTCCGAGTGAAGTTATTCAACTCCTCTTGCATGGCTATCATCCAATCCGGATCATCAAGTGCCTCTTCCACCCCCTCGTCGAATGCTCCCCAATATGTTAACAATGGGATGATCCCGTTGAATGGATTGATGCACTCTAGGATATGGCACTTGAGTTGATCTTTGGATAGGGCCATCATCATCACGGTCATGATCGATTGGAAGATCACAATCATAAGCTTGTGGGGGGTTGACTTCACTTCTTTCTTCATTGTTGAGTTGTGGTTGAGCTCGCTCATTGTTGACACCATCTTCATGAGAATGACCTTGTGCTTCTTTTGATCTCCCATCTTGACTATCTCTTGTTGCGAAAGCTTCACCATGTTCATTTGATGAAACATGATGAATGGTTGGATTAAGATCATCATGCACAACATGGTCTTCATCTTCGCCTTCAACGGGCTTTACTTCACCAATAGCAAGCTTCTTGATTGCTTCATGTGGGGCTTCCTCATTACCTACATTCTCAACATTGACTTGCTCTTTTTGAGAGCCGTCGGTTTCATCAAAAGTCACGTCTATCGCGATTTCAATCAAACCGGTGGTTTTATTGAAAACACGATATCCATGTTCGTTAGTACCATAACCAAGCATGAAACCTTCATCAACCTTTGGTGCAAACTTAGAGCTTTTGGATTTCTTATTAAGTATGAAACACTTGGATCCAAAACTCTAAAGTAGTGCACCTTAGGCTTTACGGTTAGAAGTTAAGTAGGTGGTCTTTTCTCTTTTCTTGTGAAGATATAAGCGGTTGATAGCATGACATGCCGTGTTGACTGCTTCCGCCCAATAGTTGGTTGGAGTCTTGTACTCATCCAACATTGCTCTTGCGACTTCTATGAGCATTCGGTTCTTCCTCTCCACAACACCATTTTGTTGTGGAGTGTATGGAACCGAAAACTCATGCTTGATTCTTTCTTCATCAAGAAACTCTTCAATGTTGGTGTTCTTGAACTCCGTCCCGTTGTCACTTCTAACTCTCTTGATTTTAACATCAAACTCATTTTGGGCTCTTCTTGCAAACTTTTTGAATATACCTTGGACTTCACTCTTTTCACGCAAAAAGAATACCCAAGTGAAACGAGAATAATCATCAACAATTACAAAATCATATTTGTTACCATCAATGCTTATATAAGCGACGGGTCCAAATATGTCCATGTGAAGCAACTCCAATGGCCTTTCGGTTGTCACAACATTCTTGACGGGATGTTTAGCTCTAACTTATTTTCCCGCTTGGCATGCGCTATAAATCCTATCTTTCTCAAAAGAAACATTTGTTAGTCCAAGGATGTGTTCGCCTTTTTGAAGTTTGGCCAACTTCCTCATCCCAACATGGGCAAGTCGGTGATGCCATAACCAACCCATGCTAGATTTTGTCATTAAACAAGTCTCGGGATTTACTCTATTTGATGTGAAATCAACTAGATAGAGTTTCCCTTTTAAATGACTCGTAAATGCAATAGAGGAATCCTCCCTTCTATAGACTTCCACACCCTTATCCGTAAAGAGACAATTGTAACCCATTTCACAAAGTTGTGAGACGGACAACAAATTGTATCTCAACGAATTCACAAATAAAACATTGAAAATGGAATTATCATTTGATATAGCAATTTTACCCATACCGAGTACTTCACCTTTTCCATTGTCACCAAACACAATATTTCCACTTTGATCATGACTTGGTTGGAATGATGTGAACATGTCCTTCTCTCCGGTCATATGATTGGTGCATCCACTATCCAACACCCAACTTGTTCCACCGGAGGAATATTCCTACAAAGACAAATTAAGCTTTTGTTTTAGGTACCCAAAAAGATTTGGGTCTTAGGGGGTTAGTCACATAAAACTTGGGCACCCAAACACTACTCATAATTTTCTTTCTCTTTTGGGCACCAACATACTTAACCACAATCTTGCCATCCTTGCCCCAACAACACATATAGTCACTAGCATAGCACCGTTGAAGTGGTGCTTGTGGCTTGAGGACATCAGATTGCTTTGTCTTGATTGTCTTGGTATTTGTAGGTTGGATCTTTGGAATGTAGACCTTGTTGTTGGCATTGCATATTAGCTCATCAAGAGCAACGCCCTTGTATATAGTCTTGTTTGATTGCTCTTGACACTTGCACCCATTCTTCAATATCATCTTCAACCTATGAATTTCCTTGTCTTTCTTCTCTAACTCAACAAGGTTAGTTGTATATGCATTCACATCAATTTTGTAGCATCTTTTACAACCATCACTAGTGGAGACATTAGAGTCTTCGGTTGCCTTAGGAGAAGTTGAAGTGCTAGCCGAAAGAGTACTATAGTTTAACTCAAGATTTTGGTATTTTTCTTCCAACCTTTTGAGGCTTTCTTGAGCTATACTTTTCTCATACTTGAGGCTAGCTACTTGATCATTAACCGAGGAATGTTCCTTAGTCAATTTCCCAATTGAGTCATTGGCTAAAGATAATTCAACGGTTAACTTCTCAACCTTCATCTTTTCCTCGGCGATAGATGCTTCAAGTGCAAGGTTTTTTCTCTCTCTCTTGAGTAATTATATCTCCTTGCAACTCTAAGCATCTATCCCTCTTCTCTAATTTCTTCATTAGCATTTTTATTTTAGTGAAGGCCTTTTTACCAAATTTCTTTATCATGGTTGCTTCAATTTCTTCTATGTTATCATCACAACTATCATACTCATCACTAGAGGAAACGGGTGTAGTATGTACCTTCTCCCCTTTTGCCATGAGACAAGTTAGGGTGTAGTAGTCGTTGTCGATGAGGTTGGAGAAGAGCCTCGGTGGTGAAGATAGGTTGGAGAAGAGTTTTGGTGGTGAAGTTGAGTCGGGGAAGATCATGGTCGGTGAAGAAGAGTGGTGGATGGTGATGTTTGCGGCTCCCTTCTTCTTCTTCTCATCATCACTTGAGTTACTATCACTTGACTCCCATTCTTCCCCAAGATGAGCTTCACCTCTCTTCTTGCCTTTGTTCTTCTTGTCATCATCCTTGTCATGCTTGTGCTTCTTTTTCTCATTAGGACAATCGGCTATGAAGTGACCGATTTGACCACATCCATAGCAAAATCTCTTTTTGAACCTTCTCTTACCATCACCATAGGTCTTGCGGTTGCTTTTCTTCTTCATAAACTTTCTAAGATTTCTAATCACAAATGCAACCTCCGCATCGGAATCTTCTTCTCCACTTGAGGAATCATCCTTCACTTTCTTCTTCTTTTCTGGACTTGAACCTTGACCTTCATGTTGTTGAGTTGCTTTAAGGGCGGCACTCTTGTTGAAACCCATTGCATTAGGATTTTGATTGTGAGCATTGATTGCATCTTCATCTAGACACTCATGATACTTAAGCTTTGAAAGAACTTCTTAAGGTGTCATCTCATCATAACCAGGCCTTTCCATGATCACGGACACTAGCATGTTGTTCTTGGCTCTATAGGTTCTCAACATCTTTCTAGCAACTTTGTTGTCATCCCATTCGTTGCTACCTAGAGCTCTTATGCGGTTGACCAATGCCATGAGCCTATCAAACATGGATTGTGTTGTTTCATTTTGCAAGAATACAAATCTTTCCAATTCACCATGAAGTAACTCTATGTTGCCTTTTCTCACACTTTTATCTCCTTCAAATGATACTTTCAAAGTATCCCAAATTTGCTTTGCACTTTCCATTCCATTCACTTTTCTAAACTCATCCGGAGCTAGGCTTGACACGAGCAAAGCTACGGCTTGGGCATTTTGATGAAGGTTGTGCACTTCTTCCGGAGTTATCTCTCTATCTTCATCGGTAGGAATCATCACACCAACATCCACAACTTCCCAAAGTCTTGCGGCTATTAGATGCATCTTCATCTTGTAAGACCAATCGGTGTATCTTGTTCCTTCAAAGTGAGGTGGCTTGCCAATATTAACGGACGGAGTATGTAGTCTTGAACCTTTCATGATTTGTCCATAGTCAAAACTCATGTGTGAATATATTCCTTTTCCATGAGCATGCTCACCGGCTCCAATATCACTAGCGGCATCTTTGTTTACTTCATTCTTGTTACTAGTATCATTCTTGCCACGTATTGCATCATCAACCTTCTTGCTCAATTCTTCCTTCAACTTGCTCATCTCATCTTGCATCTTTTTCATTTCATCTTGAAAGAGCTTGGCTTGAGCACTCATCAACTCTTCAGCTATTTTCTTGGCCATTTCGACGGCAATGGCTTGCATCTTGTCGGTCTCCGACATTGTGTCTTCTCACATGGTGAAACGCAAAGAGAAGACCTTGCTCTGATACCAATTGAAAGAATCTAACAATGCCTAGAGGGGGGTGAATAGGCGTATCTAAAAAAAATACTGCAAATGCTAAGTTCAATTCTCATCATCCTTCGTCGAAGTCCCGACGTTGGGTCGGAACTCCCGACGTTGTCGAAGTTCCGGCATAAACGTCGCCAGCCCGATGCCTATGTGAACTACAAAAGCGGTCAAGAAATTTAACTTTGGATAAATAAACTTACAACCTCACTTCATAGTGATTTGGTGAAGATGTTGGGTCACTCCTTGGCCGTAAAGCCTCCAAACCGTAGATTGAGTCCAAACCCTAAAATGGAAGTTTGGGAGAGAAAGAGACAAACACATACAAATAATCTCTAGCAATCACAACAACAAGCACACGGGACACAAAGATTTATCCTGAGATTCTGCAACCCCACTACGGAGCTCCTACGTCCTCGTTGTTGAGGTGACCACCAAGGTCGGAGTCTTTTCCACCTCCTTGCCTCTCTCAAAGCGATCACAAAGGTCACTTGAGCTTTCCACTAAGAAATTGAAGGGTGATACAAACTTTCTAAGGCTCTTCCACAAGATGGAAGCCCTAGGGCAACGCCTAGCCGGCTAGGGGCAAAGCCCCAAGAGTAATAGCCGCAAAATCAGTCGGCTTGACAAAATAATCAAGTGCTCAAGCTTTCCAAAGTGATGCTCTCACTTAATCCACTCTCCTTTCACTCAAACCCTAAGGGAATCGAAGATTAGAGCAAAGGATGAAGGAGAGGGGTGCTTTTGTTGCTTGGGAGCTGTTAAGCACGAAGTGAGTCAACTGTGAAATGAGTCTGTAACAGTTAGAAGTGAAGAGAAGAGTATTTATACACCAAGTGAAAATCTAACCATTCAGATCTACGTCGGAAGTTCCGACGCAGATCTCGGGACTTCCGGCGTTAACAGAAAACACTGCTCACAACGGGTCAGAAGTCCGTGCGTGCAAGTCAGTGTCGGAACTCCGAGCAAACATCGGGACTTCCGACGTACACAGTTAAACAAGCAGCCAGCACCTCTGATGCCGGGACTCCCGACGGGTCAAGTTAGTGTCGGAACTCCCGGCAAACGTCGGGACTTCCGATGGTCAGTACTTCCGACGAGCGTCGGGACTTCCGGACGAACACGACATAATCCACCATCGGAAGCATAGGTGCCGAGACTCCCGGCTTAGGTCGGGACTTCCGACCGTCGGGAGTTCCGACTTATGTCGGGACTTCCGACACCGACAGTCATAGAAAAAATATTCTATGTGCTCGTGAAGTGCTAGAATGTCCTAATTTTTATTTAATTATTATTCTTGAGCACTCTATCTTCCTCAGACCAAATAACTTTGCATCCCTCTTTATAGTATGGCGGATCCTAAACTCAAAAACAAAATTAAAACCTTTGGAGAGCATTTTGAGTTCGTCCGCCTTTTTAACTTCAAGAATTGAGGGATACCATTTCATCTTTATCAACTCTTTGAATCTTTCATAGGACTAATAGCTGAGATATATCTCATTTAGATTACATTAGTCCCTAATTTGGATGTCATCAATACACCAAAACCCACATAGGGGGCAAATGCACTTTCAATTAGCGACATGATCATGACCGCCAACCAGTACGCCGACGCCGAGGTGCGCTTCAACGAGGATGCAGGCACTCATCGCCCAACTCATCGCAGCGACGATCGCCCCGATGACCGGCACCACAACGACTGCCGCTACGATGACCGCAGTCATCATCGGGACAGTGGCCATGATCGGCTAGAAGGCTCCAAGTCTGGTCAATATCGCTGCCGCCGACCAGACCATATCATCGCCGCTATTGATGAGCCTTGAGCCAAGCGCAACTACGACGAGCAATACAAGAAGATCCTCGATGGCCTGTTCCCTCTCCACAAGAATGCCAAGCATAAGATGAAGGATTGCCTCAGCTTGGCTAAGGAATTCTAGGCCAAAAAGCTGGACGACGACAACAACAACGGCGCCGGAGGCCACCGACCACCTGGGGGCAATAACAATGCCTTCTAGGATCATGACAAGGTGGTCGGCACCATCTTCGAGGGCCTCGCCTCCACCGAGTGTAGAAGAGAATGGAAGCTCACCTGCCCGGGTGCTTGCCACACTACGGAAGATGTCGCCAACCCTAGCTATCGCCTCTTGGTCTCGAGGCCCCATCACCTTCCACAGGGGCCGACCGGTGGCGGATATCCCTTACACGGTGTTTCCCCGCCCTCGATGCAACCGCGAAAAAGTGCTTTTTAGAAAAGTGCTCGTTGACGGTGGGAGCGCTCTGAACCTCCTCTTCACCGAAGCCCTAAAGGAGTTGGGCGTCGGGATAACAAATCTCACACCCTCAGACTCCTCATTTTGGGGTGTCGTACCTGGCAGGGCATCCAAACCACTTGAAGAGATCACCCTACTAGTACAGTTTGGCACAGCAAGCAACTACCACATCGAGCACATCAACTTCTACGTCGCTGACTTCAACACCGCCTATCACGCCATACTTGGTCAGCCAGCTCTGGCCAAGCTCATGGCTGTACCGCACTACGCTTATCTGGTGCTAAAGATGCCTTCGCCTCTAGAATCCGCGGCCTGCATATCAACCTCTCCATCGCCACGCTGCGAGATAGAGAGTCTCGCCCTCGCCGAAGCTACTGACCTCTCCATCCAGATGGCCAGTGTGGTCACCGACGCCAAGACGGTGCCTGCCGACGACCTGGAGATCCCATCGTTGGAACCACCTCACGCCTCCGCCAAGTCCAAAGAAACCAAGGAAGTCGGCCTCGGCCTCAATGACCCCTCCAAGACCGTGAAGATTGGGGCTCACCTCGACCCCAAATAGGAAAGCGCGCTCATCTCGTTCCTACGCGCCAACGCCGACGTGTTTGCTTGGAAACCTGCAGACACGCCGGGGGTACCACGGGAGAAGATCGAGCACTCCTTGAATATCTCACCGACCACCAAACCGATCAAGCGAAGTTCTGACGATTCGCGCCAGACAAGAAGGAGGCTATTAGGGTAGAAATAAAATGGCTCCTAGCTACCGGATTCATAAAAGAAGTGTATCATCCTAAGTGGTTAGCAAACCCTGTTCTCGTTGAAAAAAAGAATAAAGAATGGAGAATGTGCGTTGATTACACTGATCTTAACAAACGCTGCCCTAAAGACCCTTTGGGTCTGCCTCGAATAGATGAGGTTGTAGACTCCACCATTGGCTTACTGAACTCTCTCTCCTCCTTGGATCATTACTCCTGGCTATCACCAGATTTCCCTTAAGGAAGAAGACCAGATCAAGACATCGTTCATCATGCCTTTTGGTGCGTACTGCTATATCGCCATGTCCTTCAGACTCAAGAACGCCAGGGCGACCTACCAAAGGGCAATCTAGATGTGCCTCGATCAATAGATCGGCCGTAATGTCGAAGCTTACATCGACGATGTGGTCGTCAAGTCCAAACCCGCCGATAATCTCATCCCGACCTCAAAGAAACGTTCGCCAACCTAAAAAGCTACCGATGGAAGCTGAACCCTTCAAAGTGCATCTTTGGAGTTCCGTTCGGTATACTCCTAGGCTACATCGTCAGCACACGTGGCATCAAACCCAACCCCGACAAGGTCTCCGCCATCACCAACATGAAACGACCAACATGCGTCAAGGATATATAGAAGCTTACAGGTTGCATGACTGCTCTCAGCCGCTTTATATCACGCCTCGGTGAAAAGGGACTACCTTTCTTCAAACTCCTCAAGGCCTCCGAGCGCTTTTCCTGGTCGGAGGAGGCGGATACAACTTTCGAGCATCTCAAGTTGTTTTTAACAAAGCCTCCGATCATGACGGCGCCCGGACCAGATGAAACTCTACTGATCTACAACGTCGCCACTTCTCACGTCGTTAGCATAACTATCGTCGTCGAACACGAGGAGGTCGGGCATGCCTATAAGGTGAAACGCCTGGTCTACTTCTTCAGCGAGGTCCTTAACGAGCCCAAGACTCATTATCCTCAAGTTCAAAAGCTGTTATATGCTATCTTGATCACGTCACGCAAGCTCCATCATAACTTCGAGTATTACAAGATTGTCGTGGTCACCGTGTTCCCTCTAGGAGATATTCTCCACAACAAAGAGGCCAACGGCCGCATCATCAAATGGGTTGTCGAGCTCGGCACTTACTCCATCAAATTCAGAAGCAGGCCTACCATCAAGTCTCAGGTGCTTGCTGATTTCGTCACTGAGTGGACCAAGATTCAAGAGCCCATCGCCGCTACTTGCCCCGAGCACTGGGTGATGTACTTCGACGATGCCCTCAACATCAACGGTGCTAGTGCGGGCATTATGTTCATTACGCTAACCAAGGATAAGCTCCGATATGTTCTCCAAATACATTTTCCAGCCTCCAACAACGCCGCTAAATATGAAGCGTGTCTCCACGGACTCCGTATAGCCGTTGAGCTCGGCGTCAAATGCCTCATGGTATACGGGGACTCCGCGCTGGTCATCAATCAGCTCAATAAAGACTGGTCCTGCTCCAATGACAAGATGGATGCCTATTATGCCGAAATTAGGAAGCTTAAAGGGAAATTCTACGGTATCGAGTACCACCACGTGGTACGAGATCAAAATCAGCTCGCCGACCACCTATCCAAGTTAGGCTCCTCTCATGCCGCGATTCCGTCGGGGGTCTTCGTTCAAGATGTTTTGGTGACATCCATTAAAGAAGAGAAGGAAGTTCAAGAGACTCCCCCCGTCGAGCAGCTGGTACTTACGGTACCTTCGTCGGTCGTCGATTGGAGGGAACAGTTCATTAGGTACCTCACCAGCGCCGAAGTACCCGTCGACAAGACTGAAACCAAATGCCTAATCCATTGAAGCAAGCATTACGTGCTGGTGGATGGCAACCTGATGAGGAAAAGTGCCAAGGAGGGGATACTGTAGAAATGCATCACCCAAGAAGAGGGAGTGAAGCTACTTCTCGAAATTCACTCTGGTTCCTGTGGCAACCACGCGGCCTCGAGAAACATGGTCGGCAAAGCTTTTCGAGCTGGTTTGTATTGGCCCACGGCCATCTCCGATGCAGAAGACCTCGTCCGATGTTGGGAAGGATGTCTATTTTTCGCCAGGCAAATACATGTGCCGACACAAGAACTGCAGACCATCCTAGCTTCCTGGCCTTTCGCATACTGGGGACTGGATATGATTGGGCCTTTTCAAGCTAGGACCAGGTGGTTTCCGGTACATGTACATCACCATCGACAAGTTCTCCAAGTGGATCAAGTATAAACCGCTTGTCTCGGCTACGGCAAAGAAGGCAGTCGAGCTTTTCAAAGATATCATCCACAGATTCGGTCTCCCGAACAGCATTAGCACCGACCTCGGAACCACGTTCACTTGTCATCATTTTTGGGACTTCTGCGAAGACCAATGCATCTCCGTTAAATACGTCTCTATTGCCCATCCTAGAGCCAACGGCCAGGTCGAACGGGCGAACGGCATGATCCTTGATGCCCTTAAAAAGAGGCTATATCAGAAAGAAGAAAAGCATCCGAGCAGATGGCTCAAAGAGCTACCAGTTGTGGTCTAGGGACTGCGCACTCAAGCTAGTCACAGCACCAGTGTGTCTCCATATTTCTTGGTCTATGCCTCAAAAGCCATACTACCAGCGGACATTGCCTTCTGAGCACCTAGGGTACAACATTATGATGAAGAGCAAGCCACTGCTGTTCGGACAAAGGACATCGATAGGGCTGAGGAAGAACGTCTAATCACCTACGTCCGCACAACCAAATACCTAGAAGGCTTGCAAAGGTACTACAATCGCAATATCAAAGGTCGTTCATTTGCTATCGGCGACCTTGTTCTCCACAGAAACCAAAAAACTGAAGGGATGCACAAGCTTTCCTCCCCCTGGGAAGGGTCTTACGTCGTCATGGAGGTTACCCGACCAGGGTCTTATCGGCTATGTGACTTGGACGGAATCGATATCCCCAATTCATGGAACATTGAGCACCTTATCCGTTTCTATCCTTGAAATGCTCTAGTTATGTATTCTCCACTCCATGATGAATAAAGTTTTGGTCGCCATAATTTGTCTCCATTTTTTCTCCAATATGATTTAATCTCCACTTACGGTCACCGAGCTCTAAGCTACTCCTTAACGAACTCCAATACGAGATTGCCATAACTGCTCCATCGCGTTTCTCCATATCTCCAACATGTTATCGCCATAAAACACTCCGCCACATTTCTCCATATCTCTAAAATGTTTCACCGACCACCTAGCAGCACACGTTCTGTTCTATGCTCCATGGAGAAGACCCAATCTCTGATCTCTCCCTACACATGCTACAGGCTCCACGCTCTGTATTATGGGTGGTCGGCTGCGGTTCCTTGGTCACACCTATTCCTCCTACACGTGCACGGGCTCTGTGCTCAACATTATGGACTATGGGCTAGCCAAGGCCGAGAGCTTAGTGAAGAACTAACTGCTCGGATGCCACTTATACTATGTTTATATCCAAGTTATTTTGCCAACCGCCGAGCAGCACACGTTCCATTCTGTTCTCTATGGAGAAGACCTAGTCTCCGATCTCTCCCAACACGTGCTATGGGCTCCGCGCTCTGCGTTATGGGTGGTCGGCTGTGGTTCCTTGGTCATGCATGTTCCTCCTACACATGCACAGGATCTGCGCTCGACATTATGGACTATGGCCTAGCTAAGGCCAAAGAGTTCAGTAACGAACTAACTGCTCGGACGCTACTTATACTATGTATAATTGCGTTAGGGTTAATACTACAACGATTTTTTCACCGCAATACCAGCAAACTGCATAAACATGCACATGTCAGCATTTATACATATACATAAATGTCTATCTACGCCCTTGCGCGTTTTAACTACTCTATTCAGTTATTACAACATGTTCTCCGAAGCAGATTATCGAGCTTCTCCATCACCATCCGTCTCGCCGAGCAATTCGATGTCGTCGGCCCGCCTTCTTCACCGTGTCTTCCACCTCATCCTCCATTTGCTTTGGTGCTCCACCTCGCCCATCCTCCGACAAATCCGCCCCTATCGCTTTGAAGGTCAACGATCGGGTAGTGGGACCCGACCACTTTACTGCAGGTGTGAGTAACGGCGGTAACAATGGCATCGCGGTTGAAGCTCTTGAAGTTCTCCCACGCCGCCTTGCACCTCTCGATGATGGTGTCCGAACGCGGTGGCCTGCCGTTAGACTGAGGAGCCGCCTCCAGGTCGATGCAGTCGAGCACCGGTTTTACTCCGGTGACTACGGCATCGAACTTGTTCCTTTGGGTCCTGACCTCCTGCTCCAGCACATCAAACTGTGACTTGACCCTCCGATGGTAGTCTGCAAGCATTACAAGGTTCCATCAAGCAAGGAAACTACTTCAACAGTAACTCCGACCAGGAAGTACTCACCCTTCAACTCCTCGCCCAGTTTATCCGCTCGCCCTGACTCCTTCGCCTTCTCCTCTCGGAGTTGCTCGACATTTTGGCGCAGCTGGCCGAGCTTCGCATCTTGCTCTACAAGCACAACGATCGTCAGCAACAATAATACTTCACCAACGCCAAGCAATTTCACCGATCCACCATACCTTTCTTCTGCTCGGAGACTTTCCGTAGTTGCTCGGACTTGGTCTTCAATTGCTTGGAAGCACCCGTCACCGCTTTTCGATATAGTGGCTACCGCTTTCGGACTTGCCCTCTGACTACTTTCGACGCGGTCGCTAGCTGCTTGGATAGGATGCCCTTCTGGTATTCTAGGTCCCATGCATTGGACTCAGCAAGGTCTCGCTCATGCTGGGCTCGCTGGATGTTCTTCTCCATAAGGTTCATCGCCTCCTTGAGTTTTTCATTCTCCTCGGCGAGGGGCACCATCCTCTTCATTAGCTGGCGGCGCTGCTCGGCAGTCCGAGTTATCCCCTGCAAACGCACAATGACAATGACAAACTCCGATCTCCAACATCAAAGATGAGCACTCCAGATGCAATACTAACCTTGATTTGTTTCATCACTCCGGCAAGGGCGGACTCTAGTCTCCTCAGCTCCCTGGTGGTGTCCTCCTCCTCAACAACCACCACCTCATCGCCGTGTTTGCGGAGGATTCAGACAACTTGGGTTCGAGATTCCTCACGTTCGATCTCTTCCACCTTGTCCTCCTCCACCGCAGCTGGAGGCACCACCGGGGGGCTCCGTGGCTGGACAGCGTGTCCGATCATGCCCGTCGACGCCTCATGGAGCGTCGCCTGCTCCTCGGGCACTATAGGTGCTCTCGACTTCGACGTGGCATCAGCGACTCCAGCCTCCGCTCCCAAACACCTGGTGGCTTTCGCCGTTGCCCCGGGGACCATCACCGACCCGTCCTTCGTCGACGCCAATCTTTCGCCGCCACCAAGTTCATCAGCAGCGGTGGTTGACTCCTCCACCGGCTGCCGAGCACCCGGGGACTCCGGGACGGGAGCCACCGGCATTGCCTCCGCCCTGGGACCAGCCCTCGGCTGCTTGTTAGTTTGGACGGGTGGGGTCAGATCCTCCGCACGCCTCGCGCTACATCAGACCAGCTTGTCAGTCACCAAAAGAGATAAGGATACAACAACAAAATAATTCCAAGGCAAGGATACTTATGTGTCGGCCTACCGGTACACTTTTCTAAACCGGCGCTGCCTACCAGAGCCCCCAGCCGTGGCCTTGGGGTCGATTCCTGCGCCTTGGGGTAGAGGTCACACGGTCTCCGCCGTCAGCCTCTCCTCCCCCCGCCGCTCCAGGACTTACCTCGCCTACTGCTCGGGGACTCCCTTTGCTTGCTACGTGGGAACTCCCGTCGCTTGCTGCTCAGGTACTCCTTCCCCTTCCTCCAACTGCCCCTCCGCAGCGTGCTGCGCGGAGGCGCCTTAGTGCTCGGTGGAGGAGCCACTGGCACTTCGTCGTCATCTGACCACTCGGACATCGCGGCGCTCCACGTCCGAGTGGCTCGGTCACCGCCAAGCGAGATGCCGCCGGGCTTGAGGGGAGCGGCACCTGCCGTCTTTCTTTTCTTCTGGGCCGGCTCGTTTGACACTGCCCTCTTCCCTCGGACTTTCTCTGACACCGGGGATGGACTCTCCATACGACCAGCGTTCGTGCCTCTAGACTCCGACGAGACGTTGATGACTCCCTCCTCAGGCATCTATTGCCTGCAGCCAATCGTCCCTCGGCACGCCTGAGAAGTACACCGCTCTTTCCTGCGAATGGATCTTCGCATAAGTGAATCAGTCCACTGCTCGGCAACAACAAAGGATAAAAAGCATCAGGAACACACAATTACGATATTAACCTGATGAGGTAGATTCTTGCAGTGAAAGGGTCACGTCTGCCCTGGCAAGTTGAACGAGGCAAGTGGAGTGAATAGCTCTGCGGCCCGCTCCTACACAACGTCCCATGATAGCATCTCCGTCCTCTCCCGGGTACCGTCGGTCTCCACCTTGAACTCAAATGCTGCGTGGGCCCTCTCCTTGTAGGGATGGACACGACGCACTATGAAGCTCGCCGCCACTAGTCCACCGTTGGTCTTCACGCCCTTTATTAAGCCAAGGAGCTCCCTTACCTGCTCCATATCAGTACCGCTTGGTTTCTCCAACCAGCTTTTCTGGCTCTCCGGGATGTGGTCGGCATAGCAGCGGATGGCGGGGTGGCTCTGCTTTATGTAGAACCACCTGGCATTCCATCCCTTCAACAACGTGTTCAGCGGCACAGTAAGGTACTCACCCGCCATTCCATCGTGCAGCTGAAGATATACGCCGCCAACCACCTTGGAACCACCGCCACCCTTCTTCTTCAGCCAGAATAGGTGACGGAAGAGGTTGAAGTGGGGAAGGATTCCGAGATACGCCTCACAGAAATGGATGAAGATAGATATGTGCATTATGGTGTTTGGGTGGAGGTTGCACAGACTAACTCTCCAGAACTCCAACAAATCCCTCAAGAGCGGATGAACAGGAAAACCTAATCCGCGCCAAAAGTAGTCCTCAAACACTACAGCTTCGTCGGTATGAGGCATTAGGAAGGGCTCACCGAGGGTCGGCCGCCATCCGGCGGTGATGCGGTCAGGAAGAACGCCCGCCTACAACAATCTGTTGAGCTCCGCCTCCCCCGTGCGTGATGGCGCCCACTCTTCATCACGCCTGGCTTCGGCACTCACCTTCTTTGGGCTCGCCTTCTTTGGGTTCACAGCTCCCCTCTTCGGCACCAACTCTCAGATCCGGATTGGGGCTGGCGGCGGAAGCGCGTGCGGCTATTGGAAGCGCGAGGGTTGAGGAGGAAGATGAAATGGCAAAGTGGCAACGATGGGAGCACGAGGTGCGGCGGCACAGATATAAAGCACTCCCTCCACCTTTTCGCATTCAAGGGTTTCTGGGAAATCGCTCCCATGATTGGCGCCTCTCCGAATTCTCTGCAACAGCAAGCTGGGCCGTTACCTGGGCTTTCGCACAACGGAAACCCGTATCACCCATTTATCTCCGCAATTTGTTACGACTCGCTGAATATTCATCGACTTCTCCGCCAACCGTTACGGCTCAGTAATTACTACTGTACAACCATTACTCTGGTATTTTCTCCGCAATTTGTTTTCTCCAAGATTTCCTCTCGTGGCTCGGGGACTGCGTCAGCATTACGTCTTGGTTCCTCACCTGTAGCACCCAGTTTTAAAGACAAAACCAGATACACACTATATGTGAGCCCAGGAAGTCAAATCTCACATATAGCCACAAATAAGGATAATATCAAGAGACAATACTTACTACATAACATATTAGTAAAAGAAAAGTACCCTTAGAGTATAGACAGCGGAAAGTCGACTCCAATCTTCAGGCAAAGACTCCAAATCCACAGGGACGACTGACTGGTTGACCACAACCCTAACTCCTCCAAACCAGCAATCTGGTACCCATCCGATATTTTTATCCAAAGTATAGAAAAATAAAGCAAACGTAAGTACATGTCGTACTTAACAATTATATCATGGGGTTCATGAGGCTCAAAAGGCTGATACTGGTTTACTGCGATTAGCTTTAATAAGTCATCTTTTTAAGCAACTGAGTGTCAAAGAATTTATCATTCCCATAAACACATGATCAGGTAAACATGAATAATGTATAGCATAAACAATTAATCTTTAGAACCATTATCCATTAGTGATAATCTCTATTTCATAAGGGTCCAAGGCCGCTCGTGTCCGTGAGCACGGCTGTTATAACAGTTTTACACTCTACAGAGGTTGTACACGTTCACTGTGAGTCGTGATTTACCCTTTTGCCCGAGGTAGCTAATCTCTTGACCTACTTCCAAGGAAGGTCGGCAGGGTTCACTATGAAGCCTTTCAAAGGATTCGTCTAACAAGTTAGGGCCGCTAGGCTTATGTGGCCCATCTCTAGGAGTGGCACGCGTGGGCATCGCAGCACGGTACACACTTCCCAGCAGCAAAGGAAACATACCCTGCGCCTTAAAGGTAACCACTAACAAGCTAGAAAAGATCCTCATATTGAGCTAAAGCCAGAGCCATATGTCCCTCACAGCTGTACTATAAGTCTCGGATGATCGCTTACAGATAAGTCCTTAGGGAGAGGAATCTGAAGCATATAAACACTCCAGCCCCCTGTTTCCATGTTACTAAAAAGTCATGTTTTAATGTTTATTGCATATACCATTAGTCAAGTTACAAGATCATGGTTTTGATTAAGCACTAGCAAAAACTACCCAATGCAATATCCCAAAGGTATCAAGGTACAAGTTATCAAATATCTAGGATATCCTTATTGTCAACAAGGTAGACACATGCAATATAAATTAAGTGTTTAAATGTGAATAGGTAACAAGGATGGTCCCATGCTATACTTGCCTTAACTTGCTTTTCCCCCAAAGCAATATGCTCAAAAGCCTTTAGTATTCCACTTTCAATCTTCTGCTTCCAATTCTTAGCTTCTAGTCTTCAGAGAACTGATTCTTAATTACCACGTAAACCTCACCGATTGACTGAACCATATATCACCACACAAACATCCATACATGGCATACACATAAGAATATATGAGAACAATACATCAATCATAGAAAAATAAGTAAAAGAGTTTGAAACACGATTCTACGCATCGTTATGGACACACAGTCGCGAGATGCACGCTAATCGAAGCTACGGTTCAAAAGTTACAACTACCGAGAGATTTGCTTAATACGTGGAAAAGAAAGCTATAGGCTTCGTTTATGTTAACCATATAAATTCATATAAGATATTTTATAAATAATATAGATTAAATTAAGTCAATTCTTAGATTTGAATTATAAAACTAAAGTGAAACAAATCATATTTTATGTATAAAATTCAGTTGCACAATCATTAATTAAGATTAAACTATGATTTTTATGAAATAGTAATATAGTAAACATTATTACTAATGCGTGGATTTCGTCGTTATGAAACTAACGCAACTTGAATGGACTATTTCGGAATTAAATGAATAAGTTATGATTTAAACAAGTTTTCCTTTAATTAAATAATAGATTAAACCTACCCTTGAATTTGAAATATTGGAAACACGCCTAACAGTTATATAAACATATAGAAAACGTAAATACGATCCTAATGCAATTCGAACGGGTCAAATCGAACTTCAAACGCAAAAGTTATAGCCTAAATAAATCGAATGGCAAAACTGTAAATAACTAAAACGTATTTTTTGTAACCAATCGGGCAAAATACGCTTTTAAAAGAAGAAAGCGTAAACTGTGAAATGCGTAATGGACTGCGGGTTCTATTTTGAATAAACCAAGGGGCTCTTCTAAAAAGCAGCCACGCGAAGGGGTATCGGGGATTCTGGATCGTCGGATTGGATTTGAACGGCGGTGATTTGATCGCAGGGGGGAAAGGGATAGCCGGCGGCGACTACAGTGTTCGGCCCGGCGGCCAGCTCGCCGGTGTCCGCGGTTCCGGCGACTCCGGCCATCCCGAGACAAGACAAATTCATTGGAATGATCTACAAGCGCTTGCGAAGTCTCTAGGTTACCAAAACGGGAACGGGGAGATCGTCGGGGTGGCGTTCCCCGCGGTGGCGCCATGGCTGGTGGTTTGGAGCTCGCCGACACGGAGTTCTAGCACGCTATTGGACGAACAGAGCGCATGGGTAGGACGAGTGGCTCACCGAGATTCTTATTGAGGTGGTCGCGGCGTCCGAGAGGCTTTGATGGGGCGGGTCGACGACGGCGGCGACGTCTGGAGAGAGAGGGAGGTGCGGTTGAGTTGTAATCCGGGCAAAACAAGGTCAAAACACAAAATCGGTGATACCTACAGGCGCGGTGAAACAAGGCGAAGCTCGAGGTCACGTTGGCATCGAGGTTTGCGCTCGGGAGTGGAGGATTCATCGGCGGCAGTAGCAAGCTTTGAGCGCGGCCTGGAAAAGGGAGGAGAGAGGGTTCAGCTCGGCTTTATAGGCAGGCGGCTGCAGCGTACAAGGAAGGGGAGTGGGGCGCGTTGATTGATTGCCTTCCATACGGGCGCTTTCCATGTGGCGCGGTGGACCGGCGACTTGCCATCCGTGGCGCGCCATCGGCGGGGGAGAGAAAGGAAGGAGCGCGAGGAAGAAGGAATGGGACGCGGCGCTGACGAGCGGGTCCCGGCTTGCAGCGAGGGAGAAGGGGCTTGCGGGCGCATGCGGGCGTCTGACGGCGTGGGTCCAGGAGCGCAGTGAGGGAGAGGGGAAGAGCGCGTGCAGCGGCGAAGGCCGAAGCGGCTGCAGCGCCGAGCTGGGCCGCGCGGAGTGGGCCGATGCGGTGCAGGCCGGTGCGCGGGAGAAGGAAGAAGGGCGCACGGGCGACGCGCGAGCTGGGCTGCCGAGCGGGCCAAAGCCGGGAAAGCGAGAAAGATGGGAAGGGAAGGGAGGCGGGCCGCCAGCGGTGGGCCGAGGCCGAGAAGATGAGGGAGGAAAAGGGCCGGTTCCTTGGCTGGGCTGGAAAATGAAGAATAGAAGTTTTTCAAATTCAAATTCTTTTTCTAATTCTAGTTTTCAAATCTAAGACAAATTCCAATCAAATTCAAGTATGTTTTCAAATATATTTCCCTATAAAAAAATGGACAATTTTGTTAGGCTTTCCAAGATAAATTTTATAACTTTAAAAACACTTTTATTTTCTAATTTTCTTTTCTTTCTTTTCTTTTATTTCAAAGTCATTTTCAATTTCATTTCAAAAGCATTTTAACCATTTTGACTTTCCAATTAAAACCACTCAACCAAATAAAATCCAATGCAATGGCATGTATGCTCAAACATGTTGCTACCTTATGATGTATTTTAATTTAATGAATTTTTTTATTTTCCTATATTTCATGTGCACAAAATTCATAAATAATTCATTTTAGCTCTATTTCAAAAGAGCCAATTTTTAGGGTGTTACATCACCGCATTGGGGATTTTCTTCTGTTGACTGCTGTTTTTGTCCCTGGCACCACGTGACCACGTCACCTACTATCAGGCTCAGGGACTAAATTGGCACACTTTACCTTGCGATGAATGTGCTTTTTTCTCATTTCGGGGCTACGTTCGGGGACTGGCTGCCTGCTCGGCTAGTTTTTTACTTTTCTTTTACTTTGGACCCTGGCACCACATGACTACGTCACCTACTGTCATGCTCGAGGACTAAGTGGGCACACATCACCTCACGGTGAGTGTGTTTGCTTTATTTTGGAAGACTCCGCGCCCCTTGAAGCTGAAGAAGACTATCTTCCTTTCTCGTGGTCGGACTCTAAGTGGGCACACTTGGTCCACTGCGAAGAAATTTTCGATTCTGAACTTGAGCTTCTTACACCCTTATGGCAAGCCGTACTTGGGTTACACTGCTCGGCGACGGTTCACACTACTCGGCGGCGGTTCACGCTACTCAGCAACTGCTCGGTAACTCATCACTATGGTCGGACCATGAGTTTGACTGCTCGGCTTTGTTCGCACCTGCTCGGACAAGCTCAAGACGGCATTGCACAACGGGTACAAGGCGCTCGGGGACTAGCTGTGGGGGGTACGACCCCGGATACCCATGGCAGACCACATGGGCTGCGCCCCCAGGGGTGGCTCATCCCACAAGACGAAGCCTTGCGGGACACGACCCTGCTCAGCGCCTCTCGCAAGACACCAGGAAGATATCTTAAAGATACTACGAGATCTGTTAGTATACATATGATCCCATGATTACTGTAATCTGTTATTACTTTCCGGTTATCTACTAGATCTAACCGACTTGTAACCCTACCCCCGGACTATATAAGGCGGGCAGGGACCCCTCTAAACTCACGCAATATCATACGATAGCCAATACAATCTAACAGACAACAGGAGCAAGGTATTACGTCATACTAATGGCCTAAACCTGTCTAACTCGTTTGTCTCTGTTGCCTTCTTGTTCTTGATTACACACCTCTCTGCTAATCAATCTACCTTTGTGGGATACCCCTCGAAGGACTGTCGACGATATTCTATCGACAGAGAGAGAGAGAGCGGGGGGAGGATTGTTTCTTAGATAAGAAACTATGTCTACACAAGAGATGTGATAGGTAGATAACGGAGAAAGAAGACATGATTGGACAAAAAAATATTACTGTTTTGATTGAATTTTACTGTTTTCACACTCCTACATAAACGAATTTTAAAAGTGGCTCATTTTTTCTAGGTGTGATTCACTTAGAAAGCTTCTTCTAATGAGACGGGGCTGTGATGTAGCTTATGAACTGCATACAAAATAATTTTTACGGGCTCATCCATGTAAATCAATTTTTTGAGATGATTCACTTAGCAAGTCGGCATTGAAGATGTGTCCAATTTCCAGAGGGGTTTTAAACCACCCATAAAAATACCACTTTTAGAGGTTGTTTGCAATACAAATTGTCTGAAAATGAGTATATTTTCAGAGACGGTCAACCGCCCCTGGAAATCAATCTTTTCTGAAAAGAGCCGCCAGACAAGTAAATTTGTAACTTTTTCAAAATGAATTAGGATTAATATGAACTTTCTATCAAAGTTGTAGATCCTGGCAAAATCTACAACTTTTTAGTCCATGATTTTTTGATTTGAGATTGTTTTGATGCCCAAATATTCAAATGAAATATTTAGGTTTTCAAATTAAAAATTTTGAATCTTTTAAACTATCTCGGTGAAAGGTCCTACTGGCTAGAGGGGGGTTGAATAGCCTCTTAAAAATTTCTACAACAACACTAAGACAAATGATTAGTCAATAAGATGGCGAATCGAATTTTGCACTAGTACTATACCTGGGGATGCAAGCCACCTACCCAATTCTATTTTCTATGATCTCTAGTATATCACAACAAAGCTATGTCATTAATATACACCTAGGTGATCAATCTAGTGAGTAATACAATTAAATGATACACTATCTAGTCTTAACTACCACTAGCTCTATTCAAGTGAATGTATAATGAAATACAAGAGAATGGCTTTTCAACAAATGCAACTACTTGAGCAGCGTTTGCTGCAAAATGCATTGGTACCTGATAATGATATTTGGGGTACACTTGGGGATCAACTCTTTTTTACTCAACCAAAGTCTATAGACATTTGATTGGTCACACTCAAATTGATCCTGCCTTCAAATGGCTTTGGAGAAGTCAATGCCAACCAAAGCACAAGGTGTTCTTTTGGTTACTAATCAAAAGATAGACTTAGCACAATAAATTTGCTAAGAAGGAGAAATATGAACTTAGATTCCTATAATTGTGAAATATGTAGCTTGGCAGTGGAATAAACCATAGAGCATCTGTTTCTTCACTGCCCTTTTGCTAGGCAATGCTGGGGGATCCTCAACCTGGACATTCCTGACAATGCTAACCTACCAGCTGTTGTTTCAGCTTTCAAAGATCAGTTGCTTTTTCATGGTGGCAGTAATTCTCATGAGCTGGACAATTTGGACAGCAAAAACAAGTTGATTTTTGAAGGGATGCAGATGAATATCCAAGACTGCAAAGATTTCTTCAATAAGGAGATCTTAATGGTCACGCACAGAGTGAAGCCAAGTTTAAGCCCCAATTTGATCAATGGATATCAAGTCTGAACTAGCAAGCTTTGCTCTAGCAGTCCTCATTTTTTTGTTTCTTTTTTCGTTTCTTAATCTGTTTGTTTGCTACTGTACTCTTGTATTTCCCTTTCTCTGGTTTAATAAAGTTTATCTGCCAGTTCATTAAAAAAATATTATGCACTAAAAGACGAAATTCTCTAATACAGGGAAGGCTCCTCGTATGGTGTGGCGTGGCGATAGGGAAGGCTTAATTTCATTTCATTCATTCATTCATTCATCGAGTACCTCATAGATTCTTTTTAAAAAAATAAAAATATTAACAGTATTTCCTGTAAACCTACCTAGCTAATTAAATTAGAATTGTTGATTTCATAGAAAGCGATCGAGCTCCGGATTTTTTTTCTATCTAGATTAGTACATCGACCTCGATCGGAATCGAGTGTTCATCCAAATCCTTGTAGTCAGTGAGAGGAGAGGTGCCTGCAGCATGTCGGCGTTGGACAAAAACAAGTTTGGGTTGAAGCTAGACAATCGCGGCTGCCGAAGCGAAGAGCGAACATTGGTGGTGAGCGAAGGAAGAGCTCGGTCGCTGTCGCTGCTCCGTTGCGCAGCTATCAATTGCCAGCGAGTTTAACTACGGTGCACGCTGCGCTACTGACTGCTGACCTGAGCCGCTCTCAGTTAGGTGTTAGGTCTCAGCGGCGTGCATGCGCGATCGAGCCAGCGGCAGTGGGCTGAGGGGCCGTGCGAGCTACGGGGATGCATTTCACGTCATGGTCTATGCCCTTTTACTCGTGGGGTCATCTGAGGGCCAGGATTGAATGAATGTCTAGTGTTGCGGCAAGGACAACAGAGCTACACTTTGGCAGGGCAGCGCTACCCACATGGACGGGATCAGGCGACACAAAGAGACGAGTGGGCGACGACATGGCAAGGCGCATCACTGGCTATATATATACACCTTCACCTGTTCGAGCGTCCAATACAGCAGTGCGAGCACCATTTGTGCATATAGAGCCCAATAATACAACACCAAGCTCTACGACATGGCGGCGATCTGGGTTGGTGCTCGTATTCGTGAGATTAGGAATCTGAATGGTATGCTTATATATCGTTTATGTCTTTGAGTGAGAAGAAAAAAGTTTCCATCTTCTTGGATCAAGCTCAAATCTAACCCTTCATATATATTTGTTTGAAGAGTTCATGCCTTAGCAGGCGCAAGACGTAGCAGCTGCTGCATGGCTTACAAACAAACAGTACTACACCATCATGGCCAATCCCCACCGGTACCTAGATTTCCATGTTCAAGGAAACATATTTGTACACCCTCAGCAGATCTTGGCTGGAAATGCTCGTACGTACCGCCCGACACATTTACAACATCTATATTGTATATTGGTATATATTGATTTCCTTAATATGCATGCATGCATGTGATAATTGACATGACCTAATTAAAAATATGTATACTATTTTTATTTATACTTTAGAATGCCTATTCATTGCAGAGTTTATTGTCGATGATAACGTTGAGTACACCATCATCGAAAATCCTGAAGATGTGATAGTAGGCACATAAACTTTATATAATAAATATGCATATATAAAAGCAAAGAGTGAGCAGTCTACTGAATAATTAAATTAGATAAATTAACATATGCCAACTTAAATTCAAAGAGAAACATGAGATGATGACTTTCCTTTAGGTTGCCTTAATTAATAATTAAAAGAATGCACACCTTACTGTTAGTGTTAGTGACGCACATAATTATTAGGGACATGTTACGATCATGACTTTCTGATTAATTATTGTACCTTTTTGCCATAGATTCGTGGTATGACGTACATGACGCTGAGGCGTTCTTACAACTCATCATTCGAGAGGAGGGAGTACTGCCCACGGTACATGCTCTGACCATCTCGATTTGATTTTATTTATACCAGCACACGAGCGAGGCCAAATAACGTACCTTATTTTCACACAAAACATCAATACTAATGCCCGTTGAGCATTTTGTAACAGTATTGCTGGACCGAAGATTGTGTACTACCGTGCCAACGACAATCCGTATCGCAGGGACATGGCGCTTGCTAAGGAGGCCGGAGAACATTTGATGGACGACATTAATGATGACAGCCAAACTGCTGCTGCCAGCCGACACGAGCTCGCAGATGAGGTCTGGACTCATGTATGATGTAGCAACGTTGCTTCATGCTCTGTGCAGAGAACTAGGAGATGCTCTGCGCCGTGTCGATCTTCGTCAAGTTATTATTGTATGTTTTCAGGGCCTTGCGCGGCTACTAAGCTGCTTTCATTTCAACAATAAGTGCATAAAATGAAAGCACCCTAGTAGTCACGTATGGCTCTAAAAACATACAACAACATTGTCCAGCCTAAACTGAGAATTACTGCCACCATGAAAAAGCAACTGATCTTTGAAATCTGAAACAACAGCTGGTAGGTTAGCATTGTCAGGAATAACCAGGTTGAGGATCCCCCAGCATTGCTTAGCAAAAGGGTAGTGAAGGAACAGATGCTCTAAGGTTTCTTCCACTGCCAAGCTACATATTTCACAATTATAGGAATCCAAGTTTATATTTCTCCTTTTTAGCAAATTTAATATGCTGAGTCTATCTTTGATTAGTAACCAAAAGAACACATTGTGCTTTGGTTGGCATTGACTTCTCCAAAGTCATTTGAAGGCAGGATCAATTTAAGTGTGACCAATCCAATATCTATAGACTTTGGTTGAGGAAAAAAGAGTTGGTCCCCAAATGTAGCCCTAAATATCATTATCAGGTACCAATGCATTTTGCAGGAAACACTGCTCAAGTAGTTGCATTTGCTGAAAAGCCAATTGAGATAGAGGTAAGCTCATTTGTTGAAAAGCCAATTGAGATAGAGGTAAGCTAAACAGTTGTGCACGGTTACTCATGCTGTGGGCCTTCTCCACTGTGATCAGAGCATTCTTTGCAAAGGAAAACAGTTCTAGCATATTTTGGCTTAGAGGGTTACCATTCCAACTGTCATTCCAAAGCATACAGGTTTTCCCATTTTTAATTTGGACACTGCCAAGTTCTTTATATTTTGGCAGAAGTTTAGGCACAATCTCCACCAAAAAGATCCATTTCTGGTGTGATTTGGAAGCTTCCCGTTCTTGTAATGTTTTTCCCATACTAACTGCGCCTAGGAAATGTCCAGCTTGTTGAAGAATTTGTGGAAGTTTTTTAGGAGAAGGGCATCATTCTGTTTACCAAGGTCAATAACCCATAGACCCCTCATCCTTGGGCTTACAGACCACTTTCCAAGCTACTTTAGGAGGTTTCTTTGCATTCAGATCAAAGCCTCACCAGAGGCAATGTTTTCTAAACTTATCAATTTGTTTGACAACAGACTTTAGGAGAGAAAGGGTGCACATGTAGAAAGTTGGAATTGAGGTGAGGACTGCATTAGTAATCCGAAATCTTCCAGCTTGAGACAAAAACATAGAAGTACCGGCCAACCTTCTCACACTTGTTTACCAATGGTAGAAAATCTTGGACCACTGGTTTAGTTAATCCAAGTGGCAAGCCCAAGTAAGTGAAGGGCAAGGTTCCTTTAGAACATCCAAAGGTTCTAGACGGCATATCCAACATTCCTTCATCCACATTGATGGGAAACATAGTAATACTATCCTTTGTATTACTATATACTAATCTTATATTAAATATTTTGAACCCCCAAATGATCTCAAATGAAAAAAAAGATTTAACTACAAAGTTTCAGCTCTCGTCAAGCACTACAACTTTGGTATAAGCTGTGTGTCCACCCGAGATAGTTTAAAAGATTCAAAATTTTCAATTTGAAAAACTAAATATTTCATTTGAATATTTGGGCATCAAAACGATCTCAAATCAAAAAATCATGGACTAAAAAAGTTGTAGATTTTGTCAGGATCTACAACTTTGATAGAAAGTTCATATTAATCCTAATTCATTTTGAAAAAAGTTACAAATTTACTTGCCTCGTAGCTCTTTTCAGAAAAAAAATGATTTCCAAGGCCTTCAAAAGTGGTATTTTTAAGGGTGGTTTAAACCCCTCCGAAAATTGGACACATCTTTAATGCCGGCTTGCTAAGTGAATCATCTCAAAATATTGATTTACATGGATGAGCCCATAAAAATTATTTTGTAGGCAGTTCATAAGCTACATCACAGCCCCGTCTCATTAGAAGAAGCTTTCTAAGTGAATCACACCTAGAAAAAATGAGCCACTTTTAAAATTCATTTATGTAGGAGTGTGGAAACAGTAAAATTCATTCAAAAGTGTATTAATAAGGGGTATAACACAAGTGATTATCGTCGTATGGCTAAACAGAGGTCCTACCTATTATCACAACTAATAAAAGCAGGACAGAAATCATACTATTATTATGGATAGGAGGGCCCACACTAGTAAGTAACGAAAACGACAAAAAACACTACAACCAAGTTTGAAACCTGCCGTACCCAAAGGCATCGCATTGCAATGCTCTGCTCTGCCTCTGCGGCTCTATACCGTAAAATGTAGTTCCTCCATCCACAAATAGGACAACTATAGAATGTGTAAGTTATATTAGCTTAACTTTAATAAAGTTTATAATAAATATTATTGATATTTATAAATCTAACTAGATTTATACTATGAAAATATATCTCATAATTAATCTAACGGCGCTTATCTTGTATCATAAATGTTGATATTTTTATACAACTTTAGTTAAACCTTAAATCATTTGCTTCCTCGAAAAATGACAATGACATCTTTTTGTGGACAGACGGCGTAAATGCTTTACTCATCTCCTTGAGTTTCGATGAATTTTTCAGAATTTATGAACATTTTTTGAACCAGTAAAATAACATTCGAGCTTTAAATGAGCCTCAACAGAAATTTTAAAAATGTAGCACAATAGATTGTTGTTTTCATGTAACATCTCCCAAATTATATGTGTTTCGTAAGTGATTCTTTTTTACACTAAAGTAGGTCACTTGTAAGGGCAGTCCCAACCCAAAAACTATGAGGTAGTTTTTATACTTGCCAAATCATGTGCAGACATAGTTTCTTATCTAAGAAACAATGCCCCCCCTCTCGCTCTCTCTCTTTTATTTAATTCCATTACCACATTAATTATCATTTTGCTTAGTTGACATCCTAATTTTTAAATATAAAAACCATCCAAGTTTTTAGGTTGGGAGCGTCCTAGGAGCGTATGTGGCTTGAACGAGACTCATCACTTTAATATCGAGGCATAATTATAACATTGTAACTTCCTAAATCAATTGTGAAAGATAATATAAAATAACTCTATAAATTTGAATCTAAATTATGCACATTTACCGTTATAAATAGTGTGATATTTTACAACAGGAAAGGATAAACGGAAGTAGTGAATTTTCAAAAAAAAATCATTCAATGCATGGTGATAAGCTTTTATATATAGCAATTGTAGGGTCAACCTTAGTCAAATCTTCAAATTAGATTATGATTAATATTTAATGTATGCATTTCATATTTGAACTTGCTTATGCACGAGAGTGTTTTTATTATTATTATTATTATGTTCTCTGTTTGTGTGAAAGTTCAGATAAATTTAAATCTAGATTTTATTTGGAATCTTATTTATAAATAAACCTGTGTTGCTTTTGTGGTGAGCTGCTAGGGGTGAGGAATTGTCATGCTGCAATTTACATCTCTATATATGCTCTACAGCAGTGCAAACTACATAGGCCTGTGTCTATGCTCCTACTAGGCGCTTGTGTACCCAACAGGACTCGGCAGACGACAGCACACACAACTTTTTTTCACTCGTCAGCCCAAACACCCCCCCTCCACCGTACCAACGTGAATGGGCACCAGTAGGCTGACAACACACATCAATCTCCCACTGCCCCTTCTGTGGACCCTAGCAAACTAGCAACGTGGATACTTCCTCCCCCTCTCTCTCTCCTAAAATAAAATAGTAAATGTACTTCTAGGATATGGAGGAAAGATTAATGCTACTATAAAATCATGTGTAACTTTTTCAAAAATAAAAATTAGTACCAACATGTAATGACTACACTTTGAAAATAAAAGAAATACTCCTTCCGTCCCAGAAAAAATACAATTCTAGCACAATGTCATATTTTAATACCTAATTAAGTTTGATCAATTATAGATAAACAAGTATCAATGTTTATGATATCAAATAAATATTATTAGATTAATTATAAAATTTATTAACATAATAAATTAATTTGAAGGCATATATATAAATATTATTCACTATAAACTTGAATGTAAACCACCTTTACATGGTTGCTCCGTTCTTTTTGGATGGAGGTATCAGTAAAGTTTTCTTGTATTTAGAGGACCATGATAAGTTAAAAATACTCTTTTAATATGGAATAGTAATTATTTTGGGATAAAAGTAATTGATGCCCTTATCTCTCCGACATAGGAGTTGGAGACTGACGGCACACAGCCCCCACCCCAGATAGTAGGTCCGTGGCAACGTGCCTTTCCACTGAGGGAATATTAGTACTGTGTAAACCTGGGAATGGATCGTGTAAACCCAAAGGCCGAAAGGGCCCCCAAACTCACGGGCCTAATTTTACGGATTGCATATGGGCCATGTAAACAAAAGATCGAGTTGGATTGGATTAGCTTGTAAAAAGGCTGGGCCGTAGATACGGCCCGAGTCGTCGCACGGATCGCTGAACAGGGTCGGCCCGAGGATCTGAAACGGATTTTGCCTCGGTCGAGGGGCGGCCGAGTGGGGCGGGTCTTGGGAGCCGAGGGCGGCGGCGGCGCAGTTGTTGAGGAAGAGGAGGCGGCGGCGGCGGCGGCGGCAAAGCAGCATGATTCGGTGTCCGAGATCCTTCCATCAGCGCATCGCTTCTCCATCCGTCGCCATCGCTTCCTCGGGGCGGCGGTAGCAGCGATTCCTCGTGCCCCATCGCTTCTTCATCCGTCGGCAAGATCCGTCTTGCAAGCGCCAGCAGGACGCCTCTCCGCTGCCAAGTCCACAAGGTAACAACTAATCCATCCCTCTATCTATCTCTCGGTATACTTGGTTCGGCAGGGGCGTGTGAGGCCCCGCCCCGGTTCGGCAGGGGCCGGCGCTCCTCTACCACCTAGCCTAAGCTGCCGGCCGTTTCGTGGTTGCTGCTTTGGAGCTTGCCAAATATTGCTTGTTTATCTCTTGGTTCCTGCAATCCTGCTAGGTTGAAACTTGAAAGCAATAAGGCATGGTTTCCTGGGTCTAACACATGTTAGCTTCTCAGTTGCTGTGTTCTTCTAAATATGATTCATGATTGTTTGAACTTTAGTTAATCATGCTCAATTTGTTGTTGCCTTCTTACTCTGGATGACTGCAAATTACTGCAAGTATACAAAACGAATAGCCAATCATATTGGCTTCTCCAGTAAGTCTGGAATAGCACTTATGAACCCATGTTTACGAGAATCTTTATATTGTCACCCGAATAAAGCAATCACCAATCAAAGTAAGTGATCAAACATTTGTATTTTTAAATGATCGTATCTTAAGAGTATTTTTCTAAGACCATATCTTCTTCCATGTTCATTCAACACTAGACAACCTAAGAGTAGATGCTGAACCTTCAAGTTGCACGAATCCTTCAGCTATTATTCTTTGTTTTGGTAAATGAACTACTACTTTCTGTTTGATGAGACATGCGGTGAGGTGATCAGTAATAAGTATTGATTTAAGGAGATCATTTTTGAGCATGTTATGATGGAGCTCTACTCTGGATATCTTGAAGATCATTTCAACCTCCACAAGCTAAGGTGAGCATTTCCTCTGATCAGATCCCCTGTTTCATCTGAATGTTTTTTTTTTTAATTTTTTGTCCATCTGATGCATAGAAAAAACGCCAATGTTCTCGATGATCGTCCAATCAGTCAACTGAAGTAGAATGAGACGTGAAGCAAAAGAGGAGAGCTAATAGCTTTGGTGCCACTAGCATTAATAGACTAGTAGTAGTTGATGAGAGGACCGAGAGACCGGTGATTCTAGCTAAGTCTGAATGCTCCTTAATGGACTTGACTCACTTTGAATTGCAATATTCAGATTTCACGATAATTGCTGATTGCAATATTCGAGTTAGTAACTGTCGAAATCACACGCATCGCTTGGATTGTTTGAAACACGCATACTACTTTCCAAAGGTTCTCTGATTTACATCTGCACATGTTGTCTCCGTTTTTTTACGAAATGCAGAGCAAACAATGGTTGCCGTTTAAGCAGCTTTAGTATGACCGAATTGATAATGAATCGCAGACCGGCATGGAATTCGATTTGCTTGTTTGTTCAATCCGGTTTGAACATGTGTTTTCTCTTGCTATGTGTTCCTTATATCAATACTGAGGATAGCATTGAGGTGGAAGCGCAAGGGATCTGAACTAGTGTGATTCTATATGCTAACTCATTTACAGATATATTCAGACTCTTGTCTTGCTCTTCGATTAGTGATGTTGTCATGGCATAATGATTCTTTTTAAGGTAAATCATGGCACGTGATTGTTGATTAGTTTAGCACAATGATATGTTGTGGTTGACTCGGGAAGCTAGCAAAGCCTTCTTTCAATTTCGTGAAATCTCTGTGCGTTGAGTTATTACATTTGTTATTACTAATTGTCGATATTTCTTTCCTTGCCTACCCAATTTCCTAAACTTGTGTGCGAGAATATTTTCGTGGAAACTGAATTTTTGTGATTATGTCAATCTTCTCAAGAATTTTCACTTTGTCCAAACCCATTTTGTTCTGAGTTCTCTTTATCCGATCTGAAGTAGTTGATGAGGGGATTGAGAGACCGGAGATTCTAAACCTGAATGCTAATTCCTTAATGAGCTTGACTCTCTGAATTTTCCTTGGCAAGTGTCCGAGAAATTTGCAACGCTTCACGATTATTGCTCTAGTTCATTACCGGATATCTTGTCTTGTATTGCTAATTAGTATAATAGATTAAAATTTGTGTGGCATTGCAATTCCCAAATTTTACGTTACGCCTCTCTCTGAAACTTGACATTTGCTGCGTAACAAAAAAGGTAGAAGTGTTATTGTAAACTTTGAATGCGATTCTCAATTGGGCGAATACGATTTTATCTATATGGTGTTTTTATATCGCCAGATTTCGTTACAGTCGATTATGAATGGTACTATTTCAGTTTGCCGTAGACGTAATGCTACCGGTAAACACAATCAGTAAATGAGTTACTCCTAGGATAGAGAATCACACTAAAACAACGGCGAAGAAATAGCTTTCTGCAGCTTTTATCTTTCCTATGGAGAACAAATTGCGAGCATTCGTCACACTCACACACGACGTCAAGCACCGTTTGCACCCAACTTCATCCACTCGACACATCACCGCTGTTAAACCTCTACTTTTAGTATCATATCTAATTGATTGTCATTCATTGGTTCAGAGACTCTAATTGATTAGTCCGAGTGTGATATTATGGAGAGGGTTTCAAAGAATAACAAGCAGCAGAAGTTGAGGATAGTCTTGATGCTATCTCCACCGATCGGTCGGGCCGGTCGGGGAAAAGAGGCTAAAGTTTGGGCTTATGTTGACTCGGAAATCGTTGATGGAATTGAGAAGGCTGTGTGCAAGTATTGCAAGCTCCAGTTGTCTTCTCGTAATGTGGAAAGGGACAACTCACTTGAATAGGCATATTGGATATTATTGTCATCATATCCCTCAAGAGGACAGGGATGATTCTTAGCAACTTTGAAGAACAAGTCCGATAGAGATAATTACAGATTTGATCCTGTTGTATTCGTAGAGGTCGATTGCAAAAGTATTTCCTTAGTCTTTGAGGTTGCATTTCAAAAGCGATGATCCTGCTTGGAAAGAGATGATAAATTATTGCCACCTTCATTCAATGTGGTGGGTCGACAAACTGTTAGTGCATATACGATCTTGTATGAAGAAGAGAAATTACAGCTACATCAAAAGATTACAAAGTTGAAGTCTCATGTCGGTTTAACTGCTGATTTGTGGTCGTCAAACCAAAATCTGGGGTATCTTGGAGTTACTGACTCATTACATTGATGAAGAGTTTGAGCTCCATAAGAAGATTATTGCATTCAAGCGGATCTCTTTCCCCATAACTCATTTGTTTGTGCAAGATGGCATCACGGCTTGCTTGACGGAGTGGGATTTAGTTGATCGTGTGTTCACAAAGTGACTCTAGATAATGCAAGCGTGAACAACAGAGCGCGATTAGAGACTTGCGTGTTTTGCTCTAGGTGCTCGGATGTTCTTTAAGGGTGAACACATACATGTCGGATGTGCCGCTCATGTGCTCAATATAATGGTCCAAGCTGGATTGCAAGTCATACCAAATGCAGCTTGGAAGGGTAAGAGACATTATCAAGGTTGTCACATCTACACCTTCTCGTATGCAAACATTCAACTCAATCGTTCGAGCATTAGGTCTCAAAGGCAAGTCGGGCTGATTCTAGATGTTCCCCACCACTGGAATGCTACGTATGACATGTTGAATGAAGCTCTGAAATATAAAGCGACTCTCAACAGATTCGCAGAGCGAGCGATGTCGGGGATGTTCCTAGTGAACTAGATCGGCGAGAAAATTTGAATCGCTTCACGAATTCCTAGAACAGATTCGGTGAGGCTACAAAAGCATTTTTCTGCGGATAGGCATCCAACGGCCCACCTCTTTACGAAGATGTTGATGGCGATTCGAGATGTATTGCTTGATGAGACGTGGAATACCAATGAACTGCTCAATGAGTTGGTCAAGCTATGTATACCAAGTTTCAGAAATACTGGGCTGCGCCTAGTATGGTACTTCTCATAGCTGCTGTCCTAGACCCATCAATGAAAGCTGATTTTGTCAGGTTCTTTTACTTGACTGTTGAGAATGCAGAAGCGGAAGCTAAGATGAGAGAGCTTAGACAATACTTGAAGAAATATTATCTAGAGTATGAGAGGGTTGTGAGGAACAACACAGGTCCTGTCTTCGTTACATATGAAGAGGAAGTTTTAAGTCAGGGAGAATCGAGTTCTTCTGGACTTCGTGGCAAACGGCGTGTAGAGCTTGCATTTGCTCAATTTGCATCACATAACTCGAGTACTCGCTTCGGAAAGATCGAAATTGGATATTTATTTGAATGATCCTAGAGTAGTTGTGAGACCGACAGAGAACTTTAATGTTCTAGCATGGTGGAAGAAAAACTTCGGATGCCTATCCTATCTTGTCTTCTTTGATGGCGGAGACTTCTTGTCTATTCCTGTTAGCACAGTGTCCTCGAGAATCGCTTTTAGTGTCTTTGCTTTGGAAGGATACTTGGTAAAAATAGGACATCTCTCTCTCCAGAAACACTTGAAGCGTTAGTCTGTGCGAAAGATTGGTTGATTGGCTTTAATGATGCAGAAGAAGGTAATTGTCATATTTCAGATAAATATTGCAAAGTCAATTTTATTTACAATAGTGGTTTAATATGTTTGTCTTGTTCAATGCAGGTCAACCAATGACTGGACAACGTATGTTTGAATCAGACGAAGAAGATGATGATTGACAGGTTAGTGCCCTAGCTGTTGGTTCACTAGGAATGTTGTCATATTCATTGTTTAAAAAACAACTTAATTAGACCCTTTATTTGCATGATTGATGTTTGCTATATGCAATTGATCTTCCTTGTCCACTTAGTTTTTGTGTTACTAATGCTAGTGTCACTGTTACTAATGTTCCATTTATTATTTCGCCAATTTCTAGAATATTGAACTGTGTTTTCTGCTTGAGATAAATTTCAAAATGGAGATGGATTTTTATTTAGCTATTCTTCTACATATGTTACTTCAACAATGCTACTGCTAAATGTCCTCCACTAGCAACATGTGTGTCCTGTCCAAGTTGGTAAAGAACATGATTTTTTCTTAAGCTCAACACTAGTACCGTGATATGAAATTTTTTAAGGTAGAGCATAATGCTTGCTTTCATTCTTAATTTGGATTGTAGGCTACTAAAACTGTTATTACATATTTTCATGATCTACACAATTAATTGTGATTATAGCCATGTTAACTTCAAAACCAGCTCCATGTCATTTTCCTGCTCTATATATTCAGTATATGCAAGCTCTGTTCTTTTGTAGCTCCATTCAGCAGTTAGGCATTGTGTTGTCTGAATTTTGCAGCACGTCAGTGCATAGCTTTGCTATGGTTTCAGGTTTGCCTGGTGCAGTTCGAGTGAGAGGAACTGCAGTCCATGAACTCATTTGTATGCATTGTCATTTCCATGACACAATGATCACTAGTTAAATAATTATTGCATGTTTTGTCTTAAGTGCTTATTTACTGAACTGAGCAACGTCTTGTCCTTGTTCATTCACAAGCCTTTTTAGCTAGCTCATGTGATGTCTCGGTATGCATGCATATATGTACTGTATTGATCTCATTTGGTCACTAGCATATCAGCAGTACTTTTGGAAGTTTTGAGTTAATCTCTGTGCTGATCCTTATTTGCTCTTGCCGATTAAAAATATATGCATGTGTTTCAGCTCATATATGTACTTGCTCACTTAGGTTTATTTCTTGGGAGGCAGCATTGTGTAACCGGTTAATTAGTGATTAATTAATTCATGCTTTGCCGTTCTGCTTCTGTGCCGCTTTGACAACACAATGCCTAATGTGTGCTGAAAATGTCCAAATGTGTGTTGTCTTAATGTGTGGGGCTGGTTATGGTGAGGTGTGGTGGTTGCTGTTTTTTCAGTTTAGTTATCATGTCTTGCTGTTTTTCTAGTGCTTAAGTGCTTGTACTCATTTCCTGTCATTTGCAACAGCCGCAGCTTCTACTACTCTCCTATATGGCAATAGCTGCTGCTACTTTAGATAGGCAATAGTCTTCTTAGTACAAAGATAGGCATGAGTACTTCTGTTCATGCTTTACATGTTTCTTGCATTTTAGATTTTAAAATAAGATTTTCAGTGTTGCTATGTTTCAGGTGCAAGGATCAAATTATTTTGGAAGAAAACTGGTAGTTCTACAAGATGCAGCTGGCAGTCTTACAATGGCATTGTTAGTGAGAAATTGTGACTTATGTCATTCAGAGAAGGACAATACATATTTGCATGACATTATTTCTTATTTTCTTGAATTAAATCAATTTGCACGGACATATGTAGCAGATGGATGGAGAAACTTGGATCCGGCTACATGTAATTTTTATTATTTTTCATCTTTTTAAATTAAATTAACATATCAGTGCTAGTGACCGTGCTCGTGATTTGGTTAATCAGGGCCTTGTACTCATTGCATTACTGTACATGTGCTTGTGAGAGCCCTTAGATTGCATTTAGGATCCGGCCCGAGGATTCAAAAAGGGCTGGGGCTAGATTAGGATGGTGCGACGTGTAGGATTGGATTGAACCGAGCTGAAACAAATCAGTAGGTGCTAGGATCGGGCTGGGTGTAATAATTAATCACATAGGACTGGAGTGGGGTTGGGGCCGGATCACAGCCCATTATCAGGCGGAGTACTGTGCTATCCGCATGAGTTGGACTGCTGACAGCACAGCCTTTTGCATTGCTCACATGTGTGGCAGCGGCGTGCTCACAGGCCGCTGCGGATGTGAAAATTCAGTGATGCAAGCTAGCTAGCTGCTCCCTTGCGTTGCGTTGCTAATGACCATAGATGCAGCCTCTCGTCATCTAATGATTGTGCCGGGACACAGGCTGCATTGTGCCGGACACATTGCGTTACGCAGGCTGCATTGTGGCTTTCGATAACTTTATCTAATGATGTGCCGGACACATTTTACCCTATTTTAGACTTTTCAGTCTTTTATAAATGCATGTACTAGTTTTGAGTCTTTTATAAATAAATAAAATAAAATAAAATACATAGAAATGCATGGCAGTGGCAGATTCGGATGCCACAATAATAGCAAGAAATGCACACTTGCACAGATCAGTGCCTGGATTGCCAAACGCAGTATGAATGCGCACGCAACAGAAAGTAGTAGCAGCATTCGACCGACTTCAGTAGCACAACATGATGGAGGAATGCAAGGGAAGCAAAGCAATGCGAATATGCGGTGCCTGCGAATATGCACTCACATAGAAAGCGGCGACGACGCCGGCGGAGTCCCCCGGCACGAGCTTGAGGTCGGCGCTGGCCTTGCCGTACAGGATCTTGCTCCTGGACACGAAGCCGCCGCCGGAGTTGGCGTCGAGGCGGAGCTTGAGGAGGTCGCCGTCGTACACCATGCGGTCGTTGCCCCAGCTGGGCTGCACCACGTCGTCGAACTTGCTGGCCGCCACCCCGGCGCCCAGCAGCGCCGCCACGGCCGCAGCCACCAGCACGGCCGAGACCGCCGCGGCGGGAAAGGCTCCACCGCCACCACTACCGTCCCACAACGCCATTGCCACCGCCCCTCTTGTTCGCTCACTCACAGTCACACTTGCCCTGCTGCTGCTATGCTATGGGCAGGGAGGCAGGCTGATACCGTGCGATGGAGCTGATGAGCCAATGGCGAGGCCAGGGCGGGGCGTTATATAAAGCAGGCTTGCGATGGAAGGGTGGCGCCACGTCGGAGGCCAGGTAGCCGTTGGGGCTTGGGGCAAAGCGGGGACCTGGTAGAGGGCCCAGCGGGCACGAGGCCCTGTTTGAGCTATGGCTGTGTGAGAAAGCTGCTGTGGGCTGTGAGCTGTAGAAAAGCTGAAAGCTATTTGGTTAAATAAGTATAAAATATATCTTTTATCTTTATCTCTCTTAAAACAACTATGGAAAAGCTTTTTATTCCACCAATTTCGAAAAGCAGAAAGTCAAAAGCCAAAAGCAGAGTCAAACCAGCTTTCAAAAATAAACTACGAAAAAGCAGCTGCTTCTGAAAAAGCACCCTCCAAAAACAGCTCCTTTAATTAAGTTTTTAACTTTTATAGTCAAAAGACAAAGCCAAAAACCCAACCCTGCCCCGGGCGTACGCGACGCGGTAAAAGGCAAAGCGAGAAGTGAGCGAGCGAGGGTCGTGTGACCGAGGCCATGTCTAGATCCCACCTAAAATCTAAAAATTTTCAGGACTTTCTGTCACATTAAATCTTGCGGTATATGCATAGAGTATTAAATGTAAGTAAAAAAATAACTAATTGCACAGTTTGGCCGTAATTGGCGAGACGAATCTTTTAAACCTAAATAGTCTATAATTAAATATTTTTTACCAAATACAAACGAAAGTGCTATAATAGTCAAAAACAAAACTTTTCGCATCTAAACGGGCCTGAAAAAGAGTGTACAAAAGGCAGTAGCAGAGTACTGTGCAGCATGGCGAACGTCTGGTTTCCGTCTACCGCACGCGGCACGCCTGTGCCTGGCACGGTACGGCTTCACGGAGAAGGCAGACACCAGCACCAGCAGACTGCCGGAGAGTAAACAATGGCTTTGTACACGTACTGGTTCCTTGTACAGTACTCCTACCGTATAGCAGTCACCGCACGGCTGAAGCGACGAATGCTGAGTAATACATACGGGCGGGCCTACAAATCACTACGCTCTGATGACTGCTGTAGTCTTTAGGTACTCGTAACAAACAAACATTAGCCTGTCGCTCGAAATTATTGCTCTCTGTCAAGTACGTACTCGCACGTGATGGTCCAGTTCGTTTTTCTTATAATTCGTTTTTTCAGATTATTTTTTAGTCGGAACAATATTTTTCTCTCGCAACAAATCAGCTGGAACAGTGTTTCAGCTTTTTTTCAGCGAAACGAACGGACCGGTGCATATACGAGTAGCACTGCAGAGCGAAGAGAAGCAAAATTCAAATTTTCGAGTGTCAAATACAAAACACTGATTTGTTTCAGTGCCAAATAGATAATTCTCTCTAAAAGTAAGGGTGTGTTTAGTTGGGGAGGTAAAAAATTTTGGGTGTCACATCGGATGTGTCGAAAGAATGTCGGGAAGGGTTTTTGGATACTAATAAAAAAACAAATTACAGAACCCATCAGAAAACTGCGAGACGAATCTAATGATACTAATTAATCGGTCATTAGCACATGTCGGTTACTGTAGCACTTAAGGCTTTTCATAGACTAATTAGGCTTAAAAGATTCGTCTCGCGATCTTACCGAGAACTGTGCAATTAGTTTTTTTTTTGTCTACATTTAGTACTCCATGACTATGTCTAAACGTGCCTTTCTACTCAAGCCACGTTTAGTTTCAAAACCAAATTCTCAAGAAGTGCTATAGTAGCTATCACATCGAGGGCCTGTTCGGTAGGACTGAAAAATAAGCAAAAATACTGTTCCGGCTAATTATTGTGAGAGAAAAATACTGTTATGTCTGGAAATACGGTTCACGTAAACAGTGATTTCGTGAGTGGGCTGGCCAGCCAGCAACCAGCCAGCCGAATAAGGTCTGAATCTTACGATACGTGCATGGAGCATTAAATGTAGACAAAAAAAACTAATTGCATAGTTTGATTGGAAATCACGAGACGAACGTTTTGAACCTAATTAGTCTGTGATTGAACACTAATTATGAAATAAAAACAAAAGTAATACAGTAGCAAATTCCCAAATTTCACCCACACCGCATGAGGGAATACTAGTACTGTACTATCCACATGAGTCGGACTGCTGACAGCACAGCTTTTTGCATTGCTCACATGTGTGGCAGCGGCGTGCTCATGGACCTAGGAGGCTAGGACTCAGACCAGCACTACACCTACAGCTACGTACGGCCGCTGCGGATGTGAAAATTCAGTGATGCAAGCTAGCTAGCTGCTCCCTTGCGTTACGTTGCTAATGACCGTAGATGTGTTGTCCTGTTCGCTCGTGTAAAGTGTCGTTGATCGATTCGTTGTAAGATAAAAATACTATTTATTGATTAAAAAATTATCTCTCGTCGTCTGATTTTTATTCGTTCGTGATTGTGCAGATCGATTCTGTTTGTGCATATGTGCACATGTACTCACACATGGGGCAGGGGAAACATCGTAATCAAATTTCGAAGTGAACACGGACATGTAACAGTGATAGGATGGCAATCAAGGAAACAAATTATCTCCATGAATGGAAGTTAAGGAAATAAAACCCATGTATGTGACGGTGATGTCAGAAATTATAAATTGATGACAGTTAAAGGAATTCTAAAATTTTTTATGGCAACCAGGAACCAGTATAAGTTTTGATGGCAAATGATCCAACAAATTTTCTCTCCACGTAGACAGGGCCCGTGCATAATCGCACGCCTCCAGAGTCCGCGTGGGGTGCATGCACCTATTACTACCTCCCGAAAGGAAACGGAAGCGGAGTCCGAAACGCTCCGCACGGGCTCAGGTGCTACCCACCTTGCCGTTTATTTAATACTTCCTCCGCAAAAAAAAAAAAATGCAATTCTAGATAGCGTCGTGATTCAGTATACCAAGTTTTTGATCAATTATAAATTAAAAAATATAAAAATCTTTTATATCAGATAAGCATCATTAAATTAATTATAAAATATGTTTTCATAATAAATTAATTTAGAACCATAAATGTGAATAATATTTACTAGAAATCTAGTCAAATGTGAAGCACTTTAACTGACACGTATACCATAGTTGTATTCTTTTTAGGACATAGGTAGTAATTCAAAAAATATCACGTATGAGCTCACCAGTTTATCAACATGTTCGCTTGGTCGTAAACAATCGTGGATTATAAGCCAGAACAGTATTTTTCTCTCTAACACCTTGCCGTTTATTTAATTAATTAAAAAAGTCACGTACGATCACCAGTTTAATTCCAAAAGCACGTACAGGATGAGTTTAGTTTCCAAGCACGTACAGGACGGACTATGATGAGAAGCATGCGAGGTTTGGGGACGCGATCAAATTTGTCGCCGTAGACACGTATAAAAATTCATGACACGGGCATTTATCTAGCACAGTAAAATATACCTCCTCCGTCCACAATTATAGGAATAAAATATAGATAATGGTATTTATCTTGTATTAATATTTTCTATATAAGTTTCGTTAAAATTTGAAATCATTTAACTCCTTAAAAAGTGAGAATTGTGTCTTTTAATTAAAAGAGCGAGTAAATGCTTTACCATCACCTCCATGAGTTTCGATGAATTTTTCAAATTTATGAACGTCTTTTAAACCAGTAAAATATTCGAGCTTTAAATGAGCCTCAATAGAAATCCAAAAAGCGTAGCACATATGTGTTTTTATGTAGCATCTCCCAGACCATGTGCGTTCACAAGTTACTCTTCTTTTACACTACTAACTACTAGTAGCAATGCAACGTGCGACTCGCACATGTTTGTGATTGTGGCCCCGTTCGCTTGGAGAAATTTGAAGGAATCTAACTGAATCTGGAGAAATTTGTAAGAGAGTGAACAGTATTTTCAGCCGTAAACAGTGTTTTTCCAGCTGAAATTCAGGCAGCCGAACGGCCCCTGTGAGTTGTCTCCTATTATATTAGTCTCACCATAAATTATCATTTTTATTTGTGATTGTGAGCTGTCTCCTATTATATTAGTCTCACCATAAATTATCATTTTTACCATCTACTAGTCTATGGCTAGACTTTGACAAATCCAAATTCCAAAATAACATAAATATTTGATCACATGTATCACTACTGGAGCTGACTTCACTGAATAACAAACAAATTACAATTTAAACATGATTCATTAATTTATTACATTATTATATTAAACAACATATATATTGATATGACCATGCCATCAAGCAACATGTTACAACCCTCCAATTCATGCTACACCAACTCGAGTATCACCTACATCTACACAAGCCCAAGTCTTTGATGGACCAATTACGCGTAATCGAGCAAAGAAACTACAACAAAAGATGAAATTCATTTTAATATTAATGAGAATTATATACTGCCTAAGTCATGCATGTTGCTATTGCTCAGGTTCACCAAGGAGGATAATAAGAACACACATAGAGTTGATGAAAGCCCTAGCTTGGTTTTGGATAATTGATGAAACCTAAGTGAACTAATACTTTGCTCTAAGTGATATGAGATAGGTTGGTTCACACCAAGTGATGGAGCTAGTTGGTACTCAAGGATGGAGATGGGCAAAAGATGGTGATCAAGTTCTCCACATTTGGAAAAGAAGAAAGAAAAACAAAAATGGGCTCAAGACAAAGGTATAAGCAATATGGCCATTTTTGTTTGGTGATCAAGACACTATAGAGAGTGTGATCACATTTAGGATAGATAGTCATACTATTAAGAGGGGTAATCCCAAAGCAAATGCGGTTATCCATGTGCCACTAGGTGAATTGACTCCATGCATTTGCATTAGGACCTAGTAGTGAGTGCTAATATCCCTTGAGAACCTGTTTGGAAAATGCTAACCCACGTGCACAAGTATTGGAAAATTGGTGGAGTTAACACATTTGCACAAGGGATGAAGTTGAGAAGAGATAGAAGTACTCTGGCTGCATCCGACGCTAAAGCCGAGAGCATCGGACTCTAAGTGCCAGCATCTGATGGTTAACCCTAGCACGGCAGAAGCCACAGTGTTGCATCAGACGATTGGCTGTTCGGTTGTCTGGTTCATATAGTTGCTGGTTTATAAAAAAAGTACTGCTGGCTGGTTTGTGTGAGAGAAAAATATTATTCCGACTGAAAATTTACGATCATTAACGACGAGCCACGTCCAAACGAACAGTTCGTTTAACGTGAGAGATCGGACGCAGGGCCCGCTGCTACGCCAAGTCCCGACCCCAAGCCGCCGGCACCTCAAGGGCAGGGCCCGCTGCTCTGCCGCCTCCTGCCGCTTCCGTCGCTGTCGTCTCAGGGCCCGTGCAGCAAATGGGGCTGCCGTCGGCGTCTGCTCTGCGGGCTCCAGCCGCTCCCGAGGAGTAGGGCAATAGGGCGTCGCCCACGCTTGCATCCAACGGGAATTGCTCGCCTTTGGTGGGGGTTCGTTGGCGTCTATATGGTTAGTACTATCTGATGTCTATTTGAGATTCCAGTGAGACTGCCCACAGCGTCGGCACCGGCGCAGCGGTGCTGAAAACCAATTCGTACGTCCGATGACAGGACTCAAGTCTACCTACAGCGTCGGCACCGGCGCAGCGGTGCTGAAAACCAATGTGTGGACCCCACTGGGGCCGTTGACAGCGACACCGCGGGGGCCGGCACCAGCCGCACGGCGGGGGGCGCTCGCAGGCAAGCCGCATGCCTCGGGTCAAGGAATACAATTGTTTATTGTTTCAGCACCGTGGAACCTACATGCCTCGGCTCAAGAAAATTTGTACTCAGCATCGCTGGCTACAATGTTTCTACCCGATGCCCCGTTACTCTCTCTCCTTTCTCAGCATCGGCAAAAAGACACATTGTGGGTAGTCTGAGAAGACGAACTTATGTTTGTTTCTGAATCTGTACTCTGCTATATGCAAATGCAATGTCAAGCAACTTAGTCACTTAGCATCAGGTATATATAAGTTGAGCATGTGTGTTCTTCTTTGCTGGTCGCGCTTCATTTAATAATATATAGATTCAAGAGTAGAGTGTTTGTATATATGTTATCGCTAGGTGTCGACCAAGGGAGTATGGTACTGTGTTCGCTTGGGGGTAGTCTATTTTCGTTGAAGATGGAAAATGCTTATTAATTTGCAACTATATGGGTATTGGGTTGTAAAATTCAACTCATCATGGCCGATTTTGCATTGGCACAAATGCTAGTGGACAATTGGTAGATAGATCATCTGATATATGCTTTGTGATTGACTAGCTAGTACCGTTGAACACATCATCTTTATACTTGTTTTTGGATGTGGGCGTTTAAGAGTTGACAAGAGGGAGCTCTATTTGATCCATACATAGTAATTCAAGTGTTGTTTCCTAGTTTTAGTACTCGATAGCTACGTGTGTGTTACATGTGCTGCCTTATGGAAAAAGAAAAGATCGAATGGGAATGAAGGCTATGGACGAGATTACCTGTTCATGTTGGGGTTTACTATGTTCTTTAAACTGTATAGTTCATCCATTCCTTTTCTTACTATTATACTATTCTTAGGCTTCTTAGCAGCCAGTTCATGATATTATGCCTTTCTGCTGGGTGGCTTGTTTTAGCCCTCTCATAAAGAAGTGTAACAATATTTTGCTGTGATGGGAACTTTAGATACCCGGTTTGTGCAGATTGTTGTTATTTCATCTGATTGACGGATTTGAATTTAGGGGTTCTTGCATCCATACCCCTATTTTATATCGATATTGTGATTTTACTCCTGTTTTTTTAACGTTGTGAATTTGCCCCTGCTTATTCAAAACGAAGCACCACTTTGCCCCTATTCCGTCATCCTCCCCTAATGGTGTTAACTTTTGTACCAAACGACACATATGCCCTTGTGATTTTACCCTCCCTCTCGCTCTACGTCTCCCAGCCCGACACAAGGGGCGGCGGCGGCCGCCGCACTCTCTCCTCACGTACGCGCCCCCCTCCCCCTCCTTCTCCCTCTCCAGCCCGGCGGCGCCTCACCACTCCCCTCCCAGCGGCGTTCCTCCCCCCGGTGGCGCGGTGGCTGGAGCTCATGGTGGCGCGGTGGTGAGGGCCGTAGCCGCGTCCCTCGTGGCTCGAGGCGGGTGATGCGGCGGGAGGCGAGATCTGGCGACGCTCCTCCGCTCCCCCGGCCAGATCTAGTGGCGGTGCGGGGGATCGAGCCCCCTCTCTCCTCCCTCCGGCGATGGTGCGGCGCGTGGACGACGGATCCGGTGGCAGCTCGGCTCGGGGACGTCGGATCCGGTGGCGGCACGGGGAGCCCCCTATCTCCTCCCTCCAGCGACGGCGCGGCACGAGGACCGAGGAGCTCCTCTGTCTCCTTCTCCGACGGCGTGGATCTGGGCGAGGAGATCCTCCCTCTCCCTCAAGCCCGTCGGCCATGCCGCGACGCTTATGTGGCACCCGCCCGCGCGCCACGAGCTTCGCCGCGACGCGGCGCTGGCCCGACCAGCGCCCGGCAGCGTCCGCCGCACCACCACAGCGCGCTGCCTTGCGCGCCCGCCTAGCTACTGCTGCTGCACCCGCCGTCCATGCCGCGATGCTCGCCGCTAAGCGGCACCCGCCTTGCCATGAAGCTTCGCCGACGCGGCGCCCACCAGCCGTGCCCCCTCTCTCGGCCGCAGCACTCCACCGCGACGCTTGCCTTGCCTTGCCATGAACCCACCGGCCGTGCCTCCCCGTCGATGTCGCGTGCCCTGCCCAATAGACACTGGTGGGCACGGTGCGTGAAAGGATCAAGATGCCCAAAAGGGGGGGTGAATTGGGCTAATTCTAAATTTTCTTGCAATAATCAAATCCTACGGATAGCCCAATTAACCCCTTGTGCCTAGACAAAGTGTTTCTATCAAATCAACGCATAAAAGACTTGCAACCTATGTTCCAAACTTACTCTAGCATAGCAATTCTATGAATGTAAAGACAAGTATTGAATTGCTCAAAGTAAATACTTAAAGTAAATGCTCAAAGTAAATGAAGAGAGGAACGCAGCGGCGATGTTTTGCCGAGGTATCGAGAGTCGCCACTCTCCACTAGTCCTCGTTGGAGCACCAGCGCAAGGGTGTAGCTCCCCCCTTGATCCGCGCAGAGGATCAAATGCTCTCTCTGGGTTGATTCTTGACACTCCGTCGTGGCGAATCACCCAAAACCGCTCACAACTTGAGTTGGGTCACCCACAAGCTCCATGGGGTGATCACCAAGCGCTCAATCACCACCAAGCCGTCTAGGTGATGGCGATCACCAAGAGTAACAAGCACGAACTCTCACTTGACCACGCGAAGCCTAATGAGAAGATGGATGCACACTTGTCTACTCTTGATTCACTAATGAGGTTTCACTCTTGGATTCTCAAATCACAAACACCTCACTAGGACCTTGCTCTTCTTGGCACTCACAAACGTGTTTCTCAAATTGTTGGAATGAGCAAAAGTCTCTCCACACACAGTGGAGCTTCTATTTATAAGGCAAATGACTGAAAAACGAACCGTTATGAGCTTCTACGGGATGACCGGACGCTCCGATCGTATTGACCGGACGCCTGGTCAGTTCAATCCATATAATAGTTTCCAAGTGATGACCGGACGCTTTGTCGAGTCCGGTCGACCTTCGACCGGACGCGTCCGGTCGCTCTTGAAGCTTATCATGTCGAATCGGACGCCTGGATACTCGTGGTCCGGTCACCACCGAACGGGACGCGTCCGGTCACACTTTCTCAAGTCTGGACCCTTCTTTGGAGTCGACCGGACGCTGGCCCCAGGCCATCCGGTCCACACGACCTTCCAAAGATTCGGTCACTCTAGACTTGTTCTCCTCGATCAAATGGGCCGGCCGGACCTGCGGCGGCGTCAGTTCGCTTGACCGGAACCGCCGTCCGGTCAAGATTTGACCCTCCATTCACTTCAACTCTCGATCATATGTGAATGAAGTTTGCTCCAAAGGATCTTAGGCATTCATAGGATCTACCTAGAGCTAGTTTTAACAAGTGTGCACCACACCTAACTCACTAGACTCAACTAGGTCAAGCTACCCGTTCATACCCCCCTTCATAGTACGGCCAAAGAAAAAACAAAGTCCTAAACTACTCTAAGTGTCTCTCCAACTTCAATTGACACTTAGAACTAGTTATCCTTAACCTTGTCGTCCATCCTTTGAAAACCAAAGCGATTTCCATCGAGGGGGGCATGACAACCTCAATTGCCCAATCGATCTCCATTACCATGACCTAACTTAATTGTCTCTGCAAAACACACGTTAGTCATAGTAATCTTGTATTGACATTAATCACCGAAATCCACTTAGGGGCCTAGGTGCTTTCAATATCCCCCTTTTTGGTGATTGATGACAATACCACCTCGAGTATGTTATGGAATGAGGTTTTTGACAGGCTTGGTTCATATAAGCTTTTGTCGTTAAGAACAAACGAGTTAGGCAAGCTTATATGACCCAAGCCAACACAATGTACTCAAAGGATATGAATTAAGCATGAGTACAAGTAACAAAGCTCATTTGCTTCGAAGTATAAACGCGGAAGCAAAAGCAAATGAGCATAACACAAGTGATATGACATATAGATAATGCAAAGTAGAAATCACACATGTCAAATATCACAATCACGTAGATAGCACTATCACATATATATAATAGTATGCATGAAAGTAAACACACGAATGCATAAGTAATAGTGAATCACACAAATAGAACTCCAAATGTATATAATAGGCTAATACTAGATAACTAGCTCCCCCTAAATGTAGCTCCCCCTGAGACTACATACTCAACACCCTCTCCCCTTTGGCGTCAAACACCAAAACCTAGGGGTTTGAGACGGCGCCGGGCTGCAGTGACAGCCAAGCATTTGAGGTGCGAGGAGCAAGTGGAACCGGGCACCATCATCATCGACCTGAGCTCTAATCGATCGACCCTCTGTGGCGGGAAGTGTCGATGAAGCGATCAGGTCTGAGCTGGGGGCAGTCTTTGTGAAGATGCTAGTATGTCATCAGAGGATCTCGACGAGGCGACAGACGAGGGGAGCCTCTGAGTAGTCATAGCGACCGGGGTCTCTTGTGACGGACCGGCATAATGCATATGAGGCGGAGTAGGCATGCTTGATCAACTCATTGAAGGATGCTCCAAGACTCTGAGACCGACGTGTCGAGCACACGAATAGCGAGGAGGACTGCTCGGTGTGAAGCCCATGCTGAAGTGGAGTGAATCATGCAGGGGCTACCACGGGTGAGGCCAACCACTTTGACACCTGCACAAGAGGTGAAGCAAATTGAGCTAGAGGCTGTCCTCGACCACAAGCCCATTGGGCTGTATAAATTGAGTCGAGTCATGGTGGTGGCAAGCTAAGCAAGCTGAAGCGAAGTCTGTGGGTCAGGGGCCCTAAGAGCTGTCACTACGTCTTGCATGAAACCCATAAGCCGCCGGGCCGCAAGAGTATCTCTTGTTGATGCATCTGCTTGCTGCCTTCTTTGCATGGCTCTTCTTTCTTTGCCTCTGGAACTCATCTGTCCGAGTCTGGCCCGGGCAAAAGTAGCAATTTGTCTCATGTGCCTGTCTATTCTGTGTCTGCTGCATCCGCTCAAGAATAGCAATGAGAGCGGGGTCAGTCTGTGGAGCAGGTGGAGCAAAACTGGAGCTACCGGCCTCTGCATCATATCTGCGTGGAAGCATCTGAGGAATAGGCAGATAGTCATCGTCAGAGCTGTCACTGTACTCGCTCACCTCCTGCTGTGCCTCTAGCTCCTCCTCCTCAGTGGCTGCAATCCCTCTGATGATCTCATCCTGCTGAGCTGCGGACTCTGGCACGTCGGGACGATGGCTAGGCTGTCTGGGTGCCTGAGGCGTGGTATGTCTGATCCTCTGTGACAGGTTGTAAGCTGGGAATTCTATGGTGGCACCTGTATACTCATCCATCATACCAGGGGGCTTATCAAGCACTATCCTGCGGATAAGAAACATGATCCAGTGAGCATAGGGAAGCTGTCTGCGACCCTTGAATCCCTCAGCTATCGTATGCTCCATCTCTAAAAGAAGGAGGTCCCAGATATCAAATATTGTCTGCTGCATCAGAGCACTAAGAAGCCAGAGCTGTAAGCGAGTCAGACCCTCTCTATATCCCAACCTGGGAAGCAATGTCCTCCTGATAATGGCCTCTAGCACTCTCGCTGTAGGAGTCAAGTCACTGGGGTTCCTGCTCGACCCCTCTCCAAAAGGCTCCTTGAAGCAATGTCGCACTAAATCTATAGGAGGCACCAACCCTCCAAGTGGACGCCTGGGAGGCTCCTGCTGTCCATAACAGACCTCATGTATCCTGACAGGCTGCTCCTGTAGCCTCAGTATCTCTCTGACCCTGCCACTCGTCACTCTGTAGTCTTTGCCTCTGAAAGCAAAGTGAATAAACATGTGATGTGGATCGATGAAGAGTGAAGCATAAAACTGACAAACCCAAGATGGTACATATATCCCCGTCCGTCCAATCAAATCTGTCAGTCCTAACAAATATGACAAGTATGGCCGAATGCTCTCTCCGGCTGCTGCCACAATAGACTCTATCTGACAAACTCTCTGAGATCTGAAAATTGCCCCACTGTTGAGATAAGCATTGTAGAAATCCTCCTGCAGTGGCGTGTAGAAACCCTCAGCTGCTCTCTCATCCCTCCTTGGAGGAAACCAAACCTCAAACTCAACAAAACGCAGCTGCTGAACCTGCCTGGCGGTAGCGGCCCTCAAGTCGAGGTGAACCACTGGAGGTGGACCCTGTGGTCTAGGTGGAGGACGTGATCCCCTCCGCTGTGTCGGCGGCCTCGGCGAGACTGGTACACGGGTCCGTCCAGAGCGGCGAAGCTAGGGTGCCGGCTCTGTCTCCTCGGCCTCCTGGGTCTGCTGAGGCTCTGCTTGTGGGGGCTGCTGCTGTGCTGACGGACCCTCCTTAATGGCAACCCGTCGTCCTGCAAACGTGGCAGTCCCAGCTGGACTACCGTGACGATGCTCAACCTCCTCAATCGCAGCTCTGAGTGCTGGTGAAACTTGCTGATCTACAATGACAACTCCGCTGCGGGCACCATCTCTCTTGGCACACTCTGCGGCCTCTGCAACAGCTGCTGCTCTTGCTGTCTCTGCATCAGGATACTTCCGCTTCTTGGATGTCACCTGCTTGGTTGACTTGCCCTTAGATCCGGTTGGCTGGCGAGGCGGGGGCCTCCGATCATCATCACCTGGGCCACCACCAACGTTCTTGGTGCGAGCCATCTGAACTGACAAGATGGTGAACTGCCGCTGATGAAGATCAACTGTCAAACTGCTGCTTTCGAGGCTTGGCCTCGATCCTTACTCGCGAGCTTGGCTCCGAGTTGACTGCCAACTGCCACAAGAACCACAACAGAACCGACTCGCTGCACGATAGAATAGATGGATATACAAATAAATACCATATTGCTAATAGATGCGAAACCCTAACAGAGAAAGCAATGTAGATGCGAAATTGAATCGAATGGCTTTCTACCTGACGATCAGCGATCCGTGAAAAGATGAGATGTCACGCGGGGGAACCTCGAAACTGGCTAGGGTTACACGGAGCAATGATGAACTGGCGGCCCTAGTATTTGTGAAATCAGTGCATTGCATTGCAAACTGATCTACGCAATTTGAAATTGAGACAAGGGGCTAGCCTTACCGAGAGGAGATGAGGCTAGGGCACCCGACAAGAGGTAGAGCAGAAGCGTGGACAGGGCGACTCCGACGAGCTACGGCGGCGTTGGTGTGGTGGCGCGCGGGAAGGCTCGGGCGCAGGGTCGCGGTGGCGCGGCGAGGCAAGGGCACGGCGGCGCGCGGCTAGCGAGCAGAGGATGCGCAAGAGGCGGCGGCGCTGGCTAGGGCAAGGCGGGATGAGGGCGAACAAAGGTACGACTTGTGGTTAAATAGTTCCCCACACGCGACAGAAAAGGAATTGGAGAAAGGAGTCCTGAAGCCGCGCGAGATCCACTGACCGGACGCTCCGGTGGTAGCGACCGAACGCTACCACCCAGCGTCCGGTCGATTCCAGAGAGGTCCAAATCCTCTGGAATCGGGACCGGACGCGTCCGGTGGTCCATGACCGGACGCAGGCAGGGTCCGGTCAATACAACTTGATCTTCCTTCGATCGACCGGACGCTGAACCCTTCCTGACCAGACGCACAGACGCAGCATCCGGTCACTCCTTCACCAGCAGTTCACCTCCTGTGAACTGACCGGACGCTAGACAACAGCGTCCGGTGCAGCGTCCGGTGCACCTTTTCCAGCAAATCTTCAAACATCCATCTCGCTGCCTGTTCCCAATCAAGTCCCAACTTGAATAAGATCCAAATAAACACCAATTGGGACTAATGTGAGTGACCTCTCTCAAACCCTCATATATTTTTTTAAAATATTTTGCCTTAGGATATAGTTCTTTTTAAGAAAATAGGCAACAAGAGGGCAAACGGAACAAAACGTCAAAACAACATTCATGCATATGCAATACTTGAGTAAATCTAGTTGCTTGTCAAGTTTGATCCAAGGTTAAGCTTCTTCACACGCTTTTCTGCGGTTATCTTAACCATGTTAGACAAACGCTATATGCATTGCCACGAATTTAAACATGTCGTATATTACAATGAATGCACGGGACAACACAAGCTCAATTTTTAGAGAAGTTACTAAAATCAAGTACATTGAGCTCATTCCGCAATCTATAAAATGTAGCCTCATCTAGCGGTTTAGTGAAGATATCCGCTAATTGATCTTCGGATCTTACACCTTCTAGTGATATATCATTTTTAGCCACATGATCTCTTAGAAAGTGATGGCGGATATCTATATGCTTGGTGCGAGAGTGTTGAACCGGATTATTTGCAAGTTTTACCGCACTTTCATTGTCGCACAAAAGAGGTACTTTCTCTAGAACTACTCCACAGTCTAGCAAAGTTTGTTTCATGTATAATATTTGTGCACAACAAGCACCCGCGGCAATGTATTCCGCTTCGGCGGTGGACAAAGCCACACTATTTTGTTTCTTGGAGGACCAAGACACAAGTGATCTACCAAGCAAATGGCATCTTTCGGATGTGCTCTTTCTATCAACTTTGCATCCGGCGTAATCCGAATCGGAGTAGCCAATTAATTCAAATAACGCTCCTTTGGGATACCAAAGACCAATGCTTGGTGTGTGCTTAAGATACCTAAGGATTCTTTTTACGGCAATTAAATGTGTTTTCTTAGGACTAGCTTGAAATCTAGCACACATACACACACTAAACATGATGTCAGGCATAGATGCGGTTAAATATAACAAGCTACCAATCATAGAACCGTAGAGAGTTTGATCAACCGGATTACCTCCCTCATCTAGGTCGAGATGTCCATTTGTAGGCATTGGTGTCTTGATTGGCTTACATTCATCCATCTTGAATCTCTTGAGAAGATCTTTTGTGTATTTCTCTTGAGAGATGAAGATGCCTTCTTTCATTTGCTTGACTTGAAAACTAAGAAATAATGTAAGCTCACCAATCATTGACATCTCGAACTCCTTCGACATCAATTCACCAAATTCTTTACATGAGTCTTCATTTGATGATCCAAAGATGATATCATCAACATATACTTGACAAATGAAGATATGCCCATCAAGCTTCTTGGTGAATAGTGTGGTGTCGACCTTCCCAATGGTGAAGCCCTTCTTAACGAGGAAGTCCCGAAGGCGCTCATACCAAGCTCTTGGGGCTTGCTTAAGCCCATATAGTGCCTTGGACAACCTATAAACATGATTAGGATTTCTAGGGTCTTCAAACCCGGGAGGTTGATCAACATAGACTAGTTCATTTATAAAGCCATTTAAAAAAGCACTTTTCACATCCATTTGATATAGTTTCATTTCATGATGTGATGCATATGTAAGAAGGATACGGATGGCTTCTAATCTTGCAACCGGTGCAAAGGTCTCTCCAAAATCCAAACCTTCAACTTGAGAGAACCCCTTTGCAACTAGTCTTGCCTTGTTCCTCACAACAACACCTTGATCATCTTGCTTGTTGCGGAACACCCACTTCGTTCCAATGACTCTTGCACCTTTTGGTCGCTCTTGAAGAGTCCAAACTTCATTTCGAGTGAAGTTGTTCAACTCTTCATGCATGGCATTGACCCAATCCGGATCTTTAAGAGCTTCTTCTACCTTGGTAGGCTCATAGCAAGAGACAAAAGAGTGATGAGCAATAAATGAAGTAAGTTTTTGAGATCGAGTCATTACACCCTTTGATGGACTCCCTACGATGAGATCTTGTGGATGATCTTGTAGGAGAGGTGTATTTCTTCTATTGACCACTTGAGGAGGTTGTGGAGCATCAACATCTTGTGCTTGTACCACCATTTGCTCATGGGAGATATGAGTATCTTCATTTTTAACTCTCCCATCTTTTTCACCATCTTGTGGTACACTAGATGAAGAGGGTTGATCAATTACTTGTACATCATCTTCATCATCTTTTGGCTTGATGTCTTCCACCGGAATATTCTTCATAGCCTCTCTCAACGGTTCATCGTCTACATCATCAAGATTCTCATGTGCTCCTTGGGAGCCGTTAGATTCATCAAATTCCACATCATATGTTTCTTCAACCAAGCCGGTGGCATGATTAAATACTCTATATGCTTTGGACTTCAATGAATAACCAACAAGAAAACCTATATCACAACGTCTTTGAAACTTCCCTAGGTGTTGCCGCTTCTTGTAGATGTAGCATTTGCAACCAAACACCCTAAAGAATGAGACGTCCGGCTTCTTCCCATTTAGCAACTCATAAGGTGTCTTGCCAAGGAACTTTTGAAGGAATATGCGATTGGATGCATAACATGCGGTGTTGATTGCTTCCGCCCATAGAGCTTCGGGGGTGTTGTACTCATCTAGCATTGTCCTTGCAAGAGTGATCAAAGTCCGGTTCTTCCTCTCAACTACACCATTTTGTTGAGGAGTATAAGTTGTGGAGACTTCATGTTTGATTCCAACTTCATCACAATAAGCTTCTATGTTTGTGTTGTCAAACTCTTTGCCATTGTCACTTCTTATCTTCTTGAGCTTCACTTCAAATTCATTTTGAGCTCTCTTGGCAAACTTCTTGAAGCAAGATGCAACTTCGGATTTGTCATGAAGGAAGAACACCCATGTATACCTTGAATAGTCTTCCACAATCACAAGACAATAGAGATTTCCTCCCAAACTCTTGTATATTGTTGGTCCAAATAAATCCATATGTAGGAGTTCAAGCACTCTTGTGGTTGACATAAAAGCTTTGGTTGGATGAGTGTTTGCAACTTGCTTGCCGGCTTGACATGCACTACAAAGCTTGTCCTTCTCAAACTTCACATCCTTCAACCCTCTCACCAAATCATTCTTCATAAGCTTCTTGAGTGAGCTCATCCCAACATGAGCAAGTCTTCTATGCCATAGCCACCCAAGTGTTGTTTTTGTGAATAGGCAAGTCATCAAGTTTGCATCTTCGGAGGTGAAGTCAACTAGATATAAGTTGTTGTATCTAAATCCATTGAATATCACTTGATTTTCATCTACCTTGGATACAACAACCTCTTTCTCGGTGAATAAGCATTGAAAGCCAAGATCACACAATTGCTCAACGGATAGCAAGTTGAAGCTCAATGAAACAACATAGAGCACATTTGAGATGGAATGATCATTTGATATTGCCACTTTGCCCAAACCTTTAACCTTGCCCTTTGAATTATCTCCAAATGTTATTTTCTCTTGTCCATCTACCTTTTCATCTAGTGAGGTGAACATATGAGGATCACCGGTCATATGTTGAGTACAACCACTATCAATAACCCAATGACTTTCACCGGTCTTGTAGTTCACCTACACACAAGAGATTCAAGCTTTAGGGATCCAAACTTGTTGAGGGCCCTTCACCTTCTCAACAAGTGACTTAGCCACCCAAATCTTCTTAGGCTTACTCTTGTTGGGGGTCCTAAGAACATGACTTTCATCTTTCCACTAGAATCTTTTCTAAGCATGTAGTGAGCATTGAAAGCAAAGGGTCTAGCAAGCTTGGGCAAGGGTTGTGGTGGTGGAGTTTGACACTCATGAGCAAAGTGGCCTTCTTGTCCACACTCAAAACATCTCTTTGGCTTTAGCTTTGGCTTTGATTGTTGGTGTTGAGCTTGAGCCTTCTTCTTCTCTACACTTGCCATATATCCAATGCCACTTCTATCCATCTTCATGATGGTATTCTTGAGTAGCTCACTTTGGAGATGCTTGCCTCTAGCAAACTTGCTCAATCCCACCTTGAGATGCTCTTTCTCCATCTTGAGCTTCTTGTTCTCTTCCTTGAGAATATCATTGTTCTTCTCTTCCTTGAGTTTCTTGTTTTCTTTTTTTAGCTTCTCATTCTCAAGGATTAAATCTTTGTCATGATCAAGAGTTTCTATCACAATGGTGTTGTGACTTTTCATTTCTTCAAGATCTTTCATGAGCTTCTCATTGTCACTCTTGAGCTTGACATACTCATCATAGTCATTGCACTCAACCACTTGCTTGCCTTTGCTACTAGATCCATGCTCAATGCTCTCATCAATTAAATCATCACATGAGGTAGCTATATCAATCTTAACAACATGGTTAGTAGCAACATGTGGCTCATTTGGTAAGAATTCTTGTGCAATAACAAGGGTATCATAATTGATCTTTAGAGTTATATATTCATCTTTTAGCTTGTTGTGACTAGTGATAAGCTCATTGTGCACCCACTCAAGTTTATCATGTTTATTTAGCTCTTTCTTAGAAGATTTGAGCTCCTTGAGTTTGGATGATATAGAATCATTTGTTTCTTTGAGCTCATCATTAGTCTTTTCTAATGTATCACACTTAGCTAAGAGTGAATCATTTTTAGCATCAAGTTTTTCATTTGTAGCTCTACTCTTTCTAATGATCTTAGTGTATTTTCTTAATATTTTGACAAGATCATCATATGTGGGTGAATCATCATCGCTATCGCTATCATCATCACTAGCTTGCTCATCATCACTACTATCATCATTTTTAGTTACCTTGCGTTCACCCTTGGCCATAAGGCATAGGTGTGTAGAGGATGCTAGCGATGGTGGCGGTGAGGATGCAAGATCAATAGCAATGGCGGCCACCTTCTTATTGTCACTCTCATCATCGTATGATCCACTTGATGAATCAATGTCGGTGAGCCAATCACCGACAATATAGGCCTTGCCACTCTTCTTCTTCTTGTAGAAGTCTCTCTTTTTACCATCTCTCTTCTTATATGGCTTGTTCTTTTTCTTTTCATCTTCATCACTTGAATCATCTTTTTTGCCCTTGTTCTTGAACTTGTCTTTCTTGGGCTTTGTGCATTGATGAGCTAGGTGGCCAAGTTCGCCGCAATTGTAGCAATCCATCTCGGAGATCGGCTTTCTTCTTGAGCTAGTGAAGAACTTCTTCTTCTTGCCGTCAAATTTGATGCCACTCTTGTTTAGCTTCTTTAGCATCTTGGCAGTCTTCTTCACCATGAGAGCAAGACTTTCTTCATCATCTTCATCACTTGAGCTCTCATACTCAAGTCTTGCCTTGCCCTTATCTTGGCTAGCTTTGAATGCTAAGTCTTTCTCTTTCTTCTTTATAGAGGATGAGCCATCTTGTGGTGTGATGTGCATATACATCTCATGAACATTGATCTTTCCTAAGATTTGTGTCAGTGTAGCGGCGGAAAGATCACCTTGATGTAGCACGGTCACAATGTGCCCATATTTGTCAATGGGGAGTACACTCAAGATCTTTCTCACAACGTCGGATGGTGACATTTGAGTAAGTCCAAGCCCATTGACTTCCTCTACAAGAACATTTAAACGAGAATACATTTCATTAGCACTTTCTTTGGGAAGCATCTCAAAAGAATTTAGCTTTTTAATTACAAGATGATAGCGTTCCTCACGCTCACTCTTGGTTCCCTCATGGAGCGCACAAATGTCCGACCATAGAGCATGGGCGTCTTTATGGTTCCTTACACGATTGAACACATCTTTGCAAAGGCCTCTAAAGATGGTGTTGCGAGCCTTTGCATTCTATTTTTCATAGTTTACTTCATCGCCTTGGAGTTGTGCGGCATTCTTAAGTGTTGGGAACCCTTGAGAGGCGGCTCTAAGAATTCCAACATCTAGAGCTTCTAGATAAGCCTCCATGCGAATTTTCCAATATGGAAAATCATCCCCCTCGAAGATAGGAGGAGGTCCATCCCTGTGAGACATCTTGCTCTAAGCGGTTAAGCTTAAAAACATGAGCACGAGGCTCTGATACCAATTGAAAGGATCAAGATGCCCAAGAGGGGAGGTGAATTGGGCTAATTCTAAATTTTCTTGCAATAATCAAATCCTACGGATAGCCCAATTAACCCCTAGTGGCGGTGCGGGGGATCGAGCCCCCTCTCTCCTCCCTCCGGCGATGGTGCGGCGCGTGGACGACGGATCCGGTGGCAGCTCGGCTCGGGGACGTCGGATCCGGTGGCGGCACGGGGAGCCCCCTATCTCCTCCCTCCAGCGACGACACGGCACGAGGACCGAGGAGCTCCTCTGTCTCCTTCTCCGACGGCGTGGATCTGGGCGAGGAGATCCTCCCTCTCCCTCAAGCCCGTCGGCCATGCCACGCCGCGCTTCCAACGCACCACCGCGCCACGAGCTTCGCCAGCCGCGGCGCCCGCCCAGCCAATGCCCCGACGCGTCCGCCGCACCACCACCGGCGCTTTGCCTTGCCGCGCCCGCCTAGCTACTGGCTACTGCTCACAGACTAATCCCATGCCGCGATGCTCGCTTAGCGGCACCACCACACCATGTGAGCTTCGTTCAACGCGACCCACCCACCAGCCCTGCCCGTCTCGGCCGTAGCACCCACCGCAGCGCCCGCCTTGCCGCGAGCCCGCCGGCCGTGCCTCCCTCGTCGATGTCGCGTGCCCTGCCCAATAGACACTGGTGGGCACGGTGCGTGAAAGGATCAAGATGCCCAAAAGGGGGGGGTGAATTGGGCTAATTCTAAATTTTCTTGCAATAATCAAATCCTACGGATAGCCCAATTAACCCCTTGTGCCTAGATAAAGTGTTTCTATCAAATCAACACACAAAAGACTTGCAACCTATGTTCCAAACTTACTCTAGCATAGCAATTCTATGAATGTAAAGACAAGTATTGAATTGCTCAAAGTAAATACTTAAAGTAAATGCTCAAAGTAAATGAAGAGAGGAACGCGGCGATGTTTTGCCGAGGTATCAGAGAGTCGCCACTCTCCACTAGTCCTCGTTGGAGCACCCGCGCAAGGGTGTAGCTCCCCCTTGATCCGCGCAAGGATCAAATGCTCTCTACGGGTTGATTCTTCGACACTCCGTCGTGGCGAATCACCCAAAACCGCTCACAACTTGAGTTGGGTCACCCACAAGCTCCGCCGGGTGATCACCAAGCTCCCAATCACCACCAAGCCGTCTAGGTGATGGCGATCACCAAGAATAACAAGCACGAACTCTCACTTGACCACGCGAAGCCTAATGAGAAGATGGATGCACACTTGTCTACTCTTGATTCACTAATGAGGTTTCACTCTTGGATTCTCAAATCACAAACACCTCACTAGGACCTTGCTCTTCTTGGCACTCACAAACGTGTTTCTCAGCTGTTGGAATGAGCAAAAGTCTCTCCACACACGAGTGGAGCTTCTATTTATAAGGCAGCCTGAAAAACGAACCGTTATGAGCTTCTGCGGGATGACCGGACGCTCCGATCGTATTGACCGGACGCTCTGGTCAGTTCAATCCGCGCAATAGTTTCCAAGTGATGACCGGACGCCGCTGTCGAGTCCGGTCAAGACCGACGACGACGCGTCCGGTCGCTCTTGAAGCTTATCAGAATCGACCGGACGCTGGATACTCAGGGTCCGGTCACCACTGACCGGACGCGTCCGGTCACACTTTCTCAAGTCTGGACCCTTACTGGAGTCCGGTCACACGACCTTCCAGCGTTCGGTCACTCCAGGCTTGTTCTTCTCAGTCAAATGAACTGACCGGACCCTGCGGCCAGCGTCCGGTCGCACCGGAGCCAGCGTCCGGTCAGTATTTGACCCTCCATTCACTTCCAACTCTCGATCATATGTGAATGAAGTTTGCTCCAAAGGATCTTAGGCATTCATAGGATCTACCTAGAGCTAGTTTTAACAAGTGTGCACCACATCTAACTCACTAGACTCAACTAGGTCAAGCTACCCGTTCATACCCTCCTTCATAGTACGGCCAAAGAAAAAACAAAGTCCTAAACTACTCTAAGTGTCTCTCCAACTTCAATTGACACTTAGAACTAGTTATCCTTAACCTTGTCGTCCATCCTTTGAAAACCGAAACGATTTCCATCGTAGGGGCATGACAACCTCAATTGCCCAATCGATCTCCATTACCATGACCTAACTTAATTACCTCTGCAAAACACATGTTAGTCATAGTAATCTTGTATTGACATTAATCACCGAAATCCACTTAGGGGCCTAGATGCTTTCAGTGCGGATGGTATAACTGTGATAAGGGCATTTCAGTCATTTCGCATCTGATTTTATGTGTTTTTTTTAAATCGTTTAATCAGCCTCTAAATAACGGACATCCAAACCAGGGGCAAATTGCTCGTTCGTTTTAAAATAACAGGGGTAAAATCACAAAGTTGAAAAAATAAGGGTAAAATCACAATTGAACTTCTGGACAGGGGCAAAAACACCGTTTTCCCTTGAATTTATTATGTTGGTGATTTAAGATCCATATGCTAATTTGTTGAACTAAATCTGGCTTAATAGCGAGGAAAGGCAGATCTGGTATATTTAATTTCCACCCCTGTGCATGCATGTTTGCATCAGCATATTTGTTCTGGAATTCTGTTTTTCTTTTTGTTGGCTGCGCAGCATTTAATATCCTAGATTGTTTGTATGTTAGCTACTGCTTAGTGTATGCTGTTCCCCCCATGTTGATCAAGGCTGTGTTAGCTTGGGAGTTGGTGTATTTTCTTTGGCGATGAAAGATGTTGGTCTTTTTGCAACTAACTATATGGGTTTTGTGGTCCTTGTGGGGCGGTTTACAAGCCTGCACTGTGATTTAAGATCCATATAGGACATCACATTTTTCAGTTGAAAGTATACCAACGAGAGAAGTTTTGACCATGTATCTGTTTTCAAAGATTTTATGGCATCATAAAATTGTGGATTACTCTGTGAAACACGAACCACAAAAAATTCAGGTACACAGATGTAACTATCTGCTCCAGTAATATAGACTTGACTCTACTTGCTATATTATACTTACTGTTGCAGATGTCCACAATTTAGACATATTTACATCTTTATATGCATATAGGCAGATCTCTGCTACTCCCTCTGTTCCAACATACGCTAAGCCATAGGCAGAACAATTTAGACATATTTAGCATCTTCTATGATGACTATATATATACTTCTTCCTCTTATCATTGTGTGTAGGTTTGTCTTCTGAATTCTTGCACTGTTTTTTTTCCTATTCTATTCGAAGTATTCTGTATTTTTTTTAATCATTGTGTTTTTGTCTTCTGAGTCTGGTGCAAGCGATAGAGTCTTACCGCCTGTGACCGGAAGGTCCCGGATTCGAGTCGCGGTCTCCTCGCGTTGCACAGGCGAGGGTAAGGCGTGCCGCTAATACCCTTTCCCAGACCCCGCACAGTACGGGAGCTCTCTGCACTGGATACATCCTTTTTTATGTTTGTCCTCTGAATTCTTGCACTCTATACATGGACACTTGAAGTGTCTTTTCAGAAGCAGCTTTCCTAGACCTTGTTTAGATTGAGGTTATGAATCAGTATTTGGCACTGTATCACTTTCGTTTGTATTTAACAATTATTGTCCAATCATGGCCTAACTAGGCTCAAAAGATTCGTCTTGTAATTTACAATCAAACTGTGTAATTAGTTATTTTTTTATCTATATTTAATACTCCATATATATGTTCAAAGATTTAATATGATGAAGAGATAGTGAAAAAACTTACAATCTAAATAAGACCCTAGGTGATCTCGATCAGTATTTTCAAGGCTGCCGGGCTTGTGCTCTGCACCAGGTGGTGAAATGAACCACCGGGAGAGACCGGTGACTGATTGAAATAACCAGTCGTGGATGAAAATGTCTTTTGTACGCACGGTTGGACCACTGCTTGTGTGCTAGCTTGACTGAAAACCTGGAATAAACCTGTTTATTTTAATCCCTGAGCCATGATGGATGGATGGCTTAACTCTTCTGTGCTAGCTGTAACGATACGTAATATCTAGCTCTGGTCCTGGACTGCAGTGCGCCAGATTCTTACAGTAGGAACGATGGCATTTTTATTATAGGAGCGGCTGGGGTTAGGAGCGCCCCTACAGTGGGCGTCCTCAGGCCCCAGCAGCTCAAATTACCTACAGATATCATCAGAGGCGGCATTAACTGAGCCGCCTGATGCAGAGGGCGGCTCAATCACCAACCGCCCTGCGGCGAGATGTCATTTGTAGGCGGCTTGGTAACCTGAGCCACCCATACAGCTTGGGGCTGATCTGTAGGCGGCTCAATCACCACCGCCCTGCAGATGAGATGTCAGCAGTAGGGCGGTTGGTAACTGAAACCGCCCATACAGATTATGGCTGATGATCCAGAGAGGCGACTCAATCACCAACCGCCCTGCGATTGTCGACATTTGTAGGGGAGGTGAATCACCAAATCCCCTCTTGGCGGCGTCTGAATAAATAGCAGTCACTCCCTTCTTCCACCTCGGGACACACTTTTCTACACACAAAAAACTTTTGTATTCATCACTTTTACATCTAAAATTATTTAGGGTTTTAAAATTTGGTTTGAACTTGTTAAATTTCAAATTTTAAAATTTAAAATGTGTAAAACATTGTCACATCTAAGTTTGATCACACTTAAATGCTGAAGCATGATTTTAGAATTTTTTAGGAAAAAAAACCATTACATTTGGAGTTAGTATGAGGGAGAACAACTAGTCACAAAGTTTACCCACAGATTAAAAAGAGAAATCACACTGTTTTAATGATCCTTACATGATCATAGTGAACGGTGTGATTTTTTTTAATCTGTGGGTCAACTTTGTAACTAGTTTTTTTTCCTCATACTAACTCCAAATCTGATGATTTTTTTTCCTAAAATTTTCTAAAATCATGCTCTATCAATTTATTTTGTTGATTTTGTCAATATATACATATGAAAAGTTTGAGCAATTTAAATTTTGAATTTAAAAAAAATGCAACTTCAGACAAGATTTTGGTACCCCAAATGATTTCAGCTGAAAAAGTGATAAATACCAAAGTTGAATAACTCATCAAGATCTACAACTTTTGTATTGGTCATTTCTTCATATGATAAAGTGGTAATGATATTGTTCACAAATGTGATACATCTCTCGTAAGGTTTTATAAACTATATGAGACATATGTAAGATTAGTGAATAATATGTGCTACGAATTTGTCAAATGAAGAAATGACCAAAATAAAAGTTGTAGATATTCATGATTTAAACAACTTTGGTATTCATCACTTTTTATGTTGAAATCAATTTGGGTCTCAAATTTTGGTTCGAACTTGTCGTTTTTCAAAATTTCAAATTTGAAAGGTTCAAATTTTGTCAAATGACAAGATAACTAAAATAAAAGTTGTATATATTCATGAGTTGAACAACTTTGGTATTCATCACTTTTTATGTTGAAATCAATTTGGATCTCAAATTTTGGTTCGAACTTGCCGTTTTTCAAAATTTCAAATTTGAAAGGTTCAAATTTTGTCAAATGACAAGATAACTAAAATACAAGTTGTAGATATTTATGAGTTGAACAACTTTGGTATTCATCACTTTTTATGTTGAAATCAATTTGGGTCTCAAATTTTGGTTCGAACTTGGCGTTTTTCAAAATTTTAAATTTGAAATGTTCAAATTTTGTCAAATGATAAGATGACCAAAATAAAAGTTGTATATCATGATGAGTTGAACAACTTTTGTATTCATCACTTTTACATCTGAAATCATTTAGGGTTTCAAAATTTGGTTTGAACTTGTCAAATTTCAAATTTCAAATTTTAAAATGTGTAAAACATTGTCACATCCAAGTTTGATCACACGTAAATGATGAAGCATGATTTTAGAAATTTTTAGAAAAAAAAACCATTACATTTGGAGTTAGTATGAGGGAGAACAACTAATTACAAAGTTTACCTACAGATTAAAAAGAGAAATCACACTGTTGTAGATGATCCTTACATGATCATAGTAAACAGTGTGATTTCTTTTTTTAATCTGTGGGTCAACTTTGTAACTAGTTTTTCTTCCTCATACTAACTTCAAATCTGATGATTTTTTCCTAAAATTTTCTAAAATCATGCTCTATCAATTTATTTTGTTGGTTTTGTCAATATATACATATGAAAAGTTTGAGCAATTTAAATTTTGAATTTCAAAAAAAAATGTAACTTCAGACAAGATTTTGGTACCTCAAATGATTTCAGTTGAAAAAGTGATAAATACCAAAGTTGAATAACTCATCAAGATCTACAACTTTTGTATTGGTCATTTCTTCATATGACAAAGTGGTAATGACATTGTTCACAAATGTGACATGTCTCTCATAAGATTTTATAAACTATATGAGACATGTGTAAAATTAGTGAACAATGTGTGCTAAGAATTTGTCAAATGAAAAAATGACCAAAATAAAAGTTGTATATATTCATGATTTGAACAACTTTGGTATTCATCACTTTTTATGTTGAAATCAATTTGGGTCTCAAATTTTGGTTCGAACTTGTCGTTTTTCACAATTTCAAATTTGAAAGGTCCAAATTTTGTCAAATGATAAGATGACTAAAATAAAAGTTGTAGATATTAATGAGTTGAACAACTTTGGTATTCATCACTTTTTATGTTGAAATCATTTTGGGTCTCAAATTTTGGTTTGAACTTGTCATTTTTTAAAATTTCAAATTTGAAATGTTCAAATTTTGTCAAATGACAAGATGACCAAAATAAAAGTTGTAGATCTTCATGACCTCTACAACTTTGATGTTTATCAAATTTTCATTTGAGATCATCTGGTGTCTCAAAATTATTTTAGTAGTTTTGATTTTAATTTTTTAATTTAGAATAATTCATTTTGATTTAGAATTTTGAAAAAAAAAATCAACTGTCGGGCCGGCCTGTAACGTCAGCCGCCCCTACAGTGGCTGAATATGAGTGAGCATTTCATTCATTGTCATTGTCATGCGCATTCCTCCCTCCCCTCCTTCCACCCACAAGAAACCCCGCGTCGGCCGGGAGGCGAATAGGGGCGACTAGGGTTTCACCCCGGCGACACGCCGCCGCTCGAGGCACCTCCGCCACCGGATCCCGGCACTGCGCTTACGTCGTCCGCCTTTACCGCCCTCCCGGGTCACCACCGGTGTGCGCTCACGACACACCGACGCACCTCAGTCGCCTTGGTCACCCGCACCTCCTCGTCGGCGCAGAGATTGCTCGGGGTTTGGGGCTTGGCGGTGAGCCAAATCCCACCGCCACCGCTTTCGGCGTGGGAGGGCTCGAGCTTGCGGGGTTCCCTCCTCCTCCTCTCGGGTAAGAGATTCCCCTCCTTGCTCCTGCGAGCCTCGCGCTCCTCGATTCGAAGCGAACGCCCGTTTCGCCCGATTAGTTACGCGGTCTCGAGCAATGCTTGCCGGTCGATTTTGTGGTGCTTCCTTCTCGTATTTCCACTCACTTCATCAGCGCGAATGTTAGTCGTGTTAGGGGGCGGTTCGGGGTTCAAATTGTGTCATTGCAGATCTCACTGCGCGGCCGATTTTGCAAACTCGAGCATTTGAAGGCCAAGTGTTGGTGGATAGCACCTATATTAGGGGCGGTTATGGGGTTCAAATGTAAGTCCGCCTTGGGGAGGCGTGTGCATCTGTGATTCAATTTTCGGGCATTTCGAGGTGGGAATGTTGGGGAGTTTTTCCAAGATGTTTGGTCTTGCACGAATCTTGCATTCTCATACATGCACCACGAGTGCTATAGTTGGGGAAAAAATTGGTTAATGCCTAAGCTCTCTTGTACTTCTTTGGATGGTGTGGATCATAAGAAAAAGTGATTCCAGTGTTTGTTCTGGTATGCAAGTTGTGGCATGAACCATTTGGTCGCTTCAGTCGTGGTTTACTAGGGTTGTTCACTTCTAGATGTGCTTATGTTTGACTTGTAGGGTGCCCGCAACTAGATGAATGGTGATGCCTAGGTGACCTTGTAGGAAATATTTACGCCCATGGTTGTTCATTTTACTTAGCTTGGTGATCAATCCAATTTATGTGGGATCAAACCGCCCTTGAAACTGTATTATCGGTCTAAAACTAACCCTCCACAGTTTTTCTAGTGTCAATGGATATGTCTATCCCATACACGACCCTTATAACTATAAAACATGTTGCCAGAGGGTGCCTTTCTTGAGCTAGTTGTGAGGATGTCTCGAACCTAGGCATGCTAACATATTTGGTCCGAATCGAGACATCCTAGCAATATTTTGATATTTTATTTTCTCCGAAATTGAAGGATCAACATTGTTGTTTTATTTCGATCTATAGGTATATAGTCTTTAAATGTGTGATATTCAAGTATGTTGATGCATCTTTAAATATTGTATAATCATGCATTGATGCACTCTTCCTTGCATTGAGTCATTGTCTTGAACTCGATGCAAACAGATCCTAAACTATGCATTACATTGGCTAAGTTTATGTCCATGAAATTGGCGATAATTTATGTATGTGTGTGACTATCCTAAACTAAAACAAATGCATTCTTCCATTTTCTAGGCGAGCGCAGAGCCAACAGAAAGCTTACATGCCCGCCATATATAATAGCCCAGTTTTGTCTAACTAATCTATCATTTCTAGGATGTCTAGTTCTCGGTGAACTATCTATTTAAACTGAAATATTCTCGACAATGTTTATATGCCATTGATGGTCTAATACACGCAACTTTTGGTGTGATTCTCTTAGTTGTTTTTCTGCAATGCTTGTTAGAAATGAGGCATTACTTGGTGCAATTTATCTTACCTATTGGAATAATCTTAATTTTGGGTCAAATCTATTTCTAGCTGCAAAGATGTTCCATTTTTATGCAACATGTTCCATTTCTTTATAGTAAAACTTTACCAAGCTGCTCATAATTAACAATATTCTTTTCTGTTATGATTCTCTTGAATTTAGTACTGATATGTACTGATATTATTTGAGAAAAAAGATAGAAGATGTCTGAGTGTGACTAATTGGTGATAACATATTGTTTGATGCTTACAGATCTGCAGTATCTCTGTGTTGGTACGCTAGTGGTAATAAGACACTCTCATCCGATAGTATTGCACAAGTTATCTTTTTAGAGATTAGATTTCATCTGTGTCACCATTGCTTGTGTTGTCTGTCCAGTAGTAGCAGCTGTGAAATATGACTAGTCTTTATAAGGAATATAACTAGTCTTCCTGTGAAATGGTCTTGTGTTTGTGGATGTATATATGTATATTTGTGGCGGTCAGATTCGAATTTGAATTTGGATTATTTTTTTGCTGTAAAATCCACTGTAGGGGCGGTTCTTGATTGAACCGCCCTTACAAATACACACAGCAGGGGCGGCTGGTGATACAGCCTCCCTTACAGTCCACCACTACGGGGCGGTTGATATTACCAACTCTCTGAGAAAAGGAACTTAGAGGCGGCTGAAAACACAGCCGCCCCTACAGAGGGCACTTCTAGGGCGGTCGAACCGCCCCTCTGAGACACCCTCTGTAGGAACACCTGAAGGAAGGGCGGTGGCGGCATGCCTTCCTATAGAGGCTCTAGAGCCGCCCCTATAGTTAATTTCTGTAGTAGTGCTGAGCTGAAGTAATTTGGCTACTGATGTTTGCAAATTATTATTATATATTGCCGTCCTTGAAAGCCGGACAGGAGTGAATTAGAAAGTGAAGTTATGGCGGAAGGTTTTGGAGTCTAAAGGTTTTAGACTCAGTAGAACTAAAACTGAGTATATGAGATGTGACTTCGAAACTACTACTCGGGAGGAGGAAGATATTAGTTTGGAAGGTCAAGTAGTGACTAGAAAGGATACCTTTCGATATTTAGGATCAATGCTACAAAGAGACGGTGACATTGATGAAGATGTTAGCCATAGAATCAAAGCAGGGTGAATGAAATGGCGGCAAGCATCTGGTGTCCTATGTGATAAAAGGGTACCACAGAAGTTAAAAGTCAATTTTTATAGGACGGCGATTAGACCTGCTATGTTGTATAGTGTAGAATATTGGCCTACGAAAAGACGACATGTTCAACAGATAAATGTCGCGGAAATGCGTATATTGCGTTGGATTTGCGGTCATACAAGAAGGGATCGAGTTCGGAACGACAATATACGTGATAGATTAGGGGTATCACCAATTGAAGAAAAGCTTGTCCAACACCGATTGAGATGGCTTGGACATGTCCAACGGAGATCTCCAGAGACACCGGTACGTAGTGGAATTATAAGCCAGGATAGTAACGTGAAGAGAGACAGAGGAAGATCGAAGTTGACTTGATAAAGACAATAAAAGGAGATTTAAAAAGACGGAATATACCTAAAGACTTAGCCTTACATATGAGTGCTTGGAAGACAGCGGTTCACGTGTCTGAACATTGATTGCTTCTGCTGTGTTTTAACTCTAGCCTACTCTAACTTATTTAAAACTTAAAGGCTTTGTTGTTGTTGTATATTGTCGTCCTTGAAAACGAAACCAGGAATGTCGGCTATACCTTAAGGATTTCCGTCGATCTGCTGCAATTTGGCTATACCGGAGGACGGCGATTTCATCCACATGAATCAATACCACGGATCTAACCCAAAGCATTCGATTTTAACCATAGATCTAATACGGATGCCAATCCCGTTGATTCACTTTGTATATAATAATATAAATAGGTTCAATCAAATAAAAAAGACGATTCATTAATTACATTCTCTCAAACACGTTATCAACATACTTCGTTCGGTTCGCTAGTGGGGAACGATTCCCAGACTGAGGCTTCCTTCGATAATTTGTGAGTGTGTAGAATGTGGAGGGAAGCAATACGAGGTAAGTACTTGCTGCGATGCTGGACATGTCACATGGATCAAGTGAAAACCAGGAGGATTAGCGTGAGGGAGGAAGGAGGAAAGGGTTTTCCTTCTCCTGCAAATGCGGGAATACACAAATACAATTGTAAGCACGCTTGACCACTATAATAAGAATGAAATATATAAAAAAAACAAAGGTAACATTGAAACTACAAGCACCGACACCCACACCCTTGTTCTAGTTACAGTATTAAAATATAAATCACGCACACGATCAGATTCATATTCATATATCACAAATAGAATTAGCCAATGGAGAACCTTCTCCTCTTGGGCTTGACCACACGCATGGCACTTCTGTCACGTCCGTCGGCGATGCTGGCGGTGTCCTTGGCCCACCCGCCCTTGAACGGGTTCAGCCGGCTCAACGTCCAGGACACCGACCCCAAGAAGCTCGCCTTCTTCCCCGCCGCCGCCGGCACCAGCGACGACGACGGCCTCGACCCGCTCCCCTTGCTGTGCTGCTGCATCCCCGACACGTAGGCCCGCATCCGCGCCAGCTCCGACCTTAGCGCCTCGTTCTCCCTTGCCAGCGACGAGTCCGCCCGCGCCTGCGCACGGGCCTTCCCGGCGGCCGACTGCGTCTCCCACCCTCCCTCCGCGCCGCCGCCGTCCGCGCTGCGGAGCTTGAGCTGGTCGTAGTAGAGCGCGCTGAGCACGGCATGCAGCGGCAGCCGCTTGTTCTGTGACGCGTGCAGCCGCGCCTGGTACGACAGCCTGAGCGGGTCCATGACGCTGCACACCTTCTCCCGCTCGATCTCGTCCAGCCCCGGGTGCGTCTTGAGGTAGATGTCCACGGCGCGGTACAGGAAGTCGTGCGACGGCCGCGCGTCCTTGGGAACCGCGCCCGCCACGCCCACGAACTTGGAGATGGGCAGCGACTCCTCCGTCGCCATCTCCGCCGCCACCTCGTCCACCATCTTCGCCACCTTCTCCAGCGCGACTCCTCCGTCGCTATCTCCTGCTCCGGCCAGGGACGCCCGCCGGCCCTCCTGCGTCTGCGGCTGGCGCTCGACGAACGCGGCGACGACGCGGCGCACGGTGTCGTCGTTCCTGACGCGCTCCCCGGCGCCGTCGAGCGCGACGCCCAGCAGGTCCGCCGCGGTGGCCTGGTCCAGCACGCCCGCCACGCGGAGCTCCATGTCGCGGCACGTCTTGGCGGACGCCTCGGCGGTCACCGCGGCGTGCAGGAGGCGGCAGAGGAACGCGGCCGGCAGGGGCGCGTCGGCGGCGGGAGGCAGCGCGTCCACGACAGCCTCGAGCAGCGCGCGCTGTTCCACGTCCGCCCGGACGACGGCGACGTCCCGGCGGCCGGGCCCGGGCGCCGCCGCGGGCGCGAGGATCCCGGCCAGGACGAGCTCCGTGTACGCGACGGCCGCGGCGGCGACCACCTCCGGTCCCGCGCGGCGGCACCGCAGAGCCGTGAGCACCCTCCGGAACGTCGCTGGCGACAGCGCGGCGAGCTCGGCCGCCCACCACCCGGGCGCCCCGGCCCCCGACCGCGCCGTCGGGAACAGCGCCTCGTTGCAGACCCCGAGCGCGACGGCGTCCGCGGCGCGGCGCGCGACGTCGAGCTCGTCGGCAGCCGGGAGGAGCGCGTCGCACTCGCAGGACCGGAGCACGGCGACGGCGCCGGGCAGCGACCGGAGCGCGGCCTGCGCGAGGAAGTCCTCGGCGCGGCGGGCCAGGTCGGGGGCGTCGAGGAACGCCGCGGCGCAGCGGAGCGCCGCCGCGTCACGCGCCATGATCTCCAGGCTGCCGCCGTAGCAGTAGCGCGCCGCCTTCTCGAAGGCGTCGGCGCCGCCCGGCAGCGCTGAGAGGTCCAGCTCCACGGCGCCGGCCCCCGGGCCCTGCGGCTGGCTCGCCGCCGCCGCCACGGCGCGGCGGATGTAGCCGCACTTGGGCACCATCACCGCCTGCTCGTTGACGAGAAAGGGAATCAATCAGCACCGCTGTGAGTGATCATTCGTCTTGCCGTATGCATGCCGTGTGTGTGTGTGTGTGTTACGATCGATCGTTTGATTCTTTTTGTGTTTGATTGTTTGATGAAAAAGAAAAGGGTTTCATCTTCCAACAGGGGAAACGATCGATCAGAGAGAACGAACACCAGCACCGTACCTTGTGGAGAGGGAAGACGGAGTCGGCGATCCGGACGGTGAGGTCGGCGGGGACGACCTCCTGGGACGACACCCTGCACAAGGCAACAACAGACACACGAGCATCGTCAATTCATCAGCATGCGTGCACCTGCCCTGAACCGACTTGAAGCACGAACAGAGGCTTCAGCGATCAGCGTACATACCACTGGGTGATCCTGTCCATGGCGGCTAGTCAGGGTTGCTGCACGCTAGGATCAGAGTCAGAGCTGAGTAGTGCAAGCTCCGATCGAGCTGAGCTCGCAGGGCAGGGCACGGTCTTTAGACCCACCTCATCTCGCTCTCATATATAGAGACCCTCCTCGCCGGCTCTCGAGCTCGCTGGCCCCTTGATTCGTGGTAGTAGGAGCATTATTTGCAGAGTGAGACTACTGTCCTGTCCTGTACATACAACCAAGCTAGCTATGGATCTGGGAGGAGGAAGATCTGATTGGATACGGCGATTTTTGCATGGCTGGTGTTTTTCTGGGGGTCGTGGACGCAGCACCCAGCAGAGCCGCCGCCGCGCAGCAACTTAAAAATCCACGGTCCACCACTGCCAAGTTGGGCTGCGTGCGTCCAGCTCCAGCTAGTCATCTTCCTTGGTCGATCAGCTGACGCTACTTGTATTCATTTCTCGGCAAGGCAACTGAACATGAACTAGTGGCCGACGCTTGCCGTGGCCCGGTCCAGCTCTAGTGGACGAGACGAGGCGGCAGGCGCAGGCCCCCGTCTTGAGGCCTACGCTTCCATGCTCCCTCGCGGTGTGCAAGTGCTCTAGTACAGCGCATACGGAGCTGAATCTCCTATCGCGTTGTACATCCTGCGGCGGCGAACCGTTTGGGAGTTGTTGTCAGTAACGCTGTTTTTGCATCCTTGTAGATTAGGCGCAACATCATCATCCGAACCGTTTGGCAGTTGTATGATACTTGTATGGAGTTCCTAAATCCGAAATAACCTTTCCATACTGCACAAGTTATTCAGAAAAGAAAATACTCCTATGTCCTATATACTGCAGTTTGAGAGTAATAGGTATGCAGGCATACAGATACAGTACAGTGTGTTTACCTGCGCGTCGTCTCATCATATTGCAGTTTGCTAACTGCATGAACAGACACGTTTTTGCCAATTCCACGCGCGCAGCAACGTCATCGATCCAATCATCCAAATAACTGAATACTACTACGTAGCTTGCGTGCCTTCAGCCTGGCGCAGCGCAAACAAGCGACGCAGCTTCGTTCCGGATTGGCTCAGACCTCGCCGGAGACTCTTCCGCGCCCTCCCGTGGACTCCGGCGTGCCACGTCGGAGGATAACGACTGGGGCCCCACAGGAATGTGCGGGCTCGCCACGTCGGAGCTAGCTTGCTTGCGTCGGCGGGGACCAGCCGGCCGCCGCCGCGGGATGATGCGGTGCAATGGGAAAGGCGCTAAAGATACGCATGGTACGGGAGAGTGGAGGATCAGATACAGATACTTTGCTTCACTTCAGCAGCTGGAGCCTTTTTCGTTTTATAAAATTCCGCCTCTTTTGAATCTCCGAATAAAATCAAATACTGGGTAGTTTTTTCCCCCCTGAAGTTAGGGCTTGTTCGGCTGGCTTTAAGCCAGCCGGCTGGCTTCTTTTTCTCTCACGAAATTACTGTTTATGTCCTGTCAAAATAGTATTTTTCTCTCACAACAATCAGCCAGAACAGTATTTTTCAGTCCTGCCGAACAAGCCCTTAGTACCCAACGTATGACTCCCAAACAAACGATTCACAAACACATCCGTTAATTACGTCCTAGATCTACTGCAGGACGTACTGCTACCCTGAAACTGCAATTGCCAGCGTTGAACAGCAAGTGAGCAAGTACTTTTCATCTTTGAGATGAGGCCAAGACGTTTTGACTTTTCTAATAGTACTTTTTATTTAATAGTAATACATAGTACTTCACCTGTTCTAAATTACAAGGTGCTTTGACTTCTCTAGATATATTATTTAGAAATAGTGCATATATATATATATATCTAAGTGTATAGCAAAAACTACATATTTATAAGTGTCGTGACTATCCTCTTTATATGCATGTTCCTGTGGCCCTGTTCGTTTCGCTGATAAGCCAGACTAAAAAGTATTATTCGCTGATTTGTTGTGAGAGAAAAATGCTAAGCCGTGGTATATACTGTAATAAGTTGGTTTGATTACTCGTCAGAGGATGAAGCCGGATATTCTTTCAATTATCTACAAAATGTGATGCCCCCCAGGGTCATGAGTAATGTAAGTGGATTTGTTGTCAGCTAACTACTGCTTTATAGAGAGATAATTATTGGTTTTTCTGCTCATTTTAAAATGGGCTGCTACCACTCTGTACGTGATAGCCTGATGGGCCAATTGGACTGATTGTAGTAGGCTGTTCAACTTTCTCCTAGCACTATAGCAGGCTAGTGGCACAGCCGGCCGGTTTTTGGGCCTCTGTACAAGTGGCCCGTAGAACCCTTGCGTAGGCATATACATGAACTCATGTTTGGGGTTGTTTGGACTTTGGATACAAGCCCTAACTAGCCAAGCCAAAATTTGGCCATAGCTAGCCAAATCGGGGTATAACCAAACTATGGTCATTTTGCTCCCAAAAAAAAACCCAAACTTTGGTCATATGTTGAAAAAATGTTGTTTGGTTGGTAGCCAAGCCAAATTTTGTCATCTCCATAAGTATGACATGCTGGGTCCATAAGCCATTTAATTATTTTCATTGAAACACATGTGAGATCTTGTTTCGCTCATAAAATCATATTATGGTGAAACGAATTGCAAATTAGATATGTAATTTCGTATATATGGTTATTAGAAGTTTGTTAATCCATAAATATCGAACTACGTGCAAACATTAGTTGTGAGTGACACGTCACCTAAGAATCAGCATGCAGCACGGCCAAACTAGGCAGCCATTTTTCTCGCCCGTGCCGTGTGAGTGGTGAGTGCGCGAGCTGACACTGGCCAGTATTTTTGGTGCTGATCAAACTTCGGCCTAGAAACAAATGGTTGCCAAATTTATTAGACAAACCAAATATTGGCTTGGCTTGTTTGAGGCGGCAACCAAACAATCTCAGTTCTAGCTTGGCACACAATTTTAGTCATGCCTGAACCATGCTTCTTCATGAGACGATGACCCGGTTATTTGAAATGCTAAATGTGCATCACGAAGCGAAAGACAATGACCCGGTTATAAGAGGACGATAAGATCAGGTTATACGGGCTTGACAACCTAGTATTTTTTCACGTCTGCTAAGGAGGTACCTAGTGGGGTGGGGGCGACAGGGGCCACATGCCCCCCATCAATATATATTTTACTTTAATATATAGTTTTACTTTATATTATATTAAGAAAGATATTATAGAATTCTTATCATATATTTATTTATATGTCTAATAGATAATATATAAAATCACACAAAACACAATTAAAACAAAATACCCTCAAATATGCATTGGTTGTTATTCTTCTCTTGTTTTTTACGTGTTGATAACTTTATTTAAAGAAAGAGTGCTCATATATAACTTCGTCTGTTTCTATAGCACAATCCAAGGGACATCACATGTTATCAACACGCCATTGCCGTTTTATTTGTCTTTGTGACAGTGTATGGTAAATCGGTGATCATATGAGTTAACTTTTTATGGATGATGCTCACCCTCAAATTCAAGAGTATTTAATTCATCTTTGCAATATGCTTGGGATTTGTGAATCTGTCGTAGTAGTATGCACCACATGACTATCCTCTTGTATGCTTGTTCATATCATTTTGCCGTGATATATTTGATTCCTATCCTTGGAGGATGAAACCGGATGTTAATTAGTGATGTAACACTTAACGATTGCTTTGGAGAGATAATTATTGGTGTCTGCTCATTTCATAATGAGCTGCTGCTACTTTGTACATGGGCTGTTCGATTTTCTCCTATAGTGGGATAGTGCGACACAGCTGGCCAGTTGTTGGGCCTGTGTACAAGTGACCCATAGAAGCCTTGCGCCTCTGTACAGGACGGCGGCGAAGGTTAATACCGGATGTAATAATTTTTATTTTTTGCTGAGGGCCTTTGTGTAGTTTGGATGGGCCAGCTTCCTCCCATGTATCCTTTGTGTCTGTGTGTCGTTTGTGTATGCGTATCTGTATGTTTTCATTATTTGGTAATATACGCAGCGTGTATTTGTTCAAAAAAAAAAGAATTGTTTTGTTCAAACTTGGGTTCCTGTAAAAAAGCTAATGTGCTGTGAGCTCTGAAAAATTTGTTGTGACCTATGTACCTGAAAAGGTTCTAAAGTCTTGGGCAAAATAAAAAAGAGAAAAAGTTCTAAAGTATTTAGTTAAAACAACTATGAAACCTACCCTCCTCTTTATCTACCTTGAAACAATATTTTCATATTTGTACTTATTTGAAAAAGTATAAAGTTGAAAGCTAAAAGCAGTGTCTAAAATAATACGAAAATTATACTACACGAAAAGCTTCTGGAAAAAAAAAACAGCTCCTAATTCTACCTGTTTGGTTTGCTTTCTGTGTCTTTTGGCAACAAAAGCCCTTAGCTAAACCAGACATAGTCTTAGTTGCGCTTGAACTGATGCTTCCATAAAAAAGCACCAGCCATGGCAGTGGTGGCGGCGGCGGATCCGGCTTCAGGTAGGCATCTCCTCCTCCTCTGCGATCTGTGATTTGTCCTTTTATAAAAAAAATATTTCTTGTGATTTGGGATCTGTGGATCTATGATCTTGTGATTTAGAATTGTCTGGAGGTAGAAGGAGGCTGGAGGTAGAAGAAGGATGAAGACTGTTGGATCTTAATCCTATGGTGCAAAAAAAATTCATATGTTAAAACTGCATAAAACATATGATTGTGTAGTAGACAGACTCTTTTTTTTTTTTTTTAATATGTTGGTAGTACGATGAGCCCCGGCTCTTTATTTTCATTCTTCTTTCTACTCTAGTGTAATTGTAGATTTGTAGGCTTGTAGCCCGCCAGGTGAGGTCAAACGAGTCAACTGTGCGTTCAAAATCAAACGGACACTGAATACTCCGTACTAGTCCTTTTACCTGCCTGTAATTTATCTGTTCCAAAATCCAGGGATTAACTACTGTAGTTCATTAGCAACTAACCCCAGGCCCCCCCCATTTAACACTGGGCACCTGCCATCTGCTGTGCCCTCACGGACCACCTGACCTGACCAGTGTCCTCTCTTGTTACTCTGTTCAAAAACTTCAGCAGTTGTAATTTTGTTCCGAGTCAAAATTTTCTACTATCGATCAATACTTTAAAAAAAACATATATCAACATTTTTTTACAACACCATCAAATTTGTTTGAACACCAACACACCATGAGATGGAAGAACGGGAGACTACCAGGCCTACCACAGCATTTCCCATGACGCCACTCGCCAATCAAAACATGAGATGAGAGGGCTGCGTTCGCCTTTTGTAATTATTTCACCGAAAAACACTGTCTGTCGTACTCCAGTTAGGCCGTGTTTAGTTGGAGGCCGGATTCGGCGCCGCCGGATTCGGCAGCACTGTTCAAACACTGTAGCATTTTGTTTTTATTTGGTAATAATTGTTCAATCGTTGACTAATTAGGCTCAAAACGTTCATCTCGTAAAGTACAACCAAACTATGCAATTAGTTTTTAATTTCGTTAACATTTAATACTCCATGCATGTACCGCAAATTTAATGTGACGGGAAATCTTCTTTTTACATAGTACCAAATTCAGGAAATCTGGGGAACTAAACATGGCCTTAGTGTACAGTCTACTCCTACTCCGTACACTACAAGCAGCAGGAGAAGCAGTCAAGCAGACCATGCCTACTCCTCTGATTACAGCTACGCATGGTACGCACGCAGCAGGTTCAAGTTTACCCGCCACACTGTCACTGCTCACTTGCACACAGTAATAAGTCATCAGCTGAAAACAAACTACAGGCATTAATTAGCCCATAGCATCAGTAGTCCAACACTTAACCAACAAGAGCATCAGTAGTAGGAGTAAATTATACAGCAGCAGCAAGCTGCACCCTTGGCATATTACAAAACAAACAGATTATATGGCCAGGGCCAGGCCAGCCAGCCAGCCAGCCAGCGCACCTGAGCTGTGACTGTGAATTGGGTGCGTATTCGCAGCAAAGATTCCAATACAAATGCCTAAGGCGCCAGCAGCAAAACATCCTCCGTAATCACAAAACCACATACAGCTCATACAGTCATACAGTCTTCTGTTTTGCCTTCTTCCTGACAAACACACAAAACCACATACAGCTCATACAGTCATACACAAAACCTTCCTTCTCCCTAGTTCATCATGGAACAGAACAACCTGTGAAGAAAGATACAATGGCAACACTCCCATGTCCCTGTGGTAAGATCAAGAAGCACAAGAACAAGCTCCAGAGATGAGATCAGAGACTACTGTCTATATGCAGATGCACAGTACAGCTAGCAAATGTATAATACAAAGTACAAACCATTCTGGCTGGCATACTTGGCCTCACCTGGCCAGCACCTTGTAGGATCATGCAGCAGATACCACTCACGTGTGCGCAGGTCTAGCTGACTCGGGCTCACTAGATGCATACACATGCTTGTGAACGCAGCGAGTGCTACTAATTTAGTAGTACTCCCCTTATCAAAAAAAAAAAAGTAGTACTGCTCCTCAACTCAAGGTTGCTTCACATTTCAGCACTGCACTGCACCACGTTACCTTGAACAAAGGAACCGGGCTTTGGGACACATCATAACAAAGGGTACCTAATTCCAAGTGGCAACCACATTCCCAGCACTGATTCCTAAACTACAAGTGCACATCATGTGTGAGTCAGTTCAGCTCACTCATGATCCCATGATTCCCAGCATGAAATGAAACCCCAAAAAAAGTGGGTGGCCTAGCTGGAGCTCTGGCCACCTCTCCTTCCTCATATTGATATTCATCACACATTCTTCATGCTCTCTCATATGCAGTTTTGTTTCTGTTTGCCCAGATCTCATATTGGTGTCACAGATTGTTCATGCTATCTGCTCACACAATCTCTTTTTTTTTGTTTTTGATTGGAGAGCAGAAGGGCGGGCCTGGTGCAAGCGGTAGAGTCTTACTGCCTGTGACCGGAAGGTCCCGGGTTCGAATCACGGTCTCCTCGCATTGCATAGGCAAGGGTAAGGCTTGCCACTGACACCCTTCCCCAGACCCTGCACAGAGCGAGAGCTCTCTGCACTGGGTACGCCCCTTTTTTTTTGATTGGAGAGCTCTTGTACTGACATCACAGATTGTTCATGCCCTTTCATTGTACACACTTCCAAGTTCCAACAGTCTACACTTCCAAGTTCCAACAGATCATGCATGTTAAATTACCAGGTACAAGCAAAGGAAACAGAATGGAACTCCATAGGTAAGGCTCCTCTTCCATGATTCAAAATATCGGCAAGGCCCATGAACAATAATAAACACAGAAAACCTGTAACGAGTTCAAAACGAACTCAATGTACGCATGCATGCATCTTTTCTTCGTTGACCGTCTAGGTCCCCCACTGACAACCCTTGTACCTAATAAAACTTATAATATTTCAAACCAACTTGAGGATTGCCACCCAGGCCAGAACCCTACCAGAGAAAAAGATAAGCTTTGGAACTTTTCTAACGGAGCATTCTTGAATCCTTCTGTTCAGCTCATATTTATTCTGCACACAGCTCATACTTGCATCTTTTCTTCATTGAACATCTAGGTCCACACTAACACAGCTACAGTATATATGAAGCCTACAATATTCATAACTAGGCAATTGACAATGCCAGAACACTAGCAGAGAAAAAACTTCAGAATCGGAAATCTGCCTTCAGGGAAGAGATTGGGTTGGTTTGCATAAAAGCCAAGCAGAAAATCAGGGATGCCCTTACTAGTTAGTGTGAGAATTTCACATAAAGTATTTCCTTTTTCTGCTTTTTGGCTCTGAGAGCCTTGTAACCTGTACATATTGTACCCTTCTTCATATAATGAAAATACAAAAAAAAAAAGGTAGGGAGCTTCCCTGCTGACCTTTCCAAAAAAAAAAAAAAACTTCCAAATTTTTCTAACCATTACATTAACCAGACCTTCTTGAATATCCGTCATGAATCCCTCTGTTAATTCAAATTTATTTTGCCGACTGGTATGGTCGACATTAACTTCTTGTTCTTTTCATTTCAATCAGTGAAAATTGCAATTTGACAAAGCTTGGCATTAACAAGATCTACAATTGATATTGCTGTCAGGTCATAAAAGATGTACACTTAGAACTTATAAGTTGTTTCCCAGACAACAATCACAGCGGATGTAAAATAAATGGACAGAAATCTAGATGATCACAATCAAACTAATTACCACAACACCAGATAAGTAAACATGTGCAGCACTACATCATCTCAGCAGCTGTCTAAACATGAAACAGAGAAGAAAAAGAAATGAAATGAAATCGAATCGAAGCTGGATGAATGAATCTCTCCAACACAGCATGAATCCGCCTGACTCATGCTGTGAGGACACAATGTGCAATGAATGTTACCTCAGCTTTATTGCCAAGCCCATTTTCTATTGAGTACAGATACCCCAAAAGAATAACTGAGGATTCCAAGTCATACGACATAGATTTCCCCTCCACTGCCTGCTTGCTTGGAGATGAAAGGAACTCCTCACATATGAACATGGCAACTATGAACATGAACAATAGCCATTGCTTGCAGTACAAAACTTAAGCTTCCGAACAAACCCACCCAAATAATGTGCTGAACCCTCATGGAGCAGAACCTTGGCCCTGAAATTAGCGGCTGGCGTTGCCCTCTGCTGATATGGAAAATTGTCTGCGTCGAGCAACCAATGGACAATCCCGTCTCCAGCCATCACCATCAAGTCTTCATGTTAGTAGAACTACGCAGAAGACCCAAAACTCCACTATGCAGTGTAATCATTCTCAATCACCGGCTGTGTCCGTGTCCCCAATGCCACCGGTGCTTGCGTCCGCCCAACCTGCGCCATCCGCAATGTCTCTCCAACCTCCGCATTCCGTTCCATCACCTGAAGCTTCTTATCCCTTTTATACCTCACCAAACACAGCAGAAGCGCAGCCAGGAGCCCCAATGCTATGGCAGCCCCAACCACACTGCCGGCAATTTTCCACGCCTTTGAGCTTCCCTTCTTATTTCCTCCGGGGGTCGGAATCGACGGGGCAATCGCGCCAGGTGGAGGTGGAGAAGGAGCAATCTCACTGGAGTTCACCACTATCGACACATGCCCTTGGCGATACGTCGAGCACACATCGGTTGCCTCCAGGTCCCGGAACTGCGGCATGCCATCCAAATCGAACACCACGCACCTTGGCACCGCGCTGCCTGCCGGCACCGTCCTGACATTGCCGCCGAAGTTCACCGAGATCGGACCGCCCGAAGCAACGACGTTGAGCTCCTGCAGCCCCACAGCGGACAGGTTGGCGGCGTCATAGACCAGCAGGCCGAGCACCGGGGCGAGGTATGTGTACCCGGTGAGCGGGTAGTAGTAGTCGGACCAGTTGCCGAGGTCGTGGTACACGAGCACCACCCGCTCGACGTACGGCTGGACAACGACGCCCGTGGGCACGCCGAACTGGAAGTAGCCCGCGAAGCCCTTCCGGCGGAGGCTGCCGCTGCGCAGGCGCACCGCGGAGACGGCAATGCCCGTGAGGTTGCCCGGGAGCGTGGCGTTGTAGACAATGCCGGTGCGCGGGCGCGCGAAGGCCCGGTACGCGTAGTCCTGCAGCGCCGCGTCGAGGATCCTGGCCGGCGACGTCGGCCGCGACTGCGCCGCCGCCGGGGAGGTGGCGGCGGCGGCGGCGATGAGCACCAGCAGAAGCCGGAGGAGGCATGCGAGGGTCGAGAAGCCCATAGCAGTGGGGGGCTCGGGGGTCAGAGCTGAGCAGCCGCCGGCGCGAAGTGAAGTTGGTCAGGACGACTTCGTCATCTCTGGCGACTATTAGGATTAGCACGCGCAGAAGATTCGTCTTCTCCCGCTCTTAATTGGGGGCAAACAAGGACGGGATTTGGAGCGGCGGAGGCTGGGATCCTCTGCACGGACGCGCATTTACGCCCGGCAGGGACGACGCCCCGGACCGGCTGGCCCAAGAAAGCAGCCGGCTTTAGCAGAGAGCGCGGCAATGGCGTGGACGCAAGCGAGGAGGACAGGTGGACAGGACGGGCGGACGGTCAGGGCGGAGTCCTACTCCTACAAGAAGTGGATGGCGGCAGCGGCAACGGCGGCGGCGGCAAATCGGGAAGAAAGAAGCAACGCGACCCAGATGGAACGGACAGAGGAATTGGGAGGAGATGAAGAGGATGCGATGCGATTACTCAATCCTGGCGGAATCCGGGTGGAGGAAGCGGACGCCACAGAAATCCTGGGAGGGATTAAAGCGCGCGCCCCACGCCCCCACGAGTATGATTGCGACGCGGGCGAGAGTGAGAGCGGAGGAGGAGGGGTTTGGTTGGGGATTGAAGAAGGGAGAGAGATTGCCGCAGGAGAGAAGGCAGGTTCGGGACGACGACGGCGGCGGTAATGGTAATATCACCTTCTCCCAGGGGCTTAACTGCAAAACGAATTTTCCCCACCGGCAATGCTAGGGGGAGAGGAGAGGACACGGGCTCACAGTTGGCACGGGAGGTGGAGTTACCGATTTGCCCCTGGGCGGCTGGTCCGCTCGGAGGCTGCCGTTCGCTACTTTTTGGCTTTTCCACACATGTCCCTTTCCTAACGTTTGGATTCTTCCCGGGACTTTTTTGCAAGTGAAGCTTCTCTCTCTGACTGAGTGACAGGTGAGCTGAGCTGAGCTGAGTGAGATCGAGTGCTATGGCCTGGTGAGTGTGACTGACGTGTGGGGCCATGTACGTGGCTGCTCCTCAACGGCCAGACGACACGCGATGCGACAAGCTCACTAGCAGAGGATGTGTCTTTTCCCTGTCGAGTGGGGCCACACAACTGTGGCCCAACGGCCAGTGAGCACTCATGAGTCATGACTATTTGCTGGCTTCACTTTCCTAACGTATGGATTTGGTGTGCTTGGACAAAATAGGACTAGCAACAGTGTGCGGCTTCTCCTCCAAAGGAAACTTCTAATAAAACTTTCAGCTGGATTTTTTCAGCTTATTTAGTAACCTATAGTTTTCGATTGTCAATCTAATGACTTCCATGTCTACTCTCTTTATAAAGGGTCATTTTTAGTTGGTGCGCATACGTGATACGTGATCCTATCGAGAGGCGACAAAAGATCTCCCTTACCCAAACTTGTTGTTGAATATTCATGTAACGTATGGGTTATGTGCGTGAATAGAATCGTTAACAAATCATAACTAGGTGCTTTTCAGACGTTAAGGAAACTGATAAAATCCTTATGACATTTTTATCCATTTATCTACATATAATTTCTTTTTGCCAACCTGATTTAATTTAAATGTTTACCTCACTCTTAGTGCCCATTTGGGAGGGTTTCTCCAGCACGGTTCCAGTGTCAGAGCCGGAGCCCCCGAGGCGGAGCCACTATTTCGGGCTCCCACTCCTCTGGTTGGGAGCCAGAAGCGCTCCTCACCCGCATGGTGTTTGGTGCGGCTCCGTGGCTCCGTGCCGGAGCTCGTGGAGGAGTCGGTGCGGGAGACGCACCAAACGAGCCCTTATAGGCTCCGTTTGGCTTACCTTATAATCTGCACTATTCAGCTTGTTTTTTTAGCCGGAACAGTATTTTTCTCTCACAACAATTCAGCCAGAATCGTGTTTTCAGCCAATTCAGCCAAGTTTCAGTAAGCCGAACGGCGCCATAGTCTTGTATCAATCCTCACAAACCTCATTGGTTCTTTATTCACCAATCTAATAACTTCCGCATTCAGTCTTTGTACAAAGAGGCATTTTAGTTAGTGTGCATAACAACTTGCTGACTACTCTATTAAAATGGAAATTGATAACTAACTACAATCCAACATTTCCCGACCGAGAAGGAAACTACTAAAATCCCTTTGAGCCTTTTCAGATAATTTATATTTTTGCTAACTTAATTTAATTTATGCATACATATTGCCCCCTTATATGAATCCTCATAACCTCGCTGCCATTTGATCCCATTAACACATGACAAGCTTAATTTTTTTCGATTCTGGTGCCAAGCAATGCTATATTTCCGCTTTCCTAGAGAGGTCTTAAAATGTGTCATCGAGAATTTTATATTTCCATTAAGATCATAACACCGTTCCTTAAGTTGATTTTGGCCATACACTCATATTGTCACTACATTACAAAAATACTGGCTCTCAAATTCAATGTAGGAGAAATCATCAAGAGGACTATACTTAGTGACGATTACAAGATTCTTGGTATATAGATAGTCAAATCAAATGGGGCAATATATATACGGGGTTGTTTATTTTTCCAACAAAAGCCTCCGGTCACAATAAGTGACATTTTTGGGGGTTGTTTATTTGAACTCTACCATACTAAACTTCGACTACAAATTAGTGTTTACGTGTTAGTTTGGATGTTTGGCAATGGCACAAATAGACATGCGCTAAAAACAAAAGTATGCATCACTATATTTTATAGATAATAAATATAACAAAAATAGTATAGTTGAAGTTTGAAATCGTTGAGTTTACACAATCTCAAACGTCACATATTTGTGGTCGTTGGGGAGTAGTAGTGGACAGTGCAATATTTCCAAAGAAATATGAATGGTCCTTCACCTGGTCAATTATTGCTATTTTAAATAGCAAATCATTGTGCCTTAATTAACAAGCGCTAGCAATTCTAGTCGTTTTCGGACAAAACAAGAGCAATTTTAGCGATAGCGACAGCCCAATAAAGGAGATGGTCATACATGACACCAAAAGGCAAATCACCTACCATGTACCTTTTTTTTTGCTTAATATATGCAGAATCTTGTATGTATGCAAAGAATTAGTAGGAAAAAAATACAAGCATATCTGCCAAGTCAGTGACTTGAACATGAGTGGATATAGGTTCCATGTATCACACAAAGAAGCTGAGATCACTCGGTTCACACTACAATATATTATCAGACGTTTAAAAAATCATTATCATCCTCAAATATATGTGAAATGTTAAATATATTGATTAAAAAAATTAATACTTTAAAAACATATACTTTGTCTAGTTACCATTTAGTTTTTTTGGAATTTTGATCATACCAAATTCTAATACCCCCTATAAAAAAAAGAAAGGAAAGAAAAGGGAGTATGTATTAGTTAGGTTAAAAACAAGCTGAACAAAATTACTATGATCTATGCATGGTAAAGACAGCAACTGTCTTTTTTCTTTGTATCTATCTACATAAGCTGTAACAATGGTAGGGGCACTAAGGTACGGTGTTCTGTATGGATCCAACTGATGACCAAATGCATACAAAAAGGTAGGTAGATCGAAAAAAATTAATCCGGATCGATGCATGCATGCATGTCATCCAGTACTGGTCCTACTCCTGTATGTTTGATCGTGGCATTATTACTGCGCTCATCAATAGCGTGTCATACATGCATATGCACGATATTCCGCAGTTGATCCATCGATCGATCGGATGTGTTTGTTTGTCTTGTTGGCCACGACAGCATGCATGCACACTGGCAATGGCAAAGGGGATCGGAATGGGAGAGCTTTTTCCAGGCGCTCGTGTTGCTACAGTTAGCAGCACTCGAAGCTCCAGGCAGCGACGTCAGACGTTTGAGATTTCGAATGTCTGAGGTTGGATGTGCTCAGAGGTAGAGAAGAGGTTTTCGATTTTTGGCTTTAGTCCTGGCTGGAATTGGACCTAGGACTAATAGGTGATTTAGTTCCGGTTTGAGCCACCCATCGGGACTAGAATCTTCCGCTCAACAGCTAGTGCAGCAGACTTTTCCAAGAGGGTTAGTCCTGGTCTGTGGCTCCAACCGAAACTAAAGGTCGACTTCCCATCCCGGTTGGAACCACCAACAAGGACCAAAGGTCTCGATGGTATTTTATTCCGGGTGGTGGCTTCAATCGGGACTAAATGTTGACTCTTTAGTCCCGGTAGACTCCACTATATATACGGTTCCACTAGGTCTCCTAGCCCGAGATATCAGTTTAATTATTGGTCTTTGCTTGTGCGCGTGTGTTTATCCGTGTTCTTGCTTGAGGGAGCAAGTTCTTGCTCTTGGCCGCCGGCTTAGTTCATCTTCAATCTTCTAAAGGTTAGCAACTTTATCTTCTAATCTTTCATTGCTAATAATGTAGATCATTTCATGGTTTAGTAATAAACATCGAAATATGTGGTTTTTTAATTAGGAATAATAATGGTGGATTTTATTTTTATTTATACATTATTTCTACGTAACCATAAATATTTATAATTTTCTAGATCTTTGTTAGCAACATTAGTTCTTGACGAGAGTTAATAATCGTTAAAAAAATATGTGCCAACAAGTAGGGTGCAAATGCATGCATGCATACATACATACATACATATATATATATACATATATATATATTGATGATTTATTTTTTATATGTTTTTCCAATATATATTGTTGCATGGTATATTTATATGGGGGTTCTATATTAATTGGGACGTTTTTTCAGTTTTTTAGTTATGATGAACGGCGGCGGACTTCCCCCGCCACAGGAACCAGATTTCCCCCATGGCGATCTTCCATTCGCGCCATCGTCAGATAGGGCCGTTCCGCGTTACCCAGACCCATCAATAGTATGTAATATTTTAAGTTTTACGTGCTAATATAATTTTTACATATATACATTCATTTATAATATGATTGTTGCATATGTCACAGACTATAAAATCAGTCAAGTGGCTGGAATCAGCACTATGACTGCTCGGGGTGTGGGACATCTTCGAGACGACGACAAGTGAGGTCGTCAATGATGAAGGTGGCGAGTTATGGACATGTAATCTCACCTTCGACATCCTCGTTAGGTACAATGATGCTATGCGCCAAGACATCGTGCAGGCTAGACGACAAATGCCGACCAAGACAGCGCCTAGATCGATGTTGTGCTACTTTGTTTACAGGCAATTGAGCGAATTGGCTACCGTATGTCTGATTTCTCGTCCTTGAAGATAGAAGCTTTAGGTGAGCATAATCTGGACGTGTCGCGAGTAAGCGAAAGGCATGCGACATTCAACCAAATGCGTCATGTATGATATCAGAGTAATGTTTATTTATTCTTATTATTATATGAGCGCTTCCTGATATTTTTTGTTTGTTCGCTTGCAGAATTTGCTCTATGATTTCATCTATGCTGCAAGTGGCATGCAGCCCATTCTCACACAAGCTATTGAGCGACTAGGGTACGTCTGGGACTACGTGGAAGACTTGGGCCAGAGTACGACAGCTGGTATCCAGTATTGCGTGAGATTTAGGCAGAACCGGACCATGAATAGTCCGACAGTAGGCTACATTGATGGGGTACCATGTCTTCGGCGTTGTGAGACAAGAGAGAGTGTTTTAGTACGGGCCTTGCATTAGATAGACCATGACCGTGGTTACTATATCCGAGATATACACTACTGGCAGTGGAGACAGGCTAGAGCTGCGGCCGGTTTGTAGGGTTCATGTATTAATTATGTTTTTTCCAACGGTTATGCATGTTTAATTATGTTTATTTATATAGATATTTTAAATATGTTTGTATGCAAGATATTTATGTTTCATTAGGTTTATTTGTATGGATATTTTAATTATGGTTGTATGGATTGAAATTTAACTCGTATAGGATTGAAATGCATATGCAAATAAAAAATCAAAGAAATAAAAACACCAAGAATTTTTGTTGGAATAATAAACGCAAACAAAAAAATACCTTTAGTCCCGGTTCGTAATACCTACTGGGATTAAAGGAGCACCTTTAGTTCCGGTTTCTAGTACACCTTTAATCCCGATTTTTGTTATAAACCGAGACTAAAAGTCTCCCACCTACCACACCGACCACTACTCCTATATACCACCGTGCTCGATCACAACTCATCCCACTTACCACTGCTGCTCACGCTTATAAAACCGGCCACCATGGGCACTATTCATCTCCCACGACGACATGTCTGTTGTGCCCAATTCGATCTCAATCTATCCGTTGTTGTTTGCCCAATTTTCTATCCACATATATGGTCACTCTGTGGGAGAAAACCCTCCACATACAAATTTTATTTCGCGTAGTCAGCAATGATGCACAAAAGAGGTACTAGAAGAATGTTTTTGAAGATGGGGCAACGCCGAAGCCTGGAGAAGCTGGGTGTGATGCCCGTGTAATGTAATTGTTGCATGGGCTATCTGGTACATTGATGGATCCATTCTCTGTGGTGTGCTCTAGACTGTCTAAGGATTGTGTGTCCATGCAACGCATGAATGGGTTGTTCGCAGGTTGATGGATCCATTCAAGGCATGAATGTACTGTCTTCCGAGAGGCATGGGTTCATCGGAGCTCGTGCAACCGCCCCCTTCATCTCCAAATTGGCGTAGTTCGTCATCCACCTCTGGCATCCTCTGGCACCTATATTTGACCCTACTTTGGTGTTAGAAGAATATTTTTGAGGTGGTTATTTTATAATGTGTTGGTACACTTTGATTGTAACGTTGACCTACTCAGAGAAAGAACTTTGTTATCGTATATGTAATTTTATTGTTAGGCCTTTGTTATCGTATATGTAATTTTTATGTACCCCCAATATTTATTCTAAGGTTCTCTAAGATCTTTAATTATTATTGTTTTCGATGTCGCATGTGTCTCATATTCAAAATTTTCAAACGACCTTAGATGGAGAAATGATCAAAATGAAAGTTGTAAATCTTGAAAAATTATACAACTTTGTAGTTGATAACTTTTTAATTTGAAATCATTTTGTCAAGGAAAACTATGTTTGAATTTCTCAAATTTGAAATTTAAATTTTTAAAATGTCTTCAAATGGAGACACAACCAGAACGAAAGTTGTAGATCTCAAAAAGTTATGCAACTTTGTAGTTGACAACTTTTTCATTTGAAATCATTTTCTATTCCAAAATTCTGTTTAAAATTCAATTTTAAAGAAGTCTCATTTCTCTTTTTAATCTCTTGCTAAAACTTGTAACTAGTTTTTCTCCATCGTACTAACTTCAAATTTATTGACTTTTTTCCTGAAATTTTCTAAAATAATGCTCAATCAATATATTGTGTTCTTACCTCTTTCATTTTTGTCATCTTTTCATGTGACTTTGTTTTATCAATTTAAAAAAAATTCTCAAAAATGGCAACTTCAAACAACAGTTTGAAACAATAAATGAATTTAGCCAAAAAAGTCATAAACATAAAAGTTGTATAACTGATCAAGATTTATCACTTTTATTTTGGTCATTTCTTCATTCGAAAAAGTAGTAGTAAACATTGTTCAAAATTTATCTCTCTCTCGTATAGTTTTATAAAATATAAGAGAAATATAAATTTATGAATATTGTTGACTACCATTTTGTCAGATAAAGAAATGACCAAAACGAAAGTTATAGATCTCGAAAAGTTACATAACTTTATAGTTGATAACTTTTTTATTTGAAATCATTTTGTCAGGAAAAACTATGTTTGAATTTCCCAAATATGAAATTTGAAAATTTAAAATGCAATTATAATTTATAGCTTAAGTTACTAAACATTTAAAGCATGAAACAAAAAGCATTATAAATTGTATATGAAAGCAAATTTGTATTTCAATTTTTTGAGCTTTATTTTTTTACTACGCAATTTCTAATTTGTAGCCTATTTATGTTAAAGGAAAAGTTAAAAACTATTGCATGAGCAGGAAACGAAACTGTCGGGTAGGCAGCAGTTTCACCGCGCGCCAAAATTTGGCTTTAGTACTGGGTTCAGCCACAACCAGGGACTAAAAGCCCTTTAATCCCGGTTGGTGGCCCAACCCAGGACTAAAGGTGGAATCTTTTAGTCCCGGTTTGGGCCAACCAACCAGAACTAGAGGCCTTTTAATCCCGGTTGGAGGCCTAACCCGGGACTAAAAGGTCCAGCCCTACATATACCTCCGTTGCGCGGCCTTGCCCTCGTCCTCGATCGGCTCTAGCGCGCGGCCTCGCCCTCCATCCTCGATCAACTCTAGCCCTCGGCGGTGACGCCCTCATCCTCGTCTCCGGCGCGCGCGGTGGCTCCATCACCCTTGTCTCCACCAGTGCCTTCGTCTCTCCGGCCTCGACCTCTTTGTCTCCGGCCTTGCCCACCAGGTGGGTCGTGCCAACCCCTCCCTCCCTGCTGTGTGAAACCGAGCACTCAACCCTAACTTAAGCTAATTGGCTAGCTATTTGTTTTTTTTATCTAACTCTTATTTGCTTTAGTGATATATATTTTGATATAATTTGATATATTGACTTTACTATGATATATTGGTATATATATAGGGTCTAGTTAATTTTATGAATTTTGATATAGGGTTTACATGTAAACTTTCATATATACACTTGAGTAATATGCATTTTCATATATAAAAAATATTGACTTTAGTGATATATATAAATTTTAATATTCTGTATATATATATACATATATATGTATGATGTATAAATATATGAATTTTGGTGTATGAATTGACTCAAGTGATATGAATTTTCATATATTAACTTTAGCGAGAAGAGATGGCTGGACGTCTTCCTGAACCGATTGTCCCAGGTTGAGGCTATTGTATTACACGTGGATTCGAACCAAGGTTGCTGAATGTACCGTTCAATCATCCTAGCATAGTAAGCAACGATATATGTTTTCAATAAATCAATAGGTTTTAGATACGCTTGTACACAATATAATTTTCTGATATGTATATATATATATATGTTTCTTAAATATTGTACCGTAGGTAATTGACCCAGTCATTTGGCTTGAAGAGACGCTCTCGAATTTCAAGATTGAGGGAATGGATGTTGAGAGCTTTGAGGTAGATAATGGTCGATTTATGCAATGTCGAGTTGGCGTTTCCATCGCCGCTAGGAGGGGTACAGGTATTATACAAATCTCAGAGGTGAGAATAATGGCACCTGATAAGGCTATTGCACAAAAATATGCTGCCCTAGCATGTGTAAATAAGCTTGTGAATATTGGATACAACCTGCCTACCTATTCCTCCATGGCAATACAAGATATGGATGTGGGCTCTTATCATGATGTTGCGGGCTTTTGTGCAAGGATGGCTCAAAACGAAGTCGAAATCATAGCTTGTATCCAGATTTGTTGTTATTGGAAAGCTCGGTTCTCATATCCAATTTTTCTCAGGTTGAGGACTATGACTTAACCTACGCAGGTTGCAGCTTTGAAGTCATTCTTAACTAAACAATGTATGCATTGGGTTATGATTGGAAATATGCCGATGAATGGCCAACACGCACTACGAAAGGATTTTAGGAGAAGCTGCTTGCAACTAAGAGGGGACCATCTGACCTACCGACTTCTCAACCACCGCTAACTGTCGTTAGTAGACCCTGTGCTCGTACTTTTGAAGTAAGGGAGAGTGCACTATTTAATGCCTTGGATTTTGTCAATGGCCAATGTGGATACCACATCGGCGATCTACACTTCACCGAGTTGATAATACGAGAAAGTCGAACGCATTGATCTAGCTGCGCTTATGTTTGCATGAACTTTGGGGTGTACTTGGACATCTAGTATGCAATATTTTAAGTTGGACATCTAGTTTGTAATGACTTGTTTTAAATTATTGTAATATATAAGCTCTTACTTGATTAGTTTCGTTCTTATTTATGGATCAGGTGACGTACAATAGTATAGCATATAATACGTATATGAAAACTATTTAAAACAAAAAACAAATTGAATCAAAGAAATTGCAAGAGAAAAGAAAAGAAAAAAAGTAAGATTTAGTCCCGATTGGTTATACCAACCGGGACTGGAGGCCCCTTTAGTCCCGGTTGGTATAAGTAACCGGGACTAAATGGCCCCCGTTCAATTCCGGTTACCAGGCCCGGAACTAAAGGGCGAGCCTTTAGTCCTGGATTGGCAGTCCCGGTTAGAAAACCAGGACTAGAGAGGATTTTCTAACTGGGACTGCAACACAGTCCTAGTGGCTTCTTGTCTGATCTCGACTTTCAAAGGAGGCTGCAAACCAAACATTCCCTCACTGTCCTCAGCCTGCAAACCAAATATCCCCTCGCTGTCCTCGGCCGGCGGCGGCCCCTCGCTAGCCGTGCCATCACCGGCCGTCTACTTCCCCTGCTTCTTCCCCACTCTTTCCCCAATGATGAACACATCACCTTCTACCTAACTACTAATTAAGCTCACTTAGCTTCCTATATGTTTTCAAAGGTAGAGTATGATGTAATAGAATTCCTGGTACACATATATATACTGACCATTTATTTCATTTTAAATGTGTGTATATGTTATGTCCAAATATATGTACAATATCTATTAAAAACTAAAATAACTTATAGTTTAAAGGGATGTACTAATACGTACTCTATACACGGGTGATGCAACGACCATGTACACGTAGTAATTGACCGGCGACGACCATCGTAGTACCAGAGTGACGTGACAACCGATGACAAGACAAGCGAGCTGTTTGGCCGATGATTTCAACGGCTGATAAGTCCACTGCAGCTGGCTCATAAACTAGTTGAGGCAAACAGGCAGAAGGTCCGCTGGCATGCTTTGCAACGTCCATATACGTACGTATGTCGTACTCCTAGGTGAGAGGCTGGGTACACCGATTACTAACGTATGACGTACGTATGGGACTTGACGATCGATACGGTCGGAGAATTGAAAATGAGTATTCATGACGTGTCCTTCTCGGCTCTTATAGCCAGGGCCTGACGTCTGTGGTCAACGGAACGGATGTTCAATCGACAAAAAGAAGATATTCCCTGCACACTCCATTCTAAAAATCATAGAGGTTACATCAATTTGTCTTTAAGTCAATTGTTCTTTTAACTTTAACTAAGTTTATAAAAGAACACATCAGTTTCTTCAATACCAGACTATTTTTATTGAATCATTTTATGTGATTTGTCTTCAGAATGCATTTATTTGAATTTGTAGGCATTAATATATTTTATTTCTAAAATTTTGATAAAGTTACAGAAGTTAGACTTCAAATAAAGTTGATAAAGCTAGAGAAGTTTGATAGAAACAAACACCCTCTAATTGTTGAAACCGAATAAATTTAGTCCTCTGGCTGACTTTTGTTTTCCAAAAAAAATTGACTTGATCTCTTAAAGATCATAATAATATACGATATAGTGCATTCCGATATGGAGTACTCCGTATATAACTAGCCCATGGACCCATACTCACTGCATACGTTAGCAATTTGAAGAGACATAATTAATTTACGGGAGAAAAAAGTATCGGGACCAGGCCATCTGATCCTGCACGTACGTGTTTTTTTCTTTTTTTTTCTTTTTTCTTTTGGCCTTTTGCTTTTGATTTTGCTGAAGAGTGAAGGAAGCTTGTGCATAGCGCTACTCCTTTTTTTTTAATCATGACGTGATAATGTTATGGCCGTTAGGTACGTACGCAACTTAGTTGGCACTTGTTAACTCATAGGCTTTGTTTCATAGCATATGTTAGTTCATAGCCTTTTTTAATATCATCATTAGTACTCTCTTAGTGTTCAAGGGATGAAAAGACGACAAAGCACTAGCTATCTAGATGAAATAATGGAAGGGGCATAAGTATATATGTATGCAGTGATGATGCATGAGTGGTGACTGGTGGCCATGTCCAATTTGACTCCGATCCCATTCCATGAACGAGGAATCATCCCATAAGCCTGAATGGCCATCATATTAAAAAAATCACGAGAATGTCCTTGTGACACTTGTTTCATTAAACATAAGTAGAATGTGAAGGTTACATCATTGATGCTTGGCGCTTGGCGGGCTCGCCTTCCCTCATCCTGCAGGCCATCCGCCAGCTGTTCGTTCCATGCTACTCCTGTAGCCGCTGATGCTTTTGTGTGTTTTTGTGTAAAAAATATCAAATATAAAAACATTTGATTTGAGTTGAGTTTGAAATCGATGATGTGTAGCTCTAACCGAAGTACGTTTGGCAAAGAATACGACTTGAAGGAGGCGGGCGATGCATGGACACGGCGGTTCTTTTTTTGCGGGCAACAGCTTGCCGTTCTAGCAGCAAAGGCCCAAATAAAAGCAGCAGCAGGCCCCCATGCCACAGCCTGCTGGGCCTTAAGAATTTATTGATGCTTGATGCTACGATGGAACCATGGGCCGTTCAGCAGACTGGTGGGCAGGCCTTGCGAACGCCGCCGCCCACTGGAGTAGTGGAGTGGAGTCCTTAGTGAAGTGAAGGCCACAGCAGGAGTTGAGGATTTCAGTCACAGAAGTCCAGCAGTTCCTAGCTTCAAGTGCTGGACTAAAGCTGCACCTGCAGTAGTCCTGCACGCAGGGAATGGAGTCACGGTCTCTCACCGAGTCGATGGGAGGCTGGCATGAGCTGCATGCTTGCTGCTCTCTAGCCCCGACCCAACTCTGATGACTACTAAGTGCAGTATTAACCATCCGTGCCATGGATGATCTTCTCCATGGGATTGGGATCGCACCAGACAGCAATAATATATATAAGAACCACAAGAAGGTCTACCTGGCCTCTGCCCTTCTCAGCTAGCGCTCAGCGCTCAGCCTCGTACTTGGCCATCGCTGCTCAGTTGATCTCAGAATTTTTAGCTTGGCAGTCTGCAGGCTGCAGATACATGATTTCCTTCCTCATCAAGACGTTGGAATGAAGATAATGTTTACTCATGACTTTGATTCCAAGGGTACAAAAATTCGCTTTTATTGGATTTTCATATGAACGTAACATTCGTGATATATAATAACTGTATCAATTTGTCTAGATCAAAAACTGGTATCAATGTGTAATTCATTTTTTTCTTGAATATGCAGGAGAGATGCATATCTTTGTATAATTCTGACAATCCATACAATAGGCATGAAAGATAATCACATCCAAATATTTCAAAGCATTTCGTCATCACCTGCCAAGACATACGTGAAAATGGTACTAGGCTACTAGCATATAATCATAGATAGAGACAGCAAGAGCCCAAGAAAGCAACACATGCACAGCTGCAGTATTTAAGGTTCACAGATCCGGCATTTAGCCAGCAGCCAACTCAAAATGGAGTTCACAAATGACAATTGCTGTAGTTCAGTGCAACCATCGAGACCAAAAACAAAGACAAGGTAATTACAGATCATCTCCTCTCACGTAAGCTTTACCTAGAGATCGTCTCAAAGTTTTGCCTCCCCTTGGCCTGATTGGCTGAGAAGTGAAGTCACGATCAGACTCATGCGAGTTTCCAGCTTCACTGATGCTCTCTTGGATGCTATGGAGCTCGAGAAAGCCGTTCATGTTGTTGCCACCCGGGACTTGATACGCCCGGGCCACTGGCCGGCTCGTCGACGGGGCAGAGGAATCATGAGGCATGTTTGAAGCTCTCTTGTAAGCCTTAATAGCTAGAGATCGTGTCAAAACTTTACCTTCGCCGGGCCTGACTAGCCGAGAAGAGGCATCATGATAAGACTCATCATCTGAGCTTTCAGCAGATAAACCTGCACTACTGATGCTGCCATGAACGTACTCCAGCTCCTGCTCCAGGTCCCTGAGTACCTCTTCCATCGATGGCCGCTCCACTCTATTTTCTGCCAGGCACTTCAACACAATGTGGCAAAATATCATCAGAGAATGTGGGCTGATTGTGCCTAAAATTTTCTGATCAACGATTTGCTCCAGCTGGCCATTCTTCAGCATTCCCGTTACCCACCGTGCCAAGTTCACCTTGTCCTTGGGAAGTTTGAGGTCAATCGCTGGTCTGCCACATAGGACCTCGAGCAAGACAACACCGAAAGAGTAGACATCAGACTTCTGGGTCAGCTGCAGCGTATCATAGTATTCAGGGTCAAGATACCCAGGGGTGCCCTTCACTTGAGTGATGACATGAGTTTCGTTCAACTCAGGACCATCCTTGGATAGCCCAAAGTCAGCAATCTTGGCACAGAGGTTCTCACCAAGCAAGATGTTTTCAGACTTGACGTCACGGTGGATAATGCCCTTCTCAGAACTAGTATGAAGATAGTGCAGTCCCCTCGCTGCTCCCACACAAGCCTCCAGCCGCTCCGGCCAATTGAGGGAGGGTTTATCAGAGCCATAGAGATGGCTCTTTAGAGTCCCATTTTCCATGTATTCGTAAACCAAGATCATTTCATTCTCTTCATCACAGTACCCAATGAGATCAACCAAATTGGGGTCTTTCAGCCTTGCTAACAGTTCAATCTCCGCACGGAACTCCTTCTGACCTTGCCAAGATGCCATCTTCTTCCGTTTCACGGCAACCTTGGTACCACACTTTAACACTCCCATGTAAACGTCTCCAAAACCTCCAACTCCAATGACCAGTTCCTTGTCAAAATTGTTTGTTGCTTGTTGGAGCACATGGAATGGAAATGAACAAGGCTGATTATTTTCCGGAGCCTTTCCCTTTCGCCTAGCAGCTCCCTTGATTTTCTCAAACAAGCGAACCATGATGGTATATAACCTGAGTTAAAGTACGTGATGTTAACCTGAGTTAAAGTAATGATGACGATGCTGAGGTGGAATTAGTAAGAGAAAGAGAAGGCGGCCTACGTACTAGGCTAATAAGTAGGCCCGCAAGGATCATATCACTACCGGAATAAGTAGGTAAGCCGAGTGCAAGAGGGTTTGCCGAGTGCAATCCATCGGGCACTCGGTAAACAAGCTCTTTGTCGAGTGCTGTAAAAAAACACTCGGTAAAATAATTGCACTCGGCAAAGTTCGACACTTGGCAGACTAGAAAGAAAACACTCAGCAAAACTAGACACTCGGCAAAGAAATATGTTAACCGAGTGTAATTGTCTGGCACTCGACAAAGAAATATGTTTGCCGAGTGTAATTATTTGGCACTCGGCAAATAATTTTATTTTTTTTCTCTTCTGACCTTGAAACACGTTATGGAAAAAAGGAGGAAAATAAAAAAAATGGGTTTGCCGAGTGACCCCGATTTGGCACTCGGCAAAGATGTGGCTTTGCCGCCCGATCCGACACTCGGCAAACTCGCAACCTTATAAACTCGCCCGGCAGCCGCCCCCTCCCTCCCACGGGCCTCCCCTCCCTCTCCCGGCGCCGCCGCTCCCTCCCCTCCCTCCCTCTCCCGGCGCCACCGTCCCCTTCCCTCCCTCCGTCTCCCGTCGGCGCCCCCTCCCTCTCCTCCGGCCGGGCGCTGCCCCTCCCCTCCCTTTCCCGGCACCGCCCCCTCTCATCCCTCTCCCCGCGCCGCCCCTCCCCTCCCTCTCGAGGATCCTGTTTCTTGTGGAGGCGCACGTGGATCTCGAGGATCCGGCCGTGGGCTTCCTGGACGAGGCGGCGGCGCTTTGCCGTAGGCATGCTCGAGGCGCCGCTGCAGCTCGGCGGTGTGTGCCTGCGCCCGCTCCAGCTCTGCCAGCGCCTCCACCAGGTGTGCCCACGTCGCCGCCATCTGCAGGTTGCAGAGCAACGCCGTCCGTCGCCTTGCTCGTGCCGCTAGTGCGCGACCCGGCCCTGCCCTGCGTCCCTAACCCCTCCGTGTCGCTGCCGTCTACAGAGAGACACCCCTGCGCGAGCTCGGCTCGGACTTCCAAGTGCTGGCTGCAAGGTCGAGTGCTGCCGCCGGGCGGCCATGGCCCTGTCCCCCCCCCCCATCTCCCTCTTTTTTTTGCACAGGTGGTGGCGGCGGCGTGGTGGTGGCGACGGCGGCGAGGGGAGCCGCGGGCAGGCGGCAGTGGGTTTTTTTATATTTTTCGAAAAGTCTTTGCTGAGTGTCGGTTTTAGCACTGCCCGAGAAAAAACACTCAGCAAAGAAACGTTTGCCGACTCTGTGTACGCCGAGTGCCGTTTGCCGAGTGTAATACTCGGCAAAGGCTTTGCCGAGTGTTTTTTAGGCTTCGCCGTGTGCCGTAGACACACGGTGTATTGAATAAAAGTGACATATAATGGACCCAACTAGATCAACTATGCAGTGGTTCGTGATTTAGTGATGGAAGAAAGTTCAAATGGTAATTTGGACCGGAGATTTTGGGCTGTTAAACATGGAAGTCATTGATTGTTGTATTCATGGCCAGATCAGTCGTGATAGTGCATCCAGCCATTATTGTAGCCTATCTGACAATATAGAATAGCTATCAGTATTGTGATCTCATTGTGATGACACATGTGCTGTAATCTTTCATGTATGCCTCATGCATTGTAATACATAAAGTGGATCAACCCAAAGGGTTGATATAGTTGCATAGAAAGTACTTAATGATAAAAAAGAACAATACACAAGAATCCCTGACTGATTGCATGACTAGTCGAACTACAATGGTTTTTAATTGCTCAATTTACCTATTGTTTGTAATTTTGGGGCAAAGTTAGATAAGGAATTAGACCAATTCCTAGTATTTGACAACTAGAGAAGCTTGGATGTCAATTGTATGATCAGCTAACATGATGTGGGTGAAGTAGCAAACTCAAAGGTTGTTTGGAGAGATTTCTGATGTAGTCTCCTAACCTAGAGAGGCATGCCGTGAAAAAGATTTGTATCCCTTGCTTTCATCTTTGATCTTTCTGTCTGTTTTTCTTGTTCTGAATGCTAGTTACAAACAATGTGAAGGGGTTTTTTGAGCACTTTGCAGCAACCAGTGTTTATGGTCATCTGATCAAGCTACAATATGTTTTGGGTCACATGTATTGTTGTATGGTGACTCAAATCCTACTTTGACTAGGGCTTAAGAGAGATGTTTGCTATTTAGGAATTGAGTGTAGAGTCCTATGTACCAGGAGTAAAATTCTTGCTTGCATGTAATGAAGTCTTGGAGGAACTTATAAACCCTTGTGTGTTGTGTGTGAAGGGGGGGGGGTGTATGTGAAAATCAGAGGGTCCTAGATGGCCAAGTAGTTAAAGAAGGCTTACTTTGAATAGTTTGTCTAAGTCTTAGTTTTGAGATCTGGTTTGTTTATTTAGTGTAGAGTGTTTAGGTTCATTTGCTTCTCTACTTACTTTGCCTTTCAAATGTGAGTAGTATTTGCATGTCTGGCCAAGTAGAAAAAGAAGGCCTACTTTGAATAGTTTGTCTAAGTCTTAGTTTTGAGATCTAGTTTGGTTTATGTAGTGTAGTGTGTTTAGGTTCATTTGCTTCACAATGTAAAACATGTATAATATATGGCAAACAATGTAAAAAAAGTGGTTGATAATAACAAGCCAATGGACAATCAGTAGTGTTACAAGTGTAAATAATTATTTAGACATGCAAATACTCACATTTGAAAGGCACATGTACCAATTAATTTGTGATTCAACACTGAAATTATGTACTTAGCCACGAGCTGCTTCTGATTTTTACTATGCATATGCAACTACATCATACCATTTGTTATGATATTTTTGGATTGATCCTGCTCTTTTAATGATATTTTTTAACCTATTCAGGGATGACTTTTGAATTACTCTTCCTCTTGGGATGTTTATTTTTAAAAAAAATAGAGAAGAATTTTCTGATTTCTCGAATGTCAAGTTTTTTTCTGATTTTTTTGGAATTTTAGAGATGGATTTTGGATTGTTCTTGCCCTTACTTTTAAAAAATGTGTAGCCTACAGGAGTAGGCAAACCAAGCCAATCTAAGGGTCGGTGTCAAAGGAAATGAACATATCATGGGATTAACCCCAAAGGTGGAAGGGGAACAGGTGGGGGAAGTGGATCAACCCAATTCGGTTTGGTTCTCCCTTGGTTTTTTGATGCACATGTGGCAGACGAAATCTTGAGGGGTTCTTAGGTTCTCCCTCTCCAAATAAATAAAGCCCTCTCCAAATAAATAGATATGGATTGGAGAGTGAGAAACCAGCATGGAGAAAAGAGGTTTATCCAAACAATAAAGCCCTTATTATTACACACATACACTTAACGACGAAGCCTTACTATATATTGACGGGAAAAAAATAAAAATGTCCCCAATGCAAGGTAGCTTAAATCAACCGACTGTCGATGCGGGACCCACGGGATACCCCGTAAGGAAGAGAGAAGATCTAGTCTAACTAGGATTCTTTTTATATAATCCTAGTAATAGTATTATTATTCTGTAATCCGACTAGGAACTCTCATTGTAAACCGACTAGGACTCTGGCCTCCTGACTATATAAAGGAGGGCGGAGTTCCTGGAAGGGAACTTTACACAACAACACGTAATCAATCCAACGCAAGGCTAACGTCGACTGGACGTAGGGCTATTACTCGACCACGGTCGAGGGCCCGAACCAGGATAAATCGACTGTCTCTTGCGTTCACCGTCGAGTTCCGCATAAGCTGAAGCCCGAACATAGTGCCTCGGGGACCCCTGTGACAGGCTATCGGTGGTCAAACATCGGCAGCTGGCGCGCCAGGTAGGGGCTTTTGGCGAATTTGCATCCGAGAGCTCGACGGACCTCGACAACATGAACTTCTCGACGGGTTCAACCTTCATCTTTGGTTCGTGGATCTGCGAGGCTGGCGACGATGGCAAGCTCCAAAGCCGTCTCCTCGAAGATTCGGATCACCATGAAGACTTTTCTATTTCGGCGACTACGACAGATCAAATCACCGGAAGATTCGCGTAGCTCGTGATGTCCGATTCGACTCAGGTTTCGTGGCTTTGCGCATCCGACTCGAACTCAGGCTCCGCATCCGAGATGGAGTCTAACCCGAGTTCTTTTCCGATGGGACTCCAGAACGCGGCCTCAGCATATCAAGAATACAACTCGGAGGACACTCAGAGCGTTTTCAAGAAGTCAGATCTTTTTCCGTTTGGACTCCGCAACATGGCAAGGTCTTACCAGGTACAGCTCGAAGGATCCCTCAATCCAGTGCTTAGAATGCCACTAAGAGGAGCTTAGGAAGGTCTTGTACTAACTATAACATCTCAAGACTGCATCGTCCACTGGCCAGGTTCTATTCCTGAGGATAGCAATACCCGACTGGTCGGCACGACGACAACAACAATTCTACCCTACCAAGAAGGAGACTCGATCTGCGACCTTGAAGCCTCTACTAAAGTTATCAGCAACTCCGATAGTATGGAAATCAACACCAATAACAGAACAGTTCATGCACGGGAAGTACTCATGGTTCGCCGTCCTCGATCACCATTGATCCCCCCAGAAGTGCCCGACATCAGGTCATCGGATGAATCTAAGTCCAACATATCACCCTTTGCTCAGGGCTACGATGGTGAGACCGAGAATCAAAGGCAAGCCAGAGAAAGAAGAAACAAATTGAAACAAGGATGCCAACGACGTGCTAGGCAGCGCAAGGAAGCTTGGATCAGATATGAGTCAGATTTGGCCGAGTACAATAGAAGAAAATCAGAACAAGAAGTCAAAGAAAGACATGCGGTGAACACACCCTACAATAGGATCCAAGAAGCACTTGAAGAACTCAGAACGACCTCGCATCCTAGCGAACAGCAGGAACAGCTCCGGGAACTTCTCCGAACAGCAGCCCTAAAGACACACGATGGAAGAACCCGTTCAAGACTACCCGCCAGATCAACATCTCATAGGAAGGAAGATCAAAATCAAAGGAAGTCCACATTCGAGAGACTTGGACCAAGTGGAAGTCACAACAGAGAAAGTAGAAGGGACCACAGTCAAAACTACCGACCCAAACAACCAAGACAGATCAGAAGCGAAGCACCCATTCGGACAGCCCCGTAGAACTACTCTCACCAAAATGTCAGCTGGCTGGAAGGAGGTGCTGAATCAGAATACAGAGAAGCCGGGACGCACGATAGATTCCCCTATTTTGCAAGCAGACTTGCTTCAATACGACTACCTCACAAGTTCAAGCCGTCCAACCACTCTAAATATGATGGCAAGACCGAACTAAGGCAGTGGCTCAGAATCTACTCACAATCGATTGAACTGGCTGGGGGGGGGACGACGATATCAAGACCCTGTTCTTTCCCATGGCCCTAGAAACCATGCCCCTCCAATGGTTCGACAAATTGAATCCAGGGTCAATCAGAAATTGGAAGGACTTGCAAAGAGTTTTCTGTCAAAATTTCGTAGGTATCATTACGCACCCCATCACCCACACAGAACTAAAGGGACTCAAGCAGAAAGGAGGCAAAAGCCTCAGAGATTACTATCGATGATTCGGCGAACTACGTGCCCAAGTACATGACATCACCGAACGAGAAGTAATCGAAGCTTTCTCTCACGGAATCATGGCTAGGTGGCAATTTTAGGATTTCTGCAAAGAGAACCCGAGAAACAATGAAGAATTTAGACGCACAGTAGAAAAGATGATTACTGCAGAGGAGAAGACACGAGAAAGGTTCCCGGAAAGAAGCAACCGAGACAACCCAGATAGCCAAAATCATCGAAACGGCAGACATCAGGAAAGGAAACGTGGATCAGACAACACCATAGCGGTGGCTGACAAGTCAAGGAAGTTTTCCAAACCCAGAAGATATGACGACATTGAAAATATGCAGTGCATCTTGCACCCTAAAGCAAATCACACCATCGGAAATTGCTACACCTTCAATGAATGATACGTAAGAAAAGATAGTAAGGGAAACACAAAAGAAGACAATCAGAAAAAGGACGAAGACAACCACAAAGACAAGGGATTCCAAAAATCCAGGGGGACAGTAGCAGTGATCTTCGCCGGGGTCCTAGATTCTAGAAGCAAACATCAAAAAAAGCTAGCTCTATGAACCATCATGGCAGCAGAACCGGCTACTCCAAGATATCTCAATTGGTCACAATATCCAATCCAGTTCTCAAGAGAGGACCAATGGACTAGCGTGGGAAACGTAGGCCATTACGCACTGGTTCTAGATCCAACTATCGCCGGTATGACTGTCACAAAAGTGCTAATTGATGGAGGAGCTGGACTCAACATCATTTTTTCAGAGACACTAAGGAAAATGGGACTTCAACTCGCCGGAATGATTACACCAACAAGCACTCCTTTTTATGGGATAGTACCCGACAAGGCAGCCATGCCACTTGGGCAAATCACTCTACCGGTTACTTTCGGAACTCCCTCAAACTACCGTACAGAGTTCATCAAGTTTGAAGTTGCAGACTTCGATTCATCATATCACGCAATCCTTGGGCGCCCAGCACTAGCAAAATTCATGGCAATACCGCACTACCCGTACTTATTGCTCAAGATGCCAGGGCCTAACAGTGTACTTTCCCTCCGAGGTGATTTGAAGCGCGCTATTGACTACGACGTTCAGGCAATCCAAATTGCAGCCAAAGCACAAGCCGTCAATGGTAGAAAAGAAATAGCCACTATTGCTGCAGAAATGAATCCAGAGGAACTAGAGATACCGGCTAAAAAGCCCAGCATCCTTGCACCACCAAAAGAAGCCGACGTCAAACAAATCGACCTGGGCACCGGTGATCCCTCTAAAACGGCAACCATCAGTGCCCACCTCTCGGCAAAATAGGAACTCGCGCTCACCAACTTTCTTTGGGACAACAAAGATATCTTCGCTTGGAAGCCGGCCGACATGCCAGGTGTCCCAAGAGAGTTGGTTAAGCACATAATTGATATCAATGAAGGCTCCAAGCCTGTCAAGCAACGGCTACGATGATTTTCACCCGACAAGAAGACAACAATTAAAAAAGAAGTCACGAAGCTATTGGCAGCTGGGTTCATCAGAGAGATCCTCCATCCAGATTGGCTAGCAAACCCAGTTCTGGTACAGAAAAAGAATACAGACGAATGTCACATGTGCGTCGATTACACAGACCTCAACAAACACTTCCCGAAAGATCCATTTGGGCTACCACGCATTGATCAGATAGTTGATTCAACAGCAGGATCTGCCCTATTATCCTTCCTTGATTGTTATTCAGGATATCACCAGATCGCAATAAAGGAACAAGATCAGAGCAAGACATCGTTCATCACTCCGTTCGGTGCCTACTGCTACAGGACCATGTCATTTGGACTCAAGAATGCTAGTGCCACTTACCAAAGAGCTATCCAAACGTGCCTTGGTGATCAGATCGACAAAAATGTAGAGGCATACGTGGATGACGTAGTAGTAAAAACAAAGAACCCGGACACACTGATTGAAGACTTAAAGCAAACCTTCGAAAATCTAAAAAGGTGGAGATGGAAATTGAACCCAAAGAAGTATGTATTCAGAGTTCCTTCAGGACAACTACTCGGATTCTTGGTCAGTCATCGTGGAATCGAAGTCAGCACCAAGCAGATTCGAGCAATATTAGAGATGGGCCCTCCTCGAAGTGTCAAAGATGTGCAGAAACTAACGGGCTCCATGGCGGCCCTCAATCGATTCATATCAAGACTCGGCGAAAAAGGGTTACCTTTCTTTAAACTACTGAAGAAGACAGACAAGTTCGAGTGGACAGAAGAAGCCGACAAAGCTTTCAAAAGACTTAAGGCATACCTCACATCCTCACCGGTTCTCACACCTCCAAAGAAATACGAAGACATGATGCTATACGTTGCGGCAACTTCTTCTGTGATCAGCACAGCGATTGTCGTAGAAAGAGAAGAAGAAGGGCGCGTATATAAAGTACAACGTCCCGTATACTACATCAGCGAAGTACTATCAGAATAAAAAATCCGGTACCCGCATGTGCAAAAACTACTCTACGCTCTCCTAATCACTTCACGCAAGCTTCGCCACTATTTCGAAAGCCACAAGATTACCATGGTGACAGATTTCCCACTCGGAGACATCCTACACAATAGAGACGCAACAGGGCGCATATCTAAGTGGGCAGTTGAACTTGGTGCTCTCAATACCGATTTCACCCCGCGGAAGGCAATGAAATCTCAAGACCTTGCCGATTTTGTTGCTGAGTGGACAGAAATTCAACAACCTATTGGAAGATGTACTTTGATGGATCACTCAAGCTAGGCGGAGCCGGTGCAAGCGTACTCCTAATTTCTCCAGATGGAATACAATTCAAGTATGTCCTTCAGATATTATGGCAAGCTACAAACAATGAAGCAGAGTACGAAGCCCTCATCCACGGGCTCCGAGTGGCAATTACCCTCGGAATCAAGCGGTTACTCGTGTACGGAGATTCGGCAGTAGTCATCAACCAAGTCAACAAAGATTGCGACTGCACCAAAGAAAACATGGGCGCCTACTATGCTGAAATACGAAAGCTCGAAAAACATTTTCAAGGATTAGAAATTCTACATGTCCTGCGCGATTCTAATATTGCAGCAGACGTCCTCGCCAAGCTCGGATCAGACAGGGTGAAAGTTCCACCCGGCGTATTCATAGAGGAGATATCAGCTCCCTCTATCAAACAACCCGGTGAAATAGCCCCTAAGCTTCAAGCTAAAGACACCTAGATTTTGGTAATCAACACCTCATGGACCCAGATCTTTATTGATTATATCAAAGAAAACAAGTTGCCCGCCGATAAAGAGGAGGCTACCAGAGTTGTTCGCAGAAGCAAGAACTACGTCCTAGTAGGGGAAAAGCTGTACAAAAGAGCCGCATCATCAGGAGTACTTCTAAAATGTGTCTCGTTTGAAGAAGGCAAGGAGATCTTAGACGAAATACACTCAGGTTACTGCGGAAATCATGCCGCTTCAAGAACACTAGTCGGCAAAGCTTTTCGCACCAGATTCTACTAGCCAACCGCTCTGAAAGACGTAGAAGAACTCGTCAGAAAATGCAAAGGCTGTCAAATGTTCGCAAGACAAGCTCATGTACCAGCTCACAATCTCATCTGCATCCCACCCGCTTGGCGTTTCTCCTACTGGGGGCTGGATCAAGTAGGACCTCTCAAGAAAGCAAAAGGCAGTTTCGAGTACATCTTTGTAGCAATTGACAAGTTCACCAAGTGGATTGAATACAAACCACTCGTAAAATATAGCGCATCCAAAGCGGTCGAGTTCATCCAAGACATTATGCACAGATTCGGCATACCCAATCGAATAATCACAAATTTGGGCTCTCCCTTCACAGCTACAGAATTCAAAAGTTGGGCACAGGATTGCGGCTTCAGCATAGATTATGCATCAGTCGCACATCTAGAAGCCAACGGACAGATAGAAAGGGCTAACGGACTCATACTAGCTGGATTAAAGCCAAGACTGTATGAAGAACTAGTGGACTATGGATCCAAATGGATTGAAGAACTACCCAAAGTAGTGTGGGGCCTATGAACTCAAATAAGCAGAGCCACCGGTTACTCACCCTTCTTCCTATTTTATGGGTCAGAAGCCGTACTATCTGCCGATTTGATCTGGACGTCACCAAGGATAGAACAGTATGACGAAGGAGAAGCAGAATACACCAGAAGATTAGAACTCGACAGTTCAGAAGAAGTGAGAGTAAACACTACCCTTCAATCAGCCAGATACCTATAAGGTTTAAGACGCCACTACAACAAGAGTACCCAACCTCGATCACTCCAAATCGGAGATCTAGTACTAAGAAGAATACAAAAAACTAACGGACGCCATAAACTACTCAGTCCATGGGAAGGTCCTTTTATTGTCACAACATTCACCGGACCAGGCACATACAAGTTGACAACCAAGGATGGAAAAGAAGTCAGCAACACATGGCACATTAGCCAACTAAGAAGATTCTACGCGTGAAAACAACTCAAGGAAGAATATATATTCAAGCCACAAGGGATCAACGTTCATGATTAATATAGATAATGTTCATCGACAACATATGTATTATTATGGCTTATCAACATTCATGATCAATAAAGATGGTTCTCCTACACAACATATGTCTTGTTATGACTTTCTTGGAGTTGTCTTCACTGAGCATACCGGCCGAGAGCAAAAGAGCTGGAAAAGATGCTTGAGCCCGCCGATGAGGGCAGCTAATCAGCTAACACCCGAACAAAAAGCAAAATGGCTGAAACATGCCTGAGCATACCGGCCGAGAGCAAAAGAGCTGAAAATATGCTTGAGCCCACTGATGAGGGTAGCTAATAAGCTGACACCCGAACCAAAAAGCAAAATGGCTAAAACATGCCTGAGCATACCGGCCGAGAGCAAAAGAGCTAAAAATATGCTTGAGCCCGCCGATGAGGGTAGCTAATAAGCTGACACCCGAACCAAAAAGCAAAATGGCTGAAACATGCCTGAGCATACCGACCGAGAGCAAAAGAGTTGAAAATATGCTTGAGCCCACCGATGAGGGTAGCTAATAAGCTGACACCCGAACCAAAAGGCAAAATGGCTAAAGCATGCCTGAGCATACCGGCCGAGAGCAGAAGAGCTGAAAAGATGCTTGAGCTCGCCGATGAGGGTAGCTAATAAGCTAACACCCGAACCAAAAAGCAAAATGGCTGAAATTATGCCTGAGCATACCGGCCGAGAGCAAAAGAGCTGAAAAGATGCTTGAGCCCACCGATGAGGGTAGCTAATAAGCTAACACCCAAACTATTCGAAGATCCTAGGAAGCGCTACATGGTTTCATTAAGGAAAGCACTCGGACGACGCTTGTTTCTACTCAGCAAGACCTGAAGGAACAAGACGAGGCTTTCAGAGCTCAACCATGAAGTGCTCGGGGGCTTGTCGAAGAGGGTAGCTGGTAAACCAAAGATGTTTTTGCAACCAGGGAAAGGACCAGATGCTGGCCACATCTCGAGTTAAGCAAAAAAGCCGAAAAGAAGAAGCTAAGAGTACTCGAGATCGCCGGACCCAAGTCTTTTCAGTACTAACAAGAGCAAAAAGGTTGACAAAACAAAGATCTACTCACCCCGAGTTGTTTACACGGCGCAGACGGAAGCCAGACAAGCACTCGGCAAATCAAGAAAGTTTGTCAAGACAACGATCTACATACACCGAGTGATTTACACAACGTAGATGAAAGTCAGAACAAATAACTACTCGAAGAAAATTCTGATCACTTGGACAACTCATTTAAAGAATAAGCAAGGCTCAGACATCCAGACAAAGAAGACATCAACAAAGATAAAGGATCTTCATTCAAAAAGAAGTATAAGTATTCTGTTACAAAAGCTAGAGTACAAAGGTCGATTACATTCAAGCATTGTCATCGAGAGAAGAAATATCAATATTAAGGTTATCAACAATCCTACTGGCTAAGTCTTCGACCTCAGGCTCCAACTTTTCAACAGCGTCCAGATATTCTTGACTCTCGGCTTCATCAGCAATCTTGGACAAAGGAAACTCTGGAGAAAGAACGCGGACCTGGGCAAGAACATTCCTGGTACATAAGCGGGCGCACCTCTTCCTGAACTCCTGGAAACAAGTCGGAACTTGGGGAATGAATTGAGCCCAAGGTTGACCATCATCTGCCGGAGTCCGGAGAAGGCCGGCTACTGACCGAAAAGATTTCCACAAGGCATTCCAGTTCTCAGTAGTCGTCGCCAACTTACCAGTCAAGTCTTGAATAGTTTTTTGGGCCTACACAAGATCCCTGTCAGCTCCACGCATAATCAACTTAGCAAGCGCGAGTTCTTCTTCAGCTCGAGTAATTACCTCCTCAGCCCTATTGTGGTTAGTGCGAACAAGTGTCTTCATCTCCTCGATACCCTCCGAGAGCTTCTGCTTTTCAACTCGGAGAGCTAGGCCAGGCAACAAAAACAAGTCAGCGGAAAGGAAAATCAGAGTACAAAAGAAAAAACAAGTCAGCAAAAAGGGAAGTCAGAATACAAAAGGAAATAAAAAGAACCCGCAATACCTTTGCACTCGTTCTTCATGGACTCCACCGCAACATCCTTCTGCTTCTCTACCTCTACCACCTGGGCACGAAGAGCCTTCTCCTTCTTTTGGTGCGTTTGGCGCTTAGTCTCCATCTCGGCCCGACAGAGATCAAGCTCTGCCTTCAGGGCGCTTACCTCAGAAGACAACTTTTTCTCGTTTTTGGACGAGAAAAAGAAGCTGGTATGATCCTGAGAAAAGGACTGAACACAAAGAGAGAGAGAGAGAGAAAAGGCATAAGAACAAAACAAAGACGAACATCCAAAGAAAGAACTCCAGAAAAACTTACCTAGAGCTTTTCACCAAAGGAAGTCGAAAGGGCCCCCAGGCAGCAGTCAACTCTGACAAACGATGAGTGGCATCGAACTGCAGCAACACATCGTCGTCCAAGCGCTGACTGCTGGTTCCAAGGGGAGCAGAGGGAGAAGCCGGCGCAGGCAAAGAAGGCAAAACCAAGGCCGTATCCTGGGAAGCCCCGTCTACCTCCTCAGAAGTACCCACCACCGTGGCCACGATCACCTCCGGAGCAACAGGATCAGTAGCAGCGTGATCACCAGGGAACCCAGCTTCCCTCACAGCCACCTCGCCTACCAAGCATTCCAAGTCCCGAGACTCAGCGCACAGAGGCGGGTCAGAGGACTGAGAAGAAGTCGGCGGAGGGTCAAGGGAAGGCGAGGGTCTGCAAGATGATAAGAAAAATCGACGATAAGAATATGAGTCGGGGAAAAACGAAAAGAGAAGCAAAGAAGCATAACAAGGAATCACGTACTCAGCTATCTTCTTCTTCATAAAACCAAAAGAAGACCTTAAAGGAGGAACTATGGCAGCAAAAACGTCACCGTCGCTCTGCGACAAGAGCGGCATAGCCGGTACCGGAGCCCCAGAGGAACTCGATACCGAAGCCCCAGAAGAACTCGGTGCCGGAGCCCCGGAAGAACTCGTACCCGACGACCGCTTACTACAAGGAGATCAAGACCAAAGTCAAAACAAAAAGAGGGTTTCAACTACAGGAAAGCAAGAAAACAACTCACCGACGAGTAACAAGGGCAGCATCATCATCCTCTTCTTCATCACCCTCGACCAAGGCCGCCATAGCACCGGCTGAAAAAGGACAAAAGTACTCGGTTATAGACGAAAACAAACAACAAAAGGACAGAGTGTATTAATATGCTCACCTAAGAGCATGCTAGCTACAACAGGAGTACCTGGACAAGTACTCGACTGGCGAGACTTCTTGGCAGAAGACAAACCAGAAGAAGAATTTTCAGCTTGCCCCCTCTTTTCGACACTACGCGGGCCTCGAGGAACTGGACGAGGAACATACCACACATATACATCAGAAACCGCGGAAGAAACACCATGAAACATTGTGGTGATTTGAAACTTACTTGTTAAAGAAGCTCCAGCAAGACTATGCCCAGTCCCCACAATGGCAGGGCAGGCATCAAGGGGGATCGGATCAACAAAATTACGCCCCAATTCCTACAAAAAGAATAAAACAACAAGACAAGGAAGATTAAGCAAAAAATGGATACAACAAAAGAAATACAAAAAGTACCCACACAAAGAGAAAACAACTTACAGCTGGGGGCGGATTGTTTGCATAGTACTCAGAGACAGTAAGCGGGACGACGCTTGCTCCTTTCAGCATCTTCTGAAGATGTTCGAGTACCTCCTCGTCAGTCAACTCAAGGGCAGGGACCATGCGAGAAGGATCCTCAGCCCCAGAGTACTTGAAACCGAAGTTCTCTCACTCCTTCAGAGGCTGAACACGACGGCGAAGAAAACTCAAGACGATACCAAAGCTGGTCAAGCCCTGCTGTTTCAGAGTACTTATCCTCTCAAGAAACGGCTGGATCGCCTAGAGCTCGTCCGACGTCAGGGGGTTCTTTTCCCACCAGTCATTAACCGAGGGACCAGATCCAGAATGAACAGCGAGAGGAGGAATCAAATTGGCGGCGTAAAACCAGTCGGCACGCCAATCCCTCACAGAATCAACCAGGTCATAGTCAAAGAATTTACTTTTAAGACCCTGGCGAAACTAAATTCCGCAGCCGCCAAGAACATTGGTGTCTTCATGGCGGGATTGAGGCTTCAGACGAAAGAAGTGACGGAAGAGAGAAAGAGAAGGAGGAATTCCAAAAAAAGTTTCACAAAGATGAACAAAAACAGAAAGATGGAGGACGACATTGGGAGCAAGATGGTTCAAGCTAACTGCAAAATAACTGAGAAATCGATGAAGGAAGGCGGAAGCAGGAAGGCAAAGTCCAGCACGGATAAAGGAGATGAAAAGAATAATCTCATCAGGACCTAGAGCAGGGACCCGATGCTCGCCTGGAGCTCTCCATTCAGCAATGTCCTTACTCTGGATCAGACCATCGCTAACAAGCTCACGAAGCTGGTCTTCAGTCATTGTCGGAGCCGGCCAAACCTTCTGGGCAGCCCTCATGGCCATGAACTCTTGGTTCTCGATCACGGAAAGTGATGACTCCTCATCCACGAAGGCTGCCTGGGACTTGCTCATGGCTTTCTTCCTACCCATGTACTAGCGGAAGCAAAAAGGCACTAGGGAAAGATGAGGCTAAGACGACGGTGCTCAGATGACGGCAACAATGGCGGCAGTGGATTTCTGAAAACTAGGGTTTCAAGGCAAAAGCGGAGCAGTAAAGAAGAAGAAGATGAAAGGCCTTTAAATAGATTTTACAGCAGTAAAACGCGGCCCACCGAGCCCGTTAAAACACGGTGTGAGAACGCAATGGTCTATTTACTGACACAGCTAAAATGACGGAAGGCACAAATCCACACAACGGTACAGTTCAACGGGCAGATTTCGGACTTATCCATCCAGCAAAACGGCAGAGTTATCACATTGCTAAAAAAGAACTCATCAGCCATGAAGCAACGAAAGGTTACCTCACAAGGAACATAACAACCCGGACCTTACAGAAAGAACTTGGGAATCTCATAAACAAAAGGGACATCAGCAGAATAAAGAATGATAACTTAGAAGACAAGATTCTTTCCATTACAAATGACTTCAAAAGATACAAGATTACACATCTTACAAGACCCAACGAACTCGATACTACGACAGGCAAGGTAGCAAAAAGGAACCCAGAAACAACTAGGCTCTGGAACGACTACGTGTTCCAAATTGCTACTCGATAGAACAAACCGCACTCGGCTACACAGTTTTCTTCAAAGGAAGAAAGCAGCACATCCAAGGCGAAGATCAGCGGCACGGCGGGACAACGTGAAACAAGAGGAGCCTGCAGGCATCTGTCTACCCAAGTCCGATGTGATACCGGATATGGTGTTGATCTGCACCGGACAGTCTCAGGGTAGGCGTCGAGGATCAACCCAGAACTGCTGGATGAAGGAACGTATCCCACATCACAAGACTTCCTCCAACTACAGCCACGTACTTCCCGGAGCAATGTCACTGCGAGATTAGTCTACCTCTAATCCCTATCACAAGACTTCCGCCAGCTACGACAAGATGTGCAAGAACTACAAAATACGCCTGAGGGCTGCTCTACTTCACAAACTATCATATTCATGGCTACGGAGATTTCAGACCACACCACAAAATGCTTGATGAATCAAAACAGCACACAAGGAGGACATTTATAGACCAAAGAAGCGGTGCACATGGACCGGGAGCACCAGCGGAACAAACTTAACGAAGGACACGGTGAAAAGACAGAATTCAATGAAAGAGAACTCAGGCATGAAGGAACAGTACTCAACAACAAGCATATTTAGGAGAATATACCAACACTGTACAACCCGTGAACAAAAGGCATTTACACTCAACCACCACCATACAAATATATCTGACAACAGCAGACTCTACATCTGAAAGCAACAGACTCTATATCTGAAAGCAGCAGACTCTACATCTGACAACAGCAGACTATCAGAGAATATGCCAAGATTCTATATCCGAGTTCTTTTTGAAGAATGCTCGGGCTACAACAGGGGAAGTTTTCAGTTCTTTGAATAACTCAGATTCAAGACCCTCCAACTCTTTGTTCTAAATAGCAAGAGGCTCGGGGGCTACACTCAGTGAGTGCACTTTTTCTTCAAAAATGCGCACATCACTCAAAAGACTTCTTCAAGACAAGAGTTATAAAACAACATAGGATTCAAGACCCTTTAACTTTTTGTTCCAAATAGCAAGAGGCTCGGGGGCTACACTCAGTGAGTGCACTTTTTTCTTCAAAAAAGCACACGTCACCAAGAAGACTTATTCAAGACACACCACTTCAAGACCTCACGATATATCCGATTTCTTTTTTATAAAGAACCCGGGTATACTCGGCTACCCTTCGGCGAAGGATCAGAGCAATTTTAAGACAAGACCCTGCAGCTACTTGTTCCAAATAGTAAGAGGCTCGGGGGCTACACCTAGCTGGATGTGTTTTTTTCTTCAAAAATGCACATACCACTCGAAGATCTCATGAAGCGCTACATAGTTTTACTAAAGAAAGCACTCGGACGACGCTTGTTTCTACTCGGCAAGACCTGAAGGAATAAGACGAGGCTTTCAGAGCTCAACCATGAAGTGCTCGGAGACTTATCGATGCGGGACCCACAGGATACCCCGCAAGGAAGAGAGAAGATCTAGTCTAATTAAGATTCTTTTCATATAATCCTAGTAATAGTATTATTATTCTGTAATTTTATTATGAACTCTCATTATAAACTGACTAGGACTCTGGCCTCCTGACTATATAAAGGAGGGTGGAGTTCCTGGAAGGGAACTTTACACAACAACACGCAATAAATCCAATGCAAGGCTAACGCCAACTGGACGTAGGGCTATTACTCGACCACGGTCGAGGGTCCGAACCAGGATAAATCGACTGCCTCTTGCGTTCACCGTCGAGTTCCGTATACGCTGAAGCCCGAACATACTGTCTCGGGGCCCCATGACAGACTATCGGTGGTCAAACATCGACACCGACTCAAGCAGAAAGCTAGGCTTACTCACCAGAGAAGTGAGGAGAAGATGCGGATCCGATTCCAAGCGGCCAGTCAGTCCAGAAAACAGCCAGCGGAGGTCCAGCCCAGGCATAGCACGCGAGACGCGCCTCTTCACTGAGACAAGAAATTGGTGGTGGATGGAGGCCCTGAATGCTTTCAGGGCACCGCTGCCGGCGAGGTCGCCGGCGACGCTGAGGCAGCAGAGAAGAAGTGGAGGCGGCAGGAGGAGAGAGCAGGAGACAGAAATGAAAGCGAGTGGGCGGGCTCTGAAGTCTGAACCGGATGTGCGTGAATGAAGGAAAAAGGTCGTGCGGCTACAGGGGCTGTGGAAGAAGAGGCCGGGGTCCTGCTATGCTATGGATCAGAGCAGAGGTAGGCCGGGGCCTCAGTCGTGGGAGGCTGTGGCGGCCACGTGCGGCATGCGCATCCAGCCGCCTGCCTTTTGCGGGCTTTGCGGCGGCGGTCTCGCGTCAAGCCGTGCCGGAGTCATGGAGCTTCCCCCTGTGCCGACGCTCTGGGGAGTGTGGGGATAGTGCTGCGAGCTGCTGGTACAGCACTTCAGAGTTCAAACCAGCGAAGTAAGCATCTCTCGATCGTATGATTCGCGTTCGATGTAGTAGCCGCGTTGCTTATTGCTTGGTCAAATATACGTAGTAAGTAGTAGTAGTAAGTACTAGATCTGCAGCTGCATGTGCTGTAAGAGACCATCTGATCGAACAATATAATTCTCATCGATCTCATGTGCACTATTCAGCAAGCTTGCATTGGTGTTAGACTTGAGTATCGTCATGTCGAATGCGCGCAGCCAAAGTGAGCCCGCCCGAGAATATGCACCTCCATCCCTTCAAGCGCAACTGGAGCGAGGATCGGAGAGCACATATATGCATTCTTCATTGCTTTATTATATATATAGTAGTATAATATAAATATATTGTTCTCTCTCCCTGTACCTGTACTGTGACGAAGAACGAAGGAGAAACGAGAGAGAGAGAGAGGGGGTCAGGCTAATCTATGGCCCGGCCATAGAGAATAATTTATTCTATGACCACTTTAATTTAACCTTTGTTTAGTTGGAGAAATTTAGATTTTGGGGCTACTGTAGCACGTTCGTTTTTATTTGGCAAATAGTATTCAAATATGGACTAATTAGGCTCAAAACGTTCGTCTCGCAATTTCCCACCAAACTGTGCAATTAGTTTTTCTTTTCGTCTACATTTAATGCTCCATGCATGAGCCGCAAACATTCGATGTGACAGATACTGTAGCAACTTTTTGGAAGTTGGGGTGGAACTAAACAAGGCGTTACAATAATGTATGTACTGTACTGTACTAATTTACGATAAAGTGAGTATACATTTACGATACATACGTTACTGTAATTCATGATGATATTTACCATAATAATATTATAGGAGAAAGTTTCACTAATTTTGTAAATTAGTACAATAATTATCATAACTCAAGATGGCCACAGAATAAGTTATTCCATGTATGACCAACCATAGAACAATACGTGTGTGTGTAAATAACCACATGTCCCGATGGAGAGCTAATAACTATATTAATAATAAGGCGCCCTTTGCCCCCATAAAATGATGGAAGAGGGCAGGAGGAATATCGATCTCCGCAAAGTTGGCTACCTACTGCTACTACTAGTCATCAGTATATTATAAAAAGAAGCTCTAGCTACGATCTGTTTCATTCCGATCCTCCTCCTACCACCAAAGTACCAAACATATAGGTCATGATGTATTTCATTTCTCATCAGGTCTTTCATCCTTTGCGCATGTCAAATTAGGTACTACGAACATCTTCTGAATTATTTTATGGTCTTCATTTATTGATCATGTTGTTGACTCGTATCTATATGGAGATGCAAGTAGGTAGGCGGCTACGTAATAGTACTACTATATATATTTAGCCTAGCGTCAAGATTTTATTAGATGACAAACGACAGCGGATGGGAGATAGAGGGGGTGCCTGAATTTAATTCAGGAGATAATTCTCTATTTGACATCAAAGGATAGAGCGCTTTGTGACCCTGAAAGATAATCCATGCCCTTTTTGACACCCAGTTCTAGCTACAAAAGAACGAGAGGTCTAGGGGCATTTTATAGTCTAGAAAATTAAACTTGAAGTTACATGGGCCAAATGAGACCCTAGCAGAATGACTTGACGGACCCGACGGCCTGTAAGGCATAAAAGTTACACTGGGTGTAAAAAAGCCATGGATTATCTTTCAGGGTCACAAAAGGGTACTACCCTACCTTTTGATGTTAAATAGGAAATTCTCTTAATTCAGTGCTGCTCTAAGGCTGTAATATGTACTGTGCGAGTGTACATATATTGGTTGCTTAATTTTGTTAGACTTAGTTACTCATTGTTTTATGTGATATCCAGCATATACATGTGTGATCTTTGAATTCGGTTATTGCTTATTAGTTAGTGACACGCACCTCATCATCCGCCGGTACGTTCTAATGATAGGCCAGACGAAGAAGGCGAAAATATAAAAAATGCGGCCGGGGAAAGCTAGTATGGTGTTTTATATTATTTTGTACTACGAGTGCTGAGGTGACAACAATGATGAAGCTCTCCTAAAAAAAAGGCCCAACGCATGTTTGGCTTCATTGAGGTTTCAAGGAGACAGAGCTCACTACACAAAAATAATTAATGTGCCTTTTTCTTTGATCTATCCAGGACTGTGTCAGGGGCGCATCACCTTCCCAACACGGGGTTCCCCATTGGAAAAAAGAACACATACGGTTCGATCCCCAAGGTGCCTTCATGCTTTATCTTCTAATCCTCTCCCTCTCAAATTACAAGTCATTCCAACTTTATTAGAAAGTCAAAGTATCTTAAGTTTGATCAAAATTATAGAGAGAATTATAAAGATTTATGACATCAAATAGGTATACTATAAAAATATAATTAACGAAGAATCTAATGAAACTTATTCGTATCATATTATATATTATTATTTTATTATATAAATTGATCAAAGTTGAGATGTTTGACTTAAAAAAAAGTTAAAATAACTTATAATTTAGGACGAAGAGAGTAACAGAGTTAGTAACTACTCATACTGTTGAGGATGTGCTAAGATAGAGCTGCTAGGATTGAATTCACGACATGGCGCGGCCGTGTGTGAGGCTAATGTCTAGCGTGTTGCCTTGAGCTGTTGGTCTAATAAGATACTCCCTACAATCCCTTTTTAACAGTCATTTTTCACTTTCCGATAAGTCAAACATACTTAACTTTAACCAAATATATAAAAAACATTAATATTTATAGTACATAATTAGTATCATTAGATAGATATTGAATTTATTTTTTATAATAAACTTATTTAAAGATATAAATGTTGCTAATATTTTTTTTCAAAAACTTAGTCAAATTTAAAAGAATTTGATCAGCATAAATACCACAGTGACACTTAAAAAGGAACGGAGTAGGTGTTTTCATGTTTATATATACTTTTTGGCCAGGTAAGAAGAGAACGTTTGAAATGTACTACTTTCATCTCAAAAGAATATAAGTCTAAATTTAAGACCAGTCAAACTTTCTATTTAATAGAAAATAATATTGATATTTATGTATTGAAATAGACTACTAGAAAAATATATTTTACATACTAACTAAATGTAAGTGAAAGAAAAGTTTTGTTCCTTTGCTGGGGAAAGATGTCAGTTGCCTCACTGCCTCCGTGTTTGTTGAAGTCTGAATTTAAAAGGCAAACACAGAATCAGTACGCTACAATAAGAGCCGATGAAATACACAATGAAGATTTAAGGAAGATACAGAAGTACGTCGAAGACAATCCCGAATTAACCATGAAAGAGGCCGCGAACATCTATTATGATGTACAAGGGACGGGAACACCGGCAATGAAATATGAAAGGGACAATCTTTTGGTTCCTGATGACGAGTATAAAAATTTGACAACATATATGCGCCAGTTGCATGAATATTACATGGCTCAAGCAACAAAGACGGAAGACTTTGGTTTTGAGGTTATTATTCGTTCGCCACATGTTTTTCATTATCCTGAAAAAAAGAAGTTCAATGTCGAGTGGGAGTGCTTGTTTCAGCTATACCAGAAACGCTCTCTCGATTCACAAATATTGACGTTGTGGACTATGTAAATACCATACACGCACAATATTATAATTAACTACTCTCTCGAGACACAAATTGTTAACTTTTGAGCAGTTCCCATGATTTTATGTAGGTGTATAGCAAAATTTTACATACTAAAAAGCAAATGGGATAACATAAGCTTCTTGGACCCCTTGCGAGTCAATGAGAAAACATATTTAGGCCTCCATGGATGTGACGTGGAAGACCTGAAAGAGAGATTGATTGCTGTTTTCGATGAATTCAAGATGAAGAACAAAACCCACATACTTCTAGCCTACAACTGCGAGTATGTGTTCTCGGCTTTTAATTTTATGCTTCTTTTTTCGTTAAGATTATTCAATAATTAGGATTATGTGATTGCAGCAACTATTTCGTCTTTATTTATGTCAATCTTGCTAAAAATCTGATCGAGGTATGGGACTCGAAGAAAAACCATTTCATCATCTAGATGCACTGGTGGTAGTACTGAATTAGTAAGTGATCCTAATAACATATTATTTTCTAGTCATATATACCGCTTTCTAATGTTTCTCCTTTTAATGTTGCACAGTGTTCGAAGAAGACATATCGGTGGGACGCAGGTCCCATTAAAGGTTGTCAAAATAGAGGGAAAGTACCTACAACAGCCGGCGGGAAACAATGAATGTGGGTTTATGTAATGTGGGCAATGCTTCGCCACATCGGCGGAAAATCGGAAGAAACATATAAGTTGGTGTGTATAATCCCCATTTCATTTATGTCTGTTAATAATTCAACAAAATGATTTACTGATTCCTCTTTGAATATCATCTTTTTTGAACGACAGCGCAAGAAATATAACCACGAAAGGCTGTTAGACATAGAGATCGTCGTACTGCAATCGGAGCTGGCAAAATTCATCTTAGCCGAGGTATTGGAAAAAGATGGAGTATTTTCCATTGCACAATCCGTGAAGTTCAAGGACCAGTATGGCTCAGAACGGCTCGCTAGATTATTGTAAGAAATTCGAAAAACATGCTTCATCTTATCGAATAATTTCTTTTTTATTTTGAGAGATCGAGATTTTGATAAGAACATTTGAACTGTAACCGTAATATTTGTAATGTTTAATATTGATGGACCTGTCGTCTACGTAGCGTATATAAAGTGAAACCTGATTTCATGAAAAAATATAAATTAAAATAAAATATAAAACAATAAAATGCAAACGGGTTATCATTGCCGGTTAGCAACAAACCGGCAGTGTTGTCGTAACCATCACTGCCGGTTAGCAATAAACCGACAGTGTTGTCGTAGCCATCACTGCCGGTTAGCAACAAACCGACAATAATGGCCAAGATGGCACTGCTGGCTTAAGCCACAAACCGACAGCGTTAGCTTAGTCATCACTGCCGGTTCTTGTCACAAACAGGTAGTGTTGGTTGCAACAACACTGCCGGTTAAAACACAAACCGACAGTGTTGGTGGAACTGAACTCTGCCGGGTAGTCTCATGAACCGGCAGTGTTGGTGGAACTGAACTCTACCGGTTATGTAAAGAACCATCAGTGAAGTTGAAGAATACTGCCGGTTTATAGGAACCGACAGTGATAGCTGACTCTCATCACTATCGGTATGATTCCGGTTCAAAATCCGACAGTGATGGAATGTTTTGAACCGGTAGTGAAGTGCTATTCTGACATAGTGCAGCTACTGTCGAGCTTAGTGCCACTGCAACTGCAGCGTCGCCGCCGCCGCCCAAGCTTGGTGCCGGAAAAGGGTGGCGCTATAGGACTGACGCACGAGAGGGTGGAATGCGAAGACCATATTGGCTCGGGTATTTCACATCCACAGAACTACTTTCTATGCTTCTGGATAAAAAAATAATAAAATAAAGAAAAAAAATCTATTTTTAAAATTTTTAAATAATAAATAAATCATGTATATATATCTTGAAACAACAATGATTGAGTACAAAATTTTGAACTCCTGATAAACTATTATTTACAGGAAAAGCTTAGCTGAATAGTTACTCTCTGCTATCAGTATGTACAACAAGCAAAGCAACCAAACTCATTGCTTCGCCAGAAAGTTTTTGAACTTTCAATATTCTGAACATATGAAGAAAAAATTAACATGTATTGTTTTCCGAGTTTGTATTATTTGAAATAAATGATCAAAAGTGGTAGGAGGTTGTGGTCTTCAGAATGTAGCGCCGTCCTGTACAAGGAATCATTAATTTGATGGTAATCCAAAAGTATATGAAAAAATACAGGACTAATCTATGTGGCTACGGAGTACTATATAAGGAGTTGATCGTTAATTAACCGAATGCTCAATGCAAATATAATAAGTTTTATTAATTAATTACAAAGTAAACACAATATCTTTATTGGTCTAAGCTTTTCTATGTACAAGTTCAGGTATTTTCTCCCCCTGACGCCCCTATTTGGTGTTAGAGGAGGTGATTGATTGCTTAGGTGATGGGGAGCCGGCCCTATTTGGTGTTACCTTCCTTTGATTAAGGTATCTCAAAGGTTCCCCTGACGCCCCTATTTGGTGTAAAAGGGGGTGATTGGTTGCTTTGGTGATGGGGAGTCGGCCCCTATTTGGTGTTAGAGGGGATGATTGGTTACCTTCCTTTGATTAAGGTATCTGTGTTAGAGGGGGTGATTGGTCGCTTTGGTGATGGGGAGCCAGTCCAGAATGGTGAGATGCATGCTCAAAACGTGCACCTAGTCGTGTTTGGTTGTCTTTGTTGTTGGTCTAGTACGAGATGAGATCTTGTTTGGTTGCATGCATGGATGAGAGTTTTGAGTGTATGACACATGGGCCAGGGAAAGGATGCGAGGCAAGCATCCAAACATGCGGGGTGGGGCTCAGGATGGCCTCCTGCGTGCAACCAGTCACCCCCAGAGTGCGCAACAAATGCCGGCCCAGCTCGTTATACCCCGAGCCGGTGCCCCTCGGACCCAGGTCCACCGGAGCCCACAACATACCTAGACCTTATGCCTACGCAACCCAGGATGGCCCCACAACATACCCAGGCATTAGGTCTACTCAACCCAAAAGACTAGCCTGATAGGTGAGGGCTGCCCCATTAATTATCGATATGGGACTAAACCTAACAATCTCCCCGCGGATGCCGGTCCAACTCGCTATACCCACAAGCCGGTGCCCCTCGGGTCCAGGTCCACCGGAGCCCACAACATAAAGGCACTTGGGCCTAACTCAACCCAAAAGACTAGCCTTATAGGTGAGGACTACCCTCGTCTTATATCACCCTGTTCGCTTGATCGTTTCTGTGGCTTATAAGCCGGGTGATGCTGTTTTGTTGTGAGAGAAAAACATTGTATCATGGCTGATAAGCATGGCTGATACAATCAAGCGAACAGGGTGATGTTGTACTCCCCACCATCAATTATCGATGTGGTACTAAACCTAACATTTGGTAAAACATTGACGACAAACGTAAATCCTGGTTTATCAATGAACATATCTTTAGTACTTTTTTTTAAAAAAAGAAAAAGGCATGAGCTCTGCCTTGTATTTTTAAAGAGGGAAAGAATGACACAAAAGGTGTGTATCAGGTTTATCATATTGTTTGAGCAGCTTTCTGCATATTTTCCAACATCATATTTACCAATAATGGGACAAGGATAGAGCATGAATATACGCTGACCGACAATGTGATTGACAAGTGGTGATGCTACAATAGTGGCTCTAGCGAGGTGCTTGAGAAAATGCTTCTTGGGTTTGTTGGAGCATCTCCAAGAGATTAGTGAAAACACTAGGTAAATTTACTGATTTAACTACTCTCTAAAATAGATTTGACAAAAAATACTATAGTACTTTAACAGACTCTGTAAAACCAAGATGCTAGATAGCTAATGAGGTAGGCTATCTAAAAATAGAGAGCGAATGAGGTGGGATGGAGAGCAATTGAATTTGGAGAGTCATTTACAGAGTTTGTTGGAGATGTTTTTCCTTCAATAATAACCAAATTTACCTTTACAAAACGATTTAGCTAATCTCTTGGAGATGCTCTTAAGCAACATTTTGCTATGTTGCTTTGGCTTCAAACTCTATAGCTAAGTGATCTGAAGACAATTCCTCCATTTAAATGTGGTTTTAATTTTTTTCTGCTCATAACATGCATGTATCTGGTTGCATAAAATAAACTACAGGTTTTAACTGCCTCTTTATATTTTATTTGATTAATATCCCAAGTAAAGTACATTATAGCATCAGCATCCCACATCACAAAAGGCCTTTGCTGCCCTGATGAAATTCGAGGCACACTGGGCCTGGCTGGTGCACATAGGCCTACACGAGCGGGCCAGGCCCACATCCATCTCTCCACTCTCTTCTTCCCCGTCCGTCTCTACCGAGCAGAGAAAGGAGGAGAAGCCATCTGACAAATCTCAGGAGCGGAGAACCCAACCCCAATCCGTCTTCCTCTTCCCCATCCGTCCTAGTCTTCGCACGCAGCTTCGCCAGGATCGATTCGCGAGTCCTCTCCCGTCCGGATCGAGGTTCATGGTGAGCAACCTCCCCCTCCCGCCCTAGTTTCTCCAACCTAGGATTACTGTTTTACTTCTATACCAATCCAAATCTTCCCTCACCTGCTCAAACACCATTTCTACTTCGCCTCCACTTACCTCGCAGCCGCAGCCGCAGCCGCTGCCTGGCATATGGTAGAATACTAAAAGTAGGAAACCCCGTCGCTGCGCGCCTACTCATCGATTTCCCTAATAAAGACTTTTTTCAAAGTGACAAAAGTAGGAAACACCGTGTTTTTGTCCTACCTTCCCCTCGGTAGACTTTCCAATTGTATGAAAAAAGTATGATCACCATATGGCAAAAGTAAAAAATCTCTTTTGTGATAGAATGAGCACAAGCAAGATGGATGGAGTTGTCAGCTAACAAACTACTTCGCCTCCACTTACCTCGCAGCCGCAGCCGCTGCCTGCACCTGCTAGTTCCATTAGTTCGCGCGTGTATCAATCTGGTTTGATTGTGTGTACCGTCTGATTAACCATCACTTCCATTCCTTTCGTTGGCAGGTTTACATATGCGCGCGTGTTTACTGATGCATATCACGGGCACCTGATCCGGATGTCCTGTGCTGTCCAGCAGACAGATCTCCTGCTTCCTTCGAGTCCAGTTCATGTATGAACTCTTCCTTTCCCTGGCACGCTGCTAGATGTAAAAGGCTGTCTTGGATTTAAAAAGAACCAGATATCCATGTCTGATCAGCAAAGGCACTACGGCAGCTACGAGCTCCTCCCCGCTCAGCCAGATGTGCAGTGCCTGGTCTGCACACAGCCTTTCACTCTGGATGCCGAGGTCACCGACAGCTTCGAAGCTTTAGCCATATGCAGGGAGTGCAAGATGACTGTGCTCAGTGACAGCAACAGGGACGAGACTCCCAGAACTAACCGACAGAGAAGATGGCAAAGGCAAAGGTCCAGCAGGGTGACAGGGCACGAGCCGCCCACGGAGGAGGACGCGTTCCCGCAGCAGTTCTCCCAGCTGATTAACTTGGCCAGACAGGGTCATGAGGCGGATGCTGATTCTCCGATGGTTCCGCCACGCCAGCACGCGTCTTATAGTTCTACGCCGAGCCGGTCCCAGAGATGGCACACTTCGGATGATGAGAGTGATGGTCTGAGCTATGCTGATTCTGTGTTTGGTGAGATCGAGTTTGAGTCGAACATCAGTTTTGGTGATGAGGGTGGGGAGTCGGATGCTTCTGTTGGTCGCCACGCCACGATTGGGAGGGAAATTGTCATTCAGCTTGAGAATGAGAGCTACATGAACACGGATACAGATATTGATCCTATGAATGCTGGAATATACCAGTGGGACTCGGATGATCCTGAAGATGATGATGAGGATGAGCAGTCGGAAGAGTCTGATTTGGATGAAGCAGGTGACACCATGCAGGAGCGCCGGCAGCAATGGCATGATATCGCCCCAAGTGGATTGAATGAGCAGGAATCTGAAGGTGCTGCGTGGACTTGGAGAACAGCTGGAAGCCAAGGAGTAAGCAGGACTGATCTGAGAGCCGACATGGAAGGGCGAGAAATCAGGAGAGTTTTTATTGGGAATCCCGGAGATTATGTTGATGCAAGACAGTTTGAAATGCTTCTCGAGCAGTTTGCCGAGGATAACAATTCCAGAAGAGGAGCTCCACCTGCAGCGGCATCTTTCATTGAAAATCTTTCATCTGTGGTCATCTCCAAAAGCTATGAGATAAACGGTGGTGTAACCTGTCCAGTCTGCAAAGATGACATGCCTGTCACAACTGTTGCCAAACAGCTACCATGCATGCATCTATACCATTCATCTTGCATCTTGCCATGGCTTAGTTCTAGGAATACATGCCCAGTTTGTCGTTACGAGCTTCCTACAGATGACCCGGAATATGAGAGGTCCAAGCATGCCACAGTCAATGAGGGAGGTATCCATGGGGTGGAGCGTACCCATCTGCAGGAAGTTGTTGAAGAAACTTATGAGCCTGAGGTTGATGGAGGTTCTAATACAGGTGGCGATACAATGGAAGAGACTAATACACGTGAACATGCTGTTCCTACTGCACGGCAGCCAAATGGAGCACATGGGCGTCATAGATGGCTGTTTATTGCAGCAGCTCCAGTTGTAAGTCTTGTCAGTTTAGCTCTAGTTTTGTGCTTCACCAACCCAGCTGGCAATGTTAGAAGGCAATTGTGCCGTAGATCCCAGACTACCACTACGACACATGTAGACACAAGAAGAAGTTGGTGGTCTATGTTCTAAATATTCAGTGCATACCTGCTGATACCAAATGTCTGTGTGATGGCGTGTGCTTGTTGCCAGTGTTGTGTCACTTGTGTATGAAAAGGTTCAAGATTAATTTGAAGTTCAAACTTTGTGTCTGCTGACGTGATCCACCAAGGAGTTCTTGTACCCAAGTTCAGTCAGTTCAGCAAAACAAATACTGATGATTGCTGCTGTTGATTAATATTAATAGTTTGTATGTTTGGTTGCTTAGATTGTAACTTCAAGCATGTAACTAACACTCTGCCTGAAAGTTTACCCATGCATTCATCAGTAAGTACCTAAAATATCTGTTGTCTTGTAGTCTCATTGTGCATGATGCTTGTTGTAATTTGACTGGTAATTTGCAAGTCCTATGAAACTTCTGCTTTAAATTAAATATGCTTAACTCTCCACTCCAAAGTTTAATCCATGCCTTAAGCAATCTATTGCGGACCTTGTTTTTTTTCTTCTGATATTTGCCTTATGTTAAAAAAATATCTGTTCCAACGATGAGGTAATTCCTCATTTATTATTTGAAGCTCACTTGTGTTTTATTTGTGACTTTTTTCCTCATTTTCTTTCTTTCTTTCTGATATAAAACTCTTGCCTAGATTAATCTAGTCTCCTGTGTCATTCTAGTTACATAGTGCAGAGTTATATGTAGTAATAATATATGGTGGCTGTATGTTCTCACGAAGTAACACAGGAAGGGAAAATTTTGCAAGCAGAAAGCCTTAAATCAAGTTGCTAAAAGTCTAGTGATGAATACTTGCCATGTTTTCAAGGTGGCATGTTTCTGAAACTACGTGCTGGAAGTGATCTAAACAATGAGAGAACGTCAGTAGGTCAGGAAAAGGACAATCATTCACCATTATTAAAACAAGTATATGGGTAAATGGGAGTCAGTAGGTCAGGAAAAGGACAAACCACCACTCATTTCTTCAACAAGGATAGGAACAGATGGGAGCTTTTTTAAAACTGGAATATATAGGAGTTCGTTACTAAGTATTTTAAGCTAGAAGACTATACAAGTACTGATTGCCTTGTATGTTTGACATAAGACTCATTTGTTCCTCTCATACTTCCCCCTCTAATGGAGAAACTACTTGAGATAGTTCTAGTTGTTTCGACCATACTTCTTGGCTTAGCTCTAGTTTACTTATATGAAGTCCTATGGCTGAGGCTGGAGAAGATAAGGAAAAAGTTGAGGAGGCAAGGCATAAACGGTCCTAAACCTACTTTTCTCTATGGCAACACCCAGGAGATGAAGAGAATCCGACAAGAACTCAAGTGTGTGCAGAGGCAAGACAAAGACATGAACGGCTACATATCCACCATCTTCCCTCATTTCCTTCTCTGGAGGAAGACATATGGTATGTATAGAATCCCTTGCTTTTGCTTATCTGTTTATATAAGGGTCGCTGCAATGAGACTGATAGCATGATCGTGATTGTTTACTTCATTCTGGAATCACAACAGCTTTCCATAATCGGAAGCTAGAAACATAGTGTTCATAAAAGGCTAGACAGTAAGGTTAATTAACTATGCTTGAAGAAAACTCTGCATCGGTCTCCCAAATATGAGGATGGCCAGAACCTTACATCATATACTTAGCATTTAAGTAAGTCTTAGATTCCTTTTGCGATGTTAATCATCTTGTGTGAGCATGCTTTTCATGTCCAGAAATCCCCAATAACAAAGATGACAGATGTTGATGGAAGATCATTCAGTCTTTGCCACTATGAGTATTAGGCTATTATCTTGTTTCAGGATCACAAACAAGAATGCAGTTTAAGTATTTATCCCCTTCCCTATCTCTATCTGTCACTGTGCAGCTAGTTCTATACTTGAAGCTATGGACCTCCATTAGTAAGTTCCCCTAGGAGAAAATTTAGAAGTTCACTAAATAACATGTTCTGAAGTCTGAACTGATAGTGATAGCCAGATTTTGTATCAAGTATGGTTTTTTCATATGATCAGATATTTACCTTAATTAAATCCTTACATTTAGTTTGTGTACAGATAGTTGCCTCAGAAAAGACATCCATGAATACTTTATTTTCAACAACAACAAAGCCTTTGTTTTCAAGTGGACCCAAATATTAAGAATGAGTACTCTACTCTCTGAAGTTCAGTACTGTAAGTTTGTCCACGAGTAAGTAAGTAGGTTCTGTAGAAACCGTGGTCTAACATTAAGAAATATTTAGCTAAATGATTGTGTAGCTGTCCTGGGAATTTTGGACCTTGTTGTAGCTGAGAGATGCTTGTGACTTGGGTTGTCCTGTCTTGTGAACATTCTGTTGAACTTTCGCAATCAATGTATGCAGTTATAAGTGGTTGACTTTTGATTCATTTAAGTTTCCATTATGTATTGTTCTGTCATTATCTAAATATTTCAGTTCAGTTTGTTATGTCATTACATGGTGTTTGAAAATTGGAACAGGGCCCGTGTTCCTTTACTCAACAGGAGTTTTGGAGATATTGCATGTTGCTCAGCCAGAAATGGTAAAAGACATGGGCCACTGGACTCCATCAGAGCTAGGGAAGCCACAGCATATAATGAAATCACGAAAACCTCTCTTCGGATTAGGTATATTGATAGCGAATGGCGACCTTTGGGCCTATGAGAAGAAGATCCTGGCACCACAATTCTTTGCAGAAAAAATTAAGGTTCTTAAATTTTACTTAAAAAAGCCCATATAACTGTATCATCAGCCTAAGCCTAACTGTGTTGTTCCTACCCTAAGCCTAACTGTGTTGTTCCTACAATGATAGGGTATGATAGGGCTGATTGTGGATGCAACCATTCCGCTGTTACAATCATGGGAGAATATGCTTAATAGCACAGGAGGTAGTCAGGAGATCTATGTTGATGGATACCTGAGGAACTTTTCGGCGGATGTGATTGCTAGAGCTTGTTTTGGGAGCAATTTCATAGAAGGAAAAGACATATTTTGCAAGCTCAGGCAGCTCCAGAAGTTAATTTCTCAACAGGATACATTTGTCGGGCTGTCTGCACTGTGGTAAGGGACTCTTGATTTTTTTTTTTGAGAAATTACGAATGCAATGGAAATGAACACCTTGACTGGTTATTAATCTTGTTCTATTGCAGGAAATACTTGCCTACCAAGAGAAACTGGGAGATACAAAAGCTGGATCAAGAAGTCCGGTTACTAATCCTGGATCTCTCAAGGGAACACAGCAGCAAAAGCCGCAGCAATGCTGTCACGCACATGTCCACATATGACAACCTTCTGCATGCCATTGTTGATGGTGCAAACCAGTGCCCAAGCTATTCCAGTGCCCCTGAAGATTTCATCGTCGACAACTGCAAGAACATCTACTTTGCTGGGCATGAAACTACAGCGGTCACTGCCACTTGGTGCCTGATGCTACTTGCTGCACACCCGGACTGGCAGGAACGTGCACGGGCTGAGGCTCTAGAAGTGTGCTGTGGACAGACAGTGCTGGACATTGACGTCCTTCGTCAGCTGAAAATAGTAAGAGACTCTCCTCATTCCTGCAGGTCTAAATCTTTCTTTGGTGATGCACATTAAAAGTGGCATTAAAATCTTTTGAAGCTTACAATGGTGATACAAGAGACTCTCCGGCTGTACCCTCCGGCGTCACTAATCATGCGTGAAGCCCTGACAGACATCAGGCTTGGTGGAGTTGACGTCCCTCGTGGCACCATTATCCAAGTAGCCATTTCAATGCTGCACCTTGACCTTGAAGCCTGGGGTCCAGATGCTAACGAATTTCATCCAGACCGGTTCGCGAATGGAGCTGCTGCGGCGTGCAAGCCGGCCCACATGTACATGCCGTTCGGATACGGACCAAGACTCTGCACCGGGCAAAACCTGGCAATGGCAGAGCTGAAGGTTCTTCTTGCACGCTTGCTGAGTAAGTTCTCGTTCTCATTGTCACCTGGGTACCAACACTCTCCGGTGTTTCGGTTGACCATTGAGCCAGAGTTTGGCATGCCCCTTGTGGTGACAAGGCTGCCATGATCTCTGTTTCTGAATAAGTTGCTTCCTCTACGTGAATTGAACTTGTACAATGTGGGCTCGTATATAATGTTCAAGGAGGCTGACCTTTGATGCACTTGGGCTCATCAACTAGTGCTTCAGTGGAAGCGAGACCACAAGTCAACAAACCTGCAACACCCAACCACCATAACCAAACACCGAATTTGATGTCTGGTTGTGCCTGGTGCTACCACTTTATTTGAAGTTCCTGATGTTTCTTCTATATTAGTTTGTTCTTGTGACGAACTCAATCAAATATTTTCCTACACTACAATTTTCTGGGCTCAGGAGAGCAGACTATATTTGATACTTTCTATTTCTCAACTGTGCACCACTTATAGGCATGTTCAAAACTTGTGATGTAAACTTAGTTAACTGCCAGCTTCAGATTTTGAAGTTCAGCCATCCTCTGATTCGTGCCATGACAATGTGGTCTATGGTCTTAGAAGAACCAACTTGCCTCCAGCATGCCTTGTTTTAAGATGGGGTAGCATCCAGTGGTGGCACCGGAGGTAATCATATTCATATTCTTTTAAAATAGAAACATATGCTTATTTTGTTGCTGTTCTTTTTCTGCTCTAAAATGTCATGGTCTGTCACTGAAATTCGACCAAAGAAAGACATTTGACTACCCGGTATTTTCAAGCTATAATTGGCATTGTGATTTGAAAGCTAGGAAGAAGACATGTATCGTTAGGTTCTGTATGTATATATACAAGAACAGATGGAAAAAGGCACATGGAAAAGGAGATAATATTTTAAAAATAATAATTTATTTTATTTTATACTAAAAGGCAAATGTCTAAACCCAGGTTTGCAGTATGGGACCTTTGCAACGCGGGGATTTTATAGGAATTATGCTTGAATTTTATAGAAATCGATTCATTTTATAATAGAAAAAATACAGAAACCAGGAAAATATTGTACGGGCCTTAGCCCACCTGCAGATGAGCTAGGAAAAACCGCCGGCGTCACTACTCGCTAGCACTAAAGATGGCAATAGAGACCCGATACCCGACGGGCCAAAAACTGAAAAGAGGTAAATGCATCGTAGACCCTTGAACTTGTCTTCGGATGCTACTTAGGTCCACAAACTCTCTAATCGTATTTCTGTCATCCTAATGTTGTTTGAGTATGCCACTTAGGACCATAACTCATCGGAACAAGGTTTTGGCTGACGTGGCGTGAACAGAGCGCACGTGAGCCGCGCGTGAGCCTGGCTTGGGACATGCAAATAAGCAGAGCGATCCCCTGCGTGGCGCCGAGCACGATGCGGTAGCGCCGTCCCCACTCCAAATACGCGATCGGCTACTGCGCCCGCTGTGGAGCACCGCGCCCGTGTCGCTTCACGGCGATCACCTCGCGGTGTCGATGCTCATGCAATTACACCACGCGGAGCAGCCTTTTTGCCGATGATGTTGTCGTCCACCGGGCTCCTCACCACCTGGTCGACGGAGAAGCTCACCTTACAGGAACGTGTGAACTACCACGGACACGACAGCTCGCCACCGCTCTGAGTCGCCGCCACCGCCGCCATCGCCATTCTTCCTCCAAAGCCCATCCGCCGCCTTTCGAAGTATGCCGATCATGCCGAGGACCATCGCCATCGTCGCGCCCCCGACAATGAAGTTGCCGCCGAGCACAAGCTCCTTTCGGCGTCTCCACCGCCGAAGCGCGTCGGCACGCGCGCCGTTGAGCTGTTGTGCGAGACGTCGAGCTCTCGCAGGCGTGCACCGCGGCGACGACTCCGGCAATGCCCGGTGAGCGAAGTTGTTGCTTGAGGTCAAGCATCTGGAGCTACGAGGAAGTTGATGCTCTTCATGCCGGACACGGACGCCGGATGGACCCGGCAATGCGGTTCTTTGCCGAGGCGCAGCGCGCATGAGGTCGGCGGCCTTGCCGATCTCCGGCGCAGCGGGCCGGAGAGGTCGCGGGACGAGAGCAGCAGCTTGGTGAGGTTGCGGAGCGAGGAAGAGGCCCGGTGGTATGACGCCGTGAGGTGGTTGTCTGCGAGAGGTTGAGCGCTGGAGGTTGGATAGGGACGCGGCGTGGGCGGATGGCGCCCTCCGGTTGGTTCTCGCCGCACGCAAAGAGCACTGCAGCGCCGTCCGCCGGTCGAGATCGGGCGGGATGAGGCCGGAGATCTCGTTGGTGTCGACCTGCAGCTGCACCAGCGACGTGGCGTTGGCGAGCTCCGGCAGGATGGTGCCGGTGATGTTGTTGTCGCTGAGCATGAGGTCCTGCAGCGCCGTGAGCCGACCCAGCGATGGCGGGATGGTGCTGGAGATGGAGTTGATGGAGAGGTCGAGCGAGACGAGCGAGGTGAGGTTGCCGAAGGAGTCCGGGATGGGGCCCGTGAGCGCGTTCTGCCACAGCAGCAGCTTCTTGCTGCTGCGGCAGCGCGCCGAGCGACGGGGGGAGCGGGCCGGACAGCGAGTTCTCGTAGAGGTAGATGTTGGTGAGGTTGGAGCATTTCCCCAGGTCTGGCGGGATGGTGCCGGAGAGCGCCATGGTGTAGATGGACAGCGTCTGGAGGCTCTGGAGCTGGCCCAGCGACGCCACGTGCGGTCTATCCACGCCACGTCGGGCAAAACCTTGTTCTGATGAGTTATGGACCTAAGTGGCATACTTAAACAACATTAGGGTGCCAGAAGTACGATTAGAGAGTTTGTGGACCTAAGTAGCACCCGAAGACAAATTCAAAGGCCTACGATGCATTTACCTCAACTGAAAAACTTCACGGCTCCGGAACGGAAACCAACCTAACTTGAAAGTACAAGGAGCTGACAAAACGAAAACACAACTGCACCTCTGTGAAACCACCACAGCTTGATCAAACAAACAAAAAAACAGTTGGCAACTCCTACTATGATATATAAATAAAGAAACAACTGATAAACACCAGCATCTCCGGCAAACAGCCACGGCTTGTTTTTCCTGTCCCTTCCTTTCCTTGCTCTAATTTTCCTTGGGGATTGATTAGCTAGGACAGGCGGCAACCTCACTCACTGGGACCAACTCTCATCTAGTCCTCCTTGATTAGGAGTAGTCTATCCAAAGTATAATAACCCTTCTCTCTGCTGTCTAGCCTTAATCATCATTTTTTTTTCTCTCTGAAAACTGCCGTCACTACCATTTAGTAGCATTATCAGGATGCTGCGCTTGCACATATGGACGTACCAACCACCTGCTCTCGTCACAGCAAACAGACAGAGCTGAGCTTGTCGCCCTTGTTTAGTTGGCGAAATTTTTTGAGAAATAGTACTGTACCACTTTCGTTGTTATTTGATAATTAGTGTCTAATCATAGTCTAATTAAGCTTAAAAGATTCGTCTCGTGAATTTCGTCTAAACTGTGTAGTTAGTTTTATTTTTTATTTATATTTAATGCTTCGTGCATGCGTCCAAAGATTCGATGTGATGAGGAATCTTGAAAAATTTTGCAAAATTTTAGAAACTAAACACCGCCCTAGTCTTTCCTTTCTCTTGTTTTTTGCTTTTTTGGGTGCAGCACCCGGGAGCTTTATCTCCAGCTTTCCAGGTTCCCTGCTCACAGGCACAGGCACAAATGGAAGGTCTCTGCGTCTCCTCTCTGCGAGTGCTATGGCTGACCCTGCTGCCTGCGGTCTTGATCTGCGTCCTCCTCTTCTCCTACCTGTGGACCTTCCTATGGCTGAGACCGGAGAGGATCAGGCAGAGACTGAGGCGCCAGGGAGTGAAGGGCCCCAAGCCTTCTCTCCTCCTGGGGAACATACCGGAGATGAGGAGGATTCAGAAGCAGCTGGCCGAATCTGACCACCAAGAACAACAAGAAGCAGCAGCAGGGGGCAGCCATCGCTTCTCCTCCAATTACATGGCCGCTCTGTTCCCTTACTTCCTCCACTGGAACAAGGTCTACGGTATGTCCCGCCAACCCAACTTGTGCTGAATTAAATTGTTGCCTATTTGTTTCCAAATACCATTTTTGCATTTGTTTCGAGCTAAGCAGTGGTTCTGCTTTTACTTACTTTCTGTTCCTGCAAAATTGCAAATAGAGACACATCATTTTTCTGTCATAGCAGAAGCTTTAAATATCATGCAAGCAAAGCAATTGTCGCATTGTGCTAGGTTCCATCTACCTGTATTCCACCGGAAGCATCCGGTCTTTGTTTGTGACGGATCCAGACATGGGCCTTGTTTAGATTGCAATTTTTTTGCAATCTGGATACTGTAGCACGTTTTGTTTGTATTTGATAAACTTTGTCCGATCATGGACTAACTAGGCTCAAAAGATTCGTCTCGTAATTTATAACCAAACTGTGTAATTAGTTATTTTTTTACCTACAATTAATGCTCCATACATACGTCCAAAAATTGATGTGATGAAGAAAGTGAAAAAACTTAGAATTTTGAGACAATCTAAACAAGGCCATGGTGAGGGAGCTGGCCAACTGCAAGTCTTTGGATCTTGGAAAGCCTCGCTACCTGCAAAAGCAGCTTGGAGCGCTTCTTGGCACGGGAATCTTGACGGCAAACGGTGACCTTTGGGCACATCAACGGAAGGTGATCGCGTCTCACTTCTTCATGGACAAGGTTAAGGTAAAAATTCAGCCTTAGCAATGAACCTGTCAGTTGATGACAGAATGATTCATACACCTAGCTAGTGTTGTGTCTGGAACTCTCCTTCAATACAAAAATTATTTGTGGTTAGTGCTTACACACTAAATAAATTGTCTGTCATAATAACAGTTTGTAGTGGTGAATATGCGCAGGGAATGGTGGATTTGATGGCAGAGTCTGCAGATGAAATGCTGGTCTCATGGGAGGATATAGTTGACAGGGGAGGTGGCAGTGCAGAGGTGGTGGTTGATGAGTTCTTGAGGAATTTCTCGGCTGATGTCATATCAAGAGTTGCTTTCGGGAGCAGTTTGTGTGAAGGCAAGGAGATATTCAGCAAGATCCGACAGCTTCAGGTGGCAATGGCAAAGCAAGATATATTTGCTGCTCTTCCTGGTAGTAGGTATGCTGAGAAAAAAAAAACTTCATTTGCACATTTTTTGTTTGTTTGTTGAACTAGTATCACCGCCACACGCTATTACTTGTGATATATACGATTTAGAAATCAGAATGCAATCGAGGGACAGAAATTGAGAGGGTAATTGAAGCAAAGGCTTCTTTTCTTCCTGAACTAATTCTGCACTGTGTTCCTTCAAATTAAAAGAAAAACTCTGCCTGCAGTGCATGAACTCCTCGATTAGCAATATGAGCTTATCGACATACCTGATGAGGAACATTTTCATGTATCCTGCTTCGATTCTTGCAAAAATTTTCCTCCTGGCCTGAATAAGATGTCGATTCATCAGATACTTACCAACAAATCGCAACCGAGAGATTCGGAGGCTCGGCGCAAGCATCCGGGACCTCATCCTGGACATAGCGAGGAGGCACGAAGAAGAACACGACCCGCCGGCGACATCATCTGCGAGCAACGGCGACGGCCTCCTGCGTTCCATCGTCGAGGGCGCCAAGGCCGCCGCCGGCGCTTTCAGTCCCTGCACGGCTGAGGACTTCATCGTGGACAACTGCAAGAACATCTACTTCGCGGGGCACGAAACGACGTCGACCACCGCCGCCTGGTGCCTGATGCTCCTCGCCGCGCACCCGGAGTGGCAGTCCCGCGCGCGCGCCGAGGTCCTGGAGGTTCGCCGCCATCAGGGACAAAAGCCGGTGGACGCGGACACGCTCCGGAAGCTGTAGACGGTGACGATGGTGGTGCAGGAGACGCTCCGGCTGTACCCGCCGGCGCCGTTCGTGACGCGGGAGGCGCTGCGCGACCTGACACTCGGCGGGCTGCACGTCCTGAGCGGGACCGGCGTCCGGGTCCCGATAGCGCTGGCGCACCGCGACCCCGCCGCGTGGGGACCGGACCCCGACGGGTTCGACCCGGGGCGGTTCGCCAATGGCGTGGCGGGCGCGTGCAGGCCGGCGCACATGTACATGCCGTTCGGCGTCGGCGCGCGCACCTGCGCCGGGCAGAACCTCGCCGTGGTGGAGATCAAGGTCGTGCTGGCGACCCTGCTGCCCAGGTTCGAGCTCGCGCTGTCGCCCGGGTACGTCCACCGCCCCGCGTTCAGGCTCACCGTCGAGCCCGGGAGCGGCGTGGCCCTGGTGCTTAGGAAGCTCTGCTCTGCTGATTGATTGCAAGCATGGTGTCGCCGTTGTTGAGAAGGCTGGGAACGAACGTCAGCACGTTCGGGAGGCCGTATCGTATCGTGGATTATTTACTGCTGGCTGGTTTGGTGTGAGAGAAAAACACTGTTCCCGGCTAAAAATTTACGATCATTTACGAGCAAGCGAACAGGCTGCGTGTCGTGAGCTACAGTTGCTTGTTGCAGTACTGGTTCACATGCACGATGGAAACTTTGAAAAGTAGCTAGCGACTCTGTAGTTGCTTGATAACGATGAATTAATTAGGCTTAAATTAATTAGGTTTAATAAATTCGTCTCGTAGATTACTGATAGATTCTGTAATTTATTTTTTTATTAGTATCCGATCAGCCTGTGTAATACCTCTATGTACCTCAAAACTTTAAAACCTAAATGTAAACACCACTAAATAGCACTCTTCGGCCGAATAAAACATGAAGATGTCAGGATGGCCGAGTGGTCTAAGGCGTCAGACTCAAGTTCTGATCCTCTAACGAGGGTGTGGGTTGAAGACCCACTTCTGACACGTTCACTATCTAGTATATTCTTGTTTTTTGTTTTTTATGGTAAATCAAACAAGAGCTCCTTTTTTATGGTAAATTAGAGCTCCTTTTGCCTTCCTATGTTTCCCGATACCTGCACGCACACTGCCAACGGCACGTCGCCCCCACTGAGAGGTTTGCACGTGCGCGCGTGACCCTTCCCCGTAGACTCTGGTGACCAGACCACTCGCCGTTACGAGTCAGCCGTGGCAACCGACTACTTGGCCACGATTAGAGATGAAAACGGATCGGATATGAACGGATATCACTCATATTATATTTGTTTTTATATTTTTGTTCGGATTCAGATTCGGACACGAATAACGTTCGGATACATATACGAATACGGATTGACTCAGTTACGGATACGAATAATGAGTATCGAATACTGTATGAATCGGATTCGGAGAAGGTCGGATACAAATATCTATTCGGATATTGAGTAAAAGCAGCATATATATATATATATATATATATATATATATATATATATATATATATATATATATATATATATCATACGTGCGTAAACCATTACACCACTCTATGAGTCCATAATCCATCTAGATTAAGCCGAAAAACTAAAGAGTAAAGCAACAAATAAGATAAAGATACAGATACATCATACATCAAACATCATACAAGCACCAATCTTCGCGGCATGAGTAGAAATAGCCAAGATCATGGCTTCATGGGTCTCATGGAGTCATGGTCATGGACTCAAGATCTACAATCCTTATATAGGCCATTTTTTCATTTGAGAAAGTTTGAACAAAATATAGTTCAAACTTGGTATTCAGAGTTTTTTCATCTGAGGTCATTTAGTGTCTCATTTGAGCAAGTCAAATTTGGTCAAATGAAAAAACAACACTTTGACTCTAGTATTATGAACTCTAAATGACTTCAAATTGAAAAGTTTTGAATACCAAGTTTGTTCAACTCATCAAGATCTACAATTGTTGTTTTGGTTAACTTTCCATTTGAGATAGTTTGGATGGTTCAAATTTATGATTTTTAAATTTCGACGTTTACAAACTAGTTTTCGGAACCCTAGATTGTCTCAAATTAAAAAGTTTTGAATACTAAGTTTGTTCATCTCATCAAGATATACAATCCTTATATAGGCCATTTTTTTATTTGAGAAAGTTTGAACAAAATATAGTTCAAATTTCACAAGTGTGTGACATAGTTTCAGAAAGTCTATATGAGATTCAAGAATTTGTGACTAGTGTTTGATAAAACTTTCTCAAATGGGAAAATGAGCTATGTAACAATTGTAGATCTTGCTGAGATGATCAAACTTCGTATTCAGAGTTTTTTCATCTGAGGTCATTTAGTGTCTCATTTGAGCAAGTTTGACCAAGTCAAATTTGGTCAAATGAAAAAACAACACTTTGACTCTAGTATTATGAACTCTAAATGACTTCAAATTGAAAAATTTTGAATACCAAGTTTGTTCAACTCATCAAGATCTACAATTGTTGTTTTGGTCAACTTTCCATTTAAGATAGTTTGGATGGTTCAAATTTATGATTTTTAAATTTTGACGTCTATAAACTAGTTTTCCATTTGAGAAAGTTTGGACGGTTTAAATTTTGAAGGACTAAATGATTTCAAACGAAAAAGTTGTAAACAACAAAATTTCATAACTTTTTGAGATCTACAATTTTTATTTTGATCATTTCTCCATCCAAGGTCGTTTGAATAATATCCGGATAATATCCGTTTTTAAATATCCGGATATATCCGATACTTATCCGGATTATCCGATATCCGCCGGATATCGATGATATTACATCCGTATTTGATATCCGCCTAAGATATCCGTTTTAGTATCCGTATTCGAAAAAAATTACGGATATCCGAGTAACTATCCAGATAAGTGTTCATATTTGTTCGGTCGAACGGACGGTCGAATAAATATCCGTACCGTTTTCATCCATAGCCACGATGACCGACTACTCGGCCACAAAGGTCGAGATGACGTCCGAGGGCTTATCATTCCACGGCATGTCGACTCTTGCGCTAACCAGTTTTAATACTTTTCTAAATATTCTTTAATTTCCAAACGTCTCCAGATATTACACATGCGTCTCCGCGTCCATACAACAGTTGCATTTCGATTACTCATATAGCTCCGCGCTTGTAGTATAACATGTGCTCCTCGTGCATTCTCTTTTTCGTGCAGCGCCATCTGCTCTAATCTTCTCTTAACGGTTGTAAGAATACTTAAGTAATTTGAACTCACGTTTGTGACGCACTATTTACTCGCACGGCTCACATGGTCACGGTCATGAACCTCACCACCATACGTCGGAGATACAAGTGCTCACAAATACGGGTCAATTACTCGGGAAATTTACACAACCTAGCAAGAGCAAGACATGAAAAACTTTTGCATGCATTTCATAATAATAGGATCCGCTCCCGACCTATTCTTTTACATGCATGGGACTTGTTCCCAACTTGATATCCAGAATATCAATAACTACAACATTTTATATATTTATCTTGCAGGGGACCAGATCTGGATCATGCTGCTGGGTGAGGCACACGCCTCCGAGGGTTGCCTTACTCGGACCACTACGTAGCGGGGTGAGGCTTGTGCCTTCGCAGGCTGCCTTACTCGGACCATTACTTCGTTAGGTGAGGCACGCTCTCTGTGCTGCCTTACTCGGCTACTCTTCCACAGGACGACGCACGCTCCTACAACTTAGTCGGCACTAGGCTCGGGGGCTTGGCCATTGCCTCGACTTAGTCGGCTTCACTCCGACTACGTTTGGAGCTCGGATTCAATGATGGAAGACTAAATTTTCAAGCATTCAACTACTCCGCGACAAGCGGCATTGATTATTGTCTTCGAGGGGTTACTCGGCTGCACCTTTGAGGATGTCTACAAAATCCTATAATCGACTCCGAGTAGTCGGATTGTAGGCTTGGAGACTGCATGATACATATCCTCAGAGGATGCATTCAAATTTCTTCGGAAAAAGGATTGCATACAAGATCCTCCAACTCTTTGTTTCAAATAGCAAGACACTCGGGGGCTACACTCAGTGAGTGCGCTTTTACAAAAAGCGCACACCACTCGAATATTTCAAGAAGCACTACATGGTTTCACTCAAGAAAGCACCCGGACAATGCTTGTTTCTACTCGGCAACACCTGGAGGAACAAGAAGGCTTCCAAGTTCAACCATGCATACAATGCTCGGGGGCTCGTGGGACATACTCCCTGGGTACCCCACAAGGAAGGGAGAAAATCTAGTCCGACTAAGATTCCCCACATGTAATCCTAGGAACATTGCTACCCTATAATTCTACTATGACTCTTATATTATTGTAAGGGACCGTGACGCCTAAGAGGGGGGTGAATTAAACAACTTAAAAATCTACTCTAAACTATGGCCTCTAATCCCATTTTAGCAAAACCTATGCAAGAAAGTAATCTATCTAAATGTACAACTACGGTTTTGCTAATATGTTGCTATCTTTACCGCATAAGAGTCTTCCAACCTAGGTTCCAACCCTATCAACTAGCCTATCAACTAAGTTAGGAAAGTAAATGAAAGTGCATTTGCCCCTTATGTGGATTTTGGTGTATTGATGATATCCACATTAGGGACTAATGAGATCTTAATAAGATATATTGCAGCTTTAGTTCCTTGAAAGCTTTAAAAGAGGTGATCTAAGATGAAATGGTGTCCCTCAGTTCTTCAAGTACAAAAAGTGGACGAACCCAAAGCGCTCTCGCAAGCCCTTTTATTTTGTTTTGGGTTTATGTATGCCGTACTATAAAGAGGGATACAAGTTTAGGTGGCATGTGGAAGATAGAGTACTCAAGCATAAAAAATAAAATCAAAAGAGAGACACAAAATCACCTCACGAACACTTGGACATAGTTTGTGGACTTTTGGTAGTCGGAAGTCCCGGCGTGAGGCGGAAGTTCCAGCTGTCGGAAGTTCCAACGTTTGGTGCCGGAAGTCCCGACGCTTGCTGACTTAGCCGCAGCCTGCCTACGCATCATTGCCGGTCGGTAGTCCCAACGGGAGTCGGGAGTTCCAGGTGCCGAAAGTTCCGGCTCCCTCCGGAAGTCCCGACACTTCACGACTTAGCCGCCTGCGTAGCTTCCCTCGTCGGAAGTTTCGACAGGAGTCGGGAGTTCCGGGTGCCGAAAGTCCTGGCTCCAGCCGATAGTCTCAACGCCTTGGGACTTAGTCGCCTAGCTCGTCATGTCTGTCGAGAGTCCCGACGAAAGTCAGAAGTCTTTGTTGCCAGAAGTTCCAGCGACCACCAGGAGTTCCGACGATATGCGAGCAAGCCCGGTGGACTATCTATATGAACAGTGTTTTTGCGTTGGGCCAGAAGTTTCGGCGATCTGTGTCAGAACTTTTGAAGCAGATCTGAACGGTTGGATTTGCCCTTGAGTATAAATAGCTCTCTCCTCTCCTCTAACCAAAGATCACTCATTCATTGCTCACCAATATTCATCCAAAACAGCTCCCAAGCATTCAAGGCACCCCTCTCCTCTCCCCCTTGGTCAAATCTTCGATTCCCCTAGGGTCTTGAGTGAAAGAAGAGTGGATTGAGTGAGAAAATCACTTAGGCAAGCTTGAGCACTTGATTTCTTCGTCAAGCCGGTTAGATTTGCATCTATTTGTCTTGGGTTCTTGGAACCCTAGCCAACTAGGCGTCGCCCAAGAGCTTCCATCTTGTGGAAGAGCCTTGGAAAGTTTGTATTACCCTTGATTTCTTAGTGGAAAGCTCGAGTGACCTTTCTAGTTGCTTTGAGAGAGGCAAGGGGTGGAATAGACTCCAACCTTTGTGGTCACCTCAACAACGAGGACGTATGAGTTCTTTTGTGGGGTCGCCGAAACTCGAGATAAATTCTTGTGTTCCACGTTCTTGTTGTTGTTGTTGTTGTGATTTGTGCTATCATATTTGTTCTACTTGGTTTATCTTCCTCCCAAACTCTCTTCCTAGGGTTTGGGCTCGATCTACGAAGTGGTGACCTTCAAGCGTCAAATAAGCAACCCTAACACTTCACCTTACCAATAGGGAGTGGGGTTGTAAGATATCTTTCACTCAAAGTTCGTTTTAGCACTTGTAGTACAATTCTCATAGGTGCCAAAAGTCCTAGCTGTTTGCGTCAAAACTTTCGGGTGCCGAAAGTTCTGGGCCAAACTGTCAGGACTTTCGACTGTCACAGACATTTGACTTTGAGTTTACGTAGAAATTTTTAGATACACCTATTCACCCCTCGTATAGGCATTGTTTAGATCTTTTTAGTAAAGCACATATCCTAGGTAACAATGTAAATGCGGAAGGTAAAGATGAGGTAGAGATGCAAACTCCCGTCGATGACTCCGGCATTTTTACTGAGGTATCGAGAAGCGCTCAAGCTTCCCCTAGTCCTCGTTGGAGCCCCTCGTAAGGAATCCCTTGCAAGGGCCAAGCTCTCGGTCGGGTAACTCCGTTGATAGCCTCAGGCCTTCCTCACGCGCAAGTGGGTCTCCGGTATGCCTTCCGGCAAGCCTCTCCCAGACCGCTCCCCGCCATCTTCACTATCAAGCTTCTGGCCGAACCGCAGTGAGCCTTGTTCTCTTCGGTACACGGTGGCGGCCACACCACAAACGCGGTTGGTGTGGTCTCATAAGACTACAAGCCCCTCCAATGTACAACAATGGTGCGCGCAAACACCGAGGGATAAGAGGTGTGCAAACCTCACTAAACACTATGTCTAAACCTAGAGCAAGCGCATAAGCGGTGGTCTAATCAACCTAAGCACTTTGCAAAGCACCTACGCTAATCACATAATGAATCACTAAGCACTATGCAAGTGAAAATCACTAAAATGGTGTATCAACATCCTTGGTATGTTTCCTCAGCTCCCCATAGTTCAAATGACCGGTTGGAAGGTCTATTTATAAGCTTGAAGTCAAAACTAACCGTTGGGGGCAAAAACCCAACTTTTAGCTAGCGACCGGACGTGGGTCACGCCTTGATCGGACACGTCTGGTCCTCCTAACCGTTAAGTGCGCGCGTAGAGATCGGACGCACTGCCGAGTCCGGTCATCATCGACCGGATGCGTCCGGTCGCATCTACGCCGCTCTGGAACCTCTCTGGATATGATCGGACGCTGCTTCTTGGTGCGTCCGGTCGTCCTACCGTCGCATCTGGTCATGCTGAAAACATTGCCATGACGACAAACAGTGCCACCTGTGTGTCTGGTCACTACTTCGCTCAGCGTCTGGTCATCGTATCTGTCACTGTGTTTGCACGGGCAATGATCGGACGCGTCTCTGCCGAGCCCCTTCTTCATTTGTTTCTTCATGATCCTTGCGTCTAGCTTTGTTCACATATTCGTGCTTGGACTTTGCTTCATATCTTGGGTCTTCTCTTGTGCTTCTAGGGTCTTGCTTATGGTGTTGATGGTCAGATCATCATGTCGCCTTCGTTCAAATCACGTCTTGCATCCTATTGAACTACAAAACAATTACTTGCAAATTCATTAGTCCAACTTGGTTGTGTTGGTTATCAAACATCAAAATCCAAAGTAAATGGGCCTAGGGTCCATTTTCCTTACAATCTCCCCCTTTTTGGTGATTGATGACAACACGACCAAAGCAAGCAAATAATAAAATTTTAGAATTTAAAAACTATCTACTTGCTTAGATGCAATATAAAGGGCAAGGTTATATGATGCTAAAAGATACCACATGTAAACATCTTTGGAAACATATCTTGCCCTTGTAAATCTCCCCATGTGGCATTATGGATTTAAGACTCCTCCTAACTCCATAATCCGCTATCCTCCCTTTCTTAGACCATTACCACTTGTAAATTATTATGATCGGGCTTGCTTTTGGTCCTACAAATTCTCCCCTTTGAAATCAAATACCGAAAAGAAAGACATTAGTAGCACAAGAGAGGGTCAAATTTTGTGATCCTTTATATGTGGAGAGGAATAAATCACAAAACTTGACTCTCACGTTACATATACTAAGCTCCTCCTAAATATATGCATACATATGGTGGAGGGTGAAGTATATGCATAATTGGCAAATTAATGCACAAGAGAGTTTTATCTATATAATGCATGGGTAAGCATATAAATACCAAATTGAAATCAACATGATGATATTAGTTTTAGAAAATACCACATGTAGAAACCAATTTGATTGACACAACTTGCAATAGGTAGTGGATTTTTGAAGCATGATGCTTAACTTCGAGGACTCCATTGTCCTCGACTACTACACATATGATAAGCTTGAAATAGTGTTAGTCTCAAAGCATCCAACTTGTAGAGTAATCTCCCCCTAAATTTATGCATACAAGCATGGAATACTTATAGGAGACACGCACATTGATTTTAGAATCAAAGATACCACTTGAAAGATGATATCACATGAATGTGAGAATCATTTAAAAAATGATAATCGGGAGAAATTATCTACAATTTGGACTTTGGCACATATTAGATAAATAATTGTAAAACAAGCTATGTGTCGTGCTCCTAAGCAATTTAAACCATGTAGGTTTGCTCTAAGGGTAAGAGTGATACCGAGCAAGCCTACCATAAGATATACCAAGTGTATGCATGACAAAAGCTTAAACATGCAAATGCAAACCTAGGCACGAAAAGAAACTAGATGCTAATTGAGATTGCAAGAAATTAAATCTAGTTATCTAACATGGGGAGTGGAATTTGGGTCAATAGTATTCACTAACCCACTTGGCAAATACCTTGACCATCATGATGCACCCCATGAAATACACCCAAATTATGCCAAGTCTCCAAATTCCCCATAGTTCATCGGACTTCTCACTTCCCCTTCAGGACCCAAACCTTCTTGGTGCTCTTCATGTTAGAAATGATCTTGTAACACCCCAGGTGTTTGCAACCGGTTAAGCAATGGGTTTGAGCTAAAACATGGTATATTAAGTGATGATGAAGATGTCAATGTCAAACCTATAGAAACGAGCCCCAACCTAAACTTGGATATTGCACCTTTGCTCGCCTATAGACCCCTTTTCAAGATATATGCTTGGGTGGTGTTATTGAAATATCTTCGTGTGTCTCACATCAATAACCATCTATATTGATCCATGGAAAAGTTTCGTGAAGTTTGGAATCAAGAAGTCACATGAAATGACGAGTTATGTCGTTGCTTGAATTATTTTATAAAGTGAAGGGAATTCTCGATCATCAACCAAATCTTGCAACCATGCCCAAATGACTCTAGATGAACTCTACAACAAAAGTCATGAAAGGTTCATGTTGAGCAAATGCCAAAAAAACGCTCCAATGGATCAAAAAGGATAATTTAAGCTTCATCGTGATCCTACTTTGGTCAAAGTAGAACAATAGGTTCTATACCATTTTTGAGGTTGGACCTTAAATGAAAGTTGTAGTACATATCATGTAGAACAAACTTTTTTTTGGACCAAGAGCTAGATCAACTTGGAAATAAGTCAAACAGAGGCTCGAAGTTGGAACCTGCTGCTGATTCCAACACTTACAATTATTCTAAGTCAGTTTCGCTAAGCAACGACGTTGGCATTCCACGATCTCCAAAATTCATTAAGCAACTCAACTTGGTCCAAAGACAAAAGTTGGAGCTTATGTGGTGGAGAAGAGCAGGCAAGAAGATGGCACTTGTCGGACTTCATTTTGCCCATCAATATGGAAAGATTGTTAATTGTTGCCGATACTTTGACAATGTCATATTGGCACTTGATTATTTCCTAATCTGTAGCTCTAATGGCTGTGCACTCTTAATATGAAATGTAGAGTAGGCCGAGATTGACAACTTTGATTTTGGGCCCAAAGTCTAATTCGGACCCGAGCTAGCCCAAAACGGCGTCCCACCTTGTCCACTTCGCTGCACGCCACGTGCTCGACGTTTTGCCTCCGTGGCGACCAGGCGCAAGCACCACGCGCCCACCTCCTCACCGTGTGTCCTGGCCGCCCTGCCGCGCCCCTGCTGCTCCATAATGGAGGCCGAGTTATCCCAGACGCTCCCCACTCCTCCCTGCTCTCACTCGCTGCCCTCGCTCGCCCTCCTTCGCTCTAGAGCTTGCGAACGCCGTGCATGTCCACCATGGCCGCCGTGGAAGCTCCGGCCGCCGCAGCTGTTCTCGCCGCTCCCAGTCTCCTCACTCCCCACGAGCACCGCCCTTAGCTTCGCCGCCATCTCCTTCACGTAGTGCTCGTGCTCGCCGTCGCAAACCGCCACCGTGGCCGTGGAAGCTCCGGCCGCCACCGCCGCAGCCGGCGCCCGCGTGTGGCCAAGCTGCCGTGGGCCACCTTGGGCTAAGCCGAGCAGCCCTGTGGGTGCGCAAGGGCCCCCTGGTGCTCCTCCGCCCCTCAGCCGCCGACAGCATGGCCTCCTCCGGCCGGAGCAGCGAGACCCCGATGACCTCCCTGTGCAATCTACGTCGAGGACCTCACGTGACAATTCGACGAAAGTCAGGGGCCTAGCTGCAATGTCATAGACTCATGTGAATAGTGCCGTAAGGACTGGTTTGTAATTATTTTGCAGGAACTTTGGAAATTCATAGTAAATCGTAGAAAATTCGTAAAATAGTAAATGAGGACTTTTTGGAATCCTTGTGAAATTGTCTATGCAGTGGATCTATAATATGGCATGTTTTAGTTTAAATATTTTGTGGTAAAAATAGATTTGTGCAGTAAGGTTGTAATGCTAGTTAAATTTGTTATTTTTCATAACTATAGATCTAGGGCTCCAAATGAAGTGAAATTTTTGTCGCATGCTACTCATGTGATAGTTGATGTGTGGTAAAAATTTCATGAGTATTGGATGAAGTATGAGTGAGTTATTGGTTTATCTTGTTCTCACAAGATTTCTTGCTTTAGCAACTTGTCTTTTTCATAGAGGTTGCTATACATATTCAAATGGAGTGAAATTTGTATAGTAGACTATTGAGAGGATATGTGAGCCACTGTAATTTTTGTAGAATTTATTGTATACTTTTGGTATATGTTCATTAAGTCACCTTGTTATCTAAAATAAATTAAGAAATGCATTAAAATAATTTATTTGGTCATGGACACTAGGTTTTCTGGTGTTCTTTAGTCATGTGTGACATGTTGGTAAAGTTGGTTTTGCCTAATTATGTGTTTGCAACATAAGTTAATATTTATTTTCTTGCAAATGTGGTTTTTGGACAGATCTGGGAACTTAGCAAAGTTCTTCATGATAATGTGCTTTGTTATGAAACTTGTTTATACAAAAGTTGTAGATAATTCATGTATCTAGCTTCTATTAAAATTTGGTGTAATTTGGCCAAGTAGTTTAAGAGTTACAGCTGTTTAAAGTTGAGTTTCAGAAATGGCTGCTTTCTGTCAATTGTGGACCAGTTTCTGTAAATGGATATATTTGACTTAGTTAACTTGAGAATCATGCTAATATGATTAAAGATGAATTGTAGAACATTCCATAAGCTTTCCAGATTGTCTTGTTGCATGTATTTTGGATTAGTACAACTCTTGTTATGAGTAAAATTATCTGCTGCTGTTGCAGCCTTGACTCTGTGATTTCTGTGAATAACTTGTTTGCTTGATATGAGTTGACGTGAGTAGCTTGCTCTCTATAGTTAGTGGTGTGAGGTTAGTTAAATAGCTATTGGTGTCTATGTCTTGCATAATCTTGTGTTTGTCTTGAATGTTTATGTGATGCATCTTGTGTTATAATTCATCACATTCATACACATGCATCTTGCATCTCATCTAGGTGCGCTAGATGAACCACGTGAAGAATATGATGTTGAAGCCGAACCCGAAGACGATGTATGGAGGATCTATCCCGAAGATGGAAGGACTAAGCAAGTGCTAGGATCAGAGATGTCACCATGACGGTGCAAGCTAACTGAATTGACTTGTGACGGATCCCAGGCAAGCCCCGGAGCATTATAAGTCTCCTAATTTATAAAAGCAATTCTTTCTATATATGAGTTATATATTGTTGCATTAAGTTGTAGGAGTTGATCGAAACCGTTGATGCATTTATTACTATCCTTGCCTATCTTATTACCCTTTTACCCTGTTAGGTCAGGATCGAATAACTGCTTAGCCTTGCTTAGACCGGTAGCGATCGGTGATGTCCGGTCACCTACATTTATAGGTGGTTACTGGAAGAATTTAGCTATGGAAAGAATGATATCCTGGAATTAACCATGTGTGATGGATAATTGGAGACCGGACGGAAAAGTTGGAGGCAACCAGACAGGGTTCTGGGGTGCTGTTAGTTTCCGTCTGTGTCGATTAAGGACCGTTCGTTGTTGGGCCTCGAGTCATGTTGAACGCATGCCTTACATTTAGCTGGCCGGATAAAGTACCTTCCGATCGCGAAGCTAGGAGATTATTCGGGCCGAGTAGATTGCCCACAGCGCACTGTGCCGGAGCAGGTGTGGTAGGACACGGGGGCGAGATGATAAGACCAAAGTGCAGTCGGTCGGCCCCCGGGTACATGTGGTTCCGGGCAAACTCGAGATTCCTGGATAGTTGACTCAGTGATCAATATCTCACTTTAGCGGGTGAGTGAGGTTTGTGTAAGGAATAAATCACCAGCTGGTTAGGAATCGATTCAAATCGCCATCGCTCCTGGATAGTGAGCACTTGACTCGAGTTACTGCATCATAGTAATTATTATGGAACAATGATGGTTATCTGGATGGTATGGGATATGCTAAATCTAAATTGGTAACTGGATGTTATTGGTTAATCAAGTGATTGCTATAGTACAGGTGCTTACCTAGATGGATAGGTCATAATAAAGATGATGCAAAGTACTTAAAATGGTTTCTTTATGATAGCTTATGCTTTTCGCAAACAAGTCAGCTAGCCCACTAAAGAAAGCCTTGCATGATCCTTGGTGTCATTTGTTTTGGTTTCCGACGGGTAAGTCTGGCTGAGTACATTCGAGTACTCAGGGTTTATCCCACCTTGTTGCAGGTGATGTTCTCGACCTATTGATGATGGTGGCTAACCGTCGGTGGGCTCGGTGATTCTATACTTACTTCTCATCTATATGCTTTTGTCGGATGATGTCACTAAGCTAGCAATATATTTGGAACTTATATTAATCTAATCATTTGAAAGCTATGTTGTTTTCACTAAGCGGTTTTGAAACCCAAACTTGTACTATTATTTGTTAACCCCTTTGTAATATTATTTCCGCTGCAACCCGATGTATGTGATGTGTATTTGCTTAATCACGTGATCTTGGTTGTGATGTTGATTTACCGAGGTCTTTCGGGACACTCGGCGGACTATCGGGTTTATATGAGTGAAAGTATGGGTGTGTCAACGTGTTAGCGGGGACAACCGTACTTGATCTTGTATAAATTGGGCGGTTCTGTCACAGATCTCCTTTGGCACCTAAATGTGTTCGGCCCCTTTGTTGGCTTGCTTGTTCACCTTGATGGCCACCATCTTATCATTCTTTTTCTTCTTCAAGAGGTAAGGTGTGGAAGTCTTCTTGTCTGCCTTGTTGGTGTAGGTGTTGGAGAGCTTGCTTGTTTGCTTTTTGTTTTTCTCTTTCTTCTTAGCTCCTTCCCCATTCTTTACCTTGCACTCATAGGACTTGTGGCCTTCCTTGTGACATACATAGCAAACCACGGTTTGTCTTTCATCAAGCTTCTTCACTCCCTTGACGGTGTTATCTTGATGAAGTTGGGCTTGCTCTGTCTTGCCTTGCACTTGAGTCAAGTCCTTGGTGAGGCGAGCCACATCTTTTTTGAGTTGCTCATTCTCCAATACAACCTCTTGTTTACATGTTTCTACAATAACCTCAACACAAGCTTGGTTGCACAAGGGTGAGTCTAAACATAGATCATTGCAAAAAGTAGAGACATCCTTTTTAGGCATGTCAAAAATTGAAATTTTCTTTTTTGGTACCTCGGTGGGGGTTGTAATGACGGCTTCAAGATTTGCAACTTTATTAGTTAGCTCATCACAATGTTTGCACATGGTTTCCAATTTAGCAAGCAAACTTTTATAAGCATCTTGTGAGGAAGCTAACTTTTCTTTTAACTTTTCATTTTTCTTTACAAGTTGTTCATCATTGATTGTGCAATTATTTGTGTTTGCGCTAGCCTCAAGTTACTCAATTTTAGTTGATAGCTCCATATTAAGATTGGCAAAAGTTTCATATTGTTCAAACAAAGTAGCATAAGCTTATTGTAAGCTATCTGGTTTTTCCTTCAATTTTTCAAGCTTCTTTTTGTTGACTAGTGCAAACCTTAGCAAAGTTAAGATTTTCTTGCACAATTTCATCATAAGAAGGTAGGTCATCAGCACTATCACTATCATTGTCACTATCACTATGGATTGACTTTTTGTTACCTCGTGCCATAAGGCACACACATGAAGTGCTTGATGATGAGTGATTGTGCCCGCGCCTCTTGTGGTGGTCTTCTTCACTTGAAGAATCATCCCATGACCTTATTGATGTGAGGGCTTTGTCTTTGCACGTCTTCTTTGTCTTGGGTGTGGGCTTGTTTGGATAAACTTCCACAAAGTACCCCAACTCGCCGCATCCCTAGCATCCTTTCTTCCTTGGCTCATTTTTTTGATTGGTAAAAATGAAATCTTTAATTTAGATGACCACACCCTTGACATTGAGCCTTTGGATCATCTTCTCCACCTTGTTGATAAGTTTGATTGATTCTTCATCAAGGTCAGAGGTGGAGGAGGAAGATTGATCATCATCACTTGATTCATCATCATCATCATCATCATCTTCTTCTTCATCTTCACTTGAGGAGCTTGAGCTTGAGCTTGTCTCAACTTGCTTGCCCTTCATGTTCTTGTGCTCACTACAAGTGAGAGCTTTGCTTTTGCTTGATGAAGAGACTTCTTCGTGATCCATCTTACGTGACATCTCAAATGCCACTATCTTGCCAATGACTATGGTCGGGGTCATGGTGCTCAAGTCCTTCATGTTGTGAAGGATGATGATGATGCTTGTATATTTCTTTTATAGTAGCACGGAGGTGATCTTCCTCACGATGTCTGCATCACCTAGCTTTGTTAATTCTATAGAATTGATCTCATTGATAATTAGATTCAAACGAGCATACATATCATGAACAAGCTCATCACCATTCATTTCAAAAGATTCATAACTTTGTCGAGCTAGGCAATGTTTTTGCTCAAGGACATTACTTGTGCCGTCATGGAGCTCTTGCAATTTTAACCAAATTTCATGTGCCGTATTTAAAGTGAACACTTGGTTAAACACATTCATGGTAAAAGATTCAAACAAACAATTTTTAGCTCTAGCATTGAAATAAATTTCTTTTTCTTCACTCTTTATGGGTTTATCGGGATTCTTAATGGGTTTCATCCCGTCACGAGTGACTCTCCAAACACCAAATTCGACTGCCTCAAGGTGACAAGCCATTCTAGCTTTATAGTAGGGGAAGTTAGTGGCGTCAAAGTGCGGAGGCCTTGAGGTATCCATCCCAACCACTCTAAATAGCGTCGGCTCAACAGCGGTGAAGCCAAAGGTCCAAATTAAGCCAACCGGCTCTGATACCACTTGTAAGGGACCGTAATGCCTAAGAGAGGGGTGAATTAGGCAACTTAAAAATCTATTCTAAACTATGACCTCTAATTCCATCTTAGCAAAACCTATGCAAGAAAGTAATCTATCTAAATGTGCAACCACGATTTTGCTAATGTGTTGCTATCTCTACCGCAAAAGAGTCTTGTAACCTAGCTTCCAACCCTATCAACTAGCCTATCACTAAGCTTGGAAAGTAAAGCATATAACCTAGGTAACAATGTATACGCGGAAGGTAAAGATGAGGTAGAGATGCAAACTTTCATCGATGACTCCAGTATTTTTACTGACGTATCGAGAAGCGCTCAAGCTTTCCCCTAGTCCTCATTGGAGCCTCTCGCAAGGAATCCCTCGCAAGGGCCAACCTCCCGGTTAGGTAACAACATGGATAGCCTCGGGCCTTCCTCACGCGTAAGTGGGTCTCTGGTGTGTCTTTCGGCAAGCGTCTCCCAGACCGCTCCCCGCCGTCTTCGCTATCAAGCTTCCGACCAAACCATCGCGAGCCTTGTTCCCTTCGGTACACGGTGGCGGCCACACCACAAACGCGGTTGGTGTGGTCTTGCAAGACTACAACCCCTCCGATGTACAACAATGGTGCGCGCAAGCACCAAGTTATAAGAGGTGTGCATACCTCACTAAACACTAGGCCTAAACCTAAAGCAAGAGCATAAGCGGTGGTCTAATCAACCTAGGCACTTCACAAAGCACCTACGCTAATCACCTAATGAATCACTAATCACTATGCAAGTGGAGATCACTAAAATGGTGTATCAACACTCTTAGTATGTTTTCTCATCTCTCTACAGCTCAAATGGCCGGTTGGGAGGTCTATTTATAAGCTCTAAGTCGAAACTAGCCGTTGGGGCAACAACCCAGCTTTCAGCTAGCGACCAGACACGGGTCATGCCTTGATCGAACGCGTCCGGTCCTCCCGACCATTGAGCGCGCGTGTGGAGATCGGACTCGCTGTCGAGTCCGGTCATTATCGACCGGACGCGTCCGATCACATTTGCGCCGCTCTGGAACCTCTCTGGATACGATCGGACTTGCTTCTTTGTGCGTCCGATCATCCTATCGTCGCGTCCGGTCACACTGAGAATGTTGCTGTGACGATGAACATTGTCACCTGTGCGTCCAGTCACTACTTGGATCAGCATTCAGTCATCGTGTCGGTCACTATGGTTGCACGGGCAGCGATCGAACGTGTCTGGTGCCTTCGTGGCAGCGTCCGATCATCTCTGTCGAGCCCCTTCTTCATTCGTTTCTTCGTGATCCTTGCGTTCGGCTTGGTTCTCATCTTCGTGCTTGGACTTTGCTTGATATCTTGGGTCTTCTCTTGTACTTCTAGGGTCTTGCTTATGGTGATGATCATCGAATCATCATGTCGTCTTCGTCCAAGTAACGTCTTGCACCCTATTGAACTACAAAACAATTACTTGTAAATTCATTAGCCCAATTTGGTTTTATTGGTCATCAAACACCAAAATCCAAAGTAAATGGGCTAGGGTCCATTTTCCTTACAATTATAACCGACTAGGAGACCTGCCTCCTGGGATATATAAAAAAGGGCAAGGCTCCCTAGATCGGCAAGAGAAACAGACCCCACAGTATAAACCCTAAGCGCAGGGCGCAATATACTTTCCACCCAGATTGGATGTAGGGACGCTATTCCGACAGACCGAACCAGTATAAATCGTTGTATCATCGTTCCAGATAACCCCGTGATGAGTTGCCGGTCATCAAACACCGACATCACCCCTGCCCTCTAGGCTCTTGCTAGATCCTTCCATTGTTCTGACACGCACTTCTGATTCGTTTGAAGCATATCACTATTTTAGACTACGCTAGTGAGGGCAAAGAACCATCTCTCTAAAGTCTAATTCCCTCTATTTCTATGTCACGGTCTACCATCTCTATGTATTGTACTCATAAGGCAGAGGAGGGGGGCGAAGGCCCCCCTATCTCCCTAAGTTAAGGTGACTTTCATAGATTTTCTAAATAGGATTTGCGTTGTTGGTCTCCTCCTTAATCTTTTGTTGCCCCTCCATTTTACAAAACGGTTCATTTGCACTATTATGTTTAGCGACACCCTTTTTTGGGGTGGTACAGCTGTCGACTCCCTTATGTCGGTTGCCATGGGGCACTTCATGCCCCTAGTGAGGCTATTTAAGTGGTTCAACCGTTAGCACCGGACCTATGCTGTCGGGAGATGGGTTCTTGGCGGCGCTGCCGATGGTGGCAATGGCGGTGAGGCTGACAACTCGGCCGCCACTATCTCCATTGTTGCTACCTTGATGGACTACGCCGACGTGGAGATGGCTGTTACACACTACCGCTGCTGCCGTACCTAGGCCATTGGCTTTGGTTTGGCGTTGGCGCGACTGCCAAAAGTCCTAGAGCTGGTGAAGGTGGCACTGGAGGAGGCGTAGTGTGCTATGCAGAAGAAGAGTGAAGGTGTAGTAGTTAAAATGAAAAGTGAGTTGGCTGTGCCCTGCTCCTCTGCTTCCCTCTGTTCCTCTGTTTTGGGACAAATGCCCAGCACCACAGAGAGCAAGCAAGCCGGAAGGCTAAATTCATCTTCAGGATTTATTTCCGGGCCAGTGGGCTCATGACATACTAGTAGACTATTATAAGCTCGAATGCCAGGAGCATAATCACATGCAAGCAAGACGCGTGCCCAAATATCCAAAAGGATTTATTTCATCTTCAGGATTTATTTAGTAGCCAAATATCCAAAAGCAAGACGCATGGCTTGATCGCATAGGAGGTCGGAGGTGAGCAGCAGCAGTAAAAAAAGAGTATCACTAAATTTACTATCACCATCACCACACAAAGGTAGTACTTGTGACTACAAAGTAAAAGCGCAACCAGCCGCAGCTACTGATCCATCAATCCATTCACTCATCCGATAATCTGTGTTAAGGCGCCGTTCGGCTTACATGAACGGCAGCATAAAATCTGGAGCTGAAAAATACTGTTTACTTTCTCATAAATTTTTTCAGATTCATCTAAGCGAACAGGCTCTTTGGCACGGCTCATTCAAAATAGCTTTACCGGTGAAGCCAAGTAGATAAAGCCAGAAAAACTAGCTTTTTTCGGCTTCTAATTCATTTTAACCCCGGTTTACAAAATAGCTTCACGCTACAGTGCCTCGATTTACGTAAAATAGATAAATCCGAAGCCAACATAAGAACAACCACAATGTATATGGGCTAAGTAGTCTATATGGGTAACTTTTGTGTCAGTGGATTATAGCTATTGTTGTCTCCACAATGTTTCAGCCAACAAGTAGTCCATAAGATGAGTCCCATATGAGATAAAAAATTCTCCATTTATGAGATAAAAAATTCTCTCTTTACAATCCTGTGCAAAATCAAGAAAAAAAGGAAGGAGTGAGAAAAAGTAATATTTTTTATTTCTTATGGATAGTCCATAAGTTTATGAGTATCTTTTGCTATGGACTATCCTATAAATTGATCTCACAATATTTCAGCTACCTAATAGCAAATATTTTAATCCTATAAACTACCTCGTGGCAAACGTTACGGTAAACCGTGCCAAGAGGCCCTTCGTATGCCACAGATCCCACGGTGTTTGCTACCTACAACAATATTGTATGGCTTGATGGCAGAGGAGCTTGGAGGTCAGTCAGCACATTGATGACGACTTTGGAGGCCACAAGCAAGCGCCCTTGAGAGTTGAGACTACCGCGAGGTGACAATAGCGAGACGTGGGGGCTGTTCGCTGGTCTGACAGGACTGGCCAGCCGGCTGCTCTCCCTCGTAATTTACTGTTTATTAAACAAGCTGAACAGGATTTTTTTTCTTATAACAAATTAGCTGAAACAGTATTTTTCAGTCAAATTTCGAACCAATAGGGCCGTGGAGTCTAGCGGCGGATGTGGCGTGAACCCCGCATTTTGTGCGGGGATTGATATCTCGATTATCAAACTTCGAATCCACTAGTTTTTTTTTCCCTTTGTAAGCCTTGTTTAGTTCCTCCTAAAAGTTTACGTACTATCCCATCTAATGTTTGGACATATATATAAAGTATTAAATATAGACTAAAAAATAATTAATTACAAAGATTATGACTACTCTACGAGACGAATCTTTTAAGCCTAATTAGTCCATAATTTGATGATAAAGTGTTACCGTGACACATGTGCTAATGACGGATTAATTAGGCTTAATAAATTTATTTTGCGGTTTACTGACTAATTCTGTAATTTATTTTTTTATCAGTATCCGAACACCCACATGTAACACCCAACACATTACACCCTGTAACTAACGCAAGGCCTAAATTTACACCTTTTAACTAAGGCAAGGCCTAAATCCATAGACCCCGTTAGCTCAGAGGAATTTGGAAGAATCTGGATAAATCTGGAGGAATTTGTGAAAGTAATCATTCGTGAACAGTAAAATTCAGTCAGGAACAGTACTTCCTCCGTGCCAGCCGAACGCAGCCAGAGAATCAAGTTCCTTGCTTTGCGGGGAAATTCTCTCCTAAGAGAGAATTGATATACAGTCTTCGAGAAAATCAAGTTCTATCTATCCATATCAGTTTCTTCACTTTAATATTGCAACCTGTGCTCGTCTTTATTCGTGTGCCACAGACCCCATTTTAATATATTACAATCACAATCTGTGCTTCTCCTCATTCTAGTATTGCAATTTTGTGCTTTTGTCTTTATTCGTGTGCCTGAGATCCATCCCATGCATGGCTTGATCGCAAAGGAGCTCGGAGGTGAGCAGTCACAAAAAAACTGTATCACTAATTCACTGTCAGTAGAGAAAAAAAAAGGAAAAAGTCTATTTTTGGCTCTCTAATTATGGCTGCAGTTTTGTTATAGCCCTCTAACTCGAAAACCAGATACGTGCAGTCCCTTAACTCTCAAAACCAGTTAAAATTGGCCCTCGCGTCCATTCGACCGTGGTTTCCGCACAGTAAACCCGCCACGACCCCGCCTGTCAGGCCTTTCCCTACCACCGCGCAGGTTGGGACCACCTGTCATCCCCCTCCCTCTCTTCACGGCGGCGCTTGGCGTGTGAGAGAGTGAGAGCAGAGCAGGGAAACAGAGCAGAGGCGCAGCGGTGCTTGCTGCGGCACGGCGGAGCAAGGCGAGGGCGCGGCGGACGGCATCTTCCGTCCTTCCCTGTTGTCCGCGCGCAGCAGCAGGGGAGAAAAGGGCAGGGCGGAGCTGGAGGAGAAAGTGAGAGCAGAGCAGAGATGCGAAGCGGAGGGAGAAGGGGGAAGCAGGGGAGCAGCGCGGTTCGGCTCGTCGGCGCAGGGCGGCGGCGACGCTTGGTGGTTGAGCGGCGGGTGAGCAGAGGGAGAAGAGGAGAGCAGGGGGCGCGGTGGAGCAGGGCACGGCGACGGCGGCAGCGGCAAGGGCTTCGACGCGGTGGAGGCAGAGGCGTGGCGGCCTTGACTGTGCCCGTCCATGGCGCGGGGAGCAGAGCTGAGAATAGAGGGGGGTGAGGAAGCATGGCGGAGGATGGGGCGAGGTTGGCGAGCTCGGTAGCCATGGCCGGCTTTTATGGCCGGTGTAGGTCGGTGCTGGGGAAGAAAGGGAGAGCAGAGGCGTGGTGAAGCAGGGTGCGGCGACGGCGGCAGAGCAGAGAGCAGAGGAGAGGAGGAAGAAGAGGGAGCAGAGGAGGTGGTGGAGGCGCGGGACTCCGGCGAGCGGACGGACAGCGGCGGCCTCGGCGTAGAAGAGCTCGGCAGCGACTCCGACTCCGTCGGCATCTCCATCGCATGCTCGAGATGGACGGCGGCCACGCGGTGTTGATGCGGCACGGACGCAGCGCACGCGAAGGCGACGCGGCTCTGGGCACGGACACGGCATCGTGGTGCGGCGCGGCGCGGGCAAATGGTCGGCTGTCCACGTCGGTGGCTGCCTTGCCCGTGAGCAGCACGGCTTGCGCGATGCTCGTGTTGAGAGGGAGCCCGGAGCAGGCCGGGAGGAGCAGCATGACCGCCGCATCGTGCCCGTGTCTTCTCTCGCCCGCATTGCCTCGCCCTGCTCACGTTCGCGCTCACCGTGGAGAAACCGAGCTGCAGCAACACCGAGGAGATCCGCTGAGCTCGTGCGCCACCGCAGCCGCGCCATTGCCTGAGCCAGCACGCCAGTAGCTCCGTCTTGCTTCGCGCCACCATCTCCACCCACTCGCAGCATCGATCGAGCCTAGGTGAGGGCCTATTGGCCACTTCCGCCGCCGCCCACCATGACCGGGGCTCGTCGGACTTCGAGCTTCCCGTGGCCGGCTATCACCGGAGCTCTCTCACTCCCTTCTCTTCCTTCCCTCGTCTTCCCCGCGAACCCTAGAAGCTCGTACTGAGCTTAGCCGCGCCCGCCATGGTCGGATTTCGCTGGAGCGCCGTCGGGCCCTCGTCGCCATCCGCCATGCACGCCGTCGCCCTAGTTAGAGCTCGTTAGCGGTTAAACCCTAGGCACCTTTAGGTGCGGCTCATCGCGAGGAGCACGTCGGTGCCCTCGGTTTCGCCAGATTCCTCACTGACGGCGAGAAATCACCGACCATCTCCCTTTCCTCGCTGACGGCGAGAAATCACCGACCATCTCCCTCCCCTGCCTCTGTTTCGCTGCCAGGTTGGGGAAAGGCATGATAGGCGAGGCCCACGAAGAGAGGGAGTGGGATGACAGGTGGTCCCAACCTGACGGTGAGAGAGAAAGGCCTGACAGGCGGGGGTCGTGGTGGGTTTACTGTGAGAAAACCGCGGTCCAATGGGCGTGAGGACCAATTTTAACTGGTTTTGAGAGTTAAGGGACTGCGCGTGTCTAGTTTTCGAATTAGAGGGCTAGAATAAAACTACCATCATAATTGGAGGGCCAAAAATAACTTTTTCAAAAAAAAAGAAAGAAAAGCGTGTCACCATCACCACGCAGAGGCAGTACATGTGATGAGATTACGGCCTCGATTCAGGGCCGACAAAAACACCCTAGCTACACTGTAGCTACAGTGACGTTTTGTTTTTATTGGATAGTAATTGTTCAATTGTTGACTAATTAGTTTTAAAACATTCGTCTCGCAAAGTACAATCAAACTGTGCAATTAGTTTTTGATTTCGTCAACATTTCATACTCCATATATATATACCGCAAATTTGATATAACAGGAAATCTTCTTTTTGTATAGTGCCAAAGTTTGAAACTGGGAAACTAAACACCCCCTACAAAGTATAATAAGCAAGAAAAGCGCTGCGGATCCATCAATCCATCCATTCATCCGATTCTGTGGTTATTATATTACCAACCATTATTCATCGCATCATATCGTACATACGGTATGATGATTATCTATACAAAATACTAACAGCAGTGACGACAAACTAGAGTGTGTATGTAGCTAGTCTACGTAGGAACAGCAGGTAGTCTAGGAGTATGTATAAACCATCTCTCCGGCCGTGTCACTCTCTGCTACTCTAGGCGAGCGACGCCGACGGCAACGGGCGGTGGTGACGGACGCAGAAGCAGGCAACCAAAGCAGCAAGAGGAGATGCGAACGAAGCGATGAATCAGGACGCACCGAACCGCGAACCAACGTGGCGTGACGTGACGTGAACCCGCACCGAGCACGCACGTGGTTAGGCGCGCGGGGCAGACGAGAGAGAGACAACAAGCCTTGACGCCGCCGGCGACGGACCGGCCCGCCGCCATCACCATCATCATCAACTAGAGCTTGGTGCGGTCGCGGCACTGCTGGGAGCGCACCCGCATCTCGGGGACGCCGAAGACGAAGCTACAATCCGAGTAGGCCACGGCGCGGCGCTTGAACAGGCCCAGGATGTTGACCTTCCCGGGGATCCTGGTGGCGGCCTCCAGCGGCACGGCGCCGGCCTCGACGTCGCTGAGCAGCTGTGGCAGGTCGGACGCGAAGCGGTCGGCCTGGAGCGTGAGCGCGAGGCTGACGTTGCCGTCGCCGCGGCTCGGGATCCGGCCCGGGTCGATCTCCGCGGCCCCGACCTGGACGCCCCGGTACGTGAGGTCCGTGTGGCCCCCCGAGGCGTACGCGAACGAGGCCGGGTTCGGGTTGTGCACGGACACCACGAGGAGGAGCGTGATGTTGAGCTGGAGCGAGACGGCCGGGAAGGTGAGGCGCGGGGCGATGCCGGAGAGCTGCGTGGAGACGACGCGGGTCGTGGGGTCGCGGACGCGCAGGACCGTCAGGAAGAGGACGAGCAGCGTGATGGCGAGCGCGGCGAGGAAGGCGAGGGTTATGAGGAGGCAGATGCAGAGGCAGCGCCGGCGTGGGTTCGGGGAGGGCTTGGTGGAGGCAGGGTAGGCGGGGGCGGACGGGGCTGTGTGCGTCGGGAGGACGCTGCTGCCGGAGGTGGCCGCCATTAGATGGATTGGGATTTGGGGGAGACGGACGGGGGGTGCGGTGAAGGCGAGTGGATGAATCAAATGAAATGGGGGAGGGGAGAAAGGGGAACCGGGAAGAGGCAGGCGTAGTTCGTTGTGCCGCTTGCCGGACGGCGGCGGGGAGGTAGTAGAGTTTAATGAGGACCGGCGGACGGTGGGAGGTTGGGGGTTAATTCAATTCAATTGAATTCGAAACTGACTGATGACCCCCCATTGGTGGGCGTGGGCATGGGGATTGAATTCGTTCCCCTCTCCTGGTTGACGACGTGGTGACGGAGAGGGGTTGTGTGAGCCTGGCCGACACCGACAGCTGTCCGTCCCTCCGTTGTAGAGTAGAGTAAACCGACTAAGGATGGCAACGGGTCGGGTTCGGATCGGGTGTAGTCTCCGTGCACCCAAAACCGAAACCCAAAATCGAAACCCGAATCCGTCCCGAAAACCGATTCGGGTAGAAATCCATCACCAAAACCAAACCCGCGGATACCCGAAACCCGAACGGATACCCGAATGGATACCCGAAACCCGCGTATATATATACACATATTCACATGTATAAACAAGAGGCAACAAATAATAAATATTTTTATGAGTCAACTTTAAATAAATTTAATAATCTAAGTAAACAAATTATTATTAGTATATTATAAAACATGAGTTTTAATTCCAAATGATTTATTTCGGATATCCATTGGATATCCACGGGTGGAAAACCAAACCCGAAACCGAACCCGAAAACTGTGGGTGAAAAACCATCCCCAAATCCGAACCCGCAGAACCCGAAACCCGTGGATATCCGCCCCAAACCCGATCCGTTGCCATCCTTAAAACCGACACGCCAGCAGTCAAGAGAAGAGAGGGTTCCCACTTCCCACACCTGTCCGTTGGTTCGTGGAGGAGTTTCTTTCTCCCAGCCCCCAAGCCATCCCTTCCAGGGATTTTTTTTAATTTTTAATCCTTTTTTAAACAATATTTTAATACTAATCCAAAAAAAAGTGTTTGCAAATATGATCCTTTTGGTCGCGCCACATGTGATGGCGTGACAAGCCGAGCCACCGTGGCAATCATGTTTGACCGATGCTGGCGTGATGTATCGTGGGCCCCGCCCTGTGGCGCCAGCGACTCAGGCGCTACAGAGCTGCCGCGCCAGGCGGGCTAGTGCGATAGGCCAAGTTAGGTTTTGGCCGGCCCGGCCCGTTTCTTTTCTCTCTCTGTCTCTCTCGCTCACCCGCGTCTGCCACCACCGTCGCGCCACCCCGGCCCCTCCCACTTCGTGCACCCTCTGTCTCCCTCTCCATCTCCATACGTTCCTGAGTCGGTTAGGGAAGAAGAGGGCGTGGCCTGGGCGCCGTCGCCATCGGGGCGCCTCCACCGCCACCTCGGGCCGTCCTCGCCGTCTCCGATCGCCGCAGGGGAGTTGAGCGGCTGCTGCTACAGGCGTACGCCGCCAGGAGAGGCGGTGCCTCGGCCGCTACCAGGTGGTTTGCCAGGAGCTTACAATACTTAGTCCATTATATACGACATGGAGTCTTGGAAGATTATTTATTACAATACTAGAGTTTAGAGTGCGATAATTAAACAGCGGAATATAGTAATCATCTAGCGAAAATGATACACGGATCCATCTGTGCCCACCAGAAGAATCCTCCACACAAGATTTAACTCTTTAAGCTGCACCTGCAAAAGGGTAAAATAAAACCCTAAGTACACAATGTACTCGCAAGACTTACCTGACTAGTGAGAATAATTTTTCCGACCCTCAAGGATATGATAGGCAATATGGTTTGCTATGTTTCTTTTGTTTGTAGAAAGCATTACTAATAGTGCGTCCTTAAGGTCAAGTTTTACTAGCAGTCATGATTACTTTATTAGCTAACCTTTCTAGGTAAGCACTTGTTCTACCTTCAAGAAGGGTTGAGCAAACAGAACCATTTTACCATCTTTCATATTCCAGTTCTTACTACGGTGCTAGACCGTCGTCAAGTCATACTGTCTCACGAAAATGACGATTTACGAACCAATGTATCCTAGCTGGATACCCCGAAACACATGCCTCGCTTGTACCCCAAGCACAAACGAGACCAACCCATTTCACTCCTGTCGAGGGGTCCAGGTTCCCGTCCAAACTTGGACTCCAAGCCCCCACACTTGAGACCCGGTCTCAGTGTGGTGCTTAGACCTCCACCTTTTCCGCCTCCAATCAGTCGGTCCGGAAAGAGCCGGAACCCACGACAAGAGCGCAATGAGCCTTCCCGCTCCCATAAGCAAGTATGTGCTCAGGATAATAAGTCTGTGACCTGACTACTGTCCATAGCAACAGACGATCCTCAATCGACACGGACAGGGAAAATAGTGTAACCAAGCTAAGCCCCGTTGGTCGCGGGACACAACTTGTTACATCCACCAATATCCTATTCCTTATCCCTGCTTAGTCACCATTTTCTTTCCATCATTTTATTAGGAGAATAATAATAATATTCCCTACTTGTGAGTAACGACAGGTTACCCACGCTACCGACAGCCTAAGCATAGCAGCTACTCGAACCTGCACTAGTAAGACTCTTAGGATATATATGCATATGGTTTCCATAAAACTTCTACAATGTAAATGCACAACACACACACAGATATATACACGGTGAATATGAAAAATAGAGGTTATGCACCGGGGCTTGCCTTGGGCAGGCGCGGTGTCAGCTGAGTCTGTTAGTGGTAGCTCTAGGACCTCCTCCTCCTCGTACTCCTCGATGATCTCCTTGAACTCATGCTCACCGGTGGTCACGATCTCCGCCGACTCGTTCTCTATATGCATGTGATGATGATGATGCAACGACTTAGTACTTAGACAACAACAACTCTTAAAATAAGAACACATATGCTATACTAACAAGCTAGCTCTAATGACTAAGATATTAAGCTAACCATCAGCTCTATTAAATCAAGTGTCAAACTCACCCTAACAAATGCTTTATTTCATAAGTCAATATTCTTCTCTTATTCATATTAAAGGTTTAATGGATATTTAGCTATCCTAATAAACAAGCTATCTTAGGACTACAAAATTTACAGTAAGCACATAATAATACAATGAAGCTACTATAAAAACTTTAGGATCAAAGCTATCACTAATTTACCATAAAAATCATATAATAATTACCCTAATAATATTAAGTACTTTTAAATGATTTAATAGCCCCTAGTTCCAACACAGATATGTATGAACTAACTATACCAACAGATAAACAGATAGACAATCATTTTAGAAATCTAACAACATTTGTTTCGTAATTTTTGGGCACCTACATGATTTTTATATTAATTACCAAAGATAGGCTCAGAAATTGAAATAGAAAGCTATCACTAATTCCCTAAGAAAAAGAAAAATGGATTCCACTGCGCGGCCCACAAACGTGCGGCCCGCGTAGGCGCGGCCCACGCGCGAGACGGCCCACAGCGGGGGAGCCCACGCGTGTTGGCATTTTTGCAAAAGAGCCCTCGGACTTCCTCTGAATTACTCCTAAGTTCTAATACTATTCTTCCCTCTCTCAGACAATCTAATTTAACCCCCTGAGTTATCCCTAATTTCCCCGCATGCACCCCAGCAACCCTATGCATGGCGGCGCGGCTAGCATCCTAGGACCTGCGCGGACCCATCTAGCGGGTCGATCGCCATCTCTGACCTAGACGACTACGCTGGGTGGCGGTCCTAGATGGCAGGGCTCACTGGTGAGGGCTGCAGCGACGCGTGGCCATCCACGTCGGCGACGCGACCGTTCCGGTGAACTAGGGCCACTACAGGCCTAACCAGCTAACGTGCGAGCATTAGGAGCTTACCGTGAACTCAATCAAAGTGATCGTTGGGATAGAGGATGACGGAGGATGGCTGGCCACGTGCGACCGCGTCGTGCGGCGGCGCACCATGGCTGACACGCCTACGTCAGCAGTGCTGGGGTAGCGGTTCAGATGATGAGCGCGGGGCGAAGAGGGAGTCAAGGTGAAACTAATGGCGTAGCTGGGCCGTCCTCTCATGGCTACGTTGGTGAGTTGCCACCTGCACCGGTAAGGCACGGCCGCACGGCCTTAATAGCCCGGCGGCGGGGAAATGGCCAAATTGAGGCTTGGCTGAGCTCAACTTAAGGCGTGATGGGATCAGGCGCTAGGTGGCTTAATGGCGAGGCTGTGGACGCATTGAATTGGATTGAGGTGATATCATTCTAGCTGATTTTGTGGGTGTGGCTCAAACGACAGAGGCGGCAGGGAGAAAGGGTAGGTCCGAGCTCTAGCCGTCCTCGCCTTATCGGTAAGCGACCGGTCGGACCCGAGACATCACCTACGTGCTCGCTACAAGACAGCGCAGCCAGATAACGTGTGCGTGCGCGACCAGTTGGGAAAGCATGGCATGTGCGGCCGTAGCGCAATTAAGGTGAGGCGACAACGCGAAGCAACAGGGGCTAGCCCACGTGCGCGCAGCGATGAGGTGCTCATATCAACACAACACAGTGCCACAGTGGTAGCAGCACCGCACGGCAGCGACCAAAGGCAGCAGTGGTTGCGCCCTAGTAGCTCGGCAAGGCGGCAGCGGCGGTGGCAGCAGCGCGGTGGCCCGCAGCGGCCAGGCTGCAACCAGACTACGGCCAGATCGAGGATGGCCTCGGCCAGGCAACACGCAGGAACGCGCATGCACGCGGTGCGGCCAATGTGGCGACGTCGCGCTCTCGGACATGGGGACCGCGCACACCCGGCCAACGTGGCGACGTCGCGCTCCTGAGGTCGTGTTTGGGCACGAATTTTAAAGCGCGTCTAGAAACTAATCTAACACAGTTGAGGCTCAACCACCTAAACCATGCTAAAGAGGGTACATCAGATTACCATACAGAACAGAAACATAGTACTGACCTTTAGCTAAATTTTCCAAAATTAATTCACTAACATGGCATTGTCACACTGTTTTCAAACTTAAAAAATTTTCTGTCTTGATCTGTATTTGATTTCAAGTTCCATTTCTAAGCTATTAGAAATACTAGCTAGCAATATTATTTTTCGAAGGCAAAAGTTGCATTGTCACCTATAAAGTTTGTACTTCAAACTTTATTTAGGTGTCACACACATGTTCTATAATATTTTTGCTTAATAAAAATTGGTTTTCTACCCTACTTGGCGTAACCTAAGCTATTAAATCAATTTTCATTTAACATTTTTATTATTCATTTTAGGTTACACGAAATTTATCTACACACTCTATCACATGCATTATCACATAAACATGATGCTCATGACATGATTTAGTAGTTTGTTTAGGGCGTAACACCGAGGGTGTTACAGATAGCTTCCAACCAAGTGGGGGGAGGCCTTTGGGCCATCGAGGTTAGTCTACAATATCAAGTCGGCCGGAGGAACGAACCCGGGGGGCGAGAAGTACGATGGTAGGAATTATAGGGTGGACCTTGAGAAAGCGGAATGCTCTTGTAACATTCCACAACTCCTCCATGTCCCTTGCTCGCATGTCATTACAGTTTGCAGATGTAGGGGTCTAGACCACGAAAGTGAAAGGTTCATGTCTCCTTTTTACCTCATGTCAAACACTCTCAAAGTGTGGGAGTCAAGCTTCGAGGCTTACCTAGATCCGACATAATGGCCCAAGTACTATGGGTTGGATTATATTCCCGATCCGAACCTTCTAAAGACAAAGAAGGGTAGAAGGAAGAAAAAGCGGCTCTGAGGAGTTATGGATGCATCGAACGGGTGTGGTGAAGATATGTATGATTTTGACGACTTCGATGAAGCACCGGGACAGGTCCGTTGCTCCAAATGTCACAAATTCGGTCATACCGTTGCCACACATAAGAAACATAAGAAGTCAAAGAAATTAGAAACACGGAACAGGAGTCATAGTGGTTCGAAGGTTAGAAAGGTACATACATAGATTAAAATGGGTGTTGCTTATATATTCCATGCATTTGTTCGTTGTTTTTGTACCATCTAGCAAGTTTTGTTTACTTTTTTCATATTCTAACGTTGTCTCATCGTTTTCACAATTTTAGCATGGCGCGCCTGCAGTTCCCCCTTCTTGAGACCTACTACAACAAGGACCACCGAGCGCACTTGATGGTCGAGAACGGTGATGTAAGTGGTTTGTACACAATATTTCCTTTTCATGTATAATGTCTTTAACCCTGCTATCGATTCTAACGTTGTTTTTTCTAGGCCTTGGTCCCGCTGCATCCCCAAACTCACCGACCGCTCGAGTGGGACGAGTGTTACGCCCCGCACCTCTCAAGAGCAGGAGCCGATTTTCTGGGCTTGGCTAGAGCTATCAATGCTGGCCTCCCAGACATGGATGGTCCCCTCCTCACTGCCTTCGTCGACAAGTGGCATCTGGAGACGCATAGCTTGCACCTACCCTCTGGAGATATGTATGTGCTCATGCAAGACGTTGGCTACATTTTGGGCCTTCGCTTAGACGGTCCGGCTGTGACAGGCATGGTAGAGCCACTGAAGTGGAAGGATATGGTGGAGCAGTTTACCGAGCCTCGGCGACCCGACCCTGAAGAAGGGAAGAAGGAGAAGAAGACATCAGGTGTCAGCTCAACCTAGTTGCGGCAACACTTCAATAGGTGCCCTCCCCATGCACCGAACGACGTCGTTGAGAGGCACGCTCGTGTCTGGCTATGGCACATGGTGGCACAGTTCCTGTTTCCAAATGCTTATGGGAACACCATCTCGTGGATGGTCCTACCCCAGCTACGTAAGCCATGGGAAAACATCGTCCAATATAGTTGGGGGTCTGCCACTGTTGCTTGGTTGTATCGGTAGCTATGTGAGGGATGTAGGAGGGCCAACCCCAATTCCAACATAGGTGGTTGCACATACTTGCTTTATATTTGGATTTGGGAGCGCATTCCTATCGGACGGGTGCATAAAGGCAGAGTTGCGGTAAGTACCTTGTATTTAATTGCTATATGTGTTTCATTTACTGCATGCACTATGTGAAATACTTACAATTGTTTTGTTTTTCAAGCTTGGACACATGGTGACTGTCATCCCACCGTATGCTACCTTTGGACGGGAATTAAGTTGGTTCAGAGTCAGCCGCAATGGCACTACATTCAATACTCCAATGATTTAGATGTTTTAACTCCGAATCAGGTTTGTTGTACCACAGAGGCTTCCATTCATTTTGTTCATAAAGTATCAACACGACCATGTGCTAATAACACAAGTTACATGTTGAATGGGATCCATATAACAGGCAAGACATACAGGAGTTGAACATGGCCCCATATGTTGAGGCTAAGAAGGTGCTGTGGCAATCCAATGTAATGATGATCTTCTACTATGTGGTAGAGCACCACTTGCCCCAAAGAGTGATGAAGCAGTTTTGTAGGAATCAAAATTTCCCTCTATAGCACAAGTTGACAACCCGTCAGTTGAATGAGTAAGCTAGACTTTGTATGTATCATGACTCACCATTGCATGCATCGTACAAGGCCTCAAAATGTAACATGTGTCATCCTTGCAGGATTTCAAGGAGGAAAAGGTTCAGCGGCAATGACTGGCTTCTGAAGCATCAAAAGTACATGGAAGAGTGGGAAGCTAGAAAGAGGGTGGAACCGTATAATGGGGCTCATTGTGTGACCAACGACTACCGTGCGTACCTGGCGTGGCTTCATAGGTCCACAAGAATCAGTGTGCATCCATAGTTGTCCAGCATTCCAATAGATGAACAAGGGAGCGACGACGACGGCCCCTATGATGTCATGACAAGGACGAGCGTGTAGCCAGAGAGAGCACCACTTGAGAACTACATGGTAACCATTTCATTTGAACTATGCCTTGACGCAGCTTCACTTGAAAAGTACGGGGTAATGATGACTATGAATGTACTCTAGGCAAATCAGCTAGCTCACCTTTACAATGAGACCGGAGTTTACCTTGGACGTGCAAGAGGATCAAGAATTCATACCTTGAAGAATTTGCCAAGGTAATACCCCTATGCCTATGTATTTCAACTATACTTGAAATGATATGTAACCACTTCCATTTCACATGACCATGGTTGCAGAAGGTGTTGACATCCTGTCGATGACGGATGGCTCGCAAGTTGAGTTGCATGTGAACCGAAGATGTACAAGTGCCAGCTACCGCATCCCAAGGACGACAAACTCATACAAGGCAAAGGGTAGCGATTAATAGAGCGGAGAGCTCCCGTGCAAGATGTAGGGATGACGAAGACGACGACGATGGAGATGATGACATCAATGATCCAACATATGACCAAGACGAGCTGACGGGTTCCCAACTTGCTGATGCTTCTTAGGGCACACAAACTCAGGTGCGTGTGTCATTACCAAGTAGTACATGAGGCTGCTGTAAGGGTGTGGATTCAACAATTCAACTATGCCCTTGAAATAAAGTTGGTCATGTGTTTGTTTATCTGCTAGTAGTATGTTAAGTTGCTAGAAGTATGTTAAGCAGTACAAATGGTAATCCACTTGGTCATAAAGTGCTTATTGTGTAATCTTACACTAACCCATGAGTGTTCATGATAGTGGATGGCCAACATCATTTATATTTTGTGAAAATGACCGCCACTTTACTATTTCCTCATGTTACTTGTTTGGCATGTATGTTGTATATGTTTTGTGTAGAGTTCGTCCCAACGCCCGCGATGAGGTCAAGGACAAAACGTGCGAGGACGTGCCCGTGAACGCTCCGACGTCGGCACTCCTAATCTCCAACTGACACATCCAGGCCACCTACGTCGTCCTCGAGAGCCCTTCACGCCTAACTAATTCATCAAAAGCATGCTTTGTGAACTATGTGAACTATGTGCTCATTTGGACTTTGTTGATGACTTGTGAACTGGACTTTGTCAATGACTTGTGAACTATGTGGACTATGTGGACTTTGTGAACTATCGTCGTGTATGAACTATGTGGACTTGATGTTATATGATATGTTGGTCATTTGTGAATTTATCACCCATGTTGGGCATCTATGAACTGTTATATGCTATGTATATGTCTCAATTGTACTTATGTGTTAAGAAGTGTGGAAGAAATGGAAAAACAAATTTGTTTCTAGGCCAGTCGCGCTAGCAAGGGTGGCACGACAGCCATCATGGAATACTGTGCAAATGACTATCGCACCAACCAAAGAGACAGGACAAGGCTGTCGCGCTAGAGTCGCTGGCACGACAAGCCTAACGCGCCACCCATGCTGGCGCAACAAGGACTGACAGGCCAAGCTAGACCTCTCTAGTCTCAATGGCTGGCTGGCGCGACAGTGTTGCGCCAGTGTAGGTAGTGCAACAGAGCGACGCCAGTCAGGCTGGCATGACACTATCATGCCACCATCACTGGTGTGATATTGTCACGCCAGACAACCATCGAAACCAGAGACGTCTGGCCTGGCCAGGTGAGACCTTGTCGCACCGATATGGGGACAGCCTTGTCCCACCTCTTTGGCTGGCGCGACAGTCCTGGAAATCTGTTAGCTTCGGCCATTACCTCCAAGTGTCTAGCTTTCATGAATTTTTTCGAAACATACGTCCTTAAAATTGAATTTTCTTCGTGTTTTTCTTCCAAACACAAAGTTTCTTGGCCATTTCCTCCAAGTGACGCTATTTTTGTGAAACCATTTCCTAAGTACCATTTCATAACTTATTGACATTGAATTTTCTTCATGGGTTTTTCCAAACACAAAATTTCTTGGCCATTTCCTCCAAGTGACGCTATTTTTGTGAAACCATTTCCTAAGTCCACCATTTCATAACTTATTGACATTGTATTTTCTTCATGGTTTCGAAACACTGTTCGCATTACACACCATAATGAGTCATATCATAATGAGTTCGAAGCATTACACACGATAAGGAGTTTGAAGCATTGTTCGAAGGTCATCTTCATCATCATCACTTACATAAGTGTTCCATCTAGCATATACAAACACTACTACTAACACTAGTCTTCCATCTACCATGAACAAGTACTACCATGGCAACCCCAGACCATTTGCAAAATATATACGGATCTTGCTGCCTTTGCACAAAAGAAGCAGCGCTATCGTACCAGTCCTCCATCTACCATATACAAGACCTACATAATGCCAAAAGTATTGGCATTTGCAAAATATGTACTGCATCTTGTAGGCATCAGTTGAGAGGAAACACTACTCATCATCCTCGTCATCGTCATTGTTGTCGTCATGGTCATGGTCATTGTCATCATCATCGTCATCATCATCGTCCTCCTCCATGGGTGCGGGGATATGCCCGTCGTTCGATGCATCATCGGGGACTACAAGAACAAAATAATGTCTTATTGGCAACAATTGTAAGAAGATGCACAAGTCAAAACATATTTCGAAATCAATTACTCACATAAACGATGCAAATGCCTTTGGAAAAAGGCCATCTCCCTCTTATCCTCGTCCTCCTTAAAGTCGTAGGCCTCCTTGTTTTGTCGTCAGAAGCTCATCAACTCATCCTCGTTATTGTAAAAACTTAGCTGTCGACCGGTCACTCGAGGAAAGTCCTCTAAAATCCTGTTACGGGTCTTCCATGATGGCATCTTTACCCCGTACCTCATCCTCACCTCCTTCTGCTTCCTCCCGCATCCAACGCTTGCTCTCTTTTTCGAGTGGTGAATGTATCTTCAGCCTCTCCACTAACTGTCCACGACTAGCAATGAGCAAACAAACTGGTGGCCTATGTTTGTGTAGTAACTTCACCGATTCAGTCAACTCACCCATAACTCAGACGGCCCTCCATAAGCATAGCCACAGTAGTATCCGTATCCTAACTCAGACGGAACAACTCCTTCGCGAGCCTTGATGCCACACTTGCACTTATGGTCCGACATCTTTGTGCATGGCCATGGCTTAATGCCTGCTTGAAACTCCATAAATTCATACTCTGAAGGCCAGTGCAATTTGGGTCCATAGTTGTAGTCCTTAAAGTCACAAGATGGGAACCCTCTCTGCAAAAAAAACAAATGTTCCAAGTGTAACATTGTATGTGCAAAACGCATACAAGCTTAGAGATAGATTGTTTTCATGAGAACTTACATAATCTGGCAATCCACAGCGATAGAAGGCAGTGAATGCTCCACGTTGGCTGGGAGTAGTTAATTGTGCCAACACTCCACAATGGCATCTAGGAGGATTGGCTAGACGACGCAAAGCAGCGTCAACCTTCTCCGCCTCTGTCATTTCTGGAGGGTTCGATGGCGGCGGAACCCAACGAACATATTGTGCATATGGAACACTCTTCTAGGGGTCATAAGGAAATAACATAATCAACGGCTCGATCATTTCATCGTCATCGATCCACTGATAGAAGTTGCATCCCTCTAGGTAGGCATCAAGTGTCGGGGGACGTCGCTTAACTTGGCAATAGTAGAAAGAACGCCCAGCTGACGCGGGATGCCTTGACTGCTTCACAAATGCCGGTAACCCATAGTAACACAACGGTGTTGGCTCTGCTGGTAGAAAAAAACCGATAGCACCATGATCCTTAAAGTCACAAGATAGTAACACAACGGTGCACGAATTGGTTATCATTTGGAACCGCCATTGAACCTATTACAAAGTAGTTCAACAATGCAAAGATATGAACCAATACTATTACACAGTTCAAGAATAATTTCCATCTCAATCATCTCTATAATCATGTAAACCCATGAAGCCAAACCCTAAAACAAACTTATTGAATATAAATGATGTCTATACATATATAGTCCAACTCATCTATACATCTAATCAACACAAAAATACTTGAAATCACACACTTCCAGAAAGGTTTACTAACAACACTCCAACCCATACCGCTGTCGAAACCAGTGCAGTCAAACCCTAATGTAGTGCCAACCAAAACCAATCAGAAAAATCATACAAGTTCAACAAATACATCATGAACCATAATATATTAAACGTGATTAGCCAAAGGAACTTTCATTAAACCAAATGAAAGCTAGTATTGCATAAAGCAGTGTAAACCAGAGCAATATAAAAACATCAACTAAACAAAAAATAACAACGGAGGTGAGGGAGTCAGACCTCATGCACGGGACCGATCAAATCTGAAATGCAAATGCAAACTTCATCGAAGACAAATAGAGGATGGGAGAAAGAGAAGAGAGAGAACACTACTGCATCGTATCACCTTGAGCTCGCCCAGTAGGAATGGAGATAGGAGAGAAGGAGGAAAAACGAGTTGGGCCGCGGCCTTTATACGGGCCTGTCGTGCCAGCCCGCCTGGCGCGGCAGCTCTGTCGCACCTGAGTCGCTGGCGCAACAGGGCGGGGCCCACGGTACGCCACGTCATCATCGGTCAAATATGATTGCCACGGTGGCTCGGCTTGTCGCGCCATTGCATGTGGTGCGACAGCGTGGCGCAGTCGCACTAGGCGCACTGGCACGATCAAAAGGGTCATATTTGCAAATACTTTTTGTAGGATTAGTGTTAAAATATTATTTAAAAAAGAATTAAAAAATAAAAAATCCCCCCTTCCAGTTGGAGTCGCTGCTGCACTGCATTAGGAGAGGACCTGCTTTTTTTTTTACAACAAGAGAGGACCTGCGTTGGGTTGGGTAGTCGTGTACAGGAGTTCATTCGCTGCATCAGGAGCCGTCGCTGTTTGATTCGATTCGACGACCACCTGCACGGTTGGCTAGCTGCAGCAGCAAAAGTCGTCGCGTTCCGTTGCGCGTCCACGTCCACCACCGCTTCACTGTGTGCCTGCCTGCCTCTGAGCGTGTGACCATCCATCCATCCGTAAACTGTCCCGGAACGCAGTTGTTGTTGCAATGCAAACATTGAAGCTGCCGGATGGATAATTGTAGCAGCAGTTGGAAACTTGGGACATCATACAGCAGCTGGCTGCAGCACACATCCCAAAGTAGCAGAAGCGATCGCAACCAATTTGCAATGAAAACTTATATTACTCTTACCTCACCCAGTCACGAACGAGCAAGGAGCACGCATGTTATATACGCCGCCAAAGCAACAGCCAGGGGTCGGAGTGTATACATAGCTGGGCTACAAAAATAACTTATTTTGTAGCCACTTTAAGGTACGATAATTACTATGTTAATTTACGAGATTATAGTAACTCTTTACTAAGTGATTTACTATAACGTTATGGTAAATATCTCTTTGTATTATAGTAACCTAACTATCGTAAATATGCATTAATATTATCGTAAATTAGTATATAAAATTAAGATTATGGTAAATGGAGGTGGCTACACTTCTAGAGGGTAGCATATATCAAGTATTGGTTGGTTCCCGGATCAGTGCGTCTTCTGTGTGCCTGCCTGCCTGCCTGCAACTCGAGCGCGTGGCCCTCTCTGGGGTGCCTGGTGGTGCGGCTGGCTGGGCGTGCTGCCATCTTCTCATCTCCCTTGCGTTCCACGCTCGCTCGTCCACGTAAGTACACAGGGACGGCTCCAGTACCAATTACATTTCGAAAATGATTCTATACGGGCGTCTGTCCCGTTCCGTCTGGACGCGGGCATGACCTGCGTAGAAACGGCTCTCGTCTCTAAAAAAACACTCCACTTATCCTCCTGCTCTCTTCTCTCACTGCGGCTTCCGTTCCTCGGACGCGACGCAGCCCAGGCAGCACCCCTACCCCCGCACACGCTGCGCCTCTGCCCGAGCCACACGCGCCCCTCCTTCCCGTGTCGCGCCCCGGCAGCGTCGCGCTCCATCCCCGCCGCGCCTGCATTCACTGTCGCGCCCCACTCCGAGATCCGTAGCTGCAAGACCTGGAGCAGCGAGATTCGAGCGCCTCCATCCTTCCTCGGCGCCAGCTCGTGCAAGACCAGCGGCATTCCATCCACTGTCGCCCCCACTTCGAGATCTGGAGCGCACGAGACCCGAAGCGGCGAGATCCGAGCTCCTCCATCCTTCCTCGGCGCCAGCTCGTGCAAGACCGGCGGCATTCCATCCACTGTCGCCCCCACTTCGAGATCTGGAGCGCACGAGACCCGGAGCGGCGAGATCCAAGCACCTCCATCCTTTCTCCGGCACCAGCTCGTGCAAGACCGGCGTCCTTCCATCCACTATCGCGTCGCACTCCGAGATCCGGAGCGGCGAGACTCGGAGTGGTGAGATCCGAGCATGTCCATCCTTCTCCGGCGCCAGCTCGTGCAAGACCAGTGGCCTTCCCCCCTCTCTCCACGCCGACGAGCCTCCATTCCCCTAAGTAGGAAGAAGATGTTGCGTTGATTTAGCATGTTGCAAGGGTATGTTTCAAGTATTTTATACGCATGTTGCAAGTGTCATCTGGATGTTGCAAGTGTTTCATACGCATGTTGCAAGTGTCATCTGGATGTTGCAAGTGTTTCATACGCATGTTGTAAGTGTTTCAGGTGTTTTATATGCATGTTGCAGGTGTTTCATATGTATATTGCAAGTGTTTTATTTGAATGTTGCAAAAGTATATCGGATGATGTTGCATGTGTTGCAATGGATACACGTATGTTGTAAGCGTTTGTTTGAAGTGATTTAGCTATTCCAGACGGATGTTGCAACTGTTTTATTTGGATGTTGCAAAATAGATCTGGATGTTCCACATGTTACGATGGCTTTACATGTATATTGTAAATTTATATTTCAAATGTTTCATTTGTTTTCAAACGCTTTACAAAACTTAATTCTGAAGGCTACAAAAATATGTCTGCTTTTCCCGCGTGCACTGCAAAACAAAGCGAGCGGAACCGGTGCGTGCTTGCAAAGGAGCGGGCAGGACGGTCCCACAGGGCCCGCGCACGTGCAACGAAGCGGTCGGGGCGGCGCGTGAAATGGAGCGGGTGCGGGGTAAGCTTTAGCCCTTGTTTAGTTGGACCCCAAATTTCAAAAAGTTGCTACAGTACCTGTCACATCGAATGTTTGCGGCCCGTGTATGGAACATTAAATGTAGACGAAAAAAAAACTAATTGCACAATTTGGTGGGAAATTGCGAGACGAACGTTTTGAGCCTAATTAGTCCATGATTGAATACTATTTACCAAATAAAAACGAACGTGTTACAGTAGCCCAAAATCCAACTTTGGGGAACTAAACGCGCGCTTAGTGCGGGGTGGATCTGCCGTGAGTGCTAGGCGAGCCGATTACATTTGGCTTCCATGGAGGCATGGACCATGGGCCACGACCACCCGCTGTCCCCGCCGAGTCCGCAGGCTGCAGCAGCAGCAAAAGTCGCCGAGTTTCCGTTGCGCGTCCACGTCCAACACTTGGATTCTCCTGCTTTGTGTTCTGCCGCCTGACTCTGACTCTGAGCGCGTGGCCCCTCCATCCGTAACCATCCATCCTGGACTGCAGTCGAGTTGCTGCTGCAGCTGCACACGTTCAAGCTAGTAGGCAGTAGCAGCAGTTTTTTTTTTATGAATCATGCAAAATGATTTCGACGTCTTTGTATTAAGATTGAAAAAAAAATTAATACAATATGCCTTAACGACACCCTAGGGATGAAAAGAGTTTGAGGGGGTATTTGATTCACCTCCTAAACTTTAGTCGCTCTTTCATCGGATGTTTGGACACATGAAAAGAGTATTAAATATAGATTAATTACGTAACTAAATGCACATATTGAAACTGTTTTACGAGAAGAAAATTTTAAGCCTAATTAGTTCATAATTTGACAATGTGGTGCTACAGTAAACATGTACTAATAACGGATTAGTTATGCTTGATAAATTCGTCTCGCGGATTACTAACGGATTCTGTATTTTTTTTATTAGTATCCGAACACCACATACGACACCCTCATATGACACATTCTAAACTTTAATCCCTGAATCAAACACCCTCTTATGAACGCTCGGACCCAAACTAGTGTACTGAAATTTGCCGTAGCAGCCGTTGGAAACTTAGGATACTATTAATTAATTATACAGCCTAGCCCAAAATAGCAGAAGCGGCAATTTTGTTTTACTGTATCCACGCGCTGGCAGATTATTACGTTGGTGGGCTGATATACCAATGGGTCACTTCATAACTGATGATTACAAACCATTCCTTTATTTCTCGTGCATGCAGCCATGCAAGAATCCAAAATTTACTGATTTCTTTTGAAGTTTTAGAAATATGATATATTTGTCAAACCCAGATTCTAAATTAAATTCTGATTGCACCATTATATTTCTTATAATAAAATCGTCACAACAAGATCTCATTTATGACTTGTTTAGATGCATGTATATCCACCTTAATCCACATATGTTGGAGTACCATGGAATGAAATTTAGTTCAATTCCACTCCAATCCACTTCAACATATATGGATTGAGATAAACACATGCGCACCCACATAAGCCATGTATGTTTAGATCCGTCTGCGCTGCAGATGCCATAAGATGACGACAAATTGGGGGGAAGGAAGTTGTGTTGGGGAAGTTGTGCAGTTTTGGGTCATAAATTCTCAGAAAACAAAGGCAACTATGGACCGTGCAGACACATCAGGGTTTGTCAGTGGTGCTTTGGTACTACACTTCTGCTGATATTCTTCCATTTCGTCTACTCTACAATCCGTGTGTGAAAGATCACCATGAACCCTTGAGCTACTTGGGCAGAATGAAAGATCATCAAGCCCCCTGTTCTTTGAGCTAGCTCTCTAGTGTTTGATCTCTCGTTTTCTCTCCCACCATCGTGTCTTAACTCGGATGGATAACAGCTTCATGAACCCATGAATGACCCCTTTGTGTTGGGATGCTCAGCACCAAGCTGAGAACATGGCCCAAACCACATTCTGTATGGACGATCTGAGCCCCCAACAATGGCTAATTGTAGCCATTTCAATGGAAATGTGCAGATAATGAATGACATATATAGCAGTGAGAGATGATGTGCTTAACTAATTGCAGACCCTCCTTGTCCTTAACTAATCGCCGACGAAATCCATCAGTTGTGCTCTTGTGCACCGTCCACCTGATTCCTGATTCCTGATTCCTGAAGCCTGAATTGGTCTGCAGCAAAGTTCCTGCTCTGTAATAAAAAAAAGGGGTCCCTCTTCTGAATGGCGACTACACTCGCGTATAGTACGTATAGTCCTCGCTACCAGTAGTGTCATGCAGCAAATGCAGTAAAAACTAAGCCTGGAGCAGTAAAAATGTTGAGCAGGGCAGGTCAGGGCGCGGCCGCCCTTCACTCTTTGTGAAGCCTGAAGCACCAACCAGTGCCCCACCACATCGATCACACACGCACACCCAGACCCAGCGCGCGCGTGCAGCCACAGGCAGAGGCCGCAGTTACCACTTACCACCGGCGGCGAAGATCGCAGAGCCCGGAGAGGAAAGTAGTACACCAGCCAGCAGCCACTGCCCGCCTGTCCGTGTCCGTCCTGGACTCCTGGTTGTTCAATGTTCAGAGTTCGATCAGAGACATCAGATAAGGGACTGTTTAGATGACGAAAAATTTTGCAAAATGCACTGTAGCACGTTTCGTTGTTATTTGATAATTAGTGTCCAATCATAGTCTAATTAGGTTTAAGAGATTCGTCTCGTGAATTTCGTCTAAACTGTGTAATTAGTTTTATTTTTTATTTATATTTAATGCTTCATGCATGCGTCCAAAGATTCGATGTGACGAGGAATCTGAAAAATTTGGCAAAATTTCCTGGAACTAAACTGGACCTAAGTTCAGTTCAGTTCGGACTTCGTTCAGAGTTCAGAGGCAGAAATGCAAAATGATCCTATATATATACTACTAGCACAAACGGGCGCGCTCCGCTGCGCCGGTTTCTGGTGTGCGTGTACGCGATTTTGCTTTTCTTAATATTTTGTACCTAGCCTGTCAGTCATAGCAAAAATAAACAGACCATTTCTTCAGCAATTTGTCACTGAAATTAAAGAACGCAATATGAAGATTAACTAATGTAGGATCGGAGTTTGTCACTTGATGAAATTATGTAGAACATTATGTGCTGACATCACATAAAACATTTTGTGCTAACATCGTCGATGTTTCCTTTGCTAGCTCAGCATCCCAGAATTTTGGCATATACACAGTTCGGAATTTTGTACATCGTAACATAACGAAAACATTAAGAAGTTACAGTAAATCTGAGAAGGGAAGAGGCTAACCATATAATAAGCTACCTTGGTGCTATGCCACCATGCATTAACATTTAACACCATCAGTTAGAAAGAAGAAAAGAAATTGAAAGAACGAATACATCACAGGTGAGTCAAGCAAATTCGGTTGAGCAAACTCTTCCAATGGTTGGGGCCTAGCTAGGGGAAGGCAAAAGTCTGTATATCTGGAAGCACAAAATTAAGGACAAAATTGAGGTTGACGTAATCACATTTTCACATAATTTTTCAGCAGAGAAATTACACTTTTGAATTAGAACGGCATGATCACAGGTCATTAAAGAAATGAAGGAAAGTAGCTCAGGTATTAATCAAGGTTATAAACTGCAAAGGACTGATGTAATTGACAGAATTAAATCACATGCTCTTCTAGCGAATAATAACGAACAAATCTTATGTTACCTGTACCAAGTGGTGGCACCATAAGTCCATCCAATAACTGGAGAACCAAATATCAAGCACAGTGTAGAATTGATATTACAGGTAGCAGGTGTTGGGGAAGCCAGCTTTCTCATTAGTCAGTGTACAGAATGAAAGGGGGAAAATTTGGCGCTACACATTTGAAGACATAAAGGTAGCAGGTATCGGAGTCTGTTTTTCAATCATGCTATCTATCCGAATGAGCAACACATTTTTCTTAAAGACTGGACATCATCAGCTCAAAGCAGAATGCAAAAAAATGACTATCATGGTTATGGGGGTTAAGCGCTGAAAATCATCACCTAAAAGAAAAAATGGTACAAAACAGGTATCATGGTTACGGAGGCTAGGCACTGGACATCATCATCAACTCAAAAGAAAATTGGAATAAAATAGTTATCATAGCACTGTACATCATCAGTTAAAAAAGAAAATGACCTAAAATAACTATCATTGTGGCTAGATGACGTACCATTATTAGACATTGCGTAGTGTAGGTATAATCAAACAAAAGCATGCCACTAAAAACCCTAAAGCTAAACAGTAGAGCTAACTTGCTTGCTTAAACCTTTTCATAAAGTTTTAAGTTGGTATGTTATATTTGATGCAACAAATTACCCAGATAAACCTGAGGCAAATACATTGCAAAATGCTTAGTCTATTGCACATGTCACTACTACATAAAATTAGGACGCATTTGTCAGAATGAAACCAAGTAACATATTTATCAAATAGCACATTTAGGGACAGGAAGGAAACGTACATGGAACAACACTTCGTATCTCCATCTAGAGACCAAAGAAAGGGGCACCTAACCTTATATATAAAGCAATGGTCCTTGTAATGATACGGACACGAATATCATTTAATCAGTATATTCAAGCAGTTAAATGACATATGCATTGCCTTTTCCTAAATTCACATTAAGCGAAAGAACTGAACTTTGTGTGCCATTAGAAGGAAAGGCGGTGATAGTGCATACTGCATACCCCTCATGTGTATCAGAAATAATGCCTTCGAAGCATCAGATCATCCGCCTGCAAATTCATCTGAGCAAGAAAGGTCCCTGCACCAGTGATATGGCACATTGCGTATGACATGCACACATCACGATCAGAGACTCTAATATCTGGGAACACATCTGACTTATATGAAAATAATGTGGACTGCATTTTGAACAATTGGTCATCAAGAATATTAGGTGTAGTACGTACCCTTTAATATTTCACATTGGATAGCTCAACACTGAATTAACTAATGTTAAAATCTAAAAATAGAGGCAGTGCATATAACAAAGATCAGCACACACCAGACATGAACAGTTCAGGCAATAGGAAAATAACCACGGCAAACTAAATTTACCCTTTCAAAATCACATGAGGAAGTGAAGATGTACCTGGAAATTCACAAAGGTCATGTTTGTTAGCCAATAAAAAATACTAAGCTCTGAAATTTTAGGAAAGAGGGAGAACAAAGAAATTTAGCAGAGCTATATTTTGTGCAGGTACAACTGAACCTTAACTTTGACATTGCCAACACGCCTATGCAGATTAACGATCATAAATTGCAATTGATCGGACTCAAGAGGTAACTTTGTAGGCACTTGTTAACATTAGCTTCTCTAAAATCTAGCACAATGAGAAACTAAATATCTATGTCCATGTTTTAATGGCCTTGTTGTACCAAACGTTTTGACCTGAACCAAAAAAAAAATGGGATGGGGTGCAGAGGAAATTTTTAAGCCTACAATATACACAATCAAACGTAAACACTGTAGCAATCTATGTTTCACGAGGAAACTGGGACTTGGAAGCAAGTGTGAGCTAATTTTGCCCTTAGGGAGCAACACCTTTTTTTTTTGGCTTTTTGTGACCTCATCTTATAGTAAACATAAGCAAGCAATTCTACAACAGAAGTACATATTACCATCTGAGTAATCCATGATCTTTTCATTTTAGAAAAACAAAACATGGAGACTACACATAAAAAGAAGCACACTCGTATTTCCATCATGACAGCCCAGTTGCAGTGAACCACCGTAAATTGAAGCATATAATGGGAAAAAAAGCAAGAGTAGGATAGCAAACCAAGCACGGGTGTTGAGGGCCTGAGATGAGCGCATCCTATCTGTGAGGAAGGAATCGCCAATTGGCGTGGGGATGTATACTGAGTAGACAAACAGCTGAATATCAGCCATCAAAGTCCAAACCCTACGATAGGAAACAAAGTCAATTTGAGGGAATCAAAGAGGCAGAGCCAAATTAGAAAATAAACAGAGGAAACTGGAGCACCTGGGCGAGACCGCTGTCCGCCATTCTTGCTCCCCTCGTGGCACCTGGGCGTCGTCCCACAGTTGGAACCTGATAGCGGCGGAGATGAAGATATGGGCGGACGGTAGACGGCGCCTTTGCCCCGGGTCTTCCCGCGCCCCAAGCGTCGTCGTTATCGCTGGCTCTCCGTCGCGGTAAGGCCGGGCGGTAAGAATCCCCGCGCGTAGCCGGCGGTAAGGCCGGGCGCCACATCTGCGCGCGCCGCGGTTGAGGGAGAGGAGGAAAAGGGGCGAGGAAGCGAGGGGGAGAAGGCGAGGTGCGTCGCTGGACGGTTTTCGTTTAGGCTAGGGTGGATTCTTCTAAGCCGTGGCCGGTTCAAGGTGTAGTAAGTACGTGATGCAAGCACGCAGAGAAGAGGGCGGCATTGAATGAACCGGAAGAGAGCAAAAGGACGCGGACACACGCACGAGCCACGTGGAGGCGTCCGATTCATGAACAGTAGCCTCACAGTAGACAGAAACGCGGCATGGCCACGCGGCAGACGACGGCTGGGCGCCCCGTATGTGAACAGTAACCAAAGCCTTGAGAGAGCGCGGAATCTAGGAGCTTTATGGAGTTGTATATTTCTGCAAGATCTCATCACCTACATGTTTCACTTTGATTGAATTTGGTAATCACCAAGGCTTGATTGAACAAAACCAAACTCGTACCATTTGGCGAATTTGGGTACGGTGTCGGAATCACATGATTAGCACCATCTCGGAATCACACGATGAGATTAAACGAAAAGTAAGGCGAAAAGGGAATAACTCGAGCCATAAACCATTAGGCGACCCGACCTCTCGAAGAGAATGTGTGCAGCGCAGACTTGTAGGGTTCTTTGTTAGTTGAGCTTTAGCTGCAGGTCCCAACAGTTTTTGAGATATATGTAGCTCCAGTGGGAAAACATATCTAGCCTGCTGCCCTAGAACAATTGCTGGTTTATTATAGAGTTCTGTTGAACAAAATATTTTCACAATTAACCAAAGTCAGTGAACTAGAGGCAGAACCGAACCGAAGAGATGTACCATTCATCTGCATATGCAGGTTAGCTGCATCTCAGATCTCTGAGCCAAAAGATGCAACGTGGTAACACGTGCCATGAATAATGTGACAAAGTAAACGATGATCGTGCAAATAAGCTGAGACTAGCCGCCAAAAACTACGAGGAGATCTCAGAACGTGGTATCCTTTTGTTTGTTTAAGACCATTTAATTTAGAGCAGAAACCAGAGAATATGAGCTCATCATCAGGTTAATTATATCATCCGCAGGCATATATATATATACATACATCCATCGGCGAGCGAGTAGTCGTCCCAGCTGCGCGCGCCACATCTCCTCTCCTCTCTGTAACGTGCACCCTTCCTAAGCTAGTGTGTGCGATCGCGAGCAGCTTTGGCAGCAGTGGCGAGAGCTGAGTTGGTCCTCCCTGCTGCTCTACTGCTGTGCCTGTGCCTTGCATTGGCCGACCGTGCCGATGCTGCGAGGAAGACGGTTGGGGTCTACGAGCTCAAGAACAAGAAGGGGGGTTTCTCCATCAAGGTCACCAACTGGGGAGCCACCCTCATGTCTGTCATCGTTCCTGACTCCAAAGGTATGGTTTCCGACCTTAGCTTCCAAGAGTCCTTTTTGCGTAATCCTTTGTGACTGCATGCATACCGCTGAATTTCTTGCTGCCCGCAGGGAACTGAATTGGCTGATGTCGTCCTTGGGTATGACACTATTGCTGAGTATGTGGTAAGATCACAGATCTCTCTGTTCTCACACTCGATCTAGAGCTTGCAGTGTGCATCATTCCTCTTCCTCCGGTGTTCAAACAGAACGGCTCTTCTTACTTCGGGGCGCTGGTCGGCCGCGTGGCCAACAGAGTCGCCAAGGGCCTCTTCGTGCTCGATGGCAAAGCCGGCCTTCCGCCTCTACATCAACGACGGCAAGAACGCACTCCACGGTACGCTCTCCATCGTTCTCAGGCCGATCACTCTCGTGCATGCATGGATCACGTAGCTTAGTCTCGCCGTCCGTCGTTGTTCATCGATCAGGTGGCCACAGGGGTTTTAGCAAGGTCATCTGGAAGGTGAAGGAGTACGTGCCTGACTGCGACTCCCCTTACATCACCTTCTACTACCACAGCTTCGACGGAGAGCAAGGATTCCCCGGCGACCTGGACGTGTACCAGCTGTCCAGCCCCTACGACCTGAGCCTGCAGTCCTGCACATGAACGCGACGGCGCTCAACAAGGCGACGCCGGTGAACCACGCGTACTGGAACCTGGGCGGCCACGGCAGCGGCGACGTCCTGGGCCACCTCATCCAGGTATCGGCGTCGCTGTACACGCCCGTGGACCAGTCGATGATCCCAACGGGGCAGGTAGCGGGCGTCGCCGGCACGCCCTACGACCTGCGCCAGCTCACCCCCGTGGGCGCCCGCGTCAGCCTCGTCTCCAGCGGCGGCGCGGTGGGTTACGACCTCAACTACGTGGTGGCGGTGCACGGGGGGCAGGGGTTCAAGCAGGTGGCGTTCGTCTGGGACCCGGTGTCCGGGCGGGCGTTCGAGCTGTGGGCGAACCAGCCCGGGGTGCAGCTCTACACCAGCAACTGGCTCAAGGACGAACAACCTGGAGGCCGTATCGTATCGTGGATTATTTACTGCTGGCTGGTTTGGTGTGAGAGAAAAATACTGTTCCCGGCTGGAAATTTACGATCGTTTACGAGCAAACGAACAGACTGGAGAAGGGCAAGGGCGGCAAGGTGTACCAGAAGTACGGCGCGCTGTGCCTGGAGACGCAGGCGTTCCCCGACGCCGTAAACCACCCCAACTTCCCGTCGAAAATCGTCAGGCCCGGCGGCACGACATGCTCTTCAAGTTCTCCTCCTAAATTGTTACTAGTCCGTGCCTTCGTGGCACCTTTAATTTCGCTATCGAGTAGGTGTGTGTCGTAGGAATATAAGGTCGTCAGCGTGCCAAAATGCAGTGATGTACATACAACAAGAGGTGGCTCCTGCTATCTAGCAGTACGTGATTGTGCAATGAAGAAACTTGTGTGGCGCGTGGACAATCTTGTGCTGAATTTCATTTAGCTGTGTCCCGTCCAATCCATCGTCGTTGCTAATTACAATAAAGGCTGTCGATCTCGATTGTTTTTCTGTCTCTGCCTTTGTGGCAGGCGCTACGATGAAATAGTGGGAGGCTCAGTGTGCCGTACGTATATACCTGCAGGGAGGTTTTGCGTCGCTTACCATGTTAGATTGTCCATATAAAGAGGACAAGTTGAATTAATACGTGCAAAGAGTAAAGTCTATTTCTTCCATGCAAGACACTGTGAGCACGTTTGGTTCACTGGCTATCCCCTAACTGGCTGAACAACTTGAGCCTGTTTGATTGGCTGAACAAGCCTCCTACTCAGGCCCATCATGTCACCTAGGGGGTCTTAGCCTGGCTCCAAAAACGCAGAGCCAAGCTCTGGGCAGCTTTGCACTAAGTTGCCTCACCTCTATTCGGTGAGATCTGTCGGTGCTCCTCCTCCGCCAGTGCTCCTCTTGCCGGTGCTCCTGCCCACCCTTGCTCCACCCGCCTGTGCTCCTCCTCTCCGCCGGTGCTCCACCTGCCGGTGCTCCTCCCCTCATGGAGCTCGCGCGCATGACGCCTCCCCAAGAACCACACGCGGCTATGGCTCGGCACCTTCGACACCGCCGAGGACGCGGCGCTCACCTACGACAAGGCCGCCTTCCACCTCCGCGGCGACATGGCGCGCCTAAACTTCCCGTCCCTTCGCCGCGACGGTCCCCCGTGGACTCCCCCAAGCGGTCGATGTCGACGGAGGTGGAGGATGAGTCGTGGAGCTTGCGCGCGCATCTTGGGAGCATGCGGTGTCGGTTGGAGACGGGCGGTGTGCTATGAGAGGTGTCGCTCACCACATGTTCGATGAATTTCCTCAAAGGTGGTGAAATTACCTACACAGCCAACCAAACAAACTAGTTGGTAGTCAGGCTTAGATAGTGTAGGTAACCAAACAAGTTCATCTTGGCTTGCTAGAGGCAGGCTTGGGCTGTCCAAGTTTAGATTCTAGGTAGGCTAGAAGTAAGTCAGGAACAAACACACCCTATTAGGCCTCCTCTAAATGGTGTATAGGAGCTAGCTCACGTTAGAATTAATGGGCTCGGCCCATATATCAATTCTGGAAATTCTAAGTAAATCTCAAAGGTCAATTTGCGTTGGAGGTGGTACACAATCTATTACTCCTCTATTGCTAATGTACCCAATAAATATGAACTACCCCTCTCACTACAGACCTATTATTATACGGTATGGCACCTAGTTTGGGAATTCATAAGAGTCTACACGAGTAGGGTTTTGCCTCTTCTTCGTTGCTGCGCCGCCATCATTGGCGAACGGGGGAGTAGGTCTTTGGAACCTTTTGTCCCTGTGATCCTGCATCGGGAGAGAATGAATAAGATTTTTGCGAAGCACTCCGCGCGATTGCTCAAGGTCTTTGCCACGACTCGTCCTCCGTCCAAGTTGGGCGCGTTGCAGCATAACATCATCTTCAACGCCGTATGCTGCACTCCATCTGCGACATCGTTGTTGTCCTGTCTACACCGCTCATCACGTATTGCTTCCTCGTCTGCACCCCTTCAACACGTACATCGTGATCTGATCTGCTATTTCATCATGTTTACTGAGATCATAATACTGTGGCTTACTTACTAGCATGTTAGAGAATTGCATACTAGTTTCTAATTTTTGTCATGCTCTATCTATTTCGGAATTTAATCGGTGATTGTCTAATTATGGAACGGTTCAAAGAATATTTTCTCATATTTTAATAGGAGAGAAGAGATATCTCTCTTGGTCATGGGATAGCCTCATACACATACACACACACACTTCAAGATTAATCCCTCCGTCCCAAAAAAAACACCATCATTCTAGTAATTTTTAGATAGATAAATATGAAGGTAAAATGACGATGGTTACCCCTGTTTATTAGCCATATTTAGTGCTAATTGACTAATGCAGGTCTCCATGCGCTTATGCACATACCAAATGGGGTAAAATGACATGTTTTTTTGAGGTAAATTTTGAACCCTAAAATGACAAGTTTTTTTTGGGACGGAGAGAGTATGGGGGATGAATGTGGTCTATGGGGTCATTCATATTATGAGTTAGTTATGTGCTAAAAGTTAGATCATTACTGGAAGAGTTGCCTCTAGAGTACTTAGAGCTAGGTACTAGCTCTTGGAGGAGGCTTTAGATATGTTAAGGTCCTGTTTGGATCCACCCTGGATAAATTTTAGCCAGCTAATTTGACTAGCTAAAGTTTAGCTAGGGTTGTTTGGATCCTCTAGCTAATGGGTGAATATTGACTTTATTGTCCCTTTCTTTCTTCCTCCCTCCATCCCCATTGCTCCCACTGTGCCAAGCCATCCTCGCGCCCCATCCACACCACCAGTAGCTTCCTCCGCGCGCGTGGCCAGAGGCCTGCGGACCATGTTGGAGCAAGCCACGAGCATCAGCGGGCTCACGCGAGCCCCGCCGTGCCCTAGCTCCACCATTCGCCGCGGGCGGCCATCGTGTCGTCGGCGAGCCGAGGCAGCGGCCCTCTCTTTCCCCATCTGGATCCCACAGAGGAGGCGACAGGCTACCCACCGGCGGCGACGACCCTCCCTTCCTCCCACCAGCACGGCGACCCTACTCCACTCTGATGGCGGCTGTGGTGATCGTCCCTGACCCCGACAGCGGCACTTCCTCCTCCCCTATGGATTCTACCGCGATTCCCTCCCTTTCTCCTCAGTGGTGGAGATGGGAGCAAGCCGCCCCCTCTCCCACCGATGGTCGCCCCGGTGCCCTCCCTTCCTCCCACTGACGGCACAAAGATTGTGGTGGGGAAAAGAGTCACGCTCGGATGCGGATGTGTGGAAGGGAAGAAGTGGGCGGTGGGGCGCCGATGCAGAAATAATTGATGAGAAATTTGGTCATTAGCCAGTTTTAGCTACCATTAGCTGGGTTGGAACAAATAATGTGATTAGTTGGTTCCCATTAGTTGGGTTTAGCGGTGGCCTGTAGCCAACTAAAATTTAGCTGGTGGTAAATACCCCTAGCCCCTAGAAGGAACACAATGACCACAAAGGTGAAATGTAAGAAATATGTTAAAAAGAACCGGTGTCAACCAAGACTCTAGAGGGTATGCCTCTCTCGCCATATGATCTTTTTTTCTTCCCCCTGTTCTCTCTACGTCTCTCACAAGCCAAACAAATATTACAAGATAAGACCAAATAAATATAGTTTGTTCAACACACGTAACAATTATCCAAATAAATACTACACCATCTTAATGGACCTCTTTGTGTTTCATGTACCCTATGGGTAACCATAGGTAAGATTTGATACCAGTATCCTACCCGTCTTAGTTTGAGTACCCGGCCCGATCTTGCCCGCGGACAATATCTCCCCACCCCCGTTTGGCCCGTCTAAAGTGCTAAGCACTTATTAGCACCAATCCCTCAATTAATGTATTTGAGTCTTGGCTAAAGTTTAGTACCACTCATTTGCACTCTTATTTGGATGTGTAGCTAAAGTTTAGCACTTAGATTCAACACATACTCTTTATACCCATACGTTTACTCATCCATAAGGGTCCGTGGGACCCCATCCCCACGTGTAGGATTGCCATCCCTTGTGGCTTAGGTGCATGCGCAGCATGAGAGGAGGGGGAGGAAAAAAAAGGAAGGGATCCTATTCTAAAGATGAGATTTGATGTTTCTAGAAGGGCTTGATATAATGTCGCAAAGAGTAAATCCAGCCAGCTTTTTTCCATCCTCGGGAGATTCGACGACTGAGACTAGTCATAGTGTGCTAATGCTCCAAAATATCATGTCATAACCGATGTTTCACTCTCATCTACTCAATCCATCCAAAATTGTAAGACGTTTGACTTTTTTGACACCAAGTTTGATCACTCGTCTTATTCAAAAATTTGTGTAAAATATCACTTCTTTCATCGTGGTTTGGTTTATTAATAAAAATTCTTCAAGAATGACTTAAATTTGACTATATTTGCACAAAATTTTTGAATAAGACGAATGGTCAAACTTGGGACAAAAAAGTCAAACGTCTTACAATTTCGGATGGAGGAGTAAGCCACAGTGTGAAGTGTGCCAATGCCTCAAATAGCAAGACAAACATCATTTTATTTCTCTCCCCTCGTAACTCTTGCCAGATCGCCATGTCACTTACAGATGGGACCACATATTCCCTTTCAAAGCAAACATCAATGCATCTACTTTCCTCGATGCCAAAGTTTTCGATGACTGAATTCTCTCCTGCAGTGGGCAAGCATGGAGGCTTAGATGGGAAAAAAAAACAAGTTTCAAGCATAGGTATTTCACCACGTGTATTTAGATAATATATATAGGGGAGTGAGGGGATAATAATAAATAAACCGATTAAAAAAGGAATTAGGCATACGCAGCCAGCCATCCAGGGCCCGAGGCCCCCGAGCCGAGCGCATGGCTCGCTGTTGGGGTTTCACCGGTTCACCTCTCTGGCCCATTCCCTCTCCCGTTCACCTTGCTCGACCCTTGGCCCGCCGCCTGGACTCGTCTCGCCCGCGGCCGTTCTCCTCCGTCCGCTCGCCGCGCCGCAACCCCGGAGAGGAGACTGCGCTCGGTCGAGCACCACCTGGGGCCCAGCGTCCTCGCGACCATCTCCGTCACGGCGTCCGCCCTCTGCAGCCCCGGTGTCCCTGCGACCGTCGCTGCTGTCCTACTTCGCCACTCGCCACTTTGGCCGGCGACGAGCACCACCAGGACACTAGGTATTCCCTCCCCTTGGTCCTCTCCCTTCCTGCTGTGCGAAGCCGTGCGCCCAAACCTTAACGTAATTCATAGGTAAAACCGTGCGCCCAAACCCTAACATACCATTCGTAATCGGATCTGAATCTAATTACAGGTGTATATGCATGTATTATGCCTACTAACTTCGATTGCTTTGCAAAAATTATTGGGTGTACATGTGTACACCCATGTCCTTTACTGGGTCCGCCCCTGCTGGTTGTAACTTGTAAGCTTCGCAATTTAGGTAATATTTGTTTCCTTTTGGGCAGGGTTCTGAAACTTCTTGCACTCCGAGGACCGAAATTCTGTGAATCAGTTGCAAAAAGTGTGGTTATTTGTGCTTTCCGAGGCGTGAAGAAATGGAATGCAACAGGGATGAGGCCCAACGGGCAAAGGATATTGCAAAGAAGAAGTTTGAAGCGAGGGACCTGCAGGGTGCCAAGAAATTCGCTCTCAAAGCTCAAACACTCTTTCCTGATCTCGACGGCATTGCTCAGATGGTTGCCACCTTTGATATCTATCTTGCTTCGGAGGTGAAGGTTGCTGGGGACAAGGACTGGTACTCTATCCTTTGTGTTGCCACGACAGCAGATGACGAAACAATCAAGAAACGGTACAGGAAGCTGGTTCTTCAGCTCCACCCTGACAAGAACAAGCAAGTCGGTGCTGAGGGTGCTTTCCAGATGGTCCAAGAGGCGTATACGGTGCTAAGCGACAAAACTAAGAGAGCAGTATATGACCAAAAGAGGAATGTAAGGGTATTCCAACAGAGGACAGCTCAATCAAGTAAGGCAAGTGCGCCTCCTGGTGCGTCTGATGGCTTCTATAATTTCGCAGCTAACGCTGCTGCTGCCTCCAAACCGACAGTAAACAAGCGAACAGCAGGACCGGCAGCACCTGCCGTGCGCCCGCGCCCACCTCAACCTCCACCACCATCTGGACCCACTCCTGCAGCTTCCTCTGCTACCCCTGCACCTGGGGCAAAACCTCCTACATTTTGGACCTCTTGTAACAAATGCAAGATGAACTATGAGTACCTTAGGGTGTATCTGGGTCAGCATCTTCGTTGCCCTAGCTGCCGTGAGCCGTTCCTAGCAAAAGAGGCACCAATACCACCAACTGGGACTGTGATACAGGATTCAAAGATCAGTGGTGTAAATCAAAATGCAAGCACTAACAGAAATATGCAGTGGGGTCCATTTTCAAGGGCTGCTGGTGCAGCTAGTGCCACTGCATCATCTGCTGCTGCTGCTCAAGCTGCTAATGCAGTTCATCAGACGTATGAAAAAGTTAGGAGGGAGAGGGAGGAGGCACAAGCAGCAGCAAGAAAGGAAGAGGCTCTTTGGCGGAAGTACAATCCTCTAAAAAGGCATGCAAGCATGTCAGATGTCTTTAATCCTGGAACAGGTGATCTTGCATCTGGAAAGAAGTTGAAGACTATGGTTAAAGATGCTGGAGTTGGTTCTTCATCTTTCATACCAGGTCCTGGAGCAAATTGTTTTAGAGTGCCCGGTGTGAATATATCTTTTTCAACCAACATTGGGGCCTATGAGTTTCAAGGCGTCAATGGTGGACCCAATTGGAAACCCAGGCCTCCAATCCACATAAGCTTAGCCAAGATCACCTCTCAGTTGGATGTTAGGGGTCTTCTGCTGGAAAAAGCGAAAAGTGGGCTGAGAAACAAGCTAACAGAAATTAAAAGTAAAACATCTCAAGTTGCTGCTAGTGGAAAAGCGACCAAGAAACATGTGGTTAATGAAAATGGAAGGGATAATGAAGCTCTCGCACCAGATGATCTTACTACCAATAAAGATGTTCATGTTGATCCAAAAGAAATTGGTTCTAATACTAGCTCAGATGCTGAAAATGAAGATGATGACCCCTTGTCTTATAATGTTCCTGATCCTGATTTCCATGATTTTGACAAGGATCGCACTGAGGAATGTTTTCAAATTGATCAAATTTGGGCTACATATGATGACGAAGATGGTATGCCTCGTTATTACGCGTTTATTCAGAAAATTTTCTCCTTGAAACCATTCAAGCTCAGAATAAGCTATCTTGAGTCAAGGACAAATAGTGAATTTGGGCCTTTGAATTGGGTTTCTTCTGGCTTCACAAAGTCATGTGGGCATTTCAGGACTGGTAAATATGAAACATGTGATATAGTCAACATGTTCTCACACCAAATGAAATGGGAGAAAGGGCTGCGTGGGGTAATCAAAATTTATCCACAGAAAGGTGACATCTGGGCTATTTATCGGAATTGGTCCCCTGACTGGGATGAAGATACTCCAGATAATGTGCTCCATGCTTACGATGTGGTTGAGGTACTAGATAATTATGATGAAGATCATGGCATCTCTGTTATTCCCTTAGCTAAAGTTGCCGGGTTTCGAACAATATTTGAACGCCATCAGGATCTGAATGGTACCATGAAGATTCCCAAAGAAGAGATGTTTCGGTTTTCACATCAAGTGCCTTTCTACAGGATGTCAGGCGAAGAAGCTCCAAATGTCCCCAAAGATAGCTATGAGCTTGACCCAGCTGCTATTTCTAAGGAACTTCTTCAAGGGACCACAGAAACAGTGGAGGCAAATGGAACTTCCTAATGTTGATTTAAGACAGTTGATGATGGTCTGCCTTGGTTGACCTGCCATTTTGAAGCAATCAAGCAAAAGTTGTTGACTCTAAGTTTTATAGTTTTCCTTCTACAGCTTTTGACAATTACCTTTGCATGGAAGGGTTAGAATGGGGCCAGTCATTGCTTCTGGTGTAATTAGGGTGCTCTGACATGAATTTTGTCGTGATACTATACTTAGTAACTCTAAATGTGGGTGGAGTACTAACATGAAGCTCATGTAGCAGTTTTTAATGCTGGTGTTCTTGAATGGATCTAATGTTTACTTTCTGGGAAATCAAAACGCCAATCAAACTATTATGTCATTTCCATTTGTTGGCTCTACTATATTAAAAGCACCCACATATTGTACATGATAACTAGCACGGCTTCGTTCCATAGTTGGTAAGTCCCTGCCTGCCGTGCTGGTCTGTGTGGCCACCGGCCAACGCATCAGTGTGTGGGTCTTTTGTGATAGCTTATGCTCTTTTTCGAAAGGAAAGGTCAAGTTGAGGTTCCAAAGTACACCTGTTATCCTTTTCTCTTCTTTCCTTAATTCAGAACTGTTCCTTAAAATATCAGGCTAAGTTAACCTGTGTTATTTTGCAGCAGAAGGCCATCAACATCATCCTCATACTGCATATCACCATCTCAAGGCCATCAAGGTACAAGAAATCAGTGCATTTCTGTCATGTTTTTGCTTCAGTTATGCATTTCATACCTACTCACCCTGCAAATTTCACGGATGTTTTTAGGCATTGAACTAGCTATTGTCATGTGGTCTGAAAACGAGCCCAGCAGGTTAGACTTTCTTTATTTCTTTCCTTTTTTACAGTATTTTTAGAGCTATTTTTTGTGTAAAAAGTGTGATAGATTGAGGGATTAAAAAGGGAAACCTACCTTTGCTATGAATTCCTGCTGCATGTTTAGGCAGTAATAGATGGGTTAAAGCCCCTAAAAGTCTCACTGTGATTACTAGGGATGAAATTGGTCGGAAACGATCGAAAATGTTCATTATCATTTCCTACCATATTTTTTTTCTCTCGGAAACAATTTTAACAACCAACACTCTACTACTCAATCGTACGAACATAGAAAGAATTTATGATTCCTGATTTACCATTGAAAAAGTTATAATGCCTCTTTGCCATCCCTAATGTAATTTTGTATTTCATTTTATGTCCTTCTCAGAAGCCTAAAGGGCCTCCACGTGCTTTCTATCTCTATTAGGGGCAATACCGTAAAATAGCAAGATATTTGCGTCTTGTGTACTTTCTCTCACGTTGACTCAGTTTTTCTCTCTCTATCCCATGAGCATGCCTCTCCGATGCAGCATTCCAGCAGCATGCCCGCGCAGTTGATAGCAGGCTGGTAGCATGTGGCGGGGTAAGCGGTGCAGGTCGCCCATAATATTCATCCCTAGTGATTACAGTGCTTCAGTAAATATTCATCCTCTGCCTGTAGTCCTGTACCCGCCTTTCGCCCATCACGGTCAATTAGAGTCCATATAAGCTTTTGATGCTGTGCTGGTGTCAGATTAAGATTCTGTCCTCTTTTTGCGCATTCATGCATAATCTCAAACTTTGTTTGTGCAATATTTTTTACAAATCTTGAAGCTGATAGTAACATGTTTTTAATCTTTGTTAATGAGAACAGATGCCCAGCTTGGACGCTGGCGCTGAGGGCTGTACTGTGAGGCCCCACCAGAACAAGGACGTGGAGCGCCTCATAAACTGCTTCTGACAGTGTGGTGCGGTCCAGGGTAGGAGACTGATGTTCTCCCTGTCCTCTATGTTTCAGCAGCTGTGGAAATCTAGCCTTTAGGTAGGTTGTCTGCTTTGAGATTGCAACAGGGTATTTGAGTTGTCTGTGGTTCTTTTTGTCCTTTTTTTGGGTGAGACATAGCTACATAGGAATAACCATTGTATCTTTGCATAGAATCAGATTCCAACTTAGCCTGGATCTTGTCTGATATGCAGAAGCTATGTCAGGAGCATCTTGCCCTGCCTTTCATCAAAGGGTGATGGACCTGTTTTCTAGTTAACAGATGAGGTCCTATGAGAAAAGAGGGCATCACAGGTTGACTACACAAAGCAACGGATCCTGCTGATGAGACAAGTAGAAACAGGTACCTCCCAATTCACCTTTAAATCCTAAACCAAAGGTATTTCACGAAATTGTATTGCAATGTATTATACCATAGATGGCAACACATATATAACACATATTGTGAACGTAAGGAAAAAACAATAACTTAACCAACAGTCCGGTTCAGTATAGGAATATAAGTAAGGAAACATGGTCAGTACACGCATGCTAGTCACCTCTAAATCCTAAATCATAAGCATTTCATAAAGCTCTATTATCCATATATTTCTAAAAAGTATTTCTAGCCATGATATGTTTATATTCCGAGCAGATGGACGGTTGACAGACTGATTTCAGTGACGGTAGTGTTTATAATCTGTCTAAAAGAAATACGTTGAGTACTCCCACTTGTCTTCAGCTTCAATAATCCAATATGTTGCACACAAAAAATTCTGTCATGATCCAGTCCTATATATATATTTATTTTTCATTTGGAGTTCAATCCAAATTTGATTCAAACCTTTGAGTGGAATTTCTGATTTTCGTAAAACTCGCTCATTTCACTAACCTTTTATAAACTTCAAACTAAAATGTTTTCTGTGAATAAAGTAGCACTAATATATTATGTGTTGTAGATTATGTTCCTTTTATCATTCCAAGTTTTAAAAGGAATTTTTACTGAAATTTTAAATGCAATTTCCATAGTGTGTGGATTTTGTTCATTAGGGTGACAACCAAATAAAACTGAAACCCAAAATATGATAGCTGAGTACACTGACTACAGTTGTACAAACATAATGCTATGAGTTCTGTATCTGGATTTTCCCTCTTTTTGCTCATGACTTATTGTATGCAAGGTTGGAAGAGAATACTTGCGTTGAAAGATGAGGTGTATTGTACAAAGCCCCTCATGTGTTTAGTTTGTTTATACTACAGGCACGGTTTCCATGTGTTTTGATTGTTATATTAGACCTCTGTAACAAAGATGCCATATGCAATGGATACTGAGGTGACAAGGGGAAAAGAAGCATGGCTAAATCAAAGTACCAGTAATTCTCAATTTTCTAAATAAAGTACTAGTAACTCTCAGATCTCTAGGAAAAAAAGGAGGCATTGGATTACAGCATGGGGATGCTGAGTTTTGACCTTTCCTCACTGGAAACTTGAGAGAGGAGAATGGTGAAGGGCATCTAGCCATTTGCATATATACTCCCTGTTGGGTGCTAACAGTACATCTGTTCCTTCTCTCATCTTGTAGGGTGCTAACAGTATCACCCAACGGCTAGAGCTGCCCTGCTCCCTGCTGCTTTGTTGTTGTGCCTTGCATTGGCCTGTCGGGCTGATGTGGCGAGGAAGACGGTTGGGGTCTATGAACTCAAGAACAAGAAGGGAGATTTCTCCATCAGGTCACCAACTGGGGAGCCACCCTCATGTCTGTTATTGAGTCCCTGATTCCGAAGGTACGGTTCCCTTGCTTCAAAATTCATGCTGCATATCGTTTCGTGATACAGTGCATGACGCATGACAAGCTTTGCATGTTTCTTGTTGTGTAGGGGAACTTGGCTGATGTCGTCCTTGGGTATCACAACCCTTGCAGAGTATGTGGTAATGTGAACAAATCTCTGTTTTTACAGTTGCAGAGTCTTATGGATCTAAAAGATGCTTGTAGCTAATCTGCGTAGGAGCAGTGCGCTTGGGCCAGTACGCAGATGCCTGACCGCTTCTACACGGAAGGTGACCGAGCGACGACCTCAGTCCACGGTCAATTGACCCATCTGCAGTATCCTCTGCATCCACCTACGATAAAACTCGGACTCCAGAACTGATATATCCTGCCATTCTCTTCTAGCATAGCGTCATTATTGTCGAATGGTTGCTACCATGCATCGCCTAGCTGGTGCCATGCTCGTGTTGCTCTGGTGCTGCTGCTGCTTGTTCCTTGCCACGCATGCACATCAGCAGCAGCAGCTCCAGCCAGCCGCCGGTGGAAACAGAGCGAGCCCGAGCTGCATACCGCACGAGAGGGATGCCCTGCTGGCATTCAAGCACGGCGTCACCAGTGACCCTGCAGGCCTCCTCGACTCGTGGCGGTGAGACGGCGAGCAGGACTGCTGCCGGTGGAGAGGCGTCCGGTGCAGCAACCGAACTGGCCACGTCCACGAGCTTCGACTTGGAGGCACAGCTGGCAACTTCCAAGCAGATTAGGTCGGCCAGATAAGTCCTTGTTTGCTTGCTCTGGATCATCTGGAGCACCTTGACCTCAGCTGGAGTGATCTAACAGGGCCAAGTGGTCATCTTCCCGAGTTCTTGGGCTCTCTAAAGAGTCTCACCTATCTTAACCTCTCTGGCATACCATTTTCCAGCAGTGGTGGTGTGCCTCCCCAGCTTGGAAACTTATCAAAGCTGCAGTATCTGGATCTTTCCTCTACGTATATGTTTGGCACAAACTCAACGAATCTATCATGGTTAGCACGCCTTACTTCCATCCAATATGTTAATCTGAACCAAATGAATCTCTGCACAGTAGTGGATTGGCCTCATGTCATGAACATGCTTCCTTCTTTGAGGGTCCTTCATCTTTCCACATGCTCTCTTGCGAACGCAAACCAGTCACTGCCACACTTAAACCTTACAAACCTCGAGGAGCTGGATGCCTCTTGGAACTCCCTCAACCATCCAATGGTGTCCAGCTGGTTCTGGAACATAACAAGCCTCAAACGCCTCAACCTCGACTCCACCGGCATGTTCGGTCAATTTCCAGATGCACTGGGCGACATGACATCCCTTCAAGTCCTTGATCTTTCAGGTAATTATTACTATGACGACGATGCAAAGAACATGCGCGTCATGACCGCAGGTATGAAGAACCTATGCAATTTGGAGGTGCTGTACATTTCTTCGTCTCACTTACACGGAGATGTAATTGAGCTGTTCAGGAACCTGCCTCGCTGCTCACCTAACAAATTACAAGAGCTTGACCTCAGTCAGAACCAATTAACTGGGATGCTACCAAGATGGATAGCGCAGTTAACAAGCTTGGTCGTTCTGAATCTAGGTTGGAACAACATCACCGGATCTCTCCCAACATCTGTAGGTCAATTTGCTGGTTTGCAGACCCTTGATCTCTCTCACAACAACCTGAACGGGAATGTCCCATATGAGATTGGTGTGCTCAGTAATCTGACCCATCTGGGCCTAAATAGTAATAAATTGGATGGCGTGGTAACGGAGGAACACCTTGTTAGTGCAAGGAGCCTGAAATACATAGACTTGTCTTATAATGCCCTGAAGATTGAGATCAGCTCAGACCGGCAACCACCATTTAGATTAGATACCGCATACTTTGCATCCTGCCAGATGGGCCCACTCTTTCCTAGTTGGCTTAAGTGGCATGTGAACATTATCAATCTTGATATCTCGAGTGCAGGTATAGCTGATAGGCTTCCACAGTGGTTCTCCGATGCCTTTTTAAATGTCGAATTCATGAACATCTCAAACAATCAACTCAACGGAACATTGCCAACTGATATGGGCTCCATGCCGCTTCTAGACCTCTATCTCAATTCGAACTAATTAAGTGGTCAGATACCCACACTGCCACCAAACATAAGTAACCTGTACTTGTCCAACAACTTCTTGTCGGGTCCTCTGCCCTCTGCTACTAGATCCGCCAATCTAAATCAGCTATCTCTGTTCTCCAACCAAATCACTGGTCATATTCCTGAATCTTTTTGTAAATTTCAAGCATTGTTTGTTTTGGGCTTATCCAACAATTTTTTGGAGGGAAAACTTCCGTCATGCCTCGAAGTAATGGAAAGAATAGGATTTATGGTCTTTAAGTAACAACAGTTTGTCTGGAGAATTCCCATCTTTTGTGCAAAACTTTACAGATATGTTTGTCTTGGATTTGTCTAGGAACAAATTATCTGGAGAATTGCCAATGTGGATTGGAAAATTAACATCATTAATAATTCTACGCTTAAGTCACAACAAATTCTGTGGAAACGTTCCTGTGAACATCACAAATCTTGCTTGCCTTCAGTACATGGATCTCAACAACAATAAGATATCAGGCTCTTTGCCGATCTACCTTTCAAATCTGAATCTGAAAACAACAAGAAAGACTTCCATGACAGATGGGTGTTATCCTATAATTATGTATGATCCCCCTTTAATATTGAATGACCCTTTAGACCTTAGTAGTTTCTCTACGGTCTTGAAGGGGCAGGAATTGAACTACGGTTCCATCAATGGAGTTCTGGACACAAGTATGATGAGCATTGATTTATCTTCTAACAATTTAACCGGCGAAATTTCAGAAGAAATAGTTTTCCTTGATGGTTTAGTGAATTTGAATCTGTCAAGGAACCACTTGAGCGGAGTTGTTCCAAGCAAGATTGGGGAAATGCAATCGCTTGAATCACTGGACCTCTCGAGGAACAAGCTATCAGGCGAAATACCCGTCAGTCGGTCAAATCTAACATTCTTAAGTTACTTGGACTTATCATACAACAATCTTACCGGAAGAATTCCATCGGGGCCGCAGCTTGATACCCTGTATGCAGAGCAAGGTGGCCTGGGAAGAACTGAAGAAGGTCATGGGATACAATTCTTCTATCTTGGGCTCAGGTGTGGCTTCATAGTTGTTACATGGGTGGCATTTGGTGTTCTGTTGTTCAAGAGAAGCTGGAGAATTACTTGCTTTCGACTCTCAGACAAGCTGTACGGCAAAGTTTATGTCCTTGTTGCTTTATGGGCAAGATCAAGAGAAACAGGAACTGATCGCCACGCATGAAGCAAAGGCGATGGTCTGTGCTTCAACTGAATTTGGCCAATGCGTGCATGCATGAAACAAAGTGTATGTAGAAGTTGTTACATAATATCGCTGGTTTTCTTTTTGGAATGAAATGTAATATCCACACCCTTTGGCGTAAGAAAGTGTATGTAGAAGTTGTTACATAATATCGCTGGTTTTCTTTTTGGAATGAAATGTAATATCCACACCTTATGATGACATGGCCAAATTAAATAACAATAACAATTCTTCTTCGAGCTACATGCTTATGTTGAGCACAGCTTGCCCTGTTTTGGGGTCGGATTCTGCCTCTGTTTGCTTACTCTGTTGTGGTGCCATGTTTTCATGTTCGTCGTCCACATCAAGAAAGGCTCACATGACCATTGTTTCCATGCTTGTCGTCAACTGTTAATTGCTGAGGTGAGAAAGAGGTGACTACATTTATGTTCATTGCAGAACTAGGACAACTTACAGACACACATAATATCCATATCCACATTAAATGTCATGGTTAATTGCTCTGGTTGTTCTAAAAAAAAGATGGATCCAGCAGTTCAAAATCGGTTCTTCCTGTGTGGTGTTGCTTAGGCAGATGGATTGCACTGGAATTCAGAAGTTTCTTTGCTGGCAGAACATTGTTTTAGTTCGGAGATTGTATGATTGAGCGGCCCTCCTCTCATGTCCTGCCAGTTTCTTAAAAAAAAACAGTTGCATACTCAAAGTACACTATAAGTAACATTCGCTTACAAATATTGAACAGGTAACGGGAGCAAATTTCTCATAAACTGAAGAGCGCAATATATGAGCACAGTTTCCGTGGTGGAGTACACTGCTACAGCAGGAGTTCCACTGCCTACTTGCCTAGTGACGAACATGCAAGGTTTCTTGTATTCTAGACGAACAAAACAAACTGTCACATCGATCGCCTGTACAATCTAATGCAAAACAGTCTATGGTGGTCGTCTCACTGATGAGACCGACGACACTGAGTTCTCGGAGGCACAGGACCCCACTCTTTTAATCGTCTTAGGCCCCGTTCACTTCCCTGAAAAAACAAGCTGAAACACCGTTTCAACTAATTTGTTGTGAGAGAAAAATATTGTTCTGACTAAAAAAGATAAGCCGAAAAATACGGATTATAAGACAAGCGAACACGGCCTTATCATCTCCTGTGCTTCAAGCGCTTGATCACCACGATCTGATGCTGTACCTGCTCCAACCAGTCGCTGATCTTTTCGAACTGTGAGAGAAGCGTCGGTGTGTCGCTGCTGTGCTTCCACTTGTTCTCCACATCCAGTGCCTCCACAAAATCCAGGAACCATCTTTGCATCTGGCCGCACAAGTCCTTGGCAAGCTCAGCCGTCCTCTCCTTCGCCGTGCTCTTTGTCTTGGGTGCATTTGGCAAGCTCAGCTCGTGGACAACATGAGTACCACCACCGATCCAGTACTTAGTAGCTGATAGCTCCACAGATGCCACCGACTCCGCGACGTCCTTCCACCGAAGCGTATCTTTGTAGACACCGAGGAAAGGATCAACTGTTGGGAGTGGATCGGAGACCTTTGCCGAATCGCAGATATCAGAGAATTCGCTGTGTGGGCAGCAGAAATGAACAGGACATTAATTATCACACCACTAATTTCTGCTGCACAAATACAATACAATACACTGGGCATTCGTCCTTTAATTTGAATGGAATTGTACATTGCGTTCGACTCGGATCTGGGGAAAAATAGATGTCTCTAAATATATATACCTTTCATTCCTGAGAAGTGAATCAAAGATTGATGCCTCTTGCAGTACGCTAGCTGCAATGGTTGCTGTTGCGTCTCTTCCTTCAGCAAGTTCCTTCTAAATTTTGTAAGGAAATTATATTAGATAGAAAAAACTCAAGTCAGGAACTCCGTACAGCACGGAGATTGTGAGGCCAACAACAAATTAAACTACAGCTGCCTATCTTTCTGATTTCCGATGAAATCCTGCCGTCCCTTAGTCGCCTCAACTTTGCTTCCTGATAATAGAGACGACGACGAAGAAGTGTTTAATGAAAAGGTGCAGAATAATGTACCCTGAACAAGGACACCAATACTTTCTATTGTGATTCTTCATATATATATATATATATATATATATATATATATATATATATATATATATATATATATATATATATATATATATATATATACTTTCTATCGTGCATATGCAAAATGGTTATCCAGCAGCCATGCTACCGAGTAAAATGGAGAGAAAATAACCACAACTATGAACCAGAAAATGACTAATAATACACCATTATGTAATGCTATATGTATGTTTGAAATTTCAAACCAGTTGTGTAATATGTAAAATCGTTGCCAGGATGTTTTATACTGGTACAAAGAAAAAATCGGCACCTGCCGATTAATGCGGAATTTCAGAACAAATTTAAATAAATTCAAATTTAAGCAATTTCGGCACCACGCTTGGACCGCAGCTTTTCTCCATGTATGTAATAGTCATAGATGGCACCAAAGTTTTAAATCTCTGGATATAATGTCTAGGCAGATAAAATGCTAGGATAATCAACTTTTAGCGCTATGTGATTTTTGGCGCTAATAGCGGCCCTTAGGGCGGTCTCCAACGATTGGCAAAATGGAAGCGCGCAAATCCATCAGCGCCAGGTTTTTGCGTCCTAAATCAAGCTCCAACGGAGGCGCAAAAAGGTAGCCATTTTGCCTCAAGAAGCGAGCCGGAAGGCAAAACAGCGGCTGTCTCTTTCAACAGCCAAAAAAAACATGGTAGACGGAGGCGCTGGAGTATAGATCTGCCAGGCAAAGAGAGAGGAGGAAGGAACAGCTAGCCATAAAGCACACACCGGATACAACGCCCCAGCGGGCGCCACCGGATCTCGGTTCGGGGAGGAGGCCCGCGCCGCGCAGCTGGGACGGATCCGCCGCCTTTCGCCGGGAGGAGAGGGGAGGGCAGTGGTCGGAGGAGAGGCGCGGCCTAGATCCGCCGGGGGCCCGTCGGAGGAGAAAGAAGGATTGCTTGCTCTGGACCGATCCGCCGCCCCTCGGACGCCGTGCTCGAGGAGGAGGGAGGGGTCGCGGTGCGACGGGGAGGAGAGCTGCTGCTGATCCGGCCGGGGAGCCGGATCAAAGATGGGTCGCTTTCAAGCTCTAGGGCCGCACTGCGCTGGCTTTCGTCGCCAGCTGCCGGCCGTCCATTCGGGAGATAGAGGAAGGGGCAGCGACGAGGAGGGAGGGGCGCCATGTGCTCACGATGAGGGGCAGGAGTGACAACCAATTTTGCAATTTTGAGAAGGGAAAGGTCGGCGGTGGATGGGCGTGGATCTGGGTCCGTCGGTTGGAGATGAGATATTTGCGTCCATGACGTTTTTTTTATTGTAGATGACCTATAACACCGAATGGGTATCGTATTTGGGTCCTCTTCGTTGGAGTGGACTAAATTGGCTAAATGGAGAAGACTTAGCGCCGGGCGCCGGCTAAGCAGTGCCGCATGCAAATGGGCTGAAATGAACATGGGTTTCTCAAGATTTCGTCACATCGGGGGCCCAAAGCAGCCATATAGGAGGGACTGGAGTATAGATCTGCCACAGGCCCAAAACAGCTAGCCATAAGAAGCACCGGCGATTTGGGCAGCGGGCGTCGACCGGTTCGCGGACGGTGCGCAGCGCAGTTGCTGGGAGTGGCAGCAATCGCCGGCGGGCTGAGCAGTGGAGGCCGCTCGGCCGGGGGCCGTCCTGATCGTGGGCACGGATTGCTAATGCAGGCCGGCGGCGACGGGGCTAGCTGCTGCTGGGCGTGGATCAGGATGGCGGGATCTGATGTATGGTGTTGCCGGCGTTGGTAACACAGACACGGAGCCACCATATGGCCGAGCAGGAGTGACAACCAATTTTGCAATTTTAGAAAGGGAAAGGTCCAATTTTCATACCAGGTGCTTGGATGTCACCGTTCTTGGAGTGCCCCTGATCGCCGGCGTGGCTGTTTTTACGGCGGAGCGAGACGCCCGCGAGGCAGCCGCAGCTTTCACGGACGACGACGTGGCCCCCGGCGTGCGGATGCCCCTGACCAGCCGCGGGGCGCTTTTTCCAGCGAAGCGGGTGGGATAAAATGAAGCAGGAGGGTCAGGGTGTCGCTCGCCGAGTGAGGCCTGAGAGATGAGAGCGCCGCCGCCGCGCCGCTTGCACTATTTCAGGTGTGGAGGTTGTTACGCGAGCGACCCTTGATTCCCTGCTGTCAGCGGATCAACGTCTCCAACGGTTAGAGCTCATCCGGGTCTCCTGCGTCGCCCACGTCCTGCGCTCCCGAGCGCTCGCCCCGCCAACTGCCTCCAGAGAGCGCGCTCTGCCGCGCACACACGCGCGCCCGGTCTTCACGGCGCCCACTCTCCGCTCTGGGCGCTCGCCCACTCACGCGTGTGTTGTGTGTGTAGTCATGGCCAAAGGCCATTGTAATCTATATATGTATGCCGTATACGATCAATGCAAGTCATGATCATCTCCATTCTACACCTGCATGCGTGCCAACTAAGGGCAAGGCCAAGGGGGGATCGGATCCATCCATTTCCATGCAGAGGATCCCGGGTGCCCAATAATTGTTTTGTGAGAGCCCTCATGGCTCGTGATCATCATTCCATTGACCTCCACCTGACGGGTCCCATTCCGTCTTGGGCGCATGGATGCATGAGCATGATGAAAATAAAGCAGTGTTGGCATCTCCTTCCCGATCTGCTTCCTTCTCTGCTTCCAATAAGTGGGTGTTAATTTCCTTGAGCGCCTCTGGCAGGCGGTCTCTGAAGTCCGTGCGCACCTGCATTTCTGCTGGGGAAAGACCACGAACTTCTTCGAAGGTGTCAACTAATTGGATTAAGAATTTACAATTTGGAATGATATAGGGTGGCGCCCTGAAACGCCTTGACCAAACCTTGGCGGCAGATCGTGTCGACTTGATGATGCACGCGGCAAGCATACCAGCAGCGTCACTGCGTCAGCACAGGGAAAAGCATGTGTCCAAGCCGGGAGAACCGAGGGGAGGAAAGAAGAGTCATGCAGCAGGCAGGCCCTTTCAAACTGAAATAGGTTGGCATTGTCAAGAAAATAGGGGTGGGTGTGATAAGAGGTTGGGCGGTGGTAGGGAAGGGCGGACAGGGTACCAGAGGGGAAAGACATGTTATGGTTGAGGTTTGTGAAGGCACGATCAAGGCGTGCAAGAATGGGGTTTGGTTGTTGATTGGTCCAGGTGAAGCGTTTTCCGACCAATGCAAGCTCACTTCTTCGAGACCAAGGTCGTGTTTTGAATGAAAGAGGATATGTCCTGAAGCTTAGATTCTTGAATGCAGATTATCGAAGGAGCAGCAGAGGTAACAGCGTCACGAACGATTGAGCACTTATCCGGGTCGCCTAAGCCTCGAACATTCCAAGATAAAACAGAAAAGTTTCTTGAGTTGCTAAACATTTAACAACTGAAACAGACTCCCAGGGGCTGCAACACCGAGCAAGCCCCAGACAGGTACGAACTGAAACTTAAACACAACTACCACAAACTGACGACTGACGCCAACTAAAACCATCAAGGACCAACACTACAGATGGTACAAGATGCATGGAACAAAAGCCCGGATACAGACACAAATAATAACTGGCAGAACATACACCGTCTTGGTCCTGCCGGAACGAAACAAAGCCTTCCCATCATTCAGCAACATCTGTCACCACGCCAATGGAGGCCGGAGAGCGGCAGCCCAGACCTGCTGCTGACACAAGCTTGCGGAGATCAGACACTCCCACTGGCAGTTTGCTACGCGAATGTTGTTACGCTTGTTGGCTTGTTTCTTCAGGCTAGCAGAGACGGCCGACGGCGCGGGGTCGGCGACGACGGCGATGGGGTTCTTGGGGCCGACGGCGGTCCTCTTGACGGCGGTCTCTGCCTCGTTGGCGTTGGGACTGCGAGCGGAGGCGGAGGAAGCCATGTGGGCCGTGGGCTGTGGGGGCGGCGATTGCGCGAAGGGGTGGCAGTGGAGGTGGACGGCGAGCGGGCGAGGTGCGGGCGACGGCTGCTGGCCTGCTTTACAATGAAGCAGTAGGGTCAGGGTGTCCTGAGATCAGAGCGCCGCCGCGGGCCGCGGCGGTTGCATTCAGGTGGTGTTTGTTACGCGAGGCGAGCGCCCCTTCATTTCCTGCATGCGTACTACTGTATATAATGTAATGTCAAGATCGAAGAATTTAACATCAAGTAGTTATGGAAACTCAAACGGCTCGAGGTGAAAATCTAGACATTTTACTACAATCTGTATGTAACGTACGTAACTCTCCTGCGTGTTTTTGAAGAAAACAAAAACAAAACTTCAGGATATCTATATCATAGTGTCACAATCTGCACAAATAAAGAATATGAAAGAGCTTAATCTACTGGATCATTCCCAGGACCTCTGTTCAATGTTAAAAACTGCATTGGACCATCCAACATTCACTGGCACGGAAGCTCCACCCAGCTCAGGATCAGCAATCATCAGTGTCCTCTCTTCGTCTGATGAATTCAATAACCATTAATATGGCGACAAATCCAACCGGCGAAGGACACCATACGGCCATGGTAGTGTGCAATTCCATTTCATTTAGTTGATAGAAAAAATTCTAAAAGAAAACAAAGAAAGTACATTAGCCCAAAAACAACCAAAGGAGAGTTAACTTCTAAACTTTTTACCTAATGATGATCCTGAATCAACTACAGATTACAAATATAAACTACTACCATTAAATGCTTCACTAGTCAAAATATGTTCTATAGAACTTTTCTTGAAACGTTAGTATTGAATGCCAATTATGAGGACATAGTAGTAGGGTCCTCACAAATATCAACGTTTAATTTCAGTGCTCAGATTTTACACTTCGCTTGTTGACACCAAAATTTGGCACGCTTCCCCTAGAAAGGAAGGAATCGGCTGATAATGTTTTGAGTAACATGTTTATGGTTAATCGGCCAAAATAATAAGTTTGTAATGCTTTTGTGGCCGATTTGAAGTAGCTCATAAATGCGTGCCAGCCAAGATCTACATGCATAGAAGAAAGATACATCGGAGGTTGAGCGACGTCGATGCACAGTCCGTTTGTTACACGAAGACAGCGTCCAGATGGGAGCAGCGTTATTTTCCGAGGACGTCCATGCAAGGAAAGTAAAAGGGGCTCGATCAATATTGATTTGATTATATCCGGCATGAGAGGCAAACGTGCAAGATAAAATGGCTGGTTGCATGTGTGTGAGTATGTGAAGAAACTAAGGCAAAGCAAAACCACAATATAGAAAGATATACATGAGGCCCGTGGTTGCTTGCTTTGGTAAAAGAAGTTACATGCACGCAGGATCAGGCAAGGAAGGAATATATGAGCAAAAGCATGCAGGTATATATTTGCTAGAGGGAGAAATCAAGAAATATACATATATACGTATACGTGACTATATGGAACTTCGTGGACATGACTGTGGAAGAGAAGGAATATTTTATCAGGACGAACTCTGCGTCCAGGTGCACATCAAGATGAGAGAAGCAAGGAAACGTATCATGTATATGTGTATACAAGACCGGCTAGGTGTCATACACGTACTCAGCAAAATGACGTGTATACGCACAAAGACTTAAGACACGTCGGCCAAAGAAGCTTTATTAGCAAGGATTCTACGTAGCCTGTTCGTTTGGCTGTGGCTTGTCGTAAATGATCGTAAATTTCCAGCCGGAACAATATTTTTCTCTCACACAAACCAGCCAGCCACGCTTTAAATCTTATGATTGATGGCTTATTCTGCTAGATCGGCTGTTCTATCTCTATTTCAATCGAACATAGTATGCATTCAAAAACATGTTTTAATCTTGAATGAACTCACTAGTTAATGAGATCTAATCTAATGACACTACCATAGCTGCATCGATCCGGTCGAACCTCACTGGTAAGACTTTAGATTAGAAATTATTGATTAGAGGTTTTGTTCATGATCGAGATATGTACTCTGTTTGTTTGCTATGCCTGCATCGGCTATTTTAGCCGATTGCCTATACTCTCACACATATAGCATGTTTTCATGAATCTGTTGACATATAGATGGTTTTATAGATTCTTTGACTTTAGTCTGTTATCATTATCATAGTTGCATCGATCCAGTCGAACCTCACTGTTGATGATAATAGATTAGATTCAGATTGTTTATGGATTCATTTATGGTAAACAGTCGATTGTTCGCATGTTATACTCTTTTCATCAAACTTATTGGCTCAACGCTTTTATACTGATCATGTTATATTTAGCCGATAATGTTTTCTTATATCGCTTTATTGCTGGATGTCGACTCTGTAGTCGATGACCATATCAATCAGCTATTTGGCCACATATTGGAACTGGTACAACACCGACATGTTCCACCTTAAACTACTGATTATTCTGTCCTTGTCAATTGCAGGGTCAAATTGACCGGCACGCCTTTAGTCCCGAAACCGACCGTTCTTATATTGAAGCTAAGCAGATCTTCGGGTTCACTCCGTCAAGATCATCCGGCTTGCTATGTGTTGATCACATCGTCATATTTTTTGTGTCAACACCGACATTTATATATGGAACAATGTTTTCATCTTACAGTCCAATTAGAATGCAACTGTCAGTCTACCAGATGGCTTGATGATGGAATACTTGACATTCGGTTGGTTCTTGTGTGGTGTTGCCTTCAGTGGATGTCATTCAGGACCCGGGAGTTTCTTTGCTGTTGGTTTGTTCAAAAATGTTACATCAGTTGCATACTCAGAGTAAACTCAGCAGCATTCACGTATGCACATTGAGCATTCAAGCAGAACAAGGAGAAGAGTGAATTTCTCAGAAATTGAAGAACCCAAGAAATGGGCGTGCTGTTTTCCTGGCGCTGTATCACTAGTTTACAGAAAAGGCATCTCTGTTTTTTGTGTTGTACTGCACACCCATCCAATGGACTGAGTACCAAAGGAAACCACTGCCTAGTGAAAACTGAAAAACATGACTTGGAGATACTACTCCAGACACATTTGACAAGATGACTTTTGCTTGCAGCAGCATGATTGTCTTTACCGTTGCATATGCCTTTTGCTTTGAAAGGGCATAATCATCTCAATCGGTGCATAGTCACAGCTCTCAGTACGACGGCTGACATGGACATATGGTCACAAACTCACAGCAAAATGCAAACTGAACCAAGAAATGGTGATAGCCTCGCTCTCTTCATAATCATACCTGACAAACCACACATAAGGCAGTCCATAATGATAATAAAGGATGTACCCAGTGCAGAGAGCTCCCGCTCTGTGCGGGATCTGGGGAAGGGTGTCAGGTGGCGAGCCTTACCCTCGCCTGTGAAATACGAGGAGAATACGATAATTTATTCACATGACGAAACAAGTCATAAATTAGGCACCCCAAAAGAAAACAAAGAACTGCACCAACAGGCTACATGATTGTGCAACCTTTAAATCTTAACAATTTGAAGAACCAATGTGAACAGAAACTGTGAGCAGCAAGCTTCAGAGCATGAAGCATCCCCTCAACTTCTGGAAGAAACCGAGACAGAGCTCTCGAATGCAGACCCCATGTGGCTAATGACAAACCCATAGATCTTGCGCTTCAAGCACTCGATCTTCTCCTTGGTCCTCTCCTCCTCTGCAATCTTCCCTACTTGGTCCAACCAGTCGCTGATCTTCTTGAACTGTGAGAGGACCATCGTTATGTGGCTGCTGTGCTTTCCCTTGCTAGCGACATTCTGATCTTCGAACAGGTGGAAGCCCACATCCAGTGCCTCGTCCACAAAAGTCAGGAACCACGTATGCATCTCACGCCACAAGGACTTGGCAAGCTCAGCTGTCTCACTCGTGCTCTCGGTGTTACTCCATGTGCACCTCAGTGGAGAGCTTGGTGCAACCTTAGACTGCACTTTTGCTGAAGCTCCATGTGTTGGCTTCTTCGACAGGTTTGTTCTTGGTGGTTCCACTGAAGATGCATTTGGCTTGTTGGTGCTCCTCGTCCGAGAGAAGGATCCAGTGGCACCATTCAGCAGCTTGAGGACCTCAAGATCAGTGGCTAATGCAGCGCCAACCCAATGCTTAGTTGATTTCTCGAAGAATTCCTCTTCAGCCCCATTGGTCACCATAGACTCAGAGATGGTCTTCCATTTGAGAGTATCCTCGTAGACAACCAGGAAAAGATCGACTGTTGGAAATGGATTGAAGACCTTTGACGAAGCGCAGATTTCAGAGAACTTGCTGTAGGCAGAAATAAACAAGTTATTATCACACCACTTTTCTGCTGAACAATAGGCAGAAATAAACAAGATATTATCGCACCACTTTTCTGCTGAACAAATGCACTGGTTTTGATTTTAGACAGGGAAAATATATGTGTCCAAATACCTTATATTCCTGATTACAGATTCAGAGACCAATGCCTCTTGCAGGGCGCTAGCTGCAGCAGTTGCTGCTAAATCTCTCCGTTCAAAAGCTTCCTGAAATTCAGTAGAGATTATATTAGAAACTCAAGTCAAGTCAGGAACACTAAATGGAGACTGAGCCAATAAAATAGAGTTGCTTACCTTTCCAATTTTTGAGAGTTTATCAGGAATTGCATCCAATGGAATGCTGCCGTCAGTCCATTTAGGATCGTGAAGTATAATTTTTGGAGCTGTGGTTTTTGCCTTTACTGAGGTAGATTCTATCTTCTTACGAGGCTTTGGCCTCTCATCAACAGATGAATCGTCATTACTGGATTGTTCCGTTGTAGCATCACTTAGTCGCCTCGACATTGCTTCCTGATGATAGAGACAAAGAAGAAATGTTTAATGCACAGGCACAAAACATTCTACTATACACTACAAGGACACGGCTTTCTGTTGTACACAGGCAAAATGGATTTATCAACCATGCTACCTAATGATATGCAGGAAAAAAAAAATCAGACTCTGAACCTGAAAATGACCAATACACCATTCTATATATATATATAGAAATTCCAAACTAACTGTAACAGTTATGATCCATGTGCTTGGAATTTTCTTTCAACTAATTTGTAGTCATAGCACCAATTTTGCAAATTAAGCAAACATTGCGACAGAACTGTTCACAGTACATATCTATTTGAAAATGGTTATTACTGAAAGGATCATAGTTAACCACGGTTATGATTTTCTGAGCCAACAATTAAGGTTATACAGTCACTTCATACTTCAGTTTTTTTCCCAACAATGTTTCTTTGTCTACTATCCTATCCATATCCAACACCATCTAGCTATGTCAGATCTTAATTTGCATAACCAAATCTGACCAAGGCTATGATCCTATGAATCAAGTATGCTGTTCAATGTTCATGGTTAAGTCATACTTTGGGTTTTCCCTAGCATGAATTTGGCAGTCATCCGTTTATAATCCCATCTGAGTGTACCTTGGAAGATCTTTCGTTTGAACGACAATACAACACACCCAAATGGTATACCTTCAAGTTCAAGATCATTTTCGATTAATACGGTTATAACGCTTCAGAAAGAGTTATTTACTACTACTATTCCAGTCACAATGCAGGCAGTGATAGAATTATATTCCTCGAATTATCAGATGGTTATCTTGACAGTCTCGACAAGTACGATGTCCCAAATGTAACACAATAATGTAGTAACAGAGGATCCAGACCTGAGTCCTGAGGATGGAATCCTTGTCCACCTTGGCCTTAGACTTCATCACGGATCCTGGCGCCGCCGTCCCAAGCGAAACCGTGGGGTCGTCCCAGCTCTTCCTCCCGGGCTTCGCAGCCGACCCACTCCCCAAATCCGACATCTTGGAGATCCCAGCCACCAGCACCCCAACCTTCTTCTTGCCGGTGCCTTCCCCAGACAGCCGGCGCGAGCCAGGCGACAGGGAGGTCCGCCTCCCGCCGCCGACGGCCGGAGACGCGGCGACCCTCCTCCCTCCCGCGGGCGACGGCTGGCGGTACCTCGACGGCACAAGGATCGCCGGCTCCCTCACCACCCTCCGGTTCTCCTCCCTGGCGGCGACCAGGCTCGGCACCACGCACTTGGACGGCGCCGGCGACGTGGCCCGCGGCGTGCCCCTGACCGCGGGCGAGGACGCCCGCGAGGCGCTTTTGCCGACGGAGGGAGACGACGCCCGCGAGACCGCGGGCTTGGCGGCGGGCGACGGATCTCGGTGCTTGGACGGCGGCGCCGGGGACGAGAACCGGCGCTTGACGGGCTGCTGCGGCGCGGGGTCGGCGACGGCGTTCTTCGGACCCAGGACGGTCCGCTTGACGGCGGCGGTCTCGCTGGCGTCGGGAGCGGCGGAGGGGTTGGAGGAGGAGGGCATGAGGGGCGGCGCGGCGTCGGCGGCGGACGCGGCGGGCTGGATGACGTAGCCGCGGGCGCAGGATGCGGGGCGCGCGACGAGCGGCTCGGGCTTGCCGACGCAGGGGAGGGGGCGGGAGGACGGGACGGTGCGGAGTCCAACCGCGCGCGGCACGGGGCGCGCGAAGCGGAGGCGGTCGAGGTGGACGAGGTGGCCCACGAGCTGCGGGCGGGCCGCGGCCAGCAGCGCGTCGGCGTCGGCGGGCGGGACCTGGACGTAGGTGCAGTGGAGGCCGTCGGAGAGGTTGAGGAGGACGCCGTTGGAGGGCGGCGCGGCGAGGAGCGGGGAGTCGGAGGTGGAGGCTGTCAGCGCCGGCACCACGGCCGTCACCTGCAGCACCGGCGAGCGGTGCTCCCCCGCCACGCGCTCCTCCGTGTGCATCGCCTGCAGCAGCCGCAGCAGCACCCCCTGCGTGACCGTCGCCATGGCGGGTGGAGATGGGATCGAGGGATGGGATGGGCGAGGAGGAGGGATTTGGGGGGAGGAGCCGAGGAGGTGGAGAGAGAGAGATTCGGGGGCGTAACTGCCGTGCTGTGACTCAAATTTCAAACGCCCCCTGAGCGGCGGGACGGACAGGACAGGTGGGGCCGAGGAGGTCTTGATAAGGTCAGGGTGGCAGTGTGTGACATTCTCGTTGGGCCATGATGTATAAAATGGGCTTAAAGTGGCCCCTCGCTGCGTTTACTTCTCAAGAAACGCCAGAGGATTTCCGGGGCCACAACGGAATCGATGGACTCCGCCAAACTGGATCAAGGCGAGGCATAAGATCAACAGTTGTATAAGTAACTTAACCCGAGTGTCCGGACCGACGGACATCCTCCTTATCATTTGTTGTTCTGAGCCCGACAACACAGCCTACCACCCTCGCCCCCGAATCGAGGCGAGCGACGGCGCAAACGACCAGCAACGCGCTGGCCGCAGGGCAAGCGGGAGTGCGGCAGCGGCCGTGCGGGCGCTACATGCCAGGCCCCATCATCGATGACTTCGATGCACAACAACGGGGCAGAGGTTGCGGCCGTGCCGACGAGCTTTGCACACGCATGTGCCATCGAGCCGGCGAGCTTTCACGATGGATGCTCCAGCAAGCAGGCGAGAGGAGCTTTGCGTGACGCCGCCCCACTGGTGAGTTGCATGCGCCACTGCCGCACGGGCAAGCTCCGCGTCAGCGTCGAGCTCCACAACGATGAGTATCCACTCGCCCAAGCAGCAAGGTGACATTGTGTTGCAACCCCATGTTGCGAGTGTATGTTCCAGGTGTTTCGACTGTTTGAGATGAATGTCACAAGTTGTTTACCCGGATGTTAGAAAAATACATCTAGATCTTGCAATACGTATATAAAAATGTTTTATCTGCTTTGATGTATGTGTTATATTTTATCTATGTTGCGTATGTTTATCTATATGTTTTAAATGTTTCGTTTCATATATACATTTGTTTCAATGTTTCAGATCATTTTTAGAGGTATATATTACATTTGTTTCGCAGGCGTCCCCGCGTGTAGGTAGGCAGCAGGCTGTCCCGGCGTGGCCTTCTTACTGGTAGCACAGTCGGCAGTCGGCACACATACACCTGCGGCTAGGAACGGATGGTGGAGTAAAAAGCGCACGCATGCAGCCGCAGCGTGGTGCGCACGGAGGTGGCTTCCCTCCCCACCGCCTCGTGCTGTAATTTGGCACGTTCCACGGACGGAGCTGTGAATCGGAGTGGACAGGGCACGCGACAGAGAGTTAGGCACGGGCGTTTGTTCTATCTCAGATGTTTGGAGCTAGCTCTACCGTTTGTTCTATCTCACATATTTGGTGCAAACTATCCTGGAGTCCTAGTATTTCGTGCGTTTAAACAGCTCCACTAGATAATATGAGTTAAGGGCATGAAATAACCAACTAATTAGCCCTGTTTAGTTACGTCAGTCTTTTACTGACTTATTTATTTATTTCAGGAGGAAAAAAACCGAACAAGATTTGTCTTTGTGAATCAAAATCTTTAACTTTTCTGAAATTTTTACAAACTAAATTATTCTTTTTTTTTTTGAAAAAAAGGACGGGGGACGAGAGTCTCCACCTGAAATCTAAAGATATTTGTTGTAGGCTAGCGTGATTGACTCAAGGTGGTCACGTCGTCGTATTTTCGAAAGTCGGATTATCAATCCAACGGTGGTTTGGTGTCTTCCCATGACAAATATATACCTTTGAAAACTCCACGATTCCAAATCCACTTCTCCTCCCTCTCGCTCCTCTCCCAGAGAATCTCGGTAGTGGAGGGCTAGCGCCCTGCAGCTCAAGCCTGCAAATTCAGAGTTACACATGAAAGAGCGGGGAGGAGATTACATTTGGAACAAAATACACCAGCTAAGAAATTCATGCCTCTAATTAAATTATTCTTTTTACTCGCGAGAAACGTAGACCTGTAATGCTGTGTGCACTTGGCATGATAGCTTAGTTCTGAGTTTTGATTAGGTATAACGCCATAACGGGATAAGCACCCATGTTGAGATGAATTTGGTCCGGTCTAGTTCCACAGGTTAGCTGGTGGTGCTTTGTGACCAAACTGTGCCCTAGGTATAATGTTAAAGGCCTATTCGGATCACCTCTGATTAAAGTTTAGTCTAGCATTGGATAATATGCTAAACATGGGCTACTTATTTTTTTTTTTTTTTTTGAGTTTTTCTCATCAATTAGCCTCTATTAATTTTTTTTAGTCCATGATTAATTCATATTTAGACCTTCTATTTGGCATCCAAAACATGGACTAAAGTTTAGTTTAGACCATCCAAACACGGCCGAAGATGTGATGGTAGGTTATTTGGTGTCACTACTACAGGAATGAATTTGCGCAGCGTGACCAAAATAGGCTCCGTGGCGGGCACCTCTTTTGCCCGCCACGGTTAACTTCGTCTTTGTCCAATGGCTAAAAAATCCTCCGGCAACCAGGTAAAAGTTTTACTGGCGCGGGCACCTTTTGTTGCCCGCCGATGAAGGCTCCGATACTGCAATGGTATAAAATAATTGCGCCTTGTTATAATGTAGAAAAAAGTTTTTTAGTTTGTAGGCCATTTCTTTAACCCCATAATTATGAGTTCAGAGTTTAATATGTAAATGTAATGAATTATGATGACAAGAACGACTCAAGTGAATGTATATATATGTATATTATCTCATGTGTAATGCACATATTTTTAAGTTTAATTTGTGAAATGCTGGATGTGATTTGAATTACACATGGCTAGCTACTACTTATCCCTTCCATACAACCCTAACCTGAAATGCAAAATGGTACTTGTATTACCTATTTCTCTGTCACATACTACATTATTATTATCGGGCATACTTGTATTACCTACTACCTATTTCTCTCTACCATTGTTGTCTTACTACTGCTCACATTACTCTCAATTCAATCAATCATAGATGGGACTACACTTGATGAATTTTGAACCTTTGCTATACTATTTCTATGATGTTTTTTGTGAACCGTAGCATTTGAATTCAAATCTTTTGAACTTTGCCTATGATGCCAAAGAAATTTGTGACAAAATTTGTTGAATGTGTAATGCACCCATTACTTTTTAAGTTTAATCTTCCTAAATACTGGATGTGATTTGAATTTGAATTTATATGCCTGCAGTATTTTTTTGCAATTCATGAAATAATTTACCGAGGCGTTCAAATAATAAAGCCCGCCACTGTTAGCTCGAACCATAACTTGAGGCAGGGGCCACAAAAGGTGTCCGCTTGATCACGTTAAAATAATTTATCAATTCATTGGGTGTAAAACGTTGCTGCCGTGGTAAAGACTATACCTTTAGGTACTTTTGCCGTACTTCCTCTATGCATGATGTTAAGCCACGATTATTTTTTTTTGCAGGCCTCTAGGTCATGCTGTTACGGCTTTACCTTACCGAAAGGGTCCTAATGGCTAGAGGGGGTGAATAGCCTAATAAAAATTTCTACAACAACACTTAAACAAATGGTTAGACAATTATGAGGTGTGCTAAGCTAGTGTTATGTGTTGCGCTTAGCCCTACTCAAAAATGCAAGCCACCTACCACAATTTTAGTTTAGATAGTGTCAATTCACACAAGAGCAATGACACTACCCTATGTTAGTGTGCTCTCAAAGACTAACTAAAGAGCCACACCAACCAAGCATGCAAGCTCTCACAACTAGCTACACTAAAGAGCTTGTCAACTAGTTTAAGGTAAAGTAAAGAGAGTGATCAAGAGGGTTATACCGCCGTTTTCAATGAATGAACCAATCAATCACGAAGATGAATAATTGATGACCAATCACCTCGGAATCAATGATGAACACAATGATTTTTACCGAGGTTCACTTGCTTGCCGACAAGCTAGTCCTCGTTGTGGCGATTCACTCACTTGGAGGTTCACGTGACTGACAAGGCATTTTTTAGTTTCGCCAAACCCTCAATAGGGTGCCGCACAACCAACACAAGATGAGGATCACACAAGCCACAAGCAATTTACTAGAGTACCTTTTGGCGCTCCACTTTTACGGAGGTCAAGAACCCCTCACAATCACCACGATCGAGTCTGGAGACAATCACCTCCTCCACTCAACGATCCTTGCTGCTCCAAGCCGTCTAGGTGGCGGCAACCACCAAGAGTAACAAGCGAAAACAAGAAATGAAACACAATCACCAAGTGCCTCTAGATGCAATCACTCAAGCAATGCACTTGGATTCACTCCCAATCTCACTGATGATGATGAATCAATGATGTAGATGAGTGGGAGGGCTTTGGCCTAGGCTCACAAGGTTTCTATGTCAATGAAAATGTGCAAGAGAGCTCCCTTGAGCCGACATGGGGCTATTCTCTTAGAGCCCCAATGAAATAGAGCCACTTTTGCAAACTTCATCTATGCATTAATGCACTAGAGGTGTAATACGCTTCCGCTTCCGATCGATATTTTCGCTTAGAAAAATCGATCGACCGGATGCGATGATGAGAGAAAGTCCGTTTACCACGTGATTCACTCCACGTGTCCCCCAATTCAAATGTTGTTCGAAATTTCAAAAACCGATGCAAGGATTATGTAAGACAGACGCCACCGGACAAACTCCATCCGGTCGTTTCCAGATAGCTCCCCGAGGCATATTTTTTCGACCGGACGCTGTGTCCACTCTTATCGGGACTTGTTCGGTGCTCAACTCTAACCCATCATGGATCATTGATCAGTAATGGATCGGGGAGTTGATATATTACGTGCTATTCAGATTCCCGTTCGGTCCACACATATTTGCCAAAGATCATTCGATCAACTCAATTTCAATTTCTTACTTCTTCACCCTTGCTCAAGTGTGCCAAAATCACTAAATATTTTAACATCCGGCGCAATAGAAAATAGACATTTCATTTTCTCGCCTCCTGCAGGTCAATCCCGCAAAAATTCAGAGTTTACATGAAAGAGAGGGACCCAAACCCATCTCAAAATACAAACACCTTGTGCAAATGTGGTAGCATATTTACATTATTCCTTATCACTCGGTGTTAGCACTCCACTAGATCCTAAATGCATATGCAATGAGTTAGAGCTCTAGTTCTGACTTTTGATTAGGTATTTCGCCATACAAGTTTCACCACCCATCTTAATAGATGAATTTGGTCAAACCTAAATGTGATCACACTCTTAAGTGTCTTGATCACCAAAATAAAATAGCTCCTAGGTAGTTATACCTTTGCCTTGAGCTTTTTCGGATCTCTTGATTCTTTTAAGTCTAGCATTTGATCATATGCTAAACATGCCATCATCTTTATCATGCTATGATCTTCATTTGCTTCACATCACTTGAGTGTCTATTATATCTCATGATCACTTGATAAATTCTAGGTTAGCACTTCTATTTCATCAATTCACCAAAACCAAACTAGAGCTTTTAGTTTAGAAATAAAAACACGGCCGAAAATGAAAAGTTTGTGTAGTAGTGTGTTGGACCTTTTGGTGCTAGACTTCATGCCTTGATCGACTGTTAAGTTGGGCCCAGCCTAAAAATTCCAACACTTCCGGCACTAGTGTCCCAGTAATAATAGGGGAGTGACAATTAAGTTGTTCCAGCTTTCACGTAGAAAAAATTCTTAACCTTCCTCAACTATTGTTATGGCACGATTTACTTTCTAAAACTAAAAAATCGGATGTGTTTTGGCTCCTTTTATCTATTGATGAAATCGGTTTGTTTTTTATCTTGGGTGGTTTTCAAGGCGGTTTAGTCTGACGTGCCGCCACCACATTATCCATGAGAGAAAAGTAAATTGGGCTGAGTTGATAGTTTAGGGGTCAAATAGACTTTACCGAAAAAGTCCAAAAATATTTTTAAAAACTCCCTAAATATTTTGTTTTTGAAAAAAGTGGAATTTAAATTAAAAAAATCTAGCTTAATCTTAGAAAATCAAAGGGAAACTAATTTTAGCTCAAAAAATAGGAAAATAGTTTCAGATTTTTTTACAAAATAATGCTCTATATTATGATGCATAGACTGTAATGATATATATCATTTTGATGTTTATTTACTAGTATATTATTTTATGTTCTTGCTAGATGTTATAGTTAGTCTACGTCGATGAGTCATGCGTCGTTATAAGCAGAAGTTCAACTGATTTTGACGACAATAAAAATGCCATGTAACTAATATACTTGATCTTTAGTACGAACACAGGTCATAACTTGGCCCAAAAATGAATATGGCCGCATCTTTTTCTGGTTTGTACTGAAAATGAACAATCTAGCTACCTAATTGGTGCCAACTCATATAGGCCCTACTAGCTAGATATCACCGCATTAAAAAAAAAGAAACATCATTTTATCGCTAATAATGTTATACTGTATTATATTGCTTCTGGTTACTCCGTTCAAAAATATTTGCACAAACCTAACGGATGTAAAGTGACCGGTGCTGGTTTGTTATAGGAGAAAAACACTATTATCTAATTTATAAATTCTAGCTAAAACAAACAAACGAACAGGATAAAAGTATGGACGTTCTCTCACGGAGTCTCATTTCAACTTTATTATTGTTGCTCACCAAGCAAAAAAAAAATCCAAAACAAACATGCCGCCGGGATCCATGGCCGCCCGGCACCAGTGGAACACGGGCTGGCGCATGGCCGCGGCCGCCGCCGAGCCAGAGGTCCGGGGAGGGCCAGAGCTAGAAAGTAGACATCGCTGCCACTGTCGAGTCAGATGCCCACTGTCGCTGCAGCTCCCGCAACCACTCGCCAGAAGCTCAGTCTTCTCCACCGCTGCAACATCCGCACCGCCCGCGGCGACATTGGTGGCCTTCCTGTCGTGGCGCGACGCGATGTCAGCGACCACGCTCGTGTCCACCAGCCATCCCGTCGTCGAGGCCACCATGGCGCGCTCCTTGGCCGCGGCTCCAACTAGACCGTGTCTTGGAATCCTGCGGCTGCCGGCCTTGCCGCTGCCGCCTCGGTCTCCTCACGAGCGCGCTCCAGTCCAGTCCTCTCCACCGCACCATCGCCCATGCCCCGCCGTTCGTCCTCCACGAACACGCGTCGATCCTCCTTCCATTGCACGACATCTCTCCACCGCGGCGGCGGTTGGACCCTGCCTCCATCTTCAACGCCGGCGGGGACGAGGTCTAGCCGCCCGGGCGCAAGGGATGGAACGGGCTTGGCCGCTGTGCGTGGAGTGCAAGGCGATGGGGAAGAGAAACAGTTGCAGCGGCGACGGGAACCATCCAGAGACGGAGGGAACAGATAAGGCTGAGTCCGTTTTTTTTTTATAATATAAAATCGATGAATGGGTAGAGAGGGGGAATTCCATAAGTGTCATAAAAAAAAAAATCGTAATACTCTGTGTGTCTCTGAAAAAGTTCAGCACTTTTTAGTGTTACTAATTTAACTTTTTCGTGCCATCTATGCCACTTCCGTCAGTTTGAGCTCATAACGCCGTCAAACTACATGTGTAAAAAGACGAAAATACCCATAAGTTTAAATATATCATTAATTTTTTTAGCATCTTAACGACTTCAAATGAAAAAACTCAAAACTAGAAAGTTGTAGATCTCGTCGAGATATATAATTTTTATATAAAAATTATTTTCATTTAATTCCGCAAAAAAATAATATAATTTTTTTAAGATATATTAATCATATCAAATCATATTTTTTTGTAGAATTAAATGAAAATAATTTTTATATGAAAATTATAGATCTCGACGAAATCTACAACTTTCTAGTTTTGAGTTTTTTTATTTGAAGTCGTTAAGATGCTCAAAAAAATTAATGACATATTTAGACTTAAGATATTTTTCTTCTTTTCAACATCAATCATTCGATGAAAGACCAGAGTCCAAAATATCGAAAGGAAGTATGATCATTTGGAGGGCACGAAAAGTTAAATCATCTCAGAGCATATGATGTCTTCTCCGTCCGGTAAATCCGTAGTCACGCCGAAGATAATTTCCGCCCAGACACAATAAGTAAAATTATGATCTTTTTTAATGACCCGTAGGAAATTCTCTCTAGAGAGAACGAGTGGCCAGGAAACGATTGGAATGATCGGCTTCCTGTTTTTATTTTATTCTGTTAGCTCTGAAGCCGTGCCGGCCGTCAGTCTGGAACTGGAAGAGCACCCAGGAAGCAGGTCGCCGGCCGGCTTATGTAGACAGAGGCTGCCTGCTGGTGTCATGGTATCGGCAAGCCTGGATGTTTGTATGGACGTGGACTGGAGCATTGTTTTGTTTTAGCCGGCGCGGTTTCAGCAGGTGATCGGAGTCGAGTGCTTTGCTGAGCTTGCCTGGGTGGGACTGGGCGGCTTGGTTTCTGCGCACATTCGTCTGGTAGTTCGGCCGAGATGGACAGCCTCGGTGACTGCTACAAAGCTCTGGTTAGACGTTGGTCGCTCGTTGGTTTCAACCAGTTTAAATCAGTCAACCAACAGTATTTTTTTCTCATAAAAACCAGCATCAACCAGGGAACATGCCCTTTGTCTTTTATTACGTGCGTGTGCTCATCCGGTCCATTGCTATATATATAATAATAATAAATAAATAAATAGGCATGCAGCTTGCCCAACGACAGTAATGTGAGGTCTAGTGTAGTTGGAACTTGGAAGTTCCCTCTTCCTTGGCTGCTCTGCTCTCTTGTGTGAGATATATATATATATATATATATATATATATATATATATATATATATATATATATATATATATATATATATATATATATATATATATATATATATATATATATATATATATATATATCTCACACAGTTGATCACAGTCCAGACTTGAGACTTGTTCAGTGATAGCTGTTGCCTTCTCAGCTTCACTTGCCGCTGACTGTCTCTGCTCCTGCTCGCTTGACACTTGGCGCAGGAGTTTAAATGGCTCTTAAGATCTAATCATCTAAGATTAAGAAACAAGAAGAAAACAAAAGTTATGGACGAAGGATCACCATCTCATTTTTACAGACCATTGGCCCATAGGAAATTTCGCAAAACATCTTCTTTCTACAACAGAGATTCTCCTTTTCAGTTGAATATACTCCAGGTCTGTGTCTGCTATCAAATTTAATAGCTGCAAACACTAAATAAACTGCATTCATTAATCTTAACACAGACAAGACTCTTGAGAAGTGTACCCACTTTTTCATCTCTCGGTTGACTCGATATGATCATCGCCACACCGAAGCATGGAAGCACCCGTTAGAGCGAGGCTAATAATACAGCCAGCAAGTTGGCCATAAAGATCCGTTTTCTCTCAGCTCAACTCATATAGTAGTTAGCTCTTCATTATTAATATATGACCTACTTGTCCCTCTCACAACGTTTCTCGGTTCTTGTATCTAAGCCAGCTGTAAGCTTACAACCCGCTTCTCTTTTCTCTCTTCTCCTCTCTCTTCCACCTCAGCATTCAGCCGGTTTACCGCTTACTATTATACTTGCTCTTAAAGGCCCCATTCGTTTCGCTGAAAAAACAAGCTGAAACATTGTTTCGACTAATTTGTTGTGAAAGAAAAATATTGTTCTAGCTGAAAAGATAAGTCGAAAAGTACGGATTATCAGACAAACGAACATGACCAAAATGGTTACAACAATAAAACCAACAGCAATACAGCATGTTGACATCGCAGTTCTGTTAGCAGAAGGCAACAGCATCATATTACGCGAGACACTCCATGAGCACGCCAGTTAAATGATGTCTGTGCAGACACGGCAAAAACCTTTCGAAAATTAAAATTCTGCTAATAGAACAATTCTTTATACATAAATAGAAATGCATCAATCACAAATATACTTCAAGCTAGGCAACAAAACCATCCCTAATCACCGACACCAACTAGATTCCTCTCATAAGTACAGTTAAGACCACCATATATTTTATGGGACTCAACAACGTCACACCTAGAGAGAAGTGCCTAAAAATCGACTCCATCGGAGGTACGTACTACGCTACTTGCTGTGACTACATACTCCTTTATGCATGGCAGAGCAAACAAGCCTCGGTCAGTATACATCACAATCTACGTAGCGACTAGTAGAAGTACGTACAGAATACGAGTCGCTGAAAGTACAGATATTTTTTACTACGACTCCATCTCGTCTCCAATTTCGGTGCGGCTCCGGTGCCGGCCCCCGTCCGGATGCTCACGTCTGCTCTGCGTGCCGCGCATGCTGCTAAGCCGCCGGCAACGGCTGCGCCTGCACGGCCACATGTAGCTGGGCGTATGTGCCTGCTGATGCGCTTGCAGGTGGAGATCACTCACGCCCGCTTCGCTTGCCATACACATGGGGACGCCGCGCTTGCGAGGACAACCTCCGCATGTGCCCGCGTCCTGCGCCGGCTAATGTTGCAATATAAAGCATTTCTACAACATACATCTAAAACATGTGAAATATTTACAACATATGTGTACAACAACTACAACAACATCAAATAAAACACTTGCAACATACATCTGAAACAAATAAAACATTTTGAACAGACGCTTGCAACATATGTGTATAGCCGCTAAAACATATGCAACATTTAGATAAAACACTTACAACATACATCTGAAACAGATAAAACATTTGAAACATACACTTGAAACATACGTGTATAGCTATTGCAACATATGCAACATCTAGATAAAACACGTTCAATATCCAGATAAAACATATCCCGAAACACATAAAACATACAGAGCTCGATGCCATAGAGTGGCGGAAAAAATTGGGCCGGAACTTAGGTGCCAACGGTCAACCGTCATGAGAGCAACAAACAGCGCATGCAGATGCCAGGCCCCACTCCTCCCATAAACTCTCAGAGCTGTGTGGTAACAGCCCATGCATGGCCCCCCATGCGCCACGCCGAGCGAGTGGACTCACAAGATTCCATGCACCGCCTGAGATGAGATCACGCCGCATGCATCCACGCTGAACAAGTGGTCGCACGGGCTCCGTGCGATGCCATGCAGAAAGGATGGGTGCGGGCCCCGCCTGACTGTAACTGCGCGCCTCTTCTTTTTTCGTGGTCGTCGTGCGCGCGGGTCCGAACGAACGAACACCTTGAACCAAGCATTGCCGCTCCAATTTTGACTTGAAGTAGAACCCATGCATTCAGAATGCTGGATTTTTTTTAACTTTCTATATTTTTCTTATGAAAATAAATTGATTTTCGTGAAATCTTATGCTCTTATATAAAGAAAAAACCCACTATCTATTTCTTTGAGATTTCGTGAGGCCATGTCATCACCAAAGCTACACTAAGTCACTAGTACAAACACTAAATTGCATTCGCGAGTCCCATTAGGAGTAACTTCAAACACTAAATTGCATTTGATGCCAAGCCACCAAGTCATCAAGAGGCACCGTATTGTTCTTCACATGGTTCCTTTAATGCATCAAGCCACCAATTCAACTATGCACCCAAGCCATAACAAATTTTCACCCCTGTCCAGTATGTACTTCCAACTCCTCAACTCTACTTCCAAACGAAGCTAGCAGCTAACCAAATTCATCCGTAATTTTATCTTGATATCCGCAGCAACGTGCGGAGAATTCTTCGGTTTCTTAATTTACGAGTCTTATAAAGTTCCTATCTTCCAAAGGAACCCGAGAAAGTTGCACCTGTGGTCGATGAACATGCACTGGCCGGGGAAACGACTCTGACCAAGACATGATCAAGAAAATTATCAGGATCATTCGGTCAATCCAACCCTGCATGTCATACATGCTTCTACATGGAGCCAAGCGTCTGTTTATACTCGGAGTAATTCTAAGATGTGTCGGTGTTTATACTCGGATCGAGTAATTCTGAGGTTATATTGATTTTTTTACCAAACGATAACATATACTAATGGTTAAAATTTATTTTTATTTGTTTTTTTTTACGATGAAACTCTTATTATTCCAGGACACGCGTGCCAAAACAGATTCCGTCAAGTTACTACTATGCATAGACACGCGTGTCGGCGTGTGGTGTGGTGCATGCACGACAAAGCTGTGTCCATGTACTAGCTAGGCCGGCGCGTGCCACTGTCCATCTATCTATTCGGAAACGTGAATCTGGAGCAAAATTCGATCACACGGGCCGTTTGCTTCCCTGAAAAAATAAGCTAAAATATCGTTTCTGCTTATTTATTATAAAAAAAAATAATATTTTAACTAAAAAAAACTGAAAAGTACAAAGAGAAGCGAACGGAGCCACGGTGGGCCACGGTGGTGGTCCTTGGACACGTTTGTTTTCAGCCGTCCACGTACATTTGAAACGCATTGAAAGGCAGCGGAGAGTAGACATCCGTTTTGTCAAGAAGAAAAAACTCTCCAATCTCAATCGGCTACTGAAAATTACGTAGAAAAGGTGTGCACAGCACAGGTCTCGCAGGAACAGACAATACTAGTGCCTTCTGAAAATGACAACCCCGAGGCCTTGTTCTTGTTTAGTTCTTCTCCCTAAAGTTTAGTTCTTATCACATCTAATGTTGGACGCATATATAAAGTATTAAATATAGATTAAAAAATAATTAATTACACAGATTGCGACTAATTTACCAGATGAATTTTTTAAGACTAATTAATCCATGATTTGATAATATGGTGCATGGATGCATAAACTGAAGCTCTGCTCAAGGTATTGCACATCATCATTGTGTTAATCAACCAATCCTCCTCGTCTAAATATAATTCAGCAGGCATTATGGTACATACAGAATCATGGCATTACAGATACAACGGCCGTATATACAATCGGCATCCAGCATCTGGAACTAGCTACTCTACCTACTTGTATACTTGCAGGATCACCGCTGTCTGCGAAAACCTTGCAGATTGCCGCCTTGTTTTCTTGTACTTCTTCCGTTCTAAATTACAAGACGTTTGACTTTTTATATCAAATTTGACCACTCGTTTTATTTAAAAATTTATGTAAAATATCACTTCTTTTACGGTGACTTACTTTATTAATAAAAGTCAAATGTCTTATAATTTTGGGTCTTATAATTTGCGATGGAGTTAGTAATTCACAAGTTCATAACAGGGGGCGGCTGACTGAGATGTTGAAGGCTGGTCGCTCAACTCTGCTCACGCTCACGGCCAGGGGCAGGTCAGGTGCGGCGGTGCCTGCGCGGACAGGGGCGGGACAGAGGTACATGCTCTGCTCTGCTCGGTACAGCACGGCACGGCACGGCGTCGCCGGCAGCAGCTTATTAGTTAGGCCTTGTTTAGTTTCCGGCGGCGCACGGTGAGGAGCGGCGTGCCGGCCACGTCCATCAGCACCACCTCGGTGGTGCGCCAAGGCCGCCGCAGCCCACGGCGGGCGGAGTCGTAGCAGTCGACGCGGAAGGCGAGAGTGCCCGACGCGTCGTAGACGGTGAAGCCGGAGCAGCGACTTGCGCCACACCGTCAGCACCGCCGCCCGCTCCTGGTGGTGGTGGTGGGGGCATCCGCCTCGACCCCGCGGCTGCTGCTAGTCGTCGTCGACTGCGCTGCGGCGGGGGCTCCGGCGCGATGGCGTTGGGGCGCGCCCTGGCCATTGTGTTGCTACTGTTCTGTTCCCCTTTTTCAGACGAGTCGGTTTTGTTTGTTTCTCCTTTGTTGGTTGCGTCTCGAGTTTGGGGAGCAGATCAGGGCGAGCATGGGGGGATTGGAGGAGAGGTGAAGGGATTTGTAGTCTTGTAGATAGTGGCGGGTAGGGCTGGCCAGGCCCCGCTTTGGGGGGTTCGAGCTGTGCGATGGCACAGGGCCCTCGAGGCCAAGGGGCCCAATCCCAGGTCTGCATACGTATAAGCTATAGCTGGTATACTCTGGTCTAATAGGAAATATATATATGGCCCCATATAGGAAATACCAGAGCGTGGTGACATGATGAAGTGTCCGTCGATTTCCTTCATGCTGCCCAAGCTCCCTGGTGGCTCCATCGCCGCATGTTTACATCCGGCGTCATGGTGGTCGCACCTTGTAATCGCCATGCAGAACGATTTGCCTCCGCTGCGCCTTCGTGGCTTATTATTCATTATACTCTCACCGTGGCAACTCTCGAAAAAAAACTTGGTAATTCACGAACACATGGTTTATTTTAATGTTGAACTGAATCCAGTACAACGGTACTTACTAATTTCTAAATTTCCAGAGTCCTCATGTTGCCAAAAAAAACATGCATTTAGAAGGGCCCATCTCTCTAGCTTGGCTCCAAGCCTATAAATTGACAGGACCGGGCCTGGGGCTGGCCAAATGGGCGAATGGCCATGGTGAGTGGGTGGAGGCGAAGACGAGAGGGACGGCGAGAAAGGCGGGGTGGTGATGCTGACGTGGTGACTGACTGACCCGCGTAGTCATGCATGCTGCCCAAGTGCCCGCAGGAGAATTGAAGTGAATGGAGAAAGCACTCTACTGCAGTAATCCAGAAATTACCACAACCTGTCAGCCTGACCGTGACAAAGGAAGGAGATTTTTTAGAAGTACTCGGAGATAATCAACGTTTGATATGAAAGGATGCCTCTTTTTTTTTTTGACTTTGAACAGCATTACTGCAGCGAATTAAACTTAAATTTAATTACTCCAGCGAAATAAATTGCACAAACATACTATCAAGCTCATATATACTATAAAAAAAAATCAAATTTGGTTATCGATGGTGCTCATACAGTTAGCCATGTGTAACGAACATCTTGTAATGGCGCTTTGTTCTCTCAGTGGTATTTAAGGAAACAAATAATCTGTATGTATGGCAACCAAGGAAATAATTTAAGGCTTGTTCATATAACGGTAATGGCAACAAGAAGATAAAAAAATTCTAAATAAGTGACTTCCAATGCTCACACAGAATAGTGAGTGGCCTGGCTGTGGTTGCCTCGAGAGCATGCAGCAAAGGTCCGTGAGGTCAACAAAGAGCATCGCACGTGTCCTGCTTCTACAGTCCCATGTAAAGCCTTTGCTACCGTCACGCACCCAAAATGTTATCTGTATGTAGTAGTATGAAATGAAAAGGTCAAGTATGTAGTAGCTATAGGGTAGCTCAAATCCAAATAAGAAAGGAAAATCGTGTTCGAGGTGCCACGCAACCAACTGCTTTTTGTTTGCCGCCATACATTCCCCTGTGGCTTTTAATTCAGTCAAGAAAACATTAAACATGGATGGCTGTTTTCACCTTTCTCTCGAGTCTCGGATCTCTGCTGACGCGTGTATGGAGCCATGGAAATGCCGGAACGCACTTGGATTCTCTGACTGATGAGCAGCCGTCCTTCCTTTCCCTAATTGCTTACCATCATCGTAGGAGCTATAGCTAGCTAGGGTTGGAATATTAATCCCTTCAATAATCCGGTCACTCCACTTTTTTTTTTTCTTTCTTTTTGGCCGTTTTTTCGTATTACCTGTTGATCAACAAGGAACCGTGCATGGAGAAAGGCCTATCTGGCTATCTGGATATTTCTGCTGCACTATTATATAGCCTATCATAAACAAAAAATATCATCATCCATTCGTGTTTGAACCGTTTCCACTTTCCACTCCATTATCGGTCCGTACCGTACCAATGTTGCGTTTTTAATAGATGTTCTAGTATATGTCTAATTTGCTGCTAAAATGAGTATTTTATATATGATGTACAGGGCATGCTATATGCATCTCAAGTGAAATAAGTACTAACCGAGAGTCGGGTTCACTACTACACAAACTTTACTGGAGGCGGGCGTTTTCGGTTTTCCGCGGCGGACAAAGCCGTCCGCCGCGGCTTAGAGGCCACGGTGCGTCGTGTTTTAACTGCTGGCGGGCGGGTTGCTCTTGCTGGTTAACGGTCAGCACAGTTCGTGTAACGTGCTCTTAGCGGTAAATATATTTTTATCACGGCGGCACACGTTAGGATGCCCGCCGCGTTAATCATTTAAAAAACAAAAAAAACTAGGAGCCCGCCGCGGCCCCGCTCGAGCCCAGGGGCGAGCCCACCGCGATGGATCCGGGGCTTCCCGCCCGACGCGCAGTCCGTGCAGCCGGGAGGAGAAGAGCGCCACACCGGCGGGCCCCAGCGTCTCGGGACCGTGGTGGAGGTCCCGTCCGCCGTCGTCCCCATGGTGGAGGGAGGCGCCGCGCGCCAAATCGGGCTCCGCCCGTCGGATCCGGCCACCGTGCGCGCCGCCATCGACCGGATCCGCCTCGGGCGCCGTTTGTCACCGGCGGATCCGAGTCACCGCGCCCGCCACCGCCGATCCGCCTCGAGATGGGCTCGTCGTTGCCGTGGCCCACGATCCGTGGAGGAGGAAGCCGCCGCCGGATCGGAGAGAGGAAGAGGAGAAAGGAGGAGGTGAGGAGATGGAGAGAGGAGAGGGAGATGGAGAGGAAGAGGGAGATGAACTCACCTACCTCGGATCGACGCGTCCTCCAATGCCGGATCCGAAACCCTAGTCTCGCGCCGTCGACCCGCATTTGCGTGTCCGTCGTGTCGCATGCCGTCTCCCCCTTTTTGAAAAACTTTTGGCCAGATGCTGCTGCTGGAGAAAGCACTCTGCTGCAGTACGATCCATCTTCCTTGTGAAACCCAAAGGACGCCTCTTTTGTTCTTGCCCTGCATCACTCGCTTGATGTGGTCGATGACCAAATCTTCAGTAAAGGAGGTCGATTGTAATCAGAAACATCGAGACCATTTCATTAGCTTTTGTTTTTTAAGTGAAGCAAACTGCAGAACCATACGTGCTGTTGGGTTGGTGAAGAGGCTTTGGTTATATTGGTCATCTGCTCGATGAAGAACTGGGAAGCCCCAAGCAGCGTGGTATTTATGAGCGACGCCCCCGACGGCCAGAGCGCGAAACGCTCTCATAGATCGGTAATGGCTCCATCTACAAACCAAACAAGCTGTTTCACACAGTCAGCAGAGAGAGAGGAGTCGGGAGGGAGGGAGTCGCGAGCAGAGAGAGGTGAGAGAGAGAGGGCAGGCACGGCCTGCTTCTAGAGTCCCATGAAAGTGAAACCCTAAATGTCTGTATGTATATATGACGAAAAGGAAATAGTGGGCCTCGCTTTGGGCCTATTGGGCCTCCGATTTTCCGTGGCGGACCTTAAACGATGCCCGCCGTGGTAAATCGATGAGTCGTGGCGGGCGCTCTCGACGCCCGCCATGGTAAATAGGGTATTTTCCGTGTGGGCCATGGACGTCTTTAGGCGCAGCCGTCCTTCCTTTCTAATTGCTTACCGTGGCGGGCGCCTTAAGACGCCCGCCGGCCCACTTTAAATAGGGTATTTTCGTTTTGGCGGACGTTTTAAGCGCTGTTGATCAACGGTAAATCGATTTCTACGGCGCGGGCTAAAAAATATATCTCGTCACGATAAATAAAAAAAAAATGCCCGCCATTCGGTAAATCGCTATATTCGGTCCGTGGCGGGCAAACTTGCGTTTTTAATAGATGTTCTAGTATACGGAGGCCAAAAGTGTAACGCATGCTATAATCTCAATTCAATCCTGTAGTAGTGGTTTCTTGCGTTGGATAGGTTTGAGTTCTCTCGACTTGACATGAGTGTTTGTATTTTTTATAGTTATTTTGGGATTAACAGTGTTGTTCCTTCGGTGGTAGTAGATGATATGTCCGACACGTATCACCTATGAGATATATGTAAATTCATATGGACGAGCATGTGTGCACATGTATGATTGCCTGTGTCTGTATTGTGATTTGAAAACCAGTGAAGTCCCTAAATTCACTGAATCATAAAACTTTACCGAGGTGGGCAAAATTATTTACCGATGCGGGCATCGCAAACGCCTCGGACGAAAGGTCACGGCCTTTTTCGAGGCGGTTGGATGCCCGCCTCGGTAAATCGAATAAAAAAGGAAAAAAAATGAAAAACCCGTGGATAAGCCCGGCAAGCCCATCCACGCGCCGCCGCCGCCGCCGCTGCTCGCTGGTGTGAGCATCCTCGTCGGACCGCGCACCGAACCAGGATCCAGCCGCCCGCCGCCAGATCCGCTGCATCCTCGCCGAAGACGCAAGTCGGAGACGCCGGATCCACTACAACCACGCCGGATCCGTTGCGTCCTCGCCGGAGACGCGGGTCGGAGACGCCGGGAGAGGAAGAGGAGAGGGTCGCCTGTGGGGGAGAGAGAGAGCCAGGCGTGAGATCCACGCCGCCGCCATAGGGTGCGAGATTCGCGGCGCCCTGGCCGCTGCCGAGCCAGATCTGCATGCACCGCCTCTCTCCTCGCCGGATCAGCACGCCCTGCCCCTGGATCCGCGTCCTCTCCTCGAGGAGAAGCGCTCCCTGGCTGCTGCTGGGAGGGACCCTAGGAGCGCGCCGCCACCGTAGTCGAAGCCGTGCGCCTGGATCCGTCGAAGGCCCCACGCTGCAGTCAGAGCGCCGCGCCGTCGAAGGACCCGTCGGAGGAGGAGCTTGCCACCGCCACCACCAGGCCGCCGCGTGGGGGAGAGGAGAGGGAGGGGCTTGGTAGGAGGGAGAGGGGCGCCTGGGAGGAAGATGGAGAGGGGAGGGAGTACGGCACCTGGGAGGGAGACGAGAGAGTGAGAGAGCGGCGCGCCTGGGAGAGAGTGAGAGAGACAGAAAGGGGCGCGCGACTCGCGACTTCGCGAGGGAGGGGGCGCGAGAGAGGCGGAGGAGGACGGGCTACGGCTGCCGGGTTGGGGGAGAGGGAGTGAGGGTGAGGCGTGAGAACCCTAACTCTGTTATTTATATAAGCCCGAGAGGAGGGGTTGTTTATGGGCTTTGGCTGGGCCTCGGCCACAGAGGCCTGCCTCGAAAATGCAGGTATTTTAAAGCTCGCCTTGGTTATTAGATTTTAGAAAGTGATTAATTTTCAACCGCCTCCGTAAATCGATTTTGCGAGGCGATTGATTGTAATCGGTTAATAAAAAATGACCGCCTCGGTTAATCCGAGGCATTAACCGAGGCGGTTGAAATACCTGCCCGCCTCTGAGGCCCATTCCCAAACGCCTTGCAAAAGATTTTTATAGTAGTGATTGCAACTCATGAACATTATCACAAGATATTATTCAAAAGACTAGGAATGCTAGTCTCAGTTAAGTTGATTTGGTTTGTGCTTCCAAATGTGCGCAGTTGTCATGAGGCATATATTGTAAAATCTGGTTGATGGTGCTCGCTGCATTTTCGTTTTTCCAAGACATTGGCACGGTATGAATTGCACGTAAGAAGAGAAAGGATGTTGTACACTTCCTCTATCTTGCTCGATCGATCATTGCTTGTGTTTTATGCATGCTCCATGATTAACTGGTGGACCCCTCAAAATTCTAGCTTCTTCCTTCTCTGCATATGGATGAGCATGTCGATCGATCTTATCCGGCACTAGAAAAATTTGAGCAATAAGGATGCAACTTGGATAGAAATACCCTTGCTAGCTCAGGGTATGCACAGTGATCATGATTTTTGTTTTCTCCTACCTACTTCTGTCTGTTGTTTTCGTTTACTGTTTTATTTACACGATCATCAGCCTGTTCGTTTCGGCTGAAACGATTGTGGATTATAAGCCAGAAGTACTGTTGGCTGGTTTGGTGTGAGAGAAAAATACTGTTCCAGCTTATAATCCACGATCGTATAAGTCGAAACGAACAGGCTGCATGATTTTTGTTAGGTTGGATGGGTTCCACTTTAATAAGTTCATCTGTTCACAACCAAAGTTTCCTCTCCCAACTTGCATGATCTAGCTGCAAATAGATCCTAGCTCAAGACGATGCTGCACTACAACAATTTGGATTTGAGATGGAACAAATTAAATGCCCCATCGATTGGCTTCCGCTAGCGTATACTGATTCAGATCAGTACAGAACAAGCAAGGAGGCACATCCTTTGTGGAGACATCCTTTGGAGAGTGAATAGATCTTTGAAGTTGTCTGCATGTGTTATATAGGTCCCCAAAGTTTCAAAATGTATTTTTCTCCTAAAGTTACTTCGGGTCTCATCCATGTCAAAAAAGGACGTTTACCTGACCCAATAGCTAACATGCATAACCCACGTGTCAGCGGCAAGGCTCAATTTTAAAAATTAGTATCTTTTTCAAACGACTTCGGATGAAGATGATACTTATACAAAAATCGTAGCCCTCTATCAAACTATAACTTTCTAGTTTTGAGTTTTTCCATTCGAGATAGTTAAGACGCTGGAAAAAATATTATAAAATTTAACATTATATTAATCACGTAACAAACTTGTTGTCTTAAAAATCATATATTTCTTGTATGGCGTCCGATAAAAATTATTTGTATATAGAAATTATAAGTCTTGATGAGATCTATAAATTCATAATTTTGAATTTTATCATTTGAGTTATTAAGATGATTAAAAAATAATATAAAGTTTCAATAGTATATTAATCATGTGCCGGGATTTGTAGAAGTAATATTTTTCTTCTATGCGGTTGGATAAAGATAGTTTTTATATGAAAGTTATAGTTTTTATATGAAAGTTGTAGCGCTTGATGGGATCTACCATTTTCAAGTTTTGGATTTTTCTTTTGAAATTGTTTACAATTTCCTTAAAAAATTAATACAAACAACTTCAAATAAAAATATAAACAACTTCAAATAAAAAAACTCAAAACTAGAAAGTTGTATGTTTCATCAAAAGCTACAACTTTTATATAAAATAATATTTTTATTCGACATCATACGATAAAGATATGATTTTTTGAGCAGCCCTAGTAGCCGATTAATATGCTGCTAAAACTTTATATTATTTTTCTAACCATCTTAGCGACTTTAAATGACAAAATTTAAACTATGATTTGTAGATCTCATTAAGAGCTGCAATTTTTATATATAAAATTTGAAAAAGAGAGGAACACTTTCGTCTTTAACCATGCATTGTGTACTTTTTTTTTTGGCTCCAACTAAAGTTTAGCCGAGTTTTAGTTGCACTGGTTCGCATCCCTAACAGCTAAATTTTAGTGGATCCAAACATGGCCATGCGCACTCGCTGCAATAAGAGGAGCCCACACACCACAAGAGTCTCATGCATGTGTCAACGCTTACTTCACCCCCGTGCATTAACTAGTAGTGGGGTATACACCCAACTAACTGTTAATTTATCACAGGTTTCGTGACCCTAATACAACTACCTGCTGACTTCTTGATATATACACATAAACATTTCCTCCCTTTTACAAAGTTAATCTGTTTGATCAAATATATATAATCTATCCCTTGCATGCAAAACTTCTAGCTAGTGCGCCTACATGCAGGACGCATCACATCCTGCTGCTGTACATGCGTCTTTACCGTATCCAAGGTAGTACTCTTAGTGGAAACCTGACACAGCATATGCACTACCGTGAAGATGGACAAATTAATTCCAAGATTGTGTTGACTAAGAAAGACGAGAGAATAGGTGGAGGAGGGCTTAGTCTTTTTTGAGTAGAACCAAGCCCAGAACAATCTCAAAAAAAAAAAAAAAAACCACAACCACATAACAAGAAGGGTGCTCTTTTATGATTACCGCTATATATATCTTATGTTTCATTGTTACACAATCAAATAACGATCCCTGGTCTAACCGAACACAAAAACGGAGAGCGGGCATTAAGGCTAAGGGGTAATTACTCCAACAGGGATGCAGTGAAAGCTAGGGAACCACTCGTTCCTGGTATGCAAAAGATCCGCTCGGGAATTGGATCCCCATGAACCCAACATAGCGGGAAAAACTAGTGATACTCGCAAGAATGACCGCCCACAACTCGGATGAAACCTGATTCAGCTAGCAACATTCTCTTTATGATTCTTAGTGCAGTCCCAATGGTGTATTGATGATGGTTTCTATCTTCATTAAATGACTTGCCACGTAGGCAAAATGCTGATATGACAACGTAATTAATGAAGAAAGAGAGCAAAAATCATAAAAATGGTTTCCTCATGAAGAAATCAGGTCTACTCTTGACCAAATGCACCAAGAAACCATGAAATCGCCATTGGGGAGAAACCACCAGTTTTAGGGGCTCATGTCGCACTTCCATTGGAGGAATAAGATAGAGTTGGGAGAGAGAAAGAGAAAATAATTATTACTCATAGAAACCATGGGTTGGAAAGCAGTACTTTTTTGGTGCGGTATCCTATATTATAGAAATTACTAGTTTCTTTCATTGGGACCGCCCTTAGAGCATCTCTAAGAGTTATCTATTTTTTCTCCTAAAACTTGTAGTTTTACAACTCCTAAAAAGGTATTGAGAGGGAAAAAGAAAGCCATCTCCAAGAGTTTATAACAAATTGCTTTTAAAAAATTAAATTTGGGTCTCACATCTATTTTTTTCGGCTTTTTTTTTTCTGTCGCCAGACGCCACAGGGCGCGTCGAACCCCTCATGTCGCGACCTCCCTGCCGCCGCCGCCAACTCCCATCCACCACCGCCACCACCACCCAGCCGGCTACCGCCGGAGCTCGGTTCCTACGAGAAGCTCCAGCTACTGGACCTCGGCGACAACGCGCTCTCTGGTGGCATCCCGCCGGAGCTCGGGAAGCTTCCATCGCTGGAGATTTCGCTTGGCCTCAGCTGCACCCGTCTCTCCGGCGAGATTCCAGCGCAGTTCGGCGAGCTGGATAAGCTCGGCTGCCCCGACATATCGTACAACCAGCTATCCGGCAACCTTACGCCCCTCGCGAGGCTCGAGAACCTCGTTATGCTCAACATCTCGTACAAGGCGTTCTCCGGTGAGCTCCCAGACACGCCCTTCTTCCAGAAGCTTCCGCTCAGCGACATCGCGGGCAACCACCGCTTGTCGTGGCGCCGCGCGCGGCGATGAGGCCTCCCCGCACGCTGTTGTCTCGTGGCTGAAAGCCGGTGATGACGATCCTGGTGGTGGTGAGCGCTCTCCTCCTCCTGACGGCCACCTACGCGCTCGCGCGGTCGCGGCGGCGCAACGGTGTCATCCACGGGCACGGAGCCGACGAGATGTCGGAGGTGACCCTGTACCAAAAGGTGGACGAGGTGGTGCGCGCGCTGACGTCGGCGAACGTGCTCGGCACGGGGGAGCTCGGGCATGGTGTACCGCGGGGCGCTCCTGAACGGCGACTCCCTCGCCGTGAAGAAGATGTGGTCGTCCGACGAGGCCGTTCTGCGCCAAAAGACCGCGTCAAGAGGAAACCGCGCGGGAGAAGGATCAGCACGACTCAAGAGCCGCGTAAAGTCACACGGAACTGGCTCAGTTTTTCCAAGTGCCTAAATGTTAGGAGGATGAATTCAGAACTGTTGGAGAGATATTTTTTCTGATTTTGCTAAAAACCAGGTATTAGGAAGACAAATATGGAACTCTAGGAGATGCTCTTAGTAGTACAAACTACGGAAAATCCCAAATAGCCTAAAAGTGATGGTAATTTCAGTCCACCAATCTCGACCATCCAATCCATTGATCCAGGGGATTTTCCTGATTAATCCATCATGTTGCGTCGATCTTGAAAACATATAATTTGATTTGGGAGAGAACTTAACCTCTTTTTCGCATTTGATTATCTGAATTGAAAAATCTGGTACCTATAATACAGAGAATATATATACTTGGGTTAGCCCTGTCGCTGCTGCAGCCTGCATTCTAAACTCTGCTGTCGCCGACAACTGGGCCCAGGGTCTTTGTAACAGTACTCATACAACGGAGCCACTCCCTGACATGTGGGCTCCACTCCATCCCTTGCCTTATAGCTACTCGTAAAGAACTACTACTAGCAGTAATGAAAGTACTACACCGACAAGGTCCTGTGCAGCAGCGACCGCGCCGACCAGCCGCCGGCGCCGGTACCACTGCCTCGGAACATGTCGTCGAGGGCGATGACGAGCGCCATGGCGAGCGGCGCGCCGAGGCGTGGCCCCGCCACAACGAGGCGGAACACGTCGTCGCCGACGTTCTCCTTCCTCTGCACCTCGGCCACGACAGCGCCCCCGCGCGCGGCGTCGCGCACCGTGCAGGCACACCGCCCGTAGGAGCCCTCCACCACGTACGACGCCGCCGCCGAGGCCTCGGCGCCCGGTGTGGCGACGCGCGCCAGCGTCTTGCAGGCGCTGGTGGCGCCGAGGAGGCGGCCGGCGGCGTGGCGGCGGACGGAGAGCAGCGGCGTGGCCCTCTTGTCGGCGTCCGCGTCGCCGTCGTAGATGACCCAGCAGCGCTCGGCCAGCCCGAGGCGCGTCTTGCGGCGGACCGTGAGGAGCGGCTTCCCCTTGGCGTCCATGAGCACGACGTCGGCGGCGCGGCGGTTCCCGCCGGCGTAGCAGTCGACGCGGAAGGCGAGGTCGCCGCGGGCGTCGAAGACGGTGAAGCCGTCGCAGTTGAAGAGCAGCGACTTGCGCCACACCGTCAGCACCGTGGGTGGCTCATCTCCCTCGGCCGCCGCCAGGGCCGGGCCACCGGTGGCGCCGCCGGGCTCTGGTGGAGACACGGCGTTGGGGTGGACCTTGGCCATGATTCCTCCTGCTGCTTTTCCTCCTCTGTTTGTTTCTCTCGATCTTTCAGGTGTCCTCCTCTGCTTCGGTCTAGCTTGCATGGAGGTGAAGAGGAGTTGGGGGCAGAGGCGTGGGGAGTTTATTATACCCGAGGGCCGGCCGGCGGCCGCGTGAAGAAGACGGCGATCGCATGTGACCATCTTCTCTGCTCTGGGGACCTCCCCTGCTCTTGGTGACAACTGACCATCTCGCTGATCTCACCATCCCTGTATTACAGTACCGGAAAGTTGGCGGCGAATATTTCCCACCTTTATTTCTTCCGATTTTTCAACTGAACAAATATTTCTATATCTATTTTTGCCGTGGGAGAGAGGAGGAGGAGGAACCTGATTCTTCGCCGCCCACATCGACTCTTTCAGTTCATCCACTCCATTTTCTGGTTCTATCAGGTCTCGACATGCTTGCGCCAAAGTTATTCTCGATGACGCGGAAGTAGTGGTCGGCGACGAAAAGAACCAAAATCTTGGGAGAACGGCGTAACGGAATGGCTACTGGCTTGCCGGCCAGTAGATTGATTAAAAAAGAAAGAAAGAAAACTTACCAGCCAAGGTCCTCTTAACGACTTCATCATGCACCATAGAGCAGATAAAGTCACTTTTTTTTTTACTTCACGAGCTTTGACTCCTCGTAAACAAGATGAATCCACTTTTTTTTTTTTACTTCACCAGCTTTGACTCCTCTGCGTAAACCAATCTAAGCTGGTGAAGAAAATCTCTAAACACAGGCTTTTGCTTTTCTAGTCGCATAAAGGCAAAATAGCCATTTTCATCCCTAAACTATCGTCTGAGGCTCAGTTTGGTCCCTAAATTTTAAAAGTGTCCACTTTTGTCCTCAAACAATAGATTTGCATGTCAATCTCGTCCATCCCCCTTTATGGCTTGCTTCGTGGCCAACCATACATGTGAAATAACGTTCCTACCCTTTACTCCCTCCTTTACCTATCGACTAGAGGCTCACGGTGTTTCCCTCTCTTCAGTTTTCCCCCACTCAATGTTCTTCAAGCAATGTTTCAAGCTACAATAAATCGACAACTTTTGATAAAAAATCAAATGAATCCTGTTGCAATCAAAATTTAGTATAGTCCACTCATTAACCCTAGCTCCAATAGCTTTGTACTCACCTCCACAACGCGGGCAGCTTCATGAGCGCTAGAACTCGACGCCCTGGGATCCGGCGGTCTTCTTGGCGTTGACCTTCTCCATTTCCCTCTCCCCTCACTAGATCCATGCGCCATGGAGACACCAGACATAGGCACAACGACAGCGGTGGCCTCTGGCAAAGGAGCGAATGAACCAGAGGGAAAGACGAGATGGGGAGACAGGGGAGAGGAACCAGAGGAAGCAGATGGGGGAGAGGAAATGGGAAACCCGCCGGCCAATCTCACGGCTCTTCCTCCCCGACGGAGACGATAAAAAGACAAGGAGAGAAAACAGGGACAAGAGGGAGGAAACGGGGAGATGGAAACGTAGTGAGCTGGAGGGTAATAAAGGAGGGAGCGAGGGGTGTCGGTGTTTTGAGTAAACACCAACAAGTAAATTTGTGTTATTGCGCGTCTGGCCAGATGGTGTGCTAAAAAGACACAAGGTTTATACTGGTTCGGGCAGAATATCCCTACGTTCAGTTCGTGGCTGTTGCTTGTGTTATTAGCACTGAAAAGTTCGTAACAGGGGCTACAAACGGGCGAGAGAGGGACATGTCCCAAGTCTCTGATGGAAAGGTCGAATGGGTGCTGAGAGCTTAGTCGCTACTCAGCTATGTGTGATGTGATGCGTAATGTGTTTTTTCGATCCCCTTAGTGGGGTTCCCTGCCTTCCCTTTTATAGGCCAAGGGAGAGCAGGGATTACAGATGGGAGAAAAGAGAAAAACTAGAGGCAAAGGAAATCCTTCAATAACGTTCGGGTCTTCCTTTTCCTCTGTGCGGGCCCCAATAACATGGCAGGCGGGGACAGGGATAGCTCCACGCCGGGTGCATATCCGCTGACCCTGACAGGGCCGCGCTGGGCGTCTGTCCGCTGACGATGCCATGTCCTAGCATTGTTAGCGAGTTGTCACGTCCCATCCCGTCCCGGCGGGCGACGCAGTGGACCAAGGTGCTGATCCACGGCCATACAGGGAGCAGAAGGCGCAGTGACCGCACGTCCATTACTGTAGGTGATGCGAGTTCCCTCTTGGACCGTAGTGGTTGTCATGAGCTTCCGTCAGGATCCATGCCCGAGGGCAAATGGCGGCGCCCACAACACTGTAGGCAAATGTCGGCGCCTACAACATTGTTTTGGGCTCTGACATGCCTGGAAGGTCACAAAGTGCCCTTCTTGTCATATCCTGATGGTACTTTCCTGCAGACGTGTAGGGTACGGTCATCGGTATTGCGGTTGACTTGAGTGCCCTGCCTTATCTGCGCGCGTTGTTATGTAGGAGTCACGCGCAGACGCCGGGTGAGGCGGAGCTAGCCCTCGAACTTTGGGTCGAGGAGGAGCTGGCCCTCGAACGTCGGGCGAGGCGGAGCCAGTCCTCATACGTTGGGCGAGGCGGAGCCAGCCCTCAAAAGTCAGGCGAGGCGGAGCCAGCCCTCGGGAGTCCGCCTGAGCCGGAGTCAACCCTCGGGGGTCAGGCAAGACGGGGCCCGTGGCCGCAGCGCCCACTGAGGCAGAGCCAACCCTCAAGGGTTAGACGAGGCAGGGCCCATGGTCTCGGTGGCCGAACGAGAAGTGCCCCGGCAAGCAGTGTAGTTGCGCTCTTGATCGCACGGATGAATCAATGTTGACGGTCATTAGCTTCTCCTCTTTGGATACCCTAATATTGGTCCCCGACAGTAGCCCCTGAGCCCCCATGCGATTCGAGTAGAATTGTCTGGGGGATTTTTTGACTTGCCAGTGGGTGCGCGCGAGCGCACCCGGTGGGTGTAGCCTCGAGCCAGTGGAGGAGTAGAATACTCCTTTGGAGGGTTTTTCGAAAGAGAGGATTCTGAGAGCCCTAGCCCTCTATTGTTGCCCACGGCATGCCATGAAGATGGTGGTTTCTTCTTCATCCGAGGTCGGACCCTTCACGGGTATGGTCGTGAGATTTGGTGGTTGTTTAGCTAGATAGTTTGATTGGGGTCCCGATATCCCATTTGTGGGGATCCGGTCAGGGTAAGACTGACTGAGACTTAATCGTGGGCCAAGATGCCCGAGGCGATCATGTGCCTGGGTGCTGGCCACTTGCGGGGCCTAGCTCTTTCCATCCTTTGTCGTAGGGGCGTTTGGAGTAGCTGTTGGACCCGTTGATGGGCCAGCTGTTGGACCCGTTGATGGGCCAACTGTCGGACTCCTAGGCCTAGACGTGCCGTAGATGCGCTTTTGATCCATATTCCTCTTACTCATAATGAGTCCCAGTCCGCCCAGTGAGGCAAAATGTCCGGCGAGTTTCTTGAAAGAAAGGATAGGAACTGTGTGCGCGTATCCCGTGGCATGACGTTGTGACAGATCGTGGGAGGCGCGGAGATCTTAGCGGACGGTTGGTTTCCTCGCATCCGTCGTCCCTATAAAACTAAAAGGTTCGCCCCAGGGTTTCATACTTTGCCTCTTTGCCTTCGCATCTGGCACCTCTGCCACCAATCGCCTAAGCTCCCCACATATGCGTTTCAGCCATCGTCAAGTTCGCATCCACCCACCCCCATCTTCCAATGGAGCCGTGGTGCCGCTCTAAAATCACCCTCTAGCGCTTGGAGGGCCTTGTCCACTGCGGTCTTCTCTGCGCACGGACCACCGCAGAGGAGTGGCGGCTGCCCGGTGAGGAGGACGTACCATTGCCGCCCGATGGCTACGTTGTCTTATTTGTGCGCATCCATGAGCGCGGGTTCGCCACCCCCGCCCACAGATTCCTTCGAGGATTGCTGCACTATTACAAGATAGAGTTGCAGCACCTCAACCCCAATGGGATCCAACACATGGCGACGTTCTGTGGTGGCACTTCTTCGTCGTCACCCTCCAGAAGAAGAGGGAGAAGAGGCAGGAGCTGAATATGCCGATGGGATGTGCCGGCATGCAGCTTTGGAATAACCGGGTCAACGACTACCCGGCAATGCGGCTGTCGACCTCCAACAAGGGGTGGCATTCATATTAGTTTTATCTCAAGAACTATGCCGCCGCCCCCTTACTGGAGTTTACCGGGCGCTTAATTGAAGAGGCCCCAGATTCATGGAGGAAGTGGGGTGTCCCGGAGAAGGACAAGAAGAGGATCCAGGCCCATCTCGCTGCCATCCGCTTCCTGAAGGAGAAGGGGCTGAACGGGTCGGGGATCATCGGTGCCTACCATGCGAGGAGGGTGGCGCCACTAATGAGGCACGTGCTTCCCCTGTACGCGATGGCTCTCGGGGCATCATTCGATGGGACGACGCTTGCCGAGGAGGCGCTCTCCCCCTCCGAAGTCATGCAGCGCATCAAGGAGGCGATGGAGCCTTCTCGGGACAGCGTGGGCGCCCCTCTTGATTTTGTGTACCTAGTGCCGGGGCATCCCCCGATGCGGCCGAAACCAGGGTACATTGTCCTTGTAAGTTTTCTCTTCCTCGCGCCTTCTTCTTCAATTGAACTTCTGACCCCTTGATACTGACATTGAGATTGGGGGACCAGTCGAGGGACCTCATCCTCACAGATCTCCTAGCTCCGTTGCCGAGGGATCCATCCGTGTGGGCGACGAAGCAACAGAGAAAAGCAAAGGAGGACAAGAGGAAGAAGAGGCAGTAGAAATTGTGTGCTCGGGAGCGAGGGGAGGAAACTGATAGTGACGACAACAACGACGAAGAAGAAGATGATGAGGTAGTTGATGACACCGAGCGTGATGGCCTGGAGAGCGAGGACATGCTGATAGGCACCCGCTCATCCTTGCAGGGGTGGGGACCTTTCCCGTTTCATGGAGGGGAAAGCACGTCCATGAGGCCGACGGAGACGGGGTGAAAGGTCCTTGTGTGGTTTTGGTAATTGAGTGACAACCTAGGTGGACTAATTGTGTTTATGTGAGTTACACAGGTGATTAGTCCACAGGTACATATGTGTAAGCAACATATGCCATGAATGTGAAAATGGCTTGGAGATGTTGCAAAGCTCACACATGTGATGATGAAGGAGCTTATTGCAAATGAGACATGACATTGAGTCATGTGATCAAGGTGGAGAAGATCAAGATAAGACTGGGCTTGATGGACCGGTTGCAAGCGTGAAGGGCAAGTCGGAGGCTTTGGAGTGATGGACCGCGTGGCGGTGAAGCTTAAGGAAGACTTGGCGCCGATGGACGATGGCAACGGTGAAGAGCAAGTGAAGTCAAGATCGATGTACCAATATCATCATGTGATGATATGAAGTGGATCATATCATTGTTGATCGTGTTGGTGCATGTGTTGCATCGACATTGGAGGAGATGGAATGGAATGCGCAAGACAAAGGTATAACCTAGGGCATTTTATTTCACCAGTCATAGGTGTGTAGAGAAGTTTATGACCGGGTTTAGGATAGATGGCCGTACTATCAAGAGGGGCAAACTTGTTTGCATATCGGTCATCTAGTGCCACTCGAGTGATCTAACTTTGCATCGTTGCTAGGATCGAGTGGCGTGGCAAGTTGAGTGGCTAATCCTTTGGAAAATGATTGTGAAATTTCTAACACACATACACGTGGTGGTGTACACTTGGTGGTGTTGGCACATTTACAAAGGAGGTGGTGTTTGCAGGGTTGAGATGGGTTTGGGTCCAGATTCGGCGCTTTCGGGAAAATGGAATGCCTATTTTCTATTGCGCCGGATGCAAATTCTTGTGGTTGGCACATTGGAGCAAGGGTGAAGAAGTTAGAAGTGAAAACGAGTTGATCGCGAAGACGCTGGCGTCAGTCTACTGACCGGACGCTGGGTCTGAAAGCACTGGACCCTGACAGCGTGTGTCTGGTCAAACTGATGGGTCTGCGCAGTACCATGGGTATTGCACCGGACGCTGATCTGTGTCCGGTCAAGGTGGACCGGACGCGTCCGGTCGAAGAAATACGCCTCGAGGAGCTTACTGGAAACGACCGGACGCTGGGGTTGCTGCGTCCGGTCAGTTCATGCTGGAGCATCCAGTCGACAGATGACCGTTGAGATCCAGTGAACAACGTTTGAAGGAGGGGACACGTGGCGTGCATCGCACGACCGGACGCTGAGGTCCAGTGTCCGGTCGATCGGACCGGAGCGTCCGGTCGTCCTGACATTTGCCCAGTGAAGGGGTAACGGCTAGTTTAGCCCTTGGGGCTATAAATAGAAGTGGCCCTCGGTCATGGCTGGTGTTGAGCACCTAAGGGGACTTAGTGTCCATGCTTGTGAGTGCTTGGGAGCCCTCCATCACACATATACTTGATAGTGATCATTCGATTGTGTGAGTGAGCGATTCTAGTGCGATTGCATCATGAGGTTGCATCGAGTGGCACTAGGTGATCGAGTTGCAAGCAGGTGGTGCTTGTTACTCTTGGAGGTTGCCACCTCCTAGACGGCTTGGTGGTGGTCTCCATCGAAACCCGCAAGAAGCTTGTGCGGGGCTCCGGAGAAGAGCTTTGTGATGGGCATTGTGCTCGCCCTACGGGAGCCGCGAAGAGCAACTTTAGTAAAGCGTGTCATTGAGCTACCCTCACTCAAGGGGTAGGTTCTTGCGGCGCCCGACGTACGGGCTTAGCGGGTGATGCTAATTAGCCGCCGAACCACCAAGTGAGCGGTCGACACAACGGGGACTAGCGTGTTGGCAAACACGTGAACCTCGGGAGAAAAATCATCGTGTCAACCTTGTTCTTCCCGTTGGTTTGCTTCCCATTACACAAGCTTGCATTTACTTTCATATATATTAAGCTTGTGTAGTTGCTCTTATAATTAGATAGCTTGTGTAGCTTGCTAATTACCTTCTTGCTTGTGTAGCATAGAAGTAGCTCCCTTGCGTGGCTAATTTGGTTTTACTAACCTTGTTAGTCACATTGCTTAGTTTGTGTAGCTAAGTACTTGCGCTCTCTAATTAGGCATTGGTTGCCTTGTTATTGAGCATTGCTAGTGAGCATAGTTAGTTTTGTGCTTTTGCTTACTAGCATGTGTAGGAGCTCTCTTGTTGCTTAAAATACTAGTGGCATAGGTTTGTGTAACCTTGCTCTTAGAATTGTTTAGGAGAGCTCTAGCTAGCCCGGCACCTTTGTTGCATAATTGGTATCTTAGCAAGGTGCTAGTGAACATATATAGAGGGTGTAGTCTTGGTTAGACCGATTGTTTTAATTCTGCATTTGTATCGGTTAGCCGACGCGATTAATTTTAGAAAAGACTATTCACCCCCCCTCTAGTCCGCCATCTCGACCCTTTCAACAGGCCAGACCATCGGCCTACCCTCAAAACCAGTAGGGTCGGGTGGATCTGCCGCCGCGCCCAAGGTGCCAGCGGAGGCGGTGGCCCCGTCGCCGCGCCTCAAGAGCTAGCAGGGGCGAGCGGATCTGCCACCGTGCCCGAGGTGCCGATGGAGGGGGGGGGGGTGGCTCTGCCACCGACCCCCAAGAGCCAATAGGGGCGAGCGGGCCTACCGCTGTGTCCAAGGCGCTAGCTGAAGGGGGTGGCTCCGCCGTCACGCCCGAAGACGCAAGGGAGGCAAGCCCCTCTGCCCAGGAGCAGGGGGCGGGCTCGAAATAGCCCCGCCTCGATGAGGTGGAGCAGGGACCTGGGGGTTCATCCCCTAAATGTATCCACTGCCCAACAACACCAATGTAAGTCACCAACTCCTCTGTTTTCTCTGTTTTCAGTGTCACTTATGCCTTTTATTTCTTACAGCGTCTTGAGGCGGCGTAACCTTTTGGCGCTGGCTCCCAAGAAGAGCGTCGCCCTTTAGGTGAGGTGGCGGCCGTTGGTCGACGCGGCACCCATTTCGAGCAGGAGCAGCTCCGGTGTTACTGCCTCGTCGGGCGACCAGGCACTGCCCGTGGGGCTTCCGTGCCCTCAGCGGGACAAGCGGGGTGGACGGAGCTGCCCGCGAGGGAGGCAATTCCACTGCCGACATCGGGGTGGACGGAGCTGCCGCTCGCGCTTGTGGCGCCGACCGCTGCGAGCACGATGCCACCGGTCGAGGGCCCGCCAATGCAGGTGGAGGTGGCAGTGGCTGTGATGGGCGAGACACAGTCAGATGCCACTGTGGTGGTGCCCAAGGTAGTGGCACGATCCGCGCTACCGGTGGCCCAATTGACGGCACCCGACGTGGGCCGGATGGAGGGGGACGCAGCCGAGGGGGTCCTTGGATGTTGCGACGGTGGCGGAGTGGACCAGTGGGGAATCGTCCCTAGCCTTGACATCGGGGGGCAGCCATTCGCCCTCATGGGGCGAGCCCCTGCTCCGGTGGATGAACCCGCAAGACCCAATGTTGACACTCTTCGCCCTCGACGATGCTACTGAGAGAATGGAGCGGGAGAGTCTTGATGAGGGGATTACGGCCACGCTAAAAGCCTTGGACCATGCCAGGGGCGCCCTGCGTGAAGTCATCGTTCCCACTGGTCGGGTATTCACTCGACCTTGCCACTCGCCCTGCTTTTTCTTCATGTTTTTTGTGTTCTGACCATCATCTTTTTTCAGTCCCTTAACGCTCACAGCCGGGAGAAATCCTGGTTCCTTCATGAGGAGAAGGAGAGCGGGGACCGCCTCATCGAAGAGGCCTGGCTACGTGGGGATGTGGCCGCCCAGCTTGCTGCCGCGCCAACAAAGGGTGGCCGAGCTAACTCCCCTGGCCGAGGAGGTGGACAGTCTCTGACTGTGGGAGGCCGAGGCCCGTCGGCATGAGGAGGAGACCGAGAGGGCGTTTGAGGCCCTGTCAGCGAGGGTGTGGCAAGATGAGGAGGAGGCCTCTAGAGTCAGGAGGGAGCGGGACTAGCTACTCTAGAGGGACGCTGAGACCCGCCAGTGGATCCTCGATGTCCTGGCCAAGGCTGAGAAGGAGCGGGACCTAAAGCTTGTTGCCGAGGAGAAGTTCGTAGCCCTGGAGCGAAGGGCAAGTCAGGATGCCGAGGCGGTCGCCCGTCTATGCATGGAGCGAGACGAGCTGCTCCAAACCACGGGGAGACTCTGCTCGGAGTGTAGCACGGCCCACGAGGAGCGTGACCAGGCTGTCCGAGAGCGCAATGAGGCACAGCAGAGGATCGGCTCCCTCTAGGTCGAGCTCAGAACCGCTACAACCCAGAGGCTAGAGGCCGAGGAAGTCTCTGCCAGGCTAGCCACGGAGCTCGCCGAGGTGAGGAGGAACCTTCAGGCAAAGAGCGACGAGCTCGGTATCCTAAGCGCTGCCCTTGGAGTGGTCTGCGATGACCTAGAGGTGGTGCGGTCGGAGGGGACTAGTTCGCTCACAGCCCATGTCGTCGATATCATGGTGTGGGTGCGCCAGCTCAAGAGGGACGCTGTTCGCGCCGGGGTCACCCAAGCCTTTGCAATTGCTCGTTCGCATTATGCGGATAGTATTGGCTTGGAGATGATGAGCCTCGGTTTCGCACCTAGCTATGAAGCCTCTGAGCTAGACGAGATAGAGACGGCGGTGGCTCCTCTTGCATAGGATCTGGCGAACAAAATTGAAGATATAGTTCTCCCCCGGAGGGGATAGTTAGTCGAATAGGTCGAATGAACACTATTGTAATCTGTGAATAAGCGTCGACCTTTATGTATCTTAAAAACAATTTCATAACTTTGTTTTGTTTAATTGAACTTGTTTTCTTCCCTTTTTGTATGCAAAAAAGGGCTCACGTATTCCGACCCTTCCGTTCGTTAAGACCATAGGGCCTGAGGTTTAAGAGCAGAACTTTGATCATGCTGGTGAGCAAAGACACCGTAGCCGCCGAGGCGTAGGCTTTTTGCAGTCCGACCAGGGATGCTCAATTGTTCGTTTCCACAAACCTTTCCGCTAGACTTAGCATGAGGAAGAGGTCTGATGCGGCGACTGTTTCAGAAAAGGTGTACTTATACCTTTATCAGCCCCCAAGTGAGATCCGACCCTTTGCCGTTGCTGGGGTCGGATGTCACTGAAAATTGAGGAGAGGATAGCAAAACTTAGTAGGAGAAAGCATCTCTTGTATTCGCATGTACCCCCTCCCTAGGATCTTAGCTATCAGTCGATGTTTCACCACCGATAGCCTGCCATGGGGGTACTCGGGGCAGTTTGTTCGGGCTTCAGCATATGCAGAACTTGACGATAAACGCAAGAGACAGTTGATTTATCCTGGTTCGGGCCCTCGACCGTGATCGAGTAATAACCCTACGTCCAGTCGGCGTTAGCCTTTGCGTTGGATTCATTGTCCAAAAGTGTTCTCTCTCCTGCTCCCCCGATCTAAGGAGCCATGCCCTCTTTTATATAGTCAGGAGACCAAAGTCCTAGTCGGTTTACAATGTAGAGTCCTAGTAGGATTACAGGGTAATATTACTACTAGGATTACATGGAAGGAATCCTAATCAAACTAGATCTCTCTTCCTGGCGGGGTATCCTGTGGGTCCCGCGTCGACAAGCCCCCGAGCACTTCATGGTTGAACTCTAGAAACCTTATCAAGTGTCGCCCGAGTGCTTTCTGGAGTGAAACCATGTAGCGCTTCTTGAGATCTTCGAGTGAAGCACACCCAGCTGGGTGTAGCCCCCGAGCCTCTTGCTATTTGGAACAAGAAGCTGGAGGGTCTTGTCTTGAAATTGCTTTGATTCTTCGTCGAAGGGTTCCCGAGCATATACCCGGGTTCTTTATCAAAAAGAACTCGGATATAGCTCTGTCTGGGTTCTTTTTGTCGTGAGGCCTTGAAGTGGTCTGTCTTGAAGAAGTCTTCTTGTTGATGTGCGTTTTTTCGAAGAAAAAAGTGCACTCACTGAGTATAGCCCCCGAGCCTCTTGCTATTTGAAACAAAAAGTTGGAGGGTCTTGAATCTTATGTTGTTTGAAAACTCGTGTCTTGAAGAAGAGTAATGAAAGTACATATAAATATGCACGTGCATCCTCATATTCGTGCTCATCTTGCCGACGCAAAAAATCTTCTCGTTCGACCATGATCCGATCCGAGTAAGGCAACCTAGATAATCCGTCAAAAGGCTTCGGGTGGGCAGTCCCCTCACCGGAGACCTCATATCACCCCCACCTTAGAATTTCCAAATCACCGCAACAAGGATGACCTTAGCTGTCGAGTAGTTGATCGTGCTCAGACATGTGGTCGAGTAGTCGAACGTCCTGGCGACTTGTAGAGCAACAACCGAGTAAGACAGCACAGAGAGTGTGTCTCACCCAACGAAGTAGTGGCCAAGTAAGGCAGCCTGCGGTGGGCGAGCTCCTTACTTGATGATGTGGTCCAGAAAATGGTTCCCTGCAAAGTAATCATACGAAAGTATGTAATAATTGATATACAGGATATCAAATTGGAAGTATGTCCCAGTATTATAAAATGCATATTAATTTTTTCATGTCTTACTCTTACTAGGCTATGTAATTTCCCTAGGTAGGTAGCCTATTACGTTTAAACACCTCTCGCACCTTACCGGCGAGTAGGCTTCACGGATTAAGGCCTCAGCAACCCAGGTAAATTAACATCCGTTAAGAGAAGACATTATAAAATGCATATTAAATTTTTTCGCGTCTTGCTCTTACTAGGTCATGTAATTTCCCTAGGTAGGTAGCCTGTTACGTTTAAACACCTCTTGCACCTTTCCGGCGAGTAGGCTTCACAGATTAAGGCCTCAGCAACCCAGGTAAATTAACAACCGTTAAGAGAAGACATTAGAAAATGCATATTAAATTTTTTCGCGTCTTGCTCTTACCAGGCCATGTAATTTCCCTAGGTAGGTAGCATGTTACGTTTAAACACCTCTCGCACCTTTTCGGCGAGTAGGCTTCACGGATTAAGGCCTCAGCAACCTAGGTAAATTAACAACCATTAAGAGAAAACTTGAGTAGTCGGGGATGCAACTATAGTAGAGCCGCGGAGGCATATGGATAATATCCGGAGATATATGACGATTAAAGAATATTTGAAAAAATATTAAACCATGACTTAGCTTGATTGACGGTCGCGTGATAGAATTAGCGTGCAATCCCGATGTTCAGGCTTTGAATCCCCCGAGCATCAGCTTGACCTTTATGGCCGAGTAGTCGGTCACTACAACCAAGTAGTCGGTCACCACGACAGAGTACTTGGACATGCGAGCGAGTAGTCGGACACCGCAGCAGAGTAGTTGGACACCGCAGCTAGTGGTTTGTTTATGAAATTGGATCAGTCGCAACATCCAGTTGAGTAGGTCACAGACCAATCCATGATCGACCGGACCCGTCCCAGACCAGTACGTTGAGTCCGAGTAATCCTTGTAGCTTCCCGTGAACATGTGATAGGATTCAAAAAATCAAATTCGCTTCTACACCTTCTAGGTTGTTGCTGTACATCATATGCTTGTAGATTGCTTTTGTTCGTGACGGATCATGGTTGGCTGGCATGCATGACACACGTTGATGCAAGCATGACGAACTTGCTTGTTTTGTTGAGAGCATGCACCAGCACGTGAAGCCATAATATCTTGAATATCTTGGCTAGCTTTGATGTCGTCCTGCTCTTGATCGAGCCGAGTAGTTGCCAAGTAGAAACAGAGTCGTACTCGGCGAAACAGAGTCGAAATCGGTCATCAGCGTAGTCGACATCGGTGGGATGGAGTCAGAATCGGTCATTAGCAGAGTCGAACTCGATCGAGGCATAGAAGAACACTGCCGCAACACGAGTGGAGGCCTCGCCCTATATGTGTGCCGCAAATTCACCGCCTTTGGTATGCAGCAGCAGCTTGAATTCTCGTTCGGTACAGACGCCGCGATGGCGCTGCTAACTGACACGTATCTTTTTGGAGGCTTTGAGCAGAGGACCGCCGGCTCTGTATCTCGCCGAGACATGAAATCGAACTTCGGATCTGGACTTTAACTCAGCCTTGGACTTAAATGCCAAGGGAGATGTCGAGCGGAACAAAGAACTCCGAGCAATAGATTGATCATCAGGACCACGACGTTGATCTTAAGGTCCGTCGAGCTCTCGAATGCAAATTCGCCGAAAGCCCCTACCTGGCGCGCCAGCTGTCGATGTTTCACCACCGATAGCCTGCCACGGGGGTACCCGGGGTAGTATGTTCGGGCTTCAGCGTATGCAGAACTTGACAGTAAACGCAAGAGACAGTCGATTTATCCTGGTTTGGGCCCTCGACCATGATCGAGTAATAGCCCTACGTCCAGTCGGCGTTAGCCTTTGCATTGGATTCATTGTCCAAAAGTGTTATCTCTCCTGCTCCCCCGATCTAAGGAGCCCTGCCCTCGTTTATATAGTCAAGAGACAAGAGTCATAGTCGGTTTATAATGTAGAGTCCTAGTAGGATTACAGGGTAATATTACTACTAGGATTACATGGGAGGAATCCTAATCGAACTAGATCTCCTCTCTTCCTTGCGGGGTATCCCGTGGGTCCCGCATCGACACTATCATTCTGCGCCCGTGCATTTGGTCTCCTCGCAAGTCCAACCTTCCTCGAGCCCCCCACGCGTAGCGGGGATTCGATCGAGGGTCGGCTCGTTTTTGTGACTGTCGCCCCGTCCGCAGTTTCTGCAACCGGAGGGGTTGAGTTAACGCCACTTGCCTCGATGGCTCGAGTGATACGCTCGGTGAGCTCGTAACGGGCATGTTCAAATGGAATCCGGTTCCGTTGCTTGTGACGGGGTCAGCAAAGCCCTCGTGTTGCATTCCGTCCTTAACCCGCCTTCTAACAGATTCCCCCTCAACGGGAGTCTATGGGCTCGGCTAGAGGTTTGGATCGAATGAGAAGGTTGAGATGACCTTGACCGCTTCTAGGTGGGACGGGCAAAGGCCAATGTGGCTCATCTACGTTTTCCCCCTAGTTTTTGTTCGACGCGAGGCGGCCTCGGGCCCTTCGCGAGCCGGCCTTCGAACCTCGGTCTCTCGATCTAGGATCAGGCGGCTCGAGCCCCCGAGCCCCGTGGGGTTCGATAGGGGTCGGCCCTATTTCATGCGTCACCCCATCCTTGGTTTCCACAACCGGAGGGGCTGAGCTGATGACACTTGCCTCGATGGCTCGAGTGTCGCGCTTGGTGAGCTCGCTAACGGTTATGTTTGAGTGAAATACGGGTCTATCATCCACTGATGGGGTCGGCAAAGCTCTCATGTGGCATTCCACTACTTCTTAACCCGCCTCCCGGTAGATGCCCGAGCCGTTCGATAGGCTCGATTGGCTCATTGGCCTCTCCTCGATGGAGATTCTGTGGGCTTGGCTCAAGGTTAGAATCGAACAAGAAAGGTCGAGATGTCCCTATCCATTTCTGAGCGGGGTCAGGCAAGGCCGCTGGGGCTCATCTCGGTTTTTCTCCCCTAGCTCTGTTTGACACGAGGCGGCCTCGAGCCCTTCGTGGGCCAGTCTTCGAACCTCGGTCGGTCGCCGCTCATATCGAATGAGACGACTACCGCTTCGTGACGCGACGCGGAGCATTGTGATGCAGCAATTGCATATGCAATGCTTGGATGTATGAGATGAATGTATGAATGATTGAATGAACGAATGTATGAATAAAAATGGATGAATGAATGATCATATAAAGAAAAAGCGGGGGTCGGTAATGTTACCTCGGTGGTGCGAGTGACTGGTTCTGGGAGCTCTCACCGGATATGTCCGTGCGGGGTCCGAGTCCGACGTTCGTGATGGGGCCAGTGTAACCTGCACGAGCATACTAGTCTTCTGTATCTATCTCTCGGTAGTGGTCCGAGCCGTTCGATCGACTTGGGTGACCTAATAGCCTCTCCTCGATGGAGATTCCATGGGTAGGCCCCACCAAACCCTTCCCGAGAAGGTGGAGGTTAAGGTTTGGAGTGTGGAGACAAAGTCTGATCGCGCTGGTGAGCAAAAATGCTGTAGCCGCTGGGGCGTAGGGTTCTAGTAGTCCGGCCAGGTTTACTCAAAGTTTACACCTGCACACCGTGCCTCCAGTTTCTAAACATAAGGAGGGGTCGGGCAAAGAGAATGTCTAGCGAATAGACACTCCCGTCGGCCCTCGAGCGATGTCTGACCCCCTACCGTTGCTAGGGTCGGCGGCTTGGTATCGAAATTAATACGTTAAGTGAGTAAGTAAGGGTGCTTGTCTCTCGGCGGTGGTTTTGAGCTGTTCGATCGACTCGGGCACCGGTTTTACCTCGATGGTAAGAGTGATGGGTTCAGAAAACCTCCACTGGATGTGAGCGTGATCCTATCTACTCCTTACCCGTTTCTCGTTAGTGGCCAAGCCATCCGATCGACTCGTGTTACTTGTTGAGACAAGATTTTTCTACAGCAATAGAGAATGAGAACATCCCGCGCAAGAATTTAGTCAGGCAGGTAAGTCGAGCAATGAAATTGTGCAAAATGGACAAGCTCTTAATCCTCGTTATAGCAAATAGCTTTTTAGCTCTTCTCCCCTTTTTGTAAAAAAGGTTTAGTGCATTCCGACCCTTTCCATAGTTAAGGTCATAAAAGCTCATAGTGCGGGTGAGCTAGCTCTGATCACGCTGGTGAGCCAAGGCGCCGTAGCCGTTGGGGCGTAGGTTTTTCGCAGTCCGACCAGTTATACTCAGAGTTTGTTCCTGAAAACCTAGCTCCTAAGCATTAACGTGAGAAAAGGGGGCAGGCACAGAGAATGTTTGTAGGATAAATATACTCATATCAGCCCCCGAGTGAGGCCCGACCCCTTGCTGTTGCTAGGGTTAGATGTCACAAAGGATCAGGGGGTTTTGATAACGAAACTGATAAGAGAAAGTGTGCATTTATTAGGGATAGAAGTGACGTAGCTGCTCGATGTTCCAGGCATTGGTGAAGATTTCACCGTCGATGGTCTTGAGCTTGTAGGTGCCTGGACGGAGTATCTCCGCAACTACATACAGTCCCTCACATGGCGGGAAGAGCTTGTGGCGGTCCTTGTTGCTCTATATGAGGTGGAGGACCAGGTCTCTGACGTTGAAGGCTCGACCCACACTCGTCGGTTGTGGTACCATCGCAATGCCTGTTGGTACTTGGCCGAAGCGGAGGAGGGCAACGTCGCGCGCTTCGTCCAGCTAGTCCATGGCGTCCTCGTGGGACGCCCTGGCTCCTTGTTCATCTTATGCCTTGATCCTTGGCGCTCCATAGTCGAGGTCGGTTGGGAGGACGGCCTCGAACCGTAGACCATGAAGAAGGGTGTGTAGCCGGTGGCTCGACTGGGAGTTGTCCTTAGGCTCCAGAGTACTAAAGGGAGCTCGGCGACCCAGCGTGCGCCAAACTTGTTCAACCATTTGAAAATCCTAGGCTTGAGTCCCAGTAGGACCATGCCGTTTGCGCGCTCGACCTGCCCATTCATTCGGGGGTGTGTGACGGCGGCCCAATCGACCCAGATGTGGTATTCATCGCAGAATCAAAGTAATTTCTTTCCGGTGAACTACGCATGTCGTTGTCCGTGATGATGGAGTTTGGGACTCCAAAGCGATGGACGATGTCGAGGAAGAACAACACGGCTTGCTCGGACTTGATCGCGGAGATCGGCCGAGTTTCTATCCACTTTGTAAACTTGTCTACGGTGATAAGCAAGTGGGTGTAGCCTCCGGGCGTCTTCTTGAGAGGTCCGACCAGATCGAGCCCCCAGACCACGAATGATCACGTGATAGGGATCGTTTGAAATGCTTGGGCCGGTGGGTGAATCCGTTGAGCGTAGTAGTGACGAGCTCTTCCGTGCGACCCAACGTGGATAGCTGACGCGTGAATACACAACCAAATTAAATTAGACGGCTGGCTACTGGTCAATGGTTTAAGCCCTCCAAAATCAGAGCTCTGCGCCTGCGCGTGGAGCAAACGTGATGTGGACCCGTTGGAGCGGCATCAGTCATATATCACCACTCACAACATGGGCCCTGTTCGCTTGGAGAAATTTATAGAAATTTGAAGAAATTTGTGAGAGTGTGAACAGTGTTTTCAGCCGGGAACCGTGAATTCCGGCTGAAAAACTAACCAGCCCAACGAATGAGGCGGTGAAAAGGAATAAAGGAGCAACTGCTCTCCAAGCAAAATGACTTTTGGCACCACACCACAACCGGAGCTCTCTATGGATGCCATTATGAGTTTATGACCCTCTAGGCTTACGGCCCCAATGGTGCTGCAAGCTAGTTGTTGCTCTGACAAGTGGCTAAGAGTCTGGCTCACAACGTTTCCATATGCATAGTCTTTAATGCCCGCCACTTTTGAATATAGCACCAATCCGTCTAGCACGACCCGCGGTGAAGACGATTTCTTTTTTTTTTCGACCGGGTGTGTACTCATTTTACATTAAGAGGAAGAGAGTTTAAACCGTACATCATCGAGTGCGAGGCCGTTGATTTAGGCGAGCAGCCTCAAGCAACGTCCAGCTAAGAATCCTACCTGACTACTGGATCCAAGGTTTATGATTACATGGCAAATAAATGTTGCGACCAATAAAGATGGAACACAGCCAAAGGCGCGAAGCCCGCAAGCGCCCAGTCTTCGCCTTCCTTGATCGCCACCCTGACGACATCGAGCACCAAAGATGGCCTTGTCCCCAAAAAGTCGACAATTTCTTTCCTTCCGGATTGTCCAGGCGACAAGGAGCAGCAACGAGTCTAACAAGGGCTTGGACGCTAGGTCGATCCGGCCCTTCTGCTGCAGCCACCGCTCACCGAGTTCCTGTGCGCTGTCCGGCAATAGGGCCAGAGATGTATGGGCTCTAACAGCGCATGCCAAACTTGTCTGGAGAAGCCGAGGAACAAGTGGCTCACTGTTTCGGTGCCGACGGCAAACACACATCCCGTAGTTGCGAATTTTGGGGCTGAAAACAGCTCCCTGAATTGTTGTGAGAGAAAATGGAAAAAATAAGCTGAATATGGGGTGTTTTAACGCAGACAGGGACAGGGGACATCATGAGTTTCGTCTCTACCAAGCACAGCGCGGAGATGCGTTCTTGCATCAAGAACTCACGTACGACAGCTCTACGCGTGCGCATGTTCAGCCCTGGTTCAATCTAGATGAAAACGTTCTAAGCTAACATGATAAACTACTGTCACGACAGGAGGACAGGTGTTCACTGGGCGGCGCAAACGGCACCGAGTGCCCGCTGCTTCCTGCCCGGGAATAATACCTTCATCGCCTGATGCTTAGACGATGAGAGCGGCAGCTGATACACCATCTGGAACTCGTCAAAGGATGCTTCATCTGGAGCTCTCTCGTCAATCATCCACCTCTTCATGACCTTTCATGCTTGCGCCTCGGAGCTTCCTCTGAATCGCTCTTGGCGGCATCGAGCCTCGAATGCCCCCCAGCCTGTTCAACAACAAAAAATAGTAGCATGACTTAATATTTTTTGCTTGTCATATATATTTATTAATATCTTCTAGATAATATAATTATACAAAACACAACTAGATAATAAAATTATCGCAATGAAAAAAACCGAGCCGGCCCCCCTAAGTATAATTCCTGACGGCCAGCCCCCCTGGCCAAACGGGCACTCCTCGGTATCCAGTCCTCATCGTCGCAGGCAATGAACTCCTCCGTCGTGGTGTCGAAAGTATGGGCTGCTCTAGTGGCTTCTTGAATGAGGCAATGAACTCCTCCGTCGAGGAGACGACCAGAGCGTGTCGACCGTTGGCCTCTTCGTTTTGAGAGAGGCCAGGGCCGTGATCTGCGGCTTTGACTTGTAGTCGTTCCGGCGCAAGGCCCAGCAGCTCAGCCTCCATGTAGGTTGGCCCATCAGCAAAGCCCGGCGAAGGTGGCCCAGAGCTGAAGGCCTCCTCAGGTCCCGAGAGGCAGATATCGACCTCGCGGATGACGGTGTAGTGGTCCACGAAGCCCAGTGCACTGGGCTCGAAGAGAAAGAAGGGCCCGTCATCTTCACCAGCAGCGTAGCAGAGGGAACGGTCCATGATCAGATCGGGGTCGTCATCAAGCATCCTCCTCACGACGCCCCGATTCCCGTTCCCTAAGGTATGGGCCGCGCGGCGATGTGACTGGGTAGCAGAACTGGCCCACCGTGATGACGTCCGCCTGCTGACACGGCCAAAAGGTGGGCCCGGAACCGCGCCCGAGACTAGGGTCCTGCTCGGAGCCGAACCGCGTCGTCCGTGGCTGCGCCCCAGCGCCGCCAGAGTCAGTGAAGCGTGGCCAGAAGCCGTTGTAGTTGCTGTCGCCGTTGTCACTGTCGGAGTCGTGAAATTTTTGTATTTTGGTCTCTCTTGAAAACATTTTTTATAAAAAGACCTACGCCAAAACGTTTTCTGAAAATAGACTATTTTTAGGCGTCTTAGGACATGACGCCGAGGTATGCGGGTCGACGTCGACTGACACGACGCCGAGGTCTTGCCACGTCACGGACGACCCCGGTCGACGGCGACACGGTGGCGTGTGGGGTCCGACACGTCGGCGTCGTGTCAGCCAACGCCACGGGCCCAACCTCGGCACGGCAGGACAACGCGCCGAGCTATTGGCAGCATCCGGCGCGCGGCCCAGGCGGCCCAACAATGCATCGTGGCCCAGTAGCTCGGCGCGGGGTCACTTAACGCCGAGCCACCAGACTCGGCGCGGCCCGACTCAACGCCGAGGTCTGGTCCCTTGAGGCCGCGCCGAGGCCCCCTTCTTCTTCTTCCCTCCATTCTGAAGACCGTCGGCTCTCTGTCTCCCAAATCCCCCACGGCCCCCACGAAACTCTAACCCCCAAATGCGACCCTAGGTGCCTGAATCTTGTCTCCGGAAGCCTCCTCGAGGTAATGGTCCCTCCCCTCCTCCAATCTATCCGCGTAGATATGCTTGCATTGTCTCTAATCATGTGGAATCATGGGTGTATGGTGTTTTGGTATATATGTGTTTACATTTGCAAAATGTATGGCTTAGGATGATTGAGTGCATTGTTGTTTAACTGTTTTATGTGCTGAACATGTTAGGTTAGTTTGGTTTCTAGTTATTTTGGTCATTAGGGTTCTTTGTTTATTGTAGGCGTCATTAGGGTTAGTTATTTTTTGGTCATTAGGGTTAGTATGTATTTTAGTTATTTGTTGGTCATTACATTTCAATTTTTTATGACCAAGGTGTTTTGCCAAGGTACTCCTCTTTCCCCTCTTTCATTTCATCCATTTAGATTCGGTTGTTTTTGAACTTGGCATTATAGGTTTGGTTCATGTTCATGTCATCCGTGCAATGTATGGTGGTTCAAATGATTGAATGACCCAAATGTATGGTTGTTGTTGTATATGTTCTGGTTTATAATCATTGAGTTAAATTTTGTGTTTGTTGGGATTCAAATTTGCTTAGGGTTTGTAATGAAAAGCTTATTTGGGAGGTATGGTGATTTAGTGTTAGTAGCTTTACATTCGTTGCAAGGTACTTTGGATTGATTTTTTTCTACGTAATGTTATGATGCCAAGGCGTGGTAAAGCTCGTATTCCAAGGTAATCTCAATGTTTATTCATTATTTATGCAACAAATAGAAAACTCTAGGTTTAGGTTTGGTTCTCCGTTAATATGACTAAATTCTTTCAATTGTAGCTATGGTCGCCAGAGGGCAAATCCCTACGACCTAAAGCCTCTCTCTGAAGGTGTTCCTCGACCAATGTGCTTTTGTGGTGATCCTTGCAAGGTAGACATCTCTGAAGATGAGAAAACATATAGACAGAGGTACTGGATGTGTCCCAATTATGCATGGGAACCTACAAAGCAACAGCGCCGTGCATCGTTTGTGAGGAATTTTTATTGTGTGTTAATTAATTTTCTTGTGATATTAAGTATTGCTTATTTATTTGTTTTGTAACAATTTATTTTTCTTGCAGACCGTTCCACCACTGTGTGACTTTGAGCAGTGGATTGACACTGAGATCAAGGAGTCGGACAAGCAACATCTAGAAGGCCTGAAGGAGTGGGATGCGGAGGTTAAGGAGAGGTTTGAGCAGAGACGCAGATAGGAGGCTATAGAAAAGGAGCATAAGGAAGAGGAGGAAAGGAGGCGTGTTGCTACGTACAGGGCGGAGAGGGAGAAGAAGCTTGAGCATGTGCGCCAGGCGAAGGTAGCGATGGAGGAGAATCCCGATGCCCAGAGGAAGGGAAAGTGGCCTCGCTGCACTCAGTAGGTATTTGGTTTATTCACGAGCGATGTCGTGTAGCCCTAGACTTTTTTTACTATGTTGTAATGCACTCTGCTTTTTATTTCAGATGAACTTATTCCCTAGACTTTTTTTATTATATTGTAATGCACTATGCTTTTATTTCAGATGGTCTTATGGCCTGTACTTCGTTAACTATCCTAGGACTGTAGTGCTACTGTTTGTATCACTGAAAAGGCTACTTGTGCTGTTGCAGTCACTGAAAGGGCTGCAAGTACTGTTGTAGTCAATGAAAAGTCTATTTGAAAACTCGCTGAAAAGCCTAGATTCGTTTACTGTTGTATCCGTATACGCAATGAATTAATATCAGAGTGATGTACTGCATTTAGATGAAGTGACAAAACACAGGTGTAGCCTTTTCAGATGAAATGACCAGTCATGATTGTAGGCTTTTCAGATGAAGCATCTAGCCTTTGCAGATTTAATAAATGAGTACGCACACAAGTTTTTTGTCAAGTAGCATTCATGGTGAACCTGCCTTTATCTCTATATATAGTGCTCCATGTCTTGCTCCACATCCACACAACTTGTTTTCTGGTTTAGTTTTAGCAAATGTCGAGTGGAGGTTCCTTGAGTGGAAAGGGTTTCGACGGAGGGAGAGGAAAGGGGGTGAGGAAGGGACCTCCAATTGTGTGGGAGGGTTCTCTGGGTCCTGATTCTTTCGAAGAACCAATAGAGAAATTTCCTTTGGAGAGGAAGAGTGACTTCACCCGTGAGAGATCTCTTAGATCATACGACAAACACATTGAAGATTGGCCAAAATGCCGCCACAGTTTGGATTGCGTTGTGCAGATGTACAACGACTGTGACGGTGGAGGCCGTCGTTTCTTCAGATGCCCGCGAGGATTTGTATTTCCTTTGAACTCTCTCCTTTTTTAGATTTGCATTTGGTTTGTAGTAGTACTTATTGGTAGATGGGTTTTTAGGATTCAAGCTGTCCAGATAGCTGTGGCTTCACTAGATGGGTCGACCCTCCTCCTATCTATCCCCATCAACAGTACATCACATATCTACAGGGACGCATCTTTGAACTAGAGTATGGCCCTGGAAGTGGTAACAGGGACAAGTCGGACGACGACAACAGCAATGATGCAGAGGAGGCACTATGCAATAATCCGTACTGCCAGTGCCCGTACCATAAGAAGCACGGGCCTCCTTCTCCACCGCCACCGCCACCGCCACCGCCTCTGTCATTTGGGGGATACTGTGGGGAAGGCGCAACTCAGTTCAATATGTGGGACCGTTATTAGGACCAACCTTTGTTAGTCAATTCGAATGTGGAATGCTTGTATGAGTTGTTCTTCTCAATCCCCTAAGGCATGCTAGGTTTAGTTTGCAACATGCCATTGTTAGGTTTCATGTGAGTGTGTAATCGTAGTACCTTTGTAACATCTGTATCACTTGTTTCTTTCAATCCCTAAGGCATGGTAGGTTTAGTTTGTGACATGCCATTGTTAGTTTTCATGTGAGTGTAATCATAGTGCATTCGCTATTTTATAAATTGCAGTTTACCTATCTCTAAGTTTCATGTACTATGGTTGATTCCGAAACTCAAAAAAAGATTTGACTCTCTCTAAGAATAGGGGATTGAAATCGAACATTACAAATGAGAATAAAAGAAATAATAAAAGAGTACCGAAAAAGAATAATAAAAAAAGAAAAGGAAAAAGAAATAGAAGAAAAAAAAGAAAAAAGAGAATGGCGTCGAGTCAGCCCACGCCGAGGTAAAAGAGAATGGCGTTGAGTCGGCCCACGCCGACCCTAGGGTTTGGCTCGACCGGCCCGCCAGGTTTGGGCTTCAGCTCGGCGCTGAGTCGGCCCACGCCGAGTTTGAACACCAAGGCGTTGAGTCGGGCCACGCCGACATTTGGGCCGCGGACGTCGTCGATTCAGGCCACGGCCCTATCTCGGCATCAAATGAATAAACGTCGTTTCTAAAGGGTCGGCGTCAATTTACGACGCGCCGAGCTTGGGCACCTCGTCGCTTCGAACCAGCCGATTCCAGTATGCGCCAGGGGTCGGCGTTAATTGACTAAACGCCGACATTTGGGCCGCGGACGTCGTCGATTCAGCCCACGGCCCTATCTCGGCGTCAAATGAATAAACACTGTTTCTATAGGGTCGGCGTCAATTTATGACGCGCCGAGCTTGGGCACCTCGTCGCTTCGAACCACCCGATTCCAGTATGCACCAGGGGTCGGCGTTAATTGACTAAACGCCGAGGTGCCTACCATCGGTGTCTTGATTTGACGCCGAGATTTGAGTACACAAAAAAACAGAAATGAACATTTCAGTTCACAAGTGCACAAGTTGACAGAATTTCGCAGAATACAAAATTTCATAGAATACACATTCAACGCTGGAAACATAGTGATATGCTTCATCAAACATAGTCCATGCCGTTACCACACCGACATACACATTCAACATCGAAACATAGTGATATCAAACATAGTCCAAACATAGTGCATACCATAAGATACATAGAACATAAAATAAGGTCGCACAAAAGAAGCATATGACAAGGTCTGGAGCTTTTAGTTCGTTCCTTCTCCAATGCTCCTTTTCACCTTGATCTCTCTTTTTCCTATAATAGTAAATTTTAACAACTTTCAGCGGCTATTGAGCTAAGTTAGGAACAAAAAATGAGATGTAACTTAACTAGCAAATCAAAAGATGTTCGTTTAGATATTGAGCTAATTGGTGTATGCAAACATTTGAGCCAAGTACCTTAACGTGGACGGCGAGCGTAACGCTTTCCCCTCCCAAACGGATAGGTACCTGGAGTGTACCTGTCCACTGGTCTGAGTGTCCTCTGTGGATGTTCAGAACCGGAGGGGCCTTGAGTTCCTTGGGGTGCATCTTCAAGCTGGGACATGCCAATCTCATCATACTCATGCTCATAGTACTCTCCCTGTCCTTCATCGTCTTCATCATCATAAGGACTATGTCCTTGACCACCCTCTACACTAGTTGCTGCACCATGTGAAGAAGTCCCGCCAACATGTGCACCATGTGAAGATGAAGTACCTCCAACATGTGCAGTAGAAGGTCCATCACCAAGCTGTTGTGGGACTGCCACATCCGGGCACGTCTACATCCAAGGCGTGCAGCTACCTTTCAGAGGCGATGCATGGCACGTTGCATTTTGAAAGCACTATTAGTAAGTGGGGTTGGTCGCAAAACTATATAAAGATGTAACATCACTTGGATGACAGGAGGCTACCTGAATGTGCTGTCGTAACATGGAGGCCTCATTAGGATCGCCCACAGGAATCATTAATGCCCTTCCTTGCTCGGCTACTGTCCTCATTATCTCCATGCTCTATGCAAAAAAAACAAGAATTTAAGTCTCTATCACAGTAAAGACCTCAGAGATGGAAATAGTTGTGTCACTTACAGCTCTGGCTAACGCAGGGGTGATCTCAACTTGCCTGCCTTCTTGGGTAGCTTGGTCATATGGGTTGTTGCCCTCATCCTCGCTCGCAATGTCATCAATGTCTTGCTCCGTCCAAGCAGGCCTCAATTGAAGCCTTGTTCGTTGACCAAGCCAAACAAGGTAATCATCTAATGCCTTGTCACGATGGACGGCGTGGATGCCCATGTTGTTCTGCTGCATCAACATCCACTCATCAATGTAGCGCTGGTGCTCCAGCTGCCAGTTGGTGATCTTCTTATTTTTTTGTCTGCTGAACCTGCAAATTTTACACCATAGCGGCAATATGAAGGCCTACTCAATGATTCATTCATGTGAAACAAACAAAATATTGCATGTTACGTACTTGTGGAGCTGCCAACCGGTGGAGAAATCCTCGGGCGGAGAAGGTTGCAGCCTACCAAACTGCCGTGCTACACGGTGAGGGAGATGGTACTCCACTGCATAGAAACAAATAAGGGGGGTCCTCATCGTCCAGACGTCCTCGTCTGCCATACACAAGGAGCTCAAGTTGAGATCCGTGACTTGCCTCCGCCGATATGGGCACCATTGAACCTGTACACAACGTCGTCATCAACTAGTCGACGCTCAATTTGTGCACATATCCTCGATTAGGCCAAAAGGGTGGGAAACTTATATGCTGTGGCAAAAGGGTGTCCAGCTCGTTGGTGAAGCTGATGTATGCGTGGCGTGACACGTGGTAAGTTCCGTGGGCTCGCTCGTAGAGGTGTGCCACGGTAGGGGCGACAACTGCGTCTCCTTGAGGAAACCAAGGTTGTGGGGGATCAAGCTGATGCGGTCTCCCAACTGGAAGCCTCTCCCACATCCAAATCTGCAAAAAAGAGTGGAAACTTGCATGTTAATCACTTTTGTTAAGAAAAAAACATTGAATTATAGTGGAAACTTGTACAACTTTGCTTTATTACCTGCAACAGTGTGATGCACCCTGACATTGTAGCGTGCGCGCCTCTAGGACGGCGGCAAGCCTCGCAAAGCTGATGGTACAGGAAGGCAAGTATAGCCGAGCTCCAACTCCTATTGCCAGCATCCTCCCAGTTCCAAAGGCACGGGATGTACATCCAGGACGTCGTGTCTCCAGTGCCATCAGGGAAGAGAACCATATCAAACATGTGCAGGATGTAGGCCCGACAGTAGTATGTCACGGTCTGGGCATCTATGTTGGGTGGGCACTCCCGAAATTGCTAACGAAGCCACCTTAGGGACAACCCACTGCTACGCCATTTCTTGCCAGCCTCAACTGCCGCTAGGGGCCTTCCCAAGAAGTGCTCAACCCGCTGCTGCCATCCTTCAGACTCCGTGTCTCCTGTCACTGGGAATCCTCGGATTTTGACTCCAAGGATCATGGCAATGTCCTCGAGAGTGACCGTCATCTCCCCGCACGGTAGGTGAAAGCTGTGAGTCTCCGGACGCCACCGATCTATCAATGTCGTCAGCGCTGCTGGGTTGAAAGGTGGCGTGCCTCGACGATAAACACGAGCAACGGTAGCAAGGTTCGCCAGCTTCAGGAAGGGAGTGTACCTCTCGTCGTAGACCATGGTCGTAGAGGCCTCATGTGTCATTGGCCTCAGCACATTCAAAACCTGCAAAAAAAAGACAAGCATGAAAAAGTATTAGTTCATGTCACTTTATAAAGAGCATGGACTATAGAGCAAAAGATGAACAATGCACTGTTTCATACGAATTATTGAATATACCTCTCCGTTCTCAATCCTCTGAGCCCGGTGGTGCTCATCGAACCTTGGATCAAGAAGGGGGAACCAATCCATCCTGCAACATAAGCAATGCCAAAGCATTAGTATAAGTTAAAGCATGTGTATGTGGTACGAAGTAACATAAAAATAAAAAAAAAAAAAGTAAACTAATGTACTATTACACAAAGCAATTCAAGTAGCTAGCTTGGTGGATACCTGTTGTCTAAGTAGTTCAGGACATTTTCTCTTATTGTGGCCCGTCTTATGGCAACCAGAGCAACGACTCTTTTGGGTGTCCTCTACAAAATGTCTCCCAACCTTACTCGTGGTTGATCTACCTTTCGTGGCTCGGTCCATGTCCATCCTGAACCGCTTCCGCCTCCTAGGTCCTCTACTCTTCCAGAGTAAACCAAGATCAGCCACATACTTGGGGCCATCATAAGTAGGCCATTGACTCTCGTCAAGAAATGGCTCGAACTGAGGATTCTAGGTGCTCATTAGGTTCCTCAAAGAGAACTCTGCGGCCATACAGGGAGGGACCTCAACGTCAACACGTCTGAGGCGACATGCTGTAATCATGTGGGAGCAAGGCCTATGGTATATGATCGGTTTTCCACACGTACACTTGTTCTCATTGATCACTACTTTATGTTTTCGAGCACCCCGGTCTTCACCACCAATGTTAGTTCCACCACCCTCTAGAATCTCATATCCATGGTTGATCGGATCGAAACATGAACCCTTCTGTCGTTTAGACTTTTTCTTTGAGAAAGCTAGTTCCTGAGATGCTAAAAGTGGCCAAGCTTTGCCTGCTGTCCATAGAGACCTCGCATGCTTCTTCCTCGAAACGAACCAAGAATTTAACTTGTAGAAGGTGAATGAGGCAATAGCAGTCATAGGCAGACCACGACAACCTCTTAGAAGGCTGTTGAACATCTCTGCCATGTTACTAGTCATAAAGCCCCATCTCCAACCACCGGTGTCATATGCAAGTGACCACTTATCCTTCGACGCCATCAACTCACTCAAGAATTGCCTGCCATCAACATTTGTGGCTAACTTCAGGGCATCTAACTTGTCTTTGAATAATTGAACCTCTTGCTGCCTGCAAACCTCCTCAAATAATTTGAAGTTGTCCTTTGTGTGATCACGCCTTATAAGATTCTGAGCAAGATGTCTGGTGCACCACCGGTGATGTATTTGGCCGTAACTAGGAATCTCTTGTTCTACGGCATTCAAAATGCCAGCATGCCTATCGGATATCACACAAACATCACGTCCCAGACCAATTACCACTTGTCTTACTAGCCTGAGAAACCAACACCAACTATCCGTGTCCTCTTTCCGAACAATCGCAAAGGCCAATGGCACAAGCTGGTCTTCTGCATCTGTCCCAATACAAATAAACATTGTGCCTTCAAATTTCCCTATAAGAAAGGTCCCGTCAATTGAGACGACGGGTCTGCAATGCTTGAATGCTTCAATGCTCTGCCCGAACGCCCAAAACGCCCTTCCAAATACCTGACTACCATTCCTTGTTTCACCCTCCTTAGGTAAATACTCGAAGTGCATCCTAGGATTTACAGCCCTCATTGCGTTCAACATTACAGGGAGGCACTCATAAGCTTCTTCCCAATTTCCAAATATTATTTCCAGTGCACGCTGCTTTGCCCTCCATGCTTTCCCATACTTGACATAGTAATTGTACCGTTGGAAGATGATCTCAACCAACGCAGACACCGTAATGGTTGGCATATGCTTCACCACGGGGCATAACTGCCTTGCAATGAATCTAGAATTGAGCTGCAGATGGTTCTCTTCTGCCTCAGCAGTGGCACAAACATGTGGTTGCTTCGCTGAGGTAATCTTCCATTTGCCTGCCTTCGTCTTCCTAGCACATATTCTCCAACCACACTGTTGTTCTTCACAAGCAACAGTGTACCTCTTCTCCTTGAATGAATTGATGACCCTAAAAGGTCGGTTATGTACAATGGAGTACTCTTGCAACCATGATTTCAACTCATCCATGGTAGCAAACAATATGCCCTTCCGTATGATGAGGCAACCGCTAACATCAGGCTATGTATCACTTGGCCCACCATCAGCTACTTCCATGTGACCATGGCTAAGGTCCTCGAAATCACCAACTAGTGGATCTCTCCAAGGCAAGACCCTAGACAATATCTCTATTTCCCTAAAATTGAGACGACCAACAGGGCGATCGTCATCAGAGTCTTCGGCTATCTCCTCTACGAAGGATTCATCATCTCCAACTATCTCCATGTCAAAACGGTTCGTAGCCCTAGCATCACCAAAGTCTTCTTCACCACTAAGATCATCTTCGTCGCTAAGCTCATCATCAATAGAAAAGTCTCCGCTAGCGTCATCCAAACCTTCTTCTTCATCACCAATTACATAATCATCATCCTCTTCATCACAATCATGATTGCCCTCCCCATCGGCAACCGGATTCTCTTCCTCATCTCCACCGTAGCCTAGTTGCGTGACAAGTATTTCTTCTTCAGACAAAGGACCATAACCTATGTGAGCGGGGGAAGATGGCCATGCTTCGAAGTTATTATTTCCTAAGCCGGACTCCTTACTTACTACTAAATCCAAAGATCGCACTTCTGAGGCCAATACAACTGCCTTGTAATCATTCCATTCAGTCTCGCTTGTAATTTTGAGCAACCGCTTGATCCGAGGACCCTTCGATGACCCAACATCTATGACACCTTCAAACTGAAGATGCACGTCTCCTTCATTCCAGCCTAACTTAACCTTCACTCGCTCCACTAACTGGGTCAAAGATGGTGTTTCAGAAAAAATCAACAACTCCTCACACATGTCCAGAAATTCCAAACTATTATCTCTTGTCCTAACAATACGGCCTCCATGATGCAACCTCACTAATTTATCCATCTACAGCCATCACACAACAAGTAGTGTCACATATCAATATATCATGCGAGTTTCAATCCAATAAGTAGAAACTAAAATATATCATTTCATCTTTTTCAACCCCAACAACATAATCATTTCTAGTCATAAAAAATTGAAATGTAATGACCAACAAATAACTAAAATACATACTAACCATAATGACCAACAAATAACTAACCCTAATGACACCTACAATAAACAAAGAACGTTAATGACCAAAATAACTAGAAACCAAACTAACCTAACATGTTTAGCACATAAAACAGTTAAACAACAATGCACTCAATCATCATAAGCCATACATTTTGCAAATGCAAACACACATATACCAAAACACCATACACCCATGATTCCACATGATTAGAGACAATGCAAGCACATCTACGCGGATAGATTGGAGGAGGGGAGGGACCATTACCTCGAGGAAGCTGCGGGAGACGAGATCCTGGCACCTAGGGTCGATTTTGGGGCCTAGGGTTTCGTGGCGGCGTGGGGGAGAAGAACAGAGAGGAGAGCCAGCGGTTTCAGAATGGAGGGAGGAAGAAGAAGGGGGCCTCGGTGCGGCCTCAAGGGACCAGACCTCGGTGTTGAGTCAGGCCGCGCCGAGTCTGGTGGCTCGGCGTTAAGTGACCCCGCTGCCGAGCTACTGGGCCACGATGCATTATTGGGCCGCCTGGGCCGCGCGCCGGATGGTGCCAATAGCTCGGCGCATTGTCCCGCCGCGCCGAGGTTGGGCCCGTGGCGTTGGCTGACACGACGCCGACGTGTCGGACCCCACGCACCACCGTGTCGCCGTCGACCGGGGTCGTCCGTGACGTGGCAAGACCTCGGCGTCGTGTCAGTCGACGCCGACCCGCATACCTCGGCGTCATGTCCTAAGACGCCTAAAAATGGTCTATTTTCAGAAAACGTTTTGGCGTAGATCCTTTTGTAAAAAATGTTTTCAAAAGGGACCAAAATGCAAAAATTTCACGTCGAAGTCGTGGTGGCTGTAATCATCGTCGGAGGACGGCGGCGAGGTGTGCCAATCCTAGAACTCGACGAGACGCAGGCGGACGAGGTACCTCAGGGCCGGGACCTCGTCGTGGATGACCTCCCATGGGCGGAGGTAGAACGGTGGAGCGCCGTCGTGCTCCTCCTTCGGCTCCTGGATCACCATAATCTTCTCATCAGGTATCAAGTCAGCATGGGCACACCATGCAGCAACGAAGAGCTCCCGCTCGTCGTCGGGGTCATTGATGGCTTTCGGGTTGGCGATCTCCGCCTTGGCGCCCGACACTACGGGATACTGATTAATTACCGAGTGTGATAAACACTCGGCAAATATGGATAAACACTCGGTAAATTTTTTTACCGAGTGCCACACTCGGTAAACATGACTCGGTAAACAATGACTCGGTAAAGTTAGTTTACCGAGTGTCAACTAACGGGGCACTCGGAGAATAAATTTTACCGAGTGCTACGCCGGCACTCGGTAAACAACTACGACATGACGGTCGTCAGTCCCCAAGCTTGCCGTTAACGGCGTCATTTACCGAGTGTTAGACATAGCACTCGGTAAACAGATAACCATTTTCATGATTAAAACAATTCCGCAAATATTTTTTTCCTAATATAGTTTACCGAGTGTACCGTAACACTTTCGGTAAACATGTAACTCATTTACCGAGTGTTCCACTCGGTAAAAATGGCACATATATCCGAGTGGGGGTCGTGGCACTCGGTAAAAAATGGCACACTCGGCAAAATTAATGTATCGTAACCAATTTGGTTATGTTCTTCGCTTTTACCGAGTGTAACACTCGATAAACATCACCATTACCGAGTGTAACACTCGCAAAAACTTGTCCACAGTTTTTTTGTTTGTTTCAAAGCATATCTAGCCACAATTAACAACAATTATAACAGAATATCACAAGATTACCAACAGATAGACAATATATATCACATATATGTCCACAAATGTCACATCCACTCATTATAACCAACATATAGCTACAACAAATGTCACAAGCACAATGCAAAGTCCACAAACACCATCAACATGTCCAAAGTCCACAAAGTTCAACCCACTTCTAAGTTCAACATACAAACAAGTGAAACATGGTTCATCACATGGTCGAGCCCCTACCGAGAAACGGAGACAAGTCCAAGTCTTGATCGTTGTTCGATCCAAATTGTAGAAGGTCCCTAGAATGAGGGAGCAAAAGAAAATAAACATATTTGTCAATTAATCATAAGGTAGTATGCCAAATTCAAATATTCCTTCGAAAGACCAGTTAACAAAGGACATCAATATATAGGCATATAATAGATAACACATATCAAGTTAGTTGTTTGTTTAGTTCTCCTCTATGTGCAAGATATCGTCACACATGGTCGAGTAGACTAAACATGAATTGGGCAAACACCTATGTACTCATGTAGAACCTAACATGATGCCTTTCAAGGTCTGAACAATATTACTAATAATCTAACTTATACATGTATGTATCCTACTCTCTTCTAGGTTCTAACATGATAGTGTTGATCAGAGCACAATCTGAATCAAAAAAGCCTTTCAAGATGAAGAGTGACTCACAGTGAGTGCTGTCAAGTGCTGGAGGTGGAGGCACCAACGGTATCATCGGCGGCGGAGGAGGCGGTGGAGGCTGTCCCATGCTCTAAGAAAAGCTGGCCATGTACTCATACCAAGCCTTCATGATCACTAGAAGGCCTCAAGTCTGGGCTCTACACTCGCGCCTCTCCTGTGCCAACTCGGCCCAGTGCGATAGCCGGAGGGCTGGCCCGGCTCTGTGAGGCTCTGCCGTGACTCTGCAGGCTTCAATCTGGGCCTACAATTATTTATCACATAGTTAGAATGCAAATAAAGAACGGGTAGAAAATGAATGGACAACGAATGCAACATAACTAACCTAGAGTGCTACCACCTAGGGCTGTGAGCGTGGGCGTATGGCCGGGCTCGAACTCGTGCTCCGGGCTCTAATCTGGGCGAGTGTCTGAGTGTTGGCCGTGTCTATGGTGCTGTTGCCCATATAGTACCTCCCGTGTGGCTTACCTCGGTCCCAACCTCATGACGATGTCACCCTCGAGGTCGGCGGTGCTCGGATCAAATTCGCCCATGGATCTCTCTCGCCATCACCAGATACTCACCGAGGCGATCGTGCACGCCAGTTATCAGTATGCCTCAGGCGGGTCCTCCGGGTTGTAGACGAGGTCGGGGTCCTTTGCCTTGCCCTTGTGTGCCAAGGCATATGCCTTGAACGAGGCGCACTCCTGGCCGGGGTGGAACCGCGTCTGCAGGAAGAAGCACAACAATAAGATATTATGCATTCGAAGTTAGCGTAGCAACAACGAAATGAAATCCGCGTACATATCCGGGCTGCATATTCCTTGAGGGTAGTGGGCCCTTGTTTGTGCGAGGAACCCCCGCATCATCGCGACGGCAACGTGAGCGCGTCTGGCGTGATATTGCTCGTACTCCTCACTCAACCACGTGTCCACAATGGCCTCCCAAAGAGTTGTCCATCCCCGCACACCAAGCAGAGGCACTTGCACGCATACGAGCACATGACAAATCATAAATCAATTTCAAAGCAATTAATCACGCATTTATGTAATCTCATGTTTACCGTCAAGTATTGCTCCTTAGTTAGGGGCGGTGCACTCGCCTCGCGCCTGGTGACTCTGCTTTCCTCTGCGGGCATGGTAAATTCTTCTACACAGGAGCTTTGTCTCATAGAAGAGGTCCTGCACTCGGTGAACACAGACTGCTGTTCACCACGCCATCCGCGTCCTCCCTACGTACTCCCTCCGCCAAGGTGTAGTAATCCTACAAGCAAATACAATCAAGAATATATAATTAATGTGATGTTATTATCAGCATAGTGCGATGAACACGCACTACACAGCTCTCTTTCATCACCCGGTCGGCCTTGTTGTTATAACACCCGCCACTCGATCGGTCGATCATTTGGCGGCGTGCTGATGGGACCACTTCATGGCGGGCTGCACAACACCATCGATCCTCACCATCCCGGGGTAGTTTGCCTGCACGAAGAAGACCCAGGATCCCATTTACTCGGGCGAGAGAGTGACTCCTTGGGATCACCATTTCCCAATCCCCGCACAAAGTTATTGAGATTGAATATTAGTTTCATTATAACTTAAAACCTCAGTGAATTAGTGTTAACATGCAAAAATTACTTACTTAGTTCCGGATGGTCGAATCACCGGCCATCTCTCAGTATGGATAAGTCTGGGAGGCGCGACGACCCTCGCAGCCAAACCGTAGGCACCCCATTTTCCTCTGCCACCAAGTCGGCATCCTCCTCGCGCTCAACCCGCTCGGAAGCATCCTCCCTCCGTGCCTCCTCCACCGCCTCCGCTATCTCCTCCCTGGTCTCCTCCTCCTCCTCATCCTCCTCCGTGGCTGCTTCTGAACTCGTGTGCGTCGTCTCCCGAGGAGGAGGTGTCGGCTCTCGACGCCCTCGTCGTCGCTGTCCTCCTCCTCCACCCTGGGCTCCTCCTCCATCCTGGGCTCCACCTCCCTGGGCACACCCTCGTCGTCCTCCTCCTCCTCCTCCCTGGGCACGCCCTCCACCCTCAGTCTGTGCACGCCCTCCTCCTCCACCCTGGCTGGACCCCTCGCCACCAGCCAGTAAGGTCATAACCGACCTAAGCTTCCTGATTCCACCGCCCACCATCAATCACCTGCAACAAAAGGAATAAACTATCAGTACGCATATACAAAAGTAAATGTATCATACATGTATAAAAGAGATGCAAAATAAGTAAATGTATCATACATGTATAAAAGAGATGCAAAATAAGTAAATATATCATACATGTATAAAAGAGATGCAAAATAAGTAAATGTATCATACATGTATAAAATTGCCATAAGTACTACAGATCTTACATGTACTAGAAATAATCATCAAGATGATCGATAGGTGGGCCAAAAATCTCATCATCGCTATTGTCGACGTAATTATGATCGTCTCTCAAAGTCTCATCACTAGCGACCACTTTGCTCAATGGTGTTGCTCAAGTAATAACAAGTCCTTCGCGTTGAACCTCCTCTCCATCATCCCCGTCAACAATGACCGTATCATTGTCTACTTCCATTGCGAGATCTACATCTAAGACAATCTCAAAACTCCCTTCTAATCCTTCTTCTTGAAAGAACTCTCCATCATATGTGTTTGCATCGATGTTATAATCATCATCGCTTGGGACGGTACTTTACCATGCGGCGATACCTTGTACACAACATCATACGCCTTTAAGACGGTCTTTGGTTTGGCACGGGTATGAGAGATAATAAACTTGCGTGGCTGTTGGGCCACAATGTACACGCGTCGTCTCCTAACAAGACGGATGACTTTAGAACTTCGACTAACCCAAGCTCGGGGTCTTTATCACTTCTTTGGGATCAAACCAATGGCATTTGAATATGACAGATGAAGAGGTACACAACCGAAACTTGAGTTTGTATATTTCTTCAATTATTCCATAGTAGTCCAACCCATCTCATGCTCTCATGTGAAAACACCGTATTTGTGGTTCTTCGATTCGGCCGACTCTGCTCATGCCGAGTTGTGTGAAAGCGATATCCATTGACATCGTACGCAGAGAATGACTTGACCCTAAATTCAAATCCATTGGCAACTTGCCTCAACTCGGCACTCATAGACATGTCAGTTTTGGCCTGCTAGTTCAAGTAGGATGATTCGTTATATATTTGTCAAGTTAAGAGTTAAGTACAAACAACAAATGAAATTGAACAGTACCTCCTCCTTGAACCAACAAATAAAAGTGGGATTTCGCCTCCGCCATGTCTTAGAAGGGTTTCAACTTCCGCTTCGGTGGGTTCCCTCCGTGATGGACGATGGTAGAGGAGAACAAATTTGCTGTAACGGACGTTAACAAGAGGGTTGGATGGGTGCATGCGAAATACTGACAAGAAAAGAAACAAGTTTGTGTAAAACTTACGCAATGTACGGGCCAACCTCTTCAAGGTTCCGCAACACATACAGCTGGATAGAGCGCCACTCTTCTAGGCTCAACATCTTCAAGGTAGGTTCACTTGCACTTCCGAGTTGCCCTCGGAAAAGGCTGAGGGTCGACTGATTGTCGGCAGCATTGTAACGAGGGGGTGGATTATGCACGTTAGGAAGGTTGTCGGCATAGTATCTTGTTGTGAAGTATGACACCTCCTCCACAATGGATGCCTCTGCACAGGAAGCTTCAATTTTGCATTTATTTTTGCATTTTGTTCTAAGAACCTTTAGGCATCGCTCAATTGGATAGCACCAACGGGCATGCACAGGGCCCCCCATTTTTGCCTCATATGGTAGGTGCAAGAGCAAATGTTGCATCGGATTGAAGAAGCCGGGGGGAAAGATCTTCTCCAACTTGCAGAGCAACACCGGGGCCATTCTTTCCATTTCTTCAATCTCGGTCCGAGATATCTCCTTAGCACATAGCTTGCGGAAGAACATGCTCAACTCTGCCATCACTCGCCAGATGTGATCAGGGAAATAGCCACGAACCATCACCGGAAGAAGGCGCTCAATCCATATGTGGTAATCATGACTCTTGAGCCCTGTGATTCGCATGGTACTTAAGTTCACACCCCTCCTCCAATTCGCTGCATACCCGTCAGGGAACATCAACGATTGGAACCATTGAAGAACTTCTTTCTTTTGGGCCCTCGTTAGGGCGAAAAGTCGGCCTTAGGCTTCTTCCATGACTTCCCGCGTAAAGGAGGCAACATGTTTAGCTTTGGTCTATCGCAGTCATGCTTGATCCAATCTAGCCTTGACATTGTCCTTTGACTTTTCCCAATCCATGATTGTGTGAAGGACCGCCTCGGCGAAATTCTTTTTCAATGTGCATTACATCAATGTTATGTGGAAGAAGGAGGTCCTTAAAGTAAGGAAGCTTCCACAAGCACGACTTGTGTGTCCAGCATGCTCTTTTCCATATCCCACGAAGCCCCCCCTTTCATTGTCGACCACAAGACCATCTAACATCTCAAGAACACAGGCACTGCCATCATTTCCGGTCAAGAGTAGTCTTCCACTTGTGACACCTTTTCAAAGCTCTTCTTGTCTCTCCCTGAATGGGTGGTCAAGAGGGAGGAATTGTCGATGTTTGTCAAACGAAGAAAACTTACCCCCTTCTCCAACCGAAAGAACTCCATAGTCGACTTGCATATCGGGCATGGCATCTTCGTGTGAACACACCACCACAAAATAACCCATAAGCCGTGAAGTCATGCATAGAATAATGGTACCAAATATGCATTCTCAAGTTTGTCTTTGTGAATCGGTCGTATGTCACTACCCCTTCGTCCCCATGCACGGACCAAATCGTCTATCAAAGGCTCCATGTACACACTCATATTAGCCCCCGGTGTCCCGGAATTATAAGTGACAAGAAAATATTTTGCCGTTGAAAGGCGGCGCCAGTGGGAGGTTGAGAGGGATGACGAATACGGGCCAACATGTGTATGGTGAAGAACCCATTCCATAAGGATTGAACCCATCGATTGCCGATTGCAATGCGTACATTACGAGCCTCATCGGCTTTGTCGGTATGCTTCCGATCGAAGCTTTTCCATGATTCACCATCGGACGGATGTATCATCTTGTCGATTATATCGGCGTCCGATTTTGTGCCATGTCATCTGCTTTGTGGATTCCTCGCTCATGAAAAGCCGTTGGATCCTCGGTATGAAAGGAAGGTACCTCGTGATCTTTTTGCGCCGACTTTTTTGTTTGCGCTTTCCCACCATCACCGATTCTAACTCAATGTACCTAGATGCCTTACACTTCGACAAGATTTATCGTCAAGATGTTCTCCCCGAATAAGATGCATCCGTTCGAACAAGCATGTATCTACTGCATTTACATCTTGAGTGCACGAAGGATTTTATTTGACTCATACGTGTTCTTTGGCGTAACGTGATCATCCGTAAGTAGGGTGCCAACTATCATCAACAGCTTGATCGAAGGATTCTCTACTCCAAATAAGCCCAGGACTTCACAGCCATTAGACGTGCAATGGCATCCGGTTTAGAAACATTGGTGCGCCTGTGAAGGGGTTGTTGTGCCGCATCCAACATGGCGTAAAACGCCTTTGCGCTTTGCTCGCTCTCTGCTCGCACTTCCTTCATCGAAAGCCATGTCATGGTCATTTAACATTTCGCCACCCGGCTTCGAATCAAACTCCTCGATCCGTTGTCTCACGACCTCTTCTCTCGCACGATGGCGTTCACCATGCATGGTCCACGGGTATAGTTCTCTACAAATCCATTGTTGATAAGATCTTTAGTCATCTCCTCATATGTTTTCATTGCCTTGTTCTTACACTTCCTCTGAGGGACACCAGGGCATGTCGCCGTCCGCTTGCAAATGCCTTCGTCATGAAATCATTGGCCTTCTCAATCCATTCATTTGTGTATTGACCCCTCTTCCGATAGCCCGTACATCCATCGACGGTCATCCATCCTAACATATAGACGATATTGCAGTTTAGAGCAATAGAGTAGTAGTGCTAGAGAAAAACCATATGAGATGATAAAGAGACATTCATGTTCTTGGTCGATTCACATAGAAGATGTTTGCTAGATTGGATGATGAGATTTTACCTAAGGTTGAAAGGCCGCTATGTTAGTTTCAAAGTTTAACCGTGGTAAACATATGGTATATGTATCTCATTATCAAAGCACTTCTTTTCTAGTACCTGTGCTGGAAATAAGCGTCTTTTTTAGTTAGTCGGTCTGTTTGAAATATATGGTATATTGTACTGCAAGTTCATTGAATTTTAGCAGGGCAGGCTCAATCATGATATCACAATAAAAGTTAGGAAAAGGTACGATTTTGGTATGTCTTCTGTCAAAGCTTTCTTCACTTTCATTTGATAACCTTATGCCCTGAGGTAAACTTTAGCCTCGCTGACTATGGACGTCCCTGAAATCTGAATTGCACTTGCATTTGGAGCCATGTTCACGGACCAACACGCATTTGACCGGACGGACCCGGGACCCTGGACCCGTCACGTCAACATCCGGGTAGGGGAGGGGATCTCCGACAGTACCGCCCGGAAGCTGCTGCTGCTTGCCTATCTCATTTCTCAATCCGTGAGTGCCTATCTGTCTCATGATTTCGGTTGGACAAGGTAAACACGGATGGTTACTGTAACAGACTAACAGTGGTCAACCTTTTGGTTACTGCCAGTCGGAGGAGTACGTATGCATGTACTTACTGTGTATAGTGATGGATGTCAAAAAAAAAAACGCAGGCTCTTTGCTGCTCCAATTCCTTTTGCTGATGCATGCCGGATTTATATTACTATATATACTATAAATGGAGTACTCCTAAATACTAATACTACTATGGCCAGTTGGCCCCCTTTGGACATTGGACATTGGACTTTGGAGTCAAAGGCGCAAAGCAGTCTCGGCTCGGATGCAGATGCACATTGCACAGCACAGCTGTAGCACATGCTCCAACAACTCTACTCCATGCTGGAGATCCTCAATTCCGAAATGGGAGCAAAATGCCTAGCAAGATTTGGTCGCAAGGCTTTTCGGTTGACTTATTGACAACATGATCACACTCCATGTATGTCAAGAAAAGATGAGTGTTCAGTAGAAGAATTTTTTCACAGATGTTGATGTCTTGATGACACATCTCTAAGGTGTTGTTTGAATCCCATCGGATTCTGAGAATCCAGATAAAAGAATCACAACAGTTTTATTGGACTTGAGTATTTTAAATATCTATGAGTGAAAATCCTCTAAAATCAAGACTGTTTGATGAGATACTAGGATTTTGGGAATTTTTCTATGTGGATTCTCAGAATCCAAATGGTTCAAATGGGGCCTAAGAACTGTTGTGATTCTGGTAATTTTAAGGTTCCTCTCCTTTTATTCCATACGGTGTTATATGTTAAACTTATGATGCTAATATGTTGCTTGTCGGTAAAACTTCATGCCCACCGGGTTGTGTTTGTGCTCAACAATCAAACTGGAAAATCGAGAAACTTTCATTGATTAACCTTCAAGAAATAGAAATCCTACAGTTGAGAGGATCTGAACATGAAGTTTGTTTTGTGAAGCGACTATTCAATTGGGCAACAGCACTGAACAAGATAACAGCATCCATCAACCACTGAATATTTTCTTTTCTCTTGATTTATCTCTTCTCTAATTTGCGATTGCTTGGATAGAATCAAAGCAATGGGCCAAGTTTTATCAAAAGCAAGGGATCTATTATACGATTGCAAGGAAATTACCGAGCGTTTGAGAGCAATGCTTGATCGTGATGAGCAGGTCCGGAGCTTGAGGGAGGAGGCGGCCTGGCGCGGGCGGCAGCCCCCTGTGGCGGCGGGGTGACCGCCCTCCCGGTGGCGGCGGTTGTGGGGACCGCCTGTGGCGGCGGTGGTGGAGGAGAGAGTGCTCGCCGCGCCGTTGCTGCTGCTGACCCCACCCCCCCACCTCATGAGGAACGGGAGCGAAGGAGGGAGCACGGGGCGGCGTCGGCGGAGGGGATCGTCGTCCGGTGCGCCGGTGCCGCTGTCTCTCTCTCCGTCTCTCTCTCTCCGTCTCTCCGGTGGCGGCGGCTGTGGGGGACCGCCCGGTGGCGGCGGTGGTGGAGGGGAGGAGGCGGCCGCGGCGGTGGGGAGGCGTGTGCGGTGTGTGTGTGTGCGTCTGTGCATGATTTGAGGGAGAAACGGCTGTGTTGAATGCTTCTGTTTACCGAGTGCCTGGATGTACGGCATTCGGTAAACTCATGTTTATCGAGTGCCCAGATCTACGGCACTCGGTAAATAGAAGCATGGCAGCCCACTGTGGCAGACAGGTGGGCCGTGGCTAACCTTTACCGAGTGTTTCAGGTCACACTCGGTAAAAGTATCCATTATTTCATGCAAAACAAAAAAGAAAAAATGCCAATTTAATCCTAAAATTCACCAAACTTTCACATGAACTATTTCATGTCATCTATTTAGTATCTAAAAAATTCCAAGTTCAAATCATATTGTTGAATTTCACTCTTAATAGAAATCCTACTCGTCATTGTGAATGTTTAGCGTATCTTTGGGAGATGTACCGGTTCGGCAGCGACGAATGTAAAAATACTTCCAAAACGTTATGAAATTTTTTCTATAACATAGATGTATGCTTCAATGTTAATTCTTCCAATCTCGTGATTTATCGAGTTCGATTTTAATTATTACAATTAAATTTACACGATATGTACTTAATTTTCATAAAGAATGAAAATTTTGTGAAATATAGTAAATAAATCGAAATAAACACCATATTTTGGAATGGAGTACTAAATATCATATGTGGATAGAGGAAAAAGAATGAAGGGAAAAACAAGAAATTTGGTTGAATTTTACCGAGTGTTGTTGCAATACACTCGGTAAAGATAGTGTTTACCGAAAGTGTTGTGCAAAGACACTCGGTAAACATTTTCGGTTTTTATTTGCTATGGCGCTTTACGGTGGAGTCTGTTACCGTGATTTTTGCCGAGTGTACCACTAATACAGAGACGGGCTTTACTCCCGGTGGGGAACCACCTCTAGTCCCGGTTCTTTAAGCATCCGGGACTAAAGGGTCCTTTAGTCCCGGTCGAACTATGGGGGTCTTTAGTCCCGGAGTAACACCAACCGGACTAAAGGTCCTCCCACTTTAAAAAAAAAATAATATCTCCCATTTGAGATTCAACCCAAGACCTCATGCATTGCCTCGCGCGCTTACCACCCCACCTACACAACACATCCGACAATAGATGGGATGCTTCCTTTGAACTAACTCCATCGGGGACCTTTAGTCCCATGCACCAACCGGGACTAAAAATCTCTTAGTCCTGGTTGGTGTTACCATCACCGGGACTAAAGTGTCCCGGTTGGTAACACCAACCGGGACTAAAGGTTGAGACTTTTTAGTCCCGGTTGGTGGCTCCAACCGGGAGTAAAAATCCCACCTTTAGTCCCGATTGGTGTCTCCAACCGAGACTAAAGTCCCTCGCCATCGTGTTTAGCGCAGATAGCCGTTGAGCATGGACCTTTAGTCCCGTTGGAGACACCAACCGGGACTAAAGGTCTCTCTAGTCCCGGGCGCAAAAAATACCGGGACTAAAGCCCATTTTAGCCTCGGATGAAAGGTCTGTTTTCTACTAGTGTACGCTCATAACACTCGGTAAACATGTCATGCCGTGACGCCGTTCGGCGCACGGTTGCTATCCTAGGTGACGTGGCACCTCAATACCGAGTGTCTAGTTTTACCGAGTGCGCCCCTTCGGTAAACTTGTAGTTTTACCGATTGTCTTAAGTTACCGAGTGTGTGGACTCGGTAAAGCGGTCTGCTACCGGGTGTTTTTGTTTTCCGAGTGTTGACACTCGGTAAATATTGTTTTCCGAGTGCCCCGACTTCTTACACTCGGTAATTGTCGGGGCACTCGGTAACTACACAGTCTCCGGTAGTGCGAGGACTCGAGGATCGTCTGGGCCACCTCGAAAGATCGAGCGTGTGCCGCGATGCCCTTCATACCGACGAGCACACGGTACCGGAAGGCGCCAACAGAGCCCATGATCAGGCGACTCCATCTGCGCCAGCGCAAGATGAACGGCGCCCCCTCCGGCGATGGCGTGCTCAGCACCCGCTTGAGATCCTCATGCTGGCTGAACCAAACAATGAAGTCGTCCGGCCTGGCCCTGCGCACGGTCACCTGGTCGCCGCGATGCTGAAGTGCTCCTGCAGGTGGTGCAGCATCATCGCCGGGGTCACCGCCGGCCGAGTCCCGAGAACCAGCGCTAGCAGCGCCAACGACAGCGCATCCTCCGCAGCCTGCAGGGCCGGGGTACGCGGCACCACCACCAGCTCGAGTAGTGGTTTCTTGGCCCGCGTCCGTGGCGAAGCCGGTGGCTCTTCAACGCGCCGGAGAAGGGATCTGGGGTAGCCGGTCTGGCGGACGGGAGGCTCGGAGGGTCTCGGACCACCTCCCAGGACATCGGCCGCAGCCCCAGGATTGCCGCCCAAGGTTGAACCGGCGCCCGTGCCCGAACCGGACGGCGCCGCGCCCTCAGGCGCGTCAACGGTAGGATCCGCGGACTTAGCGACTGATCGGGCTCCGGCGTAGGAGGCTCGCTTACCGACGGGACGGACGACGCTCTACCCGTTGACGCCGAACGCGCCGAGGCCATGTCTGCAGGCGAGGCACGACTCGGGGAGGAGCGACGCCGACGGGTGTGCCACGCCCACGACTAGGGAACCAGCCAGGTGAACGCCCCCGCTTGCCCTCCCAAGGGCCTGCCGGCGGCGTTGGGCAGTCGCGCGCCTGGTGACCAGCACCTGGACTGAGAGGTACAGTCCGCCTTGACGTGGTCGCCGGAGAGGCAGTTGAAGCATTTCCCTACCAATAAGTTGGCTGGCATCGGCCACCGTGGAAACGCGACACGATGCCAGCGACGACGGCTCTGCACCGGCCTGAACCCCTCCGCGTTCGGCTCCACGGACATGCGCGAGGGATGGGCGACAATAGACGCCAGGCGACGTTGCGCCGGGGAGGAGGGGCATGAACCATGAAATCCCCACGGCGCGGACGGCGACGATGACGGCGGTGCTGCCGCCGCGGCCTGGTGGCCCCCTTCCCGCGGCCCGACAGATCTTGGGCCTCGGCATCGCCGAAGGAGGCTTCGGAGTCCCAGAAGTGCAGCCTCGCCTCGGACCCGCCCAGGGAAGCGACGAACGGCTCGGCGTCAGGGTCGAGGGAGCTCGCTTGAAGCACAAGGGTAGCATGGGCAGCCGCCGCACGCGGCGATAACTCGAAAGGAACGGATCCCTCCGCGCGGCGGGAGGACTCCTCCGCCTCGACCTCGTCCGCCTAGGAGAGGCGTGAGCATGAGTCGGGTTCCATGGGAGCCGCGGCCAGTGCACCGACAAGGAGGGATGGTGGCGGGGGGTTTGTGGATGGACGCTGGGGCCGGAGTGGCCACCGGTGGTGGAGCGCACTAGCAGTGGACCCGCGCCGCCCTGGACATCGCCTGCGCCGCTCCGGACATCGCCCACGCCGCCCCGAACATTGCCCGCGCCATCAGCCGCTTCCTACGCGCATCTCATGTGCAACACCTGATCTATTTTTGAAACATCCGGATGCAACAGTTGTAACATACAAAAAGAAGACGGATGAAACACTTGAAACAAGCGTCTGAAACACTTGCAAAAACGCCTGAATTTTTTTTAAAACCATTGCAAACATGTGCATCCTCCAAATAAAACACTTACAAACATACGTGTGAAACACTTAAAAACATCTGAAACATATGTTTGCAACGTGCATTTAGATGCCACATCTAGATCTACGTTGCAACATCCAAATAAAAACACTTGCAACATACGTCTGGAACAAACGAAACATTTAGAACATACACTTGAAACATTAGTGGATAGCTATTACAACATGTGCAACATCTCGATCTACTTTTGCAACATCGATATACAACACTTGCAACATACCTCTAAAATATCTGAAACACTTGAAATATACTCTTGCAACATGCAATTTTCACCCTTCTTCCGTACGACGCAACACAGAGCGGGGACGGCCGATTCCGGCAAGCTGGCGGCCGAGGATGGTGGCGCAACCTGGCAGTGGCCAGCTGCGCCTGCGCCTGGCATGGGCCCGGCCAACGATGGCCCCCTTTCCTGTCCGCCTGTCCTGGGTGTAGCGGAGGATGGAGCACGGTACGGCGCGGCAAGAGACGGAGGCGGGGATGGAGGGCGGCGTGGGGGGTGCGTCAATGGTGCTCCAAAGTGGGCCATGGCACGACAGAGCAGGGCGGCGAGGCCACACCATGCGGTGCGAAGTGGGGGAGAGGAGAATGGAGCAGCGCGGGATGGGAGCGTATGCGGCGCTGCCGCGCTGGAGAAGGCCACGGCGAGGAGCCTCGCGCTAGAGAAGGGAGCAACGCTGTCTTTTTTAATTTTTCTTTGGAGAAGTGGACTAACGAGCGGCGATGGATAAGGTGGAGTGCAGTCCGGTCCGTCTAGACGCCCAAGCATTACCGTTATATTAACCAACTTTTAAGGTTATATCGGTAGTATATAGTATATTGGATATTTTATTAACCACCGGCCGTTCAATATTTTATCCCGTGTGGCCAGAGTTTTTTTTATTGACAATGATATTTTAGGCTATTTTTTATTTGTAACGATGGAGGGCAGTAACTTCTTTAGATAGAATCTTTCGATTAATGGCCAGATGTTTACTCATGTAAGAATTTCTTATATTTATTTGTTTTCTAACACGTCCAGTGAAAATTAACATGGAGCCTCCGTTGAAACATCTAATTAGTAATAGTAAGATACCTACCCTACAGTTGTACTTTACCAACGTTCAGGTGAGTTCTGCACTGCAGTAAGTACCATTTTTCACCTCCGCAAAATCAAACTGAGTTCGCTACAAGGCTACATGACATGCTGTCACAAATCACAATTGTCACGCGCGCTGAAAAAATGCTATATGCTCTTTTTCAGCACATTTCTAGCTAGTGCCATATATTTCATGCCAGTATTGACGGACAGATGTTAATATTCAGAGATGCACTGCGACAAGCTGAGAGAAAACAAACAAGTGACAACTCGTACTTCTGCTTCCTCTTCAGTACTGCAAACGCTCAGATGCTCTAAAACGCCGAATATAGCTGAGGTCACTGATCAGATACTGAACCTATTATTTTTCAGGATCATCTTCTGGGATGCAGCTCACTTTGGTCACTTTCGTCTTTTGCATTGTCCTACTCACCCTTGCCAAACACACTAGTTATTTCACAAGTTGCATATCTAGGTGTAAACCATTAACACTTGAGGAGGATACATTGATACTGCCCTAGGACAAGAACAATGGGCGGCAGCTCATTGCCAGAGAGTTGGTAGCCAGTTGACAGTTGAGACAGCAACAAGCATATGTAGCAAGTTGCAACTAGGACAACAGGTACAGCTGCCTACTGGCACCATCCCTTTTCTCTGTTTGTTCGTAGCCAAGCCAACTTGTAACATTTGCATCTTCCTTTTGAGTTTGAGTATAAAGAAGACAGCCCTTAGGAGTTAGGAACATTCCCTGAAAGTTAGGGATCACACTAGCTATGCACTAGACTGAACTGCAGTCTCTATCTATAGCAATTGCAATGTAAGGTTCCAATTAAATCTGATTTTTCATCATCTTTTGCTCTAAAAGATCGAGTTACAACTTACAACTTAAAACATTACCATGTTGGCTGTCTCTGTCCAGTCAGTCAGTTGGCGACATCTCTGCAATTAGCAACTACAAATCCCTACCCTTCTTAATTAATCTACTGCCTCGATCAGCACCACATTTCCCTCACACACAGCCATGCAAATGCACCAAGTTTCACAAGTTGGATCCAAACAAAAGCCCTTCATGAGCACCATGCATGGCCTACGAAGAACAGGACCCTGACGAAGAAGAACACATCAAGGGCTTGTACGGCCTCTGGCAGATGCGGTCCATAACGACAACGAAAGCCATGACCATGATGCAGTCAGCGTCCGGCATGACCGTGAGGCTGAACACGTCTTCCCCGAGCGTGACCGCCTCCGACGCCGCCGCTCCTCCGGCCTTCTTTCTGGTTATCCTCGCCACCTCCTCGCCATCGCCCCTCCGGATCTTGCAGCTTCTCCTCCAGAAGCTGCCCTGCACCGTAAAGCTCGGGACTTGGTGGGCGCCGTGAGCCGCTGATCCTGATGCCATGTACACTTCCGCTTCGTCAGTGCCTTTGACGAGCGAGCATTTTCTCATTGAAAAGAGATGTTGCCGTCTGGGGAAGCTCTTGTCGCCGGCGGATTCTTCTGATGATGCTCTGTAGCAGTTCCATTGGTCGCGCATGCTGAGAATCTGTCACGGCACGCAGAAGGGCACATTACATTATTACTTCGTTTTCAAAAAACATTACTGCTGTTCAAAACTGGCGGGTAATAAAGAAACAAGTAACCAAGGGAAGGGAGATACTACAGAAAATCTTTTCCGCCGCGTTTCAGTTTGGGGCTCCAAGGCGGGCGGCCCGGTTGTCCGCCTCGGTTATTCGAGGCAGGACAGCCGGACAGCAATCGCCTCGGTTAGGGCATTGTAAAATAACCACCGCGGTAAATCATTAATCGAGACGAGCATTGTAAAATAACCGCTAAAATAACCGCCTCGGTAAATCAGGCCCAGCCCGCTAGCCCAAGAGGCCCAGTTCCGAACACACACATATATATATACCTCACTAGGGTTTTCAGCCTCAGCTCCTCACTCCCTCCTTAGCCGCACTCCTCTCTCCCTCCGGTGTCCTCCCTTGCCCGACGCGCACTCCTCGTGAAGTCGCGCGCGGCGCCCGACGCCCGATGGCCCCCTCCCCTCCCCTCTCGACGGCCCCCTCCCCAACCCTCCCTCTCTCCTCCACTCTCGCCTACGACGGCTACTGGCGGCGGCGCGGGCCCAGCTCCTGGCGGCGGCTCCTCCCGGATCCAGCGTCGGGCAAGGCGCAGGGCGGCTCGGCCCCTCCCGGTGGCGCGGATCCACCCTCCTCCCCTACCTCCATGGCTCCACCGGCGGGTGGCGTCGTGGATCTGGCGGGATGAAGCCACCACGGCGCGGATCCGGCGGAGAGGTGGCCTCCGGCGGCGGATCCAGCGGGATGGAGCCACCACGGCGCGGATCTGGCACTCTCTTCTCTCCCTCACTTCTCTCGATGGCGGTGGTGGAGGGCCGGCTCCCCAGGCACTGCTCCCCAGGCCGGCGGCGGCGTGCCTCACCCTCTTTCTCCCTCACTTCTCTCGGTGGCGGTGGTGGAGGGCGAGATCCGGCGGCTGGAGGCCGGATCCGCGCCTGTGGTGGCCGGATCTGGCGAGTAGCGGGCGGATCCGGCGAGCGGGCGACCTCCTCCAGCGACGGCGGTGCGGATCCGGCGAGTGGCGGTGCGGCGCGTGGATGAGCTTGGCGGGCCCGTGGATGGGCTCACTGGGCTTATCCACGGGCTTTTCTTTTTTTTCTTTTTTTATTTGATTAACCGAGGCGGGCATTTGAACCGTCTCGGTAAAGCCACGATTAACCGTGACCTTTCCACTAAGGTGGTTTGAAAAACCGCCTCGGTTAATACTATTTGCCCGCCACGGTTAAATTTTCCCGTAGCAGTGATAGATACTACTAGTGCTCCGATCTGGTAATTTTTATTTTGCAGGTGTTGTCGCTTCTGTTATTACAGTTTACAGCTGTAAGCGTGTAATAACTAATAAGTTAATGACATGTATATCAAAGCGCGTGAAGAAAACAAACAAACTATATATGAACAAGAGCCATAGTATCTGAGAAACCAATGCATTTTGGTTGTTTGCAGGCTTTTGGACGATAGTTGCTTTGTGGGGTTTTTTTTCTTCTTTCAAGTAGAGGCATGTTTGCAGCATCTGTCATCTGTGTGCAAGCTTCTGCAGGTAGTTGTATACCTGTATTTTGCAGAGGGCCACGGAATCTTTGGACTCATGTTAATTACAACTTGCACATCTTTGGAGGAGAATGGATTCTGATTTCTGAATATATACTGAATTGGTGGATTTCGATTGTATTGCATGATTTAGAAGAAATGAAGCCGGACACGCAGCAGATATCTTTCAATCTTTAATTTGCCCACCTCATAACAAGAAAGATTGCACATTTCTTCTCCGGATTGACAGAATAATGGAAGATCATCCATACTAGTACGAATCTACGATATATGAATAATGCTATGACCTATGAGCCGGATGCGATGAATCGTCGTCCCTAACATAAAAACGCAACCATACGCAATCAGTTAATCAACCAGAGCGTGCGTACGTACCTGCGGGCGGAGAGCCAGGAGCGGCGCGCCGCGGCCGTCCATGAGGAGGAGCTCGCCGGCGAAGAGCTTCCGGCGGCGGGAGTAGTTGTCGACGCGGAACGCCAGACCGCCGGCGGCGTCGTAGACGGAGAAGCCGTCCGTGCCGTGGAAGCCCATGCTTGACCTCTTCCACACCGTGTACACCGCCGGCTGACGACCCTGGCCACGGCTGTCCCCCACGGCGCGGAGGCTGGTGGCGCCGCCGCCGTCGTGACGATGAGCGACGGCGTCGGCGTCGGTGTCGGATGGGTGTACCCGCGTGGCGCTGGCGGCGGTGCTGCTGGGGCTCGATGTCGACGATCGCAGTGGCACCGGGTGCATGGCTTGTTGGCGATTTGCTTCGTTTGATGGATGGACAACAGAAGTGCTAGCTAGCAATAGCAGTGCCTGTACTGTACGTGTGCAGTGCAGCTCCTTTTTATATATACGACTCAGAAACAGCTGCTGCTCTCTCTAAAAAAAATACAAAAAAGGCAGTAGCAGAGGCAGTCATCAGTCATATCCAACGGCCGTTGGTTTGGTTGTGCTGTAACTGACTGTACAATGGACGGTTGTTTTGTGCGTCGGCGCCTCGCCATGCATGCATGGCCTTTTGCCTTTTGCACTGCACTTTTTTGCACACATGGATGAGTTTGTCGCCGGTGAGTTTGCAAACTTCTTAATGAAAAAAAAACTCTCCTAGTCGTTACTCCTCTAGGTTGGGCCTCTTTTTTCTTAATTATGCATTAGATTGTTGTCTTGGGAAATAAAATAGGGGAGACCGTACCTATCTCAAAAAATAAGAACAGATCAGCCAATTGCATGCATATATGCATACACCAGCGAGTCATGCTCATTGTCAAGGGAATGCATGCAGGACTGGCTTGAGCACAGCTGAGCAAGTTGAGTGCGTCTACACGTATGCAAAAGTTGGCGTTGGGCAAAAAGTGGTTTAGGACATGCTTGCTGACTAGAAGCCGTACTTGATGACGCATTTGACGAGTGCGACTCCTAAGTTCAGGTCATCTCACGAGTCACGGCCACAAAGCTGCATTTGTGGTTTCCTCAGGGCTCAATGTCTCAATGGGACCAACCTTGTAACCTAATATTGCAGACCATATGTTGTGATATTGGCGTCTTACGTGGAAAGGTTTGGTAACGGGGTTCAGCGAAGCCTATACGTCCACAAAACCTTCGTGCCATTTCTTTTTTTGGCAGAAGATTTTTCATGGGTTTTCTGGTGATGAGAAAGTCTCAACTACTGGTCTACTACTACTCGACTTAAGTTTTTGTATCCTACCTGTTAAGTTCTTGCTCTTTTTCTCATTGAGCTAATCAAAGTTTGATTCCTTTTAAGTGACTAAGTTTGTGCTGATATTCTTGCCATTTCACAGGATTTGTCGGACACAGATTCTTTAGCAACACGATGCTTAGTTTTTGCAGTTATAAATACAGCCGACATGGAAAAGAGTAAACTAAAATATTTAAAGACTCTTGGTGAGTAAGAGAAGCGATGAGTTGTAGCAATATTCCCTACACCTTGTCCCTCCTTCTGGATGCTTCTGTTGTTTTTGGTGCAGAAGAAGTCCTCTCATGCGCTGAATATGATATGCTATTTCGGCAATATATGCCAAATGTCATGTGAATCTTTTATTTTTATCAGGATTGCAGGAGATCTTAACAGATGAAATAGCAGCCATGAGTGTTAATTAATACAGGGAGTACTCTACTAGTTGTGTTTGGTCTTCACAAGTTAAGTTCGCTCCTTGAGCGAATTTCCTTTCAGGATTCGACAAGCATCTGTCACTTTTCACTTTGCATCTCCAATGCTTCTTCTAGCCAGGTGGAAACCAGTAGCATGTTTTTTTTTTGGAAGGACAAACCAGTAGGCAGTAGCATTTATAATACTGCTATGAATCCGTGGTATGAGAATACAATTGGTTCTAAGTAACTGCACCTCATACATTTGCGTTTGTTTTTCAGAAAACTAGAATCATCTCTGCCTACAAGTTATATCCAGAGAAATTCGACAAGTCAGGTCCCAGTCAATCGTAGCCAATTTACGGCTGTATTTTTTTTCCTACCCAGCTTTCTTTACTAAATCACCGTGGTCTCTTTGCTTCAGTGATCATGATCATCCCTGAACAAGAACTCCATAGTTGTCAGTACTCAGAAAATGCCTAGCTTCTCATGGCCAAGCTAAGCTACGGCTAGGAGCAGATCAAGGGCGTGTACGGCTTCCAACAGATCCGGTCCAGAACGACGACGAACGCCATGATCATGGCGCAATCCACGCCCGGCTGGACCACGAGGCTGAACACGTCGTCTCCAAGCGTCAACGAATTCGACTTCTTCCTCGTTATCCTCGCCACTTCCTCGCCGTCGCTGTTGCGGATCTTGCAGCTTCTCCTCCTGAAGCAGCCCTCGACCCAGAAGCTGGTGCTGCATGATCCTGACATGGACACTTCTGCTTCATGGCCTTTCTGTAGAACCGAGCATTTCCTCATCGAGAAGAGTCTGAGTGGTCTTGTGCTCTTGCCTTGGCCTTCTTCTGATGCTGTGTAGCAGTTCCATTGGTCGTGCATGCTGAAAATCTGTTGCAAAAAAAAAAAAGAGGGATATATATAGCTTTGTTAGTTAGCCTTTCCTCCCATTAGTAGTAGTGAATTTGCAGACACATTGGATTTGGCTTTAATTTCGCTCAGACGGTATATGGCGAAGAACTTTGAACGAAGTAACCGATCGAGTTTAGTTTGACAGGATATATACTTACAGGGAAGAATACAAAGCTAGCATTTTGTCTGTTCTGTCTGAGAACACGTTTGGTATGTAATTTTTTTTCGGAAAAAAAGACACATTTGTTTGGTTCGTATTTTCCTTGGTGTGCATTTATCTTAAAGGAGTGAACTGACTGAATTTGATGTAACGAATTGTCGTATTCATTTGGTCTGAATCTCCTGGAGAGCCACCAAATGTTTGCAGTACTGGTACTAGGAGTCTAGGACAAAGAGGCCATATATAACAACCAGTACGTACATACAGCCGATGTGGCGACAGGATTATTTTTCGAATGAAACAAGGAAAAAGGTTGTGTTTGGAGCTACAGAGATCATGGATCAACTCTCGCCAAGAATCCTGCCGAGTGCAGAGTAGGGAGCACCATTTTTCGATCTGAAAAAGACCCCATTTTGTTGCGAGGACACGATGACCGATCGGTCGGTCGATCGATGCGACTTGCGGCTGGATCAATCGCGTAGGTTTACTCAAAATGAAATTTTGGAGACTGCAGATGGGTGGCCGGGACGGATCACGACGACACGGACGGACGTACCTGCGGCCTGAGGGCGAGGAGGGGCGCGCCTTGGCCGTCCATGAGGAGGAGCTCGCCAGCGAACACCTTCCGGCGGCGCGAGTAGTTGTCGACGCGGAAGGCGAGCGCGCCGGCGGCGTCGTAGACGGAGAAGCCGTCGGTGCCGTGGAACCCCATGCTGGACCGCATCCACACCGTGTGGTGCAGCGCCACCGCCGGAACCGGCGCGCGTCCGGCGTCTCCTCCGCTGACGGCGCCGCCACGTCCGGGAGGAACAGGCGGCGCCGGCGCCAGCGCCAGAGGCCGCGTCGTCGTCGTCTCCGCGGCCGACGACGGGTGGATCCGGCTCGCCGATATCGCCATCATGCTGGATCGGTCGGGGAAGGCCGCCGCCGTCATTTATCGATCTCGAAAGCGTCAATGGCTGGCGCGGCGCATCGATCCCCTCGTTTTTATACTCGTGAGTCGTGACCGGGTCATGTACCCATCACCGCTATTGTAGTGCTGTACAGTACGTACAGTACGACGTGCTAGTTGCGATGGAATTTTTGGTGGTTTGGTGGGCTGTGACGGTGCGAGTGTGTAGCTGCGTGCGTGGCAATAGCACCTTTATGCTTGTGTCTTGTGTTGACTCTTGTTTGCGTTGGGTGGTGCATGAGCCTGCAAGATCAAAGAATCCCATGCCGCCCTAGCTATCTCCTATCTGGAGTGCTATGCTAGCTATATTATCCTCAATGATCAACGAAACTTCTAAGGATGGAAAGATTCAAAAACTCTATCTTTCCACTCTTTTGCTTCTCACATTTCTCGTAATGACGCTATGAATCTTCAGAGTTTGTCTTATATATTGTTACTCACCCGTTCCAAATTACAAGACGTTTTGTTTTTTCTAGATTCATAGCTTTTGCTATGTACCCTGATATATATATATTATATATATATATATAGTAAAAGTTATGAATGTAGAAATGCCAAAACGTTTTATAATTTAGGACTGAGGAAGTATCTTCTTAGCTCCTACAATTTTTAATCATGAACGTTGTTTACTTCAAATGAATCTAAAAAACCAAGGAAGTCATAACCATCGTTGGTCTAAACTAATAGACTCCTCTACTACTTGACATGTTCATGAAGTTTTTCTTATTGTCGAACAATTATATGTGTAACAATGTTTTTCTTCAAAAAAAGACACTTGCAATTATATACCGTCAATATGGATATGTCATAATATTTTATTAAAATACATAAATTTATCTAAAGTAAGAACTTACATAAATTTGTTAGCTTAAGCATGAATAAAAGTTTATATTTATAGTTTACCCCTATATATATACTTGATCTTTATGATTGATCGACATATATATTTACTTTAAGTTAGTTTTTATATATTTATAGTAATAGAAGTGGGTAATTTAGAACCATACAAAGGTTGTAATTTATGTTTATTCACACATTTTTACAGTAACATATGTTGCTAATTTATATGTAGGTTTTAAGGGGTGCTTCAATTTATTTTCATAACGACAGAAGGGGTAGTTTAGATGAAAATTTGATGGGTTATTTGGATTATCTATCCCAATGATAGGGTGGGTAATTTAGATGCAAATTTAGATGGTTACATTAGATTATGTTTTTAAAATGACATATGTGGATTATTTAAATACGTATTTGGGGGTTATTTATGTTGTTCTTCAAATGGCATATGTGGGTAGACTCTTAGAAAGCTGGTTATTGTTATCAATGGTGACTAGACTCTATGGCCATATATTTCATTCTGTCTTGAGAATTTATATGTTTCCTAACATGTCGCATCGTAACGTGGAGGCTCCATTAGAACCTCCAATTAGTGATGATATATGATTAGTTAATTACTACAAACGCAAATAACATCATTTTTAACGGTCTCACAAAGTCAAGCCAAGTTTTCATTGTCATTGTTGAATTCAGTAGGGCCAAAAAAAATTGGAACCTCGAAACCATTTGTTATATATATATATATATATATCAACAACCTAGGGGAGCAGGTATTTATGTCCTATATAGAATATATTAATACAAAAGGTCACAAAAAAAACGTGTGATGAATGGCTGACTTCACACAACCTAGCTTAAAACGACATCACTTATGTGTAACCAGAAAGAGTACCGACATATATAGAGGGATCGATGCGAAGCATCTATATTTATGTCCCACATATATAGCACTCGAATCCACATATTGTAGATATATGCCTCCATTGTTGCATGCCCAATAAGCTAAGTCGTTAACTGGACGTGTTAACATGTCATTATGCTCCCCAAGCACGCTCTGCACTCTGCCCATTAGAGATAGCTAGATGCATGGCTACAGCAATCAGCCAATCAATTGGATTTATAATTACCCGTGCAAGCGTTAAAGCCCACGATAAAGCGCGTGATATACATAAATACTCCTATACATAGTGTGTGCTTGATAGAATTTTTCCTGTCGGTGGTTCCCTTTAGTTGGGTGGGTGAAGTGCATGCAGCTCCATCCTAGGATGTCATGTCACCTTCATGAGTGCCCGCGTGATGCATTATTCCAGCTTCTCGTAGCCTTCTAACTAGTTGCCTACTTGCCATCGAAACATCAGTCAGAAACAGGAGGCTTTAGTTTAATGAACTTGAAGGAACATGAATGGTTAGTCATCGAGGCCACCAAGACTTGACACTCCGTTAACTCCTCGACCAACCGATCATGCATTGCTTGCTTGTTTGCTCTTGAAAAAGCACGTCCTGACAGAGAACAATTTGGATATATACAAGCATTTTTCTGATTCTGCATTTCAATGGCTGATTTGATCGGTGGAGTACCCACCACAATTCACACACTATGCATGGTGGTGTAGTCAAGAGAACACAACTCCTTTTCTGACAACTACATTTCAACCGGTCTATGCTACTGCTTAATTATTTACTATGTCTAGTCTAATAACCATTCAGATATGAGATACTGCCATCAGCAACTTGCTGGGGTGCCAAATCAAATTTGAGGACTAGCCTGTCAAACATCTAATACATTTATGTGCCAAATCATAATACAGTTGTGATGAACTTACCAAATACTCTATACAGTTTCTTCATACCTGGTCCGTAGATTTCTCTCTCGGCATGGAACTTCATGGTCTTTAGTGTGCATCTAGTTGAATCTTATGTTATGGTAGCTCTTGTTGCAAACTATGTCTCGCGAGATGTCATGGATATATATTGATTTTAAATTTTTGATCTTATTAGTCACTACAAATTTTTATCAGGATGTTAGTTGAAACTCTTGCCCTTATTGTAGCTTTTACTGAAAAATCTTAATTTTATTAAAAAATAATGACTTTTATGTCTAGGCTGCACTCTTAATTAAAATGATGATATACATGTTCGTTTACACCTGAACCACGACATCCTCAAGATGGGCAGTGCTTTAAGTGAGATCTAGGAGAAGCCAATACTGCTAACCTCCGGATGATATTAACATCTAAGCCAAGAAATTAATGTTCACTCCAAACAAAATTCAAAAACCAGAAAGGGACATGACAATCTTTGGTTTGCATTGACCTCTGGTGTTTAAGATATTGAATTTTTTCTACCAAAGAATTATACATGCAGTAGTGATTCTTTATAGTAATAGAGCGCTTACAATTATACTATCAATATAGATATGATATAATATTGTAACCAAAATCTGTAAAATTTTCTAAAGTGCAAAGTTACATAATAATAATTATTATCTTTAAGGTATTTCTATAAAATTTTAAATAATTTGCTAGTGTCATAATTATATGAATCATTAAAGGAACATTTTTCTTGTTTTTTGGATCCTAGAAAAAAGTACTTATGTCTCATGCATGTATTGATATATACTTCATTTGCAAGAATGCATAACATGTATGTTTATTTTAAGTTACCTTTTATATGTTAGGAGTGATAGAAGTCGATAATTTAGAAGCATTTATAGAAAAGATTCATGGTTATTCAAACTTTTTTCATAATAACATATGTTGGAACTTTATATATAGACTCTATGGGATATTTTATTTTATTTTTTAATAATAGAAGGAATGCTAATCTAGATGCAACTTTAAGGGCTTATTTACATTATCTATGTTAATGGCAGTTGTACAAGAGAGACTACACAGTTGTGTTGTGATGCATGTCTTTAGCTAGGTTTGTTCCACCTACATATATGGCGTATGTAACTGATGAAGCAAAAGTGAAGATGCCTTCTGGCGAGCCGGAAGAGACATGGACTCGTGAATAGTATTATCAAGTAGGAAAATAATCATCTGGAGATAATCTTTGCCCAAATGCATGCATGTACTACTAAGCACTGTGTTTAGCACTAACCACATACTCTAGTGATCTCTAGATAGCTAGCCAGTGCCCAATAAGAAACCAACAAAGTTTGTTGCGTCTCAAACTACAAGACTAATCACGCTCTGCTGGCGTCCGATCAGGACGGCACAAAGTCCAGCCCACGTTGCTTCCATTGGTGACAAGCAGGTTAGGTGGGAGAGATCATTGAAATTTTTCGTTGTGACTTCCTCTGCTTCACAATAATGCTTGTCCTGTCCACGTACATAGGTGAAATGACATTTAACATTTTGTCTAGTTTCGGAAGTGTTCATAGATACAGGGTATATGCACGCGTTTGTGTTTAGAGAGGTGAGTGTGTGTGTGTGTATATGAGAGTGTCTATGGTATATCTGTATCGTGATCGTAAGAAAAAGCTTAATTTGCATATCCATCAAATACATCGTCATCATAATATATAGAATATGCATTTCTAGCGATGGTGAAAATGATCCAATCTTTTCACTACTACGTAAAATCTTTTACAAGGCGTTTGGAAAATAGCCTCGGAGACGGTTGGGCTGATTGCACGTCTCGGTTAATGCATGTCGATTGACCGTGGCGGCCACAATTAACCGCCTCGCAAAATCGATTTACGGAGACTGTTAAAATAACCGCCTCTTAAAATCTATTAACGGAGTCGGGCCTTATAAGTGGCCCTGCCTCAAAAAATACCCATATTTTCGGAGGCCGGTTAATCGTGGCCGAGCCCACTAGCAATGAGAAAAGCTCAAACCAGCCCGATATGACGCCCTGAGTATATATATGGTGACCTAGGGTTTCACTCAGTCTCTCACTCTCTCAATCCTGTAGCTCCCCTCTCTCTCTCCCCTGTGCCGAGCGGCGCCCCCTCTTCCCGTGCGGCGCGCGGCCTTCCTCTCTCCCCCATGCGGCCCTTCCTCTCCCTCTCCCTCACCCTCTCCACAGCTGGTAGCAGGCAGGCAGCGCCCCTCCCTCTCCCCCATGCGGCGCTCCCTCTCTCCAAACCCTAGGCCTGGATGGACGCGGGAGGCACGGTGGTCCGGCGGCGGCGCAGGCTTGGCCTCTCTCCCTCTCCCCGGAGTAGCAGCGGCCTCTCAGCGCCTAGATCCGGAGCAACAGCTGGCGGAGCAGCATCAGCGGCCTCCTCCAACGGCGGCGTGGGCAAGGCGGGCAAGGCTGGCTGCACGGGCACGGGCAAGGCCGAGGCAGGCTGGCGGCGCTCCTCCTCAAGCAGCGCAGATCCCTCTTCTCCCTCCCTGAGCAGCGCATGGGAAGGCCAGATACGGCGGCGGGGAGGCCAGATCCGGTGGTGGGGAGGCTTGATCCGGTGGCGGGAAGGCCTGTCCATGGACTTTGTTTTGCTTTTTTTATTTTATTAACCGAGACGGCATTTCAACCGCCTCGGAAAAGATCCATTTACCGTGACCTTTTGACCGAGGCAGTTGTGATGGTTGTCTTGGTTAATCATTTATGCCTGTCTCGGAAAAATTTATAGTAGTAGTGTTTTTTTTTTGAGGAAACAAATATGAAATTTAGCTTATTATTACGCGCAGACGGAACAAACATTGCAAAATAGAGGTAGCAGTAGCTAATAACACCAATGACTTGTGAACGCGCTTTTATGTTTTCACGTCTAGCTCCATCATTATATATTGTCTAGATCATGCATGATGTCCATTGTTTAGTATGGTAACTATCCTAGCCTAATGGTGGGTTTGGTGCTATGAAGGACGACGGAGGACACGAAGGAACGTGATAATCTGCAAGATGCAAATTTGATTAGTTGGTTGATCATCTGTCACACAACATCAAACTTTGAGCGTTATGCAGTGACATCTATTGTAGCTACGTACGCTAACTAGCTAGCTAGCTTCGTTATTGGGTTATTGGTAGCAGTATGAGATCAGCACCTCAAGCCAGTCCGTACATCATGAGCACAAAACAATGAACACAACTAAAAAGAGAAAAGGATACGTGTTTGAGATGATTTTTATATTGATCATGTTTATCGCTAGCTGTGGCTTTTGCGGCGTGATGGACAACAAGCAGGGGCAGCTCATTTTCTCTTGTGCTGTGTGACGCACTTCTTGTACGTCATTGGTATATCCACTCCAAATTGAAGAGGTCGATCGTATGCAAACTGAGCTTGTGGATGCATGCACTTATTATCCATGCATGTCGAAACCAAACATTCCTTTGCGGTTTCTTTGAGCCGCAGTTTTGCATACATGTCTATCAGCGAGTCATGCGTGACGATTACGTCAACAAATAAAGTCAGCATATACATCTGGTAGTGCATGCAAATCAAATGCATGTGTTTAATTGAAAATGGTGCAAACTCATTCAAACATCCCAAGTCGATCTTGAAATAATTTAAAACCTGATCAGTCGCAAAAGTTGATATTCGCCTTTGGTTCATGCAAAAATCACAGATTTTGGGCGGACAGCCGGCCCGAGATTTGGGATTTGCTCACGTGGGCCTAGCTACGGCATCCGTAGCCTGTGGGCTTGTGAGGGCGAATGTCTTGTCATGGGCCGCATGTCAAAACTGGGTTACCATGGGCTGTTGGCCCGTGTTCCTTGCAAAGCATTCCGCCACTTGTCACCACTACTAGCTCTGTAGCTGAACAGACAAACCAGGCTGGGCTTCAGCTTTCTATTATTAGGATACAAAACTGGGCTACAAAGCTTTCACTTGTTGGGCTCCAAAACTGGGCTACAGAGCCTGAAATCCGTTGAAACTTCAAAGTTTTTTTTTTGGCAGATAGTTGAAACTAGCTTAGCTCCGAGTGCAAGAGGTACAGTGGTCTGGTCGGGCCTGACAAAGCTGCTTTCCTACTTCCTAGGGCGAGCTGCATATGACAGAGACAGTCGACGGAGTAGTAGGTTAGTACCTTGATCTGTGTGTGTTAACCTTAATTCTGCGGGAGATGCTGGCGCCCGCCCGGACGCCCGACGTATGGACGTGTTCGGACGCAGCTTCTACCGGTCAACTATTAAACGATTCCACCAACCAATGCACTATTAAACGATTCCATTTATCAACCCTGAGCTGCACTATTTTCGGCGGCTTTACGATCGCACTTACAGAGTATGATCTCAGGCTGCTTGCAGTACCAACAGGAGTCTAATCAATAACAAAACAACAAAGCAGTATTCTTGCCTTGCCCGCACAATAAAGAAGGGGCGCACTCGTGTTCGCGCCGCCATCCCCCGGCGCAACCCATGCACATCCCCCGCGCCTCCTCCAGTTCTGAGAAGGATGCAAGGCAACAGAAAGTAATGAAAGAGATGCAACACATGATCTACTTTTAAAACATCCAAATACAACACTTGCAGCATGCGTACGAAAACAAATAAAACACTTAAAACATGCATCTGCAACACTTGAAAAAAATCTAAAAAAATACTTAAAGAAATTACAAACATATGCAACATCCAAATAAAACACTTGCAACATATGTGTGAAACATATGTATTATCTAGATAAACACTCTTGCAACATACTGTCGGGTATCAGGATTAGGGATACCCAGAAGAAGGAAGCTGATAGTCGCGAACGCTAACTCCCTCGGATGGTCAAGAGGGGTCAAGAGCGTATCTTGATCTCGCCCGATCCCGAGGGTACGGGCTCTGTCTCGTCCGACCTCGAGGACGCGGGATCTAGGTCACCTGACCTTGAGGGCGCAGGCTCCGTCTCGCTCGACCCCTCGGGTGAGAGCCCCGTCACATTCGACCCCAAGGGCGCGGGATCCGCCTCGCCCGATCCCGAGAGCGCGCGCTTTGCCTCGCTCGACCCATCAGGCGAGGGCTCTGCCTCGCCCGACCACGAGGGCGCGGGCTTCGCCTCATCCGACCCCTCAGAGGGGGGATTCTTCCTCGCTCGACGGGAGTCCACACCGCCCCCAACCACTATGGGTCTAAGGGTACGAGCCCAGGGTCAAACTTCTGACGCCAGAAAGGGAGTAGGCGCGTCTTGACGTGACCCGCGGCCACGATGTGCCGTACCTGAAGACTAGCGTCGACACGACTAACGTCACCAACAGTGTCGGGCGTGTCGACGCTATGCTACCTAATCCTCGTACGGCTTTCGATGGGGATATCTGCCCACCATGCTGCTCACCGGGACGGAATGGAGCGCCACGACTAGCTAATGATGCCCACATACAGCGTTAGTGATGAACAGGGCCGCGACGTGAAGCCATCCCCGTCATTATCTACAGGACTGACGAGACCCGCGTAAAGGAGATGATGGGCGCAATGACCCTGAAGGCCTTCTTCCTCCTCGCTTTTCTCTCTCACTCTCTCTTTCGTGTAACCTGTATCTTCCCCTCCGTCTATAAAAGGGGAAGCAGGATGCCCCCGGGAGGGCACGCTTCCAAGGCACGACATCTCTAAGACATAACGCCCATACGCCTCAACAGCTAGCATACGAACCTTCCACCAGAGACTTCGAACCGGATCCCTCTCTCCCCCGTTTGCAACCCCTACTACAAACCAGTGTCGGTAACACGAGCAGCAGCAAACTGGACGTAGGGTCATTCTGCCCGAACCAGTATAAATCCTTGTGTCGAACCGTTGAACTGCGCACAGCCATCCGGGTCAGACGCGCAAATCACAAAATTTACTAGCCGGTGATCCGAAACACCGACAGTTGGTGCACCAGGTAGGGGCCTTTTGCATGTCTCGTCGTCCACAGCAGGTCATGGATGGCTAGCCACGGCGTGAGTTGGGTCCCAGGCATGCACGTGCACTTTGGGAGCCTGGAATTCTTCATCACCGAGGAGGGAGAGCTGGCTTGGGCTCCCGCCCCCGTCCAACTTCTTCGCTCCACCATCCTCGGCGCAACCGTCGAGGCCCTCGAGGAGCTACAGCTGCACGCCCTGGAGGCCCATGCCCCTGGAGTGACTAGCCCCTCGGCTTCAATTATGGGAGGCTAGAGCGCTAGCTCGACGCCTTCCTAGGACCCTGACCACCTCGGGAGGACCTGCGCTGCCTCACCTTCACGTTCGCCAACATCATGGCACAACTTGCCGGTAGAGAACCACTCTCCCCGGAATACCTCACCCGGGACGTCCCGATAGTGTTCCCATTCAGTCTGCGCAACACCACAGGGACCATTGGTCATCTTGTGGCACAGTGTGTGCACCCGTCTCCCACGGATAATGAATTCACGGGTATGATAGACTATGTCGTGGAATCTTTCCATGACCTTCTCACAGGAGACTCAGAGTTGATCTTTGACTCTAACTCTAACAGGGGAAGCCATGACCCCTTATGAGAATGTTTTATGGCTGACACCCTCGAGGGACGTGTTGAAAGCGTCCACGAGGGAGGGGCCACGCCTGTGAGTAGAACAGCTGAGGGCACGGCACAAGGAGATCAAGGATGCATGACTCCAGCTAGAGCAGGAGCGTGCGGAGCTCGAGCGCAAGATCGAACGTCGAGGAGACGGTGGCCATGCACGCGCCATCGCCCGCGATGAAAACTAGAGGATCATCCAGGATGACGGAGGCCTCTCACACTTTGCCCGGGCAAGCCAGAACATAGCTACTGCGGTGGCCTTGCTTCGAGGGCTCTCGTAGCCCGTGACAACCGAAGACCGTCGGGCCCATCGTGAGATCCGCACGCTACTCGAGCACGCAGCGGTGTAGCATGCGGAAAGCTCATTGTCTCGGTGATGTGAGCTCGATGCTAGTCAGCGCGTTCTTCAGGATGACATGGCCGGGACGTATCCATCCACCAGGCGCCACACGATGGCGGGGGGCTTGCCACAGTCCTGGTGCATGAGCATCTTGGGCCCAACTGTGACGCACGTAACACCCTGGACGGTCATAGATGTGGACAGGGGGACAAGAGAGAGGAGGTCGGCCATGTCTGCCATCCTCGTCGTGGCGGACGCTACGACAGTGGTGAAGACCAGAGCCCAAGCCCTAACCTGCCGGGGCCCCAGGCTTTCGACCAGCACATCCTCAACGCGGCTTTCCCGCTGTGGTATTGACCGTCGACCAACGTCCTAAAGTACTCTGGGGAAACGAACCCCGGCCTGTGGCTCGAGGACTACCGGCTTGCTTATCAAGCCGATGGCGCGAATACTGATTACTTCATTATCCGTAACCTCCCCTTGTTCCTGGCTGATTTGGCGCGAACATGGCTGGAGCACCTTCTGCCCAACCAGATTCAAAGTTGGGCAGACTTGAAGGACATCTTTGTGGGAAACATCTAGGGCACCTACATGTGCCCTAGGAACCTCTAGGATCTAAAAAATTGCCGACAAAGGTCCGAAGAGACTCTCTGCGATTATATCTGACGCTTCTCCAGGCAATGCAATTAGTTGCCTGATGTCGCCGACGTCGATGTCATCAGAGCCTTCCTGTCTGAGACCACCTATGAGCCCTTGGTCCACAAGCTAGGACATAAGGGCCCCCAAACCACCAAGGAGCTCCTCGACATCGTGAGCTGCCATGCCTTAGGTGAGGAGGCGGTCGGAGCAATTTTCGACCGCTCCAAGGGCAAAGCAAGTCGGACGAGTACATCAGCGAAGGCACCTCCAACCACCCCCGCAAAAAGAAGAACAGGCAACGGCATGGGGGCTCACTCATGGCCACTGCTGAGCAGAAAGGTGGCTGGGCGCCCCCCCGAGAATGCTCCCAACCACTTCAAGAAGCTGCTCAAAGGGCCATGCCCGAACCATGCCTTCCCCGTCAAGCATCTGTACAAGGATTGCGCCCTCATGAAGCGGTTCCTGTCTGGTGGCTCAAGCGAGGGGAACCAGAGAAAGAAGCCTAAGCCAGTGGCGGATGACGCCAAGGGGAAGGATGGCGGCTTTTCAACCCTAGATGGCTGCCTCATGATTTTTGGTGGGACGGCAGCCTATGACTCCAAGCGCCACTAGAAGATCACGCACCGTGAGGTCTACACGGCCAAGCCAGCCACACCATCTTTCCTTCGATGGTTGGAGTCCGCCATCACCTTCGATCGATCTGACCATCCGGAAAGCGTCTCACTGTCGGGAAGGTGTCCGCTCGTGGTCGACCCGGTCATTGGCACAAAGTGGCTCACCAAGGTACTGATGGATGGAGGCAGCGGCCACAACATCATGTACGTGGAGATGCTTGATGCCATGGGCATCGACTAGTCGCTCATCCGACCGACCAGGGCGCCTTTCCACAACATCATGCCGGGGAAACATGCCATACCACTTGGGCAGATCGACCTGCCCATCACCTTCAGGGATCCGACCAACTATAGGATAGAGACCCTCACCTTCAAGGTGGTCGGGTTCCACGAAACCTACCACGCCGTCTTGGGATGACCATGCTACGCGAAGTTCATGGCCGTTCCCAACTACACCTACCTAAAAATGTGTTTTCGAGGTCCCAAGTGGCATGCTGCTTGGGTTTGTCGTCTTCGAGCGTGGCATCAAAGCCAACCTAGAGAAGATCACGATCATCACAAGGATGGGCCCGATCTAGAACCTAAAGGGGGTAAACGAGTCACGGGGTGCCTCGCCGAGCTTAGTTGTTTCTTCTCACGCCTCAGCGAACAAGGCCTCCCGCTATACCGACTTCTGAATAAGACTGACAGGTTTGTGTGGACCCTCGAGGCTCAGGAGGCACTCGACAAAGTTAAGGAAATCCTGACAAAAGCCCCGATCCTGGTCCCATCGACCGATGGAGAGCCACTCCTGCTCTACATTGCGTCCACCACATAAGTGGTCAGCGCCACCCTGATGGTAGAGCAGGAGGAAGAGGGACACACCCTCAAGGTGCAGCGTCCCTTATACTTTGTTAGCCTAAGTCTTGTCTGACTCCAAGACTCGCTACTCACAAATCCAGAAGCTCTTGTACGTCGTCCTGATCGCCAAGAGGAAGCTGCGTCACTACTTCGAGTCACACCCGGTGACGGTCATGGTGTCCTTCCCTCTCAATGAGGTCGTCCAAAACTAGGACCCCACAGTGAGAATCGCGAAGTGGGCACTCGAGCTGATGGGTTATGGCATTTCATATGCCCCTCGAATGGCCATCAAGTCCAAAGCACTGGCCGATTTCATTGTGGAATGGACCAAGGTACAGATGCCACCAGTAGTCGTCGACCAAGAGTACTGGACGATGTACTTCGATGGGTCGCTAATGAAGAGAGACGCCGTCACGGGACTGGTCTTTGTTTTGCCCCTTGGAATACGCATGAAATACGCAGTCCGCCTCCATTTCCCCGGCTCCAACAATGTGGTCGAATATGAGGCGCTCATCAATGGCCTATGCATCGCCATTGAGTTAGGCATCCAACGGCTTGACGTCCGAGGTGACTCACAACTGGTCATCGGTCAAATCATGAAGGAGTTAAGCTACCACGACACCAAGATAGCTGCTTACTGCCGAGAAGTCCACCAGCTGGAGGACAAGTTCGATGGCCTCGAACTCAATCACATCCCAAGATATCTCAACAAGGTGGCCGACACACTGGCAAAGAGGCGTCCAGCCGAGAGCCGGTGCCGATGGGCGTCTTCGCCAGCGATCAGCACAAGCCTTCAGTGCGCTATGAGGAACGGGGATAGACCGAAGACAAGCTGCTTGCCCTGGGCTCGAGGGTTGACCAACCGCCTGCTCCTTCTGACCCCGAAGTCATGGAGGTCGACGAGGATCCAGTGGTAGAGCCTAACCCTCTAGCCGACTAGAGGACCCCGTACCTCGATTGGCTCCTGCGCGAAGTGCTCCCGATGGACAAAATGGAGGCCCAACGGATCGCACACCGAGCCAAGTCTTTCATCATTATCGAGGGGGAGCTCTACAAGCGAAGCCACACCAGGATCCTACAGTACTACATTCCCATCGAATAAGGGAGGCAACCGCTTAAGGAATTCACGGTGGGGTCTACAGACATCATGCAGCACCCAGAACCCTGGTCGGAAACATGTTCCGATAGGGCTTCTATTGGCCGACCATGGTGGCTGACGCTAAGCAGGTTATGCGCACCTATGAAGGGTGCCAGTATTACGCTCGTCAAACCCATCTATCGGCCCAAGCGCTCTAGACGATCCCCACCATGTGGTCGTTCGTGGTCTAGGGCTCGATCTGGTTGGGGCTCTCAAAAGAGCGCCCGGGGGCTACACGCACTTGCTCATCGCCGTGGACAAGTTCACAAAGTGGATAGAGGCTCGGCCGTTCTCTGTGATTAAGTCCGAGCAAGCCATGCAGTTCTTCCTCCACATCGTCCACCGCTTCAGAGTCTCAAACTCGATCATCACGGACAACGGCACACAATTCCTTCGGTTCTGTGATAACTACCATGTCCATGTTGACTAGGCTGCCATGGCCTACCCCCACATGAACGAGTAGGTTGAGCGTGCAAACAGCATGGTCCTACAAGGCCTCAAGCCTAGAATCTTTAACCAGCTAAACAAGTTTGGCGGACGATGGGTCATGGAGCTTCCCGCGGCGCTCTGGAGCTTGAGGATGACCCTTAGCCGGGCAACCGGCTACACGCATTTCTTCATGGTTTATGGTTCCAAGGTAGTCCTCCCAACTGACCTCGACTACGGAGTGCTGAGGATCAGGGCATACGACGAGTAGGGGGCAGAGGCTTCCCTCAAGGACGCCATGGGCCAGCTTGATGAAGCGCGTGACATTGCCCTCCTCCACTCGGCCAAGTACCAGCAAGTGTTGCATTGGTACCATGGGCGTCGAGTGCGGGGTCAGGCATTCAACATCGGGGATTTGGTGCTTTGCCTTGTTTAGAGCAACAAGAACCGTCACAAGCTCTCTCTGTCGTGGGAAGGACCATATGTCATTGTGGAGGTGATCCGACCGGGAACCAACAAGCTCACGACTATCGACGGTAGAGTCTTCGTCAACGCTTGGAACATTGAACAGCTATGTCACTTTTACCCCTAGCCTATGCATGTACTTGCAAAATTTAAGAACAATGTTTCTGAAATGCGAGTACATTTTCTATTTGGTTTCGCCATCATGTCTCCTCGATCTTCAGTGACACCCGACCCCAGCAATGGCAAGGGGTCAGGCCTCACTCGGGGGCTGATGGGGGTACACCTACCAAAAAACATTCTCTGTGCCCAACCCTCTCCTACGTTAAGACCTAAAAGCAAAGGCCACATAAATAAGTGCTGAGTAAAACTTATCAGACTGTAAAAAACCTACGCCCTAGTGGCTACGGTGTTTTTGCTCACCAGCGTGATCAGAGTTTTTTTACTCGCACCCCAAGCATTACAGCCTTAAACCACGGAAAGGGTCAGAACGCATTAACCTTTTTCATAAAAAGGGCGAAGAACCAAAAGATTGTTCAACCATAGCAGAAATTAAAATCTATCCATTTATTACAAGATCACTACTTGGCCTAACTAGCTAACTAACCCCTCCCCTCGCTGGGACGACCTCGTCTTCAATCTTGGCAGATAAGTCCTGCGCTAGGGGAGCCACCGACTTCTCGATCTCCTCCAGCTCAACCTCGGTGTAGCCAGGTGTGAAGCCCTGGCTCATCGTCGCTAGATCAATGTTCTCATAATGAGAATGACCGATGAACACCGAAGAGGTGTGCGTCCCTCGCCATCTCGCGCTCCCGATCCATGATTCGGATGACGGGAACCATGAGCGAGCTCGTCTCCTACACCGAGGCTAGCTCAAGGTTGTCGTAGACCAGCTAAATGGTGACGTGCAGGGTGTCTTGCTCATCGCTCTCCTTTAGGAGGAAGGCCTTCACCTCATCAAGCTCTCTCTCCAAGCCACGGCTCTTCACCACCTCCATGCCAAGCTTGTTGTTGAGACCTACCTAAATCACACGGCAACCATGTCAAAGGGCCCACCACGGATTCTAGGGAGAAAGACAGCAGGGGAAACTAGAAGCTTACTGTCCACATCCACCTAGAGCTTGCACACCTCGCTGCACTACCGGGTCACCTCGGCCTCCAGGCATCAGACCTCTTCCTAGCGCTGACTGACCTCCACGGTGAGCCGAGCAAACATGCCCTTGGTCGTGACCTTCAGGTCCTTCTCCCCCTGAAGCTAGCCCTCAAGAAGGATGATCCGCTATAGGGCATCGGCGCGCTCTTGGTGGGCCAAGTCACTCTGTGCGGAGCTCCCCTATGGTCCGAAGCAGGTCCTTCCACTCCTTTCGTAGCCGCTCGGCTTCCGTGGCGTCCACGTGCTCCCTCTCGATCAGTGCCATGAGTTTTTCCTTGGCCTTGCGGGCATCATCGGGAGCGTCCTTCTCCCTGACCTGGAGGTCGGCTAGCTCCTGGGCGGTGGGAGCAAGCTCGGCCACCTCATGGCGGGTGGCAGCGAGCTGTGCGTCTAGCTCCTCATTCTATCATGCCTCCTTGGCAAGGTGGTCCCAAACGCCCCTCTCACGATGAAGGAACCATAACTTCTCCTAGCTGCGACCCATAAGGATCTACGTAGAGAACAAGTCTTAGAAGCGCAGAAAGGGAAAATGAGCGTCCCAAGCATGACCGTCTCATACCTAGCCAACTGGGGCGACGACGTCTCGTAGCGAACCTAGCATGATGGATAGGGCGATAACTACGGTACCAACCTCCGTGTGGACGCTCCCCCACTCCCTCTACTCCGCAGCATCGTCGAGGGCGAGAAGTGTCGCCTCCGGGTTCTACAGGTCCGCCCAACGGATCGGGGATCCTCCCTGCGTGTGCGGGTCACCGTCCGCCTAGACCAGAGACCGAGATGGCTCTGCACCGACCTCGGCCGACACTAACCCCTCTGGCAGAGGCACCTCCTCTGGAGCAACCCCTTCGATAGTAGAGGGGGCGACGGCATGGACGTGGAGGCCACCCCATTGCCACTTTCATTGAGGGAGCCTCGGGTGCGCCCTCTTCTGCCCGCCCTGCCATGGGCGTTGCCACCTGTGCAGAGGATGGTTCCGGCTGCACCAACCCTACCTCTAACATCACGGTCGCACCCGACCGTGCCTCACCTGCTACGGGCACCCTGAAAGTGCCCTCCTCCGTCCGCTCCCCCACAAACACACCCACCGGCTGTGCCCCTCTGGACGTCGCCGCGATCGCCCTAGCCCCTCTTTCGCTCATCTCTGGCACAGAGTCGGCCGGCTCCTGGTGCATTTGCCGGATGGCGAGGGTCTTCTTCGGCGCGAGCCTCAGGCGAGTCCTGCTTCCTCCAACACTACAGAGGATACAACGGTCAATTTGCTATGAAAATCAATCAGAATGGAAGGATGAAGAAGTTTTTCAACTCAATTCAGTGCCACTGAGTGAGGATGTTTTGGGGCCAGCCCGCTCGACCCCGGTTGTGCCTTGTTGGCGCGGTGCCGCTTTAGGCCCCTCCTCTGCTTGGGAGGTCCGGTCGGAGCGGGACGGTCAATCGCCGTCGGTTCTGGGGGTGCGCCCTTCCCCTCCTGCCGAGGTGCATCCTCTCCCTCCTGCCCCAAGGCATGCCATGGGAAAGGCCCCGCCTGCGCCAAGGATAGGTCCATGTCTGCTCCACTCAGCTTGTCCCATTCGACAGGGAGAGCCGTCTCGTTCTTCCTCCTCCTCCTCACTGTCTGAGCCTTGCCACCGCTTGCCTCGGTCTAGCTTCCCCCGCTCCTTCGCCCGTCGCCTCGCCTTCTTGTTGTCTTTGGCCTTCTTCTTCTTCTCATCGGTGGCGCAGTTCGTCGCCCTCACGGCCGCATGCTCCAGCAGCGGCACAACGGAGGCCTAGAAGCCTAATCCCGCCGGTAGCTCAACGAAGCCAGCATCCGACCGTATCGTGGGGTGCTCCAGGATTGGGAACACGGTGTTGGACTCATCCGTCGCCTCCTTGATGCGCTGCGTGACCTCGCTGTCGTGGAGCGGCCCCTGGGAGAGCGCAATCCCATCAAGCTATGCATCGGGCGTCATCCCATACAGTGGGAAGACGCGCGCTATCAGCGGCGCCACCCTCCTCACATGGTATGCCCCGATGACATTGACCCTGTGAAGGCCACGGTCCTTGAGGAACACGTTGGCATCAAGAAGGTCGCACAGCGTCCCTTCTCCTTCTCGGGAGGCCCCCACGACCACACCGACGGCGCCTCTTCGATGAGGCGCCCAGTGAAATCCGGCAAAGGGGCGGTGGCATTGTTCTTCGTGTAGAACCACAACGCATGCCATCCCTTGTTGGATCTGGAGAGCTGGCAGGGTATGTACTCCGCCGATCGGTGCCCCCGAAGGTGGATGCTCGCGCATCCCATTGGCACCGGCGCGTCCCTCTTCTTGTTCTTTTACAGGGAGATGGAGAAGAAGTATCTTCACAACTCAAAGTGGGGCTCGATTCCCAAGTACCCCTTGCATAGTGCAATGAAGGCCACGATGTGCTAGATCCCATTTGGGTTCAGGTGCTGCAGCTTAGTCTAGTAGTGGTGCAGCAGCTCCCGAAAGAACGAGTGAGGGGGGATCATGAATCCACGCTCGAGGAAGGGTGCGAAAGAAATGATGTACCCATCGGGCGGCGCCAGTACCTCCTCATGGCCGGGCACGATCCACTCCACCGTGTCGGTCCTCCCACAGAGAAGGCCGCGCTTGACGAGGCCCTCCAAGCGAGCGTGGGTGACATCGGAGCGGTACCACGACTCCATGGAAACAGGGGAAGAGAAACAAGGGCTTTGCTGACGAAAAGAGATCTAAAGCACTGGCGGTGGAGAAACAGAGAAGGCAAGGTTGCGGTTACGCGTACCTAAAGGTGAAGGGAAAGGCCCCTATTTATAAGGAAAGGTGGAGCGAGAGGCAAACCGTCCGCCTAGAACGACACGCCTGCCATGCCCCGTCACTTTGCCTATTCGAGAATCATGCACACGCCACCCTCGACCGCTCCTCAAAGGGCACACCGGACAGCGGTTCGTCCCCTTGATGGGCCAAAAACTACCACAGATAAGTAGGGATACGAAGCAGAAAACACTCCCATGGCCTATTAAGGCCTAGGAGTTCGAAGGTTGGCCCACCGACGGGTTCACAACCGCTCTAGGGCACCTTTAGAGTGAGGGGTGGTAAGAGATGGGCCCGCTAGCAGCCAGTACTCAGGCGCACAAGCGCCACGAGCATCCTGACCCACGTTCGAGTCTTGGTCGGTGCATAGTCTATGTTTTTCCTCAAAGAAAGGTGATGAGCCCTTGGGACTGGTCGAACGGACCCGAGAACTATATGAACTGGCCACCAGAAATCTAGAGTTGGTCACAGCTAACCCATGCTGGACCCCCATGAACGGGAAGCTAGCCCCCCACTTGGACTAGCCCGTTAACAGCTCACCAAGCACCATGATTCGTCCATCGAGAAAAACATGGCATGACTTAGGCCCTCCGTTTTATCGAAAAAACACGTGAGGGAGGACGATTACAAGATGAGCTGACCCCTCGACCGGACCCCTACAACGAGCGGGTGCTCGGGGGAAGTTGGACTCGCAAGGAGACCGAGTACACGGTCGCATATCAATGATAGATCGATCGGATCCTAGGGAGGGATCGAAATCAAAAGAAATCTTTTGTGACCCCCCCGAGCCCCACAGCTACATGCTCCTAAAGAGTCTAATCACAATAGAGAGGAATCGCAACCCTACCAAGACATCCCGTGGGCCACGAAGGGAGATCAAAACCCTCAGAATCCTTCCGTCTGAAAAAGCCTCCGAAGGAGTATCCTACTCCTCCATAGGCTCAGGGGCTACTGTCGAGTATCAGGATGAGGGATATCTAGAAGAAGGAAGTTGATGGCCATGAACGCTAACTCTCCGATGGTCAAGAGCATATCTTGGTCTCGCCCGGCCCTGAGGGTACGGGCTCCGTCTCATTCGACCTCGAGGGCGCAGGATTCGGGTCACCCGACCTCGAGGCTGCAGGCTTCGTCTCGCCCGACCCCTAGGGCGAGAGCCCCGTCACGTCCGACCCTGAGGGCACAAGATTCACGTTGCCCGATCCCGAGAGCGCGGGCTCCGCCTCGCTCGACCCCTCGGGCGAGGGCTTCGCCTCGCCCGACCCCGAGGGTGTGGGCTCCACCTCGCTCGACCCCTCGGGTGCAGGCTTCGCCTCGTCCAACCCCTCAGAGGGGGGATTCTGCCTCGACCAACGGGAGTCCGCACCGCCCCCAACCGCTACGGGTTTAAGGGTACGTGAGCCCAGGGTCAAACTTCTGACGCTAGAAAGAGAGTAGGCGCGTCTTGACATGACCCACGGCCACGATGGGCCGTACCTGAAGACTCACGTCGCCAATAATGTCGGGCGTGCCGACGCTATGCTACCTAATCCCCGTATGGCTTCTGACGGGGAAATCTGCCCACCATGCCGCTCGTCGGGACGGAATGGAGCACCACGACCAGCTGATGACGCCCATGTACAGTGCCAGTGATGAACAGGGCCACGACGTGAAGCCATCCCCGTCATCATCTACAGGACTGACGGGACCCGCGTAAAGGAGATGATGGGCGCCATGACCCCGGAGGCCTTCTTTCTCCTCGCTTCTCTCTCTCTCTCTCTCTCTCTCTCTCGTGTAACATGTATCTTCTCCTTCGTCTATAAAAGGGGAAGCAGGACGCCCCCTGGAGGGCACGCTTCCAAGGCACGCGCGTCTAAGACATAACGCCCATACGCCTCAACAGCCAGCATACGATCCTTCCACCAGAGACTTGGGACCGGCTCTCTCTCTCTCCCCCGTTTGTAACCCCTACTACAAACAAGTGTCGGTAACACAAGCAGTAGCAAACTGGACGTAGAAACATTCTGCCCGAACCAATATAAATCCTTGTGTCCTCCGAACACGGCCATCCGGGTCAGATGCGCAAATCACAAAATGTACTAGCCGGTGATCCGAAACACCGACACATACGTATGAAAAAAATAGATGAAACACTGAGAACATACGTTTGCAACATATGTGTACAACCACATATGCAACATCTCGATCTACTTTTGCAACATCTATATGAAACACTTGCAACATACCTAAAAACATCTGCAACACTTGAAATAGTCACTTGCAACGTGCGCCTTCAAGCGCAACATCTACTTGCTTTTTACAAAATGGAGGCTCGCCGGTGCATGAGTTCACCGGAGGCAGCCGCACCATCGCCACCGTCGACCAGCGCCACCATCGACTAGATCGACTCCCCCTACCACGAGGTCGGTAGGGATCCCTTCGTAGTCCTACGCTCCACGCAAGACTCGTAGCCCCTGCAGCCGGCTTAGCAGTCCCCACCACCACTGGATCTCTCGGCGCGTAGTGGATCTGGTGGAAGGAGCAGCGAGGTAGAGTAGGGCGGAGAGAGAAAGGAGGGATGCTGCTTGCTCGTCACTCTTAGTCGAAGATGGAGCAAAACGGCCGGGGTAGAGAGGGAGCAAGGCGAGCACGGGTGCAGGCCGCGGTGGAGAGGGAGGCAGCCGGCTGGCACCGGACGGACGATGAGGCTAGAACTCAAGCTCGAGCGGCGTTCGGCAAACAACGAGAAAGAAACGGGCGGATGGTACTAATGTGGAGATTGGAGTGTTTTTTAGAAAGATGTGGAGATTGGGAGTGGGTTGAGACAAGAGAGGCTATTGGGCTGCTCGAGCCCAGCCATATTGCGTGGGGAAAATTAATGCTGCCAGCACGACGCCCTACTCATATCAATTCCGTAATCCTGCAACCTGAATGAGTAACCTCCTCACGTGCGTTTCAGATACTCTACCACTAGTACAGGCAGCCTATATAGACTACTCAATTGGAGTAGGGGTTGCATTGTTTGACCAGCAGTGCACTTGCATTATAGGAGTATTACGAAACCAAACTCATGCATCTACCTCGTTGTTTAGTCACAACTCAGAAGAACTTGACAGATGCCACTCGATCGCGTCAGAAATCGTTAAGCTTTGCAGTAGCCCGCAGTAAAATCAGCGAATTGTATGTTGCCGACGAGAAGCGTATTCTCCAAGTTTATGAAACGTCAGAAGCTGTGGCAATGGTTTTTTTCTTACTTCATAAGTTTGTAATAATAATTGGTCTCATTCTCTTGTTCAGAAAGATGAAGCTGGATTTGTTTCATCATCTAAAAAAAGCTGAGAAAAGTAGTAATATGTGTGTATATATCCATTTTTATCTGTTGCTGTATTTATGCATTGCCAATCTGTTACTTTCATAAATATAGATATACACTGATGCAAGCAAGCTGAACATATACTCGGACTACATATTGACATCTATTATTGCCGTCGTCAGTTGACGTTTTTTCTAAATGCAAAGGGATGCATGTAGTGTTACGTACGTATACGACAACAAGTTAGGCTGCCGACCCTGACAGTACTCTTGTTGTGTTGCAAGAGTCAAAGCCAAACCACCCAACCCAACTGCTGCGATGCTAGCCGCCGACTCTGAAAACTAAACCAATTGCAATGCAAGACCAGCCTCTGAAATCACCAGTCGTCGTCGTCGTCAGACTAACAACAGCAATCACAGTCTCTGAAAAACAAAACTTTACACCGGCCATGAACGAACATATATTATTGTATATATTATCTTCGTTGAATCCGGGGAATTAACTGGATAATCTATCCCTGATCGAGTACGTGATCGAGTGAGTCATCTAATCTGTATGCTAATTAATCTCCGTTCATCATGCTAATCGATCCCTGACAAACAAATCACAGCATTTGCATCCACCCATCGCGTCTGTCAGAGCCAGACGATCCATCGAGCTGAGAAGAGCCAAGCTGCAGGAAGAGGGAACGAAGAAACACATGGATGGGCCATGGGTGAGGAAGGATCATCAGGACGACGGCTGGGTGCAGTTGTTGGCGGCGCCGCAGCCGCAGGTTTGCGGAGTGAAGGCGCAGGTGCCGTAGGGCTTGCCGGGGAGGTCGCAGTCGATGGCATAGCAGCAGCTCGTGTCCACGCAGCTGCTGCTGTTAGACGACGACGAGCAGCACCGGCAGCCTTGGCACACCTCGAACGGCTCGTACGGCGCCGCCGCCGCTTCTGTCATCGCAGCCGCAGCCGCCGGTGACATGGACCGGTACACCACTCTCCGCACCGGCACGTACGACGACTCCTCGCTGCTGCTGCCTCCTGCTTGTTTGTTTGTTAATTAATTAATTTGCTCATCAGGCCTTATATAGGGGGTTTAATTTAGAACTGATATATACGACTGGATCAAATAAAAACATGCATGCTTACCTTGAGCTTGCAGCAGGAAGGAGGAGACGAAGATGAGCAGGAGGCCGGCAGATAGGGCGGTGAAGCCGGTGAGGGAGATCATCGTCATGGGGGCTGAAGGGCGTCGTCGAGCCATGGCAGGCCTCCCCTCCTAACGAATTTGCTTTGGTGGTGGGTGATATATACTAGTGGAAGGGAGAGGACGACGACGGCTAACAAGAAGGGAAGAGAAGAACAATAGCTGATGATACCCTTCCTCTTGGGTTAACTAACACCACCACTGTATGTAAGTACGTGTGTCAGTGTGTGATGTGATGTGACACAATCTTAAACGCCAGTGCGTCGTTTCAGATTATCAACGAACGGGTTCTAATTATGTCTCTTTCTACGACTGATTAGTTTCCTTGTATAGTTGAATAAACCATCTTTTTCTCTCATGAATATATTTTCTTTCCTTTCATGTTAACTTTTTAATCTCTCTTCCGTTACATGATTACGCATAAATCTCCCTGATTAGTTCATCCTCTCTTGAAGTCTCGGGACTCGCCCGCCTCTACCACCGCTGGTCTCCCTTCAACATATCGCGGGAGGCCGGAGGGAGTTGGGATCCATCATTTTATATAAGTTTTTCTAGTAGATCGAGTACCTAGGGTTAGGGTGGAATCGTTTCTTGGTATCAGGGATTTATCTCCTGCTCCTCCTCTCCGACGACGGCGAGGGGGCACGGTGGAATCGTTTTCTATATGGCGGCTTTGTTGAAGATGAGGGCGACAACTACAGCGACAGCATCTTCACCGGACATGAAGACTTTTATTTCCGGACTATGACATCAAGGCGGAGATGATGTCGCTGCTATGGAATAATTTTCTCCGGTTTCTTCTCCGTTTTATTGTGGTTAGATCTGACCACGATGAAGGACTAGGAAGAAGAAGGAAGACACCAGAAATAAGAAGTTTCTCAACTCTACCTACATGAATGTTGGCCATCGTTCATTGGGCCTCTGTTCTCAGGCCTTTTGCTGAGTGTTTGCCTATGCGGTCATCCATACTGCAAAGCGTCATACATGTTTGGTTTTGAGATCTGGAGTTTTTCACAACGTGGGTACAATTTAGATGAAAAATCAGTTTCTGGATATTTGTAGTATAATCCAGAGTGTTTGTAACGTGTTGATGTACCAAATTATTATCTAATATAATTCTTCTTTCGTAGCAAAAAAAAAGTTCATCCTCTCTTGATTAGTTTTCTTGTATTATTGTATATATTATCTTCATTTCTCTCAATATATATTATATTCATTGAATGTAGGGAATTATTAACTGGACTAGTATAGTGCGCATGCTAACGCCGTGGCTTTATTTTAGGGATGCACATTAAAACAACCAAATGATGATTTTTTTCCATAATTTAACTTTTACACAATTGTATTTTTTTCCATAGTTCAACTTTTACACAATTGTATTTGAGCATGTATACAACTTTAACTGGACTAGTATAGTTTAAAGTTATTTCTCGCATTAACCATCTAATTTAAAATCTGCCTAAATCCTTAAACATATCTTGGAGATCTTCAGGGAAACTGTCAAAACATTCATTGAGCACGACTCTTCAAAATATCCGTCAAGAATTATGTCCTCAGTGAAGCTGATGGCAGATAATAAGTTAAGTTATTAATTTTCTATGAAGTTTCCTCTATTAAAGTTACTTCTAATTTTAGTATTATTTTAAAAGTTTTAATAGTAGTATTATAGAAGTAACTTTTCTCTATTATTAATACTATAATACTATAATACTTTTAAAAGTGGTATTATAGTATTAGAACTTTTAATAATATTATTATAGTATTAAAAGTTTTAATAATAATGTTATAGTATTAATAACAGAGAAAAATTACTTCTATAATAATACTATTAAAACTTTTAAAATAATACTAAAATTAGAAGTAAATAGAGAAAACTTTTAATACTATAGATAACTGTTAATATTATTACATTTAGATAGGAATGACATCGTTTGTCAAGTTTAGGGACCTACGGTGAATACCTTGAAGGTTCGGAGACCGAGATGATACCGTCAGTCAAGTTTAGGGACCTGTGGTGATCACCTTGAAAGTTTAGGGGCCTGAATGACACCGTTTGCCAAGTTTAGGGATCCATAGATATCACTTTAGAAGTTCAGGGACTTGAATGACACCACCGGCCAAGGTCATGAACCGACGGTGAATTTTGCTCTTTACACATCGAGTAGGAAGCCTAAAACACCATCTCCCCATCACTCCCCATTATCCAGTCCGTATCAAAATCATTCCGAAATCACTTCTCACATGCTTTTCACCATAATTTTACTTAAGAATCAAGAAACATAGCTCAAGAATCAGACAATAGAGCTCTGCTAAATTGACCCTTCACATCCACGGACGTGTCTAGCAGACATTAAAAAGAAACACTTGGAGCTTCAGTGTTCTAGAAAGTTGTGTAGCCATCAAGCAGAGGCTCACATTTGTTGTGCTTTGCCAGCCAACGAAAGCGATTGACGTATCTCTTACAGCGAAGAGAATATGGAATTATGGACCTTTAATTAGGTGTGATCTCCAGACCTCTCCATCATACTGCGGATTGCGGAACCAACACACACATTATTGGCGCGCCAACAGAAAGAAACTTGCATGTATAGCAATGAAATCCATGAAGATTTGCATTTTTTGTTTTGAAAAACGAACCGGAAGATTAGAGCTGTTTATATTAAAAACTTGTCTCATATTTAATTAAACTTTCACTTCATGTCAATGGCAAATTACCAATAACACCCCTGTCAAATGGAATGCCCAAAAATCTTTGACGGAGCACCAAATAAAGCTTAATTAATCTTGTGACCAACGGAGTTGTACTTCCTCTGTTCCAAATTATAAGATGTTTTGACTTTTCTAGATACAATTATCTAGACGTATATAGTGTATATTTAAATGCATAGCAAAAGTATTAGAAAAGCTAAAACGTCTTATAATTTGGAACGAAGTGGGTATTAGTTTTGTGATAGCCTGCTGCCTGATAGTCGGATTAGCGGATATTAGCTCTGACCAAATTATTTGAAAACCATATACTCGTACTGTGTATGACGAACAAATTAATAAAGTAGAGAAGATTGTTAGAACTTCAAAAAAAAATTTGGAAGACACATAACACTGCTATACACATGTACTATCATATCTCATTTCTATTAACATGCGCGCACACACTATACATGTTGCTCTGTTCGTTTCACTGAAATTTAGGTTATGCTGATTTGTTGTGAGAGAAAAAACACTGTAAAAAGTACTCGTGACGGTTATAAAAAATCTAAGGCTTAAACACGGAACAATGAGCAGAACAATATTACCTGTCGGCAATGGCAAATTGACAACCCAAGAGGACTCTGAGCTTATATATCAACATAGTACATCAATCATACATGCATGCTGATCATTTTGGGTATTTACGCGTGTGTCTTCAATCCGTTCCCCTTTTTCTCCTTGACATTTCCCTTTTAAAAAATGACCATCCATCCACCGAATTAAAGTATCATTTGGTTATGACAGGGATAAGCTAGGTAGCTAGCACACTAATCGACAAGCTGCCGTACCAGCATGCATCATTTTCCAGCTAGCCATCCTATATGATGAGTCAGATTAGATACATGAATGACCCAAAATGGTGACACCTGTTTGGCTGCTACGTTGTGCTTTCCGTGGACACACTTTTGCATTGGATGACGTACGTACTCATTTTTTTCATGGCCATGGCCTTCAATTCTTCTCCATGCATTCCACAGTGTAGTGCGAGCGATGATGGCGACGATGACCATGGCTCGAGGGCACTATGAATTGTATATATCTTCTGATTATGATATATATAAGAGAATATTTAGTCACTGAAAGTGACTTGCTGAGCACTACGAATTATCTTCTGATTATGTATACTATGAAACTATATATCATGATAAACAATTGACATTTATTCAATGGCCCTGTTCGCTTCGCTGAAAAGCCTTGGCTAAAAGTATTGTTCGTCGATTTTTGTGAGAGAAAAACACTGTTCTTTCACTGAAACAGTACGGCTCATAAGACAAGCGAACAGGACCAATGTTATAAATACTGATATGCCTTTTATAAACTTGATCGGATTGAAAATGGTTTGAATCGATGCTATGTTATAATAGTATTCTTTTTTTTACGGAATATATAATAGATGCATGGTAATACCACACGCACATGGTAATTAATAGGTAAAATTGGCAACACGACACAGAGAATGACCTCTCTTTGTCATAGGACATGGAAATAAGTGTGATTTGCTAGTCGACGCTTTATTTCTTGTCAAATTTGCTGTTGGACATTGCGCCGAACAAAATATCCATTTCCGGCTCTAGAGAAGAGAGAGAAGAGTTGTGATTTGTCCATTTTGCCCTACTAGTTTCTACTTCCTCCTTCCCTTTCTTCTCTCCCATCCCAATCGGCATCTCGCGTGTGACGGGGGTTGGACCTCAATGTGGCCATCGTGCGTGCCACCTCCCCATGATGAGGCACCCTTGGATTACCGCTACGCGCGGGAGGTGCTGTACCTCACCTCCAGCATCGGTGTCGCTGCTGCCTGCATCACCTCACTGGCCCGCCTTCCTATGACGCTGAGGCTGGCACTAACGGGCTTCACAGTGAGGTCGTTGAGGACAACATTGGTGGTGTTTGGATCACTAGTCCAAAGACTAAAGTTTAGCCCTAAACTTTAGTCCTGCTAGGCTATTTGGATCCATGGGCTAAACTTTAGTGCTCTAATATATAATAACTGATTTACCCTCATTTAATTATCCATGTATAGCCATGCATGCGAGCGGCAAGGGGTATGGGGCGTCCAGCGCCCGCCCCGAGGGAGTTTAGCCCAGTTTAGGGCCTCTTTGGGAGCAAAAGATTTTAGCCCAGTTTTTAGCCATTTGCTCATTTTTAGCCCCCTGTTTGGATCCTCATGGCAAAAAAAAAGAGCTAAAAGTGTAGGGCTAAAGTTTTGCCATGGGATCCACACATGGCCATAGTAGCAGGTGGACCTAGTTAGTTATCCGCCACCATGCCCCGACTGGGACAACGTAGTTGAAGAGACGATGGAGGAGCCCTTGCCCTCTTCGTTGACGTTGCCCTTGGCGCACTTGATCTCCATAGTGGTGAGGTCATGGCAGATCGGGCACTGGATCTAGCGATCGTCCGTCACACGGTCGTGGCATGGGAAGACGTCACGGTGGAGGTAGAAGCGGTCCTCAAACCATTTTCAAAGAAGGGGAGGGAGGAAGAAGAAACTAGCAAGGGCAAAATGGACAAAACGCAACTCTTCTCTCTGCTCTAGAACCGGAAATGGATATTTTATTTTACATAGTGTCCACCGAAAAACTTGACAAGAACCAAAGTGTTCACCAACAAATCACACTTATTCCCCCCATCCCATAACAATAAATAAGTGTATGGAAATTTTCAGATAGATTAATAACGTTGTCAAAAGACGCATGTATCCTCATCTCATTTCCATTCTCTGAGCATATTTCTTGGATTTGGCGGTTATCATTTGCATGCACCCATGATTAGTTTCCGTATTAGAAGATAGTGTTCCTTGATGTTTGCATTGAATGTTATTTATTTTGGGACAAATTTTAAACCTTATAAAGTTATTTTTATTTTGGGATGGAGGGAGTATTGACATGTTATGTGGTAAAGAGAGGTTATTTTCGGTATCCTGTATGGTTTAAAAAAAATCGGTGTCCAGTGACCAATTTTGCCTAATTAATACAACAATGATTGATAATATACTAGGCTAGCTAGTACAACAAATATATGGCACAATATCTGGAGCAGGATTTTCTTTTTTTTTTTGTCCTTGACATTTCCCTTTAAAACCCAACAAATAAAAAGAATCATTTGGTCATGACAGGATAAGGTTAAGATAGGAGTGTGTATCGTGTACCAACATAGAATCTTTTCCACAGCCATCCTGAGTCAGATTGGATACACGAATGAATCTGATGGTATGCTCCTTCATTATCAACCCGAGCAGACACCACATTTGCGAAGGCTTGACATCTGTCCTCCTTTTCTTTTTTCTTTCTAAAAGAAAAGCTGGTGGTCTTCTTCACCTCATCACGCAGTCTAATGAGAGCGATGATGGAGGCATGACCATGGATCGAGAGTGGGATTATGATAGATTGATAGTATTAGTATTTTCTTATGGTGCATCCGTGGGGTTGTGCTTATAAAGACAACCTAGCTAAGCGTAATTTTTTTATGCCCTAGCTAAGCGTAATTGACAGAGAGAAGTAGAAGTGTTGCTTCTGTTATAGGAATGTGACTATAAGACCATGTATGGAAGGAAACTCAGCGGCTCCAGATCCCCTAACTTTATGGCATTGCTGATCAAAACATTTTTCCTCTGTCTTCTCTAAACGAACTGGAGCCGAGAGAAGCTGTATTTTTTTTCTCCTCTAGCTAGCTCTGGCTCCTCGGCTACTTAGCACGGAGCTAGAGCTGCAAGGAGCCAAGGAACCCGGCCAAACAAGCTATAATCATCACTTTGTTCTTTGAATGCAATTTTGCTCGCTCTGTTTGGTCCCAGCAATTTCTAAGCTTCTTATATGTCTCGTATGTGATATAGGCCCCCTTCGCTTGGCTGAAATTGACTGAAAAACAAGCCGAAACTGAATTGTTGTGAGAGAAAAATATTGTTCCGGCTGAAAAAAGAAACCGAACAAACCATCTTTTAAGGTAAGTCGAATGGGGCGATAGGTAGCTATCGGGTCTTAGAAAGGAGTTGAAGCCACTAGTACTGCTAGAAGCAATAACCACTCATTAGTCGTTATGGCTATCTATATTTTGGCCCCGTTCGGATGGTGCAAAAATTGCACTGTTCGCACCTGAAAGTTACTTTTCACTGCTGATTTTCTCTCACAAATTCCTCCAGATTCATCCAGGTTTTTCAAATTCCTCCAAATTCCTCCGAGCGAACGGGGCCTTTAAAGAAAAAAAATAATTCTTTGCATATTATATTTGCAGTATTCATGGGTTTTATATCTGGACAAACCCTCTCTAAGATTCGGTTGTGGTGGTGGTGGCATCTCACCGGTCGGTACAAGGCTACAAGCACGGCCCAAGGCCTTTTCTACCCAAGCACATGGACGGCGTTCTACTCTACAGATCGATAGTTATTAGTATTTTTGCATTTTCGATGATTTTTTTTGCTGGATAGGCTTTTATTTCAAGTAATAGAAATCTCGAAATGCAATTAAAAAATCATTATCCAGGAAATGGTAGTATTAGTATACGATGGAAGTGACAGTCTCTGAGCAATTTTAGTCTCGTGATGCAGCCGCGCCCCGGTTCATGTGATGGGGCCAAAGAAAAGATTATTGTGCTGCATCACGGAGTTACCGAGGTTTATTTTCTTAGTTGCTAATGATTGATAACAACCGATAATGACGTTTTAACCAAGACCTTGGATACATCATCTTCAGTACATTGCTGTCAGTGAATGTGAATGCGAATGCGAATGCGAATGCGAATGTGATCACGACCGACACCGTTAAATCATAGTGGGCCGAATCTACAGCGGACCGTTAGATCATAGTGGGCCGAATCCACAGCGGGCCTCAACAAAAAAAAATTACTCCAATGGGCAGAGGTAATTGGGGCCGTCACTCGGCCCAGACAATCAGCTTTGTCATGCCCAATCTGAGCCACACTCTTTGCTCACAAAAAAGGAAAGCCACACTCTTTGGAATGAAATGACCCCAGCGGAGAGTGGACCTGGACGCCGGCGTGCTCGTCGCCGCCTGCCTCGGCGTCGGCGACACAGCCGTTGCCGGCGCCTCCCGCGCGGCGGCCGCCATCTTCCTCACAGGATGCACGTTGGCTGCACGCGCGGAGTGTCCTCTCCGTGCCTCCCGCCACTGACACCCGCAGATTGAATCGGCACAGGAGATGTTCATTCAGAAACCAAACAAGGACCACCAAAGACCCAATTTTCTTCGATGCTGAAGAATCACCCCTGAAAACGGTTCAATCAGCACAGCGTAATCCAGTGATGTTTACACTTTATTAACAGACCCATCCATGGCGGTTCAATCGAGGATCATCAAATGACATTTCCAATTAAAGATTATCAGTTTATCGTATTTGTGCGGCAAAATCAACATATTTAGATTTAGAAACAGTGTACCTAAAAGAACCAAAAGAATTAAAACCAGAGTTATCTATTCTAGCAAAAGAATCAAAATCTTCACCAAAGTTGCAACCAATACATTATCTATCATAGCCTTGAAGATTATTAGACCAACACAAACAACCTTTCTCCTAGGTACATGAACTTCATTCGAAAAAACAGGATGGGGTTATTTTCAAAATTGATTTTGAAAAGGCATATGATAAGGTAAAATGGAGTTTTCTACAACAAACTCTAAGGATGAAAGGGTTTTCACACAAATGGTGCTCATGGGTGAAACAATTCACGTAGGGTGGTTATGTTAATATTAAGGTTAATGACCAACTAGGATCCTACTTCCAAACAAAAAAAGGCTTACGGTAGGGTGACCCAATGTCGCCAATACTATTTAATATAGTGGCGGACATGCTGGCCATACTGATTGCTAGAGCAAAGGAAGCATGTCAAGTTGAAGGGGTTATCCCTCATCTTATTCAAGATGGTCTGTCTATCCTCCAGTATGCGGATGACACGGTGATTTTTATGAGCCATGATGTTGGGAAGGCGATAAATATGAAACTAATACTTAGGACTTTCGAACAACTATCGAGGCTTAAGATAAACTTCTACAAAAGTAAAATCTTTTGTTTTGGTAAAGCTAAAGACCATGAAGTGTTTTATTTGCAGCTGTTTGGATGTGAGATTGGGGAGTACCCCTTTCGTTACCTTGGCTTACCTATGAACACTAGGAAACTAAACAATAAAGATTGGCAAACGATTGAGAACATAATTGAAAAGAGGCTTAGTGGGTGGAAAGGTAAAATGCTTTCGGTTGGAAGTCGTTTGGTCTTAATAAACTCGGTGCTTTCTAGTTTGCCGATGTTTATGATGTCTTTCTTCGAACTCCCAAGAGGTGTGTTTGAAAAGATTGACTGTTTTAGATCAAGATTCTATTGGCAAAACGACCAACACAAGCGGAAATATAGATTAGCCAAATGGGAAATTTTGTGTCAACCAAAAATTCAGGGTGGTTTATGTATACAGAATTTAGATATACAAAACAAGTGCTTGTTGAGTAAATGGCTTTTTAAATTGTTGAATGAGGATGGCATGTGGCAGGAACTTTTGAGGAATAAATACATAAAAGATAAGACTCTAGGGAGTTGTGTCAAAAAACCAGCAGACTCTCATTTCTGGAAAAGCTTGATGAATGTCAAAGACACCTTTATGGGCTTTCGTTCGTTCAAGGTGAAAGACGGGTCGCAAATCCGGTTTTGGGTAGACACTTGGTTGGGAAATAAACCTCTTAAAGATAAATTTCTTGTGTTGTTTAATATTGTAAGAAGAAAACAAGACTCTGTGGCACAGGTTCTTAGTTCATCCCAACTAAATATTTCTTTTCGCCGAAATTTAGTGGGTACGAACCTAAGGGATTGGCATAGAATTGTTGCTTCTTTACACGATGTAAACTTACAAGAGGAAAGGGATGCTTTTGTTTGGGCGCTACATTTATCAGGAAGTTTTTCTGTCAAATCCATATATGCTGCGTTGATTAACAATGGGGTGAGAGTGTCACAAGACTTATGGCACATTAAAGTTCCTACGAGAATAAAAATATTTTTGTGGTACCTAAAAAAGGGTGTGATTTTAATTAAGGACAACCTTGCCCGGCGAAACTAGAATGGTGACACGAGGTGCAGCTTTTGTCACTCTCCCGAAACCATTCAACACCTTTTTTGGATTGTCTTTATGCTAAATTCTTATGGCGCGCTGTTCATCTACTGTTTGGAATATCGCCCCCCAAAGCATAGATGACCTATTTAATAGGTGGTCAAAGATGGCTAGTAACGATCATAATTCATTGTTATTAACAGCAGCATCGGCTTTATGTTGGGCAGTTTGAATAACGAGAAACGAGGTGGTTTTTGACAAATATAGACCAAAATCTCTTTTGCAGCTTCTTTTCAGGGGAACTCACTGGCTCCGGCAATGGGCAAGATTGCAACGGTTTGATGATCGACGGAACTAGCTGATCCTAACAGGGCAGCATCTAGAGACGTCGGCCTCACATTTCTTTGGCTCTAATGGGTGGTTATCAAATAGACATATTGGTCTCCTTTAGTCAAGTCTTCTATTTCGTTTTGTTCATTCATGTGTTTGGCTGTAAGTTGGAGACTCTTTACAGCTCGCGTGCTAGCCTACGGGCTGAACTTTGTAATAATTGATCTGTTTCTATCGGTAGATAGATGAAACCGGATATGAACTATCCTTTATTTAAAAAAAATCTATTGTAGCACAGTAAACATCTACTGTAGCAAAGACACATCAAGATTCATATGCACGTAAGGGCACTATCAATGGAGGCTAACACTGTACAAATAAAGTGATCCACATAGACTAGAAAATATTGAGACTACTATTCACACAATGCAAACTATCACTATTTATAATATCACTACTTGTGGTTTGCAAAGAAACTTTTTTTCTTTCATCATACCTCACATTTATTTCCCCTTCTCTTTTTTTTTAGTGACCATCTTCTCTCTCCCCCAAGCATATGTAGCTTCTGTAAGCCACTATAATAAATTTAGAGCACCTACTTTTTTTATCCGATCCGTTCAGCTTGCTAAATTTTAGCTGAAACTGACTGAAAAACACTGTTTTGGCTGAATTGTTGTGAGAGAAAAACTACTGTTCCGACTGAAAAAAGAAACCGAACAAGTCAGCTTCTGGGTAAGCCGAACGGGGCCAAGCCTATATGACACTTTGAGCTACTAGTAAAAAAGCAGGGTTGGGAAGCCCTAACCATGTTTACTGAGAATCTTTTTAGGATTCCCTGATATTGAGATTTGAGAATACAGACGCTGTTGCAAAATGGTACAGCCACAAAAGCAAAGCAAGCCAAAATCCCAACCTCGTCGGCAGCAATTCGGATCATGGTCGCAGCACAGGGTAACAGCCTTATACAGTTGTTTACCATCATGCATCAACAGGTCACACCATTATTCTTCCCTACTACTATGGCAAGATACCAGACAAGAGAAAACTTGCCAAGAAATTCAATAGACTGATGGATTCCTCAGATATGGACAACAGCACCATATGCCCATACCAACCATCCAACCGCTCGTTCAGCCTTTCATTTCTAGGGTTAATCCTGAACCCGCCAGTTTCGGCACGGCTCGCTCAGTCAAGGATACATAAGACCACAGTGAAAATTAGAGGGCCTTACAAAGCAGCAGCAGCATGCAGATCAAATTTACACATCAAAACGCTGGCCAAAAACCCAAGAAACCGAAAACCCCACCAAGCGCACACATGCACCCACACCAGTCACCACCCATGGTAGCAATATACAACTGAACCTATCCCAGCAGCTTCAAATGAAACACAGCACCATCACCGCACTCTGCAAGCCGGGACAGCGGGGGAGCATTTGGGATTTGGGATGGCCCTGAAGTGGACGCTGTTCCCAGTTAGCCTGCGGCGGCCTCTATAGTCAGGAAGGCCAGAAGACTGACCAGATCCATCGCCTCCAATGCTTCCCTGCAATGGTTCGAGGGTTTCGACGACGTCGCTCATAAGCGGCCTAGCCTTGGGGTTGTGGCTCAAGCAGTAGAATGCAAGGCTGCAGGCTTTGTGAGCAGCTCTGACCGAATACTGCCCCTCCAGTTTCGGATCAATGATCTGGAGAAGCCTCCTCTTGTCATTGAGCTTGGGGAGGGCCCAGTCAACCAGGCTCTGCTCCCTGCTGGGCCGTGATTTGTCAATTGACTTGCGCCCTGTCAAGAGCTCCAGAAGGACGACGCCAAAGCTGTAGACATCACTTCTTGCAGTCAAGTGACCTGCACATTAGGTATATGCGTGATATATATGTGATATCAGATAATGCATTAAGAATAATACTTTTTTCCTGGCTATAAACTTTGCTACAAAGTTATATTCAAATACTGAAAGATGCAGGAAATGGTAAAATATGTAATCTCAGCTCATGGAGTAGAAACAATAGTTTAGTGTATGGAAATTTGACATGAAGTTCATATCCGAACAGTTAGATGGTATCTTCTAAGAAATGCAAATACAAAGCATATATACGCAAACAATGAGGAAAGTACCAGTCATCACATATTCAGGGGCAGCATAACCGTAGGTTCCCATCACCCGTGTTGATACATGCGTCTGATCACCTTCAGGGCCAGCTTTTGCCAGGCCAAAATCAGACAGTTTAGCAGTATAATCCTGTGGCAATGGAAACAAAAAGATAAATATGTCAAACATACATGTATTCCCATTGGATGGTATCAATAGAACTGAAAAAGGAGAAGAAAGCATGAGGAAGCAATTAACACTCAACAGAGTCCAGCAGAATATTTGATGTCTTGAAATCTCTGTAGATGACAGGCCTTTGAGCATTGTGGAGGCAAGCAAGCCCTTTAGCAGCTCCCAGTGCGATCGACATCCTGGTACCCCAGGGTAATGGTGTAGCTGTCTCTGAGAACATGAAAAAACAGGATGTCTGGTCAACAAAATTCCATCGTCTGAAATAAAAGTTCATTGTGAATGAATCAAGGAAAATAGTGCACTGGCATTACATATCATACATGCTAGCAGTGGAAAGCGTTCAGTTATTTGTCCTTTTCTTCAAATGTAGTTAGTAACAGCTATAGTAGTCCGTAATTAAAGGAGCATGACAAAAATCAACAGATGTAGAAGAAATTAACAAGAAGGTGTGGTAGTGCGTAATTGTAAAATAGATCATTTCTTATATACTCCAAGCCATAAGGTCAGTTGGGAAGTTGCCTAAAATGTCCATACAGAATATAGAAAATGCCAGCTAGGTTGTTAGGGACTACCCATGGCCTAACATAGGTACCACATGTAATAAAGCAAAATCAACAGTTTACCAAGCAAGCAATCATCCATGATTTGAGCCACCAGCAAGTTCAAGAGTTGGATGCTTAGTGGTTATTTTGGAAACATGTAAAAAATTTCCAAAGATGATGAATGCATCAGTTGTTGGCAGGCAAATAAAATATGCCCAACTCATACCAGCAATAGTTATGAAAATGAAAAGTGTAACTCTATCATCCACATTTTTATCAGCTCAAGGTGTTTTTTCTGTGATCAGTGGATGGCATTCAAGAAAACAGAAGACAGTATGTAAAAAGTGGCATCACTGAACTCAGTTATGATGTCATTCACACTCTGACAAACAGGAGTAGAAGGATTACTTCGGAATAAGTGGTTTTCTAGACTTCCTCGAAACATGAACTCGTAGACAAGCAGCCGATGGTCATCTTCGCAGCAATATCCGATCAACTTCACCAAATTTTGATGCCTCAATTGCCCCAGGCAGTTAACCTCGGTCTGACATAAATACAAAAGATGGATAAACCATTTTTATATTATTTTGAGCAAAGCACAATACTAGCATAATAATTTTGTAGGCTAGCAATAAGCATGATAACTATCAAACCATGTGCAAAAATAACTCAATAGCATTCTACAGGCAGTTATATACACTTGCTTAACCTTTAAAATTTTCAAGCATGACAGATAAAATATGTTAATTGTCAACACCAGCATGACTCAAGGACTGCACATCTCTGTAAACGAGCGTGGAATCACTATGGATAACCTTATCAGCTTATCAATTTTCCATGCCATGGTCAACAAAACACTGCGACAAAGTAGTGAGAACTAATCCAGCCAGCCATGGAAAACAAAAACATGATTGCCAATGAAACATTATTGCACGGAATCCTCCATATGTGTAATTTATTTGTCAGCATGCTTGTTAGCGGCATGAACCTGATGATACCTACATGTATCCATGTCAATGTGCCATGCATAGTGTGCAAGTACACCATATTAGTAGACAATTTTTCACGTTCCATGCATATAATGAAAAGGTAGTGAGCATGAAAATTACTGAACAACTTGGCTACTCACAAGCCATTCTCTGTGCCCTTGATGTCCATCTTTGTTGAGCACCTTGACTGCAACAGGCAGTGACTTCAGCCCAACCCTGACATTTTCATCTATGTAACCCTTGTAAACGGTCCCAAATCCTCCTTCACCAAGAACATAATCAGCACGGAAGCTCTTTGTGATTGTCTCTAGCTCAAACAATGTGAAGGCAATCACATCGTTGTATATGGAAATGTTCTTGGCATCTTCAACTTTCCTAGGTGTGGAAGGATCACTTATATCTGATGAGGTGCGGGTGTGCTTCCTATCTGCATTGGCGTTCTTGACAGGATGTTGTAACAAGTGGAGCTGCTGGACTGAGAGCATGAGAAGGAAATGTAAATTGTAAGTCCTCAACACCCAAAAAAAAGGGAAATATGAAGTTTAACTATTGCCCATCACGTAAGTACAGAATTGAAGTAAGAAGGATATACTAAGAATTCGTGTATGCAGAATTATAAGCATTTACTAAGAAAATTTTTATACCTCAAGGATTCATGTATGTAGCATTATAAACATTTACTCATGCTGAGATACAATGTTCTATTTGGAAATTAATATAGAAGTAAAATAAGAACTAGTGGAAACGGATGAGTTGCCAACTGCTAGCATCCATTAAATGACTTTTCCCCCCTAAAATAATACTTCTGAGTAGAAAGCAGGAAATAAATAAAGAAGAGATACACATGCACAAATTGATTACAGCAAGGGTAAAGAGGTCAGGGGACCAGATCTACTGCACAGTTGCATGTAAATTAGACAAACCTCAAATTGCTTTTAAAAAACGCAAGTAGCAGCTAGAACAGACTATGTTTATTCAACTTGGAGGATCGTGATTTTTTTATCCGTGCGAAATTGGAAGTCAATAGTGAGGAGGGCACAGAAATTGAAGCACGCTGGGGGAAGTAACATTAGATTTTCTCAATGCACACAATCAAGTAGGCTTCGGGATACAAAAATCAAGAAGATAAGGAAGCATAGAAGAGATCATAGATCAACAAACAAGAAGTGGGACAAGGCGACTCAAACAAGTTTTCAACTAAAGAAGATAAAACATGAGCAAATGAGGATAAATACAACTGAAGTCCTAAAACCGAATTCATCTCAGGGGGACGAACAAAAAAAATCATCAAAAACCCCCTACTGATGAAGTATTAAAATTTAAAAATCAAACATTTGGAGCGAAAATTGACATGTGACTTCAATCAAAAACCATTTTTTCCGTAATAACATGGGACAGACCCTCCCCCAGAAAAATCCAGTTTCGCAACCAAATCGTCACAACACTGATTAATCCAAAAGCCGCCACAACAGAAAGAGAGAGTATTTATGGTAAACCGCGGTGAGCCCAAGAACCAAGAGCCCAGAGGACCTGACAAACAATCCACCAAAATGAAATTTTGATGGAATTCGAAGCGCCGCAGCTGAGATCCGAACAAGCACCGACAAGAGGGGGCAGCCCGCGACAAATCCACCGCGGGCAAACTCGAAAGGATGGATGGATACCTTGCGCGTGCGCAGCGACGACGGCATTCTCCTCCCGCGTGCCGCAGTTGCCCATCTCCTCCTCCCTGTGGCTCAGCTGCTGGGGTTCTTCCTCTACTTGTGCCGGGGGTAGCCCAGCCTCTCATTCTTGGTAGGTCGCTTCATGCCATCCGCCTCTTCCGTCCGCCCTTCGACTCCGACACGAGACGAGACAGACGACGGCTAGAGCTGCGGGCGTTTCCTTCTTTGGTGGACAGGGGAGCAAGGAGCAACGGAGCAAGAGCAAAGCTGTGTGCTCCTCCCTTCCCTTCCTGTGGGATGCGCGGAACAGAACAGTGAACAGGGCAGGGTAGCCGGCAGGAGCACCAGCAACGCCTCAACCGTTAGAGGGACTGAGGGAGCAGCAGCCGAGCTTGTGACTGCGGTTTGCGGATTGAGTTGTGAGTGTAGTGTGTGCGTGCGACAGTGAGTGAGAGAAGGTCAGAGAGCGTTTCAACGGTGGAGAAAAGGGACGGTGGGGGAGAGGCGTGGTGGATCCCTTAGGCCTGTTGGCAGTGTTTCTTTTCAGCTCCGGCTCTGCCTCATCCAGATAAGGCTTACCAAACGTTTTTCTGGAGGAGTCGTTTTTCAGTAAAATGCAGAGGAGTCGGAACTATTTTGGAGAAACCATAAATTGTGGCTCCTCTAAAACGGCTCTGACTCCTCGGGAGGAGCCCCTCGGGAGGAGCCATGCCATACACAAAAAGATTAATAGATAGAAAGAAAATAGATTGCTGAATTAGTGCAGTGCAGTGCTCCCATTTCACTCCACGGCAGCTGCCTTCACGAAGAAGACACTGTCAGATATTTGGGTATGAAATTCAGCAATCTATTTTCTTTCTATCTATTAATCTTTTATATATTTTTTTTCTGTGGACGGTTCATCGAATTGTTATTAAGACGGGATTTGACCTTTATATTTCCTGTTCACTGGATCGGAAATTTAGATGGCTATCCAGCTGGACAGTGGAAGCACGGCGGAAAAATGAGAAAAGGATAAATGTTAGCGCCTATTACCACATGTGGAAAAAAAACAATCGAAATGAGAATATGGGCATTGATCAACAAAATCTTTTGATATCCAGGAACACATTAATGATTAGGAAAAATGATTCAGTGAATCATTTTACTATAACCCTAGTTTAGCATCGTGTTTTTTTTTGCTTCCACTTGAAGATGCTTGATATACTCCTGTTGATGTCAATATGTTTGCTTCACTGTTATCGTCCCTCTTTCTTTGTTCTCACCTATACTTTTTATTGTTGGATATAATATGGGTCTGGTCCATATAATATTTAATAAATCAAATAAAACTCTATGTTACGTAATATTAAATGTTGTATGGCTTAATACCATACGGGATTTTACTGAACGCTGACTCAGTTTATATGGTTAGAAATTATTCATCTAAATTGAGAAGCTGAGAAAAGGATAAAGGCGTGCCACACGCGCGCGTGCCGCCGCCGCCGGCCAGGCCGTGGCGAGGCAGGCAGGCGGGCGGCGAGCGGGCGGGCGTGGCCAGTCTTTTGCCACTTAAATCCATATTATCACGGGAGTTTCACTTCTTGATTGTGGAGGCGTATTGACTGCGTCAGTTACCGTCCCTTTCCGCTTTTCGTCTCCTGGGATTCTCCACTGCCTTCATCTCCTTCCCCGGTCGCAGCCATATATCCTATCTTCCGTCAGTCAAGACCCCGTCTTCCACAACCACTCCCGAGAGAACCACAGATCAGCAGCCTTCTGACTTTCCCGTCCCGTACCTCTGCGCGCACGGAGGAGCGGGAGAGCAGTTGCCTCCGGAACCCTCGGCCGCCTAGAATCCTGCATGGGGTGAGCGGCGATTAGGTTTTTGGGGAGCGATCCGCGACTGCTCGTCCATCTTCTTCTTGCTGGAGATCGCTCTTGGATCCGTCTTCTCCCTGGAACGTCAAGGCGTCTGTGGTCCACGACTTCAAGCAACGCACTATGTCGACTAGTGCGAATGGAGCCTCCGATGTCCTCGGTATGGGACCCTCCGCTGGGTACAGTCTAATATCTGTGATTACTGTATTTTGTATTCTTACTGTATCAATCAGTATGTCATCTATGCATGTTGTAGCGTTCATAAGAAATATACACATGCACATATATGCTTGTCACAAAACTTCTTGATGTTATATTTACAATTAAACTGATAATGAAAATGCCTAAATTTCTAACAATCCAAAAACCTAATAATAGGCAATTTTACGTCAATTGGATTTGCCGCCGCTTTGAAGCGAATAATTTTGATGACAAGAATTTTATGATATGGCGTGCAAAGATGGTATTGTGGTTGATCATGATGAATTGCTATCACGCCGCATAGGGGAAAGCTCTGAACAATTTACTCTCGAGGAGGAGCGAAAGTTCTTGGTCACGATAACTGCTTTGAGGCGCCGTGATTAGTGCACTTCATCCCAAGTATAAGAAAAACTACATATCTTGCACATCGTGCAAAGAGTTATGGGATGCTCTTGAGGTAAAGTTTGGGGTTTCGATCTTTGGTAGTGAATCAGTACCTCATGGAGCCCCCGATGACTACAAAATTGTTGAAAACCGCTACGTGGTCGAATGTGGACTCATGAGATACAAAGCGCTAGTGAAGGAACTAGAACATTTCCTCATGTCTGTTGCCCGACAAATTTATGGCCGGCGGTATAATCGCTAAGCTGCCATCTTCTCGGAGGGATTTTGCTACTTCTCTAAAACACAAGAGACAAGAGTTTAGCGTGGCTGAGCTTATTGGTTCTCTTGATGTTGAGGAGAGGGCGAGAGCAAAAGACAACCGTGGAAAAGAAGTTGAGTCTTCCGCTGTCAATATGGTGTAGAAGAAAAACTCATTTGTATCTCGTAATAAAAAGAAGAAGAACATGCAAGAGAACAACAATATAAAGCCTAAGCAGACTGCACAGTTTAATAAGAAAAACAACAAGAAAGGTGGATGATGTTTTGTTTGCGGGAGTGATGAGCATTGGGCAAGTGCGTGCCCAGACCGCAAATATAAGCAAGAAAAGAAATCAGCAAACGTGGTCATTAGCGAGACTCGAGGAGGAACATCTGGGTATGGTAATTCTTTACCCTTTGTTCTTTCAGTTTATCTTTCACCTGAGCGGTGGATGGACAGTGGTGCTAATATTCATGTGTGTGCTGATGTTTCCTTGTTTATTTCCTATCTGGCCGGCAGGAGTGGAGCCTTGCTGATGGGAAACGGTTTGCATGCGCGTGTTCTTGGTGCTGGTACGGTCGTTCTGAAGTTTACTTCGGGAAAGACGGTGCTATTAAAGAACGTGCGGCATGTCCCCTCCATCAAGAAGAATCTTGTTAGCGCTTCTCAGATGTGTCGCGATAGCTTTAAAATTGTGCTTGAGTCCAATAAATATGTTGTATCGAGACATGGAACATTTGTTGGAAAAGGTTATGATTGCGAAGGCTTGTTCTGCTTATCTTTGCTTGATGATGTGTGTAATAAAGTGGTGAACAATGTTAATGCTTCGGATGAGTCGAATATTTGGCATTCACGACTTTGTCACATTAATTTCGGCTGTCTCGCGCGGCTTGCAGATCTGAACTTAATCCCAAAATTTAACTTAGTCAAAGATTCTAAGTGCCAGGTGTGTGTGCAATCGAAGCAACCGCGCAAGCCTCACAAGGCTGCTGAGGCGAGGAACTTGGCACCGTTAGAACTCGTTCATTCTGATTTATGCAAAATGAATGGTGAATTGACTAAAGGCCATAGACGATACTTCATGACATTTATAGATGATTGCACTAGATTTTTCTACGTGTATTTATTAAAAACTAAAGATGAAACGTTGCATTATTTTAAAGTCTATAAAGCTGAGGTAAAAATCAACTTGAGAAGAAAATCAAGCGTTTGCTGTCCGATCGCGGGGGAGAATATTTCTCAAATGAATTTTCTGAGTTTTGCGCGGTGCATGAAATTATTCATGAGAGGATGCCACCATACTCACCACAGTCCAATGGGATTGCAGAGAGAAAGAACCGCACTCTAACTGATTTGGTTAATGCCATGTTGGAGACTACGGGACTATCTAAGGAATGATGGGGTGAGGCTATTTTGACAGCATGTCATGTCCTGAATAGAGTGCCCACAAAGAACAAATAAATTACACCATTCGAGGAATGGGAGAAGAGATTAAATCTCTCTTACTTGCGAACTTGGGGTTGTTTGGCAAAGATGAATGTGCCAATAAACAAAAAACAAAAGCTTGGACCAAAGACTGTTGATGGTGTCTTTCTTGGTTATGCTATTCACAGCGTGGGTTATAGATTTTTAATTATAAACTCTAGTGTTCCTGAGATGGTTGTTGATACAATCATGGAATCTAGAGACGCTACATTTTTGAGAATGAGTTTCTCATGAAAAATGCACCTAACACAACTGGTCATGAATTTATAATTCCCCATGAGCATGAAAACTTTATTCCGATAGAACAAGTTGAGGAACCCTATGTGCAAAATCCTGAGGAGGATGACACTATAGTCACCAGAAAAAGTAAGAGACAGAGGGCTGCAAAGTCTTTTGGTGATGACTATATTGTGTACCTTGTGGATGACACACCAACGACCATTGAAGAGGCATATTCCTCTCCTGATGCTGACTTATGGAAGGAAGCAGTACGGAGTGAGATGGATTCTGTTATGTCTAATGGAACTTGGGAAATTGTTGATCGTCCCTATGGGTGCAAGCCTATAGGGTGCAAATGGGTGTTCAAGAAAAAGCTTAGGCCTGATGGTACTATTGAGAGGTACAAGGCAAGGCTTGTGGCCAAGGGTTATACCCAAAAGGAAGGTGAGGATTTCTTTGATACTTATTCACCGGTTGCCCGATTGACCATAATTTGAGTTTTGCTTTCCTAGCAGCCTCTTATGGTCGTATCATTCATCAAATAGATGCTAAGACAGCTTTTCTAAATGGAGAGTTGGAGGAGGAGATCTATATGGATCAGCCGGATAGGTTTGTGTCAAATGGTCAAGAAGGCAAAATGTGTAAATTATTAAAGTCATTATACGGCCTAAAACAAGCTCCTAAGCAATGGCATGAGAAGTTCGATAGAACTTTAACATCTGCTGGCTTTGTTGTGAATGAAGCTGACAAATGTGTGTACTATCGATATGGTGGGGGTGAAGGAGTCATTTTGTGCTTATATGTTGATGACATACTGATCCTTGGATCCAGCCTCAAAGTGATCATGGAGGTGAAGAAATTTCTATCTAAAAATTTTGAGATGAAAGATTTGGGAGAGGTTGATGTTATTCTTAATATCAAGCTTCAAAGAGAAGATGATGGTGAGTAACTCTGTTACAAACCCACTACGTGGAAAAAGTGCTGAGTCGCTTTGGGTTTAGTGACTGTGCGCCTGCTCCTACACCTTATGACCCTAGTGTGCTATTGAGGAAAAATCAGAGAATAGCAAGGGATCAGTTGGGATATTCCCAGATCATTGATTCGCTCATGTATCTTGCTAGTGCAACAAGGCCTGACATCTCATTTGCCGTGTGCAAGCTGAGTCGGTTTGTGTCAAACCCGGAAGATGATCACTGGCGTGCTCTTGAGAGAGTAATGCGCTACCTGAAAGGGACCATGAGCTATGGTATTTGTTATACCGGACATCCAAAAGTGCTAGAAGGCTATTGTGATGCCAACTGGATTTCTGATGCTGATGAGCTTTATGCCACAATTAGATGTGTTTTCGCTTGGAGGTGGCGCTGTTTCCTGGAAGTCTTGCAAGCAGACTATCTTAACGAAGTCTACAATGGAAGCAGAACTCACATCATTAGACACTGCTGGATCTGAGGTTGAGTGGCTTTGTGATCTCTTTATGGATTTACCGGTTGTTGAAAAACCCATACCGGCTATTTCTATGAACTGCGATAACCAAACTGTGATTACAAAGGTTAACAGTTCTAAGGATAACATGAAGTCCATAAGGCATGTTAAGAGACGACTAAAATCTGTCAGAAAATTGAGAAACTCCGGAGTAATAGCGTTGGACTATGTCCACACATCTAACAATCTAGCAGATCAGTTTACTAAGGGTCTGTCACGCAATGTGATAGAAAGTGCATCGAGAGAGATGGGTTTGAGACCCACTTGAAATTTACTATAGTGGTAACCTGTTCTATCTGATCGGAGATCCCGTGAAGTAGGACGGTGAAACAAACTAGTAGTAAATTGTGAGGAAAGATTCATAGTAAGACTCATTTCTGATGCATATCTTTTCTTTCTGTAAGGTAGGCTGGCTTTTGCCTTAATGTATTGCAAGTGGCTTGTCAAAGGAAAGATGTTGTCCTACAGAACATCTTTTGAGGAACACACCTATATGAGTCAGACTGCTTGTCACAGTCTATAAGATTTGGGTGATCTCTAAATACTCATGAAAGGCACTGAAGTATGACTTATATGCTTCAAATAGAGGGGAGGCCTTTTGCTGCCCAATATCAACTAAGGACTTTAGTGATATTCACCTCACACAAAACTGTCAATTCAAGGCTTAGTCTATTGTTTAGTTGTGACTGAGTGAAACTATTATTCTAGATGGATGTTCAACTTAACAGTCTCCATCGAAACAAGGGTATATAAAAGAAATGTGGTTCTAAGACTACTTTGTTACAAACCCTAGAGTTTGGTGGGGATTGTTGGATATAATATGGGCCTGGCCCATATAATATTTAATAAATCAAATAAAACTCTACGGTACGTAACATTAAGTGTTGTATGACTTAATACCATACGAGATTTTGACTAAACGCTGACTCAGCTTATATGGTTGGAAATTATTCATCTAAATTGAGAAGCTGAGAAAATGATAAAGGTGTGCCACATCGCGCGCGTGCTGCCGCCGCCGCCGCCGGCCGTGGGCGGGCCGGGCCGGGCTGGGCCGAGGCCGAGGCCGTGGGCGTGGGCGTGGAGAGGCAGGCGGGCGTGGCTAGTCTTTTGCCACTTAAATCCACATTATCACGGGAGTTTCACTCCTAGTTTCACTCCTTGATTGTGGAGGCGTATTGACTGCGTCAGTCACCGTCCCTTCCGCTTCCCGTCTCCTGAGATTCTCCGCTGCCTTCATCTCCATCCCCGGTCATAGCCATATATCCTGTCTTCCATCAGTCCAGACCCCGTCTTCCGCAACCACTCCCGAGAGAACCACAGATCAGCAGCCTTCTGACTTCCCGTCCCGTACCTCTGCGCGCACGGAGGAGCGGGAGAGAAGGTGCCTCCGGAACCCTCGGCCGCCTGAGAATCCTGCACGGGTGAGCGGCGGTTAGGTTTTTGAGGAGTGATCCGCGACTGCTCGTCCATCTTCTTCCTACTGGAGATCGCTCTTGGATCCGTCTTCTCTCTAGAACGTCAAGGCGTCTTCTTTTTGGTGATCCGTTCGTGGGACTGCACTGCGAACATCTTCTTGCATCGAGTGTGGTCCGCGACTTCGAGCAACGCACTATATCGACTAGTGCGAATGGAGCCTCCGATGCCCTCAGCATGGGACCCTCCGCTGAGTACAGTCTAATCTATGTGATTACTGTATTTTGTATTCTTACTGTATCAATCAGTATGTCATCTATACATGTTGTAGCGTTCATAAGAAATATACACATGCACATATATGCTGTCACAAACCTGCTGATGTTATATATCTAGATTAAACTGATAATGAAAATACCTAAATTTCTAACATTTATATATGTTTGTATTGCATAAATTTCAAATCGATATGCGTGTCTACAATTTTTTTCACCATCGTTCTTTTTTTCACCATCGTTCTCTAATTAAAACTCTTGAATATTAATGGCTTCATAGTGAAATCATAATAAAGACCCACAAGTCTTCCCAACAACTTCTAGGCATGTGTAAAGAAGAGAAAGAGGAGAACAAAAGCAAGTAGCCAACCCCTCCGCCTTCGCCTCCTCTCATCGGATTGTCCTAGATCCACCATTGACCAAGAGAGAGGCAGTAATAATGAAGCAACGGCTCAAAATGTCGCGACAAAGCCCTTGTTTAGTTGGACCCCAAAATCCAAAAAGATCCACCATTATTTGACCAAGAAATTACACGAGACTAACGCTTTTAAGCCTAATTAGTCAATGTTTGGACACTATTTGCCAAATAAAAACGAAGATGCTACAGTAGCCCCAAAATCCAAAATTCGTGAACTAAACAAGGGCAAAGTAGAGTTAGCTCATCCATAAAGAAGTAGGTATGGCATATTGTGGGATAATAAGTACATAAAAGCCCGTGATAATTCTTTGAAAAAATAAAGAAAGATATGTGAATAGAAATTGCTATATATATATATATATATATATATATATATATATATATATATATATATATATATATATATATATGCATGTTTCTTCAGCTAGGTAGACTTGTTCCATTTTCTTTTCTTTGGACCCATTAAAATAATACTTTAATACTATTATATTTTATCTAATAAATTATCAAGACCTAACGCTTTTGTGCGGTATGGCTTATAATGTAGCTAACCAAGCTCTCACATCATGGTCCATGGCAGCTTTGGCATGATAGCCATTTTTAGTCGTGCCAAGCAGAATCTATATATATGGCATGACCGCTCATTTGAAAGATGGCAATAGAGCATGGTAGGCAGTAGAGCTAGAGCATGAAAGATGGCAGTAGGTGATGCAATCGGGGAGGAAGAATAAGAAAAGAATGTAAGTTAGCGCCTAGCACATGTGAAAAAATAGATGAAATGAGAAGAAGGGCATATGACCAACTAAATCTTTCGATATCCGACGACCAGGAACACATTAAGATTTAGGAAAATCTTATGTCCACCGAGGATTCACTAAATCATTTTACTATAACCCTAGTCGAGGGCATCATGTATTTTCTTAGAAAATGAAATTTCATCATTCTAGTTTTGCTTCTACTCGATTATGCTTGATATTCTCTTATTGATGTCGATCTTTTTGCTTCACTGTTATTGTCGCCTCATTATTTGTGGTCACATATACTTTTCTACATATTCCATAATTATCAAATCGGTGTTCGAGTGTTTCTACCATTTTTGTCGCCATCTTTGTCCATAATTCTTGAATATGACGGGTTGATGGTGAAATCATATTGAAAACCCTCAAATTAAATCTTCCCAACAACTTTTTTAGGCATGTGTAAAAAAAAGAAGAGGAAGAGGAGGAGGAGGACAAAAGCAAGTAGCCAACCTCTACGCCTCCTCTTTGCCGGATTGTCCTAGATCCGCGAATGACCAAGAGAGAGGCAATAATGATGAAGCAACGGCTAAAGATGTCACGACAAACTAGAGTTACTTCATCGAAAAAAAGTAGGAATGGCACGTTGTGAGCAAAGGGTGGATCTCGCACCGGAGAGGGGCAGGCTCGAACCCTGCTACCCTTACTTGAAGATGGTGCCCCTCCTAAGCCCCCCTCCCCTGTTCAAATCGGTACCATAAAAGCTTGAAAAGAAAGGGCTAGATACGTAAGACAATGGAAGAAGCACTCCTAACTATTTTTCCCAGAGCCAGTAGTTGTGAGATAAGTAGATAAAGCTCATGATAATTCTTTGAGAGATAGAATAAAGAAATGTTAGTCAATATATTGACATATATATCTCAGGTTACATGTTTCTTTTGTAACAGCTAGGTGGACTTTGTCTCTTTTCTTTACTTTAGACCCATTAAAATCTAATACTTCTTTTGTCCCAATTATAAGACGTTTCGACATTTTTAGATTAATAGCTTTTACTATGTATCTAGACATAACATATATCTAGGTGCGTAATAAAAGTTACGAGTTTAGAAATGTCAAAACGTCTTATAATTTACAACAGAGGAAGTATTTTAACAGCATTGTATTTTATCTAAATCATCAAGATCTAACTTTTGTGTATGGTATAGCCTATAATGTAGCTATCACATCATGGTCCATGGCAGCTTTGGCATGATAGCCATTTAAGTCATGTGCCATATACCATGGGTCGGCCAAGCGAAATCCGTGGCATGACGCTCATTCGACCACTTGAAAACCCATGGTATGGCAAAAGGGGACAGTATTATTGATAGTATGTTGGAACGATGCATGCTTATGATGATCATGCTGACTTCTCTTATCCCTATGGTATATATTGATCATTTGAAATTGTTGTTTTCGGAAAATATGTTGATCATTTTTACTTACCATTTTTGCCAGGGACAAAGAGGCCTAGGGGTGATCTTCCAGCAAAGAAAAGAGATCGAGACCTGTGCATCCTGTCACTAACGGCACAATAGATTGTAGATACACAGTTCTGTAATAGTTGGCTTACTGAGTCTTCTGGAGATTTGTTTCAGTGCATGTTACCAAGTAGTAGTACAAGGTACTAGGAACATGAGCAGAGGGATCCACCACTTCCCAAAGATTCCTCTTGGTGAATGACTATTTCGTTGACAAGGTTAACTGACATTGCTTATGGGCATAAAAGTTAATTCCATGACATCAAATGTATATGATATTTTGAATGCAAGTATCGTTTCAAATGCCATGTCTCGACAGTAATGACATACTATATTTTCAAATGCCATGTCAGAATTTTCCAAAAGCAGAAAAAATGTCGTTTACTCATGACTAAATTAATCCACGTAAGAAAAAGATCACTGCCCTCATTTTGCTTTCTTCTTCTCAAATAATTTGCATTTCCATCTCCAAATTTGTCCATTCCAAATGCAAAAATTGAATTGTTCTTGGTCCGAAGAAGATAAAATCTGGGGAAAGCTCTCATATTTCCTAAAAAAAAGATAAAATCTGCCACTGCATCTGTGGGGGGTATAACCCCATATACCCACGGCAATGGACATGGGCCGCAGCACCAGGGGTGGTCCAGCCCATAAGAAGGCGTATGATGCAAGACACTGATCGGCATGCGTCACACGGTTTTAGGAAGGAATCTCGAAGACAGAGAATGATCTGTCCGGATATGATAGATATCGTATTCCTTGTAAATATTTACTATATACCCGAATAGATTTAGATCTAACCGACTTGTAACCCTGTCCCTCAGACTATATAAGGCGGGCAGGGACCCCCTCGAATTCATCTCATATTCAATACAATCCAACAAAGACACAGGACGTAGGGTATTACGTTGATCAGATGGCCCGAACATGTCTAAATCATTGTCTCTGTGCCTTGTGTCACCATTCGGTTCCTATTACGCGCACCTCCACCGATCATCTACTACCGTGGGTATACTTCTCGGTAGACTGCCGACCAGATTTCGTCGACAGTGACGCGCCAGGTAGGGGGTGTGCGTGCTGAATACATGGCGAACCAGATAGCGTTTTCTTCATCAACAAACGACATCTCGGGTTCGCGTGACGGCATCCTTCGGCGGTCTGCAATGGGCGATGCAGCGATGTTGTTTGGTGATCTGCGACGAGAGTCGACGTCTCAAGAGCAGCCCCCGGCGGCACGTCATGGTGCATCAAGCCGAGCACGATCCTACCTACCGCAACGAGCTCCGTCCTGCTCACTGGATCTTTGTCAGGATCTACGTCAAGAAGCAAGGGCCACAAGACGAATCAATCTGTAAACGATCAAGCTTGTTTCCAGGCTGCCGCCGCCACTGAAGATGCCTGGGTCAACGATCATATGAACTGGGAGATCAGATCGAGAAGGTCTACACGCCAGAACTGAGCGCTGGATGCGGCACCGCGCGATCTATAAAACCATGCAAGATAAGTATAGAGATACCAAAGATCTTGAGACTTGCATACACATATGCATATATACACATACGACAGTGTAAGCACGGATTAATTTCCTTGCTGCTTGGATGATCCGATGCCTGCCGTTTTACTCCAATCGAACAAGCTAAGTCATGTCTTTATTCAATCAAATATTTTTGTATTTTTGGATATCTCTTTGTCTACAAGACCATTATTGGCAGCAACCTAATCGCACCCTTCGCCGATAGCATGGATCCCATCAATCGTCCTGCGGCGACCACATCGTCGGCATGTCACGACCTTCGCCAGCAACACTTGTCATCAGTGCGTCACAACCCACGTCGTCGACTCGTCGTCACCCTTCGGCGACACTCTCCAACAGTCCGGGCCCATCGTCTCGAGATGCGTTTTGCCTCCAAGCTAGCTGATAACAAACTCTCTAGAATCCTGAACGTGCATGGACTACTTGTCATCAAGGACTGCACGCACACCACGTTGACGTGAGCAAGCAATCAGAGAGGAACGTATACACACCAATCAGAGAGGAATATGCACGTACGAGATGGTTTTCTCGGCTGCTTATCTGCGTTCGGCAGAACCAACTCCGACTCCGCTTGCCGAGTTCGACTACCATGGAGCCATCAACCGAGCCGCCAAGCGAGCCGCTCGGACTACTCTGACCGCCTGCCTGCGACCGCCGTCATGACGACGGGCCGGAAAGCTCGAGGGCCGGGCAATTTCGTGGACGCCGACTAGATAGCGTCATAAGCCGTCGATCAGACATTTTGACTAAAGCTAAGTACCTCGCTCTACTATATCTGCATTTAATACAACTTTCTCCAATTATTTTCTCCAAGTTTTCGCCATGCTCCTCCAATTATTATTTCTCCGGTTATTTTCCATAATTAAATGTCTCCACGTTTAATATCTCCGTGTTTAAGATGTTTCATAATGCAATATCCGACTAGTTGATCGGACTGTTCGGCGCTCACTTCTACTCAGTGCTCAATTCTCCAACCAACTGGTCGGATTATCTGTCGCTTCATCGTCAGCTACGCTTAGGGAGAACCAGATGGGAATTTTCCATCATCATCACCATTTGCGGCGACGACTCGGCTCCGTTAGACGGCGATCTCAACTCAAGGCTCCGAGGCGCATCGCTCTTCATAAGCGTGAAGTCTTATGTCGGTGTTTCGAACAAACACCAACTAGTAAATTTGTAATTGTTGCGCGTTAGGCTCGGATGGTGTACTAAAGGACACAAGGTTTATACTGGTTCGGGCAGAATGTCCCTACGTCCAGTTCGCTGTTGCTCGTGTTATTAGTACCGAAAAATGTTCGTAGTAGGGGGTACAAACGGTCGAGAGAGGGACAGGTCCCAAGTCTCTGATGGAAAGGTTGAAAGGACGCCAAGAGCTTGGTTGCTGCTTGGCTGTGTGTTGTGTGTGGAATTGATTCCTCGTCTTGTGTATCAAAACGATCCGTCTCTTTAGTGGGGTGCCCTGCCCTCCCTTTTATAGACCAAGGGGGGAGCAGGGGTTACAGATGAGAGAAGGAGGAAAAAAACAAAGGTAGAGAAGGTCCTTCGAGGGAGTCGGGTCTTTCTTTTTCCCTGTGCCTACCCTGCTAACATGGCAGACCGTGTCAGCGATGGCGTGTTCGCTGATCTTTATAGGGCCGTGGCCTGGCTTCTTTCAGCAAGTGGGTGCGTCCCATCCTACACCGGCGGACGGTGCGGCGTGCCAGAGAGCCGAGCTATGACCCTTCGGGGAGTATACGGGGAAGTGACCATACGTCCGTCACTATAGATGATGTGAGTTCTATCTTGGATCGTAGTGGTTGTCGTATGCTTGTGTTAGTATCTGACGTCCGAGGGCTGATGGCGGCGCCTACAACACTGTGGGACAAAAGTCGGCGCCTACAACACTGTTCGGTCTGTCGGTCAAAAGGGCCTAAAGCGCCTGTCCCGTCGTATCCTGATAGTACCTTCCTGCAGGCATGCAGGGCATGGCCCTCAATACTGCGGTTGACTCGAATGTCATGTCGTACCCTGTGCTCGTCTTTATGAAGGAGCAGGGCGCAGTCATCGGGCGAGGCGGAGCCTGCCCTCAGACATCAAGCGAGGCGGAGCCAGCCCTCAGCCGTCGGGCGAGGCGGCCGCCCTCAGATGTCGGGCGAGGCGGAGCCTGCCCTCGGACGTCGGCGAGATGGAGCCTGCCCTTGGACGTCGGGCGAGGCGGAGCCTGCCCTCGGACGTCGGGCGAGGCGGAGCTAGCCCTCAGCCACCGAGCGAGGCGGAGTCCTAGCCCTTGGGGGTCGGGCGAGGCGGAATTAATCTTCCATCGTTTGGGCAAGAAGTGTAGTAGCGTTCTTGTCTGACCGGAAGCGTCAATGTTCGATGGTTATTAATTCCACCTCATTGGGTACCTCGGTATTAGGTCCCCGACATCCTGTTTTTACGATTCAAACGCCAGAGTTCTCCGGAGGTCCAACGCTGCACGCTTCGTCGGCACCAATCAAGGAGACGCCTACATGCGGCAACCCAGCAGCATGCAGGTCAACTTCAAGAATTTAGCTGCATCACCCGACATTGACTCGTCATCATCCTTCGGCGGCGCTCGTCAGCCCTCATCGACGGCTTGCATGGTCCTCGCTATCGACTCGACATTACGAGGCAACTCACGGCGACGTATTGTGAGTTTTACTAAGATCAACGTCAACAAGCAAAGGACGACATATTATCTACATGCAAGATAAGTAAACAAGCCATCATGGTGTTTTGACTACATCTACATACAGCCTCGAGCATGCATGCAAGAAATAAATTCCCTTGCTACCGATCTACACTTACGAAACGTGACTCCAACGTCATCAATCCAAATGAGCTAAGTCATGGTTTTTTCATTGAATATTCTAACATATATATAACTTTGTCTACCTTGATAACTGTCAACAGCAGCGGGGGCCATGTGCTTTCTCCATTTGTTTTCCATAATTTTTTCTTAAATTACTTATACTTATTTCTTCACGCTAAACATCTTTAAGATGATGTATACTATCGCCATTCAAATCCGACTACACCCTCGCCTCGGTCGGATACTGTGGCAGAACCACCCAAAATAGCACACTTATGGAGGCGCTCGTCTTCCACCAGACACTAAGAACCCCGAAAGCAAGCTACAACGGCGGTATCCATCGGGCACACCCCAAAGGGAGAACCCGAAAGATCCATATTTTTTCCTAGGGATCCAATAATGAGAACGAGTTACCATACAGGTCCATTTCATACATCAGAGTTTCATAAAAAGTACATTATTACTTTTCTAAATGTCAGAGTGTGGAATAATAAACAACGGAATTTAAAATAACATCTAATGATAAGAACGAGGATCCGTCTGTACCCACCAGAAGAATCCTCCACACAATGGTACTTCTCATGCATCACCTGCAACAGGGGTAAATAAACCCTAAGTACACAATGTACTCACAAGACTTATCCGACTAGTGAGAATAATTTTTTGACTCCAAGGAATATGATAAGCTTTATGGTTTGCTGGTTTTCTTTTGGTAGAAAGCAATACTAATAGTGAGTCCTTATTTATGTTATTATTATCAGCCATATTAAGTTATTATCTATCCGGTCTATATAAGCACATGTTCTACTTTCAAGCAAGAGTTGAGCAATATGTTCTATTTCATCACCTTCCATCTTTCAGTTCTTACTATGATGCTAGAGTTAAGACAGGTCGTACCGACTCGGCGGTGATTCGCGAACCAATGTGCCCAACTGGGTAACCCGAAAACACACGCCCCGCTTGTACCCTAGGCACAAGCAAGACTAACCCATCACCCTCCTGTCTTGGGTGTCCAGGTCCCGTCCAAAGTTGGACTTCAAGACCCACTCCTAAGTCCCGGACTTAGTGCGGTGCAAGGACCTCCACCATCCTCGCCTCCAATCAGTCAGTCCGGAAAGAGCCGGATCCACGATAAGAGAGCAACAAGTCTTCCTTACGCCCATGCCCAAGTATGTGCTCGGAACAATAGATCTGTGACTTGCCTAGCGTCCGTTGCAACGACCGGTCCTTAACCGACCAGACAGGGAAAAAGTGTAACCGAGCTATGCCCTGTTGGCTGTAGGACACAACCCTTTACACCCACCAGTACCCAAACCATATCTCTGCCTGGTCACCATTTTCTGTTCCACCATTTTATTATGAGTGATCATATTTATCACCTAATTCCGAGTAACGGCAGGTTACTCATGCTACCGATATCCTGAGCATAGCAACTACTCGACCTATACTAGTAGAACTCATGGGTAGATATATTTATGCACGTAGTTTCCATAAAATGCCTATAACTTAAATGCATCATATATATATATATATTCAGTGATCATAAAATAGGGGTTATGCACCGGGGCTTGCCTTGGACAGGCGATGGGTTAGTAAGGTCAGCACCAAAAGGCTCCGGGGCTCCCTCCTGCATGAGGATCTCCTCCTCGTACTCCTCAATCACTTCGTCGTACTCTAGTTCATCGACGGGCACGAAGTCTACCAGCTCGTGATCTATATGGATGAAATGATGATGCAATGCTTAGTAATATAACAACAGCAACTCTTAAAATAAAAGTACATCTGTTTAACTACTAAGCTAGTGCTACCGACTACAGTACTAAATTATCTATTGTTACCAATAACAAGTATGAAGTGTGGCATACATTATTAGAGCAACTACATGTATTCTTACTCCTAATGCTGATTTACGCTATATATGATAAAGTAAGGATAATAGCTACTCTATTTATCAACTCACTCTAAGGCTACAAAATTTACAACAAGTATATATTAATCTAGTGAGCCTACTGTGAAATTTTCATAGCTATGTCTATCGTCAATTTACCACAAAAATTCCCACAATTATTAATCTACATAATACTAAGCTCTTTAGTTTGAACTTGTGAACCTACCATTGCCATAGTTAACTGTAATCTAATTGTACTAACAGGTAGATGGTATTTTTGTGAACCTAACAAAATTGGTTTCACTATTTTTGGACAACTACACAATTTACTACAATTTATCAAAGTTCAGCTAGAAATTATATTGAATAAACGTTGGTATTTTTACTAGAGAATTGAAAACGAATTCACCGCGCGGTCCGCGAACGACGGCTCGGCCCACCCCGGGTGCCCACCTACGCACATGCGTAGCAACCGGCTCGGCCCACCTCTGGTGGCCCACAGCGAATCACGCGCGGCTAGCCCTTTAGCGAAAAAGCCCCCGTTCTCTACCCTATTCGCAAAACCCACTCGAGCACTATTTCACCGAGTCACAAAGTTTGCATCTAGGACCCTACTTCCATTCAAATTCACGTTTTGCGAAGCCCCTGGCCGGACTAACAGGGCCGCGGCCCCGCCGGCCAAACGCCGATGAGCACCGACCTCTCCAGCACACACCAGCACCCCCATGAGCTTCTACGTACCATGAACGACCGATTGAGGTAACAAACACCAAGAATGGCGCATTACGCAGGCGTACCACGCCACGCGGGGTCTGGCCACGGTAGCCTGACGCCGGTGAAACCACCAACCCGAACGCCTCTACTGCTACTCGGTGACCATATGCAGGCTAAAAGTAACCACCTTGAAGCCTTAATTGAATAGCTATTGCGCCCAACCGAGCTGGCCACAGGAGCGGCATCAAAGCCAGCTCGCCGGTGATCGCCCCCGCGCTCCAGCGAGCCTTGGCCCAAATTGACTCACCCAACTATCCTAGGAGTAGGAGGGCCTTACCAGCGACGCGTAGGATGGCTTGGACGCGGTCGCAGGGCACGGCAACGCGACTGGCCACGTACGTTAGGTCGCTCTGGTTCCTGGCGAGAGCGGCGACGACGTTCCCGATGACCTATGGCTCCGCCAGCGAAACCACTGCACGAGCTCGATCACCAAGTCAAACACAACGCAATGCACAGCCTAATTGAAACAACGAAGCACCACACGACGCCCTGGCCATGCGCCCGTTCCGGTAGCCATGGCGGACCGCCGCGAGGGGAATGCCCCGCCTCACCTCACTGTAGGCCGAACGAACGCCAGGACGACTTCACTCGAAAGCTAACTATCCGAGCTCATAGTGTGCACAGTTAATTGGAAAACGGTGGAGTGTGCGAGGCCAATTGCATGGGCGACACCTACGGACTTATGGCGGCCGGCAACAGCAAAAATTCAAATTGATGCCCCTCCCTTGCACCACCGTAACAGTGGCCGATTAGGCACGATGCTGTCCTTCCACTCGACCACCAAACGTGCTCGGTACAAAGAAAAGGGGCCAGCGCATCGATTTGGCTTTGGCATGGCTCGGCCAGCCGATGACCTTCCAGGCGACGTGACTGGCACCTTTGGCATGGCCTCACACGCAAGCGTGAGAACGAGGCAAGCAGGGCAAGCCCACGCGCGCACACAACCGACGTCAACGGGAGCAGTGGCAGGATGGCAGCGTCGGACGGTGCGCAGTGCGAGCGACGCTACGTGATGACGAGCAGCAGCTTCGGGCGGACGCGTTGGAGGAGGGGCAGAGCAGCCAGGCATGGCTGGGCCTAGCGCGCGTGCGTGCCATGTGCCAGAGCAGGCAGCAGGAGACCTTGCCCGGCAGTGCAGATCCCCGCGTGGGTGTGCGTGCGTAGGCGCGACGGTGGCCAGGCAGCAGTGCCGAGAGCCATGCAGTGACCGCGCCCCAGGTGCTGGCATGGCTCGACCCGTGGCTTGCATGCTTTTTAAAGCCGTTCAAAAACTCAAACCTAATGATTCAAGAGTCAAACTAGCTATTCTACACTCAAGAGGGTACTTAGGGCTGTCGAACTAAACCAAAGCATCATGCCACCTCTTAACCCGATCGCTCTACAAAAATTGCCGAACATGGCTTCGTCGACCCCTTTACAGACTTACGTGAAATGACTAAACTTTGAACGGTTTCGCGTCGAATTCCATTGCCGAGCTACTTGATATACTAGCTAGCGAACCTCGCCCTCGACCACACGTATTTCATCGTTGCCTACAAAGTTCGTACTACAAACTTTATCAAAGTTCGCATAAACGTTCTATAGCATTTTTGTTCGATAAAAATTCACTTAGAACCCTAAACGATATAAAGAGACATGAAATGTAACATTTGTTTCTGGTTTCAAATGAACGTTTCAAGTTCCGAATATCGATGCATACCCTATATTACACAAGTTTGATGCTCATGCATTGTTTTAGCAAAAACTGTACAATGTAACACAGAGAGTGTTACAAATCTACCCCCCTAAAACAAAATTTCAACCCGAGATTTTATGTGCCTAGTGTGAGAAGAAGATAGGAATTACATTTTTGACGCAACAACTAACTATCAGGACCAGGGAGAAGGTGGGGGTAATGCTTTAATAGGTAACTCTCTTGTTCCCACGTGGCCTCATTCTCTGAATGGTTTTGCCATTGCACTTTGTAAAATTTTACCACACTATTCCTGGTTACTCTTTCTTTCTCGTCTAGGATTTTGACAGGATGCTCAACATAAGTCAAATCTGGCTGGAGGGGAAGCCCTTCAATTTCCACAGCTTCGTCAGGCACCCGCAAATATTTCTTCAATTGCGATACATGGAACACATTGTGTACCGCAGATAAAATATCAGGAAGCTGTAGACGGTAAGCAATTGGGCTACACTGCTTCAAAACATTGTAAGGACCCACGTATCGGGGAGCTAGCTTGCCCTGGATACCAAACCGATGCACTCCTCTCATAGGAGATACCTTGAGGTACACATAATCCCCAACTTCAAACTCCAAAGGCCTTCTTCGCTTGTCGACATAGGCTTTCTGTCAGCTCTGGGCTGCCTTCAAATGACTCTGAATAAGAACGACTTGCTCACGAGCCTCCTTGATGAATTTTGGCCCAAAATATCCATGGTCTCCCACTTCAACCCAGTTGAGTGGTGTCCTACACTTTCTTCCATATAGAGCTTCAAATGATGCTATGCGGATGCTTTCCTGGTAGCTATTATTGTAAGAAAATTCTGCTAACTTCATGCATCTATCCCACTTCTCAGGAAAAGAAATGGCACAAGCTCTCAACATATCTTCGAGCACTTGATTTACCCTTTCGGTTTGGCCATCAATCTAGGGATGATAGGTTGAACTACGGAGGAGACTAGTTCCAAGACACTCCTGGAGTTGCTCCTAGAAACGAGAGACAAAAACTAATCCCCTATCAGAGATGATAGTGAGGGGAACTCCGTGTAGAGTCACAATCCGGTCCAGGTACAACTCGGCATACTGTTTGGTAGAATATTTAGAATTCACTAGGAGGAAATGAGCGGACTTGGTGAGGTGATCCACAATGACCCAGATAGAGTTATAGCCCTTGGTTGTGTGGGGTAAACCTACAATGAAATCCATGGAAATATCTTCCCACTTCCAAACAGGAATGGGCAAGGGCTGCAAATATCCTGGGGTGCGCATATGATCTGCTTTAACCCTACCACAAATGTCGCACTCCGTGACATGCCGGGTGATGTCCTACTTCATGTTGGACCACCGGTACAAGTGACGCAGGTCATGATACATCTTGTTACTACCAGGATGAATAGATAGCTTTGAATGGTGAGCTTCATTCAAAATCTTTCTTCTCAGCTCCTCACTGAATGGAACCACCAGTCTATCCTTGTATCTTACTACACCATGCTCATCAACACTAAAGTGAGGGCCACGCCCTTCGGCAATCAATTTTCTGATGTGGGGAATTTCTTCGGGGTCTTCCTTTTGCTCCCGAATAATCTAGTCCAGCAATTCTGAGGTCAATGCAATATGACCCAACACCTCTACGTGGTTGAGAGACAAAGGTGTTTCCTCAACCTGGTGTGACTTTCGGCTCAAAGCATCAGCCACTACATTGGCCTTTCCTGGGTGATAATGGACTTCCAAGTTGTAATCCTTTATCAATTCTAACACCTCCTTTGCCTCATATTCAGCTTAGACTGAGTGAAAATATACTTGAGGCTCTTGTGATCTATGAAAATATGCACTTTGTTGCCCAACAGATAGTGCCTCCAAATCTTTAGAGAGTGGACAACAATAGCCAGCTCAAAGTCATGGGTGGGGTAATTTACTTCTTGCTTTTTTAGTTGTCGCGAAGCATAAGCTATCACACGCCCATCTTATATAAGCACACACCCCAAACCCGTCTTCGAGGCATCACAATATACATCAAAGGGTTTATCAATGTCTGGTTGGGTCAACGCAGGAGCAGTGGTCAGAAATGTCTTCAGAGCTTGGAAGGCTCCTTCGCAGGCTGGGCTCCAATCAAACTTAGCTTCTTTTTGGAGCAGCTTGATCATTGGCTGGGCTATCTTGGAGAAATCTAGAATGAAACGCCGATAGTACACCGCGAGACCAAGGAACTGACGAATCTGGTGCACAGATCTAGGAGACTTCCAATCCAACACATCTTGCACCTTGCTGGGATCTACTAAAACGCCGTCAGGTGTCAACACATGCCCCAAAAACTGCACTCGATCTAACCAAAATTCACACTTGCTGAATTTAGCATAAAGCTTGTGTTCCCTTAGTTGAGACAGCACTATCCGAAGGTGTTGGGCATGCTCTTCATCATTCTTGGAATAAATCAGTATATCATCAATGAATACTACCACAAACTTGTCCAGCTCCGGCATAAAGACTGAATTCATCAGGTACATGAAGAAGGCCGGAGCATTGGTGAGACCAAAAGACATCAATAGGTACTCATACAGTCCATACCTAGTAGAAAAGGTTGTCTTTGGTATATCATGTGGTCTGATCTTGATTTGATGATAGCCTGATCGGAGGTCAATCTTCGAGAACACCTTGGCACAGCTAGTTGATCGAACAAAGTATCTATGCGGGACAACGGATACTTGTTCTTAACCGTTACCGCATTAAGAGGGCTGTAATCCACACACATTCATAGAGTACCATCCTTCTTCACAAAAATGGCTGAACAACCCCATGGTGAAGAACTAGGATGGATGAAACCTTTTTCCATCAACTCTTCCAGCTGCTTCTTCATCTTAGCCAATTCCCTTGGAGCCATGCGGTATGGGCGTTGGGAGAAAGGAGCAGTACCAGGCTCTAGCTCAATGGAGAATTCTACCTCTTTGTCTGGTGGCAACCCAGGAAGATCTTTAGGAAAAACGTCCGGGAACTCACATACCATAGGGATGGGGGTAAGATCAGGAGAGGCTTCAGCATGGGCAGCAACAGGTAAGACTGGATCTGAGGGTACAATAAGAGACATCCTATCCTCAAAAGAAGGAAGTCATAACTCCACACTTCTCCTCTTCATATCCAAGACTACCCCATACACCCGCAACCAGTTCATTCCAAGAATAGCATCAATGCCTTGCCCATGCATTACCATGAACTGTAGGTGGTAAGTGTGGGTGGCTAATACCAAGCTTACTATATCTATTCGGGTATTGATGAACATTTGTGAACCCGCAGTACGGATTCTATAAGCATAAGGTATAGCCATAAGTGGTAAGTTGTGCCGGTCTACAAATCCCATGCTCATAAATGAATGTGATGCACTAGAATCGAACAACACCTAAGCTGGATGGGAATCGATGATAAACATACCAGCCATCACTGGTTTCTGCTGTAATATCTGCTCCGCATCTGTGAAATGCACCTATTCGGATCTGCTGGGCACCTTCTTCTTGATCACGATCCTCTTGACTAGACTGGAGTTCACTGATGGTTGAGCAAACTGAGCTGGCTGGTTCTAGGGACACGCTCGGGCATAGTGGCCATCTTTGCCACACTTGAAGCAAGCACCAGACTTGTTTCCAAATCCCTGGCGAGGTGGGACCTGCTGTCCCTGAGGCTACTGGGGCTACACCTGCTGCGTGGGAGCATGGTACTGTGTGGAACAAGTCTGACAAGTTTGCTGGGGCTACAGAAACAAAGGCCCGACTGATGTTTGATAGGGCCCCCGCTGGACAACCTGTACCTTCTGAGTATGAGGGTGGCTAGAAGACCCCGCAGCCACCCGCTTCCTTTTCCACTCTACCTAGGAATCCCGCTGCAAGCCCTCCATGACGATGGCAGCGTTCATCATTGCTTCGAAGGTCTGATAGTTCACAGTGTACAGCTTTTCTTGAAGGATGTAAGAGAGGCCACGAAATAAGCGGTCCTTCTTCTTCTCGTCAGTGTCCACATGAATGACAGCATACTGTGACAAGTGATTGAACTTATTAACCTAGTCCATCACTGTCATACTCCCCTATCGCAGCTCCAGGAACTTAGTCAGCTTCCGGTTGATGACACCAGCAGGAATATAGAACTCTCTGAATGTTGTGGTGAACTCCTGCTAGGTTGCCAGATGATCTGGCTGCTGCATGGCATGGAAGGTATCCCACCATGTGCTTGCGGACCCCAATAGTTGCTGCGCTGCAAAGCGCACTTTCTACTCATCGGCCACATTGAGCAATAGGAACTTCTGCTCTAGAATGCGAAGCCAGTGCTCCACATCCAGGGGCTCATCTATCGGTGTGAAAGTGGGCGGGTGGGTCTTGAGGAAATCTTGGTAAGAGGAGGGTCCCTCAGGATGGCGGGCACCACCCCCGTTCCCACCATTACCCCCGTGGTCTCCGCGGGCGAAGCCCGCGACTGCTTGTGCCATGATTTCCATGGCACGGACTGACTCTCGGCGAGCAGCCAACAGCTCCACCATCATCCCTGTGTGAGTCATCAGGGGCGGCGGTGGTGGAGAAGGAGGAGCCAGAAGTGGAGCCCCATGGCTCTCCCCATGGTGCTCATTGGCCTGGCCACTCTCGCCTTGGCCCTCACCAAGACCGTGAGCCGCCCCAGCACTGGTGCTCCCATGTCCAGACCTTAGATTCATCTGTAAGAGACAGGAACCATCCATCTAGAACAACCTTCCCGATCAGAAGCAAGGGATTAGAGAAATGATAAGACATTTAATTAAAGCATTCTTTTAATTAATCCTATCACTTTACTAACCCAATTATACGTGTAGGGGAAAATTTTAGTTTAAGCGAGATGCTATTATCATGATGCATGCATCGTCCTATACGTTCACTTAAGCCGGAATATAGCGGCATTCGTAAATTTTTCGGCACATCGCACACTCACTTTCCGTATGTTAGACGATTTCTTACGCAACGTAAGTCAATGTACCTATAGAAAACTGATTAGATAAAACCAGTGTCGCTATCCTAGATAGACCATATTGTTAGGGCTTATACTTATTTAACTAACTTAATCGCATCCTACTTTTCATAAAACCTTTGTTGGTCAAATTTTTAGGTTTTGAAAAAGAGTGATGAAAATCGTAACCATTATTGGCTCTGGTACCAACTGTGGCAGAACCACCCAAAATAGCACAGTTATGGAGGCGCTCGTCATCCGCCAGACACTAAGCACCCCGAAAGCAAGCTACAGCGGCAGTATCCGTCGGGCACACCCCAAAGGGAGAACCCGAAAGATCCACATTTTTCTCAAGGATCCAATAATCAGAACGAGTTACCATACATGTCCATTTCATACATTAGAGTTTCATAAAAAGTACATTATTACTTTTCCAAATGTTAGAGTGCGGAATAATAAACAACGGAATTTAAAATAACATCTAACGATAAGAACGAGGATCCGTCTATGCCCACCAGAAGAATCCTCCACACAATGGTACTTCTCATGCATCACCTGCAACAGGGGTAAATAAACCCTGAGTACACAATATACTCGCAAGACTTATCCGACTAGTGGGGATAATTTCCTGACTCCAAAGAATATGATAAGCTTTATGGTTTGCTGGTTTTCTTTTGAAAGAAAGCAATACTAATAGTGAGTCCTTATTTATGTTATTATTATCAGCCGTATTAAGTTATTATCTATCTAGTGTATATAAGCACCTGTTCTACTTTCAAGCAAGAGTTGAGCAATCAGTTCTATTTTATCACCTTCCATCTTTTAGTTCTTACTACGATGCTAGAGTTAAGACAAGTCGTACCGACTCGGCGGTGATTCGTGAACCAATGTGCCCAGCTGGGTGCCCCGAAAACACACGCCCCACTTGTACCCCAGGCACAAGCAGGACTAACCCATCACCCTCCTGTCCTGGATGTTCAGGTCCCCGTCTAAACTTAGACTCCAAGCCCCCACTCCTGAGTCCCAGACTCAGTGCGGTGCAAGGACCTCCACCTTCCCCTCCTCCAATCAGTCGGTCCAGAAAGAGCCGGATCCACGATAAGAGAGCAACAAGTCTTCCCTACGCCCATACCCAAGTATGTGCTCGGGACAATAGATATGTGACTTGCCTAGCGTCTATTGCAACGATCGGTCCTTAACCGACCAGACAGGGAAAAAGTATAACCGAGCTATGCCCTGTTGGCCGCAGGACACAACCCTTTACACCCACCAATACCCAAACCATATCCCTGCCCGGTCACCATTTTCTGTTCCACAATTTTATTATGAGTGATCATATTTATTACCTAATTGCGAGTAACGGCAGGTTACTCACGCTACCGATATCCTAAGTATAGCAACTACTCGACCTATACTAGTAGGACTCATAGGTAGATATATTTATGCATGTAGTTTCCATAAAATGCCTGTAACTTAAATGCACATCATATATATATATTCAGTGATCATAAAATAGGGGTTATGTACCGGGGCTTGCCTTAGGCAGGCGACGAGTCAGTAAGGTCAGCACCAAAAGGCTCTGGGGCTCCCTCCTGCATGAGGATCTCCTCCTCGTACTCCTCAATCACTTCATCGTACTCCTGTTCGTCGACGGGCATAAAGTCTACCAGCTCGTGATCTATATGCATGAAATGATGATGCAATGCTTAGTAATATAACAACAACAACTCTTAAAATAAAAGTACATATGTTTAATTACTAAGCTAGTGCTACCGACCACGGTACTAAATTATGTATTGTTACCAATAACAAGTATGAAGTGTGGCATACATTATTAGAGCAACTACATGTATTCTTACTCCTAATGCTGATTTACGCTATATATGATAAAGCAAGAATAATAGCTACTCTATTTATCAACTCACTCTAGGGCTACAAAATTTACAACAAGTATATATTAATTTAGTGAGCCTACAGTAAAATTTTCATAGCTATGGCTATCACCAATTTACCACAAAAATTCCCACAGTTATTAATCTATATAATACTAACCTCTTTAGTTTGAATTTGTGAACCTACCATTGCCACAGTTAACTGTAATCTAACTATACTAACAGGTAGATGGTATTTTTGTGAACCTAACAAAATTGGTTTCAATATTTTTGGACAACTACACAATTTACTACAATTTATCAAAGTTCAGCTAGAAATTATATTGAATAAATGTTGGTATTTTTACTAGAGAATTGAAAAACAAATTCACTACGCGGCCCGTGAGCGACGGCTCGGCCCACCCCGAGTGCCCACCCGCGCACATGCGCAGCAACCGACGCGGCCCACTCAACGGCGCGCGATGCGGCCCGTCTCAGGCGGCCCACAGCGGAGTCGCACGCTGGCGGCCCTTTAGCGAAAAAGCCCCCATTCTCTACCCTATTCACAAAACCCACTCGAGCACTATTTCACCGAGTCACAGAGTTTGCATTTAGGACCCTACTTCCATTCAAATTCATGTTTTGCGAAGCCCCTGGCCGGACTAACAGGGCCGCGGCCCCGCCGGCCAAACGCCGGCGAGCACCGACCTCTCCAGCACACACCAGCACCCCCATGAGCTTCTACGTGCCATGCGCGACCGATTGAGGTAACAAACTCCAAGAATGGCGTATTACGCAGGCGTGGCCACGCGCCGCGGCGGGGTCTGGCCGTGGTAGCCCGACGCCGGCGAAACCACCTACCCAAACGCCTCTACTGCTACTCGGTGACCATATGCAGGCTAAAAGTAACAACCTTGAAGCCTTAATTGAATAGCTATTCTGCCCAACCGGGCTGACCACAGGAGCGGCATCAAAGCCTGCTCACCGGCGACCACCCCCGCGCTCCGGTGAGCCTCGGCCCAAATTGACTCACCCAGCTATCCTAGGAGTAGGAGGGCCTTACCAGCGACACGTAGGATGGCTTGGACGCGGTCACGAGGCACGGCAAGGCGATTGGCCACATACGCGAGGTCGCTCTGGTTCCCGACGAGAGCGGCGACGATGTTCCCGGTGACCCGCGGCTTCGCCGGCGAAACCACTGCACGAGCGTGATCACCAAGTCAAACACTACGCAATGCACATCCTAATTGAAATAGCAAAGCACCACATGACGCCCTAGCCATGCGCCCACTATGGCGGCCATGGCGGACCGCCACGAGGGGAACGCCCCGCCTCACCTCACTGTAGGCCGAACGAACGCCGGGATGACTTCACTCGAAAGCTAACTATCCGAGCTCATAGTGTGCACATTAATTCAAAAATGGTGGAGTGTGCGAGGCCAATTGCAGGGGCGACGCCTACGGACTTATGGCGGCCGGCAACGGCAAAAATTCAAATTGACGCCACTCCCTTGCACCACCGCAACAGTGGCTGGTTAGGCACGACGCTGTCCTTCCACTTGACCACCAAACGTGCTCGATAAAAAGAAAAGAGGCCAGCGCATCGATTTGGCTTTGGCATGGCTCGGTGAGCCGACGACCTTCCAGGCGACGCGACTGGCACCTTTGGCGTGGCCTCGCGCTCAAGCGTGAGAACGAGGCAAGCAGGGAAAGCCCACGTGCGTGCACAGCTGACATCAACAGGAGCAGTAGCAGGACGATAGCGTCGGACGGTGCGCAATGCGAGCGACGTGACATGACGGTGAGCAGCAGCTTCGAGCGGACACGCTGGAGGAGGGGTAGAGCAGCTAGGCATGGCGGGCCCAGCCAGCACAGCGTTGCAGCCGAGCATGGCAAAGAGAGACCTTAGCCGGCAGCCAGCAGAGCCCCGTCTGCAGTGTCTGCTGCATAAAGCGCTGCAACGATGATCGAAAGGCGATCTGCCGAGATCCGTCTGCGTGATCATGCTTGCGCCCGTGCTACCGCATGGCTCGACCCGTGGCTTGCACGCTTTTTACAGCCGTTCAAAAACTCAAACCCAATTATTCAAGAGCCAAACCAGCTATTCTACACTCAAGAGGGTACCTAGGGCTGTCGAACTAAACCAAAGCATCATGCCACCTCTTAACCCGATCGCTCTACAAAAAATGCCGAACATGGCTTCGTCGACCCCTTTACAGACTTATGTGAAATGACTAAACTTCGAATGGTTTCGCGTCGAATTCCATTTCTGAGCTACTTGATATACTAGCTAGCGAACCTCGCCCTCGACTGCACGTATTTCATCGTTGCCTACGAAGTTCGTACTACAAACTTTATCAAAGTTCGCATAAACGTTCTATAGCATTTTTGTTTGATAAAAATTCACTTAGAACCCTAAATGATATAAAGAGACATGAAATATAACATTTGTTTCTTGTTTCAAATGAACGTTTCAAGTTCCGAATATCGATGTATACCTTGTATTACACAAGTTTGATGTTGATGCAGTGTTTTAGCAAAATTGTACAATATAACACCGAGAGTGTTATAGATACGCTCAAGGGCTCCGATTACGCCCGTTTGCCTACGACTCTGCGTAGCCACCGTGCCACCGAGCCGCTCGAGCCGCCATGCCGCCATGCCACCAAGCCGCTCGAGCCGCCGTGCCGTGCGTGCCACCGAGCCGCCGAGCCGCTCGAGCCGCCGAGCCGCCATGCCACCGAGCCGCCCGAGCCGCCAAGCGAGCTGCTAAGCGAGCCGTCTGAGTCGTAATCCAGCCACGCCGGTCTCCAAATTTCACCGCGGTCTCCAAATTTCGCCACAGTCTCCAAATTTCGCCACGGTCTTCATATTTCGCCACGGTCTCCATATCTCGCCACGGTCTCCAAATCTCGCCATGGTCTCCATATCTCGCCATGGTCTCCATATTTCGCCATGGTCTCCATATTTCGCCACGGTCTCCATATTTCACCACGGTCTCCATATTTCGCCACGGTCTCCAAATCTCACCACGGTCTCCATATTTCGCCACAGTCTCTAATGTTCTCCATGTTCTCCAATGTTCACCACAGTATAGTGCTAAGCACTCTTCAAATTTTACTCCAATGTCCAGTGCTAAGCACGGGGATTTCATTCTTTTTACAAATATGAATAAACTCCAAATAAACATCAACTGCCCTGCAAGACATAAAATTCACCGATATATTGTTCCTGATAAACTCCGCTCTGCTTTCTTCATCATTGCGTTCATATATTCTGGTATCCGTCCTACTTATTTGTATTGCAGGATTATTGTGTAGATGGTCGCACCACCTGGCCTTCGTATTTCTCCAGCGATCAACTGGTCCGACCGTAGGTTCATGTCTTTGTCGCCGATCAGTTGGTCTGACTGTTTGGCGTTCACATCTACTCGACGTCACTTCGTCGCCGACCAGTTGTTTGGGCTGCTCAGCGCTGGATTCTTCGCCAACTAACTGGTCGGATTGTCCGTCCCTTTATCGTCAATGATGATGGGGGCCCGCCTGCTAGGCTGGAGATTCTTCGGTGTTCAGATTCTTGATGCAAGCGTCGCCAGCTAAGCTGGAGACTCCCTGGGCAATTGGATTTTGCTACGTCTCGACTGTCGATTCGCCTTTTGGCTCACTACATTTTGTCGACGCTGCATGTCATATGTGTTATCAAGGTGCTCCATGTTGTCCAGATCAGGGTGCTGATCCTAGGCGGCACGTCAAGGGCCTTGATAAGTACATCTATCGCAGCTACCCAGTGCTAAGCACGGGGACTTCGTCCTTCACACTTAATTCTTTGATCCTGCTACAAGATGTTTCTCTATCTTACAACAGGCTCGGGGACTAAGTGTGTACACTTCACCTTGCGATGAATGTACTATTATTCCTTATAACTGGTTTTTAGCTAAGCCGGGGATTCACTTGGCGATCGGATCTTGCTACGTCTCATCGGTGTGCTATCATGCTCGAAGATAGAGAATGATCTGTTCGGATATAATAGATATCATATTCCTTGTAAATACTTACTATATACCCGAATAGATCTAGATCTAACCGATTTGTAACCCTGCCCCCAGACTATATAAGGCGGGCAGGGACCCCCTCGAATTCATCTCATATTCAATACAATCCAACAAAGGCCCCGTTCGCTTCGCTGAAAAAACAAGCCAAAACACTATTTCAGATGATTTGTCGTGAGAGAAAAACACAGTTCCGGCTGAAAAAATAAGCTAAAAGTACGGATTATAAGACAAGCGAACAGGGCCAAAGACACAGGACGTAAGGTATTACGTCGATCAGACGGCCCGAACCTATCTAAATCATTGTATCTACGCCTTGTTTCACCATCCGGTTCCTATTACGCGCACCTCCACCGATTATCTACTACCATGGGTACACCCCTTGGTAGACTGCCGATCAGATTTCATCGACAACATCCACCATTGCGATCAACATATTTGCATTGTCCTCTACGAGGAAACAATTGGACAACATGTGTCCACCATTCTAGCTATTTTGTGCAAGAACCAAAAAAGAAAAAGGTGAAAGATGATTCGAGCCTTTACGTTCAAAAAAAGAAAGACGATTCGAGCCTGAACCTACTGATGGTTTTACTATTGATGTTGTGGGCGCCGCAGGCTTTGGTGAAGTGGAGACTGTTTCTCAAGGGCAACCGGTGGGAGTGCGACACAGGGGTCTCAATGGCTACAGTTAATCGAGGGCGGGCAGTTGGACGTGGGCATGGAGCAGCACCCTCAATGAAGGCGGACAGCAGCAAGAACAGTGCAATAACACCTGTCACATAGGTTGTAAAAAGGATGTGTCAAATTTCTCTCCCACACATGATCACAAGATGCTACAAACAGATAAAATGCAAGCAATAGAAAATAATAAGTGCTATATAAAATGCAGGAGATGGAAGCAATAGGAAATTAGGACGCAGGTGCAAGCTTGTGCAGAGAAAAGGAAATAAAGCACATGGGGTTTCTCAAAGTGTAGTGGAAGCCATACTTTGAAGCGCTGGCTGCTCAGTCTCCCCTTCTCTCGCTGCCTAATATATATGAAGCTTGTCGACTTTTGTAATCCAGAAAAGACAGTCCAATGACCTTGATTGTCAGTGTGCCAATCGATTGAAGCATTCGATAAATGAAATTTAAATATACTCCAATAATTAGAACCAGATAAAATGAAATTTAAATCATAATTTAAGTTTTTTCACTCTCTCCATCACATCAATTTTGGGCGCATGAAGCATTAAATGTAGGTAAAAAAATAACTAACACCGAGATGAATCTTTTGAGCTAGTTAGTCCATAATTGGAAATTTGTTAAATACAAACGTTGTCCTGGTTCTCTCTTTTTCTTTCAAAGGGACTGTTCTGGTTCTCTGGTGCCTGCCTTGTGTTCGCGTTCACTCTAACTATATCAACCATGACCGTTCCTGGAATTAGTACAAACAAACAAAATTGATAATGAAATGAATTTAGAAAAACGAAACTAGAGTGTTGCAATTCTGGATTCCTTATAATTAGCACAACGAATTAGTATAAGTATAGTTTTATTTTTTCCTTAACCGCATTCTTCCTAATCTACACAAATTCAATAAATCTGATGATCTGCAGCACAGCGATTTTAGACCTAAAAACTAATACTTCTCAAAATTCAAATGATGACTGGTGAGCGGCATGGAGATTTTATACCTAATTTTTTTTGCAGATATGATCCTCTAAAGTAATACTTTCCAGGCAATAAAACCTACAAAAACAGTGCTTAAGAAAATTCAGTTTGCAGCAAACCAGGATTAAACTGATGGAAATGTCATGTCATTTTGAGAAGAAAACTTATACACAATCGTTAGTCTATATGAGTATATATCCTATATATCAACTGGCATAGCCTGCATAATGCAGCAACATGATCCAGCATAAAAATAATTTCTTCACTAATTTCATTGAGATCATGATGTATGAATATGATATGATTATAACCAACACAATTAGGGAAGAGAAATTAGGATACTAAATTAACAAACAGATCTATCTGGTTTTTCTGGAACGCTAATTACTGATTATCAGAATACAAAGAAGTTACTTCTCAGTTGTAAGTCCACAGCATGAAACTTGTTATAGATTCTATATCATATGAATTGTTCTCCAATAGATTGATGTTAAAATGTTACATGAGAAATTTTACATGGTATGGGTAGGTAAAAACTGTACCTGTACCTCAGTTGACAAGCGGTGGGTTCTCAGAGCCGACCTAGCTACAGGCAGTATTTTTCAGCACGCCTCGTTGTTTCATCTCCCTAACATGGTGCACGCCATCCCACTTCCCGGCTACCGCAAGTGTGTTGGAGAATGCCATGTAGGCACCCGGTCTCCCCTTGCGGCTCAGCTCGAATACATCCCTCGACGCAATGTTGGCCATGTCCATATCCCCGTGCAGTGTAGCCGCCCCGAGCAACGCGGCCCACACATCAGAGTTTGGCCTCACCGGTATACCTCGGACGAAGTCATAGGCCTGACGCATGCTTCCGAATCTACCCAACAAGTCCACCATGCATGCATAGTGTTCCATCCACGGCCACAGCAAGTACTCACTCTGCATGCTCTAGAAAGCCTCATGGCCCGCACGCTGATAGAATGCTCAAGAAGGTGGCGTGGTTCGGCCTCACATCTCGCCGCTCTCGCATTTCGCCGAACAGCAGGAGGGCCTCATCAGAGAGGCCGTTCTTCCCATACCCATCGATCATCGAAGTCCAGGTGATCACGTTCGTCTCTGGCATCTGGTTGAAGATCCTATGGCCGTCTTCCACCCGGCCACACTTGGCATACATGTCAACCAGAGCACTTCCAACTTTGATGTCAAAGACTGGGACGCTCTTCATCCCCTGGCAATGCACCTGCTCGCCGAGCTCTGGTGACGACAAGAGTGAGCAGGCCCCAAGCACGCTCACGAATGTCGATACCGTGGGCCTGAACCCTGCTCGCTGCATCGTCTTGAACACCTCAAGCGAGCCCTCCGCCGTCTCCTCCGTCTTGCTGTACCCCTCCACCATGGCGTTATACGCCACATCGTCCTTCCCCTCCATCTCCTCGAATATCACCTCGGCGTCCTCAAACAGCCCTTCATTCATGCACCCGACGATCAGCGCCGTGGAGCACACCACGCTCCGCATGGGCATCGCGTCGTGCACCCGGCGCGCGTACCCAAGCGACCCGCTCTTCAAGTAGGCGTCCACCAGGGCCGCGAATAGGATCTCGTCGGGCTGTGCGACGGACCTCAGCACGCGCGCGTGGACCTCCCTGGCAACGACGCCGGGCAGAGCCAGCGTCGCGGACAGCTTCAGCGCCATGAACAACGCGAAGACGTCCAGCCGCCCCATGGACGCCGCGAGCCGCCGCACGACCCCGAACGCCTCATGGGGGGAGGCCCCGCCGGAAGTATCCCGCGACGAGGTAGTTGTGCGCGGCGCAGGTTGGGTTCGGCATTCCATCGAACACGACGCGGGTGTTGTGGAGGGAGCCGCACCGGAGGTGCAGCACGAGGAGCTTGACAGAGAGGTCGGCGCTACCAGTGAGGCCCGACACGAGGAGCTGTGCGTGGAGGGTCTACGACTCGGCCCGCGGCGGGGACGCGTCGATGAGGCCCTGCACCGCGGCCGCGAGCATGGTGGCGGTGCGGAGGTGGCGAGGGACGCGCGGTGCCAGCGAGCCAACGCACGGGTGGGTCTGAGCCCTGTTTCTCTGAGCTGACATTTCTGGACTCTGCTCATCTGTTTCTCTTAGCCGGCACGGAGGCTCATCGCCGGCCGATGGGCGTGGCGGCGGCGCGGTAGTGTCAGGGCCGGCGCCGGGCCCGGGCGCAGCAGGGCGGGCGACGCACACGCAGGGGATAATTGGGTTGGGCCATATCGACTTACCGGACACATCGGTATCGGATGATGTATTACGCATTCACTGCAAATTCCACTAAAAAACATATTCACTGCAAATAATTTCAAACAAAAAACTTGTCAACTATAAACCAATTTCTAAATTAAAATTTTGTAATTTCATTGCTCATGAATAATTAAATTCGATTCATCTTTGGTGGGAAAAAAATCAATTCCTAAATTTATCTTAAGTCAAATATTTTAAATCTGATCGGATTTATAGGAAAAAGTGCTAAGAAATTAATATCATTAGATTAGATACATCATAAAAGGTTTTCATAATATATTTATTTTGTCTCATAGATATTTATGCTATTTTCTATAAATTGGTTGAACGCAAAAAAAAAAAACTTAAGGCCACTCTAGAAACTAATTTATTCAAGGACAAAGGATTTACAAAGTTGTACATCTTATTAGGCTCTACACTTTTTATATAGAACTCAACCCACCTTCATCCAACTCCATATGCAAAAGTTATGAATTTTTTAAGATAACTATTAAGTTTGTGGTATAATAGTCAGGGGTATAATGGTCACTTTTAACTTCTCTCTCACAGTCTATCTACTCTTAGAAAATATTATTTTAATATCTATAGTGTTCAGGTATTAATTACCACAATAAAATAGTATCTTTTAACAGAAAAAACATTATTAAGTAGTGTCCTTCATTAAATATATACCACTCATACAAAAAAATAATCCTGATGCATGTGTGTGAAGAAATAGGAGAAAGAACCACACGAGCAAGCCGAAAACGATGGTAGGGTAAGAGCACTGGCGTGGGCGTCCCGCGATTTGCCCATGCTGCCATGCACGCATGTGCAAACTGTGCACGGGTGCTTCGGGCTTCGGTGCTTCGCCTGCCTCGGCCTGCCTGTGTACGGAGTACGGGGATGTTTGGATGGTGCCCTGGAGTGCAGGTGGATGGCTGCCTGTGTCTTGCCTGGGATTCATTTGGCACTTGTTTAGTTCTCTAAAAGTGCATTATATAAAAAGAAGATTTCCTATCATATTAAACTTACGGTACATATATGGAGTACTAAATGTAGACGAAATCAAAAACTAATTGCACAATTTGTTTTAACTTTGCGAGACGAATCTTTTGAGCCTATTTAGTTAATGTTTGGACAATAATTCACAAATACAAACGAAATAGTACAGTGGAGAATCGTGCACTATGCAAAATTTATAGGTGCAAACTTTGCCAAACTAAACACGCTCCTGGATGTAGACCTGACCACCTGTCTGGTCCAGACATCGGAGGGCAGTCTCAGGCCTCAAAAAACGAGCGCATGACACCAGCAAACCTGCCTGACTGTGTAAAGCATCAAAGTTAATTAGCTACTGTGCATATTTTGTACTAATAATTAACTTTTGTCCTATTTTTTAGTGCCCACAAATAACGTTCAAGTTGATGAAAAAATTATAACCATGTTACTGTTCACCAACGCGTGAAAAAGATTTTTTATTGTTCATCAAATTAAAGTTTATTTTGCAATCTAGATTATGATTATTTATATATCTTATTTCTTATATAAAATTTTTATTTATCCTTATATTATTTAATCATAAGTGTTAAAGTTATATTATCCTCCTATTATTTAATCATCATATAGCTTCTCAGGTCTATGACACCAATCAAACATATCTTCTTTATATTTGTCTGGTCAGACAAAAAATATTGAGTGTGTTTGGCTGGTCATATTATGGATTGTTTCAGTTTGTTTCAGCTTATTCTCTCACAGAATACTATTGAATCATCAAAACCATCCGAAATCCGCTGTGTAGTCTACCGGCCAAATACGCTGATTAATTTTGCAGACAACTTGCAGGCATCAGTTTTTGCCAGCAAGATGCCCGACCCCAACCAAACATGCCCTACGTGCCTGGCAGTGGCATGGCAGCTAAAAAGGTGCAGAAGCAGCACAGCAGCTCTGCAGCTGGACACTGTCACACTGCGCTCCCTCGTCGTCGTCGTCGTCTCGTCCACGGCGACAGCAGCGGCCAGGCCTAGCCTGGAGGCAAAGCGTGTGAACCTGCTGTGATGGCACATGGGGGGAGGCCCGTGGGTGGCCTGTGTGGCCATGAGCCCCATGCATGGGAGCAATGAGCTGCATGCTCTGCTCTGCTCCGTGGTTGCCGCTGCTGCATGCGTGCGGCTGCGTGCCCATGGAGCCATGGAGGAGGAAAGGAAAACAAAGGAAAAGGAGGTGGACAGGCGGCACGCAGCGGGTGGGCGAGATACACCAGCAGCAGACGAAGATCTGCTACTGCTGCCTTGGAATTAGCAAAAGCTACCACGCACGCACCATCCGCGCCGAATTTGAGAACAAAGCTGCTGCATCCTGCGTGCATGTCTTGCAGTTACAGTTGCTGTTGCACTGCATCATGCAGGCCCTGTAGAATACAGTTAGCATGCATCTGTCAACATTTCTTTCTTCAAGCGAGGAGGATCAACTTTCCTTTATTTATTTTTAGTCGATCCAAACTTCCAAAGGCCGGCGCAAGATCGCTGGCTAGGGCTATGATCGGCTGACTAGAAAAATGGTTGATGTTATTTGTTACGAGAGAAAAATCTGTTATTTCGTTGAAATAATCCGGCTGATAAGTAGCCCTAGCTTTATGTATCACTGTATGTGTTCGTTAATCTGCCGCTGGCTGGATGGCTGCCCATTATAACTGCCAGCTGCTTATTAAACACAAGCAGCCTGTTTGGTTGGCTGGTTCGTTTCGTTGCTGGTTCGTGAAAAAATACTACTGGCTGATTTGTGTGAGAGAAAAATACTGTTCTGACTGAAAATTTATAATCATTTACGACAAGTCACAGGCTAAGGCCCTAGCAGTGCGGTACTTACTGCAATGATATCTGCTGCCGCAGTAGTGTCAAGTCTGTGTGACAAGAGCAAGCAATGGCCTACACCCTGCAGTCCTGCACCCGGCAACGCAGTGACAGTTGCGAATTGAAGGTCTCAGCAGCTGATCAGAGACAGGAGAGCCCCGTGCATGCAGGCTCATCACATCATTAGGCCACGCATCGATCTGCAAAACTCCACCTTGTTGTCATGTCATGTCATGTCATGTCATGTCATGTCATGTCATTAGCGTGGTTGTACTCAAGTAGTTCGAGGATGAACACGGCTGCTTCATGTTCTTGACATGAACATCAACTGAACTCCTCTGTTTGTGTTTTTCCTTGATATTTTTCATCCAGGGGCACGCACGCTCAGCTACGACAGGACAAAAGCTGAACTCCTCTGTTTGTGTTTTTCCTCATCTGTTCATCAGTTCGGTCCCGCACCTAGCACGCATGATGTGGAAAGCATAGCACATGCAAGCATCAGGCACAGAACCTTTGATTGACTGCAGATTGAGTCGTTTATCGAAACAGCAAAAAAAACAAACAATCAACTATTACAGTTAATAGGACAACTTAAATAATTTACATTTTCTATAGCTAAAAATGAAAAAAATACACGTTGCCTGAATAACCACAAAAATTAGACACCTAAAATATGTGAGTGGTCAGATTGCTAGTGTTTTTCATTCCTCATCTTTGGTGAGCATCTCATAGCAACCACTTTATCTATGAATGCTGGGAAAGAGTAGAGAAGGTGAGTAAAAAGGGTGTAATACTTGATACAGTCATTCTAGCTACTCGGTGAAATATGTTAGGTTTAGTCTCACATCAAAAATTATTGACGATGAACAGGTGAAGCATAATATATAAGGTGGAACAACCCTCACTTGAGGCCAAGCGCATGCGTCCGGTGGCTGAAGCCAAGCAACTGTGTCACTCTAATGTAAAACCCTAAGTCGTTCACTAAATCTACGACAGCATAGCTATCTTTCTCTCACACTAACCAAAATCATCAGTTATCCTACTGCGAATGGTATTCATGGTGGTATCCTCATCATTCTCCGCCCCTATAGACTCTCATCTCCATGTGTTTGTGCCGTTGCACATGGTGCTTTTGGTAGATACTCCTCATCAACATCACATCTACCAAACTCCTTATCATGTAACTTAGTATCACGAATAAAATTGTGCAACGTCATCCAAACAAGAATGATATATGCTTCTGAGTACGAGTAGAAAAACTTAGCATAGCCTCTGTGTACGTCACTTTTGCTTCATAACTCTGAAAGCACGTTCAATGACATTTTGAAGGGGTGAATGTAGAAAATTGAACACCTTTTATTTCCCTTGAAGTGGACACCCACACCGAAGACAAAAATTCAGGTAGAAGGGCATGCAAGATATCCTATTTAGCTTGGATAGCCGAGTCCACAAGAAAAACAATTTAGCATTGGCAAAATAATAGTTGAATTATTGGTAAAACAATTTAGGAGGCACAGGAAATGAAGAAAAATTTTTGCTAATGCATGGTTGAGGATCTTATATCATGTGCAGAGCCTGGCCCACCAGCAACCACAAAAGGTAAATCTCATGTCAAAATCACACACAACAAGCACGTTCTGATACGTATATCCATGCCGACGTGTGAGAGGATCGGTGACGCGTCAGAGCTAGCAGTGGGGCCTTCGTCTTGTCCCACACCTTGAATCGTAATGTCCCAGCATCCATCCATCCATCAATCCATCACGAAAATCTCTCCCCTTCTACTCTTCTGTCCATTAGTACCACTAATTGTGGCCTTTTGTTCATCTGAGAGCAAATCAAGGATGCATACGGATGTGAACTGTCGAAGATGACACGAACAGTTTCAGAATTGGCTTCGTGACATATTGTACACGTAGATAGCACGGAAAAGTAAGGTGCAAAGCTGCAAGTTTTCTTACGAATTGTATCCTGTACCTTCCCAAGGGAAACGACAAACGATTACCCAAACAGAAGAAACAATGAACCGTACAACGTCAAAAAAACATGTAACCAACCGTTGCCACGCATGAGTCAGTCAGACGATGAACAGCACCCAGAAACCAGGAGACGACAAGTGTCCTAATCCAAGATCAAAGCGAAACCAACGTTTGTTGGCAAGCCAATCAGCCAGTGGACCAGTCACAGTAAAGGTTGCTCGCAAGAGAGCAAGCACAGGCAGCCCCAGCAGCAGATGTGTGCCCCTTGCCTGCTGGATGCAGATCACAGGTAGCACATCTCTTTCCATCCGCGACAACGCGTAGCAAGCAAGCAGCAGGCCCAGCAGATTGGCAGCAACCATTTGTCAGAATTCAGTTAATTCACAGATCCGTATCGTATCATCAGATCCCAACGTGTCACCAACCCACGTTCGGTTATCCATCCATCCATCCATCCATCCAGCCAGCCAACCAGGTGTACCATCGGTCGCTTTTGCCATCGCCGACAACGAACAGTCCATATGTTCATTCAGTTCAACAACACAGCGGAAGGAACCCAACCAGATTTTCAAGAAAAGGACTGCTGCCAGTGCCATAAGATGCGCATTACAGTGCACATGGGAAAGAAACACCAGCAGCAAATAGTTAATCACGCTAACATTCAGGGTTTTCATACTGTAGCGCACAATTTCATGGGGGGCGGAAAGCCTATAGATCTCAAATGCAACTCAGCTGGAAACAACAGCTGGAAGGCGCATATACAATACAGCGGGGGAAAATTGGCTAGACACTGGGGGAATGATGGAAATGCTCCTAGACTCTGGTAGTCATTCCTCAATGTCACGCCTGATGCTTCCTAAGCTATGTCAGCGGAACATCAAAGATACTGAAGAAAAAGGTACAGCTGTAGATCAACCAACTGTTGCCGTTGCTAAAGGCTGGGATCTAAAATGATCTAGGCAACATTCTTCATGCAAGTTCTGCTACTCAGTAACTTCACTCCCCGTTGACAAAGCTTTTACTCTCGTAGTACTTCTTCTCACTGGCTTCCTTCTTCTCATTCCGCTTCTGCAAAATGGCACATGGACACAGCAAGAGTGAATACAGACAGCACCAGATCCATGGACCAGAATAAATGAAACGACAACAGCCCCACACCAAAGAACACATTGCCAGGCGTAATATAAGGGGGGAAGATTGGTCCCAAGAAAACAGACATTATTTAATGACACATGCTGACATGCAAGGCTGCCTTTGCTCAAGCAGTAATGCATCAGCACAATATCAGCAAACAACAGCTCCCATATGCACATCATTGATATGTAGACGACAAAATCGACTGATGCGTCGTAACTGTGAATATGTACTGTACAACATGCTGCATACTGCATACTGCATACAAAGGACTCATGACCGTCTGATCACAGTAATTACCTGGTAAGCTTCGTGGTTAGCAACAATCCTCCTGATGATAGTACTTGTAGTGATATCCAAGGGACTCTCCAGCCGACGGTGAATGCCCATAGCCTTTGGGACAGCATATGGGTTTGAATCATCCTAAAAAATGCATTAGGAACAATCAGTTATCAATGTTGCAACATTTGTGTGTTGATAAAGTAGAGAAATGGTTCTTATAAATAAAACTCAATTACCTCTGTAAAGTCCATGTTTTCAGCAATAGTTCCATGAACAACTAACGAAATATTGAATGTGGTAATCTGCACACGACAAAAGGAAGCTGGAGAGTTCAGGACACAAACATACTGGTCATAACAATAATTGCATCACATAGTCATTAACCTGGCCTCTATCAATACAAAAGAGGGCTCAATTATTAACCTTAAAATATCTAAATAGCATACGCCTCCTAATTGGTGCTTTATGCAACCAGTGTGGCTAAACTGAGGACACTGATGGCAATATACTAAGGGAGCATTTGGCTGGGACAGAAACCAAGTCACTGATAGCTTTGCAGAGACCTACTAACCATGAACCTGATCCGCTGTGCTGGCTGCAGCAGTTGTTGGCTGCTGCAGCCAGAACAGTGCATACTGCAGCCTGGTAGATAACTAGTACGTGCAGCACCTGTAGGCAGCGAGCAATTTTGCTGTGCAGCGCAGCCAGCACAGCCAAAACAGACGAAATAATCAGAAGCAAGCACACCCCATGGTGTTTTACGAGCTGCTCAGTTTCTCAGATGAAGACCAAGGTCCTCAGTTGGAGAGATGAGGAACAAAATAGTGGAAAACCTATAGGACTTGCTCTTTATTAACTCCATTTTTTGGCTCTTCTTTTCTAGTGAAGTAGCAATAATATTGCCCATAATCACTCTGCAAGGTATATTGTTTTGTGCAGGTGCCATCTCTATATTTCCCGGCTATTCAAATTTTAATGGGCCTGTTCAGCTGCTGCTGCTACAGTGCCTGCTGAGGGGGCTTGTAGCCAACGGAGCCATTTTTTTCATTTTCTTAGGCCACGGGTATGGGCCCTGGTCCTTTTCTTTTTACATCTTATTCAGGTTATGAGTATTTGAGATTAAGACGATTGTAAGAACTTGATTCCTGCTTCTATCAAAATTGGGTCCAGTCTCTACTCTCTGGTCATTTCTGTCTAATGTAAATAGCATCCAAAATGGAACAGGTAGCGCTAATGGGTCTACACCTATTTGAAATCTGATTTAGAAGTCAACCAACTATTTAAATATGTCTGAGGCTCAGTTAAGAAAATCTCAAAGCCTCAGACCTAGCTTATATCCAAACTAAAATATGGATGTGAGCATACCATGCAAGGCTTATTTCTTCTGTATCAATCCATGGATAAGAGCATGCCAGCCTTATTTTTATCTATACTAAGATAATCTGGACTAGGATTTTCAATGGCATAGCGTAAATTCCATGTTACAGATCTTACGGTCAATGTATTGTCTATTGTGTTAAGACTTAAGAGTGCTGTGTACAAGGAGCAACCAGCCAACTACAAACATTTCATCATGCGTTCTATAACTAAATTAGTTGGTTCCATGGTGAGAGGATAACAGATAACTCACCATGTCTTTTGAAACGTCCCATGGAGCACCAATGATCACCTCATCAACATAACGACAAGCCAAAACATTCAAACTTCGCTCGTGGAGATTCATGATTGGGCGGTGTCGTCCTCGAGTTGAACTGCCAAAAAATAGTAAACACCAAAAGAAAAGTAGGCTGAATGTTATGCATTACAGATATAATGCTTCAACAGAAATGAACTCTGACTATAAACAAGGACTACTGCAGAACTGAACTAACTTAAGCATAGAGGAGAATAGAGATGCAATCATCATATTACCTTATGGTCTGATCTGTGTGAATCCCCACAAGTAAGAAATCTCCAAGTTCTCGAGCAAGTCGTAATATCTACATGGAAAGAAACTATAAACAGAAGAATATATGAATCATGCAGGGTTAATTTTAGTTTTCTCCTTGCAAAAACAGAAGTACAGCCAGCAGGGGCATTTGTCCTAAACAGACTTAGCTGACACAGATGTGAGGATTTCTTTCTTTCTTTCCCCATTTTCAGGTGGGTGGGCATGTGGAAAGGAATTCACATTTACCTCGACATGTCCAGCATGGAACAGATCAAAAGCGCCATCTATGTAAACTATCCGAGAATCTGGACCTGGACCCTGCATTGGGAATGTCTATAGTCAGTGACGATCCAAGAATTGGTCTCAAAATGTCTGCGAACAGTCCAAGAAGTGATATATTATTGTATGTGAAGCTGCAGATCAGCAGAAGTCATACCCTGCTATTTGAGAACTGAACTATTCGCCTAGATGTGGGAAGAAAATGAGATACTCTTGTTCCAGTTCCAGATCCAGTATCATCAACTTTCTGACCATGTCCGCTACTGAACTGCCTTTGTAGTGAAGAGTGATTATGGGCATCAGATGATCTCTCTCTAACACAAAGAAGCATCCGTCCTATCATGAAGTAATACTCAGTCAGCATGAGAATAAAGCATTTTCATCACCATATAAATTGTATTCCCTAGAAATGAATAATTCACTGTCCCCAAGAAGTTGAATTCACTGTCCCCAAGAAGTTGAATAACTTGAAGCTCTAAACTAGAAATGGGTACAGCAGAAGCTTCATTGTGCGTGCAGTCTTGGGAACAAGAACAATAGTGGAATGGTCATCCCTTAAACATTTCTTAAGATGATACTTGGTTCACAATGGTTTCCTAATGAACAAATCAGCTGAGGAAATCTTTTGAACAGTACAGTAGTTGCCAAAAGAAGTTTTTGGTAGATCTAGAATTAATTGCAACATCAAAGGATGGCTATGATATTTGAACAAAAAATAACTAGCAACTGAAAACTAGTACCTAAATAATCCCCATTTCAAAATTCAATATGATCATCAACAAAGCAGACTTTTAAAATCGAAAGCTGAAAAGAAAAACTAAAGCGAAATTAGTACCAACAATATCTGTTGTCGACACTCCCTCAGTTCTCTTAATCTGCTTGTATCGACCAGCCTTTTTGGCAAGAGCATATGCATCAGTACCATCTGGTAGCAAACAAGGATCATCACCATGGATAATGTAGTCTATGTTGTACTCATTGAATAGCTTGTTCATGAATTCTTCAGTTATGGCATAAGGTGCATCTGGAATGATATCATCTACCCATTTCACAGCACGGACCATTATCATTCTGTATTATCAGAAAAAAAAAATATCAGAATCTTGCTAAACAACATATAGGACTATAGGAGTCAGGGAGTAACAGACTTGATATTTCTTGACACAGAGAAACAGAGGCATAAAATTCTGTACAGCCAGGTCACACGTAAAGGAATGACACAATATAAAAGTTGAGACGAAATAAAATAAACGATCATTCGAGGATTATTTGCATAATATGCAAAAAGTGTCAAACAAAGTAACCTGCCTCCTTTATGAAAGCGACAACATAAACACTATGCTATTACCCTTAAGGTCTTAACTCAATTTTCAGATGAACCTATTACTAAAAACTACCAAAGAAACCTATTACTAATAACTACCAAAGAAAACATAAATAAAACTCAACTTTCATACTGTGCTAAACAACATATATAAGTTAGGGAGTAACTCACTGACACAGAGAAGCACAGGCATAAATCTCTGTACAGCCAGGTCACACGTAAAGGAATAACACAATATAAAGTTCAGATGAAATATAAAAACAACCATTCGAGGATTATTTGCATATGCAGAATGTGTCAAACAACAAAGTAACCTGCCCCTTTATATTCAGCCTGTTCGCTGGTTGGTTTCAGGGCTGATAAGCCCGGCTGGTGCTGGTTTGTTGTGAGAGGAAAACATCGAGCGAACAGGCTGATTAAAGTGACAACAGAAACCAAAAAAGAACACATAAATAAAACCCTCTGGACTGTTCTCTTTATGTGTAGATTGCAGAATTGGATTCATGCAAGAATTTTTTTTGAACCCGGTTGAGATCAAAGAATTTGGAGCAGCCCACTGCACAGTAACTCTTATCGGCCAGCAAGAACAAACAATGGATTCCCCAGGAGGAATATGAAATTCCCAAATAGCACTCAACTGATGAATTACTGCTAAAAGTGAGGTCATGGGCAGGTAGCTACGGGAAATAAAACGTCACTCCCAGTAACCTGTGCTAACACAACCGTATGCTACAAGTCTTTTTCGCGTCACATCATGAGATCAGATATTATTAATAAAAAAGATGAGGAGAATGAAACGGAAAAAAGACCATCGACACAGGGGACAGGACCTCTCGTGGAGCGGCGTGACGGGTGGTCCCTTGTTGGCCTTGATCTCGTCGTCGCTGATGACGCCGACGACGAGCTCGTCCCCGAGCGCGCGCGCCTGGCGCAGCGCGTTGCAGTGGCCGTAGTGCATCATGTCGAAGCACCCGTCCATGTAGACGCGCACGGGGCGGCGGGGGCGGCGGCGGAGCGCGCCGAGGGGTGGCGGCAGGGGCAGGGGCGGGATGGCGGCGGGCCCGCCCGCGAGGTGGAGCACGAGCACCGAGGCACCCAGCACGATGCCGCCGATCACGTACGCCGCCAGCGCCCGCGCGCTGCAGCCATTCCCCGCGTCCATGGGGGGGCACGGGCGGAGGTGGGGAGGGAGGGAGGGGTTGGTGGTGCGTGAGCGAGGGATGGCTGGATCTAGGGCTAGGGACGAGGGGCTGTCGCCATGCGAGGGGGAGGAGGAGGAGGAGGAGGAGGGGAAGGCGGGGAGAGGACGGCGGTGGTGGCGGCGAGGCGGGGAAGGAGGACGAATGCTCTGGTGGTGCCTCCGAGCCGCCGGGGCAAAGAGGGAAACAAAACAAGAGAGTGGGGTCCCCGTTCCGTTGCGTTCGGGAGTGAGCGTAGCGGAATTGTACACCGTTCCAGCTCTGGCTGCCGTGTGGGACCAACATGTCAGTCGCGGTGGGCTAGGAACATGCCCCACTTGTCAGTGATCGATACTGTGTTGAATACCGGCCGTCCATCGTACCGACCTCTTCTTGCTACACGTCAAACTTTTTATCCAGGTCACCAAAGGTTCGGTCCTCTTTTTAAATAATTATTATTAATTAAAAAAATGACCAAAATACGCTCACAAAATTATTTTCAAGTGTTTTTAGAACATGATGGCAATTTTATACAGTAGAGTAACACGTATGCCGCGACGTGTTTAGATGAAGATGATGCTACGATGTTCTACTAGTATTTACTAAATCCGTTCTAAATTATAGTTCGTTTGATTTTTTTTTACATTAAATTTGACCACTCATCTTATTTAAAAATTTATGTAAAATATTATTTTTTTGTTGTGCCTTGCTTTATTAACAAACGTTCTTCAATAATGACTTAAATTTAATTATGTTTATACAAAATTTTTGAATAAAACGAGCGGCCAAATTTAGAGTTAAAAAAATCAAATAAATTATAATTTATAACGGACAGAGTAGCTGACCATGGAAATGAACGACTTCGACTAGGAGCGATGCCTGGTCCAGCCAGCCGAAGATTCTCGAGCGATGCATCTATCACAAACATAATTTAATGATGATGTTATTGCGATAGATGCACACACGATCGCATCTGCTACTAGCATCTCTTCGAAGCGAATTTTGCTGAAAGATGCATCCGTAGCTTCACTGGCATCTCCTCCTCTACCTTCCCGTCCGTATATGCCTGCCCGGTGCCTGTTCCCTTCGGTCTCGGCTAACCGGTTCCATGCACACGGTCCAAGGATTACACGTGTCAGTGTCACCTGCTGGATACGGCGGAGCTTTGAATAATGGAACAAGATCCGGGGCCAGGCGGCAGCCGGCAAAGTCAAAGCTTCTCTCCCGGTCCGGAAAAGATGTCCACGGCCGTTGCCAGCTCGGCCGGCGGCATTGACCGCTTCCCCTGCATCTAGAGGGGAAGGCCGTCACTGGTCTGGAACATCTTCGTTCGTCCACGGCCTGGCATCATCGAACACCGACGCGAGGACAACAGCCATTCATATTCGTGTTCGGCTGGAGCTGGCGATCTCATCACACTCCTAGACTAGACTAGAAGCCGTGAAATCCGGGCATCCACGATGCATTTAGGGCGTGTTTGTTTTCCTGGACCTGCCTAATCTGGACCTGTCCAGAGAAACAAACACGCCCTTATAGCTGATAGTCATCAGGTGGGTCCACCTGCCAGTGACAAAGTCACCAGCGACTCTGCGCGGACGATCTCATCGCAATATCATCTCCCTTTCATCCATTTTATATACCACTCGCACAGCAACTATCAAGCAAACTCTAGGCAAGACAAAAATAAAAAGAATAATATATTTAAAAACTTCAGCCAGCTCAAACACGCCCACCACAATGCTGCTACCTGCAAAGCAGGGCTCGTGTCTTCTACAACAGCGTGAATTTACAGCAAAACATCTGTACCGGTGAGTGCGAAACGACCGAGCTCGCGATGCTGCCAGCCTCTACAGATGTCGTCAGTCTATGCCTACAGCTAGAGCGCCATCTCTGCCTGAAGTCTGGTCAGCTCGCTCAGATCACTGCCCTGTTTAGGAGCGGGCGCCGCTTCCGCTTTCGCTCTCGCCGACTGTTCCACGGGTGCCACGGACTGCCTCGCCGGCGGCTCAGGCAGCTCGTCCTCGATCTCTTCCTCCTCCAGCTCCTCCAGCTCCGCTTCCAGCTCGTCCTGTTTTGTTTTTGCCCGGAAACTAGTTAGAGACAAATAAATGGGTTCCATGCAGGACTCTCCGGGATCGACTATGCATACAGTGGGTGCACTTCAAGTTGATGATGACTGGGGTCTGGAACTCTGGATGCTATGAGATTGTACCCAGTTTAAAGGGAGGGGAAGTCATACAGTACCTCGTCGAAATCAGCAGAAGCGCCAACTGGCGTCGCGAGCGCCTGCTGTATCTCCCGCATGTTCTCTGTCTGTTCATTCGCCTCTTCAATGGCGCTCTCAATGTCGTCAATATTCCTGCACAAGAAGAATTGCCACAAACAGTTTGTCCAAGTGGCGGTTAATGCCATTTTAATTAATATTAATATAGTAGTAATAGTCTACATGAGAGCTATCAATACAGGAGTTGTGTTAGATTCAGAAGGTGCACAAGCCCAACAACAGAAGGGCAGGAAATATTTAATCAAGAATGGGGGTTTTCATTGCATTATAAAAGAAAATGTAGAGAACGGCAACATCTTCAGATGTTACGTGTTACAGCTTAGTATAAGCCATCGTAGGGCAGATGGAACCTTACACTGATTGTTGAATAGCTTTGACAGCAGATGATCCGGAGCGCAAAGCATCAACTGTGTCGGTAGTTGCCTTGGCGCTTTCAAGCATTATGATCTACATAAACAACTTACAATCAATTTATCGCACCATTTTTACAAGCCCCGGGATGCGTGAACCAAGTTCGACATTGTGTGCATATGTTTTTTCCTTTACCTGGTCATGAACTCGCAACTGAAAATTTGATAGCTGCTCAATTTGTGTCTCGTACAGTTTCTTTTTCTTTAGACACTGAATAGCAGCTGAAACAAACAGAAGGAATTTCACATATAAGCTTAAGAGCTATTGTTCGAGAGGGAAAAAAAAGCTAAAGAGCTATAAAATAAAAGATGAAAAGCATCACAAGCTTAGGAAGAATCCTTCTATGTTCCAAGCACAGTGAGAACACAATATAATCTATAATGTTGTCTAGACATTCAATATCACTAATCTGTAGTTTCTCTTTGCTTTGCGCATTTATCGATAGGCTGTGTGCAAGACGTTAAATCAAAGTTAGTTTCTGACCAAAACACAATGAGGGAACAAGCATTCTTCTATACAAGCCTTTTGGTGGCAAAATTTTCAAAGATTAATGATAAGCAAGCAAAATTTGCATATTTAACAATTAAGAATGACGAATTATCATAAGATTGTAACAAAACATAAAAATAGCAGATGTGTTTGCTCTGGAGCAACGTTCATTACCATTCTTGTTCTTCGATTTTGTATAATCCTTAGCCTTTTCGATTTCTGCAGAACATTTCTTCTGTAGGAAACGCTCTTTCTTCTCCAGCATTTCTAGAGTCTGCACACATGAACGGTACAAAAAACACACCAACGTGAAAGGTAAATCTAAGGTAGCAAGTTAATATCTAGGTACTGCAGATATAAATTGCTGATCTGTTGGCAATAGCTGATGATGTAGACCGAGGGGCATGATCACAGAACAAATAATCCACAATGTCAGCATCGAATGCTATACTTTATTGTGTCCTTAAAAAATAGATGAGCGCTGAACAATAGAATTGAAGGGCTGACCATCTCGAATTTAATTGACCATCCTGCCTAAAGGTCAAGCATTCAGGACAGGCTGGCAGCTTATGCCAAGAAGGACCTCTTCCTCTCTCTTTTTCAACATGAGGACTCCGAATCATCTCTTGTTTTATTCCACTCTTATCTTATGGAAATCCATTCAATTCAGAAATACACATGATTACGTTACAGCAGTCAGCTGAAGATGGATAGACTGTTTTATGACATTGGTTTTAACATATACTTCCACAATGTTGTGTTAAAAGCAAAAGAGTACAAATAGAAGGAAAAACAAGAGAGTTCTTCTGGCATACTCTTAAGAAGGGGGGAGCGAGCCCATTCTAAGAAATAAGAACTCTTTATATTTTAGAGGTGACCAGTTTCCACTTCAAAAAAAAAAGTATTCTTGATGAGAACATATTAAACCTCCATGAACTGCACCCTCGAATCCAGTCCTATCTTGCCAGAAAAAGGAGTAATATGTAATAGTACTGCCGCTTTTGAACAAAATAATAGTACTGCAGCTGATATATCACTATTGAAGGATCACAAGCGCAGCAACAGTTAAAACCAGGAACGGGGAAGATAAACAATGAATTAGGTATAAAGGGGATGAAAGACCTCATGGAGCCGATCCAGCGTGGGTATGGCAGAGGAGGCAGACTCCTTCTTCTTGCTCTTAGTCTTTGGCAGCAGTTTCTTCAGCATCTTCTTGTCACTCCCTGCTGATTCTCCCTCTTGTCTGATGATGGCCTGTGTACGAAGGAATAGGAGGGTGATGAACTGGAGACAGCCTTCTCGAGGGAGAAGGGGAAAGTGAGGAAAAGAGGTCGTCAGAACAGAGTTCTTGAGAATAGTAAGTATGAAGAATATGTAGGGGCGTCATAAAGCATGTGACGGGAGACAGAGAAGGACTTGTCTGCTTCAAGATAAAGACGAAAATGATTTAAAAAAAAAAAAAAGACGAAAATTTAGTTTCAATGATGTCACTATCTTAAGATACTTTACTCCATGTTAGACGGTTTGCCAACTTGTGGTTGTGCCCACTTTTCGTTAGAGCTGGTGTTAATGTGAAATAAGTTTTGGAGGAGAAAGTCAAGCTTTTGTGGATACAAGTAGAGAACAACAATACTAGCAACTTTCAAAAAGAATATCCTGGTGCCCATTTGTTTGAGGCTTGAAAACATGCAGCAACTGAGCAAGGGGTGCGTGCGCGTCAAGAGTCATGAGAGGAACCTTGAATTCACAGGCTGTAGGTCATATAGATATTTATCATCTTTTTACTGAACAAAGTCTATGTGCAGGTCTACAAGACAACAGTGGTAGCATTTCCTTGTGAGAAGTTCCTTTAAAAAGCCAGAATTATAACAGCCACACATGATATATATTTAGGACAGTGACAACAGAATCGGCATATTAGGGAGACGACAGAGGAATGATGTTGTTTTCGGTAGCAGGTATATTGGATTAGGTCGGTCTAGCGACCTACTACATAATTTGGCGTCTTCTTACTTGGAACAAGCTGTGAATCTTACACCATACCACTCAAAATGCTTCTTACTTAAGTAGCCATCTGCTTTTCCTTCCAGGACCAGTAGTTGAGCTGCCATTCCTTATCATCTGTGGCTTTTGAGAAACTAAAATAGATGCTTAATGAAATTCGCCCGAGCCGAATAAAGGGGTATTCGATCACAACCCATGCCTTCTATCCTGATCATTCTTACCAAAGATAACCCATTGCCTTTCAACACTTATTCCTGGATCCTGAGATTTGCATCCAACTTTTGCGCAAAAAATAAAAGGATTAGAAATTTGATTTGGGTGGGAGTGGCTGCTAGATTGGGGAAATGATGTTGTTTTAATAAAATAAAATCTACTTCTCGCCTCCCCCTGCAGAGCGACAAAGCTAAGGACGCTCTCGACAATAAGCTTTAGAAGTTATTGCTCTAGAGATATCCAATAGCTGCATAGTCGCCTTGGTCACGGATCCCCTCCTCTCTTTTAGTGTAATGCTACGCAGCAGCATGTTTATCAATCTAGCCTTCTATCCTGGCATCCAACTTTGCTAGGACTTGGTGACGAACTGATTGTTAGCTGCATGGTCCCCTCCCTCTCTCCCTAGTGTAGAGGCAACGGTAGGCGCGCTAGGACTGCATATTGCGTAAGTGCGGGCATATAAGTGCGGACACATGAGCGTAGGCGTGGGATACCCCCGTCGCTTACCCTCGAACGAAACAAGCTTGAGAAATCCAGAAGCACCAGTGGAATCGGATCCTCGCAGGGATCAAGCAAGGCCGCCTGAATCGACGGAAACAGAGGGGCAGTTAACACGCAGCGTCCGCTATCTGCAGCAGCATTTCCGAAAAAATACAGCGGGCGGAAAGCAGAGAGGGCCAGAAGAGAACGCACCGCGAACGAACAGCCTCGCCTCGCCGCCAGCCACGGCCGCACCCGCGTGCCTGGGACTGGGACTGGGAGGGCGCAGCAGACCGCCGATGGGGCCGCGGAGCAGGTGGCGCTGCCGTCAGTGAATAAGCTGCGGCGAGCGGTGGAGGTGGAGGTGGAGGTGGAGGTGGAGGTGGAGCGCAGGGCAAGCGTCGCGTTCCACGCGAAGGCCAAGACCCAAGAGCCCAAGCGGCTCTTCGTCACTGGAGAAGGCCCACATCGGTATTCCGTCCATACATATGGGCCGAGAGTATAATAGCAGACAATCAGGCAAGCAGCCCCTGTGAAGCCCACAGGCACAGCATGAACCGAATACGATTAAGCTAGCTGGTTTACCCAATCGCAAAAGCTATTTCGCGACCAGGCGCGCTCCTGCGTGACCGCGCGACTCGCGTGGCGCGGCCTGGCCTGCTTGCATGCGTACGCGACCTGGCCTGCTTGCACGTGCATCTCGCTTCCAATTTTATTTTTTTTGTAGATGTCAATTTCATTTATATTTCATTTATTATTTTGATTGCTGTATTTTTAGTTTCTATTTTAAGTTTTTTAGTCTGCTTTCCTTTTTTTTTAGTTTCAGTTTTCAGTCAAGTTTTTTTTATTTTTAGTTTTAGTTTTCAGTCACTCTTTTAGTTCAAATGTCTTTCTAAATTCTGCATATTAGTTGCCTCAACTACAATATATAAGTTATCACAAAAGGGAAGCCATTGCACACATAAGTTCACACAAAAAAAATTTGCTCCCTGCTTGTGCAACAGCTTCTATTTTTTGGTTTGTTGCAATAATTTGCCCCCAAGTTATACAACTATAGTATTACATGGTAGTAACTCCTTTTGATATTTTTTTGGCCCCCAGTCTGTATATACTATGTAATAACTTTAGTATATTTTTGAGTATCAACTTTAGGTTTATATAGTCGTAACTTCTTTTGATTTTTTGGCACCCCGAGCTTGTGCATACAATGTAAAAACTTTAATATATTTTTGGAGTAACAAGTTTACTATTACATTGTAGTAAGGTTTCATAAATCTCATAGCATATTTTTGCTACTAAAATAAAATTCTTTGAAATATAGGCATAGTTTTATTCGTCTCATCACGTAGAATATACTGATGTAAACGAAATTAAAAACGAATACACCATTCAAAAGTTACCCCAGTTCAAAGAAAATATTTGCTTTTTTAGTTTTACGTGCAAGGTACAGTGGGGCTTCAGTCGCTGCTGGTCGGTCGCATGCACTGAGCCTCAGTCGCCGCGCGGCTGCATGCAGTTGGTCGCGAGCTCGGTCGCCGAATTTTTTTTGTTTTTTAGGCCCTTTTTTAAAAAAAAAATCATAAATATGCTTTTAAAGGTATGAATTCAAAATCTTGACCCGCTCGGCATCATCGTTGGTGGCGCCGAGCTTATACGTCTCAGCGCCATAGATTCTGGCGTCTAGGTCTTGGGCTCGACGCAAACGTGGCGGTTACTTGGCAGCCAGCTTGGCGCCGTAGATCCTGGCGCCGAGCTCGGCGCCGTAGATCTTGGCGCCAAGCTTCGCGCCGTAGATCTTGGTGCCGAGCTTTGCACCGTGGTTATTGGCGTCAAGCCCTGTCTTACGTATGGGCCCACTTCCTTTCTCTCTTCCTCTCTCTCTCCTTCCCCGAATCAGCGTTGTCGCACCGCCGCCGCTGCGCGTAGCCCCGTCCGCCCGAGGCCGCGTCGGCCACGTCGCCCACGCTCGCGCCGGCCACCGTGGCCGTGCCGTCCACCACGCCCTCGCCCGTGCCCGCGCCCACGGCGTCCACCGGGGCCGCGTTGGCCACCGCGCCCCACGCCCACGCCGGTCAACCGCGCCCGCGCCCGCGGCCGCGTCGGCCCCCACGCCTGCCCCAGCCAACCGCGCCCGCGCCCACGCGCTGCGACCTCGTCGTCGAATCGTATCGTACAGACGCTTTGCAGATGAATCTAGAATTTTCAGTAACAGTGAACAAATCTAGACTTTTCAGACAATGAAAATAGACTCTAGACTTTTCAGACAATGAAAATAGACTTTTCAGTTACAAGGACGAGGAGTACGGTGACAACAGCGATTTATCACTTCACTTACATAGTATACCTATAGTATCTAGGCTTTTCAGTAACAGTGAATGAATTTAGGTTTTTCAGACAATGGAAATAGACTTTTCAGTTACAAGGACGTGGAGTACGATGACAGCAGCGATTTATCACTTCACTTATATAGTACACCTATACCATCTAGGCTTTTTAGTGATTTATCATGTCAACGACGAATAGACTTTTCAGGAAACGAATCTAGGCTTTTCAGTATTCATTGAAATAGGCTCTTCAGTGAAACTATTTAGGCTTCTTGTGACCAGTTATAACACATTGAAACGGCAACTAAACCTGTCTCTGCCTATATATACGTAATGCTGGATGCATTGCTACTTACTTTTCAACTAGTATTTTCTTTCGTTGTAGTACCAATGTCTGGAGGATCGTCCTAGAGTGAGAGGAAAGGGGAAGGGAACTACCATTGTGTGGGAGGGTTGTCTTGGTCCCGATTTCTTTGAGAAAGCTCTTTATGAGAGGTTCCCAATTGAGAGCAAAAGTGATTTCACCAAATAAGCACCACTGAGAGGATACGATGAATGGAAAGAAGAGTGGCCAAAATGCATGTATGGTGAGGATTGCTTAGTGTAGATGTTCACCGAGGGAATAGATGGAGGTCGTCGTTTCTTCAAATGCCCGTGAGCATAGATAATTGCTATTACTATTTATTTCTTCAATATGTTCCTCTTCTATACAACTTACATGACATACTTATTGCAGTCTTTCTTGCCCGAAGAAAACTGTGGGTTCACTAGGTGGGTCGATCCTCGACCTATTTATCCGCATGCGGAGTACATCTACTACTTACAGGACCGTATCTTCGATCTAGAAAGGAAAGTTAGCAGCAGTTATAAGAAAGACGAACAGGACGACAACAACAATGGTGCCGATTCACAGGAGGCACTCTGCAATGATCCATATTGCACCTGCCCTAACCACAAGAATAAGGGGTTTCCGCCGTCAGCCCCGCCACCACCACCACCAACAATGGGAGGCTACTACGGAGAAGGTGCAACACAATTTGCTATGTGACCACACTACTAGGACGACTCTATCTTATTCACATGGCACATCCATGTGTTTATTGTTTGGTTTAATTACCTAAGACATGTTAGGTTTAGTCGAAGGAACTATGTATCCTAGTTCGGTACATGTTCTCACATGCCATTTTATGTGTTTTGTGTGTTGAATTATATAATACCCTATTTCGTTAGGTTTTGTTTGCAGCACGTGATCATATTTTACTACATTCGCAATATTATACTGAATATTATGACCACAAATAATAAAAACAACTACATAATGAAAAGTCCAATACTATGCCACGTTAACAACACAATAATACTAGAAGTACGTGCCGACAGTAGACAACATTGTTCATGAATAAATTATACAACTAGCAAGTCTTGGAGACTACTGAGTGCAACGAGGCCACTTTTCCTTCCTCAGAGCATCGGGATTCTCCTCCATCGCTGCTTTCGCTCGGCGTGCACGCTCAAGCTTCTCTCTCTCCTCCCTATACGCAGCAACACACCACCTTTCTTTCTCTTCCTTGTGCTCTTTTTTTGCAGCCTCTTCTCCGCGTCTCTTTTCCATCATCTCCTTATCCTCTGCCTCCCACCGCAACAGTTCTGCATCCATTTCTTGTCTTCAGACTTGATCTCAGTGTCGATCCACTGCTCAAAATCACAGAGCGGTGGAGGGGTTTGCAAAAAATGCAATTGTTACAAAAAAATCATGCAAGATGTCATATGACACAAACATCAATTCATCACCATCTTGTTAATGCGGCGCTGACGAAGTGTAGGCTCAAACGCAAAATTGGAACACATCCAATACTTCTGCCTATACGTGTCCTCTTTATCGGACTTGGCTAAGTTACAAGGATCGCTGCACAAACACATGGGCACTGGAACACCACTAGGCAGAGACAATGGATCGAAGACATTTCCGGTCATCCGGCCATAACTACAATTCAACCAATTTCGTTCTAAGAACCGAAAGCAATTAACATTAAACCCTAAACCTAGGGTTTCCCATTTGATGCACAACAATGAACCCATAACATAACAACTTGCGCTGAGGTTATCTTGGTTTGCTAGCTTTTCCATGTCTTGGCATCCTTCGGTTGTATAATACAAATATTAAAAATTGCATGAAACCCTAAGTAATGACGATTCTTAGGTTGAAAAATTCGACTAATATATACCGAATCGATGCGAAAAAAAGGAGGAGAACGAGGATACCTTGCTCTCGAAGATCTACGGATCAAATCAAAGTTTCCAAGGTCCAATATGCCGATTCGTGAGGTAGGGCGAAGTGGGGAGAGAAAAAAACAGAGAGGAAGAAGAAAGAAGAGGAAGAAGACTCGGACAGGAAGGTTGGGGGGTTAAAACACCACCTCGCCGCCATAGATATTGGCGCCAAGCTCGGCGCCAGGATCTACGGCGCCAAGCTGCCTGCCAAGTCACCGCCACGTCTGCGTCGAGACCAAGACCTAGGCACCAGAATCTATGGCGCCAAGACGTGTAAGCTCGGCGCCACCAACGATGACGCCGAGCTAAGAGTCAAGATTTTAAAATCATACCTCCAGGGGTATATTTGTGAAATTTTTTCAAAAAAAGACTAAAAAATAAAAAAGTTGGGCTCAGTCGCTGCGCGGGGATGGGGTCGCGCACTTTGCTTTTGCGTGACCCGTCGCGCCCTATCCCTGTCCTTACCCAATTACATGAGAACCATGCCTGTTTCTTTGGTCATGGAATCGACAAATCTATTAATGCAATGTTGTGCGTCCGATAGTAAAATCCCATAAGAATCTCTGGTAGAAAGGAGTGAACATAACATCAGGCCGATAAATAGTGGCGGATCTTGAGAAATAAGTTATAAGTGGCTCTTCCATTGTCTTTTATTTATTTCTTTGTTATGGTTCATAGATACCAATTTGTAGTGGAGGCTCAAAAGAGGCTCCGCTGGAACCCACCTTGCCCTGATGCTAGATCCACCCCTGTAAAATATCATAGGAATTAGCAGTTGGGCAAAGATAAGATATGAGATGGTAACAACAAGCCGATGATTTTTACACTATAATACCGCGTAGATAGATCTATCTACTGCAACTACTACTAAGGTACTAGATAGATTATATTTTTGAACCCACACATAGCATGTTACTTACCAATTATATATTACCATCATAGGGCTTGTTCGGTTAATCTCCACACGAGAGGATTGGAGGAGATTGAATGGAATTAAATCCCCTATAAGAGTTTGTTTGGCTGCACTTGTATTCTCTTCAATCTATATATGTAGAATTGGATTGGAGTGTAACTTAGTTTAATTTTCATCCTAATCCACTCCAACACAAATGATTGAGATGAATACGAGTGCATCTCAACAAGGCCTAAGGCCTAAGAGTTTGTTTGGATGTATCCACCCAAAACACATGTATTGAGGTATAAAAATAACTAATTTTCACACAAATTTACTCTAACATAGGTGAATTGAGATGAATACGAGTGCATTAAGACAAATCTAAGTCAAAATCCCTCTTAATCCTTTCGGATCCCTCGATTTAGATTAACTGGACAAGGCTTTAATTTGCACCCACCCATATGGACAGGAAGAAAACGAGGCAGATCCTGATTGGGCTTTCGAAATGCGAGAATCGGATGGTATAACCCAAGAGCCCATCTGCTAAATGACCTTTTTTTTTCTGAGAAAACACAGAAGATCCTAGCTAGTGCAATATACAAAACAAAAAAAGTAGGGTCAGAATAAAACACAAACAAAAGTGCTTGGACCATAATTTTGTAATGGTGTGCTCTGGATAGTCAACCGGCCGGTACAAAATGTCGCATACAAATTACAAAATGCTGATTTAACATGTCTACTAGAAAATGTTAGGATATAGTAAGTTTTTTTTTCAAAAAAAGAAAAGAAATGAATGAACACAACGTAATGTCGAATCACTCAAGGTTTGAGTAAAAAACAACAACACGTTGAAGCACAACTTACTGCACCTCTAATAAAAACCTGATATTGTTACTCTACTATCTAAAAAAACGATGAGAGGCCGATTTTCCCATGTCACATCCTATTTGCCACAACTCCACTTTGGAGATGCAGGTTAAATCCGTAGTTTGTAGATTAAATAAATGAAAGTAATTCAAATATATCTAATATAACCTAACTGATAAGCAAAATGTTTTCTATCTAGAGCTATAAATACCCACAGCTCTAGCAAATCCATGAATGAAGCTGCAAAATTCGTGGTAAAATCCAGGCCCTACATACCACCACGTGGAGGTCGAGCTCACAGCCACAAACCAATGCAAGAGTGCATGCAAATGCAATGCAAGCAGAGTTCCGGCCGGCCAGGAATAGCAGCTCCGTCCTCGCTCCCATGGATCACTCGGCACCCCACACGCGCTTCGCCCCCATCCCCGGCGCGTACGTCCACGTCCACCAGTGACTGACCGTCGATCACATCAGCCATCATCGCCGGCGGCGATCGACGGACGAGCTAACAATCGATCGACCGGCCGACGAGCGCACCGAACGGCCGGCGGAGGATGGCGGCGACGGCGGTGGCCGACCCGCTGGCGGAGCTGTGGAACCACACGACGTCGGCGGGCCGGTCGGACCTCTTCTGCTTCGACCCGAGGAAGATCACCATGACAGGCATCTGGACGGGGGACAACCCGCTGGACTTCTCCCTCCCGCTACTCCTCTTCCAGATCATCCTCGTCACCGCCACCACCCGCGCCGTGGCGCTGCTGCTGGCGCCGCTCCGCCTCCCGCGCTACATCGCCGAGATCCTGGGGGGCTTCCTCCTGGGGCCCTCCGTGCTGGGCCGCGTCCCGCACTTCTCCGACATCGCCTTCCCCGTCCGCAGCATCTTCATCCTCGAGTCCATGTCCCTCATCGGCCTCGTCTACTACACCTTCACTATCGGCGTCGAGATCGAGCTCCACACCGTCCTCCGCGCGGGCTTCCGCAGCTTCTGGTTCGCCGCCGCCTCCGCGCTCCCGCCCTTCCTTGTCGGCGCCGTCACGGGCTACGTCGCGCTCTCCAACGCCGGGGACGAGGACGGCGGCGGAACGACGACGGCCGCCAAGGCCGGACAGCAGTTCCTCAACCGCCTCTCCTTCCCCGTCTTCCTCGGCGCCACCTTCTGCTCCACCGCCTTCTCCGTGCTCGCGCGCAACATCGCGGAGCTCAAGCTCGCCGGCACCGACGTGGGCCAGCTCTCCATCTCGGCGTCGCTCATCAACGACACCTTCGCGTGGGCCGGGCTCACCATCGCCACGGCGCTCGCGCACGTCCGCTACGGCATTGTCCCGTGCCTCTGGACGCTCGTGTCGGGCGTGCTCATCGTCAGCGCCAGCTACCTCGTGGTCCGCCCCATGCTCGTCCGCCTGGCGCGCCGCGTCGCCGAGGGCGAGGTCGTCAGCGAGGCGCACGAGTGCTGGGTCCTCGTCGGCGTCCTCGTCGCCGCGCTCGTCGCCGACTTCGGGGGCACGCACGCCATATTCGGCGCCTTCGTCTTCGGCCTCGCCGTGCCCAATGGCCCCGTCGGCGTCGCCATCGTCGAGAAGGTGGAGGACTTCGTGGTGGGCACGCTGCTGCCCCTCTTCTTCGCCATGAGCGGGCTCCGCACGGACACCGCCAAGATCACCAGCACGCCCGCGGCGGTGCTGCTGATGGTGGCCGCGCTGGCCGCGGCCATCCTCAAGGTGGCGGCCGCCGTCGGCGTCGCCGCCGTGTTCGGCATGCCGTTGCTCGACGGCACCTCCATCGGCCTGCTGCTCAACACCAAGGGGATCATCGAGCTCATCATCCTCAACATCGGCAGGAACAAGCGGATAATGAGCGACCAGTCGTTCACGGTGCTGGTGTTCATGTCGGCGCTGATCACGGCGCTGGTGACGCCGCTGCTGGCGCTGGTGGTGAAGCCCGCGCGGCGGCTGGTGTTCTACAAGCGGCGCACCATCGCGTGGCCGCAGCCGGACGCGGAGTTCCACGTGCTGGCGTGCGTGCACATGCCCCGCGACGTGCCGGCGCTCCTCACCCTGCTGGACGTGGCGTCGCCCTCGGACCGGTCGCCCGTGGCGGTGCAGGCGCTGCACCTGATCGAGTTCGCTGGGCGGTCGTCGGCGCTGCTCCTGATCAACGCGTCGGCGCCGTCGTCGTCGTTCGAGCACTCGGCGCACCGGCGCAGCCAGGTGGAGCTGCAGTTCAAGCACATCGCACACGCCTTCATGGCGTATGAGGAGAACGTGGCGGGCGTGTCGGCGCGCACCATGGCGGCCGTGTCACCGTACACGACGATGCACGACGACGTGACGTCCGCGGCCGAGGAGCGGCAGTCGGCCCTCATCCTGCTGCCGTTCCACAAGCACCGGTTGGTGGACGGCGGGATGGAGGTGTTCCACCCGGCGATCCAGCCGCTGAACCAGAGCATCCAGCGCTTCTCGCCCTGCACCGTGGGCATCCTCGTCGACCGCGGCCTGGGCGGCGTGCCGGGCGCCGGGTGCCGCGTGGCGGCGCTCTTCTTCGGCGGGCGCGACGACCGCGAGGTGGCGGCGCTGGCGATCCGCATGGTGTACAACCCGGCCGTCGACCTCACGCTGCTCCGGTTCGCACAGAAGGGCGGCAGCTTCACGGGCACCGAGTTCGACGCGCTCAAGGAGCGCAAGGCCGACGACGGGATCCTGCGGGAGTTCCTGGACCGGGCCAACAGCGTAAGCGCCGGCGGCGGCGGCGGCGCGGGCGTGGAGTACCGGGAGCGCGGCGTGTTCAACGCCAGCGAGATGGTGGCGCAGATCAGGGAGGTGGAGGCGCTGGGGAAGGACCTCTTCGTGGTGGGCAAGGTGCCGGGCCTGCCGGCGCTCACGGCGGGGATGGCGGAGTGGAGTGAGTGCCCGGAGCTGGGGCCCATCGGGGACCTGCTCTCGTCGAGGGACTTCCAGACCACGGCGTCGGTGCTGGTGGTGCAGTCGTACGCGAGGCCGTCTGCCGGGGGGATATCGGCGGAGCTGGGACTGGGCGGCGATGGCGTGCCCACGGCGGGGCGGCCGCCACGGCCATATCAGATCCGTAGGGGTAGCCTCGGGAATAGGAGCTAGCTAGCTAGGTCTGTATAGGTCATGGAGGTGGCTGCCTGGCTGGCTGGCGTCGCGCCATGGGTGGGTTCATGGCTTCATGCTCGATCATGTGGTTCATGGTACTAACAACAAGCACGTAGCCGCCAGCGATCATCGGAGAAATTTAGTCAAGGTAGCTCGCATGGTAATTGCAGTTTGTGTAGTTAAATACCACTGTAGTAACTCTGAATCTAAATACAGGTCCTTTATTATTAGGACATTGACATGGTCTCTGAAGTAACATTGTTTTGACTTGTAATTTTTGTTATTATAGAATATACCATACTAAATAGTAAATTGTTATATTAAGAAAATATATGAACATGGTCACATTGTCACCTGTGAACCTAAGAGCATCTCCATCAGATTGAATATCTTCCTTCTCTAAAAATCTCATATAAGCGATTGAGAAAACCAATTGAAGCTTACAGGAGAGGACTGTCGCAGCAGATTGAGAATCCTTCACAGCCTGTTCGCTTGCTCGTAAACGATCGTAAATTTTCAGCCGGGAACTGTGTTTTTCTCTCACACCAAACCAGCCAGCAGTAAATAATCCACGATACGATACGGCCTCCCGAACAGGCTATTTATTTACATGGGACCCACTTATCAATGACACATCTCATTTCTTCTTCATCCTCTCTCCATCCTCTCCCTCCCTCTCGGTGTCACCCCGACGCGCTGGACAGCGGCTCAGAGGCGAGGCAGGCCCGAGCACCACCCCGGCGCAGTGGCAGATCGGCGTCGCGGTCGGCTCGAGCACTCACCCTGCTCGACGACAGCTCGTTGATGCAACCGGCCAGAGCGGTGACCCACCGGCGCCATAGCGGCTCGCGCAGCCCCACGCGCTCGCATGTCCGACGCTGCGGCTTGCGCTATCAGCGGCCCGCGTGCTCACGGCGGAGACGCCAGCCACTCCACCATCTTGTGCGGCCACGGTGTTAGTGACAGGATGAAGGGGAAAGGGGATTGAGAAAAAATAATGACAGATCCTCTCTATTTGAGGAATCTTCTACACCTAAATTTTTTTTTCTAAAGTAATCATCTATCCGATGATATCAAAAATATATAAAAAAAACTTACCAAATACGTATACTATCCGGCTACGTTCATGGCTGCCCGGTGATAAAAAAAGCTTATACATCCGGTCACAAAGACTACCAAATACGTATGCTAAAAATTATAAAAATCTTAAAAAGCAGGACGATACTTCCAACAGAATTATGTTTCAAAATAGCCGGGATAAGATATCTCTTATCTCCTACAACTAAAAAGAATAAAGTGTTATATTTTTTGGTGCGACATTTGTTTTGGTTCGTCCGTCTGTCCACGCCTGCGATCCCACGACATCTCCCGCATGCTGCGTCCTTTGGTACGATTCTCCTTGATTGAATATTGCCTATCATATAATAGAGAAATCACGGCAACATAGGAAGTAGAAAATTATTGTACTATCTATATACACATTGCATGTTTGCATGCACCAGCATACATGGCAATGAGCAAAAGAAAAAAGAATTAACACAAAAGGAAAGAGAATTAAGACAAAATGAACCTCTTTGCATTTCTGAGAACCTTGCCAAATCTGCCTACATTTAATTACTTTCCCTCTTTGCATTTGCAAAAGGGACAGTTTTTTCCTCATTTCATTTGGTTTCACGCTCACGTGTTCCATCGCCTCGCTTGCTGTTTCTTGCTGAAATTGCCCTGGGGTCTGTTCATTTTGAATCCTTTCCCCATATTCTAATTAAACTACAAAATTTTGAATTAGGATACAAGGTAAGACATGTATTCTTCTGGAGGCAATGCAAATTCTTTATAATCTTTCATTTGGTGTAGTTGGTGTTATCATAGTACCGCATGTATTCATGGGAAATAAATCGTGGACAAAACGTGGATATTTTTTGGTGCGACATTCCAACATGGGTCCATCGTCCTGCCAATATCCTTGAGGCAGATCACGTAAAGGATGAGAGTCCCTTTATGAGATTGCTCACAAGAGACTCAAATTTATATCTGATCATGGTAATGTTGAATTGCTTTGCATCAAAAGCATCGGCAATGATAAACAGGGACATAGGTTTGAGTATGCATAGTAGAGAAAAACTCAACCTTGGCCTTCTTAGCATCTTTTCTGAGCCTTTGTAGTGCTAACTTGTCCTTACTCACATAGTCAAGAGGTGCACCATAAAATTATGCACCACTAAGAAAAGTGTCACCATTGGTTACCTTGACCTGAAAAATGTGTCGAAATTAAGAATTACAACACCTAATTCAACATCTTGGAACAACACTCAAGTGGATACCTTATTCTACAATATATGTCTATGTGGAATAGTCCTAAAACCACATATATTTACACGGTGAGTATAACATACTTTGTTTTAAAAATTTATGAGAGATTTTTTAAGACACGCAGTATTATCCATGTGACAGGCACTAATATTTACATATATACTCGAACCTGTGTACAGGATTATATGGAGATGCAGCGGAACTTATTTATGGATTTATTGGCGCATGAAAGAAATGGATATCAGAGAATTCTTTCTGTCGATATAAAATATTATCTTAGCCATATCACGAAAAGTCTATACAGTAGAGTTTATGAGCCTGCGACGCTGCGCTCTCCGTGACTGTATTAATTTCACGAACTTTGCTTTTTGAATTAAATGTCACTTTAACGTCGGTATTTAATTTAACAGTATTGTTATCTTATCGTGCGATCCGTATGTTTTTAGTACAAAAGATTTAGTTGTCCCGTAGCAACGCACGGGCACGCTACCTAGTGGTAGAATAAGTAGTATAATGAACACGATTGTTAAGGTACTATGAAATAAGTTTGTTTCAATTTCATATGGAAACTTGAATACTTGGTCAAAAACGATAATTGCGTAAAAATGGATTGTTGTGAACATTAAAAACATAAATTATCGTGATATTATTTCGTTCCCGGGCAAGGCCGGGCATGATTTAGTTGAGAAAAAAATATATAAAAGAGGATCTCATGGAGCAGATTTTTTTTCACCTTATTCCTCTATATGACAGGTTTTAGGAAAAGTAGGAAAAGGAGATCTCTTTTCTCAAACCGATGGAGATGCTAGCTTTTCTTAGACTAGACACAGCCCACGCGCATGGTAAAAATACCGATACTTGAGACTCTTTTTTTTTTCATCTAAGCTTCGTTGAAATACTTGTTGGTGCCTCTAAGGTCAAACACACGACACTTGTGTTCAAAGTGAATAGCTGACATGATGAAGATATATCACTAGACAGTCAGGGGCGAATCCAGGATATCATGTCATTGGGGTCAAGGACGAAGCATCGGGGTCAAACACATGTTGATTTTCTATTTGAATCAGTAATTTGCAGGTGGATTAAAGAACTTTAAATGTATTTCTGGCATGTTATCGGGGTCAGCTGACCCCGATGGATACACATAGATTCGCCCCTGTAGACAGTTTATAAGTCGTTTAGGACATCGACACAGTTGAAATTTTGACCTGCATTTTCTTATTAAAATATATACCATCTTAATAAATAGTAAATAAAATTATATATTATGAAAGCATATGAACGTGGTAGGATTGTAGTATTTGTGAACCTAAGTAGCTTTTTTTCTTAGGGAACTTGTGAACCTAAGTAGCTGGGCCTATATCGGGATGGTCCAAACTGATGAAGTCAGCACGTTATCGTTAGCTGAGCGAGTTGGCAGGGCCAGGCCCGCTGGGCCCTACTAACTTCATGCAATCATGCTAGGCCTGGATATAGTGGGTTATTGACTCATGGGCATATATTGTCATGGGCTAGGAGGTTTATTACTGGGCTGAGCCGCTTAAAGGCACAGTGGGCTGTCGTTCACTACAATGGCGTACGTATCCTGCGTGCAGCAAAATGAGGTTCCTTTTTAGACTTGGTTGAACAAATGAGGGGCATGCACTTCTCTTGCCTCAAATTGATCGACACACACGCGCGCGCAAAAAAAAAGCACATAACCATCAGAGCCTATGTTTTTTCTGGGTCAAATTCAGCATGGTAGTGGTAACAAATGCATTTTCAAGACTAGTAGTATGCTCGTGCTAACGCTACGGTGACTTTTCAGTTGTGCTAACGCATCGGGGCGATACAACATAAACAAGCATAATAACAAACTAAAGATAAGAAGATAACAAGTGCAAACTATGGAGTCTAACTCAGATAAAGCATGAGTCAATCATTTAGCGACAAAAATAGATAACCTGAAATAGTGAAAGTGTATGACAATGACACAAAGATAAAAGGAACATGAAGGCCACAGATTGATCCACATCATCAAACAAGGACATCTGTACACACTTCCTTTGAATACGAAACAATGCAAATATCACTCCCCTAGAGATCATTTGAATATAAGGATGTGACATTACATCGAGCATGTATTTTCATACTATCCAAAATAAAGGCCAGATTGATCCACGTAATCAAACAAGGACGTATGTACACACTTCCTTTGAATACGAAACAATGCAAATATCACTCCCCTAGAGATCATTTGAACAGAAGGATGTGACATTACATCGAGCATGTATTTTCATACTATCCTAAATTTCCCACCATGTGTCAACAGAACGGAACTTCGTCAACAAAACACCAAAATTCACCATCCATTTGTCATTTTGTTCCTTTCAAAGTTGTGTCTTTTGGCATCCATTCAGCATGTTAACAGCAGCAAGCATCTAACACTCTAAACTTCCAGAATATGGTTATTTTCTGAAAAGATGAAATTACAATTTCTGAAACTTCAGAGCTCAGGCCTTTTGAGACATTATTAACAATTTTCTGATATTTTGTCCCACTAACAAATGTACTTCCTATCAGATACAATCTAACAATGCAACGTAGAGGTACGGAAACAAGTTATGGCTAAGCACTAACCCAGAAAAAGAATAGTAGAAACAGATAGATCATTCTTTGCGAATCTGAGGGAAGTACATGTTATTGTGCCATGTTTCCTTGAATTTGACATCAGGCTCATTACCTAGCAAATCCCATAATTTCACTCGCACTAAAGCACCCTGAGAGAAGAAAATTGTATATTCAAAAGCATGAAGCCAATGCTAAAATTAGAAATATCATCTAGATATCAAAAGCGCAATGTTTAATGTATCTTAGTCTAACTGTATAACTTGTCTATTTTGTCATTACTGATCAATAATTATGTACACTGCAGAAAACAATCATATGCGAAAAGCAATAATTATGTACACTGCAGAAACTTTTGCAATGAACGATCGACCGTCGGTAGAATGCTAGAAAAGCAGTTTCATTTATGAGGATCATTATCTGGCACAACAAACTATAAGGTCATTAGGATCGAGTATTGTTGGAAGCATGTTTCCCAAAATGATAGCTAACAAAAGCCAAGAAGAAATTTTGTAAGTAAAATGCATCTAGCATTGTATGTTGGTTCCTCTCACTTTTAGTAGCTCAACTTCAGATATTTGAAAGCTGGTAAACATAAAAACAGTGCAAGTTTATATTTTCCAGAACAAGAAAATACCTTGATGTACTGGTGGCTGTAACATTTTTTATGATCTGTGAAATGCATGGGAATAGTTTTGTCAAACTTATTAGAATCTAGATTACTGATAAAAGGATAGCAAACACGCCGAGTGCTGAATAGAGTGATAAAAGGCACAAATCCGATGCCTATGCTTCGCCCCTTGAAGTAGAGAAGGGTGGGCCGATCTTTATTCTCTCATAGTAGTGTGTCATGTTAACGCTACGGTAAAATAGAAAACAAGATAAAACTTGAAAAAATAATAATAATCAGATTCATTAATAGTGATGTCAATCACTACCGGACACCCTCTCTTTGCCGAGAGCCTACGGCACTCGGCAAAGGCTTTGCCGAGTGCCGGAAAAACACTTGGCAAAGATTTACACTTGGCAAAATGAAAATACGGAAAAAAACCCAAAAATAATAGCAAATTTTTTTTTTCCGGGGGAGGCCGCCACCAGCCAGCGCCCGCCGTCTCCATAGAAGTTGCTGCAATTTTTGCGCAAAATTCGCGGCTAACACGGCCGGCGAGATTCGAACTCACGACATCTCCCTCGTGTGTCTGCTGCTCTACCACTGCACTACACTGTCACTTGTGTCTAGATTCCGTTATCTATCCTCATATATTATACTAAACCGAGAGTAAATTACTTGTTTGAGGTCCTAAACGAATTCAAATAAAAAGTGGTCAACTACAAAGTTTCATAACTTTTTGAGATCTACAATTTTCATTTAGGACGTTTTTCCATCCGAAGTCGTTTGAAAAATTCAAATTTCAAATTTGAGAGATTCAAACGTAGTTTTGCATGATAAGATGATTTCAAATCAAAAAGTTATCAACTACATAGTTTCATAAATTTTGGAGATCTACAATTTTCATTTAGGAAGTTTTTCGATCCGATGTCTTTTGAAAAATTCAAATTTTAAAATTTTCAAATTCAAACGTCGTTTTTGCATGACAAGATGATTTCAAATCAAAATGTTGCCAACTACAAAATTTCATAACTTCTCAAGATCTACAAAGTTTATTTTGGTCATTTGTTCATCCGACATAGTAGTAGGAACATTGTTCACAAATCTTATATATCTCTCTTCTACTTTCATGAAACTAATATGAGAGATATGAGAGAGATGTAGATTTTATGAACAACGTTATTGTCGCTTTGTCAAATGAAGAAATGACCAAAATAAACTTTGTAGATCTTGAGAAGTTATATAACTTTGTAGTTGAAAAGTTTTTGATTTGAATTCATTTAGGGCCTCAAAAATTGCTTTGAAAAAATGATTTGCCGAGGGCCAAAAAAATGCACACGGCAAAATGCCTCTTTGCCGAGTGCCAAAACAAAGGCACTCGGCAAGGACGCATTTTGCCGAGTGCCAAAAAATGGCACTCGGCAAAATACATCTTTGCCGAGTGCCAGAAAAAGGCACTCGGCAAAGACGCATTTTGCCGTGTGCCGAAAAATAGCACTCGGCAAAATACATCTTTGCCGAGTGTCAGAAAAAGGCACTCGGCAAAGACGCATTTTGCCGAGTGCCAAAAAATGGCACTCGGCAAAATACATCTTTGCTGAGTGCCGAAAAAAACACTCGGCAAAGCCATATTTGTCGAGTGTTTTTTTTGCCAAGTGTATTTTATTTGGCACTCGGCAAAGATCGTCTTTGCCGAGTGCCCGATAAAATACACTCGGCAAAGCCTCCGGCACTCGGCAAAGTGCCGGTTTCCGGTAGTGAATGCCAGGTATTTTGTCCTTATCCTTCTCAGAACCAATCCAGTGTAGAAACAATGAAAACTAAAGAAAAAGATTTGCATGAAAGATCAAACAGTTTCCTTCAAATCACCTAGAAAATCATCGAAACTTAGATTTGCTACTGCAGACAGAAGTCACGCTCAAGCTTGAGGCATAGCCATTAGTATCTGTCCAGTTCTAAACTTCAGTTATATAATTCAATCTTGAAAACTATAAATCTTGTTGAATTTAACAGGTACTTTACTGATAAGAATAATATAGCTATAAACACTCATAACAAGTCCACTGTCACATACTGTATCAGCCACTGATACAGGAAAAGAAAGAACAAAGAAAATAGCCCAAAGCTATACCTTTGCACCATATTTTGCCTTCAATTCCAAGTTCCCACCAGTATGATCATATTGATGATGGGTGTTCAGTATATAAGTCAAGTTCTAGTTTCTCTTTTCCAATGCATTTATAATAGGCACAGCCTCACTTTTTATGCTGCTTGGACTTATATAACAATAGTTAATAATTAGAAGAAATATAATTAACCACTCTAGAGAAAAAATAATTGGTACATACACTCAAATTTGCAAAAACTGTTATAATAAAGCTCTCATGTGTATTGCCATTGGGGTCAAGCTCTCCCGTGTCCAACAACAAGGTTCAGGTGCCCAAAATCAATATCATGGCATCATCACTAACCATACATGAAACCTGGGAATTTAACAATAGAGCATTTAGTCAGCTTCCAATTCCACGGTATGATGACAATGAAATTGCATTTGAGACAACAGTTATCCAATACCAGTACATGATCAGCACCAAATTAGCAGTGGGCAACACTAATACTCTAATCCAATAGCCACATCAATTTACAATCCGCACTTCCTCACTTAGCCAGCTTGCATCTTTATAAGCCTCCATAATGTACACACGAGTTCACTGAAAGAGCAAGAAAAAGTTCCATACGAACAGGTTATAGTTGCTTATTTCTGTCAGATAATTAAATACAAAAATGAGAAATATCCCATCCAAACCGCGTCTTATTCACAGCTACTGTTTGGTCATTGAACAAATGAAGATTCCAAAGAAGCAGGTTGTCCGGAGTTGTGGAGTTCTCACCCCATCGCTACTCTCCGCCGGCCGGACATCTGACACTAGATCTCGTGATGGTGATGGGGTTCGTGGCAATTGCGGCTCCGACCAATGGAGGAGCGGGTGGCACACAGTGCCAGCTCGAGATTGGGCCACGGCGAGCGGCTGCTCGCGTCCTCATCTGCACCTCCTCCCGCGTTGATGCCCTCGACATCGAAGAATTCACAGAGAACTACTCACGCAACGGTGACTAACCACCAAATCCATCTCTATACCTCGGCCGACAACCTCCAGTGCTGGAGTACAGCTATAGCTCGTCCACATCCATGCCCGGCACCGCCACCGCTGCGATCCATAGCCGTCCCAAGGGAATCCGCCACCTCCGCATCCGCCCAGCACGGATCCAGAGTCTCGAGGCGCCGATTGTCGCCGACACCCACACACGCAAGGCCGTCGAGATGGGGAAGGGCGCCACGACCGCCGTCGAGAGGGGATGGCGATCCGCAGGCGCCCTCGATCCGCGACGTACGACTCCCTCCCTCCACCGCCTCTCCTCTCCTTCCTCCCGATCCCGCAGCGCGGGCGCGAGGTGGGGGAGCGCGACGGGGTGGGGCTGTGCCGGCTCGAGCAGATCCCACGGAGAAGACCTAGCTGGTCGCGCGCATCTCCTTGGCCTGCCTTAGGTGCCGTCGAGGAGGAGGAGGGTGGGGGCTGCGCGTGCGCCGTAGCGTGGACCGGCACTAGAAGGCGAGGTCGGAGCATGGGCCTTGGTGAGGGTGGGGCGGAGGAGGCGGCAGCCCGAGAGGAGGTGGTGGGGTTCTGGGCGGTGTCGCAGTTTCCTTCTTTTTTTATTCCGTGATCGCAGCCTTCCATCCCTGCTCGCGACGGTGTGTGCCTTCAAGCGAGTTTGGAGCCCGCATGCGTGGGATGGAGGACGCGGAGGTGAGAAGCTTGGCATCACAGATCAAACATCGGCTGTCGGATCGGTTTCGGGTGCTTTATTAGCCTTTAATTTTAACAGAGATAAATTCTTGTGTATATTGTTTTTGATGTATAATGGTTGGAGATTTTCGGTGCGACTTAGTATAATCTTGGTCTATTATAGTAGAGATGAAACGGACGAAAACGTAGCAAAAATGTGTCAAGAATGTATGCCATGTTCGTTTGGCTGATAGACCATAACTGAAAGTACTATTGGATGATTTGTTATAAGAGAAAAATATTATTTATTGACTGAAAAAATATGGCTCGTAAACTAAACGAACGGGGCTGTAATTAGGCTAGCTGCGACGACGACCTTGGATACCATGCACATCCATCGTGAGATGGAGGCAGAGATTCACCAGAGCCAGCGGTCCATCCTTGCATTTGCATGTATCATATTTATGCATGCAGTGGCAGTGTGGCACATGCCATCTAATGGCGTACTGTACATTTTGCCGGGTCCTTTTTCTGATGCCGCCGGCTCTAGCTAAGCTCGTGCTAGCTAGCTAAGCGTATCTGTCGTGCGTTGCTACGGGATAACTAACAATTTATATTAAAAACACACGGAGCGATAAGATAATAATACTATTAAATTAAATACCAACGTTAAAGTGACATTTAATTCAAAAAGCAAAGTTTATGAATTTAATATAGTCACGGAGTGCGCGGCGTCGCAGGCTCACAAACTCTAGAGCTTCCAGAGATTGGGTCGAATCCAACCTAGAGCCTCGGAACCCTGCATCTTTTCCTGGACGGGCTTTACTTCGGATGCGCTGGTAGCAATATCAACGATCTCCAGTCGATGGACCAAGTCGTATGGATCATCATACAATGACTCAGACATGTAGATTTTGTTCTTCTTGTACTTGGATACACTTGTTCCACTGAAACTTTTATTGAAATGTTTAGACACGAACAGTGTCTGATCACCGATGTCCCTCACCCTGGACCACTCCGGCGTACTGTAACACCCCTGGTGTTACGATCTCGCTTAGCACATTGATTAAGGCCTAAAAGAAATTAATTAACCAAGCTCTCGTGTTTTAAAGCTTTAAACTCACATATAATGATAAAACAATTATCCATGTTTTGTATAGCTTGATGATTCCCGACGAGTACCTTAGCTTGGTGTAGTTCGTAGGTTGGTTTGACGTGGCGGGGTTATCTCAAAAATATCCCGAAGTCCCTTCGTAACGTATTGGAACCCATGTTCTGACCTCAGTTCGTGAAATGGCGCTCGAGTGACGAACCTAGGTGGCGCTGCTTTTGCGTATTGGCAGAGGTCGGCGCTCTGGCCATCTTGTCACCTTGGCCGCTGTGGAACTCGTCCTTGCTACTCGACCCGCCTACCTCGCCTGTTCTCGACGTCGTCGTGTTGCCGGCCATGTCATTGTTGCAGTTGATCACGCGCAGACGCACCTCTTTGGAGCTGTCCATGCCAACCGACACGCTCTGCCGGCCACCTTGGGCCAGGCCAAATCCTCCCCCTCCTTCTCTGCTCTGTCTGTCTCTGTCTTCAATGGATTTTCCAAGCCGTATTCTTGCTGCCGCTTGTTGCCTCATCTGTTGTGTCGCACAAGCAGAGCCGAGCCGAAGCGCCGTCACGCCATGCTGCGTGTCGCTCGCTGTCTTGCCATTGTCGATTCAATTCGCGTCACAACTCATGGAGGCTGAACCTCGCGCTGTTTCTCCCTCCCTCTCTTTTTTTCTGCTGCCGAGGTGGAAGCGCCCCTTGCTCCAGTCCGCCGTCGACCGAGCCCCGCTACGCTTCTTTGCGCTGCTCGTCCGCGCGTGCACCGGCGCCCTTCTTTTTCCCCACCTCGCGCGCGTGTGGGTTCCGCGGTCCACGCTGGCCAACTGCCCACGACGCTGTACCTCCCCGCAACACCAAGCCGCTCTCCTTCCGCGCACTAGTGTCGCGCGTGGCTTCGCTCGACTCGTTCCCCAGCGCGAGCTCCATTGCGCTGCCATTCCGATGCGCCTCCTCCGCACGCCGTGGCCCCTTGGCGTCCGCAAGCGCGCGCGTCTCCACCGCCTTCCTGCTCGTCACGTGTTTCACGTCCGGCCATGCCTTTCCGCCGTGCATCAGAAGCGCCCGCTTCTGGAGCCGGTTCGCCCCTACCGTCCGTCGTGAGCACGAGCCCACCACCATCGCAGCTGCCTCGCGCTCTGCTGCTCCTCGCCACCGCAGCACCGCCCCCCTCCACTGCTTGCCTCACACGAGCTCCCACCAAGGCTGCCCACCGCCGTCACCCGGCCACTGCGCGCGCCCTTGGTCAGCGCCGCGTCTCCATCGTGGCCGCGCCCCACAGCACCGCCACGGCTCTACTCGCAGACGGCTTGCCCAGCCGCGTCCTGCGCTCTGCCTTCTCCACTTCCTGACCGTGCGGGCCTACGAAGCCGTCGCGTGGCCGCCGCGCCTGCCGCTCGGGCCAGCATGCCGTCACCGGCCCGAGTTAGCGGGGCCGTCGCCGCCGGTCGTCGTTCTGTTATGAGCAGTGAAGGAGAGAGCAAGGTGAGGAGGATATAAGTCCAAGTTGAAATGTTATACGGGGTTTTATTTGCTAAATACGCGACTTGAATGAATAGTATCTGCTGGACTACACTTTGGTTTCGAGGAAGTACAAGGGCCATTTTGCAAATGTGATGTGCACTGCCTGTATTTGGCAGCTTCGTGACGCCGCTTTGGGCTCGCCGGCGATGCTTAGGCCAGTCTTGGGCTGCCGACTTCCTTGGTCGCGCCGCCTCTCCTCCATTGACCAGGCGCATCATTGGGCGGCTGGGCCGCTCATCTTGCTTCTTATTGGGCGGCTGGCGACAGGCTGTCACTGCTTGCTGAACCACGCCATGCATGCTGTCAGCCGCCTAAACCGCCTTTATACTGGACACAGCCGAGCTGGCCATCAGGCGGTTTGGTGGCCACTGGCCTTTAGTCTTATGAAGCACTTGTTAATTTAGTTGCGGAAATAGACTTATAAAATTTGTAGTAAATCATACAAAAATCGTAAAAATGCCAAACCGAGTTTTGTTAAGTTTCTAAAATTATGATCTACCTAGTAGTGTAGTTTTTCGCATAGGTTGGTATGTTTTTAGGGTTGCTCTAATTGATTGGGAATGCTTAATACTAGGAAAAGGTGAACTTGTAGAAATTTCCGTGATAAATCGGTGATAGTATTAACTCTAAAAATTGTAGAGTAAATTACTAACATTATGATCCACTCACTATAATTTTTGTAGCTTATTAATAATTAGTTTGTTAAGTAGATAATGATGCTCTATTTCAAATAAAGATTAAATTGATAGAATAAAATAAAGAAATACCTTGGTTGATATAACTAAAATAATTGTGGGAAATAACGCCTTATCCGACAACGTGTATATGTAGTCTAAGTACGGTTGTCGTTAAAATTAGCCCGTTAACTCGAGAGGCGTACGTCGTATTTTACGAGTCGCGATTGCAGTTGATTAATTACATCTTTGCATTGCATTGCATGCATATCATATAGGTACGATGATGGATCAACGGATCGATCAAAGGATGATTGGAAATCCGAAGATGGTGTAATGGTATTCTCTCTAGGAGATGATGCAATGGGCTTTCTATTCAGATGATGTGGATGATCTGAAGATGCTGATACTAAGTTTTTATTATATCTTACCCAGATAAGCCCCGGTGCATAACCCCTACTTTTCTGTAGTTTAAATTATATTCCTGCATTAAGTTTTAAGGAGTTGAATGAAACCCACTTGTATATATATCTTTATCCTATGAGTCTTACTAGTATGACAGGATCGTGTAGAATGCTATGCTACAGGACTCTGGTAGAAGTCGAATGATTGCCTATCACTCGCGAGAGATAGGAAATATATTACTGTATTATTATCACTTGGAAAATATAAATGGTGAAAAGGAAAATGGGGACCGGATAGGGATATGGTTTGGGTATTGGTGAGTGTAAGAGGTTGTGTCGCCGTGGACACGGGGCATGGCTTGGTTACACTGGTTTCCCTGTCTGTGTCAGTTAAGGACCGATCATTGCATAAGGCTCTAGGTAAGTCAGACTTATTATCCCGAGCACATACTTGGGTATGGGTGCTTGGAAGACTTGTCGCTCTCTTGTCACAGATCCGGCTCTTTTCGGACCGACTGTTAGGGTTTCTTTTTGGTGGAGGAGGTCCTTGCACTGCACTGAGTCCGGGACTCAGGGGCAGGGGCTTGGAGTCCCAGTTTGGACGGGGACCTGGACACCCGGGACAGGAGAGTGATGGGTTGGTCCTGCTTGTGCCTGGGGTACAAGTGGGGCGTGTGTTTTTGGGGTACCCAGCTGGGGGCATTGATTCGCGAATCGCCGAAAAATTCGGTATGGCTTGTCTATGATTTAGCATCGTAGTAAGAACTGAAAGATGGAAGATGGAAAAAAGAAATCCGATTGCTTACCACCTGCTTGAAAGTTGCACAAGTGCTTACATAGTATGGCTAGTTAATGAACCAATACGGCTATTAATAAAAATCGAATATAAGGACGCACGCTTAGTAATGCTTCGTGCAAATACAATAAACCCACAAGCCAGATAGCCTTGCATATCCTTGGAGTCTTTTTTTCCTCCTATCGCATAAGTCTTGCTGAGTACAATTGAGTACTCAGGGTTTTATTTCCCCTGTTGCAGGTGATAGGTGGATGCTAGAGCTGACCCTTGTGTGTGGATACCTCCTGGTGGGCTCAGCGAGGATTTCCTTACGCTGCGATCGTAGTTGTTATTTATAACTTTCACCAAATGCTTTTATAAAGGAAAGTTTCATAATCTGTTGCTGTAGTTTATATATCAATACTTCATCATGCCATGAATAGATAATTATTTCTGCTGTAATTTTGATCACATATTTATATTCCGCTGTTACATTAAATTGTTCATAACTCTGATAATATGATTACATTTCGCTGTTATAATAATAAATATTATACTCTAATGTTGTATTAAAAGTGATGTAAGAAATGGTTAAGAATGATGTAAGCTTTATTCTCTCATTTGTGATCCTGATGGCAAAAATGTGGGTTTTTGGGTTCTCCCCTGGGGTGTGCCCGACGGAACCGAGTAATTTAGTGTTCTCCTTTGGGTGCTTAGTATCTAATGGAAGACAAGCACCACAGCGAGGCATTAGATTAGACGGTTCTACCATAGGTGGTATCAGAGCGTAAATGAGGAAATAAGGTTTCGAAAACCTTTTCTAAACTAAAATTTGACAACCCATTTTTATAAAAAGTTAGGACGTTTGTATGCGAAGTTATATAAATAGCCCTATTACTATGGTTATGTATCCAGGATAGATGGCACTTTGCCGACTTAGATAGGGTTAATCAAGTTTCTGCAGGTACACTGACTCGAGCATAGTCCGATAGTATCGACTAGTTACAGGGAGAGAACGATGTGCCTAAAATTTAAGAACGGTTGCCCTATATGTGGCAACAGTGCAAGGACGTATATGACGTGCATTTATGCATATCCCGTTGGTGCATTGTAGCGCTCGTATTGCTTGTAGATACGCCCTCCATAGGTGTCACGCGTGTCGTATTGTGCACGACTAACTCGTTCCTGTCCTAGAGTTAGGTCTGCACTGTGGCTTCGTGTTTCACGTTCACCCGTGGTTCACACCTGTCGTGACCCACGTTCTTCCCATACCCCTTTTCTACGCTCTTATTGGACCCTGGCCCTGCAGTCGTACTAGTCAGTAATGGCGTCGCACGTTGCTCGCCTCGAACGTGCAGAATTTCGTCGATTCGTTGTAGTGATCTCGCGTAGGAACCCTGGTGAACAGCGTCAGGACCACTGAATGCTCTGCCTTTATAAGCAGAGCCTAACTTAGCTATTGGTATCACCACTCGACGCACTTTAGCTCGCTTAGCTTTTCCTTTGAGACAACTTTTTGCTTAGCCTTCCTTGCAACCACCGCCAGAGATGGTGAGAGCCTGGGTTAGAACCTACTGCCTGAACGTTGAGGGTTTTCCCAGAATCCTGCATGCCACCCTGCAAAAGCTTGGAGTCAAAGATCGTCCCAAGTATGAGGGCCGTGAGTATGAGGAGCATGGTACCGAGCGGTGTGAGGTTACCATCTACATCGGGAAGAGTAAAGAGTTCCCCGACCTCACTGAAGCCTGGAGTGTGACCACAACCGGGTTTCGCTTCGTCGACACCTACCAGGTTGTGGCTCGTAAAGCCTTGCGGTACCTCTGTTAGATCTATGAGGAGCCCATTGCCCATACCCCCTTGTGGTTCTTTCCTCCTTTGGACAAGAATCGGCGGGCATGGAGGGCTTGCATGGAGGCTTTGCAAGGGCAGGATGCGCAAGAGGATAGTCCCACCGTGGTGCACTTGACCATGTACCTGCTCGCTCTAGATGAGCAGATGATCATCAAGCCTTGGGCTGGGGAGTGCCTTGGCATGGCCGGAAGCCGCCGAGATCTTCAACCGGATGCTCCAGTGCAGCTCACCAAGCGCATGCCGCATCTTGCTGCACTGGCCGAGAGCCGGAGATCGCCATGTCGGAAGCCCTGAAGGAGGCTGAAGATCAGCATGTCTGAAACATCCTCAATTTTCCACGAAGAGAAAATCCACAGAATGAATCATAATATGATGAAACCAATAGTTGATTCCATCATATTATCGTATATCAGTCGATATCTCAGTCATACATCGTAAGATTATAAGAATACAGGATATTACATCACTAGGGAACACACCTATTACAGAGTTAATCTAGTGAAAGACTATCGAGTGAAGGCTTCTCCTTCGCGGGTCGTCATCAGAGTTGGCGTAGTGCAGCGTAGATTCCATCTCCGAACCAAACTTGAGCGTAGGCACGAGACCTCCTAATCCTTCTATAGTCAAGATCTCTCTCGAGAAGCGAAATCACTGACACCGCCAGATGTGTGCGGGCTATATGGTCAAAGACCGATGAGCTTTAGTGGAAAAAGATAAAACAAGGGGATCTGGTGATCCTAACATTTGGTCGTGGTTTGCATCCTTAGCGCATGAGAAGTAAGTAATGATAGTAATGTAATAATAATGTCTAGTTTTAACACATTCCCAGCCACACACATCCACTTCCATCCATATCCATCCTCCAACCATCCATCCCAAACCATCTCCACACCACACACCTTATCTCATCTCACACACTCAGGTCGACAGGCCAACTCCCTCTCGGCCTTGTCTCAACGGCCCGTAGCCCCAAGGCTCACGACCGGAAAATACCCCAAACCCTGGAGGGAGAATAGAAGGACTCATCTCCTATCTAGTTTAAGCGAAACCCAGGAAAGGTCCATAGCCGACAAGTCGGCATATGTATCGATCGATCAACCATACACTCTGCAGAGGTTTTACATACCCACAAGATAGCCATCCTCGACGCGTGCCCGTCTAGGCGATTCCGGCCGCTTGCTAGCCTAGAACGATGCCACCCTACCTCTCGATACTGGAACATCCCAAGTCTAATCTGGGATGGCTGATCATCGTGAGTCGTAGACAGAGCCGGGCCCACCGGATGTCAAGAGCTGGTCCACAAGGCCTCTTGAAGTCTCGGAAGGGTGTGGGGAAAACCGCGCACCCTTGCACTACCTCCTTGCACACGTTAAGCCTAGTAGTAGTGGCATCGCTCTACCAAGTAGTCCGACCGTCCCGCACCATATAGGGCGAGTGGGATGTAAAGGATTCCCGGTGAATCTGAGTACTAGTAAGTCCTTAGGGGTGACCAAGCCAGAATGTCTTCATCAGGGTTTCAATTTACCGTGCCACCACAGCACCTCCACCCCGGGCTCCACCTCTCCGAGGTTCACACCCAAGGCCACCTCCAATTACCATTTACCCACCACAGGTATTCCATATTCAAGTGCCGGTAGTAGCACCATGGCAAGACTAAGCCCAGTGCTCGTCGTTATTCCAGCTTCGGTCGACACAACCCTCACTCTCCACGCACCCAAGACACACGCAAAGACGCTCACACACCACCAAGTCCGCACCCATAGCCAAACCATTCCCAGGGGGTTCACCACTAGCATCACATCCCCGACATAATGCGAAGTGGAGTTAATAATAAGTATAGTGGTGTAATATGCAAGCAAGCAGGCAAGTAAGCATATATAAGCGAGCGAATGCGCAAGGCAGGGTGACGTGGTAGAGTGGGTTGCATCAGGGTAATAATGGCTTAGGTAGTAGCATGCATCAAAGTACTAGCAAAGGAATAATTTATAAAGTGCTAGCAGTTCTAGATATTATGCAATGTCTAATAGGATTCTCTAAAAGAGGGTGCTGCCATGACACCTGCGATGTAGAGGTAGTAGGGGTACAATTCTCCATTCGTTGGCGTTCCATTAGCGGGGTCTCCTCCTCCTATGTTGACTCCATTCTGTAGTCCTTGTCGTCGCCCACGTTCTCTTGGTCCGATCGTCAGCTACTCCGTGAAGCGACACGCAAGGCAAGAGAGCACTCAACGCTCGAAAAGACGACAAGACGCAGGAAAATCCAATAACACCAGTGAGGCAATAAGAGATACACGGCTTAGCCCTCTCGGCGGTTGTCCGATTTCCTCGGACCAAGGAATCACAAGTGGTGGTTTGCTGAACACAAGCTTAAGTCATGGCCAAGCTAGTATGGCTTTACGATAAACGGTTTAAGCCAGAGCTTATCCAGAGCAATCACCACGGCTCACGATCTTTCGATCCGGTGTCATTGGGTTGACGAGGATTGGAAATCGGGCCCCAAGAAAGAAGATCAACAGGGTTCGGCTCTTATAGCCTTATCCCGCAAGTCACAATTGGTCACGAGAAGCAAACAAGAACGAGTAACATTATTGTGACTTGGCTCCAATGTACTTTGGCTCACCCGCTATGGTAGGAAGCGGTAGCGCAAAGAGGTTGGACAGCGACGGGTCCTCTCGATCCACACGACACATCAACGTCGGGAGCCGAGGAGACAGTCGTTCAACACGGCAAAAGCAGCGGGATTAGTTAGGCACACCCATGTTATGCTCCCAGACACATCTTCGGGGAAGATGGTTTTAGACGGTCGATCAGGTCGACACGCACGGGTTCGAGGTACGGCATAGACCATAGCTTCGCTAACCCAAAGGGAATAGTCCGGTCTTTGATCCAATCGTCATGGGCAAGATGGAATCAAGCAGAGCGGCTATCGGGGCAATAAGAGCAAGAACATCCAAGAGCAAGGTCCACTTCTTCCAACACTCGCGCCATGACGAAAGACGGGGCATCGGAAGGAGCGACACTCAAGAACACCAAGTGCGTAAGCCACTCGTAGGGTACCCGACCTGGGTGCACTGGCACTAAGATATCTCTTGGATTCAAAGCGGTGCGGTTGTCACCGCGAGAATCAGAGAAACGTGATGGTCAAACGGGGTACAAGCATACAAGGGCTTGAGCACGAAGAAGCAACTAAAAGCGAAAGAGAGGCATAGCTCCGTGGTCATGGCGAGGTGAACTCGCGGCCACAAGCTTATGCCAATGAGTTGGCATCCATCGTTCCACGATTGTTTACTTCCAGGTTATCTCCCACAGAACTTGGTCATGGAAGGCTCAAGGCGTGCGGGTGATATCCGCATCGATGTTAGTATCAACATCGAATCCATCACGACCATGTTCTACGGCCGAAGGCAGGAGCTAACACTCGTGGTACTATAAAGTCAACTAAAAAGCGAGGGGTCGGGTTACACTCGGCATCACGATCATGGCAAGACGGATCCCGCGATCGTAACGTCCGAACGAGGTACGATCTCTCAGCCGGCTCGAAGGCTCGGCACACAGGCAACATCACCAACAACCAGCGATAAGAACCAAACATGACCGAAAGACGCAACGACTCGACATGATTGTGGAGTAGCACATTCCATAGCTGGGAGATGAAGGGTCCTGTAAGACAGGCATAAACAGATTGGCCGTGAGATTGAGGTCCGACAAGGTAGATGTGCATATACGGAAAGATAATAGACGGGGCTTTCCATGGTCTCGATAAGTCATACGACTAGGGTTCATGGTCCAGAGGTTATGGTTCGTAGTAGACGGTGACATGATATCTCCTCAACGGCACGCACTTGCAAGGTAAGGCGACCGGAACGTCGGAAAGACTCCACTTGTCATCGATGTGATGCTAGGGATCACACGGTTTCGCAACGGCTCGCCCTCGTTTAACGAGGCAGCCGGGATGTCGAGAACGGACTTAATACAATGACGGCACGGTGCTATGTCTTGCGGTGTATACCCGGGCTTTGTCTGTGAGTTGTGCAATGTGACTTCCTCAACAGGTCTTTAGTGCGGGTCCCGGTAGATCTCGACGGTATGTTCTCGTGACTCGAGGTAGCCGGAACAGTGGTGAAACACGGACATAGGGTTCCACGGAACCATCATGGCAACCAAGGAAAGGAAACCTACAGTCCATGATGCGGCGATCTTTACTACGTGGTCCAATTATGGCTTCGGGGTTCATGATGAGGTCATGGTAACTCTTCGCCGCGGCATGGCTTGGCCACGACGGGTTTTACAGGCGACAAGTCCTTTCTGGCGTCTCCTACGCTTTGGATCCGTTTGGCTAAGTCCAGTCCCGTGCTAGTGAGTGCGGGCATCTCCTATGAGTGTAGGTGATCGCGGTCATGGGCGACCGACGGTGGTGCTCTGAGGCTCGCATGGCATCGTTGGTGTACGTGTCTGCGCGTGTGGCCACGTGGCAAGGCTGAGCGGCTGCGGTGGCTTGCTATGGCTCGCTACAAGTGGCTAAGGTTGGCCAAGGGCTAGCTACATCTTGGCCGGGCATGGCTAAGAGCGTTGAGTCAGTGGCTTAGTCATAGATCATGGTCGAGGGGTGCTTGGAACCATATGGTGGCATTCCTGGGCATTGTACGTGTCTTGCGCAAACAGTGTGAGCGCAAGCAAAGAGTGGGCTCTCTAATTTCGAGGGGTCAAAAATACTTAAGGGTTGGTCCAGCTATAACAGTGGCTGACAGGTGGGGTTCTACTGACGTCATCATGATGTCAGCACAACGTCATCAGTCCGACAGGTGGGACCGGGGATCTTGGGCCACTGACAGGTGGAACCCGCATGACGTCATTATGACGTCAGCATGATGCCACCAACTGACAGGTGGGTCCAGCGGCTCTGTGTCGCTGACATGTGGGTCCCAGTCAACAATCAACGTTGACCGGTCAATGGTCAACCGATTTGGGGTCCCGACTAGGCCTTGGCGGGCCTGGTCTGGGCTGGATTTTGGGCCGGGCCGGGCCGGACACTTGTCGGGCAGGTAGGCTATCCACGTGGTGCATTCGGGCTCCATACGGGCCGGGTCTACAGGCTGGGTGCACCACGGTGGCTCATGGTGGACCAGCAGCTGCAGGTCCATAGACCGCAGGGACAGTCTGTGGTGGACCAAGTGCACATCCCTTCTCTCTCTCTTCGGTCCACAGTGAAAAAAATCCACCGTGCTGCTACTTCCCCTTTCCCCATTCTCCTCTGCTTCCCGACGAAGTCCCCCACCGGCGGCGAGCTGATGCCCCCGGGCGACTTGGTGGCTCGGAGGCACGGACATAGGGCGCTAAGGGTTCGCGGTGAAGCTCGACGACGCATCCTCACGACACGAGGTGGCCGGAGATGGCCGGTACGGCTGTGGTAGGGCAGACTTGGATCCGGTGGGCTAGAAGACGGCAACTGACGAGGTCCCTACAGAAAATCCACGGCACGAAGGCTGGACACATGGGGGAATCATCGGCCTGAACGAAACGGCGCCGTGGGTGGCTCTGGCCACGGCGACCGTGTGTGGGCAGGACATGGTGGCGGCTTGGCATGGCATGGCAGCTCTGTAGGCTCGGGGTGAGGTGGTCGTGGCTACCGGCGTGGCGAGGCGCTGCGGGTTCCAGGAGTGCTCCAGGGTCAAGCCGGCGTCGAAGGCCAGGACAGGGTCGGGGCAAGGCAGGGCGCTCAGGTCATCACATCCACGGGCCGGAAGCGGGGCGGTGATGTCCCAGCGGCGTGGCGTGCCGTCGCTGCGTCGTTATGCATGGTCGTCGCTTTAGTCACGACGATCGAGGGCTCGAACGGAGTGGCGTCGCGACCTCGTGGTTCGGTCCCGAACGCAGATCGCCACGCAGCGGTGTGGTCATGGACCGCTCGATGGTGCAAATTGCACCAAGATGGCTTCGTGTCATGGCCGCCGCGACTCCCGTGGTGGCTTCGGCCGCCGGCGAGTGGCTCCCGTGGTGGCGTTAGGGTGGCGTCCCGGCAAGGACGACGGTGGCTTGGAGGAGCGGCGCGCCTAGGCTCTGGCGGAGGCGATGGAGGGCCACGGCCAGCGATGGTTGACCGGCGTGGTATGTGCTTTGCGGCGCGGAGAACAGAAGGAGAGGAGAGGAATGGAGCGGTGGCGGCTACAGAGGGGAAGCTCCAGAGCGGGCGGCGTCGAGGGGTATTAGTAGCGCGTGCGGCTAGGGTTCCAGAGGCTCCGTCCATCCTCGGCGTCCGTGCATGCGGCGAGAGACCGCGGTGCTTGCGAGTCGAGGATCATCCGGGTGAGCGCGTGGGTCGCGCGAGCTTGCGTGCGGTCTTGGCAGGGCAGCGGCAATGGCAAGCCGAGCAGAACACGTCGCCCTAGGGTTGGAGGGACGTCTTGGTGCTCTGACGTGCAGTGATATGGGCGCGACTGTCTGTTGAGCCTCGACTCGCTCTGAAGCTCTCTGTGTGATGCAGTCGGTTAGGCCAAGGCGGCACCAGGGTGGGCAGGGGAGGAGTGGCGAGCTGGGCCGCGTTGCTAGCTGGGCCAGGCCAGGGCGAGGTGGGCGCGAGCCTCTGTGGACTGGTCATTGCGCAGCCCAGCCGAGCCGCTTGAGCCGGTTGGGCCGATTTGGCTTCTGCTTTCCTTTACTCTCTTCTATTTCAAATATTGTTTGATTAATTCCCCAAATCAAGTGCTTGTATGCTAAGCTTAATTAGCTTAGGTGTGGGCCCACTTGGGTAATATCCAAGGGTCTCTAGGGTCTACTACGGGTCTTAGGGTTTAGGGACTCCGGTCCAATGGTCGGCACAAATATAAATGGCAAGTCCGGGTTCTAGTGGGGTTCGGGATTATAAAGAGAGATTAACGGAAGACTCAAAATAATCCCGCGAGGATCACAATGAGGTTGCTATGGGTTGTGCTCTCCAACAATAATCAAGACTCAAACACAGGACAACTCGAAAACTCTAGCAATCACCTACAAACCATCTACATGTATGCAACGTCTTGTTAGTGAGTTGGACTCATGTTTGACCTAGCAATTACTTGTTTCACACATTATAGGAAAATTTTTAAAAAGTTCGTATTTTTGCCTTCTCCAAAAACCCGGGTTGTTACAATGTCCATCAGCTGCGGGTGGCCTATCTTGTCACTAGGCCCGAGCGGAGGACGTTGGCTGCTGAAAGGCAGGATGTCCCGATCTTGGAAGGGATCCCTATCCACCCACCAGAAAGAAGAAGAACTGGTGTTGCAGCATCGCCAGCACCTCCACCCTCGGAAGTGTCAGAAGTCGAGCCCTTAATTCCTCTCACTCAGCCATTCTCACTCAGAACTTGTCTTGGCAGTGGACGATGGACCCCACGGAGAACTCCAGTTTGGTGTCGGGCAGCGTCCATGCGCTGTCGACTCCAACCCGGCAGAACACGACCTCCGTGGAGCACCCAAGCATGGCCATGGCCACGCACTCGCGGCCAGCGGCGCCGAGAGCACGATCTCACGAAAGAACACGTCCCTCATGTCTTCTAGCTTGACGGCTTTGTCTGCGGCATCTGTGTCCCCGTAGCTGTTGGTGGGATGGAGGACACACCGGCCGTGGACCCTAGACACGTGTTCCGATGAGGACGCCGCCGCGACGTGTTCGCCTACTGGCGGGAACTCAACACGGGGGGCACGGGCACCGGCAAATTGATTCAGCAGCGTCATGGACATGAGGAGCCGCACGCCACCTTGCCGCGCATGTCGGGCAGCGTCTTGGACAAGACCTTCTTCTCTGGGACGCAGTAGAAGCTGACGCGATCTGAGTCGGGGTCGAACGGGAGCAGCAGGAGCGGCCCGAAGGTCGCGAACGGGACAGCGGCGCGCCATGGGGAGCAAGCGGATCGGAAGGACACCGCGTCGTGGCCTGACGCGAGACGCTGCCCGATGGACTCAAGGAGATCCTCTGGCAGGACGGATCTCCAGTCAGAGAGAGGTTGGGACCTTCTCTTGGGATTGAGAGGCTAAGCCATGGAAGATAGATGACATCAACTATGGTTCACGTAAGAAACAACAAGCGAGGGCGATGGAACACGTGATCGTGAAACCAAATGAAAGGAGGAAAAAGTTGTCCCTTTTGCAAATGCAAAGAGTGGAAGTAAATAAATGTAGGCAGATTTGGCAAGGTTCTCAGAAATGCAAAGAGATTTCTTTTGTCTTAATTCTCTTTCCTTCTTTGTTAATTCTCTTTCCTTTTGCTCGTTGCCATGTATGCTGGTGCATGCAAACATGCAATGTGTATATGGATAGCATAATAATTTTCTACTTACTATTTTACCGTGATTCCTCTATCACATGACTGGTAATATTCAATCAAGGAGAATGGCACGATTAATCAGTAATTAAGATGTTGTGGGATCGCAGGTGTGGGCAGACGGACGAACCAAAACAAATGTCGTACCAAAAAATATCCACACTTTATTCTTTTTAGTTATAGAAGATTCCATGGTTCTCGATCAGCTCTGTGCATGTATGCATTTGCAGGGCCTCGCATCATGCCGAATCCACACATGAGCACATCTTCGTCCTAAAAAGGACTCGTTCTAGTTTTGGATTGAAACAATTTTTTTAAAGTTTGATTTGGTTTATATACAAAATAGTATTAATATTTATGATTCTATGAAGTTATAATGCTTACTCAATATTATAAATGTTAGTACTAAATCCGTTTCAAACTATAGTTTGTTGATTTTTTTGACCTCAAGTTTGAGCACTCGTTTTATTCAAAAATTTATGCAAAATATCACACCTTTTGTTGTGGTTTGCTTTATTAACAAACGTTCTTCAAGAATGACTTAAATTTGACTATATTTACATAAATTTTTTGAATAAGACAAGTGGTCAAACTTAGAGTAAAAAAAGTCAAACGAATTATAATTTGGAACGGAGGGAGTACTATTTTATAGATTTAATCAAAACTAAAACTATTTTACTTTTTTTTTTTAAATGCAAGAATTGCACTTGGATGTAGTATATGCCATGCTCATCTCGGATTATCCCGGCTTGTCCACGATATATGACATTTTAGAAGGAGGGGAAGGAGAGGTCTCGGACCAAAATTTATTACCTCCACACTAGTGTGGTCCCAAAATCAAGTACTCCATCCTCTTATGTGCTCACTCAGGCCTCGTTTGTAATGATTTCTCTGGCTCTGATACGGCTTTGGCTCATGCAGAGGAGTCCTACCAAATGGTTTAGTGGTAGGAACAGTTTGGATTTATTTTTCAGTGAAAAAAGAGGAGCCGAATCCGTTTTGGATGAGCTATCCAAAGTGGCTCCGGCTCCTCAGAGGAGCCCTACCAACCAAACAAGGCCTTAGTGTGATCTCACTCTCACTTTAGAGCATGTCTAGGAGACTATGTGTTCCCTTTCTATTTTATAGGAATTGAGATTTTGTTAAAAAAATATCCTCCAATAGTTTGTTTAATTAGATTTTTAAATATAAACATCCTCTCTATTTTAAATTTCTCGCTAGCCAAACATAAAAAGCGAGAATGACTTTCTAGAAAATTGCTAGAATACAAAGATATAAAATAATTTTTATTCAAATAACTCTTCAAATAATATTTTTTAGAGAGTAAATTTTGAAAGGACTCTTTTATTACGATTGGACAAGATAGGCCTATGGATGATGCATGGGTCGATCGGTGACATGACTGTACATGCATGGGCCTAGCTGAAATAGGCCCACCCGGCCAGGTCGCAGCAGCAGAAGCCCAGAAGCCCCCGCATCTCGTCCGAATCTGATTTCTGATGTACGTTGGCCTGGACATCACTTTTTCTACTGATACGAAAGAGCAAAAAGAGGTTAGTTAGTTTTGTGTTTATATGGTGAGTGTAGGTGCGTGTTGTGGGTGTTTGCTTTTGTACTGTGTAATTAAAAAAATGTTTGTTTTTTCCACATATATTATTTATTTATTTATTTATAGCAACAACTTATCTGCCATCTACGACATGCGCATGCATGTTATTAACATTAGGCTTAGAACAACTGATGAGCTGTCATGCACTATTATCGTTCCTATTCCAATATCCAAAGCAAGGTAAACAAATGTAGAATTACATGGACATATACTAGCTCCCTTCATCTCAAAAATAAATGCTGTTGGAAACTTCGGTTTCCAGCGATTGAGACAAAGATGGACAACGAAGGCCTTCACCCGGCCTTGTGCCCTGGGCTAAGGTATGAGTAATGAAAAGTGGACCCTGGCTAGATTAGGGTTTCATAAATGTATCTCCCCTCCTTTGTATAGAGTTTGAGTCTCCCTTTTATAGGACACTGTTTGCTAGAGCTACTCTTTACATTTCAAACCCCTTGTTTTTTTCCAGTACATTCCCGGATATTCCTATGCTAATACAAGCCCCCTGGGGCCATTTGGGCATCCTCTTCCTCTACCGCCTTTGCCTGTTGGGCCATCGTCAACGACCCATCATCGGCCCACGGCCTAGTAATGCCACCGAGCGGGGGCTTTCCCTGGTTCCAAGGCCTCCGCCCGGAAGCCTTCGTCGGAGCTTCCCAACCTTCACTTCTGACGCCCAGGCCATGGCCTTCGCTCGTACCGCGGGAGCCTCCACCCCCGACCGCGTCCTGGTGCCTTCACCGTAGCTTCTCGGCCTTCGCTTCAGACGTCCGAGCCACGGCCTTCGCTGGTATCGCGAGAGCCTCCACCCCCGACCGCGTCCTGGTGTCTTCGCCGCAGCTTCCTGGCCTTCGCCTCACGCGATCGCCCGAGCAGAGGCCTCTGCTTCCTTTCCCTGCACACTGTTCGTAAAACTCGTTAGCCGTTAGTTCTTATTGCTGTTGCGAACTTTGTTCTCCACGACTCATAACTGTGTCCCCATAGTTCCCCCTTGAGGGCTTGGTCTGATGCTAGCGGGCCTTGCCCTCAAAACTTAGTCCTCAGGCTCTAAGGCGTGGAGGCTTCCTCCCTGGCAGGCCTTGCCCTCAAAACCTAGTCCTCAAGCTTTGAGGTGCAGAGGCTCTTATGCACGCAGAGACTTTTCCCCCTGGGTCACCTGGATAAGACCGCTGTGTTGGTGACGTGTCGCTATTTGATTCGTCGCGGTGGCTATGGAACCGACGTGTTTTTGAATGGACGTGACCGTTGGCCCCGGAAGTCGAAGCGACATGGCGGGGGCTATATAAGGGTCGGTAGGTGAAGGCTCCCCCCATCCCTATCTGAGCCATCGCTTTCGCTGCTATTGCTTTCTACACTGTTCCTTTGCGCCTAGTTTTCGCTTAGTTGGTGTTTGCCTTCGCTCCCTTTGGGCTGTTGCTGAGTCTTAGAAGTGGCTACGCCTATCAGTCCTCCTCCACACTAGGCTTCCTTCTTTGGGCCGTACTGTCTCCTTCTCGTTGTTAGGTCTAGTGGATGGTCTGCGTGGTTTGAGGAGTATACGATTGTTAGCGCGGAGGCGTTACAGCTTTAGGAGGATCTTTCTGGAGTTGAGGCCTTCGTTGCAGATTTGATAACCGCTGAGGTGGCAGGAGACATGGTTGGCTCATCCAGGACGTGGGATTTTGGACCTTCGCTTATGACGAAGGACATGATCGAGGAGTTATGGCAGTTGGGCTACTTTTGCTAATGTCGTGGTTTTTAGAGATTTTTTTCCTTTGCGGCCTTTGCTTCCTGGCGGCGCGCTTCCTTCGCCAAGTCTTGGAAGCATTCGAGGTACAACTACATCATCTTACCCCCAATGGTATTGTTACTCTGAGTAAGTTCTGTTTGGGCCTGCTTGTCTTATGGTGCGGAGCCCAACATTGGTACTTTCTGCGAGTACTACGAGCTCTAGCGCCAGCCTAAACGAGTTGGCGAAGGCCACATGGTGGTGCAGTATGGAAGCTGTGCTTTTATGCCGTGGAGGAACCAAAAAGGCGAGAAGTTGGAGATCTCCTTCGCTCAGAAGAACAAGTGGTCGAAGGATTGGATGCAATATTGGTTCTACGTGAGGACCGGTGGCATGACATCTACCAGCTCAGATGAGAAGAAGAATACCCGCTATTCGTTGGCTTCAGTGTTGATTCCAATGAGGCCTCTGAGTCAAAGGATCCCGGGTCTGGGGACTGATGAGGGTCGCGAAGCCTGTGACAAGGCTTTTGCTCTAGCCTGCTGGTACTCCGGAGGCCGTGATTTGGTTGAGGAGATGGTGGCGGCTAACTGCTGGCCCCTTGGTAGGAACAAGCCTACCATGATCATTGAGATGGTCAATCTGCCTATTTTTTGCGAAGGTGCTGGGGTTCCGTTTCCCCGCTTTGGTTTTGAGAAGGAGGGTCAAGCTGCTAAGAAATTGGTGAAGTCCACCGAGGCGGGGGCATGTGATATACTCGGTGAAATGTCTGACAGGGAGTATCTGGTGTGCCGAGCCATCACCAATACAATGTCGTGGCTCAACAGAGTTTTTGAGGAGTTTGGGGTCCACCACGAGGAACATGACATTCCTACGAAGGTGCACAAGTCCATAGAGGACAAGGCAAGGAAGGCCACCACCAAGAATGTGACTGCTGTGATGAAGGCGATCAAAAGAAAAGGGGTTGCTACGCCTAAGGTCATCACCAAAAGGTAGAAGACTGTGGCTGCTTCTATTGCCTCCTCCGCCGATGCATCCGCGGCCGCCTCCCCCAATGATGATGATGAGGTTGCTGAAAATATTGGCGAAGGCTCTAGCTCTGTTGCTACCGGAATGGGGGGGCGTTCTACTGCCTCTTTGGATCTTGGAGGCGATGACTTAGTTGACACCGCCCTCCAAGGAATGGGCGGTGGCCTTACCGCTGAACCCTCCGTCGTGGCGCCTATGCCCGTCGTTTTGGGTGACGAGTCTTCTGGCTCTGAGGGTGAAGGTGCTAGTAGTGGTGATGGTTCTCCATCGAGAGAAGGGGGCCCGCTAGTACTGACCTTCACCGTCCTGTGGCCGGTCTCATAGAGGTGTCCGAGGATGAGGCGGAGGCGAGTTCTCTAGTTGCTCCACTCCAAAGCGTGAGGTTTCAGGCCACAGATCATCATGCCAAGGGTGCCGGTGGCTCGAATACAGCCCCGAGCCCTTTGCATCTGGGTAAGTTGCCCCGAGCCCTTTGTTTTTCCTTGTTGTTTGTGTTTTTCTATTTTATCGGGACTTATTTTGATTTTTTTCAGGGGGTTTGATGAAAGCCCTCGGGGACACTGATGAGAACCCTGATGATCCTTTGGGTGTGGACCTTGCCCGGATTGGCTTGGGAGCACCTCCGAGGCCTCCGCTTGGGGGCATGACTCCTCGCCCATCAAGTCCGAGCCTGGATGGCGGTGAAGGTTGCTTTTTGCTTCTTGTTTTCCGTTTCTGCACTATATTTGATGTTGGTCTTGCTGATTTTTGGTTGCTGTTCTAGATGCCTCCGACAGCATAATATGTGGGTGGGCGGATGTACTTGAAGCTATTTACAATGATATAGGAGGTTGCCTTTCCTATATCTTTTGTTTTCTTGCTTTTTGTCTTACGTTTCTTATGCTTGATTTGTTGTTAGGCCGCCTTCGCCAACACTTGAAGATTGTTGACTACTTCAAGTTGCTACGGATGAGCTTGGAGCAGAAATGCGTGGTATGCTTCTTTTTTCATTTTCTTCTTTATTACTCTACTGCGCTTGTGACTGACGTTTGTCTTGACAAAGCCACTATCTTTCAGAGGCCATCGAGGAATGTAGCACGCGGGAGGTGGTTGACTGCAACCTGCCCATCGAGGCCTTGAATAAAGATGTGGAAACTCTTGAGGCTGAGAACACTCGGCTTGTAGGGGAGGTTGGTGGCCTCCGCACCGCCCATGCTGAGCTGGAGGAGCTACAGAAGAAGGTTGATTTGCTGAACAAGGAGGCTGATGGCGCGAAGGCTGCCGAGCAATTGGCTGCTGAGTGCACCCTGAAGGCTATTAAGATGGCCAGTAACCTTCGCAAGGAGGTGGATGCCAAGAGGGAGTCCGGTGCTGCCTTGAAGGCGTAAGTGGACATGCTATCTAAGCGCCTTGAAGACGCCAAATCTGTTGGACTGGCGGCAGCTGAGCTTTATATGGGTGCCCTTGAGCAATTTGGAGGCTCTACGTCACCGCTGTCCTCTAAGGCTTTGGCGTTCAACATCTTCTCTTGGATGAAGGCCAACTTTTTGAAGCTCCCTAACTTTGATAGCGATGCTGTCGACTTTGGAGCCTTGGCCTCTACCACCAACCTTTCAAAGATGCTAGCGCAGGACGGCTGCCCGCATGCCAAAGACGTGAAGTAAAGAGATCTCAAGGGCTCGGCCGATCTTGGAGCGACTTCGCGTGATATCAGAAGGTCGGTGCGACAGTTTATAAAGTTGTTTTGGGTGAAGTTTGGCCAGGTGGAGGCTCGCTCGATGGCGGAGGCGTGCCAAGCTAAGGTTAGTTTTTCCCTCGTAACTTATTGGTTTTCGCTTAAGTTTTTTGCTGCTTGCTTGCTATTTTTATGACTGTATTATTTTTGCTGGAGTTGCAGAAGAAGGAGGCTGCACGTGGTCCTGCTGGGGCGCGATCTTTGATGGCTATGGAGGCGCCGGCTCTGAAAGCTCCATCTCCTGCTACCGAGGTCCCGAAGTCCCGAGAGCCTACGCCTGCTCCTGCTGACCCGAAGGTGTAGTGTCTAAGTTTTAGTTAGTTTTCTAGGCTTGGTCGAAGGCGATGTGCTGTAGACGCCTATCCTTTTGTATATATATAGGTCTAAATTGTGAACTTGTCCTGCATAGGTCTCCTTCGCTGGGATTGTGCAGGACATGCCCCCTGTTACTATGAACCAAGACATAATTTATGTTAGTGGTGAACTATGGCAATATTGGCGGGAAGCTTTTCCCCGGCGTTCTGTTCATGACATGTTTGCTTTTGTGAAGTATGATATTGACAATGAATGTGCGGAGTTTACTAGGTCGCTAGCTCGGTGAGGACCTCAACCTTAGTTTTATACTAATTTGTTTGACTGGCCTTCACGCCTTTGTAGCTGTTACTTGGAAGGCCTTAATGCCTCTTCTTTTTTTTTTTTTTTGCCCTGTTATTGCCTTCGGGCTTTTGTACTATTGCGCTTCTAATGCGCTGTTGTTGTAATCATATATGCTTTTATAATGAACTTTTTCTTGGTTGTCTATCTGTGTGGTTCTTTTTATAAAGGATTCTTACTATGAGTTTTGGCTAGGCCGAAGGGTTACATTTTCTATGCCTTACTCTCTCTCTTGCCTCCGCTTCTCTCTTCTTTGGTCGACATTGAGTACGAGTCTAAGTTCTAGCGTAGAGAAACTGAGTTGTTGGTCTTTGACCTTGCACGCCTTGTAGAGGCTTCAGTGCTTGTCTTGTTGCTTTGGCCTCCGTCTTTGTGCTTGCTTGAAGTTGACAGGGAAGCTCTAGCACGTCACAGTGAAGAAATTGAAGTGCTCATATTCAATCTTGCTGATGTTGTGAAGGTTTTGGCACAATTTGAGCATTCATCGGAGGTGCTAGTTTTTATTCTTGATGCTTCTCTAGAGGCCATAGGGCAATTTGAGCAAGCAATGGAGGTCGAAGAAGCATTTCTTGGACATTGTCTCTCCTTGTGCCTGGATTGTTTTGTTTTTGCCTTCGGCTATGCTAGAGCAACTACGCTCTCATCGAACATGGTTGATGTCGGGTTGCGCCAGATGGTGTCTTCGGTTGCGGGGGGATGTTACGAGCCTTCATGCGATACCCTCCTGCAACCTCTGCCACTAACTATTTGTTGCCGGACTGTGGTCATTCAACGCCCTGTGGAGGCTGTACGACACCAAGTGGAGGATGCGTACAACCTCAACATGGCCTTTGCCGGGCTACGTGAGCTGCTAGATTTACAAGTCTTCGCACGATGCCTTCTGGTCTCTCGTTTCTAGGGAAACTACGACTTCCATTTTTCTTTGGGTTGGCTCTATAGTGCACTGGCTTTTGGTTGGTTTGGCTTCCCCCTGGCGCTCTTCTGGGGGTAGGGGTATGAAAATGCACTGACTGGGGCTATTGCTGTGGCAGGGCGCCAGATTTTATAGCCTACTACTTGTATGTTTTAATAAATCTTGGTGGTTGGCCGGTGTTTATTGCTTAGATACGTTTGTAAGTCATGATGAGCATCGGATTTTTTCTGTACCTAGCATATATTTTGGTCTTTATTCCTGTTGTACCTTAGCTATTAGTTCCTGATAGTTATCTAGAGCTTAAGGATGACAAGCCTTTTCCCAATGCCTACGGCGAAGGTAGGTCTTTGTCATGTTTGTTTTGGCCTTTTTTGGCCGTTTTAATAAATCCTTGATGCCTGAATGTGGACAGGGCTTTGTCGAGGTTACAGGCTAATTTAGCCATGGTGGTCATTCCATGCTTCAGAGCCTTCGTCTAAAGCATTGGAAGGTCCTCTTTGTCGTAATGTTGTTGTCGAATGTTGTGGCTCCGTTGCTAGTCCCCTTTCGACCTTCGCTTTTCATAGTATTCTTGGGGGGATTCCTCTTTATATTTTTAAAGGTTTTACATGGAACATGCCTCGTTAAAAGCCTCACCTCTGCTAGGAGCCCCCTTTGTGAAGAAAAGAGTGTAGGCCCTTTTGCATGAAATATAAAGAAAATGCGAAAACTAGGAGAAGCTTGGTGACCTTCGCTTATAGTTCCGTGAAGGCCACCCTTTTTACATTTAGATGTAGAACCTACACAAACTGTCGATGTTCCAAGAGTGAGTTGTTGTTTTGCCTTCACCGCTAGTCAGGTAGAATGACCCGGGTCTTCCAGTGGCCTTCGCCATGTATGGGCCTTCCCATTTTGGTTGAAGCTTTCAAACATTTTCAGCATTAGGTTTCCTTCTGAGGACTAGGTCTCCATCTTGTATGAGTTTTCTAATCACTTGGCTGTCTCTCCACTTTTTGGTTTGGTCTTGGTATTTTGTAATGTTTTCTACTGTTTCCAATCTTGTGGCTTCGATTGTTTCCTTAGAGTAGTCTTTATCTTCTGCCAGTGCTTGTTTTATGACGTGGAGGCTCTAGTGCCTGGCTTCTTCAGGCAGCATTGATTCTTTGCCATACAAGAGTTTGAACAGTATAAAGCCTATTGTTCTAGAGGTTGTAGTGTTATGGGACCACACTACCCTTGGTAGTTCCTCTACCCACTTGCCCTTGCGAAGGTTGAATAGAGTCTTTGCTATTGCTGAGAATATTACTCTATTAACTCTTTCCACTGCTGCGTTTGATTCTGGGTGGTAGACCGAGGCAAAGGCTACCTTGATACCTATACTCTTGTAGACTCCTTTGAAGTTGTCCAAGTTGAATTGCTTTCCATTGTCAACTGTTAGGGTTCTTGGTACTCCAAATCTACAAATTATGTTCTGCCAGAAGAACTTTTTTACTGTTTGTGATGTGATTGTTGCAAGTGGTTTGGCCTTAATCTATCTTGTGAAATATTCTATGGCTACTACTGCAAACTTGTTCCCCCCTTGTGATGGTGGTAGCGGCCCAACCAAGTCCATGCCCCATCTTTGCAGGGGCCAAGTGGGTGTGATGAGTTGTACAGTAGCTGAAGGTTTTGATTGGTGTGGGGAGGCGCTCTGACATGCTTGGCATGTCTTGACAATCTCTTCTACGTCTTTGATGTGCGTAGGCCAATAGAATCCTTGCCTGATGGCCTTCGTAGACAATGCCCTCAGACCAATGTGTGAGCCGCATAAACCTGAGTGGATTTCCTATAGAAGTTTTTTGCCTTCTATTGACAGTAGTTAATAACCATTATAAACAGTCAATATAACATGCATAAGGGCATAAATATAATCACCAACGAAGGTCTAGGGGTTTAAACTAACAAATTCCACGAGTTTTGGTGAATCTATATTTTCTGAAGGGTTTATTCAGAAAACCATCAAGGTGGACCTACATGTCAGATTTAATCGTGCTTATCTGTAGCAAAACAGACACCAGAAGACTCAAAAGGACTCCATGCTGATGCAGAGGGGCAGAGGCTGCTAGGTGGGGCTGGCCGGCCCCACCTGCAGGCCTCCCGACCCCCTAGGCCCACATGTCCACCCATCCTTTGAATGTCAGTTCTCCACCACCTCCTAGGTTGCAACTACGCCGTTCTTTAAGTCGGTTTGATCCAATGGCTCACGTTGGACGCTCCAGGCTATATATACCAGCCCCTGCCATCCCCCCAGGCATCATAACTCCAGTCATCAAGTCATTGAGAAGATAGAAACCCTAATCATCCTCAGAGCTCCACCAAATTCTAGGGCATAGCTAGTTAGGCTAGGTCTAGAAGGAGGAAAGCAGGCTTCGCTTGGATTCCCGATCTTGTCATGAGCGTGGTTCGGTATAATCTTTGTACCCTCTCTCTTTTGTACCTCCATTATTTTTATATGCTAGTTACAATTGTTATGACAGTATTAGTATTTATCTTATTCATACTCTTCGTTATAATGTTCAATGTCTACTTTGATTATATACTTAGTATAGCTAGTTTATCATTATGTTTATGCATTAGTTCGTATAGCGCTCACTCTAATGTACACAAGGTGGGTGGTCGACATTGTGTAAGCGTGGTGCTTATACGTTCTTTACTTGCAGATATACCCTATATTCTGGGTCATGTGGTAGATCACGGATGTGACACTCCCGTTGAGTCCGTTGTAGTCCACTCTCCTAATATAGGTGCAAGTAGGGTCTGGTTACGAAGGAAGAACAAGCTCTGTTCTTAATCTTCCTTACTAATATCCCTTATGTGTAGATATAAAGATAACCTTAGCCATGACTACTAGGTGTAATTGCACTAATCAATGTATACTTTGACTTGTAATTAAGAATGACTTAGGAATTATTCCTCTAATATTCTACCTGACCATGCTAATGCCATAGAAAGGAGTACTCTGAGTGATTTATCATTATTGATGATCAATACTTATCATATATATATATATATATATATATCTTATCCTATGACTTACCCCTGTTATGAGTAGAATATTGGTTATGGTTTACCTTTTCCATCAATAGTATAAGTTATCAATACATGTCCATACTAGACCTTCCTTGTGGTAAAAATATAAATACTGATACATGAAATACTTCTGGGTGAAGTGCTACAATGGTATAATTATTTGTGCGCTTGCAGATCCTTTTCATTCATATATTTATATATTCTTCCTAGTCATATAAATTAATAAAGAACTACTTAGTATTATTCTAGTAGTAATGCTATGTAGTACCAATAAGCATCTCTGGCATCATCACTAGGGATAACAACCTAGTAAAGTAATGTTAGGAGATATATGTTTATAACAGCTGGCTACTAAACAAGTGATAAGTTAATAAATATCAACACCTTCGCTCTGAGGTATGCACTTGAGCAGTGGTTGGACAACCCCTTTCTTGTATATTATTCCATCTATCAGTGTACAACTTCTTGCTCTTGCTGTCATTCTTGCTGTTCTCGCTTCATCATCTATGTGATGCACGTTGTTCAGGCAATCTATGATCATCTGCCTCCAGTCTTTAGACTCAGTAACTAAGACTGTTTTGAATGCCCTCGCTGTGACCTGCGTTGCCGGTGCTTGCAGCACTTGGTAAAAGGCTCCATTTGGTATGCGCAAGTTGTTTCCTGCTGCCTTTGTCAGCTCGTCCGCTTCTGCATTTTCTACTCTTGATATGTACTGCAGGATGAATCCCTAGAACCTCCGCTCAAGAGCCCTTACTGTGGCTAGGTATTTTACCAGTTCTGGTTCCCATGCCATATATTCTTTTTTGACTTGTCCTGCTATGACTTGGGAGTATGTTTTTGCTAATAATGTTTTTGCTCCGAGTGCCTTTGTCTTATTGAGGCCTAGTATGAGGCCTTCATATTCTGCTATATTGTTTGTTGCCTTGAATTCTATCCTTGTCGCATACTTCGTGTGGAGGCCAGATGGTGCTATCAAGACAGCAGAGGCCCCAACGCCTAGATGTTCCCAAGCCCCATCTCTATAGAGTGTCTAGATTTGGGGTTGAGGTTGCGGGGCCTGGTATGCTGAAGGTGTCTTATCTGCCATAAAATCTGCTAGCGCTTGTGATTTGATTGCTGTTCTTGATACATAGTTGAGTATAAACTGGGATAGCTCTGTTGCCCATTTCCCTATTCTTTCGGAGGCTTCTTTGTTGCTAAGTATGTCCTAGAGTGGTTGCGAAGAGGGTACTGTGATTTTGTGTGCCCAGAAATAGTGCTTTAAATTCCTTGAAGAGATCAACATTGCGTATGCTATTTTTTCTATCTCTATATAGTTCTACTTTGCTCCTGGCAGGGCTTCTGAAATGTAGTAGACCAGCCATTGAATGACCTTCGACTCTTCTTTTTTCTCTTGGACAAGCACCCCACTGACTGCATGGTCGGAGGCTGCAACATATAACAGCAATGGAGCCTTCGGATCCGACACAATCACCACGAGTCTAGTAGCCAAATAATTTATGAGTTGTTGGAAGGCCTTCAACTGTTCTGACCCCCATTCCACCTTATCTCCGCCTCTCAAAGCTTTGAAGAATGGGAGAATGCATTCTGCTGACTTTGAGATGAATCGGTTCAGCGCTGCTATTCTTCCAGTGAGTTTTTGGACTTCCTTTTTGGTTGATGGTTCCACCATTGAGATTATGGCCTTTGTTTTGTCTTGGTTGGCTCTTATGCCTTTGGGTCCTATGATGTACTCGAGCATTTTACCTCTGCTCACGCCGAAGACACACTTTTCTGGATTGAGTTTTAGCCCCACTTCTCTTAGATTGGCGAAGGTTTCCTTTAAATCTGCTATGTGATCTCCTTCATTCTTGCTCATCACCACAATATCATCAACATAAGCTATAATGTTTTTCTATAGCTGTGGGTCGAGGACCGCCTTCATCATTCTAACGAAGGTTGATCCTACGTTCTTTAATCCTTCGGGCATTCTTGTGTAACAATAAGTTTTGAAGGGGGTAGTGAAACTTGTCTTCTCTTCATCTTCTTTGTTGAGCCAGATCTGGTGATATCCTGAAAAGCAATCTAGGAGAGAGAAGCGTTTGCATCCTGCCGCCTTATCGACGGAGGTGTCTATTCTTGGCAGTGGAAACGGGTCTTTCTTGCATGCTTTGTTCGGATCTGTGAAGTCTATGCACATTCTCATCTTTCCATTTTTCTTCAGCACTAGTACTACATTTGCCAACCATTATGAGTACTTGACTTCTCTGATAACGTTTGCGTTTAACAACCTCTAAACTTCGGCTTTTGCGGCTAATATTCTCTCCTCTGACATTTTTCTTTGTCGCTGTTTCTTTGGCTTTATTCTGGGGTTAATGTTAAGGGAGTGTTGTATGATATCCCTGCTGACCCCTTTTAGGTCGGAGGCTAACCAAGCGAAGACATCTTTGTTCTTGGCTAAGGTTTCTATGAGTTCTGCTTCTTCTTCTTTCGACAGGTTGCCTCTGATCGTGACCTTTCTGTCTAGGACTGCATCTTCTAATGGGACTGTCTTTGTTTCTTCTTGATCCTTGAGGTATGTTTTTCCCTTCAGCATGTCCGGAGGCTCCGGTTAGTTGGTTTTGGTCGCTTTGACAGAGTTGATATTGCGCTGCGATTTATAGATGGCTCTTTCTAAGTTTCTTGCCTCCTTTTGACTGCCATGGACTGTAATGGTTCTGTGCAAGGCTGGCATTTTCATACACAGGTAGCCCATATGGATAGCTACATTGAACTTGTTTGCGAACCCTCTTCCAAAGATGGCGTTGTAGGGGTAGTAGAGATCTACTACGTCGAAGGTCACATATTCTATTCTTGCGTTTTCCTGACCTCCGAAGGAGACTGGTAGGGATATTTTTCCTAATGCATCGATCCTCTTTCCTCCAAAACCAATTAATGGCGAGTCCAAAGGTTGCAACTGACTCCTGCTTAGCTTCATCTGGTCAAAGGCATTGACAAAGATAATATCTACATAGCTTCCAGAGTCTATGAGAACCGTACTGATTTCCCATCCTGCAATGTTAGCCTTGATTACCATGGCGTCGGTATGAGGGTAGCTTTCTAGCTGCAAATCTTGTTCTAAGAAGGTGATTGGCGTCTTCAACCAATCTGTGTAGCGCACTGAGCCTTGAACTGTTATGTTGTTGATCAACCTAAGGTGTTCTTTTTTCTGTTCCTTTGTCTAGAACTCCATCGAAGAGCCTCCGATTATAGACAGTATCATGCCAATGGTGGGTAGGGGTGTGTGAGGGTTGAGTTGGTTTTCCCGGTTGGGTTCGTTCTTGGGTGTTGCCAGCTGTGTTGGTGGAGGCGGAGGCAATGCCTCTAGCTATCTATTGTGTACTTGGGATGGCTGGTTGGCCTCGGTGAATGTTATGTGCGAAGGCCTCAGGTTTATCTAGGTGAGGTTGGCTTCTGCCCGTTGGTTGCTAGTTAGCCCTTGTTGCTGAGTACTTTGTCTCCATGCGGGTAGGAAGTTTGGGTAGTAGGCAGCGGCTAAAGTGGATGGGTGAATTTGGGTGGAGTTTAGGCTTGGGTAGTATTACTGCTGAGATGCTGTGAAGGTATGGTTCACCTCTCTTGCGGGTTGTTGTGGTGGAGGATCCTTTCTTGGGTCTCCTTGGCATCTAGAAAATCCCTGATGATGTACCATTTGTTTTCTCCATGGAAGAAACAATACTGCCTTCACTGCCTTTGGTTTTGGTTTCTATTCCAGTTCCTGCCTTGGCTAATTCCCTTGCCTTCGGATTGTTTCTGAGGCGTGCTGTTTGGGCCAGCCTTCGTCGGTTGCTACCCCTGCTGGCTTTTTCCTTGTTGTTCTATGTTGAAGACTTGCTGGCATTGCCCTTGCAGTGGTTGCGGCTGGCCTTGGCTTCTGTTGCCCTTCTGAGCATTTCTGCTACTGCCCTAGAACTGCTTGCTCTGGTTTTGTTCTTCTAGCCTTCTACGAAGTTCATTGTCAGATCTACAATACTTCTCAAATTCGCTGTAAAGGTCTTTGATGGACCTTGGCTTTTCCCTGGCTAGATGAGCTGCAAAGGGTCCTATGTAAAGGCCTTTGATTGCTGCTTTGATAGCAACGTCCTCTAGGACATTGGGTGCTTTTGCTTTCATTTTCATGAATTTCTGGAAGTAGTCTTTTAAGGCTTCTCCTTGATTCTGCTTGCGATGAAATAGATCCATGGAAGTCAAGGATTCACATGTGAATCCCTTGAAATTTGCTAAAATCTTGTCGCAAAGGTCTTCCCATGAATAGACAGAACTTGGCTTCAGCATCGAATATCAGGCTAGCGCATCGCCTTCAGCTACGATGATGAAAGATTTGGCTAGCATCGCTTCATTTCCACCAGCGGAAGCTATTGCTACCTCAAAGCTCATGATGAATTGTTGTGGGTTTGATCTTCCATTGAATTTGGGCAAGGTGATGGGTTTTTAGGAGGGAGGCCAGGGTGAGCTCTAGATGCCTTCAGATAGTGGTGATTTGGAATCGATGGTTCTGTGGGTTTGCGACATAGTGTAGGGTGTGCCGAAGGTTGGTTGGGCTATAGTATGTGGCGGGGGTTGGGTTGGCTTTGATTTGTTGAATGGAGCTAGTTGGACGTGTTGAAGTTAGATTGCGAAGGCTGCATACTTTGTATCTCGGCCTGTAGGATGGCTAGCTGCTGCCTGAGCTGATGTTTGGGCTGCCCATTGATTTATGGCGAAGGTTGCTATGACCCTATCTCTTTCTTGCTGCATGCTCTGCAACTGAGCCTGTAGTTGTTGAAGCTCTTGTTCCAGAGTGGGATTTGGGGCTTGCTACTCCTCGGATGCTGGAGGCTGGCCTTCGACTGCGGACTCTTCTTCAACTTGATCTTTCGGGGCGCTAGCGTAGGTGCTGCGGGCACTACGCCTGGGTCATCCTCTCATCGAAGGCTCTGTGGAAATCCTAACGGAGGTTGCTCTCTTTCTTGCCATTGTGGGTCTTGCTTGGCCAACACGCGGTGGGCGCTAATGTTGGAAAGTTTGGTTTCTAGCGATTGAGACAAAGAAGGACAACGAAGGCCTTTGCCCAGCCTTGTGCCCTGGGCGAAGGTATGAGTAATGAAAGGTAGGCCCTGGCTAGATTAGGGTTTCATAAATGTATCTCCCCTCCTTTGTACAGAGTTTGAGTCCCCCTTTATAGGACACTGTTTGCTAGAGCTACTCTTTACATTTCCTACCCCTTGTCGGTTACAGTACATTCCCAGAATATTCCTATGCTAATACAAGCCCCCTGAGCAGTTTGGGCATCCTCTTCCTCTATCGCCTTTGCCTGTTGGGCCATCGTCGATGACCCATCATCGGCCCACGACCCAGCAATGCCGCTGAGTGGGGGCTTTCCCTGGTTCCAGGGCCTCCGCTCGGGAAGCCTTAGCCGAAGCTTACCGTCCTTCGCTTCTGACGCCCGAGCCATGGCCTTCGCTCGTACCACGGGAGCCTCCGCCCCCGACCGCGTCCTGGTGCCTTCGCCGCAGCTTCCAGGCCTTCGCTTCAGACGTCCGAGCCATGGCCTTCGCTCGTACCGCAAGAGCTTCTGCCTTCGACCGCGTCCTGGAGCCTTCGCCACAGCTTCCCGGCCTTTGCCTCACGCTATCGCCTGAGCGAAGGCCTCTGCTTCCTTTCCCTGCACACTATTCGTAAAACTCGGTAGCCATTAGTTCTTATTGTTGTTGCGAACTTTGTTCTTCGTGACTCATAACCGTGTCCCAACAAATGCAAATGTCTATGTGCATGCATAAGGCTAGTCTCAGTGGGAGTTTCACTAGAGTTTCACTTGCATTTAATAGCCTGCCACATATGCACTTTTGATGACATGGCAATATTTTAATGAAGAGAGAGAAGAATTGGGTTTCATAGGGATGAAACTCTCTTGGCACAGTTACCAACTCTCTGAATCTAGAATTAAATGTATATGAAACTATGGAATAAAACTTTCCATTGAGAGTGGGTGTTTCATCCAAGTTTCATTTCATTCTATGTGACATGGCAGTCTTGAAAACAACGAAATGAAACTCTCCACTGAGACTGGCCTAAGAGATGTACTCCCTCCGTCCCATAAAAAGAGTCGCTACGGGACTCGTGCTGGTCAAACTTTTTTTTAAGTTTGACTAGTAATACAACAACATTTTTTATTACCTCCGTCCTAGAAAGAACGTAAATCTCGCTTTTCGAGGTAAGATTAGTGTAGGTGTGAAATTACGTATTTACCCTTCCTCCATCATTCTTCCCACAAGTAGAAACTGAAAAATAATCATTGAATTCTAGAATGTTCTTCTCATGGATAGATAAAGTAGTGGTATTTTAATAGGTGGGTCATATTAGAAAAATTGATCTTATGTCTAAAATTACAATCTTTGTGAGAGATTTGAAATGCAGGATTCCATTTTGGGACGGAAAGAGTACTTAACATATAGTTAAATAGTCTATGTTTATATTAAAAAGAATAATAAAAATTCTTATCATATATAATTATTGATGACTTCTAGATAACAAAATCATATAATAAATGAAATTTTAGGTTTTACTGAATACATACTTATGCATTATATTTTCCACTTTACTGAACACATACTCAACTAGCAATAACAATTCGATGGTCATCAATAATTTATCATCACACAAAGCTTATTGAGTAGCACTATTATTACATATCGATTCTAGCTTTTTTTAGCGTGAATCACAGTACAGACGTAGACAAGTATACATGCATGTGAACAGACTCACTCTTATGAGCAAACACACATCCTAGCCACATCGCTATAAGCACCTCCAGAATACTCGTACCAAGACAATACGATTTCAAGATTCATGCATGAGTCACCACACGTGCCTCACAGCCGACAAACACAATCACCTACTATGGGAAGAATAGCATTGTTATTCATCAAAGAGTAGAATAAACCCAAGAAATTTAAATAGGAGCAGTCGCATCAACGACTATTCACTTAAAAAAACAAAACGAAAATGAGCTACGTTCAATTTGCATGTTTGAATCCCTTGAACCGGTCCCCCTCTACGTGCACATATAATTCCTGGCTCCGTCGCCGACAGAACCTGTGGAAATTTAACCTACTAGCCGTTTGCATAGGCTAACCGACAATGCAGAAAAGCTAGCAGTCACAAGGCGTATTAATTCAAGAAGACTGTCAAATGTAAAGCTCGACCTAAGCCAACAGGGCAGGGCATGGCATGGCATGTAGCTCTAAACAAGACGAGACAAAGACGCTACTACAGAGGTGGTGTGCAGATATGCATGTATACCGGCCGGCCTTGGACTGGGAGACATGGCGCACGCAGTGTCACGTGGGGCAGGTACGCGCAGGATAGTGAGATACTGTTGCCCAGGGAAGTATACAAGGGGAAAGGTGCAGAGGAGGGCTCTTCTTATCTCTCATATATATGAGGGACAAGGGGAAGACGATGGATGAAAACATGTACACAAAACACTGCATGCTGCGTGCGTTCACTGATCGATGACCGATGATCGGTAGATTAGATATCATATGCCTGCCTGCCTCTCGCACAGTTTACAGCACCCGTGATGCACGCTTATTAGCTTTGCATTGGTTAGCTAGCTAGCTAGCCTCGGAAGTCGTACAGTGTACGTATATGTGTGGCCGGACGTACGCCTACCTCTGTACTGTCGTCGTCGTTCATGACCGATGCAAAAATAACCACATGCGTCTGCACAGTGGATGTGTGTGGATTCCACTGGATTGTGAAATATATCCATAAAACCTAGCTAGCTTGAGATGCAAATTAACAGTCTATTTTTTTAATTGTAATTCAGTTTTTATTACCGTAATCCACGAGCTGATACTGAAAGGAAAGGGAGACGATGCGTGAAGTCTGGTCGATGCTCTAGCAGCTGCTAGGCATACATGCACTCAGATTCTTCAGTAGTTCTGGGATCCGTTCCGATCGCAGGGGAATGAAAAAGGAAGATGTCAATAATATGGTCATGATGTTTACAATCATCTCCTGGCAGAGATACTACACCCACACAGAACAGCACAGCTGCTGGTACTATACTGCTGGTAGGGATGATGGCAAAGCTCAGGTTTGAAGTGACGCTACGTCCAGCAGCAGCAGAGTGAAAGACTCGGCTGTGTTTAGTTCGTGAATTTTGGAAACTTTGCTATCGTAGCACTTTCGTTTTTATTTAGTAATTAGTGTTCAATCATGGACTAATTAGGATCAAAATGTTCGTCTCGCAATTTTCAACCAAACTGTGCAATTAGAATTTTTTACATCTACGTTTAATGTTTCCATACACGTATAGCAAATTCGATGTGATATGCATACTGTATGCATGCTCGTCTAGTGTTGTGTCTATTATGTCACGGCTTGCACAGCAGCAGCAGCAGTATTGTAGTTGCAGCGCTTGATCGCCCACTCCACTTTAGCGCCCATCACATTGGATCGAATATTTAATTACGAAACTAAATACATAGGTTGAGACTAATTTATAAGATGATTTTTAGCCTAATTAGTCCATGATTTAATAATTAATAATGAATTAATTAGGCTTAATAAATTCGTCTTGTGAATTTCTAATAACCCGTGTAATTTATTTTACTATTACCATCAAATACTTGATATGATATCTCAACGTGACACTCTTAAACACTTTAGTCTCTCAATTTAAACACGACGCGGCCCAGGAAAGCACACCGTGGCTGTGCGACCTTCCGATCGAATCGATGCCATCCTTTTTGTGAGCTAGCTTCTGACAGCATTCGTGCGTACTCCTACTCCTTTTCTATACCATCTCGATCGATCCATCGATTGATCGATCATCTCAGTTTGTACTATTATTAGGCATGTATCTACAGTGACTTCAATCATATCATATCATATCATATCATATCATATCATATCATATCATATATGTAGCAACCTGGGTTTTTGGAGAAGCAAAAAATACGAACTTTTTAAAAAAAATTCTGCAACGTGTGAAGCATGTAGATGCTAGGTCAAACAAAGAACAATTTTGTTGCATACATATAGTGTTGCTTGTAGGAGCTTGCCAGAGTTCCTTATTTGGTTTAGGGTTTTGTGTTGGAGAGCACAAGTCCGTAGCGAGTCCTTTTGACTCCTTCTGGAATCTCTCATGAACCCCTTGACCTAAATTCTATAATCAACCAACTATCTTTATCAACTCAATGCCCGTGAATTGCCAACCCTTGACATGGACCCCACTACCCCTAGTTGACCTCTAGTGGACCCCACTAGGAGGTGTACAAGTTGGCGACACATGTATACAGTATAGGAGCCTTGGTTTATTTAGAAAATAGGAAATAGAAATAGAAAAAAGAAAGGAAATGGAAGAGGAAATAGGAAAGTAAATCTGGCCCAAGCACATGACCAGCCAGCCCAAGATGCGCGACCGACCCAACCCTCCTCCTGGCCCCGCACGTGCCTTCGGCCCAGACGAAGCACAGCAACCTGCTCGGCTTGCCTCCCCGAGCTGGCCCAGCTCGCGCGCCATCCTCTTCTCCTAGCCGCATGGCCCAACTGTCAACCGGCCAGCCCAGCATGGCCATAAGCTCAGTAGCGCTCGCAGGCCTCCCACGTAGCCGGCCCACGTCGCCCCCGCTCCACGACACACCAAGGCCGCCGCCGCACTGCGTCATCCCCCTCGCGCCGCTGACAGCGGAGCCCACCTGTCATCCCTTCCCATGGTCCCCTTCCCCTCTCTGTTTTGGCAAAGCAGAGCACCGCCACGACAAGGATCCTCGCTTACGACGCGTCCTTCTAGATCGGACTAGGGCTAGGACATGGTGGGACGTTGGCGGCTGCAGTGAACCTCGTATCTCGAGCCCCAGCCTCAGCCCCCACCTCCTATTTATTGCGTTGCACGACAGGGGGCCATCAGCCAATAGAAAGGCTGAGCGCTCTCGATCAGGGCACGGATCAAGGGCCTAATTGGCCGTTGGTGGAGATCATCCTAACACATGTCTGCTGGTGCCTGTGGAGCTTCATTTGTCGGGCCTGTTCGCTGGTTGGTGCTGGTGCTGGTTTGGGCTGCCTGGTGCTGGTTTTTTATGAGAGGAAAATACTATTGGCTGGCTGGTTTGGGCTGGCTGAAACCAACAAGCGAACAGGCTGAAACTTTACTTCCTATTCAAATGAAGTTAGCCGAAGTTGTATTATATGTTTACTGTTTTGCAAGTTGCTCAGTTTTTTTTTTGCTAAGTTTCACTCAGTGCACTTTGTTTCCATGAATACTGTACGTGTACGTACTCTATGTTTCTCTGTTCTGGCCAACTCTATTTTGATCTTTAATATATAGATATTGTACTGTATATCTTACGGATCTTGCGAATTTTATATACAAGTTTATTGTATCCGCGGAACATTTGCCTGTGCCGTGACAAGTCATAAGTCCGTTAATAAACTTTACGCTAAGCGAGGCGGGTTAGCGGCCGGCCGCCGACGAGCCCGCCTGCAAGTTGAATTATGCAGTTTTTGCGGTCGACTGCGCTGCGCCGTCTTTATTTTTCGGACTGCTCAAAGGCTGACGATGTACAGTGTATCCCCGTACTCTGTAGCCTGGAGCCCTGGATTCTGGACTACTACAGTCTGAGATCTCTCTCTCTTTTATTTTTTTGGACAACACAGTCTGAGATGTCTTGATTGACCATGTTATTCTGCTTCAGCTCTGCTCTACTAGGTCTACGCCACGTTTACCGGTTCCTCTTGCAAACAAGAACAGCTCACCTCCTGATTTTCTCAACCGGTAAAGCTCAAGAGTGCCACGTCGAGGTGTTATATAGAAGTTTTTATAGTAATAATAAAATAAATTACAGAAGTCCTTAATACTCCATGAGACAAATTTATTAAGCCTAATCAATCCGTTATTAGCATATATTACTGTAGTACAACATTGTCAAATCATAAACTAACTAGGTTTTAAAAAAAATCGTTTCACAAATTAGTCGTAATCTGTGTAATTGTGTCAAACGTCCGATGGGATAGGAACTAAACTCTAGGTGAAGGAGCTAATCAAGGCCGCCTTAGTACTAGTCTTTAGGCTAATACTACCACTCTCATTTCTCCGACACAAAAGACCGTTACAAGTTGTAGGTTTCATTGTGTACTCTTTCTGACAGTACCATGTCAGCTAAACACGGTACACAATTTTCTGACAGTAGTATCTAAATGTTTGTATGTTAATTTTCTAATATGATGAAGACTATGGGCCAGATTTTATTATGATAAAAACTCATTTCCCCCTATGTTGATATGTTAAACAAACGCTGGACCCCATTGCCTGCCTAGCTGAGCTGACTATAGCTTGTTGATCAGCGGCAAAGCATCGACCTTTTGGAGAGATTCTACAAGTACTAGTAGCCTTTTAGGTACGGTGAGCATTTGACTTTCACAGTCACGGATCCGTGACCGTGAGAGGCTCGAGGGCCAAGAATCCAGGAATCCGTGTCTATACGACTACTGTACGAAACGAAAGTGCCATGAAAAAAAAGCGACTCGGATTTCCAGGGGCACTCGTACTCAACGCTGGTGCTTTTCCTCTTGTCACAACACGTCTTCCAGAAAATAAACACACTTTGCTCCAGACGACATTGATTCTAGCAGCTGCGTGTCAGCAAGCTAGTGCCTCTGTCCGTTCGATCCTGAATCTTTTTTGCGCACAAAATGGTGGTGTAGCTTTCATGCAGCTTTATGTAGACAATTTTTTGAAAAAAAAACAACGGGTCGGATACATAGGGTAATAACTACTTCCCCGGTCCATTTTATCTGGCATAAGTTAGAATGACACGGTCTCTTAGATTACACTTTGACCATTCATTTGCTTTATATTATATTATATTATATTATATTATATTATATTATATTATATTATACTATACTATACTATACTATACTATACTATACTATACTATATTATATTATATTATAAACTTAGAATCATGGTATAATTCCCTACTATTCTAATCATATAAAGTTTATTATAATAGTTAAAAGTTATTAGCCTAATTATTGCTCAAAGCTTTTAAAGTTTGAATCTTGATATGCGTTTGCGCCAAATAAAATGGACATGAGGGAGTACTTACAGTACGATGTACTACCTATGTCCCTAAATATCTGTCGTTTTCGCTTTCCCGACAAACAACTTTGATTAAATATGTATTAAAAACATTAATAATTATAGTAAATAATGAAAGATCTTTGAATCTAGTTTTTTAATAAATTTATTTGGAGATACAAATGTTGTACGTATTTTCTACAAATCGAGTCAAACTTGCGGCACACACACCAACAACGATAGTTATTTAGGGACGGAGGGTGTATGTGTTAGAGAATGTTATTAGGATCAATATGATTTTTTTATTTTATCTCTAGAATTATAATAGCCCATCAATCTGTACTACAATGCGGTTAAAAATCTTATATGCCACTTTTTCATTGGCACGGCAGGGTTGTTAATTTCGGTATTGCAAAAATTTTGGCCACCACTGAACTTACCAAATTTCACGAAATTCGGCCGAAATTTCACCGATTTTTTTAAAGAATAGCACATGAAGTATGCTTTTCCTAAAAAAATAGAACTAAACAAATATTAGTATGATTTATGACTACACATCCATTGAATAGAAGAATATGCAATGTGAACAATAGAAAATATGAGTCTATATTTACATAGCACATGTATTCACTACCGGACTCCTTGAGTTTGCCGAGTGCCCGAAACACTCGGCAAAAGACATAAAACACTCGGCGAACAGCACTCACCAAAAACAGTGACGGCAAAGCCAACTTTGCCGAGTGTCTTTTATCGGGCACTCGGCAAAGTCTTTGCTGAGTGCCCGACACTCGGCAAAGTTGAAACCGAAAAAAACCCGAAAAAATGGGAATTTTTACCCAAAAAAAATGGATTTTTTTTATCGATGGAGGCCCCCACCAGTCAGCGCCCACCCATCTCCGATATTTTTCGCGTGAATTTCATGGCTACGCGCCCGACGCGATTCGAACCCGAGACCTCCTCACAAGACGTATTCTCCTCTCTACTACACCACACTCACACTCTCACTTGTGTCTGCGGATTCTGCTTTTAGTTCCCAATATATTATACTAAACCAAGTGTAAATGGCATGTTTGAGGCCCTAAAGGAATTCAAATAAAAAAGTTGTAAACTACAAAGTTTTATAATTTTTCGAGATCTACACTTTTAGTTTAGGAAGTTTTTCCATCCGAGGTCGTTTACAAAATTTGAATTTTAAAATTTTGAAATTCAAACATAGTTTTGCATGACAAGATGTTTTCAAATCAAAAAGTTGTAAATTACAAAGTTTCATAATTTTTCAAGATCTACACTTTTAGTTTAGGAAGTTTTTCCATCCGAGGTCGTTTACAAAATTTGAATTTTAAAATTTTGAAATTCAAACATAGTTTTACATGACAAGATGTTTTCAAATCAAAAAGTTGTAAATTACAAAGTTTCATAATTTTTCAAGATCTACACTTTTAGTTTAGGAAGTTTTTCCATCCGAGGTCGTTTACAAAATTTGAATTTTAAAATTTTGAAATTCAAACACAGTTTTGCATGACAAGATGTTTTCAAATCAAAAAGTTGTCAATTACAATGTTTCATAACTTTTCAAGATCTACAGAGTTTATTTTGGTTGTTTTTTCATCCGAGGTCGTTTGTAAAGTTCGAATTTTAAAATTTTGAAATTCAAACGCAGTTTTGCATGACAAGATGTTTTCAAATCAAAAAGTTGCCAATTACAAAGTTTCATAACTTTTGGAGATCTACAAAGTTTATTTTGGTTGTTTGGTCATCTGTTCATCCGACATGGTCGTTCTAACATTGTTCACAAATCTTAAATATCTCTCTTGTAGTTTCATAAACTACAAGAGAGATACGTTAGATTTGTGAACAAATTTATTTTCACTTTGTCGTATGAAGAAAAGACCAAAACAAACATTGTACATCTTGATGAGTTATACAACTTTGTAGTTGAAAACTTTTTCATTTGAATTAATTTACTGCTTCAAAATATGCTTTGAAATTTTCTTGGCCGAGTGTAAAAAAAATAACACTCGACAAAGAAGCTCTTTGCCGAGTGTCAAAAAAAAACACTCGGCAAAGAAGCTCTTTGCCGAGTGTTAAAAAAAACACTCGGCAAATAGCCTCTTTGCCCAGTGTAAAAAAAACACTCGGCAAAGGCGTTTTTGCCGAGTGCCCGAAAAACAACACTCGGCAAACCATCCAGCACTCGGCAAAGAGCCGGTCTCCGGTAGTGATTAGTGTATTATAAAATTTCGGTTTTTTATTTCTGCCACCACCAAAATTACCGAAATTCGTAAAATTTCACCGAAATTTTGAACCCTAATTGGCGGTACACAGAGAGTCGCTGCCGTAATAAAGTTCAGTGTACGTGTGTGTGTTTATCACTAATATATGCATGCATATTGGATATACATATTGTGACATATGCTATTATCTATATATGTTTCTTTGAAATTCAACATTGGTATAAAAATTCGGTAATTTAGAAAACATATATAGTATACATCATGGCTATTTAATTCTTTTCCATAAAACTTATATTGGCAGTTTAGGCGTAGTGTTTAGATGTTTATATTTTATAACAACTAATGTGATAACTTAGATGCAAATAGAAGGGCTACTTTATGTTATGTTTCATATCAGCACATGTAGGTAATTTAAAAGAGTTAGGTGCTACTTTAAATTATCTTTCATAATGGCAAAAGTTATTAGTTCAGATGTAGAATTGAGGGTAATTCATGTTTTTTTCTAATGGTCTAAGTGAGTATTTTTTAGTCATCCAAATTAATTACTATAAGTTTATGAGTGTTATGAGAATTTCTAAGATTTATTTTTTTCTAACACATCTTGTGGAGATTAATGTGGAGTATAGTATTTGTTGAGTTTTTTCTAGTTAATAATATTAAGATATGTGTTGCCATGATTTGCATTGCATGGTCAAGGCTGACCTCGCTATCGCCGCTTGTAGTTGGTGTCGATTTGGCCATTTGCAGCATGGGCCACACATAGCCTTCTCCCATTTTTTTTTTATCTATGTGTAGCGACGTTTCCTTCTCTCATTTTTTTTATCTATGGGGAGTCGCTACGAAGAGGCTCATCGGCAGTCGCTATGGAGAGGATTATTGGTCCGTTGCAACTGCCCGAGACTGAGGATGTCATTGGCGATGCTCAGGGGTGGATCCCAATAGAGTGCTAAGGGAGGAGGTAAGGGGGCTCAGGCCCCCTGCATGATGGAGAGCACCATGGCTAGAGGAAGAAGAGTAAGATGGAGATACGCCTATGCCCACCGACCACCCATTTCATCCCATTGCTAACCATCTTACATAGTATTCGTCAACTATATAAAAAATGCTTGTATCGTTATTGTATCCAAAGCATCTAAATTAAAGTCTTTCTCTTCCACTTCAGGATGAACACGCGCGACACTCATGCTATGATCATCGTGAGGTGGACGTTAAGTATATTGTATGAATTTGGCTATTTTAGTACAATATGATTTGTCTCCCCTTATTATCACTAAGATTGTCTAAGATCCAAAATAAATTTATGCTTTATTTAATATGTATCATTGTGGTTGCAGCATATATGTCATTCATCCTCAAACGAAATGTATCACCGCTATGTTTTTCCTAAAAAGAACGCGTGGGGGTGGTTGTCCATGCGATCTCAGGTCTCATTGGCCTGTAGGGATGCGAACAGGGCAGATGGTGCTCCGTCTAGCGTGTCGGGTGTGACAGCGTTGGACTGGCGTTTGCCCTCGTCAAGGACACAACCAAGGGCAAGGGAGGAATTGGCTGGGGCTTTGGGCCGGGAGTCGGAGCTTACTGGCGGCTTGCTGGAGCAAGCAAATTTTGTGATGTTGGGAGGGTCATGGCTTTGGCGAGGTGCTGCTGTTTGGCCCTGCATCTTTGTCGCCCTCCTAGGGTCCAAGGTGCACGCCTCTGTTCACGGTACTCAACTTGGAATCCATCTTTTTTTATCAGACACAAAAAATGTGTCAGTGTGTGAACAACTTAGCTAGCTATATGTACTTGACAATTTGGACACAACACAATGCAAGAAACTTGCATGGTGGGCAATAATTCAGTAATCATCCAATCTGGTTGGCTAGTATACAGTAATTCAGTAATTATCAATCCAATAGATCGAGCACCAGTGAACCGATAAGCCTCTCCATCGACCACCCTGTCCGGGATCGGGCCGTGGCCCTCCCACTCACCCAGCCGGTGGCTCTCATGAACAACATGTGAGAATGTCCTTCCAGGTCCGGCCCAGGAACGTCTTCTAGCGATTGAGAGGCTTATCTGTCGTCGCTATGGAGAGGCTTATTGGTCCGTGCGATTGCCCTAAGATACAAAGGTTGGGGATGTCAGGGGTGGATCCCAATATAGAGTGCTAAGGGAGGAGGTGAGGGGGCTCATGCCCCCTACTTGCTAGAGAGCACCAGCACCATGGCTAGAGGAAGAAGGGTAAGATGGAGATACCACATGCCCACCTACCACCCACTTCATCCCATCGCTAACCATCTTACATTGTATTCGTAAACTATATATAAAATGTATGTATTGTTATTGTGTCAAAGGCTCTAAATTAAAATCATCTCTTTCACTCCAGGCTTAACAGGCCCAACATTCATGCTATGATCGCGAGGTGGACTTTAAGTATATGGTATAGATATCTGGCTATTATAGTACAATAGGGTTTGCCTTCCCAATATTATAACTAAGACTAGGTAGCGTGACCGTGCGTTGCTATGGGATAGCTAACATTTTATACTAAAAACACACGGATCGCACGATAAGATAACAATACTATAAAAATTAAATATTAATGTTAAAGTGACATTTAATCCAAAAAACAAAGTGTGTGAAATTAACACAAGTCACGGAGAGCGCGGCGTCGCAGGCTCACAAACTCTACTTTATAGATCTTTTCCGTGATGTGGCTAAGATAATGTTTTATATTGGTCGGAAGAAATCTTCGATATCCATTTCTTTCGTGCGCCAATAATTATCAAAGTTGAATATCCGGACTCAGATACGGATAGATCTAAACCCTCTAAACGAATTCGGTCTCAGATACGGTCGAAAAATATTCATACCGTTTTCACCCCTACTCATAATAATGCCTAAATAAATGGATTACAAATTACATCCACCAAGGTTCATATGCAATAGATAAATTACATCCGCAAGGTCCATAGCTCCAGCAAGTTAGAAAATAATAATAAAAAATCCAGAATTGAAAATTGAATTGTCTTAAGAACTAAAACAAACTAAAGCAGTTTTGCTGAGCCGCTAGTGGTCGTGCTTGTCTAAAATTAAACTACGTGCTGATCAACAGTATTGGACAAAATGGTCTATTTAAATGGCCACATGATACACCGTATGTTTGAACAAACTGTATGAGTTTGATAGCTACTGCTCCAAGGCCCTGCAAATGGTAATATGTCAAAGAAAGTTAACCTTTCAAACTAACAAATATGCATTAAGGTAGCGTGCCCGCGCATTGCTACGGGACAGCTAAACTTTTATACTAAAAATACATGGATCGCACGATAAGATAACAATACTGTAAAATTAAATACCGACATTAAAGTGATATTTAATCTAAAAGGCAAAGTTCGTGAAATTAACACAGTCACGGAGCGCGGCATCGCAAGCTCACAAATTCTACTGCATAGACTTTTCTGTGATGCGACTAAGATAATGTTTTATATCGGCAGAAAGAAATCTCCGATATCTATTTCTTTCATACGTCAATAAATCCACGAATAAGTTCTGCCGCATCTTCATACCATCATGTACACAAGTTCAAGCATATATATAAATATTAATTTCTGTCACATGGGTAATACTGCGTGTCTTGAAAAATCTCTTATAATACCTTAAGTATACTCACCGTATAAATATGTGTGGCTTTAGAACTATTTCACGCAGACATATCCTGTAGAATAAGGTATCCACTTGAGTGTCTATGGCAAGACTCACCATCAGCAATATATAGAAATTGTTAAATCATATGTATTATTATTGCAAGCGACGGATAAAAGTAAATTAGAGGTTATCATAATTGTACATTTGATTCTTCCTAGTTTTTTAAGATGATGATGTCCAAGGTAAACTTTAAAATATATCATTTTCATGCATTGTGTCTGGGTACAAGCTAATTCATTATAAAATAATAATTGAAATTTTCTCTCTTAGTTTGAAATTATAAGATATTTTGGTTTTTCTAGATATATTGTTTTAATTATGTATATCTAAGCATATAAAAAAAGTTATGTATCTAGAAAAGCCAAAGCGTGATATAAGTTGGAATTGAGAAAGTAATTTTTCGTAGATTCATTGGTCCACTCTGAATTAGTTAGAAACACTTTCACAAGGAGAAATTATCTGCTCAGAAGCCACAAATTCAAGTTTTGCCCCCTTATAACACAAAGGTTTTTAAATTTGCTTCACAAAGTCAATCGTCAACTCTTCATTGAGGCGCGATGGATGTCAGTTTTACTACCTCCCAAGCACCATCCAGTTCCAGCCAACCTTTAAACGTCTAAAGTTTTCAACACCATGTAAGCATCATTCCATGCTCGATTTCAACTAAGGATGGCAACGGGTCGGGTTCGGATCGGGTGGAGTCTTCGTGCACCCAAAACCGAAACCCGAAATCGAAACCCGAATCCGCTCCGAAAACCGATTCGGGTGGAAATCCATCACCAAAACCAAACCCGCGGATACCCGAAACCCGAACGGATACCCGAAACCCGAATGGATACCCGAAACCCGCGGATATATATACACATATTCACATGTATAAACAAGAGGCAACAAATAATAAATATTTTCATGAGTCAACTTTAAATAAATTTAATAATCTAAGGAAACAAATTATTATTAGTATATTATAAAACATGAGTTTTTATTCTAAATGATTTATTTCGGATATCCATTGGATATCCACGGGTGGAAAACCAAACCCGAAACCGAACCCGAAAACCGTGGGTGAAAAATCATCCCCAAATCCGAACCCGCAGAACCCGAAACCCGCGGATATCCGCCCCAAACCCGATCCGTTGCCATCCTTGATTTCAACAAGATCTGCTTCTAAACCATCCTCTCCAAACTATACAAACTCCCCGTTGCATGATCCCAGGACCTCACTGCTCCGTGCAAGTAGTTTGGGCACAAAGAAACCATCTGCTCATCATCCAGCCTTGGAAGTAGCATGTAATTCTGAAATCATGACACATATCAGATTCTTGAAACATGTCTACAGAGAACCAAGGCATGAAGGGTTGTGATTGGTAAAGAATGGAGAGATAATATATGTAGTTGGATAAAAAATTGTTCTGTAGAAACTATCCATTAGGACCATGATTTCTATATGTAGTGTCTATGGAAATTAATAGGTCTAGCATTGTGACTGTCCTAATACATTATAGAAACACCAGAATACCTATTTTTTCACAAGTAGAAGTACAAGATTGGGAAGCAAATTGTCAAGCTTATTTGGCTAATCTATGAGCATCTTGTTTAAATATTCGTCAATAAATCATGGAAAGATAATGTCCAATTAATCAAAATGTACAAGTCAGAGCATGGGCGAGGGAGGGCGCGAGGGCGGAGGCCGGTGCGAGCGAGGGCGAGCTAAGCTGGCGAGGGTGGGCGCTATGGCGAGGCCACATGATTTATAGCAGAGGATTGATAGCAGTCTCTCTCTTTCCTTTTGTCTTAATTTTCTTTTCTTCTGTGTTAATTATCTTTCCTTTTGCTCGTTGCCATGTATGCTGGTGCATGCAAACATGCAATGTGTATATGGATAGCATAATAATTTTCTACTTCCTATTTTGCAAACATGCAATATTCAATCAAGTAGACAAATCGCGGGCTTTCCTTTTCTCGCTCGCTCCTTTCCTTTTCTCGCTCGCCCGTTGGACAGCCTGGGAGGTGGGATCGATCGCATGGGGTGGCATATGGACGAACCAAGGCAATTGTCGCACCAAAACGATGTCCACACTTTGTTCTTTTTAGTTGTAGGAGATTGTGTAAGATCCAAGACAAGTTTATGCTTTATTTAATATGTGCCATTGCAATTTCAGCATATATATTATTATTCATCCTCAAACAAAATGTATCACCGCTATGTTTTCCTAAAAAGAATACATCTTTTTCATGTTAGACACAAAAATGTGGCAGTGTGTGAACAACTTAGGCCCCTTTTGGATTTGTTATCTGCTAATAGTTAGCTGGCTAATAGCTCATATCTAATATTATCTAGCTACCTATTAGCTACTGCATCCCTCCTATAATATAGTGCATTCTAAAAATTTTAAGACAATTTAAGAGAACACTTAAATGACACATGTACCCATGCATTACATCCAGTTAAAGAGTTTCTCCTCAAATTATGGTTTCCTTTTTAACAAACTTTATCAAATCTAGGCATCGTTATTACATATATAGAATGCACTATATTCTGATACAAATTTTAGAAGTCACGATGCACTATATTTCAGAACGGAGGGAGTATCTCTTAGTTGGAGGGTGTTTGGATGCACAGCTAATGAAAAATGCTACTAAGATAACTATTAGCTGCTATTATCTGATTTGATTCAACTAGAGTGAGATAGTTACAATTTAGAGATTCAGCTCACAATTAGCTATTTTATTAACTGCAACTTGTTTTGGATCCAACAGACATAAATATTCTCATATAGCTTTTATCTATAGGGATCGAAACAGGTCCTTGGCCTACTATATCTACTTGACACTTTGGACACAACACAATGCAAGAAACTTGCGTGGTGGGCAGTAATTCAGTAATCGTCCAATCAGGGGGGTCGGGGACCAGGCACCACAAGCTGCATGGCGCCTGATGTGGTCGCGGATAAGAGACGAACGGCGCCGGAGGATACACATAGATGCACTACTGAGAGTCTTCACGGTAGCAGTAGTAGCAGACTAGCAGAGAAGAATATAGTAGCAAAAGGCCAGCGGGGCAAATGCGATGCAGCAATCAGCATGAACAGCTGCTGCAAGCATGCTATATGTGAGCTACGAAACAAGGTCGACATAGCTCGCATGCATCCAGCAGCAACATCGATCAGAATCAGACGATCACGGCGGCAAGCTCATCACGGGCTCTTGTTTGCTGGCGCGGTGGCGCTTGACAGGACGCGTCCGACACGATGCACGCTGTAGTGGATCACTAGTGAAAATTCTGAATGTTACATGCTGCCAGCAGCTTCAGTATGGTAGTGACTGGAGATGAGTGGCAGAGCGACTGCAGTGCAGCAGACATGCGTAGGGACGGTAAGGCTGCGCGCCGCCGTCCAGTAGCTCCGGCCGGGCGGCAGCGTGGCAACGGGCAAATGTGAGGTGTCGTGTAGCTAGCCATTCACGTGACTCTCGCTAGGCTAGCCTCAGTGCACCAGTGGTCCGAATCCGAGTGTATGGCCCATGCCATGCATGCACGAGAAAGCGTTCTCCGGCTCCAGAAAACACTAAACTACAGTGTGTCTGTGTCACTGTGTGCGACTGTGTGCGTGATCTGCTTTTGAAACCATTCGATCCGTGCATGCATGCCTGCCTGCCTGTGGACGGTGTATGTAATAGACGCATTGGACAACTGCCGGATGAAGCAAACCAAAAGGACTGGATCTACTAAACTACAGTGGATTTTGAGTTGCCATCTATAAGCCACCAAACTCATCACAGTTTGACTAATTAAGTTTTTAGAAATAATCTATAGTATTTGCGATATCAAATGAACATCTACCTTATGAAATGTATATTCATAGTTTAGCTATTTGATTTGAGGTTGCAAATGTGAATACATTTTTTTTATAGACAAAGGATGTGTTTGGCAGGTTCTAGATTCCTGTACAAACGTTTTGACTCCAGATTCCTTTCTGAAACGTTTCTCCGATGAATCATAATCACTTTGTGGAATTGTTTGCCTAGCTCCCTAGATTATCGAAACTAGAACTATATTACTACAATCATGAGAAACTATGTTTTGTGGTGTTTGGCAGCAATTCTAGTGATTCCACTGAGAATTTAAAACGTTTATCGCTGCCAAACTTAAGGTAGTTGATCTAGAACAAACCTAAATCCATTATATGAGAGAGAGAGATAGAGAGAGAGAACTTTGATGTTTTCAAAAGTGCCACGTCATCTAAAGTAATTTGTTATTATGATATGTAAATGAAACAACATCCCTCATCAATACATAAGCATTTCATTTTGTTGTTCAGTGCAAGGGCGAGAACCTAGCCACGGTAATTAAAATGAAACCTCATGGATGGATACGTACGTGCCGATAAATGTGCACATGGACCATGCATGCTTGCATCGATGCATGCGCGGGCGCGTACATACAAGAATCTGACGACGGGCCGGGGACGATTGATCGATGATGCATGAGATGAGATAGGAACGTGACGCGGGTGTCATTTTCCGTTACGCCATCATCTCGGACAGAATGCCGGTTATTGCGGCGAGACAAGCGGTAACAGCTGAAGCTTGCATTTGCAATTGGGGCTACACAATCATGCATGGAGACGACCAGGCCAGCTGAGCCCGTACAGTGTACCAGCTGGTTGGCGGTATTCCATGCATTTCGTGGATGAGCGGGCGACTTGTTTCTTCATATACACATGCATGTTCTTGGAGCCACGTACTTGTCTTCAGCACAGCGGACGAATGAACTGCATACTAGTTTCTCGGTAGCTGTTGCACTCCATTAGCTACATGCTACTAGACGACCGTGGAATAGCGAAAGAGAATATATATATATTGAAACATCCTCAATTTTCCACGAAGGGAAAATCCACAGAATGAATTATAATATGATGAAATCAATGGTCGATTCCATCATATCACTACTGGAAACTCGAATATTTCTGTGGGTGATGAATTTTTCTGTGCGTTTTTTTCGGCACACACAAAAAAATTGTAATTTTTCTGTCGGTTCCAAAATATACCGACAGAAAAATATGAAAACCCACAGGGTAATTATATCATTTTTCTGTGCGTGAGAGTACACACAGAAAAAATAAAATTATTCTGTGAGTATTTTTAAAACGCACAGAAAAACAATTTACACACACAGAAAAATATCAATTATTCTGTAGGTTTCTATATTACCCACATATTAAAATTACATACGCACAGGAAAATAATCCTAAACTTAAATCTCCACGACCGGAAGCCTCAGATCCTCCTCCGATTCACCCCGCAACCCTCCTCCACCCATCCGCTTGACTCTCTCTCTTCTCGCCCCCCACTCATTGCTTCCTCCCGACGCCTGGACGCAGCCCCTCTGTCAGACGACCGACCGCTGCCTGGTGCGGCCTCCAGCGTCTTGTCCCTCTCCCAAAGCGTGGCCCTCTCAAATACAGGTGGCCCCTCCCAGTGTGGGCTCTCTGGGCGCCTCCCCCAGCCAATAAGACCGCCTCCCGGACACGGCCCTCCTGGCGCATCCCTCACGGTGCAGCCCGCCCCCCCGAAAGCACAGCCCTCACGGCGTGCGGGCCCTCCCGAGCATGGTGGATCTGGAGCCCTTCTCATTTAACGTCCCAGATCTGCAGCTCCAAGCGCACCACATCGGGGAAGTTGCAGCTCGAGTGCAACCCTCCTTCCAAAGGGCCGAGGTGAGCCCTTTGCCAACGACAAGCACCCACAACACAAGCCAGGTATGCATGTTCCTTCTCTTCCCTTTTGTGCAAATTTGAGAACGAACCCTAATTTAAGCTATTTGGTTATGTGTATTCAGAACAGATCTGATCTAATCCCATGTGTATACTGTAGGATGTGGATTGAATTTTGTTAATATAACTACTACTGATTTTTTTACCAGAGCAATATATGTTGAAAAATCTGTACTATTCTATTTTCAGTATTTGACTAATACATTTTTTTTACCAAATACCAACATTTTAAAGCATGTTTTTATCGGCCAGGAATTATAATCCAAGTTGATTTGGTTAACTGAATTGCAAAACTATGTTTTATGACAACTTTCAAAGCTAGGCCGTATTTTAGTCATGCTTCTGTAATAGCCACCTAGCTTCTCTAGGATTTTTTTTCACCTGCAAAGCTAGGCCGTTGTTCAGTAGTCATGCTTCTGCACCCAATACACAAGTCCATACTCTACACATTATTATGTAGAATTTTTCTGTGTTTGGAGCAAATTCTCTTGATTGTTCATATTATTGAAAATGATCTTGCCAGGTCTTTGAACCATTTGGACAAGTGGAGCTTGTTCAGTTGCCATTGGATCCTCTCACTGGGCTATGTAAAGGTTTTGGTTTTGTGCAGGTTAGTATTTCTCCATGAAGAAATTCCTGTTTCTGTTGGTGCTTAATTCTCACCATTTCTATTTCATCATTTAGTTTGTACGTCTTGAAGTTGCAAAAGCGGCTCAGAGTTTGAATGGGCAACTTGAGATTGCTGGAAGAGTAATCAAGGTAAAAATATTGTTGGGAGTTACCAGCATTCATCTTGTGTTCCTATTTGAGCTCAGTTGTCTGACATTATGGTAAACACTTGTCGGCCAGGTTTCAGTTGTGACAGACCAAACAAGTCAGTGGAGCTACAGGAGATTTGGATGATGATGATGGTGGAGGCTTGGTGGGTTTCAACTAGTCTCAATTTTTATTGAATATTATTAGTATGTTTTTGTTTCCATGCTATTTTGTCATTCAATGTTGACACTATCAGAATAGCTAAGCATTGCTTCTATTAAGAATTGGGAGTTGCATTCCTTTGTAAAGCTAACATTCCAAGCAGACTCTCTTTTGGTTTTACATACATAAACAGCATGTTCGCTTACTCGTAAACGATTGTAAATTTCCAGCCGGGAACAGTGTTTTTCTCTCACACCAAACCAGCCAGCAGTAAATAATCCACGATACGATACGGCCTCCCGAACAGGCTGAAAAAAGTGTGCCCAAGTCCTTTTGGTCTTTTCATGACTCTTTAAAACGAGCCTACTTAGTCTTATACAAAAATAGGTGTTCGTACATATTATCTATAACATTATGTTTGTTGTGTGGTCCCTGCAGGCACTGAATGCCAGTTCTAGAGCTCTTCTAATGCAGAAATTGGACCGCAGTGGCATTACAACCAGGTACCTTTTTTTTAGTTGATTGCATAATAATCTTCCTGACATTTTGATAAGTATAACTCTTAAAAAATATTTAGTATAGTTCCATTATTTGGAGCATATTTATTTATTTGTTAATTAATTGGTGGCGGAGCTGCACATTTGGTTACTGAGGTGCTGAATGGATTATTCCTCCATAATTTGATTTTTTTGTGGCACTGCAGAGACTTCATTTCATTTAGAATTCCATTATCTTGCTTGCTTGTACCAGTGCCATCATTTGTACCCACATCTCCCATTATTGACCTCTACTATATTATCGTCAGGATTCAACCACCACTACAGCAACGCTGTTTCCATATATATCTAGCTTATCAAGGTCATTCTCCATGGACCTCCTCCAGTTCTTTGGTGTAAAGTGGTTTGGCTGAAATATTCTGTTTAGTGTTTACTGCAGTTCTAGTATTTAGTGCCAGTTGCACTGACTGCAAATTTCATGATGACGAATTAATGATGTTTGAACTTGACATATGAGGGGAAACTTGTTACAATATCCTTACCAGTTTGATGCAAATTTCAACGATTGGCTTCATAAGAAACTTGAGTTAAATTTTGTTATAGTAGATTTACCCTTTTGTGTGTCTTTGTATCTTACTCAATGGACGCGTCAACCTTTTGTGTTTCTGCAGCTTTGACCGGTGGGATGGGCACTCACTGGTTTGAGTACTCCATTAGGTAATACCAATCAGATGTCTGTCCTTGTTGTTTGCTCCAAATGCAGCTCCTCATCTCGCACCCTACAATTGCTCGGTCTCTTGGTTCAATTCACAGGGCAACTCTTCCAATTACTACCCTGCTATTGATTTGGCTCCACCTAGTGAATGCCTATTGCTCAAGAAAATGTTTGATCCAGCTTTGGAGATCAGGATTTCTCTACATTATTATGCCAAGTCATTTAATTGTTGCTCATGGAGTTTGGGGTATGTAATGCGCCAGTGGTATGTAATGTGCAGTCAACATGAATTCTTTATTTCTCCAATAGCACATGAAAAATATTTGGTTTGATAAGATTTGGGAGGCTAGCATGTTGTTTAACTACTTATTTGTATGAATCTTAATTCATTGTTTACACATGTCTTTAGGACCATTTTAGTGTTTTGCACAACACTATAGATATGCTTTAGAGTTTGAGGAGTATGCTTATTTCAAGTTCCATACTAATCTGGCTTCGAAAACTGTTTTTAGTGTACATTTCTTGTTAAGTATGCACAACTGTTAGGCTTCACTGATTGATGCAGTCCTTTAATCATCGAGTAGATAAGCGAGTGGGGAAAGTAACTTGGGATATTTTGACAGTCTCGTGCCGCGCATTTCTCCCCTTCCCTAACTATGCCTTGTGACTTTTTTTTTGTTTTGTACTACTCTTGAGTGGCTGTGATGAATCAAGTTTCCATTAGAGAACTTCTGCACTTTAGCACCTTATGAGCTGGTACTTGGGATATTTTGTTCTGTTTGCTGCTTAACTAGGATGGCTTGTACCAGTACAAGCAACCAGTTCTGTGGCCAGTTCAATTCCCATTAGAGAGAGAGAATTAAATTAAGCTCCAGGTGAAATTAAGTTGCAGTTGTCATGCTGATAATGGGTAAATCTGAGCCATTTCACGAGTTCTTTTGCTCTTGTTCTTTTGCTCCAGGTGAAACTTAGGTAATACTTTCAAATGTGAAATTTCTGGAGATGGTCAACTTCTAGAAGAATGTTCTTCTCCTCTATTGTTAGTTCAAACCGTTGTCTTGGTGCAGGTGGACCCCTCTCATCCGGTCTCCTTACGGGTCTCCTAGGATTGTTTCTTTGGCTACTCCTGTTACCAGATTTGGCACCCCATCCATCTGCTTTCTAGTCCTTGTTACTAGAATCAGCTGTCTCTTTCCATTGAGCAGTACCTTGTGAGTTCTCAGCACGCACATCATTCCATCTTATCTTTCTCACCCCAACTGGATCCTGCATTAGACTTGGCATTTGGTCTTCCAATTCCATCTCCAGCATTCCAAGCAAAGCCTCCCAAGTCACGCTTCGCCTCCGTGCTCACCTTTGCCCTCGTTGTCCCGGTAATTCTAGCTCTCTCGTCATTGCACCCCACTGCTATCTGCATTAGTTGTAATTTTCCGGATGTTGATGGTGTTATGTGCTCATGTTTACAGGGTGTCATCCTTCTCATGTCTGGTTGTTCCTAGTGCTTTGCTGCTTTGCTTCCGTGCTGCTTGAGAATTTCCTAATTGTTCCTAGTGTTTTAGTACTATGATATCTGTTTGTTTTTTCTTCCTTAGTTCTGACCTGTGAATTTATATGATGACTAGTAGTAGTAACATTTGTATATTTAGTAAAAAGTTAATATTTCTATGTGGTTCGTAGTAGAATTGAAAATACAGTTGCGTATATGTTGCTTGCGTCTAAAAATTCAGACCATGCATTAGCAGTTACCATGCATTAGCAGTTACCATCTGTTTTTCTCTTTATGATGTCCATGTTATTGCATTTCTGCTTGATATGGAAAGTTACATGACAACCTTGCAACAGGAACTCTATGAATGTATTCAAGAGCAAACCTTGTAAATATATAGCGGGATGCGGTTTTCGAGATCACTCTTGTAGTGAACTCATCAGTAACTCTCTTTTCATTTCTTGAGAATGAAATGTACATCCTATTTAATTAGATGTGTGTCTATGGTAAGAAGAGTCCGTGTTTTCTGTGTAATATATATGCACTTGTCTGTATACTTATGAGTTGCTACACTGTGCCAAATGGGTTTTGAGCTCCTAAACATATGAAGGTCCCCTTCCACAGAATTCACTGGGCAGCATGCATTGCTGAAAGGCCCTTCTATGAGGATAGTTTTTTTTAAAATAGCTTAGTAATGATAAGTAATCGGATCCAAAAAATTTAGTTCTGGAAATATTTTTAGAGCAACATTATTATCGGATAAGAACCTTTCTGTTGCTTTTGTATTATTCTTATGTCATTCTATTGCTTTTGTACTTTTATCAATGGGATGTTTGTGATTGCTAAATTGGGTTGTTTTTCTGCTTCCAGGGTTTGGAAAAGATTCTGGACCAACACATGGTCAAAGTCTGCAATGATCAATACAGTTTGACTGACAAATATACTGATGGCTGGCTGTCTTCAGGTATTCTCATTTGAACTAGTTTTTTTTTATAATTATTTTTATTTATTCTTGATGTTGACAATTGGCATATTTCTTATTTCATCTCCAAAATAATGTGCCTCTGATTTTCTAATTAGAGTTAGTGGAGAAAAGTATTAGGTCTTTCAGTTTTGTTGATGAAACCAAATATTAGCTAGTATCATCTAAGCTATAAGATCTTACTGAAATTAACTAGTTCATAAACTTACTGAAATTTGTGGACTAGTGTCTAAACACTATCTTGAGTTATGGTTAATTCAGTTCAATGTCTATTAGAAATTACTTTTCTCTTTCCCTCTGAATATTTTTTCCTATTCACAAGATTACTCTAATTAATGAAAAATGGTCTTTTGCAGGAGGCTTTGGGAATTTCTTAGTTTGATAACAGATTGTAGATATGTTGATCAAGAGTCGTGTGCTTTGTTTATATGGTTTCAATAACATTCTGCTTTTGTAACTCAGATAATGACATTGAAACATTGAGTCCATTGTTATGAACAACAATGATATGTAACAACTTTCATGCTGATTATATGTATCGAGATTGCTGAATGTAACATGTTGATGCATGGCTAAATGATACTATTCATGTATGATGAAATATGATGATAGTCATTAGTTATGAGCCGTGCTTGTAGACTTCATTACTGTATGGATTTTTCTGTGAGGCTGGCTACACAGAAATATTATTTTTAATCTGGGCTAAATGAATTTTTCTGTGAGTTCACTGGACCGACAGAAAAAAACATGAGTTTTTCTGTGCGTTTATTTCTTTTTTCTGTGTGGACTAACACACAAAAAAATTAGTTTTAATCTGGGTGAACACAATTTTTCTGTGCGTGTGAGACCCACAGAAAAAGTCGATTTTCCTGTCATTCTATTTCTGTGGGTTATTTTCTGACGGTATTCGAATTTTTCCGTGGGTTTTCGCACACACAGAAAAAAGAGAGATTCCAGTAGTGTATTATCTTATATCAGTCGATATCATAGTCATACATCATAAGATTACAAGATAAAAGGGTATTACATCACTAAGGAACACACCTATTACAGAGTTAATCTAGCGGAAGTCTATCGAGTGAAGGCTCCTCCTTCACGGACATCATCAGAGTTGGCGTAGTGCTGCGTAGATTTCATCTTCGAACCAAACTTGAGCATAGCCACGAGACCTCCTAATCCTTCTAAAATTAACACCTCTGAGAAGCAGGAAATCTGCACAGCACCAGATGCATGCAGGCCATGGTCAGCACCGATGAGCTTTAGCGAAAAGAAAAACAAGGGATCTGGCGATCCTAATATTTGGCTGTGGTTTGCATCCTTAGCGCATGAGAAGTAAACAAACAATAATATATTAAAGATATCTAGTTTTGACACATTCCCATCCACCCACACCCACATCCATCCGTATCCATCCACTAGCCCATCCATCTCCACCATCACCACATCTCATCTTACACACTCAGGTTGACAGGCCGACTCCCTCTCGACACTTGTCTCAACGGCCCGCGGCCCCAAGGCTCACGATCGGGTAATACCCCAAACCCTGGAGGAAGGAAAGAAGGACTCATCTCCTATCTAGTACACTCTATAGAGGTTTTACATACCCACAAGATTAGCCATCCTCGGAGTCTAGAATCTCCTAGGCAGAATTTCGGTCGCTTGCTAGCCTAGAACGATGCCACCCTACCTCTCAGCCCTGGAACATCCCAAGTCTAGTCTGGGATGGCTGATACTGTGAGTCGTAGATAGAGCCGGGGCCCTCTGGATGTCAAGAGCCGGGTCCACATGGCCTCCTGAAGTCTCGGAAGGGTGTGGGGGAAAAACCGCGCGCCCCGTACCTCCTTGCACACGTTCGCCTAGCAGTAGTGGCATCGCTCTACCAAGTAGTCCGACCGTCCCATAGGGCGAGTGGGATGTAAAGGATTCTCGATGAGTCTGAGTACTAGTATGTCCTTAGGGATTGACCAAGCCAGAATGTCTTCATCAGGGTTTCCATTTTACGTGCCACCACAGCACCTCCAACCTGGGCTCCTCCCATCACAGGTTCACACCCAAGGTCACCTCCAATTACCATTTACCCGCCACAGGTATTCCATATCCAAGTGCCCAGGTAGCACCACATGGCAAGACTCGGCCCAGGCTTGTCGTTATTCCAGCTCGGTCGACGCCACCCTCACTCTCCATGCACCCAAGGCACACACGCTGCATGCTCATACACCACTGAGTCTGGCTTCCCAAGCCAAACCATTCCCAGGGGTTCACCACCAGCATCACATCCCCAATATAATGCGAAGTGGAGTTAATAATAAGTATAGTGGTGTAATATGGAAGCAAGCAGGCAAGTCAGCATGTATAAGTGAGCGAATGCGCAAAGCAGGGTGACGTGGTAGAGTGGGTTGCATCAGGGTGATAATGGCTCAGGTAGTAGCATGCATCAATATACTAGCAAATGATTAAATATAAAGCGCTAGCAGTTCTAGATCTTATGCAATGTCTAATAGGTTTCTCGAAAAGTGGGTGCTGCCATGACACCTGCGATGTCGAGGTAATAGTGGTACAAATCTTCGTTAGTCGGTGTAGTCGATCAGCAAGGTCTCCTCCTCCCAGATCAACTCCACTCCACAGTCCTGTTGTCAGTCATGTTCTCTTTCTCCCACGGGTTCCGGTCCGATTGACGCAACTACTCCATAGAGCGACACACACTAGGCAAGAGAACAATCAATACTCTAAAAGGCGGCAAGACGCAGGAAGATCAACAACACCGAAGGAATACCAAAAGGAACGACTTAGCCTTCTCGGTGGATGTCCGATCCCTGGGCCAAGAAACAAGAGTGGTTATTTGCTAAGCACAAGCTTAAATCAAGGCCTAGCTAGTACTTCCCGGGTCGATCTTGGTCGACCTGTACGGCTTTGAGATAAATGGCCAAGACCTCAGCTCATCCTAAGCAAACACCACGGCTCGCGGTCTTTTGATTCGGCGTCATAGAGATTGACGTGAATCGAAAGGAGCGGCTAAACAGTTCTAGTCTCTCTTAATCCGTACGCCATTGTAATTGACGAGAACCAAGAAAGGGTGGAACAAGAGAGAAAAGCAGGGCAATGGTCTACTTCCTCCAATACATACGCCATGGCAAAGGACGAGGCATCGGAAAGGAGCGACACACAAAAGGACACGAGTGCCCAATCCACTTGTAGGACCTAGGTGCACTAAATGCACTAAGACATCTCTAGGGTTCTTAGCGGTGCGGTTGTCACCGCAACAACCACAGAAATGCTATGGTCCAATTGGGTACAAACATACAAGGGCTTAAGCACGAAAGAACCAAAAGAGAAGAACATGAGATTCGCCTTCCTTTGATCCATTCGCTATAGAAGCCGACGAGAATCAAAGGAATGGAATCAAGAGCGCAATAAACACCAAACAAGCAAGGGGATCAATCCACATCTCACTGGATCGACGAGGATTGAGAACCAAATGAGAGAAGAATGGAATCTGTACTCTCTCGACCAACTTGTCATGGAACGGACGAAGGTTGGAGAGAAGAGGTACAGTCCCATGACCCAAACTAACTTATAGGGCATCAGGACCGTGCAACTAAATGGCACAATGCTATTCCCTCGGTTCGCAGCAGTGCGGTTGTCACCGCTTAGATCCGAAGGAATGCTATGGTCAAGGTGGTGCAATCATATAAGGTGGCTAGGATAAACACAAGCGAAAAGAGGTAGAGCCCGATGGTCATGGCGAGGCATCTCGCGGCCATGAGCTTAACCTACATGAGTTGACATCCGTCTTCTACAATCATCATATCCTGACTCATCCACTAAGTTAGGCCACAAAGGGCTCATTGTGTGCGGGTGATATCCGCACCAATGTTCAGTCTACAATGGCTAGGTCCTAGGGCCGAATCGGATTACTAATAATTGTAGTATGTCGAAGACAACTAAAAGCGAGGGGGCGAGTTACGCTCGCCATTACGGCCACGGTGGGGCGAACCCACTACCGAAATGGTCGAACGAGGTATGATCCCTCGACCGGCTTGAATGCACGGTCCTTAGGCAAACAAACATAACATAAGAACAAGAATCCCGACAACCCAACATAAGAGCTAAGACATGACCACATGAATGGAGTAGCACATATCCATAGCGAGGGGGATGGGTAGACCTGCACAAGGGCACGGTGCAGACAGATATAGATAGATCAAGATCACGTATTGTAAGTGTACGAACGAGTATAAGAATGAGCAGGAAGGGGCTTTCGCCGGTGTCAGGAATGGCGTTCGACTAGGATTCGACTTCGCGGCAAAGATGTGGAGGCCCAAGGGCTGTTGTAACTTGTCCCGGAGGGCTATGGCTGCTTCTGGCCAGCTGCGGCCAGCTACGGCCTACTGTGGCTAGCTGTGGCTTGCTGCAGCTCGCTGTGGCTGGCTACGGCTAGCTGCAGCGTGCTATAGGTGGCCAAGGGCTGGCTGTTGTTGGCCGAGCATGGCAGCAGGTGGCCAGAGGGTGGCTGCTGCTGTAGGACACAACTAGGGTTGGCGACGAGGGTATTCGTCCAAGGCGTCGGGGCCATTTGCAAGTCTAAAAGAGAGGCAGATCTCGGTCTCGAGTTTTGTGGCATGAACAGCAAGTGGGGACAAGTCCACCGTGTAGAGATCAATTTTAGAAAAATGTGGGAACTGGTTTCACATTTTTCTGAGGTCGTATGGATTTTCTATGAATTTCCAAAGGTTAAATCCTTTTCTTGAAAAAGAAAAAGGAAGGATAATCCAGGGCTCGACACGTGGCAACATGGGACTGGGCCAGGCGCTTGCAATCACTGACAGGTAGGACCACGTTGTCAGTCAACATTGACCGATCAACGATCAACACTGACCGGGCTCAAGTGGGCACCGGAGGGCCGGGTCAAGGGCCGGATATGGGCCGATTTGGGCCGGCCCGGCCCGGACACGTGTCGGCTGGTTAGGCGGTCCGCATGGCGGCGCTGGGCTCCTACTAGGCTTGGGTCCACGAGTGTGGCTCACGGTGCACCGTCAGGCAGGGTCTAGTGGACCGAAGGCTCGGTTCATGGTGGTCCAGGTCCATTTCCTTCTCCATCGGTCTATGGCTCATGTGAAACCGGTGCACCACGCTGCTGCTCCTCCTTTCCTCTTGCTCATCTGTTTCCCGATGGAGTCCCCCGCCAGCGGCGAGCTGACGCCCCCAGGCGACTTGGTGGCTCGGAGGCACGGACATAGGGCACTAAGGGTTCGTGGGGCAATGGCGAGTACTCTGGTGGGCTAGAAGAAGGCAGCTGGGGCTCCAGGTGGCCAGCGACAGTGACATGGCGGATCACGGTGGTGGCCGCGGTGCATCGTAGGGCATCGGGGTTGCTCTAAACACTTCCCCGTGCCACGGCGAGCGCGGCTAAGACATAAGGGGCAGCCGTGGATGCTCCGGTGCGGGCTGGCCACGACGGGGCGGAACGGTCGCACCGCGATGGCGGCGGCGGGGGCTTGGACGTGGCCAGCCATGACGACGGCGGCACTATGCCGAGGATGGCAGTGACAGGACATCTACGATCCTCGTAGAGGCCAGAGGTGGGGCTTTACCGCGTTCCTCGGTAAGGCGAGCTCGTCTAGGGTCATTGGGGAAACTCTACTGGTCCGGTGTCATCGAACGCGACAGCGACAGGGCACGGCCCTGGCCATGATGGCCATAGCGGTCAGGGCAGAATAGAGGGGTCTGGGTGCTCACCGGGCAAAAGGGCTAGGCCTCGAGCCGTCCCATGGAGGGGCGAGTCCAAACGCAGGGGTCATTGGGACTATTCTGGCCTGGTTTGGCCAGAACAAGGCGGCGCCATGGATGGCATGTGGCCATGGCACCCGTCGAGGGCAGGTCGGGTCCTCGCCGGCGTTCTAGTGCGCCGGCGGCTTGGTTTGGCTAAATAGCGAGCCTGTGTGCATGTGTGCGAGGGCGTAGGCAGTGTGGGGTTGCAAGGACCGGCCTTTCGTCCCCGTGAAGCGGGAACGCGGCACGTGGCAGTGAACGCGACTACACCGATGAGCAGGGGAGGTCGGGGCTCACCGTGGGGATAGAAGGGGAAGGCTGGTGGTGCGGTGGTGAGGCGAAGCTATGACGAGCCGGTGCGGTGCCGTGTCGAGCTGCTACGTCGTCGTAGCCGATCGGGGCGGCGCTCCGAGCTCCGGCGGTCAGGGATGGCTCCGGCGGCTCCGGTGCTCCCTCCTTCTTCCTTCTTGCGGTCTTGGCAGGCGCGAGTGGAGGGTCGAGGCTTTGGAGGTGCGACGCGGTGACGGTAGGACCGCGACATCATCGTGGGCGGTCAGCGGCGTCATCTCCTTAGGCGGTCTTGAGTAGCTCTGGCAGCGGCTCTCCTTCCTCCTCCCTCCCTCTTCCTTGTCCTTTCCTCTCGGATCGGTGTGGTATGTGTAACAACCCAAAAATCCACACACCAAAAATCACAACTACAAAATTTTTCTTCAAAACCCCATGTGATGATGAGTGACATTGTAGGAGTCAACCCTAAGTGTTGCATTAGAAGTAATCCAACTAGACAATTTCATGAGCATGGCATGTCATTTGTTATCATGTTTATTAAAATACTGACAAATGAAACATAGCATACATTGTCAACTCAAATAGTGATTTGGATTTTCATTTGTTTTATGTAATGTCTAACAACACCTTTAAAGAAATAAACCATAAAGTAATTATTAATTAGACCAAAGAATAAATGCTTAAAGAGAAAACTATTTCTATTTTTGTATAACAAAACTACACCTATTTTTGTTATACAAAATAGCTAAATAAAGTACCTAAAACTCCAATGAACAGGGTACACCAATTTTGAATTCAAATTCCAAAACCAAATTTGAATTCAAACAAAGGAGAAGAAAAGAAAAACCGAAAAAGAAAAGAAGGGAGGAAGCCTCGCTGTGGCCCGCAGCAGGCTCCGCCTGCTCAGCCCACTGGCCAGCCCGGCTTCACGCACAGCCGGCCCAACTTCACCACGCCTGGCAAGCCAGCACGCCGCTCACGCCCGCGCGCCCATTCACCACGCCTACTGCCGTTGTTTAACCTGCTTCGCTGACGGATGGACCCCCGGCGTCATCCCCTTCCTCGGTACCCTCCTCTACTTTCAGCAAACAGAGCACAGATGCCGTGGGAGAAAATCCGATGCCACCTCAGCCCTTCTCCACCGTCTGTGCCTCACAACCGATTGCGAAGCCCGTTGGATGGGTGCCATGCAGGCACCGGCTGCCCGACAGGGTCACGCACAATGCATGACCACTGCCGCGCGCCTGCCATCGCCATGGCCATGCCATGCTCTTGCCCCCTCCCTGTTCCCCGCATTGTCGACCATAGAGCGCGGATTTGATTTCGCCATCGCAACCACGATCGCATCGTGGCCCTGAAGCCCTAGCCTGGACGCGATCACAGCCCTTCGCGCACCCCTAGCCATCTCCAGCTGCTCATCCATGCTGTGGCCGAAGCTCCGGCTATAAAAGCCCCGGCCCCGGTTGCCCTAGCGCATTCCCGTGCCCGCCGCCACCTTGCGGCCACCCCCTGCACACCCGAGCCAAGAGAGAGAGCCAAGAGAGAAAGGGGATAGAGGAAGAAGAAGGAGCACCCGACGTCGCCGGTGTCGCCACAGCGGAGGACGACGCCTCGAACCACCATGTCAACGCTGCTCGGCACTGCATGGCTTTGTCTCGACACGGCCTCGACCCGCCACTGCATCACCACCTTATCCGCCATGACACCAACGGTGAGCCCCGATCTTCCCCTGCTCGCCGCCGGACTTTGCCACTCCGGCATTGGCGCTCCACACCATGAGTGCGTAGGCCAAGGCCATCTCTGGCCTCGGGGTACACACGCATGGCACACTCACGCGCACCTCAACAACCACCTCCTAGCCCCTGGACGCCATAGCAGTACACGCGCTCACCGCGCTCGCAACGCCGCTGCCATGGCACGGCCACCGCTTGCGTGCCTGGCCGCCTCGCTGGACTAGGACGCAGCCATAGGGAACCACCGTGATGCCTGGAGGACAGCCGTGTAGACCGAGACTCCATAGCCAGCCACAGCGCCCTGGCCACGAGCATCGGACCTCGACCGGAGCTCCGCCGTGCACCGCCACCGCGGCCAGCCAACTGGAGTCGTCCAGCCACCTTGCTAGCTTCACCAGGGCACTCGCCATGGTAAGGCCGAGCTGTTGCCCACCTTAGTTGAACACCCACGCCGCTGGAAGTGGCTCGCCGATGAGCACCACCACGCCGAGCCACCGTTCGCCGTGGCCAGAGGCCTAGGAAGCCCTATCCGTCGCCCTGACCCCACCGTCGCAGTCGCCATGGCATGGGGAGGCTTTTCCCCCACCTCAATTGGACGCTAGCGCCGTGGTAGGAGCTCGCCAGTGAGCACACCACCGGCGGGAGCATGCTGGGGAGGAAACAGAGGATTTCTTCCTCGTCGGCCGCACGCACCTGCACCCGGTGCACATGGACCAAGCTTGAGGAAGGAAGCGTAGACTTGGCCCACCATGGACCTGGCCTTAGGTCCATGGACCGTGAACATGAGTCCACCGTGCACCACACAGTTTGGGTCGAGCTGTGGACGGAGCCCAGTAGAGGCCCAAGGCCGCGACGTCGCAGCGCCGTAGCATGCCACGTGGTGGGCTGAGCTCGGCCCAAGTCTAGCCCTGTCCAAGCCAACCAAAGCCCAGTCGAGGCCCAATCCGGTTGATCGTTGACCGGTCAATGTTGACCGTTGACCAGGGCCCACATGTCAGCGACACAGAGCCGCTGGACCCACTTGTCAGTGGGTGACGTCATGCTGACATCGTGATGACGTCACGTGGGACCCACACGTCAGAAGCCAACAGCTGGGGTGACGTCATGCTGACGTCACGATGACATCAGCAGCCCTGGCCCACACGTCAGTGACCCTGACCGTTGACCGTTGACTTGCCCGTTGACTTTGCCCGAACCCACATGTCAGTGGCCCAAGTGCCCCTGGACCCACCTGTCGGAACTGATGACGTTGATGACGTCATGCTGACGTCAGCTGGACCCCACCTTTCAGCTCGGAACCGAGATGATGACGTCATGCTGATGTCAGCATGCCACGTGGACCAGTCACAGCGTGACATGTGTCAGCCCAGGATTAATTCAGCCTTTTCCATTTTCAGAAATGATTTAAACTTTAGAAATTCATAACTAATTCATATGACCTCAGAAAAATACGAAACCAGGACCAAAATTCATCTAAAATCAAGCTCTACGCAATGAACCCATGTTTGAGTGCATTTGGCTCTTTTGAATTTTCATTGCTTCTTTGTACTATTCTATAAACGTGGCTAACGCGACTATTATGCGATCATTTGTAGACTCGGAGGAGAACCGGATGGACAAGGATCGTGAGTACCGTGAGGAGTACGGAGACGACTACACTGAAGGTGCCACATCCCACCCAATCTCGTAGCACCTATTACGCAAATGCGTCTCGACAGTTGAAAGAACACGAGAACCGTTACCCTACTCATGATCTTGAGTTAGCAGCAGTTGTGCATGCCTTGAAGATCTAGAGGCACTACTTGATAGGCAACAAGTGTGATATCTACACCGATCACAAGAGCTTGAAGTACTTTTTCACTCAGGAAGACCTGAATATGAGGCAACGCCGATGGCTAGAGTTGATTAAGGACTATGACCTGGAAATTCATTATCATCCGGGAAAAGCTAATGTAGTCGTAGATGCCCTCAGCCGTAAGAGTTACTGTCACACTTTGATCACTGAATCCGTACCACCTGAGCTCAAGGAAGAGACTGATGATTTCCAACTTGAGATACTACCGCATGGCTTGTTGAATGAGCTCCGCATACAGTATGATCTCACAAATCGCATCCATCAAGCTTAGAAATATTGTGAAGAGATCGAATATCTCCGTGGTCTGATGAAACTAGGCTACAAGACCAGCCACCATGAAGATGAATAAGGAACCATCTGGTTCAAGGACAAAATCTGTGTATCTTCTGATCCAGCCCTACGAGAGGAAATTCTGTCTGAAGCCCATGATTCTAAGTACTGTATTCACCCTGGAGGTTCAAAAATGTATCAAGACTTGAAGAAACACTTTTGGTGGAAAGGCATGAAGACGGACATTGCAGGACATGTGGCACGATGTGACACCTGTAATAGAGTCAAGGCTGAACATCAAAGGCCAGCAGGATTGCTAATGCCTCTTGACGTTCCCGAGTAGAAATGGGAGAGCATATCTATGGATTTCATAGTTAGATTGCCCCGTTCACAGAAAGGCAATGATTCCATCTGGGTGATTATTGATCGTTTGACCAAGATTGCTCACTTTGTACCAGTAAAGACCAAGACTAATGTAGAAAAATTAGCAGATCTATATGTTGAGCATATTCTCAGACTGCATGGAGCTCCCTCTAGTATTGTATCTGATCGTGGTCCTCAATTTGTGTCCCGATTCTGGGAAGCCCAGCATAAGTCCATTGGAACCAAACTTGATTTCAGTACCGCTTATCACCCACAGACAGATGGATAGACAGAACGAGTAAATTAGATCTTAGAAGACATGCTTCGCGCTAGTGTACTGAATTATGGCTCTTATTGGGAGAAATGCTTACCCTATGCAGAGTTCTCTTACAACAACAGCTACCAAGCCAGTATCAATATGTTATCGTTTGAAGCTCTGTATGGTAGACCTTGTAAGACACCTTTGATGTGGTCCCAACCGGGTGAAAGATCATTCTTTGATTCCGCTAAGATTCAAGATGCAGAAGAAGGAGTTGCTCAAGTGAAGGAGAATTTGAGGATTGCTCAAAGTCGATACAAGAGCTATGCCGATAAAAGGAGAAGAGAACTTGAGTTCAATGTGGGAGACTTCGTCTATCTCAAGGTATCCCCGCTACGTGGGACTGTCAGATTCCATGTGAAAGGAAAGCTTGCCCCTAGATTTGTTGGCCCATACAAGATTTGCAAGAGGATTGGAAAGCTCGCCTACAAACTTGAGCTACCTGAGGAATTGGTGGGTGTACATCCCGTATTCCATGTCTCACAACTACGCAAGTGTTTGAGAGTGCCCGATGAAGTGGTTCCAACGGATACACTTGGCATTCAAGATACACTTGAGTATAAAGAACATCCTATCAGAATTCTAGGCAGAGATACCAAAGAGACCCGAAGCAAGTCTATTCCTATGTGCAAGATCCAATGGAGTAATCACACTGAGAGAGAAGCAACATGGGAGAAAGAGTCTGACCTCCGGCTACGATATCCTTACCTCCTCGAAGAGTACGTTATGCTTTAATCTCGGGGACGAGATTCTGTTAAGGGGGTAGGACTGTAACAACCCAAAAATCCACACACCAAAAATCACAACTACAAAATTTTTCTTCAAAACCCCATGTGATGATGAGTGACATTGTAGGAGCCAACCCTAAGTGTTGCATTAGAAGTAACCCAACTAGACAATTTCATGAGCATGGCATGTCATTTGTTATCATGTTTATTAAAATACTGACAAATGAAACATAGCATACATTGTCAACTCAAATAGTGATTTGGATTTTCATTTGTTTTATGTAATGTCTAACAACACCTTTAAAGAAATAAACCATAAATTATTATTAATCAAACCAAAGAATAAATGCTTAAAGAGAAAACTATTTCTATTTTTGTATAACAAAACTACACCTATTTTTGTTATACAAAATAGCTAAATAAAGTACCTAAAACTCCAATGAACAGGGTACACCAATTTTGAATTCAAATTCCAAAACCAAATTTGAATTTAAACAAAGGAGAAGAAAAGAAAAACCGAAAAAGAAAAGAAGGGAGGAAGCCTCGCTGTGGCCCGCAGCAGGCTCCGCCTGCTCAGCCCACTGGCCAGCCCGGCTTCACGCACAGCCGGCCCAACTTCACCACGCCTGGCAAGCCAGCACGCCGCTCACGCCCGCGCGCCCATTCACCACGCCTACTGCCGTTGTTTTCCCTGCTTCGCTGACGGATGGACCCCCGGCGTCATCCCCTTCCTCGGTACCCTCCTCTACTTTCAGCAAACAGAGCACAGATGCCGTGGGAGAAAATCCGATGCCACCTCAGCCCTTCTCCACCGTCTGTGCCTCACAACCGATTGCGAAGCCCGTTGGATGGGTGCCATGCAGGCACCGGCTGCCCGACAGGGTCACGCACAATGCATGACCACTGCCGCGCGCCTGCCATCGCCATGGCCATGCCATGCTCTTGCCCCCTCCCTGTTCCCCGCATTGTCGACCATAGAGCGCGGATTTGATTTCGCCATCGCAACCACGATCGCATCGTGACCCTGAAGCCCTAGCCTGGACGCGTTCACAGCCCTCCGCGCACCCCTGGCCATCTCCAGCCGCTCATCCATGCTGTGGCCGAAGCTCTGGCTATAAAAGCCCTGGCCCCGGTTGCCCTAGCGCATTCCCGTGCCCGCCGCCACCTTGCGGCCACCCCCTGCACACCGAGCCAAGAGAGAGAGCCAAGAGAGAAAGGGGATAGAGGAAGAAGAAGGAGCACCCGACGTCGCCGGTGTCGCCACAGCGGAGGACGACGCCTCGAACCACCACGTCAACGCTGCTCGACACTGCACGGCTTTGTCTCGACACGGCCTCGACCCGCCACTGCATCACCACCTTATCCGCCATGACACCAATGGTGAGCCCCGATCTTCCCCTGCTCGCCGCCGGACTTTGCCACTCCGGCATTGGCGCTCCACACCATGAGTGCATAGGCCAAGGCCATCTCCGGCCTCGGGGTACACACGCATGGCACACTCACGTGCACCTCAATGACCACCTCCTTGCCCCTAGACGCCATAGCAGTACACGCGCTCACCGCGCTCGCAACGCCGCCGCCATGGCACGGCCACCGCCTGCGTGCCTGGCTGCCTCGCTGGAATAGGACGCAGCCATAGGGAACCACCGTGACGCCTGGAGGACAGCCGTGTAGACCGAGACTCCATAGCCAGCCACAGCGCCCTGGCCACGAGCATCGGACCTCGACCGGAGCTCCGCCGTGCACCGCCACCGTGGCCAGCCAACTAGAGTCGTCCAGCCACCTTGCTAGCTTCACCAGGGCACTCGCCATGGTAAGGCCGAGCTGTTGCCCACCTTAGTTGAACACCCACGCTGCTGGAAGCGGCTCGCCGATGAGCACCACCACGCCGAGCCACCGTTCGCCGTGGCCAGAGACCTAGGAAGCCCTATCCGTCGCCCTGACCCCACCGTCGCAGTCGCCATGGCATGGGGAGGCTTTTCCCCCACCTCAATTGGACGCTAGCGCCGTGGTAGGAGCTCGCCGGTGAGCACACCACCGGCGGGAGCATGCTGGGGAGGAAACAGAGGATTTCTTCCTCGCCGGCCGCACGCACCTGCACCCGGTGCACATGGACCAAGCTTGAGGAAGGAAGCGTAGACTTGGCCCAACATGGACCGGCCTTAGGTCCATGGACCGTGAACATGAGTCCACCGTGCACCACACAGTGTGGGCCGAGCTATGGACGGAGCCCAGTAGAGGCCCAAGGCCGCGACGTGGCAGCGCCGTAGCATGCCACGTGGCCGGCTGAGCCCGGCCCAAGTCTAGCCCTATCCAAGCCAACCAAAGCCCAGTCGAGGCCCAATCCGGTTGACCGTTGACCGGTCAATGTTGACCGTTGACCAGGGCCCACATGTCAGCGACACAGAGCCGCTGGACCCACTTGTCAGTGGGTGACGTCATGCTGACGTCGTGATGACGTCACGCGGGACCCACACGTCAGAAGCCAACACAGCCGGGGTGACGTCATGCTGACGTCACGATGACATCCGCAGCCCTGGCCCACACGTCAGTGACCCTGACCATTGACCGTTGACTCGCCCATTGACTTGACGTTGACTTTGACCGGACTCCACATGTCAGTGACCCAAGAGCCCCTGGACCCACCTGTCGGAACTGATGACGTTGATGACGTCACGCTGACGTCAGCTGGACCCGACCTGTCAGCTCGGAACTGAGATGATGACGTCATGCTGACGTCAACATGCCATGTGGACCAGTCACAGCGTGACACGTGTCAGCCCAGGATTAATTCAGCCTTTTCCATTTTCAGAAATGATTTAAACTTCAGAAATTCATAACTAATTCATATGACCTCAGAAAAATACGAAACCAGGACCAAAATTCATCTAAAATCAAGCTCTACGCAATGAACCCATGTTTGAGTGCATTTGGCTCTTTTGAATTTTCATTGCTTCTTTATGCTATTCTATAGACGTCGCTAACGCGACTATTATACGATCGTTTGCAGACTCGGAGGAGAACCGGACGGACGAGGATCGTGAGTACCATGAGGAGTACGGAGACGACTACACTAAAGGTGCCACATCCCACCCAATCTCGTAGCACCTATTACGCGTGGCTAAAATAGAAATGCTAGTGCTTACTTTATTGTCATGATCACACTATGGTAGGACTTGCATGGTAGTATGCTTTCTTGATGGCCTTTACCTTGACGCAACCTTACCCCTGCTCACACTGCTGTTAGGCTAGTCACATGCTCGCTACTATATTTCGTTGCTTATTACTTCTACTACACTTGCACTACATTGAGGCATGGTGGAAAACTGGTATTATCTGGACAATGGGGAGAGTGCTGCGTGTGTGACTTGGGTGCGTGGAGGGTGAGGGTTGTGTCGACCAAGTTGGAGTATACGATGAGCCTGGGGCAAGTCTTGTCGTGGGGTGCTACCTAGGCACCCCTAGAATGGATACCTGTGGTGGGTAAATGGTATATGAGGTGACCATGGGTGTGAACCTGTGATGGGAGGAGCCCAGGGTGGAGGTGCTGTGGTGGCACGGTAAATGGAAACCTTGATGGAGACATTCTGGCTTGGTCATCCCTAAGGACTTACTAGTACTCAGATTCATCGGGAAGCCTTACGTACCACTCACCCTATATGGTGCGGGACGGCCGGACTACTTGGTAGGATATTGCCACTACTGCTAGGTTGATAGCGGACAGTGTAAGGAGGTACGGGGCGCGGAGGATTTCCCCCACACCCTTCTGAGACTTCATGGAGACCTTGTGGACCCGGCTCATGACTCACAGTTTTAGCCACCCCAGACTAGACTTCGGGTGTACCAGGGCTGAATGGTAGAGTGGCATTATCCTAGGCTAGCAAGCGGCCGAAATCAGCCCAGTTGACGACAGTCAGCGAGGAAGGTGGATCTTGTGGTTATGTAAAACCTCTGTAGAGTGTATGGTTGATCGATCGATACATATGCCGACTTGTTGGCTATGGACCTTTCCTGGGTTTCACTTAAACTAGATAGTGAGATGAGTCCTTCTCTTCTCCCCCTGGGAGTGAGTGTTCGGACGTAGCCAGGGGCTACGGGCCTTGAGACAGTGCTGAGAGGGAGTTGGCCTATCGACTGAGCGATGGTATGGGTGTGGTATGGTGATGGTGTGGAGATGGTGGTATATTGATCCCAGGATCGAAACCTGGCTCTGGAATGGGAATGGGGTGGAATGTGTGTGAGAATGGTGTTAAAACTTGACCAACTATGAACTTAATATGCTAAAACATAGGAAACCCTAGCCTTATAGGTTCCTTTTGATTATATCCAACTAGCATCCAATTTCCACAAAGCAATGCTCATAGGGTGGGAGTGGCCAGTACAAATTGTACTGATAAATTTTGGCACACAAGTTCTCCTAAGGAGTATAGCTCCGAAGAGTTTGACGGTTGAGGGGTTCGTTCCTACGCTCGAAAATCAGGTCGCTTCAGTATGCACTAGGCCAAAGACCATCGAGCGGCGGCGGGTGGATGGAAGGGCTCTAGGGCCCCAGAGCTCCGGCTTTTATAGCCCGGACTTGATAATGGCAACGGCAGATGGTGGATGGGGCAAAGGGATCGATCAGAGGGCCTGGGGTGCTCCGAGGCTAGGGTTACGTTCCGCGTGATGCTCAAACTCAGCTTGGCAAAGTTGAATTCGCCTTCTTCGGGTCATAAAGCAGGGGACCTGAGGGGGACAGGGAGGCGACAGGGTCACGGCTCGGCCATGGCCATGGTAGGCGCGCGCGGCAGCGGTCACGCACCATGCGTGATCCTATCGGGCCCGCGGGTGCTCGCGTGGCGCCCATCGAACGGGGCACCGAGGCGGTTCGGGCACGGACGGTCTGTGGGACCGTGCCTCCACGTCGCTACTACCTTGTCGACGGCGCCATGGCCGCGACTGGCCTCTCGATGAGGTACATTAACAAGTCCTTTATCTAAGTTGAGTTTTACCCACTAGATTTGCACCTAGAGGTTCTATCAATGGTACCAGAGCCAGGTTGGTGTGCGGATCTATTTTGGGGTAGTCTAAGTTTTAGCATTTAGAAGGTGATGAATCGGAACGAACGAATCCAGTTGAGTTAAACCTAACCCTAACCCTAACCCTAGAAGACAGATGGAGAGAACAGGGGCCTACCGAGGGGCTTACCTATCGCAGTTGTCACCGCCGGCGTCGCTCCAACATTGTCCGGGAAGAGCACCTGACTCGCCTGTGCCGGTCGGTCAAGCCACCGCGTGGCCTCCGCATCGGGCTCGGGAGTCAAGGGCGTCGCCATAAGGCCGCTCGACGGCGGCGAGCTCAGCCTCGGGCAAGCCCGCGCGCTGGCGAAGGGCCCCCGCGGTGACGCAGCCACACCTATCCGGTCGCCATGAGCAGCCATATCCATTCCCCTAGATCTACTTGCCATGGCTGTGGGGCTAAAATAGAAGAGAAGGGGAGCGAAAAAGAAGAGGAAGGGTAACCAGAACTGCTCCGGCGACGCTTTTCTTCACCGGCGCCGACGGCCAACGTGACCGCCGCCGCTGTCGCCTCTAGGGCGAAGAGAGAGAAGGGGAGGCGAAAATGAATTTAGGGTTCGGGAGAGGAGGCAGGCACTGATGAGATCCGACGGTCACCGCTCAGTGGACCAAAAACGGCCCAGGCGGGTAGCAACTTTGCCGCCCCAGGCCTAGGTTGCGGCCTGGGCGCGGCACGCGCGGCGCGTGAGCCCGGTCACAGGCCGAATTTGCCGCCGGGCTGCCGCGGGAACAGGCACAAGAATGGCCCACGTCGCGCGAGCTGGGCCTTCGGGCTAGAATAACAGAAATAGTTTTTTTTAATTTAGTTTTATTATTTTCAGAAGCAATTTTAGATGAATTTTAGTTAATTTTGAAGGTTTAAATCTCTGTCAAAATTTGAACCAACGGAATAATTTTTTCAGAGAGTAGATGAGTACAGTGAAATGCTTCTAAAAAGTAGATAAAGAATTTTTTTAGTTTCCGCTGCAAAGTTTAATGTTGATTATCTTCTAATTCAATTCGAACCAACGGGAGAATTTAATTTGAAGAGCAGGTACTTTTAGCAAATTATGATTATGTTTATCCTCTAATTAAATTAGAACCAACGAAAAAATTTAAATTAGAGAAGTAGTCCGATTTATTTATGTTAAATTATGGTATTATTATTTTCTGATCAACGTTGATGATAACAATATTATAATGAGTTTAAGTTTAAAGTTTAAATCTCTGATAAATTTTACACCAACGTGGTTAATTTTTTAGAGAGTAGATAAGAGCTAAAGAAATGCTCCTGAACTAATAGAATATATCTCATGTTTTCGCTGCAATGATGTTGATTATCTTCTAATTAAATTTGAACCAACGAGAGAATTTAATTTTGAAGAGTAGTTATATGTCTTTAAGTTAATTTATAAGTTTTATGCATTAATTCTATTTTCTCCCCAACGGTGATGTAGAATTAATGCAGAAGCACCTCGTATGTTTTAACCGTCGAGATCACTCGGCTACAAGTCAACAAGGTTGTAATGCTGGGGTATGTGAGTAAAGCCGGTTCAGAACTATTTTGGTTAGTTTATTAATTTTCTGATTAAATTGGAACCAACTGGAAGATTTAATTGGAAAATGAAGTATAAGTGAATATTTTATGTTAAGAGTTGCAATAAGTAACATGCATGCCTAATTTGACCATCATTGAATTAAGCATACATGTTTGTATATAGATTTATCCCGTATGGGGAGAAGTTTGGCATAGTACTTATGCTAGTCAATCCTGCATGGCGGGAGAAGTTTTGTGATGATTCACATGTTTTGTATCCCACATAGCGAGAGAAGTTTGGGTAGCTCTTATGCTGTCCTAGTATTGACCGTGGTACAATAAAAATGCATCGTCATGATCAATACTAACCAAAAGATAAGAAAAAATATAAGCGTGACTTGCAAAAGTACTGCTAATGAAAGACCTCATTGAGTTCTTGCAGAAGCCGACGCTAGGATCTTGGAGGCTTCATGGCCTCCGTCCTCTGCTGCCTCCTCTTGCTCCACCATGGAGGAGCGCGAGTCAAGGGCTAGGTTTCTGTCGCCTGCCACGGCCGTTATCGGCATTCCCATCTGCGCCAAGGGCCAGGACGAGCCGGAAGGGCGAGCGGAGGAGGGTGATGCCCGACGCCACCGTACCGTGACGGCGCGATAGCGGTAGGGATTAGAAGATGCAGTTGTTGCGGGTCTTGCGGGTTCTTGCGAGCTTTCTCTTGCCCAACGGACTTGGCGGGTTCAAAGACGTTGGGCCACAAAAAAAATTATAGCTGGGCCACTACAGCCACGAAGGGAAACCTTGTGGGACGAGTGTGCAGGTCTCATTAAGAGCCCGCCCCGCCTGCAACGTGATGCAGAATAGTACTAGTACATGCAGCTTGGCAGCGCAGCGCAGTGCATGTTTAACGTGGAGTACACAGTAGTAGTAGCTAACTGAGGCCTCGTTTAAATTAGGCCTAAAGTTTTATGGTGTCTCATGAGGTCGTCGACTGTGGTGTTTGATATTGATAAAAAAACAAATTATAGAATTCGTTAGTAATCCGCGAGATAAATTTATTAAGCCTAAATAATTCGTCATTAGCATATGTGTTACCATAGCACCGTATTGTCAAATCATGGACTAATTAGGCTTAAAAGATTTGTCTCCCAAATTAGTTACAAACTGTACAATTAGTTATTTTTTAGTCTATATTTAATACTCTATGTGTCAAACATTCGATGGGATAGGAAGTAAACTATAGGGAGGGACTAAACGAGACCTAACTGTGTTGCATTTGCATTATTGTTCTGATTCGTATGTACTACTACAGTAGCTTACTAATCCACATTCGTCGTGACATCTCCACTGACCCACTGTTGCCTCGTCTCGTGATGATGCGCAGCGCATGCAATGCAGATCGGGCCTGCTTCCCTTGCATGCGCACGCAGTTGGACTTGGACGGGCACGTACAGTGCAGCTGCTGTTTCCTGGGTCCCGGAATCCAAATGACAGGAAGATCAAGATTACGGACAAGAAGATCATCGCAAAGGAATGCATGCACGGAGCTGCCCTGTAGCTATAGCTACAGAGGTGCAGTGCACCCACACCCACCAATGGCACGGGTGGTCACTGGAGAGCCGGTAGAGGACGGGAGGAGTGAACACTGAACAGTGAGTGAGATTGCAGCAGCGGCGCGGCGGCTTGTACCCAACGGCATGGGCAAGCAGCGGGAAGCATTCGTACTTTCTCTCTTATAAGACCATCTCCTTCAGACCATCTCCTTCATCTATAAAAGAGGACGTACCCTCTCTCAAAAAGGAGAGCTCTTTTTAGTTAATCAACATCGATCAAGTTTACTAGCTCACAACCACAGAATCGCCGGGTTCGAACCTCAAGGACACGCTTGAACACTTAGCTCATGGCGTAGCTCTTGTCGCTCTCGGCCCTTCCGACCAGAGCCGACCAGACCTCTTGTACGCCCCCATCTTTCTCCTTCTCGTTTGTAACCCCACTGCAAACTTCGAGCACCTGGGCTTAGGAATAAAGTCACTGACCGACTCAAACTGGACGTAGGGCACGTTGCCTGAACCAGTATAAACCCTGTGTCATTGAGTGCTAGGCTACCTCCGATCACAACGTACGGCAAAACTACAAATATTTACTAGTTGGTCACTTTCTGTACTGACACATATTGATCCTAATAGCATTCTCTAACACATACTCCCTCCGTCCCTAAATAACTGTCGTCGTTGGTGTGCGTGCCGCAAGTTTGGCTCGATTTATAGAAAATGCGTGCAACATTTGTATCTCCAAATAAATTTATTAAAAAACTAGATTCAAAGATCTTTCATTATTTACTATAATTATTAATGTTTTTAATACATATTTAATCAAAGTTGTTTCTCGAGAAGCAAAAACGACAGATATTTAGGGACAAAGGCAGTACATCATACTGTAATTACTCCCTCCTGTCCATTTTATCTGGCAAACTCATATCAAGATTCAAACTTTAAAAGCTTTGAACAATAATTAGGTTAGTAATTTTTAACTATTATAATACACTTTATATGATTAGAATAGTAAGGAATTATACTATCAATGATTCTAAGTTCATAAGCATAAATAATATAATATAATATAATATAATATAATATAATATAATATAATATAATATAATATAATATAATATAATATAATATAATATAAATATAATATAAAACAAATAAATAATCAAAGTGTAATCTAGGAGACCGTGTTATTCTAACTCGTGCCAAATAAAATAGACCGGAGGAAGTATTTATTACCCTATGTATCCGACCGTTGTTGTTTTTTTTTCAAAAAATTGTCTACATAAAGCTGCATGAAAGCTACACCACCATTTTGTGCCCAAAAAAGATTCAGGATCGAACGGACAGAGGCACTAAGGCCGCGATTAGATGCAAAAATTTTTGGTTTTGGCTACTGTAGCACTTTCGTTTGTATTTGGTAATTGGTGTCTAATTATTGATTAATTAGGTTCGAAAGTTTCGTCTCGCGATTTCTCACCTAACCGTGCAATTAGTTTTTTTTTCGTCTACATTTAGTACTTCATGCATGTACCGCAAGATTCGATGTGATTGATACTACGCAAAAATTTTTGGAAACTAAACAGGCCCTAACTTGCTGACACGCAGCTGCTAGAATCAATGTCGTCTGGAGCAAAGTGTGTTTATTTTCTGGAAGACGTGTTGTGACAAGAGGAAAAGCACGAGCGTTGAGTACGAGTGCCCCTGGAAATCCGAGTCGCTTTTTTTTCATGGCACTTTCGTTTCGTACAGTAGTCGTATAGACACGGATTCCTGAATTCTTGGCCCTCGAGCCTCTCGCGGTCACGGATCTGTGACACTGAGAGAGAGTAGAAAGTCAAATGCTCACCGTACCTAAAAGGCTACTAGTACTTGTAGAATCTCTCCAAAAGGTCGAGGCTTTGCCGCTGATCAACAAGCTATAGTCAGCTCAGCTAGGCAGGCAATGGGGTCCAGCGTTTGTTTAACATATCAACATAGGGGGAAATGAGTTTTTATCATAATAAAATCTGGCCTATAGTCTTCGGGTCCGTTTGATTGGGTTTTTGGCTTTTTTTCTAACCGAAAGGCTGCTTTTGGAGGTTGCATTTTCAAAAGCAGCTGCTTTTCCGTAGTACATTTTTGAAAGCTGGTTTGATCCTGCTTTTGGCTTTTGGCTTTCTGCTTTTCGAAATTGGTGGAATAAAAAGCTCTTCCATAGTTGTTTCAAAAGAGATAAAGATAGAAGATATATTTTATACTTGTTTAACCAAATAGCTTTTAGTTTTTCTACAGCTCACAGCTCACAGCAGCTTTCCCACAGCTCACAGCCCACAGTAGCTTTTCTCCACAGCCACAGCTCAACCAAACACAACCTTCATCATATTAGAAAATTAACATACAAACATTTAGGTGGTGTTTAGATGCGAAATGGGTTGAAAACTTTCTGCGAAATGTTTTCAAGGTGAAAACCCAATTCTGTAAAAAAATTTCAGACCCAGTTTAGATGTACCTGAAAACTTTTGAGCTGTAACAAAAGATGACAGATTTGCCTATAATAAATGATGCTTTTGGACCATTAATACCAGCCATGCACATGCATGCTATGCATGCTGCTCGGCACATTTGCATGCACATAATCACTCATACACAGAAATCATATAACTCATGTACAAATGTTCAATGTCACAAGTCCATTACAACTGAAGACACCAATCACTCATAAGCATTACAACATAAGCATTACAACATATAACAAACCCATCACTCATACACAGAAACTACATCACTCATGTACGAATTTTATGTCTTATTCATCAAAGCAAGCGCAATTGAGTCACGGAAAGCATTCATCAACGCAGATTCATCCCTTGACAACGAGGCCTGAGTTTGTGGCTGCGATGCCAGAGCTTCGAGTGGCACATAATTCTCATCACAATCACGACGATCAAAATCCTTGTCCACTATGCCACTGCTCCTAATAAAATTATGTAGTGCCATGCAAGCTACTATTATTTGGCTTTGCACATGAGGTGGATATCTCGGCATACTCAACAAAATCCTCCACTTCATCTTCAAAACCCCAAAAGACCTCTCGATGACATTTCTAAGAGACGAATGTGCAAAGTTGAAGATTTCTTTTTTACCTTGAGGTTCCTGGGCATGACGATACTCCGGCAGATGATACATGGTTCCCTTGTAAGGTGCAAGGTATCATGGCCAGTTTGGATAGCTAGAATCGACCAGGTAGTATTTACCTACACATCACAACCAGTTAGTTAGTGACCTCGATCACAAGTAATCAGGCCATTCCATCTTGATGGGTGTTTACCTGTTGGTGGGTGTGGAAAGACATGGCCGAAGGTCGTAGTGGCATCAGTGAAAACTCTCATATCATGCACTGATCTAGGCCATCCAGCAAGCACAAAGGTGAACTTCATGTCGAAGTTACAAACAACCAACACATTTTGGGTTGTCATTCCCTTGTGACACATGTGTTGAATCACCTTATGACTTGGCACAACACAAGGTACATGAGTGCCGTCAATTGCTCCTATACAATCCTTGAAAAATGGATAGAACCGTGGACTCATTAGCCTAGGATGGATTGCTGTAAAATCTGAGTCCTCGGGCTTATTGATGTCCTTAGCTAGTTTTGTCAGGTATTTCAACACCTTATAGAAATTGGTATGGACTGTGCCTAGTGACCTCTCTAACCTGTCCTCAGCTTGCCTAACTGAATAGGGTGCACCAACCATCCACAGAAACATTCCTAAGGCTTCAATTGAACTAGACTTCTTACTAGTTTCAGGCCATATGACTCTGTAAGCAACTCATGCAACCTATAAAACATTGTTGGGCTTATCCTAAACATTTTGTAGCATCTATCTCTATCTTGTAATTTATTTTGCACCCACTGAAGCCCAGACATGAAAGGTTGCCTATATGGGGCCCTAGTACAGTATTTATCATAATGCATGGCATACATAAGCATACCAGACAGAAATTCTGAATTGCCATCCTCAGCATTAAGTGACAATATCTCATCAACACTGGAATCCTCATCTTGATCATCACAAATGACCTGTGGCCTCACTGAAATTCCAGACTGATCATATAAATAACAATAATTAGTACAAGTCACTGGAATATAAGTCACTGGAATATACCAAATTGGAACCATATAAGCCACTGGAATAAAAGTTCACTCATATATCAGCATAATATAAGTCACAGTTCATTCATCACAGATTTCAGCATAATAAAACTCACAGAAACCACATCATCCATCACAGATTTCACATAAACCACATCATTCATGACTTCAAGTTCAACCGATTAAATAACAGAACATAGTTGAACTGATTAAATAACACAACATAGTTCAATTGATGGAACCGATGCTAGATAAATGAAATTGCAGCCTAGTACCCTAAACCCTTGCAAAGGACTCAATAACCGCACGTCTCCCCTCATTAGTATCAGTTGCAATGAAGAAGTCATGGACTATTAGATCCTGGCAGATACGAAGCACAGCCAACCATTGAACAGGATCTGACTCCTGGACCCCACATTCCTTAGCTAGACGCTGAACTTGCTTAATCTTCTCAAACACGACATCTTCCTTGGATTGTTTGGCACTGATCTTTGCTTCCACAGCCGTAGCAAGGTATTTGTTCCTTTCCTCTTGTATCCTTTCATTGTTTGCCATGAATCTGTTCATGGTCCTCAAGGCTGGACTCTTTAACTTGGTCTTCTTAGGACTTTTGGCAGTTGTGCATATGCTGCTAGCTCTCTTGAGGCTACCATTGCTGCTAGGAGTGACTAGTGTCGCTGGGGTAAGTGAATCATCATTGCCATCATCTTCTTCATCATCCACTTCCAGAACTTCTCCTTGTCCAGGGACATATGCAGTGGATCCATCAACAGCTACTCCATAAAACATATGCTCTAGGTCTTCCAAGTAATCTGGCCACCCATTCTTCAACTTTTTCCATTCTGGGTGGCCCTGCAGATGGTACTCAAAGTTTAGAAGCCTACAAACATATCACTACTGTCTACAAATCTAACAAAAGAGGGTACAAGTACCTTTGTATTATTTTCCCACCAATCTTCAGTTGCTATGACACTCCCATCCTCTCTACGGCCAAGGCCTGATTGAGTCTTTAATTTCTTAATGAACCCATACAAGGATTTCAATTGCCTGTACCTACTACCAAGTTGTTCCTTATCATGAACCAAATTGGTGGTTGCTCTAAACCGAGTTAGAACCTCATCCAACCCTTTTTTGGTCATGTTCCCTCTCACGCAATTGCCCTTTTTGATCTGTTGACACCACAGGGTGCACAGGACACCTGTGTTTGGCCCATTCCAATTGCATCTATCTTTTTAGCCTAAACCAAATTGGAACATAGATACGTACATACACATCATGCATTCGGCAAATGAAAACACGTGAAAATGGTAAGCCAGCGAGGGAGGATATGGTTCATACCGAGGCTCGAGCGTTCCTAGTGGGCGCCGAAATCTCTTCGAGGTCGTCTTCTTCAGCATCTGCGACCGGATCCACGTTGAAGTTGTCATCTGCCATGGCTACCGGATGAGTTGCCGGAGAATGGGATCGACGATCGCGATGGGGAACCTATCCAGAAGGTGTGGTGGACGAAGATCCACGCGTGCCACTGCCGGAGAGTGGAGGCGGCCATGGGGCACGCGGAGCGCCAGAGTTAAGGCCCGCGCGGCCAGCCATGCCGCATCCTCCGCCGCCGGATCGAGCCATCCGAACGCCAAGGGTACGCCCGGAGGCACGGACGCGCACGGGAGAGGGGGAGAAGCCGCCCTCGCCATCTGCTTCGTCCTGGCTGTAGCGTAGGAGGTTCTCGTACCTCCCCATTCCGGGCCAAGCCTCGCTGTTGGAGTTGAGATCGAGGGAGGAGAGGTCGGCCCGTTGAGCGCTGATGGAGCTTGAGCTAGGGAACTGCGCCGGTGGGTCAGAGTAGAGGTTGAAAGCCGACGAGTGCTCCGGTTGGGAGAAGAAATCGCGGGTGCCGTCGTCGTTTCCGTACCCACCGCCGTTGCCTTCGAATCTGTCCATGAGCGCTCGGACGTGGCTTGAAAGCCCGATCTACGCGCGGAGAGGGCACGGCCGGCCGCGGTGAAGGAAGTGTGGGGAAGAAGGTGAAGGCTGGTGATGGAGGAGGTGGGGGAGAGACCGAGAGGAGCGGCTGCGAGGGAGATCAGCGCGGCGGCGGTGGAGGAGAGTGGCGGAGATGGAGATGGGGAAAGGAAGAAGGAGAGTGGCAGCCGAGCGAATGGATAGGGTAGGGAGGGAGCGGGCGAGGGGTGTAGGCCCGTCTAGGCCGCGGACCGAGGCGAAAAATTTTGGATTCGGGAGTCTGGAGTCCAAAATGTGAAATTTTTTGGAGGGGAACTTTTTGCACTTTTCACACCCATGTTTAGTTACATTTTGCAAAAAGATGACTCAGAATCCAAAATTATTTTGCAAAATAGAGGAACTAAACATGGCCTTAGATACTACTGTCAGAAAATTGTGTACCGTGTTTAGCTGACATGGTACTGTCAGAAAAGAGTACACAACGAAACCTACAACTTGTAACAGTCTTTTGTGTCGGAGAAATGAGAGTGGTAGTATTAGCCTAGAGACTAGTACTAAGGCGGCCTTGATTAGCTAGCTCCTTCACATAGAGTTTAGTCCTTATCCATCGGATGTTTGACACATGCATGGAGTATTAAATATAGACTAAAAAATAACTAATTGTAGAGATTATGACTAATTTGCGGGACGATTTTTTTAAGCCTAGTTATTTCATGATTTAACAATGTGGCTTAATAAATTCGTCTCATGGAGTATTAAGGACTTCTGTAATTTATTTTTTTATTATTATATAAAAACTCCTATATAACATATCGACGTGACACCCAACGTGGCACTCTTGAGCTTTACCGGTTGAGAAAATCAGGAGGTGAGCTGTTCTTGTTTGCAAGAGGAACCGGTAAACGTGGCGTAGACGTAGTAGGGCAGAGCTGAAGCAGAATAACATGATGTCTATAACATGGTCAATCAAGAGATCTCAGACTGTGTTGTCCAAAAAAATAAAAGAGAGAGAGATCTCAGACTGTAGTAGTCCAGAATCCAGGGCTCCAGGCTACAGAGTACGGGGATACACTGTACATCGTCAGCCTTTGAGCAGTCCGAGAAATAAAGACGGCGCAGCGCAGTCGACCGCAAAAACTGCAGAATAGTACTAGGGCCTGTTTAGATTTCAAGTTTTTTCACTCTTTTTCATCGCATTAAATCTTTGACACATGCACAAAGTATTAAATGTACATAAAAAAATAACTAATTACACAGTTTGATTGTAAATTACGAGACGAATTTTTTAAGCCTAGTTAGGTCATAATTATATAATAATTATCAAATACAAACGAAAGTGCTACCATGCCAAATACTAATTGCTAGCAGCTATCTAAACAAGGCTTAGTACATGCAGCGGCAGACCACTGTAGCGAACTGTAGCATTCGGCTTGCATTTGGTAATGATTGTCCAATCGTTGACTAATTAGGCTCAAAACGTTCGTCTCGTAAAGTACAACCAAATTATGTAATTAATTTTTGATTTCATCAATATTTAGTAATGCATGCATATACCACAAGTTTAATGTGACGAAAAATCTTCTTTTTTATAGCAGCAAAGTTTGGATTTTGGTGTGAATTAAACATGGCCTTAACGTGGAGTTCACAGCATTAGTAGCTAATTGAGTCCTTGTTTAAATTAGAGCGAAAAGTTTTAGGGTGTCATGTGAGGTTATTGTATGAGGTGTTTGATATAGATCTCGTTCGCTTGTCTTAAATTTGGCTTGTTCGACTTATTTTTTTAGCCGGAACAGTGTTTTTCTCTCGCAACAATTCAGCCGGAACAGTGTTTTTCAGCCAGTTTCAGCCAAAGTTCAGACCAGTAAACAGGGCCATAGTAGTCTATATTTAATATTCTATGCATATGTTAAATATTTGATGGGATAGGAAATAAACTTTAGATGAGAGACTATACAAGGCCTAACTGTGTTGCATTTGCATTATTGTTCTGATTAGTACGTACTACTACAGTAGCTTACTAATCCACATTCGTCGTGACATCTCCACTGACCCACTGTTGCCTCGTCTCGTGATGATGCGCAGCGCATGCAATTGGCCTGCTTCCCCTGCATTGCATGCGCACGCAGTTGGACTTGGACGGGCACGTACAGTGCAGCTGCTGTTTCCTGGTCCCAGAAAGCCCGTTCGCAGGCCAGTCTCGGTGGAGATTTCATGGCCTCTTACCAATACATCTATATTTTAGAAATAGTATAGAAGAATTTCATTCCTATGAAACTTTCTCTACTTCTATAAAACTCTTATCATCTCTCTCTTCCTCAATACAGTGCCACATCAGCCTATTTAATGCCCATGAAACTCTGATGAAACCCCACTGAGACTGGCTTTATAAGTCATGCCTTATCAACCAACGAACAATATTCTTCTCTCACACTAAACCAATCAACAGTACTTTCAGTCATGTCTTATAAGTCCAAGCCAGCCCAAACCAAAGAGGGCAGGAAGATCAAGATTACGGACAAGAAGATCATCGCAAAGGAATGCATGCACGGAGCTGCCCTGTAGCTATAGCTCCATCTGTAGCCTGTAGTAGGTGGTAGTGAAAGGAGACCATTGCAGTTGGCAGAGGTGCAGTGCACCCACACCCACACCCACACCCACCAATGGCACGGGTGGTCAGTGGAGAGCCGGGAGAGGACGGGAGGAGTGAACACTGAACAGTGAGTGAGATTGCAGCAGCGGCGCGGCGGCTTGTGTCCCAGCGAGCCAGCCAGCAGCTCGTGTCTCGAGGCATGCATGCTCTCGTCTCGGCCGGCGCCCGCCAGACGGCAGTCACCAGCCTCAGCAGCACGGCAGCAGGCTGAAGCATGCAGTGGCCAGTGGGAAGCAGGCAGGCCAGGCAGCAGCTGGAGCTAGCTCAATGCTCGTGAGCTCGTCTCATCACGGCATCAGCAGGCAGCAATGGCGCCGCAGGGACATGCGTAGCACGCCCATGGCATGGATCCAGCGTTACAGGATGCATGCCAACCAATGCTAGTGCCAGCATCGGAATCGGGGAGTATGCGTTACTCGTACTATCATCTACCCAGTAGTAGCTCATTTTTGAGCTCAGCTTAGCTAAACTGAGCCGAGGTGGACACATACAAGGTCGCTTATTTGTTTGGTTCCTCGTATTTAGCCGTTCTGACTGAGTTTTAGTATGGCGTTTGGTTGTCCGCATATGAATACGACGATGTTGTCTGAGATGAAATATGTAAGACAAAAGTTGTTAATAGTTGTATATAATAAGAGCAGGTACAATAATTGGCTTATAGCCAAGCAAATACTGATGTGGGGAGAGAAGAGAGAGAGGATAGCTTAACTCTCATGCAAGCAATAAGCTGGGCACGGATGCATATGTAGTGGTGGGTCATACACTAATTGAATGTGAGGAGGATTAAGATAGAGAAGGTGGGGCATCATTAAAACTAACAATAAAAAAGTTTCTTATAGACAAATAAGAGATCACCGTTGTATAATTTGGCTCTTGCAACTTGACTAATAGCCAAACGCTTAGCTATATTATTGAACTTGCTCTAAGGGACGTGCAAAACTGCCAGCAAGCCTAGACACATCGTTTCACTCCAGTCCCAGGTCCATGCATCTACCGATGAAGGGAAAGGCCGGGGTCCAAACGACATGCTTCTAGCAATGCAAGTTGGTTGCCAAGTAGGAGTACCAATGCAGGTAGCAACGCAATGCATGGTCAATGGAGCCGACCTCTGGGGTTCCAGTCCATGGCGGATTGGCGGCCGTGCGTGGAAATGGAAGCACGCACGTGATTGCCCGGCCGGTTGCCTAGGGATGACGCAGCACGACGGACAAGGATGGAAGAGAGGGAAAGCAAGAAAAGGCGAGACCCTTTTCGTCGGTCGGCCGGGAAGAAAGGGAAAGCGGAAACGAGGCCACAATGCAAGGTACAAGAACAAGAACAACTGGAAAAGCCGGCCGGGGTCCAGGCCACGATGCAACAGCCTTTCCACGAATCCCGTTGTCACGCTGATCGATTGAGTAGGGTATTCTAGTACGGCTACAACTCCTGCTTCCCCAACCTTGAGTCAAAAGCTCAAAAATGACTTATGGCATGTTTGGTTTACACCTCCTAAAATTTAGTCACATAAACCAGCTTCTAAAGTTTAGTCACTTTCTATTTAGCTCGGTGGATTAAAAGAGACTAAAAGAGGTATTTTAGTTCCTTTTAGTCAGGGTGTTTGATCCCAAATGACTAAAAGGTGAGTCAATCTGACTAAAAGGTGAGCTTTAGTACCATTTAGCAACACTTGAGTGACTAGTTGGCTAATACACTTTTTAGTCCCATTTAGTCATACGGCTGTTCATTGTTGGTTTCAACAAATTTAAACCAAATACCCATTAACCAACAGTGTTTTCCTCTCACAAAAAAAACCACACCAAATAAAATTTCAAACCAAAGACCAAAGACCAACCAACCAAATGAAACAGGCCCATAGTGTTTGGGTAAAAGTAACTAAATGGGACTAAATGAGACTAGATGCCTATTTAGTTCCACACTCTAAAGTTTAGTGGCCCCTAAAATTTAGTGACCCCCTAAAGTTTAGTGACCTCATATATGGTTATAGTGACTAAAGACCACTAAAGCAGCTGTCCCATGTACACTTTAGCCACTTTTAGCTACCCCTTAGTGGCCCCTAAACTTTAGTGGGGTGTTTGGCATTTTAGTGATTAAAAGTGACTAAAGTATTTAGGAGGGGTGAACCAAACATGGCATAGATTTAGGAGGTGATGAGTGAACCAAACACCCCTTAGTATTTGGCGTCGTATGAAAAACAAAGCAAAGACATAAAAATAATAATATTCCTATATATAGAAAACTTGTAGATATCACTTGTAGAAAAAATATAGAAAACTTTTTTCTTTATATATCAGATTTCAGAAAAAAACCCCAAAATAACGAGATATGCACTCCAACCTCGTCCCATTTTGAAACAAGAAAAAGCATATGAAGTTTGAAGAATTTCAATCCTACAGAAAAGTTTTACTATATATTCTTTTGGAACAAAGGATTAAAACCTTATAAATTCCTTTGGGCATGCAGCCAGGTCCACGTACAAGTCAGCGTGCATGCATGCATGTCGGATGTGCGCCGATCGATCGATGCATGGATGTGCATGCGTTGCAGGGTCCAGCGCAACGTACGCACACAGCATGCGGGCCAAACTGTAGGTATGCATCACCATGCATGCTCCATGCTCATACATGTTATCATGCTAAAGAAAAAAGTCCCCCGGCCCGGCCCACACAGCCCTGCCAAATGTCAACGCTTCTTCTTCAGTTTCAAAGCTACCCTTGGAGGGGACTTCTTTTTTCGAGTAAAAGTAGAGGCAACGATGACCGTTCGATGTCCCCGCAGCGAACATCGTTGTTGCTCTGGCATGGCAAGTTTTTTTTTTTTTTTAGAAAAAAAAGACTTAGTATATATATATATATATATATATATATATATATATATATATATATATATATATATATATATATATATATATATATATATATATATATATATATTCAACTTGAGGAACAAGCCAGACCACACACACACTAATCTGTCAACCTGCTCAACCTGCTCTCCTTCACACGATATATACATGATTAAAGATATAATATAAGCATTACAAGTGGGTGACCAAAATATATACTTATAGGATTCTTTAATGTATTTTTCCTAGTGGCATTCCCTTTGGAACACGAGATTTTTTTCTTGTTCTTACATTTTCATGCGAAAATAGACTGATTTCTATAAAATCTCTATACAATTCCTATGTAAATTCCTAAAAAAATCCTATGAAATCCATGTGATCCGAAAGAGTCGTTAGGCCCCATTGGAACACGGATTTTTTTCCTAGAAGCAAATAAAGTGCTATGGCCGCACTACTTAAATTATTGTTCATAATGCTGGATAATTTATAAGTAAATTTATGGCTTTACAACTTTCTCTATAATACAATGATTCTCTCTACAAAATTAGTCATCATATGTGTATTTTTTTATTTTCATGGGATTTTGTCTTTTTAAGGTGTCTTGTAGATATTAACATGGTTTTTTTCCAATGGATTGAGCCATTCCATAGGAACTTTGTAGGATTCCAAGATGCCAATCCTTTGTTCCAAAGGGCCACATAGGAAAATTTTCTATAGGTTTAGAATCGAGGCCTACAAAATTCCTCCATGAATCCTTTGTTTCAAAGGGGGCCTCAAACAGTTTTACAAACAACAAACAGATTTGGGTTTTGAGGAAAATGGAAAAAGATGAACCCCTAACAAATGTGCATCTAAACTCTAAAGGTAAGCAATTGGCAAATCTTTCATCCACCTCCTAGATAAGCTTGTTCGTTCAACCCTCCCGTATGGTTTTCTTGTTGTGTGCCCTAGCTTGGCTGCCTTCTAGTCAACATTTGTCGGTGTTTTCGGACCACCGATGAGTAAATTTGTATTTGCACGTCTCTGGTAGGAGTGAATGGGTACTGAGAGCTCGATTGCCGCTCAGCCGTGTGCTCGTGTCTTGCTCTTGTGTCCCCCCCCCACACTAGTAGGGGCGCCCTGCTTCCCCTTTTATAGGAGAAGAGAAAGCGTGGGTTACAGAGGAGGAAAGGTAGAAGAATGAGAGAGAGAGAAGAAGGTTTCGGGATCGCCGAGTCCTTCTTCTCCTTCATGCGGGTCCCGCCGATCTGGTAGATGTCAACAGGGATGGCTCCAGGTCGTGGCCCTGTTCGTCACTAGCGCCATGTGCAGGCGTCATTTGCCGGTCATGGCATTCCACTCCATCCCGACGGACGTCGTGGTGAACTGACGCGCCTGTCAGCGTCTGTACGAGGATTAGGTAGAACAGCACCGGCACGTCCGACACTGTTCTTGATGTGAATCCCCAGGTATGGCCCGTCATGGCCACGGGTTACATCGAGGTGTGCCAGTCTCTTCCATGGCGTCAGAGTTTTGACCCAGACCCAAACGCTTGGACCTGGAGTGGTTGGCGGTAGTATGGGTCCTCGTTGGATGAGACAGAAACCGCGTCCTTGGGATCGAGCGAGACGGAGCCCGTACCCAAGGGGTCGGGCAAGATGGAGCTTGCGGCCTTAGGCGAGATGGAGCCCGCACCCAGGGGGTCAGGCAAGACGGAGCCCGTGGCCTTGAGGTCGGGCAAGACGGAGCCCGTGGCCTCGAGGTCGGGCGAGACAGAGCCCGTGGCTTTGGGCGAGACAAAACCCGCGTCTTTGGGGTTTGGGCGAGACAGAGCCCGCACCCAAGGGGTCGGGCGAGACGGAGCCCGCGGCCTCGAGGTCGGGCGAGACGGAGCCCGTGGCCTCGAGGTCGGGCAAGACAGAGCCCACGGCCTTGAGGTCGGGCGAGATGGAGCCCGCGGCCTTGGGCGAGACAGAACCCGTGTCCTTGGGGTCGGGCGAGACAGAGCCCGCACCCAAGGGGTCGGGCGAGACGGAGCCCGCGGCCTCGAGGTCAGGCGAGATGGAGCCCGTGGCCTTGGGGTCTGGCGAGACAAAGCCCATGGCCTTCGAGTCGGGCAAGACCTTTTAATACATCTTGATCCAACCGAGGAAGTCAGCGTGGGCGCTAACTTCCTTGCTTTGGGTATCCCTACTATCGATACCCGACAGTAGCCCCTGCGCCTACGAAGGAGTAGAATACTCCTTTGGAGGCTTTTCCGGACAGGAGGACTCTGAGGGCCTTGGCCTTCTTTTTGTAGCCCATGGCGTGTCCTGGTAGGACGGCGATTCACCAAACCATAGGATTCGGGAGATCGGAAAGATTTTTCTTGATTCCAGTCCCCTAGGATCCGATTGGTCTGCCGTCGTACTGTGACCGTGCATCCAGCCTCCTTGCGAGTCCAACTTCCCTTGAGCCCCCGTGCATAGCAGGGGTCCGGTCGAGGGTCGGCTCGTCTTTGTGATCATCGTCCCTCCAGCGTCTTTTTCGATAAAATGGAGGGGCTGAGCCATGCCACATTTTCCCTCGATAGATGAAACATGGTGCTCGGTGAGCTGTTAATGGGCTAGTCCAAGTGGGGCCCCAGCTTCCCATTCACAGGGTCCGGCATGGGTCAGCTGGTGACCGACTCTATGCTCTTGGTGGCCAATCCATATAGTTCTTGGGTCCATTCGACCGGTCCTAAGGGCTCGTTGCCTTTCTTCGAGAAAAAACCATGGACTAGGGACTGACCAAGACTCAAACATGGGCCGAGATGCCCGCGGCACTCGTGCGCCCGGGTACTGGCCACTAGTGGGCCCATCTCTTTCCACCCCTCGCTCTAAGGGTGCCCTGGAGCGGCTGTGAACCCATCGGTGGGCCAGCCTTCGAACTCTTGGTCCTGAATGGGCCATAGGAGCATTTTTAGCTCTGTATCCCTCCTTACCTATGACGGTTCTTGGCCCATCGACCGGGCTAACCGTCATCCGGCGTGTCCTTTGAGGGTGCGGCAAAAGATAGCGTGCTCATGATCTTTGAAGGGAGGTGACGTGACGGGGCGCAGCGGGCGCGTGAATCTAGGCAGATAGTTTGCCTTCTCGCCCCGCTCCATCCTATAAATAGCGGCCTCCCCCTTCATATTTCTGCACACCAAAAGCACAACCTTACCTTCTCCGTTTCTCCACAGCCGCCGTTCGGATCTGCCGTGCTTGCTAATCTACCGCCGGAGCGCTAGATCTATAGCTTCTGCTTCTTCGCCGCCACCTTTGCTTCTCTGTAGCTGCCTCCCTCCTCCATGGATTCGTGGTATCGCTCCGATGTTACCCATGCGTGCATGGAGGGACACGTCAAGCGTGGTCTTCTCCGTGGGAGGACCGATGCGGTGGAGTGGCTCGTGCCCGGCCGTGAGGATTTGCCGGCGCTGCCCGACGGCTACGTCATCTCCTTCGCACCCTTCCACGAGCGCGGACTTGGCCAAGTATGATATGACTGTGCTTCCGACCCTCATGTTCTCTTTCCACGCCTCTAAGTCTTGTCTTCATCGTAGGTCCTTATGACCTACAGCCGGGAGAAGTCCCTGTAACTTGCTGAGGAGACGCGGCAGAGTGAGGGGCTAGCCACACAGCTCGCTGCCGCCCATCAAGAGGTGGCTAAGCTTGCCCCTGCCGCCCGACAGGTGTCCGACCACTGAGTCAGGCTAAAGGAGAAGCTCATGGCCCTGATCGAGAGGGCATGCACGGACACCATGGAGGCTGAGCGGCTATGGAAGGAGCGGGACGATTTGCTCCAGGCCATAGAGGAGCTTTGCACGGGGATTGACCTGGCTCATCAGGAGCGCGCCGACGCTCAGCCGCAGATCGACCACCTCGAGGATTAGCTTTAGAGAGAGAGGGACCTAAAGGTTGCAGCCGAGGGTGTGTCCATCGGGCTCGCCGCGGAGGTCGGTCAGCACCAAGAAGAGGTCTGACGCCTAGAGGCCGGGGTGACCTGGCAGCATGATGAGGTGCACAAGCTTCGGTCGGACATGGACAGTAATTCTCTAGTTTCCCTTATTGTCTTTCTCCGTGGAATCCATTATAGCCTTTTGACACGGTCGGTACGTGACTTGGGCAGGTCTCGACGACAAGCTTGGGGCGGAGGTGGTGAAGAGCCATGGCCTAGAGAAGGAGCTCAGCGAGGTGAAGGACACCCTCTAGAAGCAGAGCAATGAACACCTGCGCGTCACCGTCCAGCTAGTCTGCGACGAGCTCGAGCTGGCTCCGAAGCAGGAGACAAGCTCGCTCACGGTTCATGCCACCTAGATCATGGACTGGACACATGATATGGCAAGGGGCGTGCTTCGCTTTGGCATTCACCGATCGTTCATGATCGCCCGTTCTCATTATGAGAACATCGATATGGCGACGATGAGACAAGGCTTCGCGCCCGTCTATACCGATGCCGAGCTCGATGACATCGAGAAGGAGGTGGCCCCCTGGCGCATGACCTTTCTGCCAAGATAGAGGATGAAATCATCCCCCCGAGGGATTAGTTTAGTAAAATAGGTCAAGCGGCGCATTTGTAATAAGCGGACAAGTTCTAACCCTCCTATTTTGTTTAAACAAGCTTATTCTTTTTTTGGGTTGAACAAATTTGTTCTTTCTCCCTTTTTATGTGTAAAAAGGGTTAATGCGTTCTGACCGTTCCTGTTGTTAATACCGTAGAGCTACAGGTGTGGTTGAGAAACTCTGATCACGCTGGAAAGCAAGAGTGCCGTAGCCGCTGGGGCGTAGGTTTCTTGCAGCCCGACCAGTTTTACTCAACGTTCGTTTCCTCAAACCTTGCCTCTACATTTTTAACGTGAGAAAGGGTCAGGCACGACGACTGTTTCAGAAAGGATATATATATATATATACCCTTATCAGCCCCCGAGTGAGGCCCGACCTCTTATCGTTGCTGGGGTCAGGTTTCACTAAGGATCGAGGAGACGATAGCGAAACTGGTAAGAGGAATGATTTTTTGTTTGAGAAACGTTATTCTTAGTTTTTGTACGTACCCCTCCCTAAGATCCGAGCCATCGCTCCGTGACCGCGCATTCGGTCTCCCTGCGAGTCCAACTTCCCTCAAGCCCCTACACGTTGCAGGCGTCTGGTCAAGGGGTCAGCACATCTTTGTGATCGTCATCCCTCAAGCGTTTTTTTATAAAACGGATAAGCTGAGCCGTGCCATGTTTTTCCTCGATGGACGAAACATGGTGCTCGGTGAGCTGTTAACGGGCTAGTCTGAGTGGGGCCCTAGCTTCCTATTCATGGGGGTCCGGCATGGGTCATCTGGTGACCAACTCTATATTCTCAACGGCCAATCCATATAGTTCTTGGGTCCGTTCGACCGGTCCCAAGGGCTCGTTGCCTTTCTTAAAGGAAAAACCATGGACTGGGAACCAACCAAGACTTGAACTTGGTCGGGATGCCCGCGACGCTCATGCGCCTAGGTACTGGCCGCTAGTGGGCCATCCCTTTCCACCCCTCACTCTAAGGGTGCCCCGGAGCGGTTGTGAACCCGTTGGAGGGCCAACCTTCGAACTCCTGGGCCTGAATGGGCCGTAGGAGCATTTTCACCTCTGTATCCCACGTTACCCATGACGGTTCTCACGCCAGTCTACACCGACGCCGAGCTGGACGACATCGAGAAGAAGGTGGCCCCTCTGGCACAGGACTTACCTATAGATATAGAGGATGAGATCATCCCCTAAGAAATTAGTTAGGTAGATAAGCCAGGCAGCGAACTTCTAATAAGTGGACAAGCTCTTAAATTTTGTTATGGCCAAACCGATTTTTGGCTCTTCTCCCCTTTTTGTATAAAAAGGTTAATGTGTTCCGACCCTTTCCATTGTTAAGGCTATAAAGCTCGGGGTGCGGGTGAAAAAACTCTGATCATGCTGGTGAGCAAAAATGCCTTAGCCGCTGGGGCATAGGTTTCTTGCAGCCCGACCAGTTTTACAATACATTCATTTCCGCAACCCTTGCTTCTAGATCTTAACGTGAGAAAGGGTTAGGCATAGAGAATGTTTGTCGGGTGGATATACTCTTAAATGCATTCTGACTCTTTCCGTAGTTAAGGCTAAAGAGCTCGGGGTGCGGGAAAAAAACTCTGATCACGCTGGTGAGCAAAAACGTTGTAGCCGCTGGGGCATAGGTTTCTTATGGTCCGACCAGTTTTACTCAGCGTTTGTTTCTGCAACCCTTGTTTCTAGATCTTAACGCGAGAAAGGGTCGAACATAGAGAATGTCTATCGGATAGATATACTCTTATCAGCCCCTGAGTGAGGCCCGACCCCTTGCCGTTGCTGGGGTCATGCACTCCATAATCGAGGTCGGTCAGGAGGATAGCCTCGGAACCATAGACCATGAAGAATGGTGTGTTGCTGGTGGCCCGGCTAGGGGATGTCCTTAGGCTCCAGAGCACCGCGGGAAGCTCCACGACCCATCGTCTACCAAACTTGTTCAACTGGGTGAAGATCCTAGGCTTGAGACCTTGTAAACCCGTTCGTGTAGGGGTGCGCCACGGCGGACCAATCGACGCGGATGTGGTATGCATCGTAGAATCAAAGGAACTTTTTACCGGTGAACTGCGTGCCATTGTCCATGATAATGGAGTTTGGGACTCCAAAGCAATAGATGATGTCAAGGTAGAATAGCACGGCTTGCTTGGACTTAATTGTGGAGATCGGTCGAGCCTCTATCCACTTTGTAAACTTTTCTACGGTGACAAGCAAGTGCGTATAGCCCCTAGGCGCCCTCTTGAGAGGTCCGACCAGATCGAGCCCCCAGACCGTGAACGGCCACATGATGGGGATCGTTTGGAGTGCTTGGCTGGTAGGTAGGTCTGCCGAGCGTAGTATTGACACCCTTCACAGGTGCGCACGATCTATTCAGCGTCGGCTACTACGTTCGGTCAGTAGAAGCCTTGTCAGAACGCATTTCCGACTAGGGTCCTAGGTGCGGTATGGTGCCCGCAGATCCCACCGTGGTTATCACTCAGCAACTGCTTCACTTGTTTGATGGGGATGCAGCATTGTAGAATCCCGATGTGGCTTCACCTGTAGAGCTCGCCCTAGAGCTCACCCTCAATAACGACAAAGGACTTGGCGCGATGCGCGAGCCACCCAGCCTCCGTTCTGTCCATCGGCAGCGCCTCACGGAGGAGGTAGTCGAGGTAAGGCATCCTCCAGTCGGCCAGAGGGTCGGGCTCTATCACTGGATCCTCGTCAAGCTCCATGACTTCAGGGTCGGATGGAGCCGCCGGCTAGTTAGCCCCCAAGTCCTAGGCAGGCGGCCCGTCACCGGTCTGTTCTGGTTCCTCAAAGTGGACCGAGGGCTTGTACTGATCGCTGGTGAAGATGCCCGTTGGCACCGGCTCTCGGCCGGATGCCATTTTTGTCGGCATGTCAACCTCCTCATTGAGACGCCTCAGGATGTGATTGAGCTCGAGACCGTCGAACTTGTCCTCCAGCTGGCGGACCTCTCGACAATACGCAGCCATCTTGGCATTGTGGCAGCTTGATTCCTTCATGACTTGGTCAATGACTAGCTAGGAGTCGCCCCGGACGTCAAGCCGTCGGATACCCAACTAGATGGCATTGCGCAGGCCATTGATGAGTGCCTCATACTCAGCCATATTGTTGGAGGAGGGGAAATGGATGCGAACCATGTACCTCATGCGTACCCTGAGGGGGGAAACAAAGACCAGCCCCACATCGGCGCCCTTCTTCATCAGTGATCCATCAAAGTACATCGTCTAGTACTCTTGGTCGATGACTGCTGGCGGCATTTGGATCTCGGTCCACTCTGCAACGAAATCAGCTAGCACTTGGGACTTGATGGTCGTCCGAGGGGCATATAAAATGCCTTGACCCATCAGCTCGAGTGCCCACTTCAGGATTCTTCCTGTGGCATCCTAATTTTGGACGACCTCACCGAGAGGGAAGGACATCACGACCATCACCGGATGCGACTCAAAGTAGTGACGCAACTTTCTTTTGGTGATACGGAGGGCGTACATGAGTTTCTAGATTTGGGGGTAGCAAGTCTTGGACTCGGATAAGACCTCGCTAATGAAGTACACGGGACGCTGTACTTTGAGGGCATGTCCCTCTTCTTCTCGCTCTACCACCAGGGCAGCGCATACCACTTGCATGGTGGCCACAATATAGAGCAGAAGCGGTTCCTCGTTGGTTGGGGGGACTAGGATTGGGGCCTTCGTCAGGAGCTGCTTGACATTGTCAAGTGCCTTCTGGGCCTCGAGCGTCCATTCGAAGCGGTCGACCTTCTTCAGAAGTCGATAGAGGGGGAGACTTCATTCGCCGAGGCGTGAGATAAAGCGGCTGAGCATGGCGAGGCACCCTGCAACTCGCTGTACCCCCTTTACGTTATGGATCAGGCCCATCCTGGTGATGGCTGAGATCTTCTCCGGGTTGGCTTCGATGCCACGCTCGAAGACGATAAAACCCAGCAGCATACCCCTTGAGACCCCAAAAACGCACTTCTCGGGTTGAGTTTGATGCCGTTTGCTTGGAGTTTCGTGAAGGTCTGCTCTAGGTCGGCTATGACCTGGTCAGCCCGTTTGGATTTGACAACGACATCATCCATGTAGGCCTCAATAGTTTGCCCGATGAGATCCCCGAAACACTTGAGCATGCAGCGTTGGTACGTAGCCCCCGCGTTCTTTAGGCTGAACGACATTGTGACGTAGTAGAATGATCCAAATAGGGTGATGAAAGATGTCGTGAGCTGGTCGGACTCTTTCATCACGATTTGATGGTAGCCGGAGTACACATCAAGCAAGCAAAGGGTTTCGCACCCTGTGGTCAAGTCGACTACTTGGTCTATGCATGGTAAAGGAAACAGATCCTTTGAACACGCTTTGTTGAGACCCGTGTAGTCAACACACATTCTCCATTTCCCACTCTTTTTTCGTATAAGAACGGGATTGGCTAACCACTGGGGTGGTATACTTCCTTGATGAACCTGGCCGCCAAAAGCTTCGCAATCTCCTCTTCGATGGCCCTGTGTTTCTCCTCGTTGAAGCGACGTAGGCGCTGCTTCACTGGCTTGGAGCCTGGCCTGGTCTTCAAGGCGTGCTCGGTGACTTCTCTCAGAATGCCTGGCATGTCCGAGGGTCTCCACGCAAAGATGTCTCTGTTGGTGCGGAGGAAGTGGGCGAGTGCGCTTTCCTATTTGGAGGAAAGTGTGGTGCCGATGCGCACCACTTTGCCCTCGGAGCCACTGGGATCTATGAGGACCTCCTTGGCACCCTCTATAGGCTTGAAAGACCCGGCTGCCCGCTTGGGGTTGGGCACTTCTTCGATGACCTCCACCCTGATGGCCGCAAGCTCCTTGGAGGCGACAATTGCTATGGCGTGTTCGCAGCACTTGACCTCGCACTCGTAGGTGCACTGGAAGGAGGTGCCAATGGTGATGACCCCGCATGGACTCGGCATCTTCAACTTTAGATAGGTGTAGTTGGAGACGGCCATGAACTTCGCATAGCATGGACATCCTAGGATGGTGTGGTAGGTCCCGTGGAACCCAACCACCTCAAAGGTAAGGGTCTCTGTCCTATAATTGGTTAGATCCCCGAAGGTGATGGGAAGATCGATCTGCCCATGTGGCACGGCCTGCTTTCCAGGCACGATGCCATGGAAAGGTGCCCCGATCGGCCAGATGCGCGATCGGTTGTTGCCCATGGTGTCGAGCGTTTTAGCATACATGATGTTTTGGCTGCCACCTCCATCCATCAGCACCTTGGTGAGGCGCTTCATGCCGATGATCGGGTCGACCATGAGCGGATATCTTCCTGGCTGCGGGATGCTTTTCGGGTGGTCTGTCGATCAAAGGTTATGGTGGACTCTGACCATCGGAGGAAGGAACGCTCGGCTGGCTCGTCCATATAGACCTCGCGGCGCGCAAGCTTCTGGCGGCGCTTAGAGTCGTAGGCCGCCGACCCTCCGAAGATCATGAGACAACCGTCCAACGTTGGAAATCCACCGTCCTTCCCCTTGGCGTCGTCTGTAGCTGGCTTGGGCTCCTTCCTATGCTCCCCCTTGTTGGAGCCTCTAGACAATAACCACTTCATGAGGACATAGTCCTTGTATAGGTGCTTGATGGGGAAAGCATGGTTCGGGCATGGCCCTTCGAGCAGCTTCACGAAGTGGTTCGGGGTACCCTCGGCAGGCTTTTGACCCCCTTGCAGTCGGTAGTGGCCATGAGCGAGCCCTCGCGCCGCTGCTTGTTCTTCTTGTTGGGGCGGTTGGAGACGCCTTCACCAACGTATTCGTCCCACTTTGCCTTGCCCTTGGGACGATCAAAAATCACCCCGATAGCCTCCTCGCCCGAGGCGTGGCTGGTGGCGATGTCGAGGAACTCCTTGGTGGTTCACGGGCCCTTACGTCCCAGCTTATGAACCAGGGACTCGCGGGTGGTCCTAGACAGGAAAGCTCCTATGACATTGGCGTCGGCGACGTCGGACAGCTCGTTGCACTGCCGAGAGAAGTGCCGGATGTACCCATGAAGAGTTTCCTCGGACTTCTATCGGTGGTTTTTGAGATCCCATGGGTTCTCAGGATGCACACATATGTGCCTTAGAAGTTTCCCACGAAGATCTCTTTTAGGTCCGCCCAACTTTGGATTCGGTTGGACGGAAGGTGTTCCAACCACGTTCGCGCCGAATCGGCCAGGAACAATGGAAGGTTGCGGATAATGAAATTGTCACTATCCGTTCCCCCGGCTTGGCAAGTAGTCGATAATCCATGAACCACAGTACGGGGTTTGTTTCCCTAGAGTATTTTGGGATGTTGGTCGGCGGTCGGTACCGCGGTGGGAAGACGGCGTTGAGGATGTGTCGGCCAAAGGCCTGAGGTCCCGACAAGTCGGGGCTCGGGCTTCGGTCCTCACCGCTGTTGTAGTGTCTGCCACGACAAGGGTGGTAGCCATGGCTAGCCTCCTCCCTCTCATCGCCACGGGAATGCCCGCGGGCATCTAGGGTGTTGCGTGCGTCATGGTGGGTGCCGAAACACTCATGCACTAGGACCACGGCGCACACCCTGTTGCCTTGCTGTGCCTGGTGGACTGACATGTCCCTGTCGGGTCACTCTGAGGGCGTGCACTGGCTGGCGCCGAGCTCGCGTCGTCGAGACAGGAAGCTCTCGGCCTGCTGCGCCGCCGCACGCTCGACTAGCGTGCGAATCTCAAGATAGGCCCGACGATTCTCGGGCGTCGCAGGGCCCGGAAGCCCCTAGAGCAAGGCTGCCATGGCAGCGATGTTCTGGCTTGCCCTGGTGAAGTGTGGGAGGGCTTCGTCGTCCTCAATGATCCTCCGGTTCACGTCGCGGGCCACGGCGCGCGCACGCCCACCGTCTTCATGGCGCTCGATCTCTCGCTCGAGCTTCGCACGTTCCTGCTCGAGCTAGAGTCATGCTTCTTCAAGCTCTTGGTGCCGCGCCCTCAGCTGCTCTACTCGCAGGCAAGGTGGGGCCCCTGCATCCCCCTCGACCTCGATGTTGAGGTCGTCTGTTGGGGTAGCCCCTCCCTCGTGGATGCTTTCGATGTATCCCTTGGGGGTACCTGCCATTAAACACTCTCACGAGGAGTGATGGCTACCCCTGCTAGAGTCAGAGTCGGAGGACGACTCCGATTCTTTCGTGAGAAGATCGTGGAAAGATTCCACGTCGTATTCAGTCATCCCCATGAACTCGTCGTTCGTAGGGGATGGAGGCGTGCGCCGTGCCACAAGGTGGCCAACGGTTTCTATGGCGTTGCGCAGACCAAACAGGAGAGCTGTCGGGGCGCTCTGGATGATGTATTATGGGGAGAGCGGCTCTCGTCCGGCAAGCTGCATCAAGACATTGGTCAATAAGAAGGTGAGGCGGCATAGGTCCTCCCGGTACGGTCGGAGTCCCAGGAAGGGGCCGAGCTGGCGCTCTAGCCTCCCGTAATCGAAGTCGAGGAGCTGGCCGCTCCCGGGGCGTGGACCTCCAGTGCGTGCAGCTGTAGCTCCTCAAGCGCCTCGGCGATCACGTCGAGGCCGGCGGAGTGGAGAGGCTGGACGGTAGCGGGAACCTGCGCCAACTCTCCCTCCGTCATAACGATGAAGTACAGGTTCCCGAAGCGCACGTGCGCACCCGGGACCCAGCTGATGCCGTGACTAGCCATCCAAGTCCTGATGTGGACGTCGAGACACGCAAAAAAGCCTCTACCTAGCACGCTAATTGTCGGTGTTTTCGGACCACCGATGAGTAAATTTGTATTTGCGCGTCTGGCTCGGATGGTGTGCTCGGAGGACACAAGGGTTTATACTGGTTCGGGCAGAATGTTACTACGTCCAGTTTGCTGCTGCTCGTGTTACCGGCACTTGGTTTGCAGTAGGGGTTACAAACAGGCAAGAGAGGGAGAGGATCCCAAGTCTATGGTGGAAGGATTGAACGGGTACTGAGAGCTCGGTTGCCGCTCAGCCGTGTGCTCGTGTTGTGCTCTTGTGTCCCCCCCCCCCGCTGGTAGGGGAGCCTTGCTTTCCCTTTTATAGGCGAAGGGAAAGCGTGGGTTACAGAGGAGAAAAGGTAGAAGAACGAGAGAGAAGAAGGCTTCCAGGGTCGTCGGGTCCTTCTTCTCCTTCATGTGGGTCCCGCCAATCCTGTAGATGTCAACAGGAACGGCTCCATGTCGCGGCCCGGTTCGTCTCTAGCGCCATGCGCAAGCGTCATCTGCCGGTCATGGCGTTCCATTGTGTCCCGACGGATGTCATGGTGAACTAACGCGTCTGTCAGCGTCCGTACGAGAATTAGGTTTGAACAGCACCGGCTCGTCCGACACTGTTCTTGATGTGAATCCCCAGGTATGGCCCGTCATGGCCACGGGTTACATCGAGGTGTGCCAGTCTCTTCCCTGGCGTCAGAATTTTGACCCAGGCCCATTCGCTTGGACCTGGAGTGGTTGCCGGCGGTATGGGTCCCCGTTGGACAAGACGGAATCCGCGTCCTTGGGGTCGGGCGAGACGGAGCTCTCGGCCTTGGGCGAGACGGAGCCCGCACCCAAGGGGTCGGGCGAGACGGAGCCCATGGCCTCGAGGTCGGGCAAGACGGAGCCTGCGGCCTCGAGGTCGGGCGAGACGGAGCCCGTGGCCTTAGGCGAGATAGAACCCGCGTCCTTAGGGTCGGGCGAGACGGACCCGTAGGCAAGAGGTCGGGCGAGATGGAGCCCGCGGCCTCGAGGTTGGGCGAGACGGAGCCCACGACCTTAGGGTCGAGCGAGACGGAGCCCGTGGCCTCGAGGTTGGGCAAGACGGAGCCCGCGGCCTCGAGGTCGGGCAAGACGGAGCCCGCTGCCTTGGGCGAGACTGAACCCGCGTCCTTGGGGTCAGGCGAGACGGAGCCCATACCCAAGCGGTCGGGCGAGACGGAGCCCGCGGCCTTGGGGTCGGGCGAGACCTTTTATTACGTCTTGATCCATCCAGGAAAGTCAGCGTAGACACTAACTTTCTTTTTTTAGGTATCCCTACTATCGATACCCAGCAACATTGTTGGCGGCCTGCCTTAGCTGGTCGCCACCCAACCAGTGGCGAAGCTATATAACATTGTGGGTGCAGATGCACCCCAAAAAAATAAAATACCACCGAATAGATCAACTTTTCATCATGTTTATGGTTTAAGTCTAAGTATCTATAAGACAGGAGCATTCCCTTCCGATTTGCTCTAACTTCACCACTGCACCTAGCTGGTCGGTGGCTGCCACGCTAACTAGAGTGCTTTGCTAGGTGGCGGCTGGGGTGGCAGGTTTGCTTTTTAACTACCAACTAAATATTATAAACTAATAAAAAATTAACTTCCTACTCAATCCAGACACTTGGTGCAATTCATGATTTGACCAAGAAAAAAGTGTTTTTAAGAAACTTTTAGTAGAAATGCTTTAAATATATGTTGCCTGAGCAAGGCAACTAAAGATCTTGCATGGCTAATTGGGCAACAAGCCGATCCTGCCGTTTTTTATGAAACAAAAAAAAAAATGGACGAGGGACATGGAGTAGTACAAAACATCCTGCATTCATGTTTCAAAAGCCGAGATACATATCTATCAAATGAGAAACAGCCTGCAAAGTAGCTAGTAAGCCACAACAAAATAAAGCAGAAAGAAACAGGGGGAACTCGCCGCTCGCAACGGCATGCCGCATGCCTGCCCGCTCCGTACTCCCACGCCGACGGTGACGACGCCGACGACGACGGCAAGCGCCTTGGCCCTCGCGCTGGACAGCGAAACGGTGACAAACAAAGCGGGACAACGATGACGACGGCACGAGAGAGAATCTCACTGGAATACGCATCGGAACAGGTATAGCCACAACAGCGACGCATGGGGCAGATAGCTAGCTCTCAGCACCTCTCGTCTTCTTCGCCATGCCTTTCGTTCGTGGCTCACGCCAGCCGACCTCGCCGACCGACCTCTCACGTCTCGCCATAGGTGATCGGTCGATCGAGGCGATGATTCAGCCATGTCATGTGGTCAAAAGAGAAAGCGGATGATGAGGAATAAAGAAGAAGGAGAAGAACGCGTGGACAAAGAGCAAGACAAGAATTGCTAGAAAGGCACGTCGACAGCACGCTTCGATCGGGCTGCCGGGTACCACTAGTGTCGCTGCTGCCCGTGTGCAAATCTGGAGTGGCTAGCTAGTACTAGTCCACGAGTCCAATCACACCAGTGATGCAAATGCAATGCAACCACCCAGCGGGAACTTGCAAGCTAAAAAAGTATGCATGCGGTAGGAAATTCTCCAACCAAACAATCGTGCGCGCGTTTTCAGATTTATCCAGTCTTTGATGTGTAACTAGTCGAAGGCTAGCTTCGAAACGTCTATGTTAATTCTCACATCTCACCAAATGCGCGAGAAAAAAAATAGATCCTACTCCCTTTCATCCTTAACTATACATTTTGTCTCTCTATAGCAGTCAAATTTTTCTGCATCATAAATGTTAAATATATTTAATTATATGTATTTTTATTTATTTTAAAAAAAATGACAGAGAAAAAATCCTACTTTTATAGAAAGCATATAAAGTTCTACACAAATCAGATGCACATACCACCTATGCTTTTTTTTAACGAACATACCACCAATGCTAGGGTTATTAGGCCCTGTTTGGTTCCCAATAAGTTACCTACTTATAAGTTAAAAATAAAAAAGTGACTTATTTTGTCAAACACCACCAACTTATAAGTCACCCTTTTTCGCGTGGGGCTCACATATTTAATGAGCTTATAAGTCATCTACGACCAAACAGGCATGACTTATAAGTCACTGGTTTTCAGTCACCTGACTTATGAAAACCAAACAGGGCCTCAATTTATAAGTTTGGCAACGAAACCAACAAGGATAGAAATTACATCCAACACACCACTGGAAAAGCCAATCTGACACAACTTCCAAGCCTAAGGCCAACAAAGATTTTTTTTCCTCAATCATGCCGTAGCCTGTTCTTCATTAAGCAAATAGGAAAATGTCAAAGTTACACAACATGGACAAGTTCCGGCTATTCCACATTCGCTGGCAAGACTCTGGCGTGCAGGACTAACAAGAAATGTCGACAAGCTAGAACTAGAGCCTAGCACCTACAATGCATATAACCACTCTATCTAGGGAAAACGAAGAGCTAAGTCTGAGAAAAAAGCAAAATCTTCTATCACAACATGCCCTCCACCTCCAATCTTTCATTTAGCCACCAAAAGTCCACCAATGCAACCAATTCTTCTGGTCTTGATCTTCTAGTCTTGATCTTGTCATCCACGGACTTGACATCTCCGTCCAGCAAAAGCCACAATTTCTACAGGGATGATAAAAATTTGGGAAAAACTTCATGAGAGGATCTGGGAAAACTTCTTCTCAATTCCTATTTTTGTTTCTGATGTTCCACAAGCTCCACATTACAATAGAAAAACATCATTCAGACTATTTGGGACCATGTCCCATCCTAAAACCTCCTTAAAACAATAGTACCAGATAGTCTTGCCGTGTGACAGTTGAAGAAAATGATATGTTGTTTCCTCAGCTCCACACAGACAAAAAATTTCTATTTCCTTTTCACTTTCTTTTTTTCAGATTAACCCCAGTTTGCGGCCTATCCTGAGTTGTTTCCCCAGCCCCACACAGACAAAAAAATTTATTTCCTTTTCACTTTGTTTTTTCAGATTAACCCCAATGGGCGACCTATCCTGAATTGCTTGCCACATGAACACTCTTGTACCTTCATTAGTGCTTTGTTTTTCCAAAGTTTTGGTATTCTCTTATTCGTCAACCCTCTAAAGGCTTGTCTTGTATACATGGACCTAGTGGTGTATTTGACGTCAAAAATATATGCTAAGATTTCAACTAAATACCAGTGGTGATGCAATGTAACACCCTCGGTGTTACGCCCTAAACCAACTACTAAAACATATCATGAGCATCATGTTTATATGATAATGCATGTGATAGGATGTGTAGATAAATTTCTTGTAACTTAAAATGATCAATAAAAATGTTAAATGAAAGTTGATTCAATAGCATTGCTAGCTAGTAATTCTAGTAGTTTAGAAATGGAACTTGAAATTGAATTCAGCCCAAGACTTAAAAGATTCTTTAAGTTTATTGACAGCTAGACAATATCATGTTTGAGGATTTATTTTGTGAAATTGAGTTAAGAAGTGGTGTCGTGTTTTAACTCGGATTGGTAGACTAATAGACCCTCTTTAGCATAGTGAAGGCGGTTTAGTGTCAACCTCAACCGTTTAGTTGCTATCTACGCTTTAAAATTCATGCACGACATGTTCTCGGGCTGGCTCGCTGGGTGGACGCGGTCACCAAGCTCGGGCGCTCGGCGTCACCGCGCTGGCCGTGCGTGGCCGACCGTGGCTGCCTCTGGCCTGGCTGCGGCCCGGCCGTCGCTGGCCTCGCCGCGCGGAGCCGCCGCTGCTGCCGCCTACACCACCCCGCGCCGCGACGAAGCCGCTGTCGGCTCCATCACCTCGTCGTCACGTCCACACTGTTGCCTTGCCTCGCGTTGCCGCTACCAACGCCACTGTGACGTTGTGCTGTGCTGCTGCTCACCTTGTCCCCGCGTGCATGTGGGTTGTCCCAGCTGCCTCACGCCGCGCCTCGCCTTAATGGTCCACAACCTGCCTCCGCGCTGGCACGTGGTCTGGCCACGTTGTCACGTAGTGGGTGCGCAGACGCTGCCTCGGGTCCAGTTGACCGCTTGCTGCCAAGGCGAGGACGAGCCGAGCCAGGCCTGCCCCTCTCTCTCTCTGCCACCACCCTCTTGCTTAATTCGGCATGGTTGAGTCACCATCGCCTGATTCATCATGTCCCTGACTTCACCATTAAGCCACCTGACCCCCGACCGCAAGCAGCCTTGAAGCGAGCACGACCAAGCTCCAATTTGGAGTTTTTCCCTGCCACCATGACGTTAAGGCCGCGCTCGGCCATGGTCGAGGGCAGCCCTCCTACCGTCCCTCCCGAGCTGATTTGCTTGCACCACTAGCTTCGCCTTGCTTCCCTCTCCACCTTGCGCACACCAGTGGAACCGCTACCGCCTTCCCATCGTCGCTGACTTGACTGTGCCGCCGTGGTGCGCCGCCGCACGGCTCGGCCACACGTGGCCAGCCCTCCTCCATCATCTTCTGCCCCAACCGTCACCTCGGCCTAATCCATGGTAGCCTTCTGATGCTCACGCACTAACCAATTAGGTCTGTAGCTACCCTAGCTCACCGAAACAGTGGCGCCGCCATCGCGGATAGCCGCATGCCGCAGCAGCCTTCCCCAGCAAGTCGTGTCACCCCGCATCACCGCTTAGCGTAGCCGCTCAAGTTGGAGATGGTAACCGGCTCGTTAGGTGGTTTACCGTAGGTCCCAGGTGGCCGGTGCAGCCGCGCTGTGTCACCGGCCGTCGCGCCGCCGTGCGCTGAGTCGCTGGGGGTGTGCGCGGGGGAATTCCAAGAAAGCCAAGGGGTTAAGTGAAAAGGTTTGAGAGAGGGAGAAATAGTATTAGTACTTAGTTGTAATTCGGGAGAAGTTCGAGGTCTCTTTTACAAAATCGCCAACGCACGGGATTCCCCCGCCGCGGGCCATCTCGCGCTACAGGCCGGCCTTGCGTAGGCCGCACTGCCGGCCGCCGCGCCCTCGCATGCGCGCTGCGTCGCGTGGGCCGCGCGTGTGGGCCGCATGGGAGAATTTGTTTTTTTCTAAGGAATTAGAAATAGTTTTCTAATTTAATTTTTGGGCTGATCCTTGGTAAATCATATAAAATCATGTAGGTGTCCAAAAATTGTGAAACAAATTTTGTTAGGTTCATAAAATTATGTTCAATCTGTTGGTGTATTTAGTTCATATATTTACATGTTGATACCAGGAGCTATTAAATTATTTGAGAATGCTTCATATTATTAAATTAATCATTGTAGGAATTTTTATGGTAAATTGGTGCAAGCTTTGGTCCTAAAATTTTTATAGTAGCTTCATGGTATTATTACGTACTCACTGTAATTTTGGTAGCCTTAGGGTAGACTAAGCATGAGGGTAGTTAAATGTTCTTTGTTTCAATATACATTAAATCACTAGTAGAAATAAAGATATATGCTTAATTTGTCAAGCTAAGGGTTTGTTAGTTGAATCCAACACACTGCTCGATGAAGATGATATTTAGCTTAGTATCTTAGTCACTAGAGCTAGCTTAGTAGCTTAGTATGTGTATTCTTACTTTCAGAGTTGATGTTGCCTAAATGCTAAGTGTTGCATCATCATCGCATGCATGGAGAGAATGCGTTGGTGGAGATAGTGACCACTGACGATCATCAGTTTGAGGAGATCGTTGAGGAGCATGAGGAGAAGATCCTCATGAGGGAGGAAGTCCCAGAGCCACAAACGACTGACTCGGCTAACACTGCGCCTGCCCAAGGTAAGCCCCAGTGCATAACCCTTACTTTTGATAATCACTGAGTATATTTATGTAATGTGCATTTACGTTACAGGAATTTTATGAAAACCACATGCATATATATATATCTGCCCTATAAGTCCTACTAGTACAGGTTTGAGTAGCTGCTATGCTTAGGTCTTCGGTAGAGTGAGTAACCTGTCGTTACTCACAATAGGCGATTATTATATTTACTCTCATGATAAAATGGTGAAAGGAAAATGAAGACCGGGCAGGGATATGGTATGGGTATTGGTGGGTATCACGAGTTGGGTTCCGCGGCCAACAGAGCTTAGCTTGGTTATAGTTTTTTCTCTGTCTGTGTCGATTGAGGACCGTCCATTGCTGTGGATGGTAGTCGGGTCACAGACTTATTATCCTGAGCACATACATGCTTATGGGAGCGGAAAGGCTCGTTACGCTCTTGTCGTGGGTTCCGGCTCTTTCAGGACCGACTGATTGGAGGCATGAAAAGGTGGAGGTCTAAGCACCATACTGAGACCGGGTCTCAAGTGTGGGGGCTTGGAGTCCAAGTTTGGACGGGGATCTGGACCCCGTGATAGGAGTGGAATGGGTTGATCTTGTTTGTGCCTGGGGTACAAACAGAACGTGTGTTTCAGGGTACCCAGCTGGGATACATTGGTTCATGAATTACCATTTCCATGAGACGGTACGACTTGACTACGGTCTATCACCATAGTGAGAACTAGAAGATGAAAGATGATAAAATAGTTCTGATTGCTCAACCATTGCTTGATAGTAGAACATGTGCTTACTTAGAATGGTTAGCTAATGAAGTAATCATGACTGCTACTAAAACTTGATCTTAAGGACGTACTTCTAGTAATGCTTTTCGCAAACAAAAAGAAAATAGTAATCCCATATTGCCTATCATACTCCTTGGAGTCGAGAAACTATTCCCACTAGTCGGGTAAGTCATGCGAGCATATTGTGTACTCAGGGTTTATTTTACCCTTATTGCTGGTGCAGCTTGAGGAGTAGCTCTTGTGTGGAGGATTCTTCTGGTGGACACAGACGGATCCTTGTATCGTTTCCGCTAGATGTTTATTTTTATTCCGTTGTCTAATTATCGCACTCTGAACTTTGGTATTGTAATAAATAATTTTCAAGAACTCTTGTTGTATAAAATGGACTAAGTATTGTAAACTCGTACTCATTATCGGATTCTGGAGGTAAAACGTGGATTGATTTGAGTTCTCCCATGGGTGTGCTTGACGGAACTGTCTGGTGTAGCTATCTTTCGGGGTGCTTAGTGTCTAGTGGAAGACGAGTGCCTCCGGGGTGATTCTGCCACATGCGATTAGGGCTGGATATCGAGCCAGCTCGGCTTGGCTCGGTCCGGTCCAGCTCGAGCTGGCTTGTTAGGCTAATGAGCCAGCTCGGCTCGGCTCGTTAATATTACGAGCTTGAGGAGCAGCTCAGCTCGGCTCGTTAGCGAGCTCGAGCTGAATCGTTTAGCTCGCGAGCTACTAAAAAAATAGGACACACATGTTTATAATGTTTATGCCACAATAATTCCAGAAGGTGACATCCACCATTATGCAACCATACATTATTAATACATATCAGGTTCATCAAAAGTATAAACCATGCAACATAGCTGGTCCATCCATGATCCATGCAGTTCCAGCATACTTACTAGTTGCTTGCCATCACAGACTTAGGAAAGTCCACAAATTCAATGTCAGTATCATCATCTTCTCCCTGGAAACAATCCATAAATCAACATTTAAGTACCACAACAATTATAAAATCAAAATTCATATGAAACAACTGAAAATAAGGATTATATATCAATGGAATAGGTGTACACTTCTAGGTCAGCATCATCATCTTCTAGATTCATGGTCGTGGGCTGATAGGCCTCGGCTTGTTTGAGCTCATGAGCAGCTCGTGCGCTGGCTCGAGCTAGCTTGTTAAAATAGAGAGCTAGATTTCTAGCTCAGCTCATGAAAAAGTTAAAACGAGCCGAGCCGAGTAGAGCCGAGCCGGACACGAGTCAAGCGAGTTGGTGAGCCTTGAGTATTTTGTCTAGCCATAGATGTGATGCAAGGGTAGAAAACTATTAATAGGGATGGAAAAGGATATGAAGTAATTGGTGACTAAAGTCTATTGCAATTGGGATAATAATAAAAACATCTATATGAGTACCGCATTAGAGTGATGATATGAAATTATTAGCTATGTGCCGTAAAATTTTCTTAAAAAAACTAAAGCAAGTGTAGGAGCAAGGAGTGATTGACATGTATAGCTAATATTTCTTTAAAAATAGAAGCATTGCTGTGAAGTTTAGGATACCCTAACGAGAAGGAATTTTAGCTAGCATTTCTGTAAAAATAGAAGCATTGCTTTTAAAAATAAACTAAATTAATTCCTTAATTTAAATGCAAATTCACTAAAAATTGAATTCCCAACCATCACTTTGGTAGCCTCTAATTATCATTAGCAACAATAGCCATAAGAACTATTCAGTTTGAGAAACAACAAATTTGCCATTGTGAAAAATGGTATAAAGCAACCCCATAAATCTATACCAAAAATTTCTCGCATGTGTCACCGTGGGATATAATTTAAAGTAACCTCTACATTTGCATCTAAATACAAGCCTCTTCCACCATTGAAGATAATTTAAAATAACCACTAAATTTACATCAATTACCCATGTTTGCCATGTTAAAATTTTAATTAAACCCCAACTTAATCTACACCTAAACTATTATATAAAAAGAGGAATACTCATTTTCATTCCTTAGCTATCGTCTGATGCTTTGTTTTTTCCATGAACTACTAAATTGAAAGGTTCATTTCTTAAATTGTTCTTTTAGGTTCAATTTCATTCCTAAACTATCAAAGCGGTTGTTTCAGTCCCTAAAACCTTTACTTTTGGATTCAATTTCATTCATGAACTATCAAAATGGCAGTTTTAGGCATCATAATTTTCTTTTGGGCTCAACCTTGTCCCTTGCCCTATATGGAACACCATGTCATTGCATTTTTCAGCGGGAACACCACCACCATCATTTGAGATGGGTGGTCATCGCTAGGAATAACTATAAGGAGGATATGACACTAGTGGTTGCAAAAAGGCCACTGAAAGCATCTAGGTCCCAATTTGGTGATGGATGAGCACAAGTGGTGCAACGAACGTCACATTTGAGTTAGTTGCAACTGAATGACCATAAGTGTCTTGGCTCTGGAAGACTTGGATCATTGATTGACGTATGGCTCAAAGGTCACACACTAGAGAAAATGTAAGCTTGATGCTCGAATACATTTGTTATAGTGTGTATTAGGGCTCAAAGGACATAGTAGAGCAATTGAATAACCATAAGTGTCCGATGCATGCATCTTGAGAGAATTTGGTATGTACAATAGACTCTCGTTCAAGATTGAGGCAAAAGTGACTCCATTGGATAAATTTTAGGTCAAGGATCTAAAAAAGTTGAATTGACCAAGATCGAACCTAAAACATGATTGGAAAATGCACCAGAATATGCTCGGATGATAGGGGTGATACTCGGCAGATTGTCTAGTGGCACTGTGGCTATGGTACTAATGGTTTAGCCCCAATAATAACTAAGTGGTCAACGTCTGATCTGGTGTGCCTTTGTGGCACCCGATGAGTTATCCTGTGGATCCTAGACCTTTGCTTGGGCCAAGCGGACATACCACTAATGTGAACCGGGTGATTTGGTGAGACTTCATGACTCCTGTCGGATCATCCAGTGAAAGTCCAACTTGACCTAGTTACAAGTTGACCATTTAATAGAGTGCGCCATATCATCCATTGGAGACTTCGTGAATCCCCGCCGTATCATCCAGCACGTCAAGATTGACTTCATGACAAGTTGGCCAAGTCTCAATACTATGCCATATGTTCTGGTGTGGCACACCGACATATCATCTAGTAGAGAATGTTTTGGTATATTTGATTCTAACCGTCAGTAAAGTAGACCAACATAACATCACCATAAGATTTGGTGATGGTGCTATCGGTAAAACAGACCAACACAACATCACCACATGATCCAGTGATGGTAGTGGAAGCCAGCGGATTGTTTGGTGGAGTCTACGCCTGCCAACACATTACAATGGTTGCTGGCTTTATATAACTGCAATCTCTAGCTTGTTTTGGAGCTACTTTTCCACCTCACTATTGCTAACACTTAGACAAAAGATTGTGATGCTATTGGAGTACCATCCAAGCCAAGAAGTGAGAATTGAGAGTATGCCTTGTGTCGACACGGAATTTCGCCCCGTGCCGAGGACACACGTAGCTAGCCGGAAGGGTCTGCTCGATGGAGCTGGAGATCCGCCTAGCTTCAGCGCAAGGGTGGTCGATCCTGCGCACTCCTCCCGAGACGTGCCAGTCAATTTGACCCTGCAATTGACAAGGAGAGAAAGCTTATCAGTAATTAAGGGCGGAACATGCCGGTGTTGCCAGACAGCCCCGAATGTGCGGCTCTGAGAGCCGATATAAAAGGAGATCGACTAAATAGCCAATTCCAGCATATTCATAAGAATAGATCGATTAAAGCTCATGGGTTTGTGTAAGAGGAATCGGTTATCATTATGAATATCATTGTTTAAACAAATACTGGTCACTGGCAAAAACATATCAACAGTAATTAGTTCATGCTAAGCCAATGACTGCAAGTAACCGAACCCCTTTTTATGAAAGAAACAATTCATCATCATTCAACCATTTAATAGAGATAACTCTAATAAACATATTAGATCTCATCTATCGTTGTGACCAGTGGGGCTTGAGGCAGAATCATGCAGGCCGTAAAAACAACAATAGACTCGACGACCCTAACTTATTACTAATATCAGTGGGGCATGAGGCAGAATCATGCAAGCCGTAATACAATAATAAGATCATGGGGCTAACACATCTTTCAACCTATCGCTACTTCAACGATCTCGTGATGCGAACCGTTCATGAAAGCGCTCGATTTCGGCTAAAACAGTCGATTCAAGCATAATGCACAGTTAAGGTCGTGACCTCTTAGGAACAGATCTACCAAATAATGATCCCCGCTCCATGGTGCTAGTAGTGGGGTGTGAGGCAGAATCACACAGGCCGTGATAATAGGCCATGGAATGGATTTCGCTAGCCAATAGATCTATTCAAGGTCAAACGCGACTTAACCGCACGCTATGCACGATCAAGATTGACATAAAATAGTCGATAAAACATAACTCATCGTTTAAAGTGCAGATTAAATCGGTTTAGATTAACAAACGATGGGTTAACAAAGATGTAAGGCCGATCTAGATCAATCCCAATCGGGCAAAGTGATATTGCTGTAATTAAATAAACAATAGAAGCAATAAGCAATATCGGTAACTTAATGAATCTATCCGAAGGAACACCACCCTTAGATAGAGCCAATAACTTGACCTTGATCTAGTTCGAGCAGTGGAGGTCGACTGGATCGATGCAGCCGTACTTGAACTAGACAAGAGTCGATAACTAACTCATACCAGAGTCGCAGTGGAGGTCAACCGGATCGATGCAGCCGTACGAACAGAGGTATAAGCCATGACGGTACTTACAGACAAGCAGTGGAGGTCTACCGGATCAATGTAGCCGTACTTGCTGAAGAACTCGCCGAGATCTACTCTACTCCTACTCCTAAGGGGTGGCCGGAGCCAAAAAAGTAAATAACTTGTATTGGATGGATTGTGTGTTCTTCTTACAATTGCGGGGGTTTGGTATTTATACTCGGAACTTAAAAACGAATCCTACTAGAGTACGACTCAGTACAATCTTTGTTACAAAGAAAACATTCCTATTTTAAGGTAACTTGGACTCTAATCTTTCCCCTTTTATAGAGTCCGATATGTATCTTCTCGATGCCAACCATATCTCATCATTGTTATCTGCTGATGTCATTCGGAGAGAACCGATCCCAGCGTCACATCCGACCCGACAGATATCAATCCTTACTCAATCTACTCCTTGATTGGCATAATCTTGGAAGCCTGCGAGTTCCCACGCTCTTCTCCCAAATTTTGGTGTAAACACATGCCCCCCAATTTTGGGATAAAATGATTTTATCCCACAATTCCAGTTCATTGGTTTACCATGCCGTAACTGTACTATCCCGAGATATACGCATGACTCCTGACTTTCTGGCCCGAGTTTTATATAACATCCCAACAGTATCTTTTGCAACCTACTTAGCCTGTTCGCTTTCTCCTTCTTCCTCAAGCCAACTTTAACAGCCGACGCCGTCATCACCAAGGCCCCAAACCCTAGCAAACCATCTGTTCCAACAAGCCGTCATCCAAGCGATCCTCGCCAGGTTTAAACCAATTTTCATTCATGATGGCGACCATCGACCATGTCCGTGAGGTATGTCTCCAAGTTTTCATTCTCCAATTATCAGCTGCTACCTTGTATTTCTTTTCTTCTCAAACTTATTTCGTCCGATTTCTTAGGAAATGAGGAACGAAATCCTGATTCCATCAGCCGTTTCCCCCAATATTTATTTTCTTGGGCCTATGGGTGATTCCGATCCATCTGATTTCATTCGCCAAGAAACCAACCAAATCCCCTTCAAACATTCTGCAATGGATTTGTCCTCTTAGAATACCAAAACTCTCTTCAGAAATTGGCCAAAGATTCCTAAGGGATGGAGAAATTAGTTTCGCAGGATGTCCGAGAAAAAAGGGTAGAGATTGGGAACTTTATGATTTGAATCAATGCTTGACCCTTTCATTGTCCGGGATGGAGAGGAACGACTCACTTCTGATTGCTGCATCTTATTTCTGGTCCAATGCCCTGAATGCTATCAAACAAAAGAAACAGGCACTGTTGGCCAAGGTGAAAGAAGGCAGAGCCATCCAAAGCAGCCTTGAGAGCGCTCCTGGAACAGCCGAAGAATACAAGCAAAAGATTGCAGAAGCTGATGCTATCCGGCTAGCAGTACTGAAAGTCAACCAGGATGTCCTAAACCTGTAATCTATATGTCAACACGCGTCTCATGTAGGATCAATGATAACTATATCTTTGTTGCCTTGTCGCATTTCTTGTTTCGGCTAAAGAGCCGATTTAAAAACAGCCGACTTCATATTTCCAATCTCAATCTAATTAAGTCTGAAAACCCATCTTTACCAAGAAAGCCCTTCGATTTTTCTGCCCTCAGTCGCCCAACGCCGTATTCTCATTGGCATCAGTGAAGTGGCGCTTCGCCTTCTATTGATTACGGTTGCCTTTTGCGCGCCCTGAGGCGTCCGCCTCTTCGCTTCATGTCTTCAAATACCCGCCGATGGCCTCGGCCTCGAACACATCTCCATACGCAACTGTTCCTTTGCTCCTCTCCGCCTACCGAAACCCTGTAGCGGTTTTCTTTCTCCCTTCTATAGATCCAATCGTTCTTCATGGTCGACGAGGACAACCAAGGCAAGCGCGCTGCGAAGGGGATCCAGAAGGAGAACATGCCAATAAACCAGCATCTCCGACGTATGAGGTGAGATTGACATTGCCTGTTTATGATGATGAACTGTTCTGACTTGCCTATAGGTTTGTTGTGAATGACAGTCTTTGCCCTCTCCCCAGGGCCAGTGGGCCTTCTAACGTCGCATGTTCTATGCCGGACTCGTCGTCGGATTCTTCCGACTCCTACAATGGCGACGATGCCCGACGCTATCTTCATGAGTGGAGGATGGCTCAGAATCATTATTCCGAGGCGAATTTGGAGAATGGCCAACTAGAGATTCACCTTGGGGTCTCTTAGGCCGCCCTTCACGTGGCTGAGGAGGAGGCCAGTGCCGTCTAAGCGCGACTGGCCAAGTCCGATGCCATGGTGGCGGGTAAGATAAATTCTAGGAACGCCTCATTCTGATTTCCATTATATTTATCTTGATAGTCTTTTGTTCCTATGACTGTCAGCCCCGATGGTGTAGTTGGAGTCTCTCCAACTGGCGGCGAATGCGGCCGCGGACGCCGTCAATGTGCGGGGTTCCCCCATCGCCGCTCGTCTCCAAGACATCTCGGCCCGCGTTCAGGAGATTGGCCTCCACGGTGCTCGTCATGGTGCGGCGGTGGCGCTGACCGCAACTCAAGTCCAAACTGGATATAAGCTCCATGCCATGGAGACTGGTTTTCCAATGGGCGACAGTCCTAAGGAACATGAGGACTTGCTCGAAGAATTTGTTATGGCAGCGGAGGCCATAGTAAACATCACATCCACCCAGGATGTGGTGAACAAGGTTCTTGATTAGATTGTATCTAGGGTAATCTGATGAACAAATTCTTCTGTTCTTTTCATGTATGCGCCTCAGTGCAATGCCCTTGTGTATGACTGTTTTTGCTTTTTGTTTTTGCTCTATAGGCGATACATATCGTATCGGCTTTTATTGTCTTTGAAGATTTCATTTTTTGAACTAGAGGCGATACCCTCCGGTACTGGCTATTAGAGCCGAGAACGAATCGGCTATCAAATGTTGACTAGATGTTAGGATAACATACCGTAGAACTTTTCATATCAAAGGTCAAACGATTAACCAACCCAAGTCAATCATCCTATTGAGCGAAATAGAACCTCTTTAAAAAAATCCATTAACTCTGAATCGCACTTACAATTTGACTCAGCATCCACATACGTCGGCCTAAACCCATCTCCAAGACTCAATGCTTATTTTTCCTTTAATCCAATGGCCGACGTGAAGCCATGATTTTTCTACTAAAACAAACTCTCAGAGCTGATCACTTGCAACGGCTGTTGGCTTTCATTGCTGATCTTAATGAAGCCTCATTCCCATGACTTGCCAGAAAAACATTCAAAGTCTCCTAGTTCCCAAAAGACTGGATCGACTATTGCGATGCTCACGGAACTCATCAGAGCGAACCAGTTTGACATCATCTTCATGCCATTGAATCAAACACTGATGCATGGTCGATGGTATACAACAATTCACATAAATTCAATCACGACCGAGGAGCAAACTGTACGACCCTTTTCCATCGATGACGATGATTGTGGTGAGCAGAGTCTTGCTTCCGATTGTTAGTTCGACGTTTATTGCCCCCCGGGTCTCATCAGATCTCCTGGTCCTTTGCCCAGCTTACGAAAAGTGATGTAGGGCATAAGATTGACAGAATCACCTCCGTCCACCAACATCTTATTCATCGGCTTCCCATCAATAAGACTTTCATATACAAAGCTTTTAAGTGCCGATGCTTAACTGGTTTGTCAAATATTGTTTGATGTACAACTGTTAACTTGGCAACTATCTCCTCATACTCCGATTCATCGAAAACCAAATAAACTTCTTAATCTGCCGGAGCTCTAAATTCCGATGGCAACAGAAAAGTCATTTGGATATTAGCCGATGGTTGCTTTCTATCGGCTGTTTGCTTGGTACGCCATACTTGAGGTTTACCGGATGCCTGAGCCTGTTCCATCTCTTTATTCCTTAGGCGTTGCACCCTTCTCTTCTGGCTTCTTGTTAAACCTCCTGGGCACCACTGGCCTTCCTGCCAAACATATTTCCTTTCATTGCCTTCATCTTCATAATCAGCCCAGTCCTGGTCAACAACTCTTTTTCCAAGCCAATCATGAACACTTTTATTTTTTAAGCGCTGATCCATGTTATTATGATGATATGCATCTTGAACATAGATAGACCGGCGGTTAGGTTTGAGACTGCCTAAACTCCCGATATTGATTGCTGCATTTTGGACAGTCATGTCTGGTAGGCAACTTCAAACCTTCTTCCAGCAAAGTCTGAAGAAAGGACAATTCCAATGTAATTTGGCTTGTTTTCTTTCATACCTCTCTTCTTTTAGTTGATGCCGGTACGCTTGATCCTTTAACCAACACTGATAATCCTTTTCCTTCTGCCGCTGTCATTTATTCAATAGAATCCGAGATGTAACTCGCGGCTTTGTCGTCTCTGCTTTTGATGTCTCCCCCTGCTCGTATCGGCTCTTTTGCTCGTCATGACGTCTCCTAATCTCTCTGTACTCGTCAGTCGATATTTACATCTTGGGATCGATTGTTCCAGCTTCTTTTGATTTGGTTGACGTTAGGACCTTAGTCTTTCCTTTGAGTAGCCCAACATCAACCATGTTTTGTTCTCCTGGGAAAGGATTATCATCAACTTTCATTTTTCGAGGCGTATTAAATTTGAGCCTCCCCTGCTAAATAGCCCTCTGTATATGCTGCCTGAAGATTCTGTATTCATTAGTGGACTGAGAAGTAGCATTATGGAACTTGTAGAACTTCTTATTTTTCAACTGATCAGGGGGCAACATGACATGACCATCGGGCAACTTGATATGCCCTTTCTCAAGCAAGAAATCGAAGAGCTTATCTGATTTGGTGACATCAAAGTCATAGCTCTCCTCGACTCCTCTTCCCTAAGGATTTGGCACCATCACTGTCTTCTTGCCCCAATTCCATTCAGCCGTAGCAACCTCTTCTTCTTCATCTTCAGAGCCGTCATCGACTGAGTATGGATCATAAGCTTCAGCTACTGTGGTACTCTTCTAGAACTGGGTATCTCTGCGCATACTCTGGAATTGGCTATTGAGCGCCGCCACTCGTTGAGCCAATTGACCCAAGTTGTCAAATTCTTGCCCCAGCAGCTTTTCTTTCTACATTGGCAGCATTCCTTGAACAGCTAAAGCAGCTAGTTGATCATCAGCCAAATTTAAGGAGAAGCACAAGTTCCTGGTTTCTCGGAACCTCTAAAGAAATTCAGTGCCCGATTCATTAGTCTTCTGTCTTATAATTGTCAGATCAGTAATCTTTTTTTCTCCAGTCCCAGTGTAAAAATATGTATGAAACTTATTCTCTAGGTCAGCCCAATTGGCAATGGAATTGACTGGTAGTGATGAAAACTAAGTGAAGGCTGACCCTGATAAGGACAAGGAGAAGAAATGAACTCGATGGGCATCCTCAACTGATGCTTCGCCCAATTTTATAAGATATCGACTGATATATTCTATCGTGCTTGTACTGTCTTGGCCAGTGAACTTAGTGAATTCTAGGAGCCTGTAATTTGTGGGAAGAGCGACCAAATCATACCATTCTGGATATGGGCGTTTGTACGAGAAGGTCAGCCCTTTTGGCTTTAGACCGAACTGATTTTTCATCATCTCGGTCACCGTCAGCAATAATTCATCAGCTTGCGGATTTGGATTCCTCTGCACCTACTAACCCATCTGTGGATTGAAATCCCATGTGCCTTGATATCCTGGATTTGGCATCATGTGAAGGGTGTTATAATTCGTGCCATAGTGATACCCTTGTGGAATCTCGACCTGCTAGATCCTTTGCTGGCTTACTGCTTGAAGTCTCTGATTGTAAACATAAGGATCTATATCTCTACGGATCCTTTGAATTGATGGTGCTATTTTTTGAGCCGACGACGGTATGTGGCCTGATGTGCCAAAATTGATCACCTAGTTCTGACTTTGCCCCGCCGGTTGTTGCACATGCTGTACTGACGGTCCAGGATTGTATTGTATCTGATTTGCAGTAGTCTCTCGAGTTTGTTCAGATGAACCCTGAATTGCCTGGACATCAGCTGGTGTTGCTTCTTGATGGCTGGTACCGACTTGATTAGTCCCTTGGGTCGATGGATCTGGAATGTTGTAATAAGCTAGTCCACCTTGACCAACTGGAAATCCATGAATCGCCTCTCTCATGGCATTGTGGAATATATCCAAGAAAGCTTCGTTATGGCATCACGAACAGATTTGTTTACAACTTCTTTAAAGAAACGCCTGTCTTCATCTTCAGTTGTATCCGTCTGTCCGTGTAGTAGAACTCTTGGTAGTAGAAATTTCTAAACAAATGTGTTGTCACGTGTTTTGGTGTAGGACAACAAACACTTGTTCTGAAACTCTTCTATAGCTTTACTGATGATACCCTTATCCCCATTAGGTAGATCTTCATAATGCAGCATAAGGATGTCGTTGTTGTTGTGAACCGCCATGACGATTCTGGGGTCCCACCGGGCGTGCCAGAAATGCGTGTCGACATGGAATTTCGCCCCGTGCCGAGGACACACGTAGCAAGCCGGAAGGGTCCGCTCGATGGAGCTGGAGATCCACCTAGCTTCAGCGCAAGGGTGGTCGATCCTGTGCACTCCTCTCGAGACATGCCAGTCAATTTGACTCTGCAATTGACAAGGAGAGAAAGCTTATCGGTAATTAGGGTGGAACATGCCGGTGTTGCCAGACAGTCCCGAATGTGCGGCTCTGATAGCCGATATGAAAGGAGATCGACTAAATAGCCAATTCCAGCATATTTGTAAGAATAGACCAGTTAAAGCTCATGGGGTTGTGTAAGAGGAATCGGTTATCATTATGAATATCATTGTTTAAACAAGTACTGGTCACTGGCAAAAAGATATCAACAGTAATTAGTTCATGCTAAGCCAATGACTACAAGTAACCGAACCCCTTTTTATGAAAGAAACAATTCATCATCATTCAACCATTTAATAGAGATAACTCTAATAAACATATTAGATCTTATCTATCGTTGTGACCAGTGGGGCATGAGGCAGAATCATGCAGGTCGTAGAAACAACAATAGACTCGACGACCCTAACTTATTACAAATATCAGTAGGGCATGAGGCAGAATCATGCGGTCCGTAATACAATAATAAGATCATGGGGCTAACACATCTTTCAACCTATCGCTACTTCAACGATCTCGTGATGCGAACCGTTCGAGAAAGCGTTCGATATCGGCTAAACAGCCGATTCAGGCATAACGTACAGTTAAGGTCGTGCCCTCTCAGAACAGATCTACCAAATAACGATCCCCGCTCCACGGTGCTAACAGTGGGGTGTGAGGCAGAATCACATAGGCCATGATAATGGGCCATGGAAAGGATTTCGCTAGCCAATAGATCTATTCAAGGTCAAACACGCCTTAACCGCACGCTATGCACAATCAAGATTGACATAAAATAGTCGATAAAACATAACGCATCGTTTAAAGTGCAGATTAAATCGGTTTAGATTAACAAACGATGGGTTAGCAAAGATGTAAGGACGATCTAGATCAATCCCAATCGGGCGAAGTGATATTGTTGTAATTAAATAAACAATGGAAGCAATAAGCAATACCTGTAACTTAATGAATCTATCAGAAGGAACGTCACCCTTAGATAGAGCCGATAACTTGACCTTGATCTAGTTCGAGCAGTGGAGGTCGACCGGATCGATGCAACCGTACTTGAACTAGACAAGAGTCGATAACTAACTCATACCAGAGTCACAGTGGAGGTCGACCGGATCGATGCAGCCGTACGAACAGAGGTATAAGCCATGACGGTACTTACAGACAAGCAGTGGAGGTCGACCGGATCGATGCAGCCATACTTGCTGAAGAACTCGCCGAGATCTACTCTACTCCTACTCCTACTCCTAAGGGGTGGCCGGAGCCGAAAAAAGTAAATAACTTGTATTGGATTGATTGTGTGTTCTTCTTACAATAGTCGGGGTTTGGTATTTATACCCTAAACTTAAAAACAAATCCTACTAGAGTACGACTCAGTACAATCTTTGGTACAAAGAAAACATTCCTATTTTAAGGTAACTTGGACGCTAATCTTTCCCCTTTTGTAGAGTCCGATATGTATCTTCTCGATGCCAACCATATCTCGTTATTGTTATCTGCTGACGTCATTCGGAGAGAACCGATCCCAGCGTCGCATCCGACCCGGCAAATATCAATCCTTACTCAATCGACTCCTTGATTGGCATAATCTTGGAAGCCTACGAGTTCCCGCGCTCTTCTCCCAAATTTTGGTGTAAACACCTTGAGCGCTAGCTACCGATACTCTTGGTTGGATTTTTTAGTTGGAGCTAAAGACTTGTTACTCTTGGTGATTGCCCTCACCAAGGTACAATGGTGGAGGACTTTGTGACCTTTGTTACTAGAGTTCTTATTGAGGTGGCTCCAATTGGTGTACATGGTTTGAAACTCGCCATTTCTAGAGTGGAGAGCAGGTTTTCATCAGAGAAGCGAAGCTTAACCGAGTCTTAGTGACTATTTGGTGCTCTAACATGGACTTGGGGTTGTGGCAACAACTTAGCACCACAAGGGAAAATTTTGTTTCCCTCTTTGTTTCTTGCATTACTTCTTGCTTTTGTGTGTGCAAGTTCTGTTGGCAACAACTAAGTTTACTTAGTACGTGTTTAGCGTAGGTTTTATTCTTTCATTGAAGGACCTATATGTTAGTGTGAACCTTGCTATGGACTAAGTTATTTCTGATGGCTCTAAGGGCTTTTTAGTTTGCTTTTTATAGAAGAACATGTGTCAAGGTGCTTGAGGTTTAGAATTTTAATAGGCTAAGGATGTTGTTTGAAACTTTTAGAGCCTAATTCACCCCTGTACCGGCCTTTCAGTTCTCCCAACCATCACTACATTGGGCGAGGTTCCTTTACAGTCGAATCTCTGTGACTTAGTCACTTACATGCTGGTCTGGACTTCGACTACAGAGGAGTCTTAATGCACTATAGCTACAGCCCCCACCGAAAGTCATATTGTGGCCCATGGGCCTCAATGCGTTGCTGCACAGCAATATAGTGGGAGAGTACAAGTAGCTCCAATCAATCCTTCTTCGAGAGACTGACATTGTCGCGACAACCATCCCTAGCATCGCCCCTGATGCATGTGGCAACATTGCGCTTTACAACGAGATTGAGCAGCACCGCGGTGTTAGCGTAGGATCTTGAGACGCTCAAGCAAAGCATTGAGGCACTGCAACTCAAAGACCTCCACCACAACACTAGCAGCCCGCACTTGCATGCATACTTACGCTAACCATTGTTTTTATGCTCCCATTCCATCATGCGCCATGACAGCCATAGGTCGTGTCGCCTTCGGTGTAGTTGATGTCCGCTTGTGGACTTGGACTTTTTGTGCCATATGCGGTCACCACTTCAGTATTTCAAGGACAAAAATGAGCATAAAAACAAGTGACCTACAAGGATCCTTAAAACCACTTTGATAGTTTAGGATGAAAAATGAGCCTAGAAGTAAGGTTTAAGGATCACCACTTCAGTATTTCAGAGAGAAAAATGAGCATTGGACAAAAAATGAAGGACAAAAATGTATATTCCACCATAGAAGACAATCTCAAAGTAATGTGGTATGCTATCAAAGTGGTTTAAGGATCGCCACTTCAGTATTTCATAGACAAAAATGAGCATCGCAAAAAATGAAGGACAAAAATGTGTATTCCACCATAGAAGACAATCTCAAAGTAATGTGGTATATATGCTATCACACAGACACACATGAGCTATAAATTTTTATTCCCATGCTTAATCTATAATAAAAATATCAACAAAGCACGTAGTAACGACGTTTGCCTAAACAATTGTTTATACTATTTAAAAGCTAGATTGTGGTATGCCGTTTCCATTTAATCGTCAGCTTATTCTGTTTGAAGGGTCATGTTAGAAGGTAGGCGACTGACTCTTTAGCGTTTAAAGTTTAGAAAAATATAGTGTACCAATCACACTAACAATGGATAAAAAATAAATAAAACTAGAAACATTACCCATCAGTCTCTTGATCTTTTCGAGGGAAAAGGAAGAGCCTGAAGACGGTGGGGATGTTAAGAGGAGGTGAGCTGCGTTCCTAGAAGCTAGGAATCAGGTGTGTCATCGACAATGCCACAATGGTTTTAAGGTTTAACCACACTGAGGAATGGTTTGTCCAAACTGAGTTTTGCATATTCAGCCGCCACGGTTCTAGTGTGTAAAATTTTACAGACACACTCCTCGTGCTTGTAAAATTGCCTTGATATGGTGATCGGAGTAATTCTTTAGATTATCCATATTTAAAATAGTAATTTAAACAAATAAGTTTTTTTAAATAGTAATTTATAAAATTGCATACTCAAACATGATTCGTGGAGCTAAAAAAGACAGAGGATGGCATCTGCACGGAGCCCAAGGGCAACCAAAATTCTACTGCGGCTGCCGCTGCCGCACCTCCATAAATTAGCCTCTCCTAACGTCTTGTGCTTACGCCCTTGTTCGCCTCCCAGCGGCGTCTTCCTCTTTACTCCCGGTCTCCCTCCCTCGTCGCCGTCCATCCGCTCAGCTCAGCCTACTCACTCCACTGACTGACTGGGTGTGCGTCGCTGTGGTGCATCAGCCATCAGCAGCCCGCGCCGCGCGGCGCCAAAACACACAAACTGCTCCCCCCCGCGCTGGCGCTGGGTCGCCCGATCGCCATGCGCGCGGCGGCTTCCTCTTGGCGTTTCTAGATGGGCTCCTCCTCGCTCCTCCTCTTCCCCTCGTCCTCCTCCGCCGCATCCACCGCCCCCCACTCCTTTCCCCACTCTCATGCCACCGCCACCGCCTCCACCTCCTCCTCCCACTCCTTATTGCCGCCGCTGCCTTTCCCCCACCTCCCTCCGCATCCTCCGTCCTCTTCCTCCCAAGACCACTTCCTCCTCCACTACCTCCACCAGCTAGACCGCCAAGAAGCCGCCGCTGCCGCCGCCGTCATGGTCCGCAAGCGCCCCGCGGCCGACATGGACCTCCCGCCGCCGCGCCGCCACGTCACGGGCGACCTCTCCGACGTCACGGCTGCCGCCGCCGCCTCCGGTGGTAGTGGTGCCCCCTCCGCCAGCGCGCAGCTCCCCGCGCTGCCCACCCAGCTCCACCAGCTGCCCCCCGCGTTCCAGCACCACGCGGCGGAGGTGGACGTGCCCGCGCCCCCGCCCCCAAACCCGGCGGCCCATGCTCATCAGGCCCAGGCGGGCGGCGAGGCAGCGGCCGCGTCCACCACCGCGTGGGTGGACGGCATCATCCGCGACATCATCGGGAGCAGCGGCGGCGCCGCGGTCTCCATCACGCAGCTTATCCACAACGTCCGCGAGATCATTCACCCCTGCAACCCCGGCCTCGCGTCCCTCCTGGAGCTCCGCCTCCGCTCCCTCCTCGCCGCCGACCCCGCCCCACTGCCGCCGCCACCTCCTCAGCCTTCGCAGCAGCATGCTCTCCTGCACGGCGCTCCGGCCACCGCCGCGGGGCTGACGCTCCCTCCCCCTCCACCGCTTCAAGACAAGCGCCGCCACGAGCCTCCGCAGCAACAGCAGGAGGAGCCGCATCCGGCGTCGCAGTCTCCCAAGGCCCCGACGGCGGAGGAGACCGCCGCGGCAGCCGCCGCCGCCACGGCCGCAGCTGCCGCGGCCGCGAAGGAGCGGAAGCAGGAGCAGCGGCGGAAGCAGCGCGACGAGGAGGGGCTCCACCTGCTGACGCTGCTGCTGCAGTGCGCGGAGGCCGTGAACGCGGACAATCTCGACGACGCGCACCAGACGCTGCTGGAGATCGCGGAGCTAGCCACGCCGTTCGGCACCTCCACGCAGCGCGTCGCCGCCTACTTCGCGGAGGCCATGTCGGCGCGCCTCGTCAGCTCGTGCCTGGGCCTGTACGCGCCGCTTCCGCCGGGGACCCCCGCCGCGGCGCGGCTCCACGGCCGCGTCGCCGCCGCGTTCCAGGTGTTCAACGGCATCAGCCCCTTCGTCAAGTTCTCGCACTTCACCGCCAACCAGGCCATCCAGGAGGCGTTCGAGCGGGAGGAGCGCGTGCACATCATCGACCTCGACATCATGCAGGGGCTGCAGTGGCCGGGACTCTTCCACATCCTCGCCTCCCGCCCCGGCGGCCCGCCCAGGGTGAGGCTCACCGGCCTCGGCGCGTCCATGGAGGCGCTCGAGGCCACGGGGAAGCGCCTCTCCGACTTCGCCGACACGCTCGGCCTGCCCTTCGAGTTCTGCGCCGTCGCCGAGAAGGCCGGCAATGTGGACCCGGAGAAGCTCGGCGTCACGCGGCGGGAGGCCGTCGCCGTCCACTGGCTGCACCACTCGCTCTACGACGTCACCGGCTCCGACTCCAACACGCTCTGGCTCATCCAAAGGTACTCCATTTTCGATCCTGCCTTGCTTCCATGTCAAATCTTGATGCAATCATGACCTCTTTTCAGCTAACACTTTAGTTTAACCAATGTGGCATTGGATAATGTGTGAGCCGCACGTCAAGCATCCACTCGTGGTAGTACATCCAGTACAACGATTCTAAAATATTCTTCGGAGGTTTATACTAGCCTCGTTTAGATCGCAAGTTTTTTTACTCTTTCTCTATCACGTCAAATCTTTGACATATGTATGAAGTATTAAATGTAGATAAAAAAAATAACTAATTATATAGTTTGATTGTAAATTACAAGACAATCTTTTGAGCCTAGTTAGGCCATGATTGGACAATAATTGTCAAATACAAACGAAAGTACTACGGTACCAAATACTGATTCCTAAGCCCAATCTAAATAAGGCGCTAGTAAAAAAACGCGTTTTGGAGCTCAAAAAGCTTGTCATTATGACCAAGCAACTTTCTAGGCTTAAAAAGGTTGAATCTTGACAATGCTTTTGAGATGATAATGTACTGGAGTAGTCTGTAGTAGAGTATCCTCCATGGTCTTTGGTGATCCCAGAACCACAAAAGATAGATTTCGCTTGCATTTGGTTAGTGGAGATCACTAGGAGAGGAGGGAGCTGAAAGTTCTTATCATCATGACCAACTTTCCATGCCAAAAGGTTTCTAGTTCAAGTGCCAGGACGATGATTACTAACTGAATGGAATAACTGTCATCTTCTACCACTAATCACCATTTCTTAATGCAGAACCACTAGATCATCATCATCAGTAAGCTAAACTCAAAAAGGCTTATCAAAAGTGTTATCTTTCTCCTCCAACAATAATGACTGTCATGGCAGTAGTACATATCTGTCCATTGTACTTTTTGGTGAACCATCTCATCTCAAGCATGAGATAAACATGTACGTAAACTGCACTGTCCTTGATTTGATGCATCATTAAAACCGCTAATCGATGCCACGGATCCAGTCCTGTGACTGTCCGTCCTAGCGTCGAGCGTCGTCCTGCCAATGCCATCAGACAGATTCAGAATCGATTGGTTGTCACAAAACGCACATCCTGACTGACGACTCTTTGGTGAACCATCTCATCTCAAGCATGAGATAAACATGTACGTAAACTGCAGGCAATGCCATCAGACAGATTCAGAATCGATTGGTTGTCACAAAACGCACATCCTGACTGACGAATCCTGTCCCCGCGCCCCCCCCGGCCCGTTGGATTGGACCACGGGGATTCAATTGTTCATTGATTCCATCCATCCATGGACCTGCAGGCTGGCCCCCAAGGTGGTGACAATGGTGGAGCAGGACCTGAGCCACTCGGGCTCCTTCCTGGCGCGCTTCGTGGAGGCCATCCACTACTACTCGGCGCTGTTCGACTCGCTGGACGCGAGCTACGGCGAGGACAGCCCCGAGCGGCACGTCGTGGAGCAGCAGCTGCTGTCGCGGGAGATCCGCAACGTGCTGGCCGTCGGCGGGCCGGCCCGCACCGGCGACGTCAAGTTCGGCAGCTGGCGCGAGAAGCTCGCGCAGTCCGGGTTCCGCGCCGCCTCACTCGCCGGCAGCGCCGCGGCCCAGGCGTCCCTGCTGCTGGGAATGTTCCCCTCCGACGGGTACACGCTGGTGGAGGAGAACGGCGCGCTCAAGCTGGGCTGGAAGGACCTCTGCCTGCTCACCGCGTCGGCATGGCGCCCCATCCAGATGCCGCCGTGCCGTTGATGAGAGTTGTTTGTTACTACTACTACAGAGCTCAAATCATTGTTAGTTACACTGTGGTAGATCTTCGTACTCCTACTTCAGAGGTTCTGTTCTGCCAGTTCTTTTGCATCTGTAGCTAGCCGCTCGATTTGGTTGGTCATCAGTTCTGAGATAAGAAAGCGAAAACATTTCTTCTGATCACTAATTGCTGGAGTAGATCCATTCATAGTGATAGTTACTGATGTAAGCTTAATTAGTTTAAATGGTACATCTTGTTCAGCTGTCCATCGTTTCGTTTCAGCAATGTATCACCAGTTAGTCCTTGTTTTTAATGTTGCTGTTTTATTTAATCGCTGTTCATTTATGCGTTTTAGTTAAGATTCTTGTTGACAATATAGCATAATTTCTCAGGGAAGTAACCACCAAGTATTTGTGGCTAGATCAATGGGATCCTAATTCCATGTTTATACATTTTTTTGCCAAAAAGAAAAAAAGATCCATGTGACCATGTCTAAAACTGAAACTACCATGTTCAACTGTTCCCACTGCCTTTCCATAAAAAAAAAGTGTTCCCGCTGATTATACCCTTGTGGAGTTGTACTTTACTGCTAATTTCAGTGTCTTGATACTACTAGTACTGATCTTTGGTGGAGTTCCACCCTTTCGATATGCGCTGTCTCCTTCTAACATCGTTTTCAGCTTTTCTCCCCCCTCCATCTCCATGACTCTATGAGCCGAGGTCATTAGCTTGTCAATTCTTGCGTCTTGACATTCTGACCACTGGTTCTTTACCCAGTGTCCGTCATGCACATTCCCTAATAAAGTGATGAGTGTATGGGGACGTATTTTGTTAGTTCACCGTCCCCATCAAGCGATCTCACTTGACTACTTTGTTTAATTAGCGCATTCAGATTAGAACCGCCTCTCCGTGCATTATTTAGTATGCAAACTACTAGTCGACTGCGGTTTGTTTGTTTATGTCCCCTTCGCTTCACTGAAAAAATAAGTTGAAACAGTGTTTTGGCTGATTTGCTGTGAGAAAAAAACACCGTTTCGGCTGAAAAAACAAGCTGAAAAGTACGGATTATAAAGCAAGCGAACGGGGCCTTAGTTTATAATTACAAGTGTTGTTGGTGTTGTTGGTGTTGTTGAGATCAGAAGTGGGGCAGAAGGAATTGTTGCTGGTGTCTTATTTTTTTAAGTGGCACTGGCCCTACCTTAGCTTAGCTATTGCTTTGCTTCCTAGTCACATTTCCAAACTGGGTTATCAGCCAATGTTGTAGGAGACCATCACATTCATGGATGGCTTGGCTTGAACAAAAAGCCTTTTGCTTGCCCCCACGGCCAGCCAGCCACTGGGGGGTGGGGCCATGCCATTTGGAGGACTGTCCCTCATTATGGAGGGTGAGGGAAGCAAATAAAAGGCACTCATCTCATGATCTCATCCCAGCATCCCTAGAGAAGAGAAGATAGGAGAGATGGGGAGTTGCTTGCTGTGTGTCTGTGGTGTGCTGGTGTGCCTCTCTTGAGTCTTGACATTGCCATGATGGGGATTGGGGAATGGGTCTTCTCTCCTGCTGCTGCTGCAAGTCTGCAAAACTTTTGTGCCCTGTGCTGCTCTCCCTATCTCTTCTTGTCGCAGCTAGAGGAGAAGAGGTCCCCCAGCTTTTGTGCCGTGCCCTGTTGCTTGTCTCTTCTTCTCTTTGGGGACTTGGGGTAGCTTGTAGTGGCCTATTGGCAGGTCAGCAGGTCTCAGATCAGCTCAGCTCAGCCTTGGACCTGCACAAAAGCTACTGCGACATCGATCTGCACTGGTTTTGGCCTTTGGGGGAGTGATGATGATAGTGCGGCGTGGTTGTTGGACGTGCCAAACCCATTCGGGGAAGGGGAGGCCGGGCCGGCCGGGAAGAGAGAGCAGCCTCACCCTCACCACAGAGCACAGTGCACAGTGGTTTGGTTTGATCTCATGTCTGTCATGTTCATCTCCTCATCCGATGGGGACGGTGGTGTTGCATGACTGCATCCTCAGCCATGTGCTGCTTCCGGCAAACAGACGGGAAGATCTGCATTGGCATTGACAAACACTAGCCAGTCAACTTTAATAATGTATATACTCCTATGTAGAGTAAGTGTTAAAAATTCAAGGATAGATTTAGGATTTATTCTATCAAAGAATTATATGTGTGTGGTGGCATCTTTTTTTTTTAAAAAAAGAAAGCTTAAAATATAATATCAAGGGTAACGCACATTTCCCAACCTCCAACTTACACGTAATTCTATTTTTCAACCTAAACCAGAAACCTAGTAACGGATACACTTAACTATCGAAATCGGACAAATTTGCCCCCCCCCTCCCCCCGCCCGCCGCTCGTAAGGCTTTGTTTAGATGTAGTCGGATTCGTATCAATCCACATATATTGGGGTGGATTGGAGTGGGGCTTAAACTAAATTCCATCCCAATCCACTTCAACACATGTGGATTGAGGTGAATCTGACAACATCCAAACAAGGCCTAACTTGGATTCATAGGTCGTTTGATCTCTAAAAAATGATAATTAATTTATTCTAATAAGGAAAAAATATGATACTAGTTCTGGCTTCTTTTAAAAAGGTTATCTATTTGTTGATTCAGAGTTATTTTGATCTTATTTGTTTTAAATAAATAATAAGCACAACAATAAAGTAATAAAGCAATAGAAATAGAAATAAACATGTTCCAAATAATATATAGAGATCTTATTTAAATTTCAATGAAAGCACCGTAGGGGGCACCCCCTCCTGTTTCCCTAAAAAATATATAGAGATCTTAAATAAGAGGATAACATTTTTAGAATAAAATTAGAAAACAGAAACCACCTATGAAACCAACCAGAGGACCAAATTCGTCCGGTTTTTACAATTGGAGGGTGTCCATTACCTGATTTTGTAGTTCAGATTTCAAAACCGAACTGACTTGTAATTTATAGGTTGAAAAATGTACCTTACCATAATATCAATATAAATAACAAAATCCATAGGTTTTTCTTTTCTAAAGTAACAACTTACATTAAATTATTATCATGGATATTAATTTTTTTTTATTTTAAATGGATTGCTTCTCAGTATTGTAGTTCGGCATCGGATCAGGGGTTCATAGAGCTGGGCTGAATCATTGGTCTAAAAAAGTATCGTGGTTCGTAATCTTTTTCTCACTTCTGCACCATGCTATCATTGGTCTAAAAAAATATAACTCTCACCAGATGCACTAAAAAAAAAGATAAATACTAGAAATTCTCACGTTAATCAGAAACATTAAACAATCAAATCTAAAAATTAGCCATTCATAACCATTGGATCTCACTTTGTTTTCTAAGAAATTACCCACCACTGTCATTATTTATAAATAAAAAAGCGTAAAAATTTTATTGTGCCGGAGAAAAAAATTCAGCCACACGTAGAAAATCCTGAACGAGGTATGGTCGGTTATAACAAAAAGACCAGCTACGTTCAAGATACGTTAAAAAAAGCCACGTTCAATATACGTTAAAGAAAACCCATATGTGCATGGGCCCACAAGCTACATTCACTAGGTTAAATTTTTTTTTTTGGCAGAAGTCACTAGATTAATTAATTTACGGTGGTACCCATCACGTCCATCAATCTATTAACCCAAAAATTAGATGGAAGTTTAATCTATGAACACCAAGAAACAATGCAGTTATATATATAAAAATGAAGAGGATACAATTTTTGATACACATGAAGAAGAGTTATCCATCTGCTCGGCATTCATCTTTCTTTTTTCATCGAACCTCCACATTTATTCTCATCAGAGACGACAAAAAAATAAGTAAATTTAGAAATTCTTGCAATAAATAGAAATATTTGACCATTAATTTGGTAGACTCTTATTGCCATCACCAATAATAGTCATTAGATTTATTCTATTCTTTCAAAATTTACCCACCTCTACCATTATGATAAATACATCAAGTTATCTCTAATTTTGCATCTAAATTAACAACTTATGTAAAAGATAATTTACAAACTACTAAATTATATAAATTACCCACCTCTATCGTTATAAAATAGAATTTAAACTAACCCCCTAAATTTGCATATAAATTACTCACATAAACCATCATGAAAAATATTTTAAATAACCCACATCTTTGTATGTAAATGACCCATTTACACCATTATGAAAGACAATTTACAATAATCATGAATATCTTTTATAAATTACCCACCTCCACCATTATGAAAGATAATGCAAAGTAAACCCTAAGTTTGCATTCAAATTACCCATATCTGCCATTATGAAAGATAATATGAAGCAACACATTTTAATATGTATCTAAGTTATCCACCTCAACCCTTTAGAAAATAAACAAAGGCATCTCTTAAATATAATCCCTCAATCCCTACAAAGGTGCAATTCTCACTTTTCAAGGAGTCTAAGAAGTTTTAACTTTGACCAGATCTACATAAAAAGTATGAAAATTTATGATATTAAATGAGTGTCATTAAATTGATCAAGAAATATATTTTCATAGTATACTAATCTGAAGTCATGAATATTAATAGTATTTTTTCATAGTATACTTATCTGAAGTCATAAATGTCAATAGTATTTTTCTATAGGTTTAGTCAAACTTAAAAAAGTTTGACTCGATACAAACATGTAATTGCATCCTTTTGGAATACAACTAGGACATATAAATACTAATACAAAATATTACAAAAAAATAATTCAATAATCATAATTACAACTCTTAATTCAAAAGTAAAGCATATATAGCTATCTTCCACCACATAGAATACATTAGGATAAATATTTATTTTAATAACTAATCAAACGGTGAAAAATATTCCTTAACAAACCACATAGCAATGCAATTGATAATTCACTTTAAGTTATATTAATACTCTATGATAATGAATTTTGTGAGTTCTTATTTTAAATAAGTTTATCAATTTTGACTAAAACGTTCTACCATATCGATATTATTAATTTTACTTTAAGCACTCTATGTTATATAAAAACAATATTATTGTAAATATAAGTATGTGATATAACAAATACAACATGTTGATTGTCATGGTGCAAGATTATTTGTACCATGGTAAGAACTACATAGGGTAGCCTAGGACCTATAATCTTTTTTAATAAAAAGTATTCAAATAAAAGATACAATGGGCAGTAGAGTTTCAACTTAACGTAAGGATAGAAAATGCAACAACTAAATTAAAACTTTGAAATATAAACTATAGGTTCATGATGTCGTAGAAAGGGATGCAGCAAGAACTTATATATCTTAAGCTTAGGTTTTAAGAAAATCCATATTACGCTAGAAAATGGATAAACCCTAAAAAATTCTCTTTTAACTATATGTAGCTAATGGAGCCTCCACATAAATTATCATAGGATTTGCTAGAAAAATGATAAATCCTAAAAATCTCACAAAAAATTGAGACATCCAGTTATCAATTTGGTAGACTAATCACCATTGATAATAATTGCCATTGGATCTATTTTCTAAAGATTTACCCTCATCTACGATTTTGTAAAAAAAACATAAAGCAATCCATGAATCTACATTCAAATTACCCACCTATGCAATTAAGAAACATGAAAAAAGTAAACATAAAATTTACATCTAATTATCTACCTACTATTATAATAGATAATTTATATAAGCCCTTAAATTTGCATCTAAATTGCCACTCCAGTCATTATGTAAAGAAAAATAATATATCCTCTCGAATCTACACCTAAATTATCAACATCTTCTCCAACAAAAATGTATAAATAAATTTGAAGCATATATATGTCTTTACATTACCAACTTCTGTTAATATTAATATATTAAATTTATATTAAAGTAAACATAGATATTGTGTCATCATGCAAATCAAGTACACATGCATGCAAAAGCGATAAATATATATGTTATGTTATAGCATTCATGAAAATTGTATTCTTAACGGCTCATATATTGGTGATCTTAACAAATTATTTAAATTTATATTAATAAGATATATGTGTATATTTTAACTTAAATGTTTGACATTCGCATATTGATACTACAACTATTACTGCACATATAGTTCCTTGACTCTTGAGAAGCAACAGAGGTTAGTGCAAACCACATGTGGTTATATCTTACTGGGCTTTTTGATTCCTTTGGAGTAAATAATCATTATAAAGATTAAATATTGATATCCTCTTTAGTTTAATTCTACTGCTAATCTTAGCAACATGGTGTACACTTGAAATGACTATGTATGCCATCTTATCTTATAGTACTTAAGAGGGCAGTCTGCGACCCTAAACTCTATTTTAAAGAAAAAAATGAGAGATAATAAAAGATATAACAAGAACAAAAATTTCAGCTTAACCTGAGGATAAAAAAATCCATAGCAATTAATAAGATTGAACTTAGAAGTTAAAATTTAGATTAATGACAACATAAGATATATGCTGCAACAAGAGCCACCACCGTTTAAGCTAAGTTTCCGATTAATGCATATTGAAGATACACATAGGTGACATGCAAAGGAAAAAATATTGATATGGATGAAAAGAATATTAGTAATAGATTGGTTTTCATAATTGGCTATGAACTACAGAGTATCTATTATGCCTATTGTGTTAGAAAATGAACAAAGAAAAAAAATATACAACTTACTATAAATAATGTTTATTAGTTCAAGATGCTAACAATATGACTCTAACCCGTGCGAGAGCACGGGTTGATAGACTAGTTACAAAACTAATTGCATAGATGGAAACAAATTTGCAGACGAATCTATTAAACCTAATTCTGAAACCTAATTAGTCCATGATTTGATAATGTGGTGCTACAGCAAATATGTGCTAAGGATAAATTAATTAGACTTAATATATTCGTCTGGCAAATTAGTCTCCATCTGTACTATTAGTTTTTACAGTCAGCTCATGTTTAGACGTGACAGGGACTGAACTTTAGTCTGTGATCAAAACACCCCATTAGTCAGGCATGGAGGAGATGCCGCGAGCAGCGAGAGCACGAGCAGGAACCGCAGCTAGAGATGCCGCACGAGCGGGCTCGTGCCGCTGTCGTTGCCATCGAGGACAAGAACCTGGACAGCGGCATCGAGGAGGAGAGCAACACGGGATAGGGGCAGCTAGAGGAGGAGTAGAACGCGCTCGAGGAGTAGCAGGCCGCTGCTACCGGGAGGGAACCAGCTGCGCCGGGAAGCACAGGAGGACCCGCAGGCCGACGGCGACGACAAAGGGATGGAGGAGGAACAATGCGTGAGGGAGAAGCCGTAGGGCGAAGAGGAGCCAAGGAGGAGCGCTTGTCGTCGGTATCAAGGTCCAGCGGAGAGGCCGACAACAGCGATGGTGACAAGCCAGCCGTGTCAGAGTCGGAGCACGCAGTGGGCGTGGATGGAAATGCTAGTCAGGACGATGGCCGCAGCATTGAGGTTGAGGACTCGTTCACCACCAAATACCGCATGGAGGAGCAGAAGGCGTGGGCGACGTAGCTGACTAGTCCCACCATGAGACGGACCGCCGCTTGGAGGGCGACGAGAACGACGGCAATGGCGCGGAGAACACCGGCGGTCCCCTGCTTTGCTCGTTCAAGGAGAGGAAGGAACTCGGAGTTGGAAAGAGTGACAGGACAGGGGTTTTTAGAAAAGTTGGCACGGCCATGGTGTCCAGCTGCCACTATGGCGAGGCCACGTCAGATGCTGGCGCTGGCGTGACGGGTTTTGGATCCTTGGCGTGCGACGGCAATAGATTAGGGACGCAGATGATAACTTATTTTTAGTTTGAAGACCAAGATGGAAATGCCTCAAAAGTTTGAGGACCCACCGTGTATTTTACTCTTTTACATTTCTCAATAATGTGCAGTGGTTGTAGCGAGGAGAGATTGGATTTGTGATGGTCCATTCGTTTAATAATAATCCTATAGGTGTACACTCTTCACTTATGGACCCTGCAGAGCAGCAGATGAGCAGAGGTGATGTACTGGTGTGTGTTGTCACCTGGGAATGTGGTTGGGGAAGGGAAAGCAGAGCAGCTGCAAGGAAACCAGGGAATGACACTGCGCACAAGCACGCCGCCACGCCCTAATGAAGGCGAGGTTCATTCAAGCTGCAGGGCATCGGGTGGGTGGGTGAGACCGATGGTGAGGACACCTTCATTCATCTCAACCTCATCGTCTATTCATCTTTGCGGAAGCGGCAGCGGCAGGCAGCCAGGCACGGCTCTGGGCAGTGGGCACTGGCAATTCTGGGCGGCTTCTGGCGTCAGTACGAGTAGTGGCATGGGTCTTGTGAGTTCTGACGGCCGCGGCGGACGCCGGCCGTCGGCGGAGCCATAAGTTGGCTTGTCCAAGTGGCTGGGCTGGTAGGTGGTTTTGGGCAATCCTGCATCTGTTCCTGCTGCTGCAGCCATGGCAGCTTGGCAGCCGCAGGGCTTGAATTGCCATGGTTGGTTGGTGATAACGACGATGCTGAATTGAATGCATTGAATTGAATCCATTATTACAGTCTGTCACAGTGTTCTGATCAGGTCGGTTCGTTTGATTATTCGGCTTATAAGTCATGACTTATTAGTCAACAAACAATATTTTCTCTCACACCAAATCAACCAACAAAGATTTTTAATGTACGCTTTATAAGTCAAACAAGCCGGGCGGTCACGACGTGTTTGACGTCGGTCTAAGCGTAATTGCAGCGTTGCAGGTGTACTGACGTGGAGTGCTCGTGCAGGCACACCCTACCCAGCCCTTGTTGTGTGCGGTATGCGCATGTTACAGCAGCAACACAAAATTGACCGTGTGTCTCTAAAAAATAGGGGTGTACTGACGTGGAAGCAGTAGTATGAATCCAGGCGGGCCGATGTTGTGCACAGTCACCCACACGGCCCACGCTGTAACAGGAGCAATTCCACAATGAACTGCTGCGGGCTGCCACTGGCAGCCATCATGGCTGGTTGGGCCAGGCTGGGCTCGCATGCCATACGCCAGGCCCAGTCCGGGCTGGGCCATTGTTTCACTTCATTTGATTGTCATGGTGCAAGATTATTTGTACCATGGTAAGAACTACATAGGGTAGCCTAGGACCTATAATCTTTTTAATAAAAAGTATTCAAATAAAAGATACAATGGGCAAAGAGAGTTTCAACTTAACGTAAGGATAGAAAATGCAACAACTAAATTAAAACTTTGAAATATAAACTATAGGTTCATGATGTCGTAGAAAGGGATGCAGCAAGAACTTATATATCTTAAGCTTAGGTTTTAAGAAAATCCATATTACGCTAGAAAATGGATAAACCCTAAAAAATTCTCTTTTAACTATATGTAGCTAATGGAGCCTCCACATAAATTATCATAGGATTTGCTAGAAAATGATAAATCCTAAAAAATTGAGACATCCAGTTATCAATTTGGTAGACTAATCACCATTGATAATAATTGCCATTGGATCTATTTTCTAAAGATTTACCCTCATCTACGATTTTGTAAAAAAAACATAAAGCAATCCATGAATCTACATTCAAATTACCCACCTATGCAATTAAGAAACATGAAAAAAGTAAACATAAAATTTACATCTAATTATCTACCTACTATTATAATAGATAATTTATATAAGCCCTTAAATTTGCATCTAAATTGCCACTCCAGTCATTATGTAAAGAAAAATAATATATCCTCTCGAATCTACACCTAAATTATCAACATCTTCTCCAACAAAAATGTATAAATAAATTTGAAGCATATATATGTCTTTACATTACCAACTTCTGTTAATATTAATATATTAAATTTATATTAAAGTAAACATAGATATTGTGTCATCATGCAAATCAAGTACACATGCATGCAAAAGCGATAAATATATATGTTATGTTATAGCATTCATGAAAATTGTATTCTTAACGGCTCATATATTGGTGATCTTAACAAATTATTTAAATTTATATTAATAAGATATATGTGTATATTTTAACTTAAATGTTTGACATTCGCATATTGATACTACAACTATTACTGCACATATAGTTCCTTGACTCTTGAGAAGCAACAGAGGTTAGTGCAAACCACATGTGGTTATATCTTACTGGGCTTTTTGATTCCTTTGGAGTAAATAATCATTATAAAGATTAAATATTGATATCCTCTTTAGTTTAATTCTACTGCTAATCTTAGCAACATGGTGTACACTTGAAATGACTATGTATGCCATCTTATCTTATAGTACTTAAGAGGGCAGTCATGCGACCCTAAACTCTATTTTAAAGAAAAAATGAGAGATAATAAAAGATATAACAAGAACAAAAATTTCAGCTTAACCTGAGGATAAAAAATCCATAGCAATTAATAAGATTGAACTTAGAAGTTAAAATTTAGATTAATGACAACATAAGATATATGCTTAAACAAGAGCCACCACCGCTTAAGCTAAGTTTCCGATTAATGCATATTGAAGATACACATAGGTGACATGCAAAGGAAAAAAATATTGATATGGATGAAAAGAATATTAGTAATAGATTGGTTTTCATAATTGGCTATGAACTACAGAGTATCTATTATGCCTATTGTGTTAGAAAATGAACAAAGAAAAAAAAATATACAACTTAATATAAATAATGTTTATTAGTTCAAGATGCTAACAATATGATTCTAACTCCGCATGCGAGAGCACGCAGTTGATAGACTAGTTACAAAACTAATTGCATAGATGGAAACAAATTTGCGTATTTAATCTATTAAACCTAATTCTGAAACCTAATTAGTCCATGATTTGATAATGTGGTGCTACAGCAAATATGTGCTAAGGATAAATTAATTAGACTTAATATATTCGTCTGGCAAATTAGTCTCCATCTGTACTATTAGTTTTTACAGTCAGCTCATGTTTAGACGTGACAGGGACTGAACTTTAGTCTTTGATCAAAACACCCCATTAGTCAGGCATGGAGGAGATGCCGCGAGCAGCGAGAGCACGAGCAGGAACCGCAGCTAGAGATGCCGCACGAGCGGGCTCGTGCCGCTGTCGTTGCCATCGAGGACAAGAACCTGGACAGCGGCATCGAGGAGGAGAGCAACACGGGATAGGGGCAGCTAGAGGAGGAGTAGAACGCGCTCGAGGAGTAGCAGGCCTCTGCTACCGGGAGGGAACCAGCTGCCGCCGGGAAGCACAGGAGGACCCGCAGGCCGACGGCGACGACAAAGGGATGGAGGAGGAACAATGCGTGAGGGAGAAGCCGTAGGGCGAAGAGGAGCCAAGGAGGAGCGCTTGTCGTCGGTATCAAGGTCCAGCCGGAGAGGCCGACAAAGAGCCGATGGTGACAAGCCACCAGTGTCGAGTCGAGAACGATGGGCGTGGATGGAAATGCTAGTCGTGATGATGGCATGCAGAGATTGAGGTTGAGGACTCGTTCACCACCAAATACCGCATGGAGGAGCAGAAGGCGTGGGCGACGTAGCTGACTAGTCCCACCATGAGACGGACCGCCGCTTGGAGGGCGACGAGAACGACGGCAATGGCGCGGAGAACACCGGCGGTCCCCCTCGCTTTGCTCGCTCAAGGAGAGGAAGGAACCTCGGAGTTGGAAAGAGTGACAGGATGGGGGGTTTAGAAAAAAGTTGGCACGGCCATGGTGTCCAAATGCCACTATGGCGAGGCCACGCCGACGTCATGCCGGCGTGACGGGTTTTGGATCCTTGGCGTGCGACGGCAATAGATTAGGGACGCAGATGATAACTTTTTTTTAGTTTGAAGACCAAGATGGAAATGCCTCAAAAGTTTAAGGACCCACCGTGTATTTTACTCTTTTACATTTCTCAATAATGTGCAGTGGTTGTAGCGAGGAGAGATTGGATTTGTGATGGTCCATTCGTTTAATAATAATCCTATAGGTGTACACTCTTCACTTATGGACCCTGCAGAGCAGCAGATGAGCAGAGGTGATGTACTGGTGTGTGTTGTCACCTGGGAATGTGGTTGGGGAAGGGAAAGCAGAGCAGCTGCAAGGAAACCAGGGAATGACACTGCGCACAAGCACGCCGCCACGCCCTAATGAAGGCGAGGTTCATTCAAGCTGCAGGGCATCGGGTGGGTGGGTGAGACCGATGGTGAGGACACCTTCATTCATCTCAACCTCATCGTCTATTCATCTTTGCGGAAGCGGCAGCGGCAGGCAGCCAGGCACGGCTCTGGGCAGTGGGCACTGGCAATTCTGGGCGGCTTCTGGCGTCAGTACGAGTAGTGGCATGGGTCTTGTGAGTTCTGACGGCCGCGGCGGACGCCGGCCGTCGGCGGAGCCATAAGTTGGCTTGTCCAAGTGGCTGGGCTGGTAGGTGGTTTTGGGCAATCCTGCATCTGTTCCTGCTGCTGCAGCCATGGCAGCTTGGCAGCCGCAGGGCTTGAATTGCCATGGTTGGTTGGTGATAACGACGATGCTGAATTGAATGCATTGAATTGAATCCATTATTACAGTCTGTCACAGTGTTCTGATCAGGTCGGTTCGTTTGATTATTCGGCTTATAAGTCATGACTTATTAGTCAACGAACAATATTTTTCTCTCACACCAAATCAACCAACAGTACTTTCAGCCATGCCTTATAAGTCAAACAAGCCCAAACAGGGCAGTCACGACGTGTTTGACGTCGGTCTAAGCGTAATTGCAGCGTTGCAGGTGTACTGACGTGGAGTGCTCGTGCAGGCACACCCTACCCAGCCCTTGTTGTGTGCGGTATGCGCATGTTACAGCAGCAACACAAAATTGACCGTGTGTCTCTAAAAAATAGGGGTGTACTGACGTGGAAGCAGTAGTATGAATCCAGGCGGGCCGATGTTGTGCACAGTCACCCACACGGCCCACGCTGTAAGCAGGAGCAATTCCACAATGAACTGCTGCGGGCTGCCACTGGCAGCCATCATGGCTGGTTGGGCCAGGCTGGGCTCGCATGCCATACGCCAGGCCCAGTCCGGGCTGGGCCATTGTTTCACTTCATTTGTTTTTTTCTTTCTGAAATGATTTTCTTCATTTGATTTGATGGGCCATGACTCTACTCGCTCACACACGTCGCCTTACTGCCTTACTTTTACTTTAATTACTCTAATCAGGGAGACAGCTGAAACAGATCGGATTCATGTGAGTCGGATTCCGATATGAGCTTTTACTATTTTAGTTTGAATTTAAATATAGATACATATATTTTTGAATATAAATACAAAACAAATGTCTCAAATTTGGATTTCTATTAGGATATTTACTCAATTTAATTTAGAGTGCATATTGTTAAGTTCAACATATATGAATAGAATTTTACTAATAAGTTCATTGATACCAAAGTGAAAAAAATCAAAGTACACTCTAAATAATCTCTAATAGAGAAGTTGAGAGCTCTAGTTTAGTTTTGGTTAATTGATGAAACCCTAAGTGCTAACCTAGTTTATCAAAGTGATTGTGAGATAGGTAGCACTACTCCAAGTGATGAAGCAATGACGAAGATCATGACAATGGTGATAGCATGGTGATGATCAAATGCTTGAACTTGAAAAAGAAGAAAGAGAAAAACAAAAGGATCAAGGCAAAGGTATAAATAGTAGGAGCCATTTTGTTTCGGTGATCAAGACACTTAGCGAGTGTGATCACATTTAGGATCGATAGCCGTACTATTAAGAGGGGTGAAACTCGTATTGAAATGTGGTTATTAAAGTGCCACTAGATGCTCTAACTCATTACATATGTATTTAGGATCTAGTGGAGTGCTAACACCCATGAAAATATTTGTGAAAATATGCTAACACTTGTGCACAAGGTGATACACTTGGTGGTTGGCACATTTGAGCAAGGGTGAAGAAGATAGAGGTGAAAAGGAGTTGGTCTCGCTGGTCACAAGGTGACTGGACGCTGGTCTCAGAGGGACCAGCGCGTCCGGTCAGTAGTACCAGCGAAGACGCTGGCGTCGGTCAAACGACCGGACGCTGGGTCGCTCAACGACCGGACGCTGGCAAGCTGTGTCCGGTCATGTTGACGTGGCAGCACAGAGGAAGACACCGTGTGACCGGACGCTGGCTGTGTCCGATCAAGCATGACCGGACGCGTCCGGTCGGAAAAAAACCGTCTCTAGAAGCTTACTGGAAACGACCGGACGCTGGGGTTCAGCGTCCGGTCACTGTTCGCTGCTGCGTCCGGTCGTCTTCTAACCGTTGAGATCGGGCGAACAGCGTTTGAAGCAGAGGACACGTGGCGAAGATCTGAGGACCGGACGCTAGGGTTGAGCGTCCGGTCAATCTGACCGGAGCGTCCGGTCGACCCGTGTTCAGTGCAGTGAGGAGCCCAACGGCTCTATTTCGTGGGGGCTTCTATTTAAGCCCCAAGGCCGGCTCAAGCTTACTCTCTTGGCCATTTGCATTGACTTAGCAACCTTGTGAGCTTAGCCAAAGCCCTCCCACTCATCTTCATCATTGATTCATCATCTTTGTGAGATTGGGAGAGAATCCAAGTGCATTGCTTGAGTGATTACATCTAGAGACACTTGGTATTCATGTTTCGCTGCGCATTTCGCTTGTTGCTCTTGGTGGTTGCCACCACCTAGACGGCTTGGTGCAGCGGAGGAGAATTGGCACGAGTTGGTGATTGTTCGTGGCTGTCTCCGGTGATTGTGAGAGGATTTGTACCTTCCCCGACGGAGCGCTGAAAGGTAACTCTAGTGGATTGCTCGTGTCATTGAGTTACCTCATTTGTGGGTAGGTTCTTGCGGTGTCCAATCGTGTGGATGAGGTTTGTGCAACACCTCTTAGCCGCCGAACCACCAAGTGTTGGTCGACACAATGGGAACGTTGCGTGTTGACAAGCACGTGAACCTCGGGAGAAAATCGGTTGTCTCTTGCCATTTAGTATTCTCCCGGCGGTTGGTTTAATATTCATCTTCTGATTGGTTCACTCATCTACACGATGGTATAATCATCCTACTCACTCATTTATATTCTTGCAAACTAGTTGTGGCACGCTCTTTAGTGTAATTAGAATTGAGAGCTTGCTTTGCTATTTAAGTTCATTTAGTGGAGCTCTTTATAGTAGCAAGATTGAGAGCTCTTAGTGAGTAGTATCATAGCAAGTTGTGTGTCTAGCAATCATTGCAACTAGAATTGTTGGATAGGTGGTTTGCAACCCTTGTAGAGCTAGATCAAGTTTGTTTTTTGCTATTTGTCATACTAATCAAATTGCTCTAGTTGATTTGTAGATTTTTAAATAGGCTATTCATCCTCCTCTAGCCATATTAGGACCTTTCAAGTGGTATCGGAGCCGTGGTCACCGTTTGATTAAAGGCTTAACAACCACGGTGTCAAATTATGGCTCAAATTGTGTTCAACCATGTGGGGGGCAAACCACCGTTCTTTGATGGCACATGCTATGATTATTGGAAGAGAAATATGAGGATGTATCTTGGTTCAATCAATGATCAAGTATGGGAAGTGACCGAGAATGACTATGCTATCATTGATCCCGATGATCCCACCAATCAAGATAAGATCAACAAGCAATGCAATACAATGGCTCTCAACATCATATACAATGCCATTGATTCCAAGGTGTTTAAACAAATCAAGGATTGTGAAAGAGCAAATGAGGTGTGGAAGAGATTGGAGAAAACATATGAGTTCACACCGACGGTGAAGAGTGCCAAGTTGTATATCCTCAAGGATAAATTGACAAGCTTCAAGATGAAGGAAGATGAGAGCATTCCGGAGATGTTTCATTGTTTGCAAGTGATTATCAATGATTTGAAGGCATTGGGATAGAATATCAAGGATGATGATGTCTCTCATCGGTTCTTGATGTGCCTACCTCCAAGATTTGAGATGTTGAGATTGCTCATCATAAGAGGAGGATTGAAGGAGATTACCCCCAACCAAGTACTAGGTGATGTCATGACCCAAGAGACATACCGTGTGGAAAGGGAGGGGGATGACAAGGACGACAATAAGGAAGAAGAAGAAGAGTATAGCATTCAAGGCTAGCTCATCATCATCCAAGAACAAGGGCAAGTCCAAGAAAGAATCAAGTGATGATGATGATCTTAGTGATATTGATGATGAAACTATGGCCCTCTTTATCCATAAGATGGGAAAATTCATGAAGAAGAAGGGCTATGGTGCAAGAAAGAGAAGAGATCACACCAAAAGCAAAGAATATGTGAGAAGATGCTACAATTGCAAGAGCCCCGATCACGTTGTAGCAAATTGTCTCTATAATAGTGACAATGATGAGGATGAGAAGAAGAAGCTCAAAAAGGATAAGAAGGAGAAGAAGGAGAAGAGAATGACCTTCCAAAAGAAGAAGAAATGTGAAGGCTATGTGGTCATATGGGATAGTGATGGCTCTTCGGATAGTGATAGCTCTAGTGATGATGACAAGAAATCTATCAAGAGAGCACTAGCAAGTATCGCTATCAATGACAAGCTCTCTATCTTCGACACTCCATCGACATGCCTCATGGCAAAGCCTACCAAGGTAAAATATGATGTGAGTGATGATGATGAGTGTAAAAGTGATACTTGTAGGAATAATGATAATGATGATGATGAGGATGAGGAGTACACCAAGAAGGAACTCTTGGACATGTGTGAGCAAGTGCACGCTTGCAATGAGATGAAGAGAAAGGAGTGCAAAGAATTATGTGAGAAAGTAAAATTTCTTGAGCAATCCCTTGATGAGTTCAATGCCACTCATGAGAGGCTAATGGAAGCCCATGAGAAGCTTGGCAAAGCTCACTCTAAGCTTGAAAAGGCCCACTCCTCTCTCATTGAGCAAGTCAAAGTGGAGGAAGTCAAGAAGGAGCAAGTAATCGTATCATGTTATGTGGGACTAACTTGTGATCTTATTGATGAATCTTTTCATAAGCCTATTGTAGTTGCTCCCACTAACTCTTCTTGTAGCACTACCACTTTCACTTCACCTTTGAGTGATGGTATCTCTTGTGATGCCTCACTAATGGTGGAAAATGAGACCCTCAAGAAGAAGGTGAATGAGCTCACTCGTGCCTTAGGCAATGCCTATGGTGAAGATGCCCGCTTGCTAAAGTGCTTGGGTAGCCAAAGGTTTTTTCCCAACAAAGAGGGATTAGGCTATACCCCCAAGAAAGGCAAGGTGGCCTTTGTCACTCCCAAAGTTAGCTTTGTGAACGGCAATGGTCGGTTTTACAATAGATGCAAGCAAGTTGGGCATATAGAGCAATATTGCAAGATTAACAAGAACAAACTACCTAATGTATCCTCAATTAAATTTGATTCTTGTTATATGCTTGTTGAGGGTGCCAATGGTGTGAAGGCTAAGTTCATTGGTACATCAATTGTGGGTCCAAAGAAGAAGGCCATTTGGATACTAAAGATCTTGGTAACTAACCTACAAGAACCCAAGCAAGTTTGGGTACCTAAAAAGAATTAATCTTCTTTTGTAGGTCAATTATAAAGCCAGAGAAAGGCATTGGGTACTTGATAGTGGGTGCACACAACACATGACCGGTGATTCAAGAATGTTCAATTCAATCAATGAAAATAATAGCAATGGGATTGATAGTATCACATTTGGTGACAATGGCAAAGGCAAGGTCAAAGGGTTTGGTAAGATTGCAATATCCAATGACTTGAGCATTTCCAATGTGCTACTAGTAGAGAGCTTGAACTTCAACCTATTGTCGGTAGCTCAATTATGTGATCTTGGTTTCAAGTGCATATTTGGTGTGGATGATGTAGAGATCATAAGTATAGATGGCTCTAACTTTATATTCAAAGGATTTAGATATGAGAATCTATACTTGGTTGATTTCAATGCTAGAGAAGCTCAATTGACAACATGTCTGATCACTAAGTCTAGCATGGGTTGGTTATGGCATAGAAGGCTTGGTCATGTTGGAATGAAACAATTGAACAAGTTGATTAAGCATGACTTAGTTAGAGGCTTGAAAGATGTCACATTTGAGAAGGATAAGCTATGTAGTGCATGTCAAGCCAGAAAGCAAGTTGGTAATACACATCCTAAGAAGAGCATGATGAGCACATCTAAGGCTTTTGAGTTGATGCACATGGACTTGTTTGGACCAACCACATACACTAGCATTGGTGGAAACAAATATGGATTTGTGATTGTGGATGATTTCACTAGATACACATGGGTATACTTTCTTGTGGATAAGAGTGATGTGTTTGCAACATTCAAATCTTTTGTCAAGGGCATTCACAATGAATTTGAAACAACCATCAAGAAAGTGAGAAGTGATAATGAAAGTGAGTTTAAAAACACAAGAATTGATGAGTTGTGTGATGAATTTGGAATTAGACATCAATTCTCGGCCAAGTACACTCCTCAATCAAATGGCTTAGTTGAAAGGAAGAATAGAACTTTGATTGACATGACAAGATCAATGTTGAGTGAGTACAATGTGAGTCATTCATTTTGGGCCGAAGCAATCAACACGGCTTGCTATTATAGCAATCGACTCTATTGTCACCCCATGATTGAGAAGACACCTTATGAGCTATTGAATGGAAGAAAGCCCAACATAGCATACTTTCGGGTTTTTTGTTGCAAATGCTACATATTGAAGAAAGGCACTAGATTGAGCAAGTTTGAAAAGAAATATGATGAAGGATTCTTGCTTGGTTACTCCACTACTAGCAAGGCATATAGAGTTTGGAATTTGGCTAGTGGTACCTTGAGGGGGTTCATGATGTGAAATTTGATGAAACAAATGGTTTCCAAGAGGAAGATGAAAATCTAGATGATGTAAGAGGCACTCAATTGGTCAATGCAATGAAGAACATGGACATCGGTGATATAAGGCCTAGAGAAGTGATTGATGTTGAAGATGACAAGATTCAAGTGCTCTCTAACTCAAATGTGCAAGCTAGTGGTTCTCATGATCAAGTTCAAGCAAGTACTAGTCATGACAAAGTGCAAGATCAACAGCAAGTGGCTAGTTCATCATCTCAACCAAGTGATCAATCAAATGCAATCAATCAAGTGCAAGTGCTTCAACCAACTAATGTTGCAAGAGATCATCCATTGGACACTATCATTGGTGATATTTCAAGAGGTGTGCAAACAAGATCAAGATTGGCTTCATTTTGTGAGCATTTCTCATTTGTGTCATCCATTGAACCTAAGAAGATAGATGAAGCTTTGAAGGATGTTGATTGGGTCAATGCTATGCATGAAGAGCTAAACAACTTCACAAGTATGGGAGTTAGTTGAGAGGCCTAAGGATCATAATGTGATTGGAACCAAGTGGATCTTTTGGAACAAGCAAGATCAAGATGGGATAGTAATAAGGAACAAAGCAAGATTAGTGGATCAAGGTTACACTCAAGTTGAAGGTCTTGACTTTAGAGAAACATATGCCCCGGTTGTAAGATTGGAAGCAATTAGTATCTTGTTAGCCTATGCTTGTGCCACAACATCAAGTTGTACCAAATGGATGTGAAGAGTGCATTTCTCAATGGATACATCAATGAGCTTGTGTATGTTGAGCAACCTCTCGGTTTTGAAGATGAAAAGAAACCCAACCATGTTTACAAATTGAGAAAGGCTTTGTATGGATTAAAACAAGCACCTAGAGCATGGTATGAGAGATTGAGTGATTTCCTACTCTCTAATGGGTTCAAGATGGGAAAGGTTGACACCACTCTCTTCACCAAGAAACTTAGAAATGACTTGTTTATAATGCAAATCTATGTTGATGATATTATATTTGGGTCAACAAATCAAGATTTTTGTGATAAATTTGGTAAGATGATGGCAAGTGAGTTTGAGATATCCATGATTGGAGAGCTTAGTTACTTCCTTTGTCTTCAAATCAAGCAAATGAAGAATGGCACATTTGTGAGTCAAGGCAAGTATATCAAGGACATGCTCAAGAAGTTTGAAATGGATGATAGTAAAGCTATTAGTACATCAATGAGGACAAATGGAAGCTTGGATAGTGATGCTAGTGGCAACATGGTGGATCAAAAGGTGTATCGGTCTATGATTGGAAGCCTACTCTATGTGACCGCATCAAGGCTAGATGTGATGTTTAGTGTATGCATGTGTGCTAGATTTTAAGCCTCACCAAAAGAAAGTCATTTGAAGGAAACAAAGAGAATATTGAGGTACTTGAAGCATACACAAAATGTTGGATTGTGGTATCCCAAAGGAGCAAGATTTGAGTTGATTGGATATTCGGACTCCGATTATGCGGGATACAAAGTTGAGAGAAAGAACACATTGGGCATATGTCAACTATTGGGAAGATCACTTGTGTCTTTGTCATCAAAGAAACAAAATAGTGTAGCACTCTCAACCGCCGAAGCGGAGTACATTTCAGCCGATAGTTGTTGTGCTCAATTACTTTGGATGAAGGCTACTTTGAGTGACTTTGGAATTAAATTCAAGTAAGTGCCATTGCTATGTGACAATGAAAGTGCCGTCGAGCTCACCAACAACCCGGTTCAACACTCAAGAACTAAGCACATTGATGTCCGCCATCATTTTATAAGAGATCATAAAAAAAGGGGACATTTGCATTGAGAGTGTGGGCACCGAAGATCAACTTGCCGATATCTTCACCAAGCCACTTGATGAGAAGAGGTTTTGCAAGCTAAGGAATGAATTGAACATACTTGACTTCTCCAATATGTGTTGATGCACCCCCCACTTATATGACATGCCTCTCCTTCGAGTAATCCAAGGTAAAATTAGATTGGCATGGCATACATCCTTGCTAAGGACATGTTTAGTGCATCTAGACATATTTCACATTTGAATAGACTCATTCATGAAAATCAAATGAATTTGATGCTTGTATGGTACCACTATTGCTTGTATGCTTGAAATGATCTAGTGGTAGCATATGACATGTTTGTGGGCTTGTAAACCTAGTGTTTGATCTAGAAAATAAGCTATAAGTGTTTAACTCAACATGGTACAAGATAACCCTTATTTGGAGGTGTGAAGAAGCTTGTCCTTGGATCAAACCGAGCTAAATATCTTTTGCAAGTGATCTAGATTGAACCAAATTGGGAAAATGATCCTCATTTCACATGGTTTCACCCCAACCTATCAATAATTTGAGCTCACCTTTTGTGCTAATTGTTGACAAAGGGGGAGAGAAATTCACAAAGATAGTAAGATAGGAGGAGCAAACAAATGAAATGACATTATAAAGGGATCAATAAAAAATGCACATAAGTAGGGGGAGCAAGCTCATAAACTTGTATGTTGCATTTGAATGTGCATTTCATATATTTGCTTGCATGGCACAAGTTTTTAATTTCAATATCCATGCTTGTGTGGTGTATGCTAGTTGTAGGTTTGAATGGTGAAATAAAAAACTAGCATGCATAGGCTAAGTAACTAGACTCATGCTCACATTATGAAAACTAGACCCTTGCTTCTAATGTTGATCTCACGGGGTATTCTAGTTTTTGTGTATGTCTAGTTACTAATGGTGCTAAGGATGGTATATTGGTGCACTCCGATTGGTATCACGCTTTAAAGGTCCATCTCTTATACCTTAGCATCATATGGTACAAATTGTCTCCTATATTTCCTATCTAAGCATATGTGCAAGCTACAATCCAAACTCTTAGCATATATGTAGGGGGAGCAATTGCTACCATTTGGAGTTCATGAAACTTGTCCATATTCTTTTACACATGGTAAATATGCTTTGGCAAGCAACATGGATTCAGTTAAATTACAATTCATATCTTTGTGAAAGGGTTGTCATCAATTACCAAAAAGGAGAAGATTGAGAGCTCTAGTTTGATTTTGGTTAATTGATGAAACCCTAAGTGCTAACCTAGTTTATCAAAGTGATTGTGAGATAGGTAGCACTACTCCAAGTGATGAAGCAATGGCAAAGATCATGACGATGGTGATGGCATGGTGATGATCAAATGCTTGAACTTGGAAAAAAAGAAACAGAAAAACAAAAGGCTCAAGGCAAATGTATAAATAGTATGAGCCATTTTGTTTCGGTGATCAAGACACTTAGCGAGTGTGATCACATTTAGGATCGATAGCCGTACTATTAAGAGGGGTGAAACTCATATTGAAATGCGGTTATCAAAGTGCCACTAGATGCTCTAACTCATTGCATATGCATTTAGGATCTAGTGGAGTGCTAACACCCTTGAAAATATTTATGAAAATATGCTAACACTTGTGCACAAGGTGATACACTTGGTGGTTGGCACATTTGAGCAAGGGTGAAGAAGATAGAGGTGAAAAGGAGTTGGTCTCGCTGGTCACAAGGTGACTAGACGCTGGTCTCAGAGGGACCAGCGCGTCCGGTCAGCAGTAACAGCGAAGACGCTGGCATCGGTCAAACGACCGGACGCTAGGTCGCTCAACGACCAGATGCTGGCAAGCTGTGTCCGGTCATGTTGACGTGGCAGCACAGAGGAAGACACCATGTGACCGGACGCTGGCTGTGTCCGATCAAGCATGACCGGACGTGTCCGGTCAGAAAAAATCGTCTCTGGAAGCTTACTGGAAACGACCGAACACTGGGGGTTCAGCGTCCGGTCACTGTTCGCTGCTGCATCCAGTCATCTTTTGACCGTTGAGATCGGGTGAACATCGTTTGAAGCAGGGGACATGTGGCGAAGATCTGAGGACCGGACGCTAGGGTCGAGCGTCCGGTCAATCTGACCGGTGCGTCCGGTCGGCCCGTGTTCAGTGCAGTGAGGAGCCCAACGGCTCTATTTCGTGGGGGCTTCTATTTAAGCCCCATGGCCAGCTCAAGCTCACTCTCTTGGCCATTTGCATTGACTTAGCAACCTTTTGAGCTTAGCCAAAGCCCTCCCACTCATCTCCATCATTGGTTCATCATTTTTGTGAGATTGGAAGAGAATCCAAGTGCATTGCTTGAGTGGTTGCATCTAGAGGCACTTGGTATTTGTGTTTCACTGTAGATTTCGCTTGCTGCTCTTGGTGGTTGCCACCACCTAGATGGCTTGGTGCAGCGGAGGAGGATTGGCACGAGTTGGTGATTGTTCGTGGCTGTCTCCGGTGATTGTGAGGGGATTTGTACCTTCCCCGGTGGAGCGTCGAAAGGTAACTCTAGTGGATTGCTCGTGTCATTGAGTTACCTCACTTGTGGGTAGGTTCTTGCGGTGTCCAATCGTGTGGACGAGGTTTGTGCAACACCTCTTAGCCGCCGAACCACCAAGTGTTGGTCGATACAATGGGGACGTAGCGTGTTGGCAAGCACATGAACCTCAGAAGAAAATCGGTTGTCTCTTGCCATTTAGTATTCTCCTGGTGGTTGGTTTAATATTCATCTTGTGATTGGTTCACTCTTTTACACGGTGGTATAATCATCCTACTCACTCATTTATATTCTTGTAAACTAGTTGTGGCAAGCTCTTTAGTGTAATTAGAATTGAGAGCTTGCTTTGCTATTTAAGTTCATTTAGTGGAGCTCTTTATAGTAGCAAGATTGAGAGCTCTTAGTGAGTAGTATCATAGCAAGTTGTGTGTCTAGCAATCATTGCAACTAGAATTGTTGGATAGGTGGCTTGCAACCCTTGTAGAGCTAGATCAAGTTTGCTTTTCGCTATTTATCATACTAATCAAATTGCTCTAGTTGATAGGTAGATTTTTAAATAGGCTATTCACCCCCCTCTAGCCATATTAGGACCTTTCAGAAGTGAACTAAATTGATGGATCATATTTAATAAAATGATAGGTCAAGTGAAGAAATCCAAATAAGAATGGTAGGCAACAAGTAGCCGTTTTGATTTATCAACGTCTTTGTAATTACAAAATAATTACACAAGTAGAGATTAAATCATGTGGGTATATAACGTAGACAATGATAGCTCATAAAAACAATATATTTATCAATAAATACGAATTCTTTTCTGCAGTATTTTTCAGAGGGACATACTAGATTCGGCACTGGTCTCAGTTATCTGAAGAGGAAGAGAGATAAGCGTTAAAGGAAGGATGAAGACGATTGGAAGTTATGGTGATCAAAGTCTTTTGGACAGATGGCGTGGGGACATCAAAGAAAGATAGCGAGCTAAAGCTTCCTTTGGTTTTGCTAAGTCTGGCTTGTTGAGTCTTCTTCTGCTGATCATTGTGTTGTTTGAGTTCCGTTTAATGGAGTTGAGTTTAAGTACGATGGAGTTGTAATAGAAGGCTATACTCATTCATGCATGAATGTGGGAGGCCAAAATATTTTTTATTCCCTAATCTAGAAAATTATCAGATTCAAGCGACCTATTTTTAAAAGGAAATGCTTGTAATTAGCATACTCTCAAATAGCAAGCAAATTAGAAATACTTAGCATATGAATTTGACCTCATCTCATAGCGTGACAAAGTTATGGTCAAACGGTGTCAATTGTGCATTATTTGTTAGATGGCAGAAATTATGTTTGGTGTTGAGCTCTTTCCTCTTTGATTCAAATCTATACCATTGTTATTGGCGAAAAACGCACTACATGATCAATGGGGGAAAACAACACCAAGAATCATGTGGACAGATAGATTATTTACTGTTTCATAATTAATTTAGATTAATACTGATCCGACAACAACACATTGAGGGCATGTTTAGAACGCAGAGATTTCATACAAAAGTACAAGAATTTCATAGAAATCACAAATCACATTATTTTCACATGGTGGCCTAAAACCGGAAAAATAAACCCTATAATCCAAATAAGACAAAGAAAGTACTCATGGTGCTAGGAGCTCAGGATAATCACACCTCAAAGATCATACTCCAATATATGATCTCATCACTGTTCTAAACATTAGACAACCAGAGGCAAGAAAGAAGGAGAAAACAAGTGGACGAGAAATGCAGGGACGGATCTAGCGGTGGGCCGGGACGCTCAAGCTCCCCCTGCCGCTGCTGATCCTATGGAGCCCCCTAGAGCCCCTTCAAGAACTTTTTACCATGACTGCTTTGAGGAGGAGAAGCTGAAGGTTGAAGATGACAACTTCAGTCCCCCTGAACTTTCGTCCCCGATCCGTCACTGGAGAAATGTACAGATCAACAAAGGTACAAATGTACAAACAGACTATGTGAGTCACAGACAGAGGTGGAGCTCCCCTATGGCAGGGGAATGGCAGGGTGGGGTAGATGCCCTACCGCCAGAGCAGAGAACCCCACCCCTCTCTTCTCCCCGAGTCACCAGGGGCCATGGTGATGGCCTGGGCGGCCATGTCGAGTTCCGTGATGTGTCATGAGTAGGACCAACAAAGCGTGGTAGAAAGCGACAAAAAGGGCCCATTCTCTCCCTCCTTGGTTGTCTGGCGCTCTCTAGATGACTTGACCCACTTAGCCATTATATTGTTGTGCACGTTGTGTCGCCACCGCCACCACTGCTCAAAACCTGTGAGGCTAGTACGACATGAGGATGTTGTTTGCCTCATGAGGAGGTAAACATTTTGGAGCTATGTTTTGCCCATCTACATTTTTGGGCACGCTCCACCACGGGCCACGCCACCATCACCATGTGTGTCATGCCACACATATTGGTCGCTTAAGTGCTTAGCTCAGCTCTTAGTTAACATGATGTTCATTTAGTCACGTCAATTTATGTCATAAGATCATATTTATTTATCAATCACAACATGTGTCCTCGTTTGATAAAAAAGTGCTAGTTTCTGAAAATTCAGTTTGAGATGTGTTGTGGGCTAAAAAGGACCACGGACGCGTTGGCTTGCTTCGCAATCCGTGTGGGCTGGCCCCCATCACGAGGCCACAAATTCGACGAAGGTATGGTCAGCGCAGGCCGTCCGTAGTGGAAGGAAGAAGGAGAGAACAAGTGCGGCCCAGCCCAGCCCAGACCAGGTGAAAGGAATCCGGGTCGGAGTCCAATCCGATGCTGGACTCTGATGTCGGGTCTCAACAATCACAATAAATAGAGAGGACGGGTGGAGCACACGGCCCAACCGACCCAACAAGCCCCAGCCACCACGGTTCCTCGCAGCGCAGATCTCTCGAGTCGAGGGGAAGAAAGTGCCCGCCGCCGCGACCAAATCCTTGATCGGAGATGGGCAAGGGTGGGGTTGCGGAGGAGGTGCCGGCGACGGCGGCCAAGACGAAGAAAGTGATGAGGAGGCTTCCCCAGGATTACGTCGACTCCATCCTGGCGATGAAGCCCAAGCAGCCGGCCAGGTTTCCCCCGGGGTCGAGCCAAAGCGGATCTCCGAGGAGTGCCGGCGCCAGTCTGCCAAGGTGAACGGGCTTATCAGGGGCAATCACGACCACATTCGCAGCATCCAGGAGTACTACCGCCGTGAGCTCAACACCGAGGGCTACGTCGAGGATGAGGACGAGGTGGGAGTCTCCGATGATGGATTTTGAAGCCAATAAGCCCACTGAACTTTTTTAATATTGACACTTTGACAGTAAAAAAAACTTTTATAATATTTATTAGGCATGCACTAATCGGCGAAAGAATCTACGTGCTCTGAAGGCCTCGCGCTTACACGAGCCACTGCTATGTTGCCGCATGTGGAGGTTACGTCCCTAGCCACGAAAACCTACGTGCGTCGTCCATGTATTCCTTTGCCTCTACCCTACTTCATCGGGCCTGCACGAGCATGAGAGAGCGACTTTTTGTTGCGGCCTGTAGAAGAGAGCCCATAGCCCGATCAGTGGGCCAAAATAATCACTGAAGCAATCCCATAGCGCGTTTAGTGGGCCAAGGAAGGACTAATCAGTAGCCACTCAACACACTTGGGCCTTGTTTGTACCTCATGACCTAAAGTCTAACCACTAAACTAAATATCAAACCACTTTAGCTCTTAAGGCTCAGAGGGTCTAAAATGTTGTCTAACTTTTAGTCAATCTCATAAAAACTTTAGACCACACAAGTGAGCTAAAATGATCCAAAGTTTTAGTCCTCAACTTTAGTCAACTAAGCTTTAGATTAGAGAATCTAAACATGCCCTTAAGGCTAAGGGTTTCTTTGATACAAAGTATTTTAGTACTTTTAGAAAAATACCATCACTTCATAAAAATTCTAGTTTCGAGTGCCACGAAGTGTTAAGATGCCACAAACTTTATTGTTTAAAACTTTTTTTGCTGTTGGCGTTGGGGTGTCGCATAAATTAGTGACATAGTTAAGGTGTAAAAAGGCCTAGCTACCAAGCCTAATGGCTTATTTGTGACTGTTTAGGACTCACTTGTAATTTGTAGACTCATTTGTCGTTCAGTGGGCCAAGGAAGGACTAATCAGTAATCACTCAAGCATTTAGGACTTGTTTGGATCCTATATTCTAAAGTTTAGCCACTAAACTAAACTTTAGACCATTTTACCTATTGAGGCTCATGAGGTCTAAAGTGTTGTCTAAAGTTTACCCAATCTCTTAAAAACTTAGATCACACAAGTGGGCTAAAGTTGTCTAAAGTTGTAGTCCTCAACTTTAGCCATCTAAACTTTTGATCAGAGAATCTAAATAGGCCCAATATAAAGTCTCTTTGATACAAAGTATTTTAATAGTTTTAGAAAAATACCATTATTTATAAAATATTCTGGTTTCGAGCACCACAAAGTGTTCGGATGCTACAAACTTTATATTTTTGAAAGTTTTTTTTTTGTTAATGTTGGGGTGTGGCATATGTTAGTGACCGAGTTAGGGTTTAGTTAATAAGCCAAAGGGCTTATTTGTGATTGTTTAGGGCTCAGTTATAATTTGTAGAAACTCATTTGTAATTGTAAGCTTTATGGGGAAGAAATGAAAACCTCCACCTCCCCTCCACTATAAAAAAGGAAGGGCAAGGATGAGAGGACCTTCATATCGCTCATTTTCTCTCTCCCTCTTCTCGCCTCTCTTCCGCGCATAGCCAACAATTGCTAAAACTGCAGCTGTTTTTGACCTCTTTTTCCTAAACCATAGTTTCACGTGACTATAAACTCTAAAACTGCAATTTCTAAATATTACAACATCCAAACAAAGCCTTTTTTATCTAAACCATAGTTTTCCATGTCTATAGATTTTAAAACCACAATTTCTTAAACCCTAAACGATCTAGCTCATGCCTATGTCAAGATGTTATAGACGTAGGATCACACAAGAATAAAAAAATCACTTCTTAGCTCATCAAAAAATCGTTGCCCTATGTAAGATCTGGCTCAGGCCCTAGAACAATCAAGAAACTAGTTCACCAAATAATCATTGTCCTATGCAGGATCTAGCTCAGGCCCAGAACAATATAGAAATCGAAATTAACCTACAACATACATACCACAAAACTATGAACCTACTCAAATCACCAGCGGTTCTTTACCTCCATGCGCGCGTTCGTGACCTCACTCTCCATTTTCGTGTGCCCGCCCGCGGCCTCTCCCTCCACGTACGTGCCCGCAGTCTCGCCCTCCACGCGCATCGCCGCAATCTCCACGATCCATGATGACACATGTTCGCTCGGTGTCTATGGAGAGCAGAGGTCATTCGGAGATGCAGCGCTGGAGAGAGGATGAAAGGAGACGAGAGGTTTTGGGTAATAGGCCGTGGTTCTGTTACGGGAGGTTTAGGGTGTTGTGGGGAATATAATCACTACACAAACCATTTACATTAGCCATGTTTTGGATTTAATAAAAACTAGTAGTTGCCTGCAACTCCGAAAATCCCAAGCAGCGGCCGAAGGTGACACTAACGAAGCCAAGCGCGAGTCTAGCGAGGGCGGGGGTGCGAAGTAAGCTCACTGGAAACTCGACAGTGGCGACGGCTGGTGGGTCAGCCAGGTCGAGCATGACTAGCTCCGTGACGCCTTTGGCAGAGAGAATGTCCATCCACCACACGAGGATCTCTGGTACTGGGAAGAGAGAGGAATCGACCTAGGGGCAGTCAGATTTTTTTTCGCTTCCTGAATTCGCCTTCCTAGCTATCCCAAACAATAGCATGTCCAATAAATGTAGGTACAAAAATCTTTTATTTTTTCCATGACCATTTCCATTTGTCATTAACAAGGATCAAGGTTCATCACCACCCACAAATGGTCTAGTTACAATTAACTAGGATGGGCCGAAGACGTCCAATATGAGGCCCAACTGAGACGGAATGCTTCATTAGACTTGGTGGACAAGTAATTAATGAAACGTATGGTTCTTGGAGACCAAGATGTACTAGGAATAACCAATTCTATATGTAGATTTCCATGTAACAAACTAGAAAACCTCTTATGTAAGTTGTCGGTACTCGATCTATAACCTACCTCCTGGACTATATAAGCCGAGGTATGGATCCTCTGATCGGTATCGGAACATTGATCGTTGCAACTATAGGCAATTAGACATCAAAGTCCCTATAAACACCGAGCATACGGGATAAGAAATCTATTCTCCATTGGACATAGGGTACCCCATACCTAAACCAGGATAAATATGTGTCCCGTGTGCTACCCACCTAATTCCCTATGCGTGATTTGTTGATCTTCATTGCCAATTCATTCTAACAATTGGCGTGCCTGGCAGGGCCTTTGTGCATAGATCTTCCCAAGTGTTTCAGATGGAGGTCAACTTCAACTTCGTTGATAGCGACAAGCTACTTTCACGCAATAGGATCACCTTTGGTAGCCTAGACTTCATCGTCAATCGCCTCAGAATCTGCACCTATAGGAACCCGAACCCGTCGTGCAGGAGGAAGAGCCTCCCTAGATCTGCCTGTTCCTCACCAGGATCGAGGACATTGTGGCTGCTGGTGCACCCGCACTAGCACATCACATGGACCCCTACGCTCGAGACTTCTCTAATGACTTCGATCGCGGGCACCTTCTCGACTGAGCCGTCGACTTTCCTCTAATGATCCACCAACTAAGGTCCTAACACAGCTCAAGAATGGCTATCGCGTGACATCTTGACTGATTTCCTAATTAGTTTAAGCAATGCTACGGTAGCTTACCAACACATGCTCCAATAGTCCATCACAGTGGCCTCCACCACCAAGACATGCACCATCAGCTACGAGGCCAGGGATGGAGGACATCGTGATGATGGTAGCAAATTCGTCGCCATGGCGATTGTTGAGGACCTCGATGACGATGACTTCAACTTTGACTCCGACATTGTGAACATGACGACCGCCGAGATACAAGTATATGATTCGTTCATTATCTCGGACAACTAAAACAACGATGACGACTGGCACTTGTATACGTCGACAAGCATGTGTACATGCGAGGATGGTGGTGAAGATGGTGTTGACAAAAGTCAAGATGGCGATCAGACCAAGTCAAGGCGGGTGCGTGAGGACTTAGTGATCGGGCGGTTTAGTACGAGTGGGATGTGCGTCAAGATCGTGGAGAAGGCGTAGAGGCTAGTGAGTCCAAGTGGATTTGGCGGTTTGGGCCTCAAAACCGCGGGCGGCCTATTTGCTGGAGACTTAGAGTTATGGAGGCTCAACTATGGTGTCATTATTCTGATTCCTAAAGTAAAGCCGACGGTTTATGTTAAGCAATTCAGACCTATCTGCCTCCTCAATGTCATATACAAGATAATCACAAAAACACTCACCATTAGGCTGAATTCTGTGATTGATAAAGTGGTTAGTCCTTTTCAAACAGCCTTCATTTCTGGTAGAAATATTTTAGAGGGGGTTATGCTTTTACAAGAGATCTTACATGAACTAAAATCCACCAAGACATCTGGAGTTATCCTAAAACTGGATTTTGTGAATGCCTATGATAAGGTAGACTAGAATTTTTTGGAATATGTTCTACTCAGAAAAGGCTTTTTTATATATTTAGATTCAATGGATCAACAAAGGCGAGAAAGAGGTGAATTCTTTAGAAGCTTTAAATGTCTTAGACAGGGTGATCCCTTGTCTCCCCTTCTTTTTAACTTGGTAGCTGATGCGCTTTCAGCTATGCTTACTAGAGCTAGTAGTGCTGGTGTGATTCAGGGATTAGTTCCTCACCTAGTTGATGGAGGTATTACGCATCTACAGTATGCTGATGACACTATGTTGCTGCTCCAGTTTTTAGCTGAGATTCTAACCAATGTCAGAATGATCCTATCATGTTATGAAGCCATGTCAGGTATGAAAATCAACTATGACAAAAGTGAGGTATTCACTGTTGGCCTAATAGATTGTGAGCAGCAGCAGGCAGCTAGTGTGCTGGGTTGCAAAATTGGATTTTTCCCCATGAAATATTTAGGCATGCCTGTGAGCTATTGCAAAATGACTAAAGCCCAATTGAGATATGTAAGTGATAAAGCTGAGAAGAGGTTAGGTACTTGGTAGTGTGACTACCTTTCTTCTAGAGGCAAGTCCACACTGATTGAATCATGCCTATCTAGCATACCTATGTACACTATGGGAGTGTATGAACTTTATGAAGGAAACTACCAGTTATTAGATTCAATCAGATCTAGATTTTTCTGGCAAGGCACATGTAAGAAAAGGAAATATCATATGATTAAGTGGGAAGCCCTCAACAGACCCAAAGAGTTTGGAGGTCTAGGATTTTCATATGTTAGAGTTATGAATATATGTCTGATGGCCAAGTGGATTGGTAAGTTAGAAAGAGGTGATGGTAGTTTATGCTGCTCCTTGCTCAGGAAGAAACATTTGGGGCAGAAGAGCATATTTTAGATCAAGAATAGAAAAGGTTCTCAATTATGGAGGTCTCTATTAGATATGAGATTTTGGTATAAAAAAGGCAGAGTCATTGATGTTAGAGCTGGGCAGCAGACAAGATTTTGGCATGACTACTGGTTGGGTGAATGTCCATTAAAGATCAGATTTCATAATCTCTTCCAAATTGCATCTAACCCTGACATAGAAGTGGCTAAAGCTTTTGTGAATGGACAATGGTCCATCTTTAGAAAACAACTGAGTGAAAGTTTGAGGGACGAATGGCTGGAACTTCAGAATATGTTGTATGAGGCATATGTCTGATGGTTCAGACTCAGTATGATGGGCTTTAGAGAAATCAGGGAAATACACTACTAGTTCATTGTATAAGGCAATAAGATTTGGAGGTGTCTCTGACTTTAGAGCTATGCTGATCTGGAAATGTCATATTTCGTTGAAAGTGAAGATTTTCTTGTGGATGGTTGTGCATGACCGAATTCAGTGTGGAGTTCAGTTAAAGAAAAAGAAGTGGTCCGGCCCTGAGAAATGCTTTCTCTGTGATAAGCACGAATCTACTGACCACATTCTCTTTCAATGCCCATTGCTGTCTTCCTCTGGTCCTTCATGAGGGACTGCCTGGGGTGGTCGAAGTCACCAACCGGCTAATCCTCTCTATTTTTAGAGATTGTGGTAGGATGTTGAGGTGACAAGCAGATAGTAACCCTATTCCTATGTGCAGGGACGCTATGGTCGATCTGGAAGTCCCGGAACGATGTGGTGTTTAACAAGAAAGTCATTGAAAGAATCTAGGCCCCTAGTTGGGTTTCGGTGATTAATGACAATACGTGATTACTGTGACTAACGTGTGTTTTGTAGAGGCAATTAAGTTAGGTCACGGTAATGGAGATTGATTGGGCAATCATGGTTGTCATGCCCCTACGATGGAAATCGTTTCGGTTTTAAAGGATGGACGACAAGGTTAAGGATGGACTAGCTCTAAGTGTCGTTTGGTGTTGAAGAGACACTTAGAGTAGTTTAGGACTTTGTTTTTCCTTTGATCATACTATTAAGGGGGTATGGACGGGTAGCTTGACCTAGGTGAGTCTAGTGAGTTAGGTGTGGTGCACACTTGTTAAAACTAGCACTAGGTAGCTCCTAAATATGCCTAAGAACAATTGGAGCAAACTTCATTCACATATGATCGTGAGTTGGAAGTGAATGGAGGGTCAAATGCTGATCGGACGCTGGCTTCGGTGTGACCGGACGCTGGCGCAGAGTCCGGTCAATTTATTTGATCAAGGTGAATTCGTCAGGTGCAACCGGACGCTGAGAGGTGAGCGACTGGACGCTGGGTGCCAGCGTCCGGTAGACTCTAGTAAGGTCCTAGAGAGGGAAAATCCTGATCGAACGCGTCCGGTCAGTGCTGACTGGACGCTAGTCAGGTTCCGGCTACTGACCAGACGTTGAGCAGCAAGTGACCGGACGCTGGGGTTCCAGAGTCCGGTCAACATCAGTAAGGTTCCATAGAGGGAAAATTGTGACCGGACGTGTCCGGTCACCACTTAATCACTGGAGTTCGGGGAGAACTGACCGGAGCGTCCGGTCAACATGACCGGAGCATCCGGTCACCCCGTAGAGGCACATAACGGTTCGTTTTTCAACCAAGGTTATAAATACTTTCTCCATTCGTGTGAGGGGGTACTTTTGGTCATTCCAACAGTTGACAAACACCGTTTAGAGTGCCAAGAAGAGCAAGGCCCTAGTGAGGTGATTGAGATTTGAGAATCCCAAAGAGAGCCCTCATTAGTGAAAGCAAGAGTAGCAAAGTGTGCATCCACCCTTCTTATTAGGTTTGTCGTGGTCAAGTGATAGTTCGTGCTTGTTACTCTTGGTGATCGCCATCACCTAGACGGCTTGGTGGTGATTGGGAGTTTGGTGATCATCCAGAGGGCTTGTGGATGACCCAACTCAAGTTGTGAGCGGTTGTGGGTGATTCACCGTGATGGAGTGTCGAAGAATCAACCTGTAGAGAGCACTTAATCCTTGCATGGATCAAGGGGGAGCTACACCCTTGCACGGGTGCTCCAACGAGGACTAGTGGGGAGTGGCGACTCTCTGATACCTCAGCAAAACATCGCCGCGTTCCTCTCTCTTTACGTTGAGCATTTACTTTGAGCAATTCAATTCTTGTCATTTACATTCATAGAATTGCCATGCTAGAGTAGGATTGGAACATAGGTTGCTAAACTTTTGTGCGGTAGTTCAATAGAAACACTTTCTAGGCACAAGGGGTTAATTGGGCTAACCGTAGAGTTTAATTATTGCAAAGAATTTTAGAATTAGCCCAATTCACCCCCCCTCTTGGGCATCTTGATCCTTTCAATTGGTATCGGAGCCTCGTGCTCATGTATTTAGACTTAACCATCTAGAGAAAGATGTCTCACGGGGATGGTCCTCCTCCTATCTTTGAGGGGGATGATTTTCCTTATTGGAAAATCCGCATGGAGGCGTACTTAGAAGCTCTAGATGATGGAATACTTAGAGCCGCCTCACAAGGCTTCCCAAAACCTCGGGATGCTACACACCTACAAGGCAATGAGGTGAATTATGAGAAATGGAATGCAAAGGCTCGAAACACCATCTTTAGAGGCCTTTGCAAAGATGTGTTCAATCGGGTGAGGAACCACAAAGACGCCCATGCACTATGGTCGGATGTTTGTGCGCTCCATGAGGGAACAAAGAGCGAGCGTGAGGAACTCTATCATCTCATCATGAAAAAGCTAAATTCTTTTGAAATGCTTCCTAAAGAATGTGCTAATGAGATGTATTCACGTTTGAATGTTCTTGTAGAGGAAGTCAATGGCCTTGGACTCACTCAAATGCAACCATCCGATGTTGTAAGAAAAATCTTGAGTGTCCTCCCCATTGATAAATATGGGCATATTGTGATCATGCTTCATCAAGGTGGTCTTTCCACCGCTACACCAACATAAATCTTGGGAAAGATCAATGCTCATGAGATGTACATGCACATCACACCACAAGATGGCTCATCCTCTACTAAGAAGAAAGAAAAAGACTTAGCATTCAAAGCTAGCCAAGAGAAGGGCAAAGCAAGACTTGTGTATGAGAGCTCAAGTGATGATGAAGTTGATGATGCAAGTCTTGCTCTCATGGTGAGAAGAACCGCCAAGATGCTAAAGAAGCTTAACAAGAGTGGCATCAAGTTTGATGGCAAGAAAAAGAAGTTCTTCACTAGCTCTAGAAGGAAGCCAATCTCTGAGATGGATTGCTACAATTATGGAGAACTTGGTCATCTAGCACACCAATGCACAAAGCCCAAGAAAGACAAGTTCAAGAACAAGAACAAGGGCAAGAAAGATGACTCAAGTGATGAAGATTAGAAGAAGAAAGATAAGCCATACAAGAAGAAAGATGGCATGAAGAGAGACTTCCACAAGAAGAAGAAAAGTGGGAAGGCATACATCGTCGGTGATTGGCTCACGGACATTGATTCATCAAGTTGCTCATCCGATGATGATAGTGACAACGAGAAGGTGGCCGCCATTGTAATTGACTCTTCATCATCTTCACCGCCACCACCGCCATCATCCTCTACACACCTATGCCTTATGGCCAAGGGTGATCGCAAGGTATCTAATGATGATAGTAGTGGTGGTGAACATGATAGCAATGATGATAGCGATAGTGATGATGATGAATATGAATCGCCTTCTTATGATGATCTTGTTAAATTGCTAAATCAATACACTAAGATCATTAGAAAGACTAGAGCTAAGAATGAAAAGCTTGAAATTAAGAATGATTCTCTCTTAGCTAAATGTGACATAGTGGAAAAGGCTAGTGTTGAGCTTAGAGAAGCAAATGATGCTATGTCATCCTAATTCAAGGAGCTTAAATCTTCTAAGAAAGAGCTTAAAGAAAAATATGATAAGCTTGAGAGGATACACAATGAGCTCATCACTAGCCACAACTTGCTAAAAGAGGAATATACTACTCTTAAGATTAATCATGATAACCTTGTTATTGCTCAAGAATATTTATCCAATGAGCCACATGATGCTACTAACAATGTTGTTAAGATTGATATAGCTACATCATGTGATGATTTGATCATTGAGAGTATCGAGCAAAGTTCTAGTAGCAAGGGCAAGGAAGTGGTTGAAACCGCCAACTATAATGAGTATGTCAAGCTCAAGCAAGATAATGAAAAGCTCAAGAAAGAGTTTGAAGTGTTCAAAATCCACAACACCATTGTGCTAGAAACTCTTGATCATGATGGTGATTTGATCCTTGAGAATGAGAAGCTCAAAGAAGAAAACAAGAGACTCAAGGAAGAGAAAAATGATGATGCTCTCAAGGAAGAGAACAAGAAGCTTAAGTTGAAAAAAGAGCATCTTAAGATTGGATTGAGTAAGTTCACAAGAGGCAAGCATCTTCAAAGTGAGCTCTGAATGAACACCATCATGAAGATTGATAGAAGTGGCATTGGGTACATGGCAAATCAAGAGAAGAAGAAGGCACAAGCTCAACAACAACAATCAAAGCCAAAGCCAAAGCCAAAGAGATGCTTTGAGTGTGGACAAGAAGACCACTTTGCTCATGAGTGCCAAACTCCACCACCACAACCCTTGCCCAAGCATGTTAGACAATTTGCTTTCAATGCTCATTACAAGCTTAGAAAGGATTCTAGTGGAAAGATGAAAGTCATATTCTTAGAACCTCCCAACAAGAATAGGCTTAAGAAAATTTAGGTTGCAAAGTCACTTGTTGAGAAGGTGAAGGGCCCTCAACAAGTTTGGGTTCCTAAAGCTTGATCTCGTGTGTGTAGGTGAACTACAAGACCGGTGATAGTCATTGGGTAATTGATAGTGGTTGCACACAACATATGACCGGTGATCCTCGTATGTTCACCTCACTAGATGAAGAAGTAGATGGACAAGAAAGAATCACATTTGGAGATAACTCAAAGGGCAAGGTTAAAGGATTGGGCAAAGTGGCAATATCAAATGATCATTCAATTTCAAATGTGCTATATGTTGCTTCATTGAGCTTCAACTTGCTATCCGTTGGACAATTATGTGATCTTGGCTTCCGATGCTTGTTTACCGAGAAGAAAGTTGTTGTATCTAAGAAGGATGATGAACAAGTGATATTCAAGGGATTTAGATACAACAACCTATATCTAGTGGACTTCACCTCCGAAGATGCTAATTTGAAGACATGTCTATTCACCAAAACAACACTTGGGTGGCTATGGCATAGAAGACTTGCTCATGTTGGGATGAGCTCACTCAAGAAGCTCATGAAGAATGATTTGGTGAGAGGGTTGAAGGATGTGAAATTTGAGAAGGACAAGCTTTGTAGTGCATGTCAAGCCAGCAAATAAGTTGCAAATACTCATCCTACAAAAGCTTTCATGTCAACCACAAGAGTGCTAGAACTCCTTCACATGGATTAATTTGGACCAACAACATACAAGAGTTTGGGAGGAAATATTTATTGTCTTGTGATTGTTGATGATTATTCAAGATACACATGGGTATTCTTCCTTCATGACAAATCCAAAGTTGCATCATGCTTCAAGAAGTTTGCCGAGAGAGCTCAAAATGAATTTGAAGTGAAGCTCAAAAAGATTAGAAGTGATAATGGCAAATAATTTGACAACACAAACATAGAAGCCTATTGTGATGAAGTTGGGATCAAGCATGAGGTCTCCGCAACATATACTCCTCAACAAAATGGTGTAGTTGAGAGAAAGAACCGAACATTGATCACTCTTGCAAGAACAATGCTAGATGAGTACAACACTCCCGAAGCTCTATGGACGGAAGCTATCAACACCGCATGCTATGCATCCAACCGCCTATTCCTTCAAAAGTTTCTTGGCAAGACACCTTATGAGTTGCTCAATGGGAAGAAGCCGGACATCTCCTTCTCTAGGGTGTTTGGTTGCAAATGCTACATCTACAAGAAGCGGCAACACCTAGGGAAGTTTCAAAGACGTTGTGATATTGGCTTTCTTGTTGGTTACTCATCAAAGTCCAAAGCATATAGAGTATTTAATCATGCCACTGGCTTGGTTGAAGAAACATATGATGTGGAATTTGATGAATCTAACGGCTCCCAAGGAGCATATGAGAATCTTAATGATGTAGATGATGAACCATTGAGGGAGGTCATGAAGAATATTTTGGTTGGAGACATCAAGCTTAAAGATGATGAAGATGATGTACAAGTCATTGATCCACCTTCTTCATCAAGTGTGCCACAAGATGGTGATAAAGATGGGAGAGTTGAAAATGAAGACACTCATATCTTCCATGATCAAGCGGTGGCACAAGCACATGATGTTGATGCTCCACAACCTCCCCCTCAAGTGGTTGAAAGAAGAAATACACCTCTACTACAAGCTCATCCACAAGATGTCATCATAGGGAGTCCATCAAAGGGAGTAATGACTCGCTCACAAAAACTTGCTTTATTTATTGAACATCACTCTTGTCTCTTGCTTTGAGCCTACAAAGGTAGAAGAAGCTCTTCAAGATCTGGATTGGATCAATGCCATGCATGAAGAGTTGAACAACTTCACCCGCAATGAAGTTTGGACTCTTGAAGAGCGACCAAAAGGTGCAAGAGTCATTGGAAAGAAGTGGGTGTTCCACAACAAGCAAGATGATCAAGGTGTTGTTGTGAGGAACAAGGCAAGACTAGTTGCAAAGGGGTTCTCTCAAGTTGAAGGTTTGGATTTTGGAGAGACCTTTGCACCGGTTGCAAGATTAGAAGCCATTCGTATCCTCCTTGCATATGCATCACATCATGAAATGAAACTATATCAAATGGATGTGAAAAGTGCATTTTTAAATGGCTTTATTAATGAACTAGTCTATGTTGATCAACCTCCCGAGTTTGAAGACCCTAGATATCCTAATCATGTTTATAGGTTGTCCAAGGCGCTATATGGGCTTAAGCAAGCCCCGAGAGCTTGGTATGAGCGTCTTTGAAACTTTCTCATTGAGAAGGGCTTCACAATTGGGAAGGTCGACACCACACTATTCACCAAGAAGCTTGAAGGACACATCTTCATTTGTCAAGTGTATGTTGATGATATCATCTTTGGATCATTAAATGAAGATTCTTGCAAAGAGTTTGGCGAATTGATGTCAAAGGAGTTCGAGATGTCAATGATTGGAGAGCTTACATTCATTGTTGGTTTTCAAGTCAAGCAAATGAGAGAAGGGATTTTCATCTCCCAAGAGAAATATACAAATGATCTTCTTAAGAAATTCAAGATGGATGAATGTAAGCCAATCAAGACACCAATGCCAACTAATGGACATCTCGACCTAGATGAGGGAGGTAACACGGTTGATCAAACTCTCTACCGCTCTATGATTGGTAGCTTGTTGTATTTAACCGCATCTAGGCCCGACATCATGTTTAGTTTGTGTATGTGTGCTAAATTTCAAGCTAATCCTAAGGAAGTTCATTTAAGTGCCGTTAAAAGAATCCTTAGGTATCTTAAGCACACACTAAGCATTGGCCTTTGGTATCCCAAAGGAGCTATATTTGAGTTAGTTGGCTATTCCGATTTGGATTATGCCAGTTGCAAAGTTGATAGGAAAAGCACATCCGGAGGGTGCCATTTGATTGGTAGATCACTTGTGTCTTGGTCCTCCAAGAAACAAAATAGTGTGGCTTTATCCACCGTCAAAGCGGAATACATTGTCGTGGGTGCTTGTTGTTCACAAATACTATATATGAAACAAATTTTGCTAGACTATGATGTAGTTCTAGAAAAAGTACCTCTTTTGTGCGACAATGAAAGTGCGGTAAAACTTGCAAATAATCCGGTTCAACACTCTCGCACCAAGCACATAAATATTCGCCATCACTTTCTTAGAGATCATGTTGCTAAAAATGATATATCACTAGAAGGTGTAAGGACTGAGGATCAATTGACGGATATCTTTACTAAACCGCTAGATGAGGCGACTTTTTGTCGATTGCGGAATGAGCTCAATGTGCTTGATTTTAGTAACTTCACTAAAAGATGAGCTTGTGTTGTCCCTTGCATTGCATTGTAATATACAACATGTTTAATCTTTGGTAATGCACATAGGGCTTGTCTAACATGGTTAAGATAACCGCCGAAAAGCGTGTGAAGAAGCTTAACCTTGGATCAAACTTGACAAGCAACTAGATTTACTTTCAAGTATAGCATATGCATGAATGTTGTTTTGTCGTTTATCTTAAATCACCCTTTTATTGCCTACTTTCTTCAAAAGAATTATAGCATAAGGCAAAATATTTTGAAAAATTTGAGGGTTTGAGAGAGGTCATTCACATCAGTCCCAATTGGTGTTTATTTGGATCTTATTGAAGTTGGGACTTGATTGGGAACAGGCAGCACAAAGGATTTTGAAGATTTGCTGGAAAAAGAGTGATCGGACGCTACACCAGACTCTAAAGTCCAGCTTTCGGTCAGTTCATAGGAGGTGAACTGCTACCGAGAAGGAGTGACCAGACGCTGAAACAGTGTTTTCCCAGTGTCCGGTCAGAAGGCGATCCAGCGTTCGGTCAAGAGAATACGACGTAGATAGGATCGACCGGACTATAGCTGCGTCCGGTCAGTTGGGATCGGACGCGTCCGGTTGTGATTCTAGGGGTTTTGGACCTCTCTGGAATCGACTGGACGCTGGGTGGCAGCGTCCGGTCGCTGCCACCGGAGCGTTCGGTCAATAGAAAACATACGGGATTCAATCTCTTATCTCGTTTCCTTTTCTATCACGGTTGAGACAACCATATATTCGAGTCACCTGTTGACCTAAAGCCCCAACCGCCACGCCGACATTGCCGAGCCCGTGCCCTAGCCGCGCATCTTGCCAACGCCGCCCTTCTCCAGCGCCCTTACGACGCCGCCGCACAGTCGCGTCTTCCCACGCCAGCACCGCTACGCCGTGCCTTCCCGAGCCCGCGCGCCGTCGCACGCCCCGCGCGCAACCACATCCGCGCCGCCGCAGTGCCTACGCTGTGTCCTAACTCCGCCCACTGCCATCACCAGCACATCAGCGCCGCAGTGCCCGCGCTGTGCCCTAATGCCACCCGCTGCTGTCGCCAGCACATCAGCGCCGCCGTGCCACCTCCCTGCACTGTCACCCCATGCTAGTGCCTCCCCTACCGCATTGTTCCATCCAATAGTGCCACATTCACCATGCATTGCCAACCCTAACCCTAGCTGACCCGGTGGTTCTCCGTGATCCGTTCCTTATTCTTTTGTTCGCCGGTTCATCAGGTAGCAAGCCCTTGTTTCCAATTTCACATCTATTGCTTTCTTTCTTAGGGTTTCGTATCTCTATATGAATAATTAAAATTATTTGTATATCCTACCTATTCTATCGTGCAGCGAGTCGGTGCCATTGTGGTCCTATTTGCAGTTGTCAGTCAACTCGGGGCCAAGCTCGCGAGTACGGATCGAGGCCAAGCCTCGGAAGTGTCAGTGGCAGTTGTTCTTGTTAGTTCAGTTATTCTTTTCAGATCCATCAGATGGCTCATGTCAAGAACATCGGAGGTGGTCCCGGTGATGAGGATCCAAGGCCCCTGCCTCGCTTGCCTACTGATGCAAAAGGCAAGTCGACGAAGAAGCTGACAACAAAGAAGCGGAAGTACCCTGATGCAGATATAGTGAGAGCAGCCGCAGTTGTAGAGGCCGTAGAGCGTGTAGAGAGAGGAGGTGCCCAGAGTGGTGTTGTTATTGGAGATCTGCTTTCACCAGCTCAGAGGGCCGCCGTCTAGGAGGTTGAGTGTCATCATGGTACTCCAGCAGGGACAGCCATGGTCAGAGGATGGCGTGTTGCCATAGATGAGAGTCAGCCTCAGGGGGAGTCACAGCAGGAGCCACAACCAGTAGAGCCGATAGAGCAGGTTCAGGAGGGAGAGCAGGCAGAGGAGACAGAGCTGGCACCTCAGCCACAGTTACGCCACTCTGGTCGTACCCGTGCTCCAGTCACACCGAGGCCAGACACACAGTAGAGGGGTTCTCGTTCGCCTCCTAGACCATAGGGTCTGCCTCTAGTGACTCATCTAGATTTGAGGGCCGCCACGGCCAAGCAGGTTCAGCAGCTCAGATTTGTGGAGTTTGAGCAGTGGTTCCCGCCGAGGAGGGATGACCGAGCTTCAGAGGGTTTCTACACACCATTGCAGGAAGACTTTTATAATGAATATCTTAACAGTGGAGCAGTCTTCAGATCTCAAAGGGTGTGCAACATTGAGTCTATTATAGCAGCCGGAGAGCACATTCGCCCTTACCTTGCGTATCTACCAGGGCTGACAGACTTACTCGGACGGACAGGCTTATATGTTCCATCTTGAGTCCGTGAGTTCTATGCTTCACTCTGGATTGACCCGCAGCACAGATTTATTCACTTTGCATTCAGAGGCAGAGATTACAGGCTGATGAGCTTTAGGGTCCGAGAGATACTCAGGCTTCAGGAGCAGCCCGTCAAGCTACATGAGATTTGCTATGGATAGACAGTGTGTCAGGTTCATAAACCCGGGGTCCCTCAGGGACCGGCTTCCACGCCAAGGCTCGGCCCAAGCAGGCAGCACACAAACTCATGGGCCAGCCCAAGAGTCTAACAGGCCGAAAGGGCGGTCCAGTCACCAACCGAAAGGTCTGGCCGAAGAGGAACAACGCTCGCTCGTCGACTACTTCGGCCCACCTCTCCGACCGGAGCGCTCGCTTCGGACTCGAGCCGCCTCCAGATGGCCTCTCCGATCAGGAGGTCTGGCCCAAAGCGCTACTTCTGACTCCGACCCCGCGTCTCCGATCGGAGTTCGCAGAAACCCTGCTCACCGCTCTTTTCCGACTAGCGCGCCTAGAGCCGACTGGGGTCATCCGACCGGTGTCGGGGACCTAATACCGGGGTACCCAAGGAGGTGGAACTAATAAACCATCGAATGTTAAAAACTGCCGAACGGACAAGAGCACTGTTGCGCTTCTTGCTCGAACGATGGGAGTTTGGTTCCGCCTCGCCCGATGCCCGCTGGCCAGCTCTGCCTCACCCGACGGCTGGAGGACGGCTCCACCTCGCCCGAGGGCTGAGGGCTCGGCTCCGCCTCACCTGAGGGCTAAGGGCTAGACTCCGCCTCGCCCGACCCCCGAACTATAAACTCCGCCTCGCCCGACGCCCGTGGGCTAGCTCCGCCTCGCCTGAGGGCTAAGGGCTTGGCTCCGCCTCACCCGAGGGCTTAAGGCTAAACTACACGTCGCCCAACCCCCCGAGGGCTGGGCTCGGCCTCACCCAATGGATAGAGGCTAGGCTCCACCTCGCCCAATGTCCGAGGACGGACCTCACCTCGCTCGATGTCCAAAGGCTGGCTCCGGCTCGCCTGACAACCGCACCCCGCTCCCTCATGGTGATAGGCATAGGGTAAGACAAGACATTCGGGTCAACCACGGCATCGAGGACCATGCCCTGCGCCCCTGCAGGAAAGTACCATCAGGGCATGACAGGACAGACGCTTAGACCCTTCCAGGCGTGGCAGAGCCTGAATAGTGTTGTAGGCGCGCGCCCTTCGCCCTACAGTGTTGTAGGCGCTGCCTTCAGCCTCCGAGCGAAGAACCCGACACGGACATACGACAACCACTACATTCCAAGGGGGAACTCCTACCCTCTATGGTGGGGAATGAGCGGTCACCACGCCGTTCGCTCCCCACGAGGTCGCAGATCGACACCCCTGATCGACATGTCGCTCGCGGAGGTGGGACGGGACGTGACCACTTGCAGAGCATGGCATCATCAATGCATGCGTGCCCGACGAACGTGCCCCATCTGACACTGTCCGACTATGTCAGGGGGGCTAGCCCAGAGGAAGAAGAAGACCCAGCACCTTCGGAGGGGCTCCTTGGTCTCTGGTTCTGTCTCCTTCCACCGACATGTAAGCCCCGCTCCCCTTGGTCTATAAAAGGAGGGGCAGGGCACCCCGCTAAAGGGACCGACTTTGGACAGGCAACTCACACACAAACGAACTCATAGAGAGCTTGGTTCGACACATCATGCACACAGCCAGGCCGCCACCAGGCTCTTGGAATCCTTTCAACCCTTCCATCAGAGACCTGGGACCAGTCCCTCTCTCGACCGTTTATACCCCCTACTACGAACCTCTTTCGGTGCTAATAACATGAGCAGCAACAGACTGGACGTAGGGACATTCAGCCCGAACCAGTATAAACCTTGTGTCCTTTAGCGCACCATCCGGGCCTAACGTGCATCAATTATAAATTTACTAGCCGGTGCTTGCTCGAAACACCGACAGTTGGTGCGCCAGGTAGGGGCCTTTGCGCATTCCAAACCAGGCCACGAATGGCTAACCACAATGTCAGCTGGGTCCAAGGCGCACACGTGCGCTTCGGGAGCCTAGATTTCATCATTACGGTGGGGGAGAGTTGGTATGGGCGCACACCGCCATCCAATCTCCCCTCCATCGTCCTCGACCACAAAAGGCTTGGGCGCCAGCTCGGCGTCTCCCTTGGACCCCAGTAGTCTAGGGAGAACCAACGTCGCCTCGCCCTTTCCAACGACGACGACGTGGCACGACCTTCCAAAATTGGCCACCTCTCTCCGCAGCGCCACGTGCGGAGCGCCCCGACAGCGTTTTCGTTCGGTCTCCGCAACACCGCAGCAACCGCTTGCCACCTCATGGCACTACGCATGGTTCAACCCCCCATGGACAGTGAGTTCGTGGGGGTAATTGAACACGACACGAAGTCCCTCCACAAACTCCTCACCGAGGAGCCAGAGTCATCCTCTAGCTCTGACTCCAGCATGGGGAGCCATCACCCTTCCTGGGAATGCTTCATGGCGGAAACCTCCGAGGGGCATGTCGAAAGCATCTCTGAGGGGGAGGCTACCCCGACTGCCAACCCTGATGCCAGGACCAGAGGGGAGGCGATGGCCCCATCTCACATAAGGATGAAGCAGCTGAGAGCATGGAAGCTGGAAATCGACGACGCTGGACAACAGCTTGTTCAGGAATACTGGAAGATCGATGAGGAAATCAAGCGTCACAGAGACGGTGGGCACGCACGCGCTACCACCCATAACATACACCAGAGGATCCTCACCGATGGTAGGACCCTCCCTCACTTCGCTCGGGCAAGCCAGAACATCGCCGCTGTGACGGCCTTGTTTCACGGCCTCCCAGAGGCCGTGATGTCCGAGGATCGCCGGGCCCACCGAGAAATTCACACGTTGCTCAAGTGTGCGGCGGCACAGCAGGCGGAAAGCTCGTTGTCTCGGCGACATGAGCCCAGCACCAGCCAGCGCACGCCCTCGGTGCACCCCGCCAAGGACGCATTGGTTCACCAGACACCACCAGGCGGCAGGCGGCACACCGTTGTTCCGGTGCATCAATGTCTCGGCCACAACCGCGACGCACGCAGCACCATCAACGCTCGCAGACGCGCCTCCAACAACTCAAGAGAAGGAGCCAAATACGGCTACCACCCTCGGCGCGGTGGACGCTATGACAGCGGCGAGGACTGGAGCCCGAGCCCCGGCCTGCCAGGCCCTCAGGCCTTCGGTCGGCACATCCTCAACTCTGCTTTCCCATCAAGGTACCGACCGCCTACCAACATCCCTAAAAATTCTAGGGAAACAAACCCCGGTCTTTGGCTCGAAGACTATCGACTTGCCTATCAAGCTAGTGGCACGAATGATGATGATTTCATTATTCACAATCTCCCACTATTCTTGGCCGATTCGGCACTAGCGTGGTTGGAGCACCTACCGTCCAACGCCATTCAGAGTTGGGCGGATCTAAGGGAAATCTTTGTGGGGAACTTCCAGGGCACGTACAAGCACCCTAGGAACTCATGGGACCTCAAGAACTACCGCCAGAAGGCTAAGGAAACCCTCCACGGGTACATCCGGCGCTTCTCCCGACAGTGCAACGAGCTCCTTAACGTCGCCGACGCTGACGTGATACGAGCCCTCCTATCCGGGACCACCTGCAAGTCTTTAGTTCACAAGCTAGGACGCAAGGGCCCATGGACCACCAAGAAACTCCTGGACATCGCCACCAGCCATGCCTCAGGAGAGGAGGCGGTCGGAGCAATCTTCGACCGTTCCGACGGCAAGGCAAGGCGGGACGAGGGCGCCGGCGAAGGCGCCTCCAACTGTTCCACCAAAAGAAAGAATAAGAAGCAACGGCGCGATGGCTCGCTCGTGGCAGCTACCAACTGCAAGGGTGGCCGGAAGCCCGTGGAGGGCACTCCAAACCACTTCGAAAAATGCTCGAGGGACTATGCCCAAACCATGCTTTCCCGGCCAAGCATCTATACAAGGATTGTGGCCTCATGCGCAAATACTTGTCCGGAGGCCTCAGCAATGGGGAGCAGGGGAAGGAACCTGCCCCCACCGTAGATGACATTGAGGAGAAGGACGACGCCTTCCCAATGCTGTCAGGTCGCCCAAGTCAATCGAACGGCTCAGATCGCCACCGAGATATAGAAACAAAGAATAGCGATTCTTATGCAGGTTACTCCAACCTCGCTCGAACCTCACACGGACACATCTGGTAGGAGCTTCCCATCGCTCATATCACCAAGGTAATCCTACTTTTGTTTCAAATTAAATCATACATTAAACTCATGCAATTGCTGCATTCCAAAACACTTCGTGTCGCGTCACGAAGTGGCAGTCGCCTCGTTCGATACGAAACAACAACTGGCCGAGGTTTGAAGGCCGGCCCGCAAAGGGCTTGAGGCCGCCTCGCGTCAAACAAAGCCAAGGAGAGATAACTGAGATGAGTCCCAGTGGTCCTACCCGACCCCACTCAGAAGCGGACAAGGGCGTCTCGACCTTTTCTCGTTCGATTCTAACCCCAAGCCAAACCCACAAAATCTCCACCGAGGAGAGGCCAGCGGGCCACCTGAGCCTATCGAATAGCTCGGGCATCTGCCGGGAGGCAGGTTAAGTAGTGGAGTGCCACCTGAGGGCTCTGCCGACCCCGTCAGCAAATGATGGACCCAGATTCCACACGAACGTACCCATTAGCGAGCTCATTGAGCGCGGCGCTCGAGCCATCGAGGCAAGTGTCATCAACTCAGCCCCTCCGATTGCGAAAACCGAGGATGGGGTAACGCGTGAAACATGACCGACCCCTGTCGGACCCTAACAGGGCCCGAGGGCTCGAGCCACTCGATCCAAGATCGAAAGACCGAGGTTCGAAGGCTGACCCACAAAAGGTCCAAGGCCGCCTCGCGTCGAACAAGAGCCAGGGAGAAAAACACGGATGAGCCTCAGCGGCCTTTGCCCTACCCGCATTGAGGCAGATAGGGTCATCCCAACCTTCTAGTTCAAACCAGCCCCTAGCCGAGCCCATAGAAACCCCATTAAGGGGGAATCTATTAGAAGACGGGGCAGGGAACAACGGAATGCCACCTGAGGGCTTTGCCGACTCCGTCACAAAGCAATGGGATCAGATTCCGCCCGAACACCCCCGCTAGCGAGCTCATCAGGCACGTCATTCGAGCCACCGAGGCAAATGACACCGCCCCAATCCCTCCAAATTGCAAAGAATTGCGGACGGGACGAACGTTACGAAACAGGTCGGCCCTCGACCAAATCCCCACCACGCGTGGGGGCTTGGGGAAGGCTAAGCCAGCGGTAAAAACCAAACGCACGGTCGTGCAGTGATCACCAAAGATCCTAACTAAGGGGTACGAGCGAATACAAACGTAAGTTCGCTTCCCCCGCTCCGATCTCCAGTAACATCCAACCCCAGCAAACCGCAAGGGGTCGGATCTCACTCGGGGGCTGATAAAGGTACGGCTACCTCCTTTCTTTTTCAAAAGTCATTGCATCTGACCTCTTCCTCGCATCAAGACTGGTGGCAAGGTTCGGGGGAACAGATTGGTAAGACCACAAAAAGCCCACGCCTAGACAACTACGGCAATTTTGCTCGCCAGCACGATCAAGGTTTCCCCTAAAAAACCTCAGGCCCTGCGGTCTTAACAAACGAAAGGGTCGATCGCATAAATCTCCTTTTTATCACTAAAAGGGAAGAAGGTAAAAACAGACAATACGAAATTACGAAACAAAATCACGAAGTTGTTCCAGAACACGAATAAACCGACACTTGTTCACCTATTAGAGATAAATGTTTATCAAACTAATTCCACTAACTATTTCCGCGAAGGGAGAACCTCTTCTTTCAGCCTGTCCGCCAGGTTCCACGCAAGGGGAGTCACCGCCTTCTCCATCTCATCCAGCTCAGCGTCTTCATAGACAGGTGCAAAGCCTTGGCTCATCACCCCTAGGTTGATCTCCTGAGCATAATGGGAATGGGAGACAGCGAAGGCTTGGGTGATCCTGAGGCAAAAGGCGCTCTCCTCAAGCTGGCCCACCCACGCCATGATACCAGCAGCACGAGTCGTGAGGGAACCAGCCCCCTCCTCTTGCGCCACCAGCAGGCCATCATAGACCACCAGGATGGTGGAAGACAGGCGATCATACTCATCACTTTCGACCTGAAGAAGCCCCCGCACCTCGGCGAGATCGATGCGCAGACCGGCAGAAGCTTCCTCGGCATCCAGCCTTCGGGCCACCTCGACTCCAAGATCCGCCCGGTGTGCCTCGGCCTCCCGATGCGCTTCGTTGCGCTCTCGGATGGCCCGGTCGCACTCCTCGTGGGCCATCCTGCGCTCCAAGCAAAGTCTATCTTCGATCTGGCGTAGCTCGCCCCGTGCGGGGGAACGGCTGCCCCCCGACAATAGAGCTGGGGGCAACCTCCTATGAGTCCTCTCCACCACCGCCAAGATGCCCAGAGACCCTCCGGCCGTGTCCTCCATCCGGCCTGACCCGGACGCCGCGGCCTGGACCGTCGGTGGCACGGATTGGGCCGCTCCCTCGGATGCCGCCATGGCAGTGTACGACCCAGCCGGGCTTATCACGGTCGCGGCCACCTCCAACTGGGCCTCCGGTGGCGCGGACTACGCTGCTCCCTCGGACGCCACCGTGGCTGCATCTGACTCCGCCCGGCCCGCGTCGGGCGCCGTCACTTGGCCCGCCGGGGGCACAGATTGCGCCACCCCCTCGGGACGCCACCGCGGCTGCGTCCGGCTGCTCCTAGCTTGGCGCGGTCGTGGCCGCCTGCTCGACAACCACCGAGGGCACGGGCGCCACCGCGAGCGCCGCCGGACCGTCCAACAAGGCCGCAATGTCAGCGCCGCTCCTGCCCGAAACAGGGGCGACGTCGGGCAGCGTCATCCGCCCCGCCTGAAGGGCAAGGCTCTTCTTGGGCGCCGGTCCTAGAGGGTGGCCCCGTCACAAGAATCTACAAAAGAGGAAAAGGTGTAAAATCAGAACAGAAAAAACAAAAAGGGAAAAACGAGGGGAATCGGTGACATACTCTGTCGCTTTTGGACGGCGGGTATGTTTTGGGGACGAACCCCCGCACCCCTGCTCCAACTCATGTGGGCGGGACTGCTTCAGGCCTGCCCCCTGCTCCGAGGCAGGGGGCTCGTTTCCCTTGTCTCCGAGGGTGTGGCAACAGGGCTGCTCCCCTCCATCGGCCCATAGGGCACGGCGCCAGAGCCGCTCCCCTCCGTTGGCTCATAGGGCACGGCACCAGAGCCACCCCCCTCCATCAACTCACGGGGTGCAGTGTTGGAGCTGCCCCCCTCCACCGGCACCTTAGGGATGGCCTCGGATCCATCCCCTTCCATCCACCGATCCTCCGCCGGCACCCCGATGGTGACGGCGGATCCACCGGCTCCCACTGGAGCCAGGGGCAGGCCCGGCTCCACCGTCCCCGTGGACTCGCTTCCCTCCACGTGGAACGAGAAGGGTCGATGCGTGGGCAACGAGTCCTCGTCCACCAGGTCATCCCAATCCACGCCGGCTGTTCCTCATTAGACTCGTTGTCATCATCATCATCTTCACTGCTTGTCTCCTCTCCTCGATCTCAAGCTTGCTGCTTCCGTATCGCCTTCTTCTTCGCGAGCTCCCTTGTCTTTTTGTCCCAACCAGCCACGACGCGGTTCGTTGCCGCCCGGGTTGGGTCCCTCAGCAGCGGAGCCGGGCTGTCCTTGAAGTGCAGTCCCCCCGGCTGGTCCTGCCATCCCGAGGTTAACATCAGGGGATCAGAAATTCAAGTATAAAGAGGAGCAAGGGGAAAGAAAACTTACGAAGTCAACAAACCCCAGTTCCGGTCGCATCAGGGGATGCCCCGGCACCGGATACACGAAGTCAAGGATGGCGCCAGCGGAGTCCTTCATAGGCTCCATCACCTCCTTGATGTGTTGTGCCACTTCGAAGTAAGGGAGCGCCTCGTCGACAAGCACCGTCCCTTCGAACGATGCTTCGGGCACCATCTAATACAGGGGAAGCGTGCGCCATCAGCGGTGCAACCCTCCTCGCGTGGTAGGCGCCGATGATCCCCGACCCCTTCATGCCCCTCTACTTCAGAGTTCGAAGGGCGGCGAGAAGGCCGTTGAGTTGCTTCTTTCCCTTGCCCGGGACGCCCCACTCCCACGACCCCGGGGCCTCCAAGATGTAGCGCCCAGTGAAAGCTGGCAAGGGGGTGGCGGCGTCATTCTTGACATAGAACCATTGTGAATGCCACCCCTTGTTGGAGGTGGATAGACGCATTAGCGGGTATGCCCCCCGGTTGTTGCGGAGGTGGATGCTGGCGCACCCCACCGGCGCATGCAGCCCTTGCTGCCCGACCCGCCTCTTCACAAGATTGACGGCAAAGAGATACCGCCATAGGTCAAAGTGGGGACTGATCCCCAAGAACCCATCGCACAGGGCGACGAACGCCGTAATGTGCTGGATCTCGTTGGGGGTAAGGTGCTGCAGTTCCACCTGATAGTAGTCCAGCACTCCCCGGAAAAACTGATGGGTGGGCATGGTGAATCCCCGCTCGTGGAAGTGAGCAAAAGACACGACGTACCCTTCAGGCGGCTACGGCTCCTCATGGGGCAGCCGCCACTCCTCAGCGGCGGTCAACGGGCGAAGGAGGCCTCGACGGATGAGGCCCTCCAAGCACCGAGTGGAGATGTTGGATTTGTACCCCAGGTCCATTGCGACGGCAGGAGCAGCATGGGCAAGAAGGCAGCAGCGAGTTTGACGGCGGGAGCAGTGCGGGTGCGAGAGGCCTAGGCGATTGGCGGCGGAGGCTAAGAATGTGAGGGCAAGGAGGCGAAGTATGGAACCCTAGGGGCGAACCCAGTGGTTTTATAGGGGCGACGGATGCGAGAAGGGCAGCAGTCCACCTCGATCTCCGAGCCCGCCACGACGCACCGCCGTGTCACGTCACGGGACACGCGCACACGATCCCTATCCCTTCCCGCAAAAGTCACGCCAGGCGGTTCGCCTTCCCCAGGTGGATCAGGACTCCCTTCCCACCAAGGGAACACGGATCACAAAGCTTTCCTCTCCAGCCCACCTAAAGGCCCTGGAACCCAAGGGCCGTCCCAACGAGGGATGGGCCCGCAAAACGACCAGGACTCAAGGACGCAAGCATCGCCAGGGCCTCGATCCACAGTAGCCCCAATCAGGCCAGCCCTGAATGAAATCCCCGCGAATGGGATACCACGATTCCCTTAAAAATATCAAGTTCAGGAAAAAACCGGGTCTTACAGCCTTACCCACAGAGGAATAAAGTCACCGACTGACCCAAACTGGACGTAGGGCACGTTGCCTGAACCAGTATAAATCCTGTGTCACTGAGTGTTAGGCCACCTCCGATCACAACATACGGTGAAACTACAAATATTTACGTGTTGGTCACTTTCTGCACCGACAGTTGGCGCCGTCCGTGGGGAAGATGATGTACGTTCAACACTTTTTTGGTCATCGGATGGCCCACTTTACCACCACCTTCGCCATGGTGGGCTCAGGAGATACGACTTGCTTCGGCTCACTGGAGGTTCCTGCACTCCCACCTGTTGGGATGTGGGTTCCACCCGTCTTCGAGCCATCCCAGGTCTTCCTCTTCGAAAGCCTGGACTTCGTTGCTGACCGGCTCGGCGCACTGCGCCTCCGCATGGAGGCAATCATCCCGGCGCCCATCAGAGGGGTGTCCTCCACTGGCTCCAGGATGAACGGCGACTTCAACGGCGAGGCATATGCGCTTCTTTTCGAGCAAACTCTCTGCTCAAACCCCAATGTGTGTAATCTACGTTCTGTTATTTACTCGCTATTTACTGTCTTTCGTCAATTATCTGGAGGGACCCCGTTGTCTATACCACAACCACCACGAGACCGGTTCCCCTACGGCCTCCCGTCCTCCGCAAACACGTATGCTCGGGGGCTCCGAATAATGCCGACGCCGCCTCCTTTCACATCCGAATTCGTGGGAATGGCGAGCTACGCTTCGACCTATTTCTACGACCTCATGGATGAAGATGTTGAGAGTGACGGCTCCAGCATCGGTGATGTGGCACGTAGCCACCGTCCGTCCTAGGAATGCGTTATGGCGGATGCCCCGGGACAGCCACCGGTGGTGACGAAGTCCTTAGAGGCTCACACCCCTCCGGACCCTTGTACAGAGACGACCGCGCTCGCACGACTGTGCCTGCGCGCTGGGCGCACCACGCTGCGCTCCGCACGCATAACCCAGCGAGCAGCGCCCGAGGTCGCGCCCATCGAGTCTAGCACAACACTGGGGGCAGGGGGAACAACCCCCCATAGTTCGCTTGGTCCAATCAAAACATCGCCGCTGCAGCAATGCTTCTGTGCGGCCTTCCCAAACCGAACGACCTTCGGGAATAGGCGATCCACCAGAACCTCCGGGCACTAGTGGAAACCACCGCCGTTCAACTGGTGGAGAGTTGCTCACCGCGACACCGACCTGCGGCCTCTCTCCCCACCAGGGGAGTGGGGATGCACCAGATGGATCGTCCCACCCGCTCACCACTACAGCCGCCGAGCGCGGCACAGGAGGCAGCATCTGTGCCTCGTCTTGACTTGGCAATCGCTCTGCACTAACCGCCTACTCACGAGCAGCTTGGGCCAAACCGTGACACTCGCAGCAGCACCCAGAGTGCTAGCCCGGATGGCCTGGCACCTCGGGCCTTTGGCCAACGCATCCAGGGAGCGTCGTTTCCACAGCGCTCCAATGGAGGCTGAGGCAAAGGCAAGGCCAAGCGCCAAGATTAGGACGAAGGCCCCTCCACGCAGAGGGGGAAAAAGAACATAAAAGATCGCCGCCGACCGGCCAACTCCACATTGGTCGCCACGGCTGATAACACGGGTGAACAACCCCAGCAGGACCTCCCGGGACACTTCCACAAGCTCATGGAGAGCCCGTGCACCAACCACGCCTACCCTGTCAAACATCTCTACAAGGACTACGAGTTCCTCAAGCTTCTTCTACGACAGACCAGCGGCCCAAAGGAAGAAAAAGGCGAAGGGGGCACGCCGAGCAAGGGTCCGGACGACTGAAGGACGAGGTGATCCGACTGGGCGCCTACCAACTGAAGGACGACAATGACAACATTCTCACCAGCGCTTGGAACAGCTACATCGTTTTCCTCCCCTAGAATTTAGTCTTATTGTTTTTCTACTTAGCGTTCGCTCCTATAGAACGTCCCGACCCAAAACACCTTCGGCCCGGGGCGCTCGGGGGCCCCATGAGGATGCACTGCTACCTCTCTCTTTCATTCAATGTTATATGGTAAAACTCCTTTCCTACCCGAATGAAAGGGTTGTTCGCTCCTTTGAATTACCTTACATAGCGTTGCTTTAAAATATTCCGACCTATCGCACCCCGCCTCTACCCACGGTTACAAGCAGCCGAACCTCGCGGGCCACGCCCTGGGCTCCCAAGGTTGTAGCCTACGGGACGAACGGGCAGGTACAAAAAAGAAAGAATATAAAAACAAAATTATGCTAAGGCAAAACTAAGGAATGAAAGGGACAAGCTTCCCCCGAACGAAGTAACTCCATCACAAAGAACGAAACCGATGATAGTCATCAAGTACACAAGAACATTTACACGGGGGCTCCCCCACAAATTTAAACTAGTTTCATCTACTAAACTACTTATGCTTCACAAAACTACTGGGGCGACTCGGCGGCATCTACTTTCGGTACGACCGGCGAAGGCTCAGGCGGTTCGCACCCCGGTGGGACGACATTTGGCTCGGACGAAGCCAGGGCGATGTCCACTTCCGACCCAAGCTCCGTGCCATCCGCAGGCTAGGCAACGTCCTCCTGACGCACGCTTCTGGCCATGTCTTCACGGCGGATGTCCATCACCCACTGCACAGGGACATGTTCTGCCACCAACCTTGCGTGCAGTAGCAAGCTCTCCCCGAGCGTTTGGATGTCCTCCATGCTCACGCCATCAGCATACCCGCCGCAGATAGTGGCAAATTCCAGGTTCGGGTGGTACGTCACCACCGAGGTCAACACCCCTGACGCTCCGTAAAACAATCCACTTCTGATAAGATCCCGGACCATGTCCGGGACCTCCGCCAGCTAGACGGCGGGCGTGCCCGTGGCTCTCAAGGACGCTCTCGGCAAGAAGAAAAAGGAAGGGAAAGCGGCAGATGAGGAACCAGCGATGGAACAGGGCGAAAAACCTCCCCCTTCTCCTACTTATGGAAAGGGATGTAGCGGTTGGGGAAGGCGCACCGATCGGGTGAGACAAAACGACAGAGCGAAAAACCCTCTCTCTTTCCCATTTAATGCAGATGGGACGCGCCCAGACCGATAAGACGCGCCCTGCCCGATGGAACGGCGCTGGATCAGATAGGACGTGGACTAGACATGGCCCACCACTACCGCACGTCAAACACTACCGCACGCTGGGCATGAGAACTAAAGCGCCACCGCACGCAGGTGGCTCTTCGCTTCCCCAGGTAGGACTTGGAAAAACCCAAAACGAGATCCCCGCCAGGAGAGACCATCGGGCTTCCTACATCGATCGAACGGCTCGAGAAGAATACCAAGCGACAGGTAAGGAGCAAAGGGATGCCCTATGTAGGCCATGCCGACTCCATCACGAACGACGAGCGCGGGTCCCGGTCGGACATTTCCGATTGGAGCTCTACAAAACCCGTCACTCTAGTCATCAAGGTAACGCTACCGACCCCAGCTATTTCATTATTTAATTCATTCATACATCCATATGCGCATTCATTTCATACGCCTGTGTCCCCCGGACGGTTAGGGCATGAATCGCCCGGGGGCACAGGAACTAAGCATCGCACATGCAACAAAATGCATCACAAACGCTCCGTGTTGCGTCACGAAGCGGCGGTTGCCTCATTCGACATGACCAACCAATAGAGCCAGAGGAGAAAAACGTAGATGAGCCCTATGCGGCCCTCGCCCAGTCTGGTAGACCGGGTCATCTCAACCTTCTCATTTGATCATAAACCTCTCGCCAAACCACCGTTAGGCCACCCGGGTCAGTCTCCGAAATGACCCAGGCATCTACCGGGTTGTAGGTAAAGGAGTAGTGGAATGTCACAAGAGGGCTATGCTGACCCCATCACGAATGACGGACCCAGATTCCACTCGATCATACCCGTTAGCGAACTCACCAAGCGCGTCACTCGAGCCCAAGCGATCGGGACAAGCGACAAAACTCAGCCCCTCCGGTTGTGAGGAACCGAGGATGGGGTAATGCACACAACTCACACCGACCCCTACTAAGGCCCAGCGAGGCTCGGGGGCTCAAGACACAAAAAGCCTGGGTCTGCGACCCCGAACTCGCCCCTTCCGACTGCGCTCCAAAACACCAAGGTATGCGACCCCGATCTCGCCCTATCCGGCTACGCTTCCGACTGCGCTCCAAAAACACCTGGGTCTACGACCCCGATCTCGCCACTTCCAGCTACGCTCTGACTGCGCTCCAAGCACCTGGGTCCGAGACCCCGACCGCGCCCCATGACTCTGACTCACCCGATCCCACGGCGCGCACCGACGCCAGGATCAGTGAGCTCTGTCTTGTCCAAACTGACTCTCTCACCCTATCCCACGACGCGCACCGATGCTAGGATCAGTGAGCTCTGTCTTGTCCAAACTGACTCCCTCACCCGATCCCACGGCGCGCACTGACGCCAGGATCAGTGAGTCCCCCAAACTCTCAAAGCAACTAAAAATTCCTCGGCTGCACAACGACGCCTTGGTTAAAACAAACTCCATCTCAGACTAAAAACACGCACACACGCCCGCTAAACAAACACCCCCCGGACAATTCTAACCGAACCGCCCAGGGGCTCAGGGGCTACACCCGCGGGTGCGCTCGCGCGCACCCACCGACAAAACAGAAACCTCCCTACTGACAACACAGAAAAACCCACCAGACGGTTCTGCCCGAACCGCCCGGGGGCTCGGGGGCTACACCCGCGGGTGCGCTCGCGCGCACCCGCCGTCAAAGATAAAAATCCCTCGGACGATTCTGCCCGAATCGCCCGGGGGCTCGGGGGCTCCTGTCGGGTTCATAAGCCTAGGGTCCCTCAGGGACCGGCTTCCACGCCAAGGCTCGGTCCAAGCAGGTAGCACACAAACTCATGGGCCAGCCCAAGAGTCTAACATGCCGAAAGGGCGGTCCAGTCACCGACTGGAAGGTTTGGCCGAAGAGGAACAACGCCCGCTCGTCGACTACTTTGGCCCACCTCTCCGACCGGAACGCTCGCTTCGGACTCCAGCCGCCTTCGGACGACCTCTCCGATCGGGAGGTCTGGCCCAAAGCGCTACTTCCGACTCCGACCCCGCGTCTCCAACTGGAGTTTGTAGAAACCCTGCTAACCGCTCTTCTCCGACTAGCGCGACCAGAGCCGACTGGGGTCATCCGACCGGGGACGCCCGCTCAGAAGGAACCAGGGAACGGACGAAGAAAGCAAGCCATGGCGCACAAAGTCAAACCACGATACCAGGGACCATACCCTGTATGCCTGCAGGAACAGTACTCTGCGACCGCCCTGACACGAACAGTATTATAGGTGCCGACATTTCCCTCTATAGTATTGTAGGTGCCGACATTTCCCTCTACAGTATTGTAGGCGCCATTAAACTCCTATACGGTAAGGCCCCCCCCACGTGCCTCTGGGCATCTATAGTATTGTGGGCGCCGGGATTCACCGTACCAGGTGAATGTGGTGAAACTCCTCACATGCCTCTGGGCACCAAACAGTATATGTAGGTGCCGACATCTGCCATACCTGAAGAAGGTGACGCAACCTCCCACATGCATCTGACACTCTACAGTAACAGTCAATAGTGTTGTGGGCGCCTACAATCGTCTTGTACCCGCCGACGTGGGCAACAAAGCTCAGAAGCAAACATACTCTTTCCCTCTCACTTGTAAGGCCATCCCCTTCATCTATAAAAGGGGGTGATCTCCCTCCAACATAGGCCAGTTCTCTTCAGCTCCTATAAGGTTCACCATCCCAGTTCTCTCATATTCTCTCAGATCATTAGGACACCACAGCAGAGCCGCCAGGCTCAAACCACGAGTTCACGCTCATACACTTAGCTCATAGCGGAGCCCCTGTCACTCTCGGCGTTTTGACCAGAGTCCAATCAGGCCTCTTGCTCCCCCCTTCTTTCTCCTTCTTGTTTGTAACCCCACTACAAACTTCGAGCACATGGGCTCAGGAATAAAGTCACCGACCGACCCAAACTGGACGTAGGGCACGTTGCCTGAACCAGTATAAATCATGTGTCATTGAGTGCTAGGCCACCTCCGATCACAACGTATGGCAAAACTACAAATATTTACGTGTTGGTCACTTTCTGCACCGACACAGCGCCTCTAGACGCCCTCATGGCAGTATGGTGCCTCCTACAGATCTAGTCTGCCATTGCTTCATAGAGCCATTCGGCGAGGGGTTGAGCAGGACACCCAGTGATCTCACTCCTATAGCTCGTATACTTGATACTATTATGAGGAGGACCCTACTTCCTAGGATGGGGTATCGCGAGGGCTTGACTCGCATACAGTTGTGGTTGCTAAACTGTCTGATGCAGCAAACAATATTTGATATATGGGATCTCATTCTATCAGAGATGGAGGACACTATTGCAGAAGGGTTCAGAGGTCACCGATAGTTGCCCTATGCCCATTGGATCACTTTTCTTATTCATAGGGTAGTTACTGTGAGGCCACCTAAGATGCTAGCTGAGTACAGTGGTGCTACGACAGAGTTCCCTGCATACAACATGACTCAGATGATCCGCCATAGTACACCGAGTGCACCTAGCTAGCCGTGCTGTCCCCCAGAGGTGTCCAAGACTGTAGCCCAGTAGGATGAGACCATCAGGGACATTGCAGCTACAGAGGAGGAGCAACTTGATGCTCAGTAGGAGGGGATGGTCGAGAGCGACCCCAGCGACAGCTCAGACGATGATTACCAGCCTATCCCTCGGATGCCTCCTCAGCGACATGACCATGAGGCAGGCAGCTCCAGTTCAGCTCCACCTGCACCACAGACAGATCCCGCTCTACTTGCTATCCTTGAGCGGATGAGGCAGGATCAGGCTCGCTAGGCATATGAGACCACTGCCACATTTGCACAGGTTTAGACCAGACAGGATGAGTTTCAACGATAGCAGCAGGCGATCCAGTAGCAGCAGTAGGCTATACAGCAGCAGCAGGCCATGCATCAACAGCAGCTCCTCATGCAGCAGCAGTTACTCGAATTCATGCAGCATGTAGTCACTGCTATTGGGCCTCCACCACCACAGCATACACCTCAGCTTGGTCAGTCTACTACCACTTCAGAGACTCCAGCAATATAGCCAAGTGGGCTTCAGAGTTAGGGACAGCCACCAGCACAGTTTGCTTCACCTACAGAGCATGTGTCCCAGTGGTTTGCCTCGCCAGTGCCAGCCCCGTAGTTCACACCTCTTCAGACGGGCTTCACACCAGCCCAGACTTCCTCGCTGCTTGTGCCAGATACCTCAGTCTCCAGGAGTCTTGGAGCCACCTTCAGTGAGTTGATAGGGCAACCTACTTCACCATATTTACATGTCCCAGGTCCTTCCATTGTTGCACCTATTACCGGGACTACAGAGACGCTCCCTTCATCAGTTGCATCATCAGAGCCGCATGCTACAGTCATACCTTCAGAGTCACAGGCCGCACCAGTCTCTGATCCGACCCAGACCACTTCAGCATCGCTTCCAGCTACAGAGGGTCAGACAGCTCAGAGCTCTGGATCAGATGATGATGGCACACGGTTCCAGCTCACTCCTCGTACCTCAGCGCTCGACTCGTCCACTGCAGCCCCGCCGACTGACCCTTAGGTTTTGGTGTTTGACGCCAAAGGGGGAGAGGGATCGAGTATGTTAGACTTAGGGGGAGCGATTCATTTAGGGGGAGTCTGTCTACTATATTTGGATTTTTATGTGTGATACACTATTAGGCATTCATGTGTTTACTTTCATGCATCGAACTATATTTTTGTGATAGTGATATCTACGTGATCGTGATATTTATGTGATATGTGACATGTGTGCTCTCTACTTTGAATTATCTATATGTCATATCACTTGTGTTATGCTCATTTGCTTTGCTTCCGTGTTTTACTCCGATGCAAATGAGCCTTATTTCTTGTACTCATGCTTATTTCATATCTATTGAGTACATCATGTAGGCTTGGGTCATATAAGCTTGCCTAACTCTTTTGTTCTTATTGACAAAAGCTTATACGATCCAAGCATGTTTAAAAACCTCAACTCTTTCACATACTTGAGGTGGTATTGTCATCAATCACCAAAAAGGGGGAGATTGAAAGCATCTAGGCCCCTAGTTGGGTTTCGGTGATTAATGACAATACATGATTACTATGACTAACGTGTGTTTTGTAGAGGCAATTAAGTTAGGTCACGATAATGGAGATTGATTGGGCAATCATGGTTGTCATGCTCCTACGATAGAAATCGTTTTGGTTTCAAATGATGAACGACAAGGTTAAGGATGGACTAGTTCTAAGTGTCGTTTGGTGTTGAAGAGACACTTAGAGTAGTTTAGGACTTTGTTTTTTCTATGGCCGTACTATTAAGGGGGGTATGGACGGGTAGCTTGACCTAGGTGAGTCTAGTGAGTTAGGTGTGGTGCACACTTGTTAAAACTAGCACTAGGTAGCTAATAAATATGCCTAAGATCAATTAGAGCAAACTTCATTCACATATGATCACGAGTTGGAAGTGAATGGAGGGTCAAATGCTGACCGGACGCTGGCTTCGGTGTGACCGGACACTGGCGCAGAGTTCGGTCAGTTTATTTGATCAAGGTGAATTCGTCTGGTGCGACCGGACGCTGAGAGGTGAGCGATCGGACGCTGGGTACCAGCGTCCGGTCGACTCCAGTAAGGTCCTAGAGAGGGAAAATCCTGATCAGACGTGTCCGGTCAGTGCTGATCGGACGGTGGTCAGGTTCCGGCTACTAATCGGACGCTGAGCAGCACGTGACCGGACGCTGGGGTTCCAGAGTCCGGTCAACATCAGTAAGGTTCTAGAGAGGGAAAATTGTGACCGGACGCGTCCGGTCACCACTTAATCACTGGAGTTCGGGGAGAACTGACCGGAGCGTTCGATCAACATGACCGGAGCGTCCGGTCACCCCGCAGAGGCACATAACGGTTCGTTTTTCAACCAAGGTTATAAATACTTCCTCCATTCGTGTGAGGGGGTACTTTTGCTCATTCCAACAGCTGACAAACACCGTTTAGAGTGCCAAGAAGAGCCAGGTCCTAGTGAGGTGATTGAGATTTGAGAATCCCAAAGAGAGCCCTCATTAGTGAAAGCAAGAGTAGCAAAGTGTGCATCCACCCTTCTCATTAGGCTTGTCATGGTCAAGTGATAGTTCGTGCTTATTAGTCTTGGTGATCGCCATCACCTAGTCGGCTTGGTGGTGATTGGGAGTTTGGTGATCATCCGGAGGGCTTGTGGATGACCCAACTCAAGTTGTGAGCGGTTGTGGGTGATTCACCGTGATGGAGTGTCAAAGAATCAACCCGTAGAGAGCACCTGATCCTTGCGCAGATCAAGGGGGAGCTACACCCTTGCGCGGGTGCTCCAACGAGGACTAGTGGGGAGTGGCGACTCTCCGATACCTCGGCAAAACATCGCCGCGTTCCTCCTTCTCTCTTTACTTTGAGCATTTACTTTGAGCAATTCAATTCTTGTCATTTACATTCATAGAATTGCCATGCTAGAGTGGGATTAGAACATAGGTTGCTAAACTTTTGTGCAGTAGTTCAATAGAAACACTTTCTAGGCACAAGGGTTAATTGGGCTAACCGTAGGGTTTAATTATTGCAAAGAATTTTAGAATTAGCCCAATTCAACCCCCCCCCTCTTGGGCATCTTGATCCTTTCAGTCATGACAACGCTGACGGCTCTAACTCATTGCATATGAATTTAGGATCTAGTGGAGTGCTAACACCCTTGAAAATATTTGTGAAAATATGCTAACACGTGCACGGACAGTCCGACGGTGCCACCGGCGCCCTATACAGAAAAGACGGTGGTCACTGTAAGTGACCGGACGCTGGTCTTGGTTGGACCGGCGCATCCGGTCAGTGGCAGCAGAGGGCGCGCATTTTGGTCTTATGACCAGACGCTGGTCACGTAGTGACCAGACGCTGAGTCCTGCGTCCGGTCAGTGGAAGCAGTGTGACGCTGGCGTCGGTCTTCGACCGGACGCTGGCAGTGTGCGTCCGGTCACACTGACGTGGCAGCACAAAGGAGACGTTGAGTGACCGGATGCTGGGTGAGTCCGGTCGAGCATGACCAGACGCGTCCGATCATGATTTTTCGTTTCTAGATGCTTACTGGAAATGACCGGACGCTGAGGTTCAGCGTCCGGCCACTTTGAGCTGCTACGTCCGGTCATTATTTGACCGTTGAGATCGAGCGATCAGCGTTTGAAGCCGATGACACGTGGCAAGCATCGGACGACCGGACGCTGGGGTCCTGCGTCCGGTCGATATGACTAGAGCGTCCGGTCACCCCGTGTTGTGCCCAGTAAAGGGGTGCAACGGCTCTATTTCGTGGGGGCTTCTATTTAAGCCCCATGGCCGGCTCAAGCTCACTCTCTTAGCCATTTGCATTGACATAGCAACCTTGTGAGCTTAGCCAAAGCCCTCCCACTCATCTCCATCATTGATTCATCATCTTTGTGAGATTGGGAGTGAATCCAAGTGCATTGCTTGAGTGTTTGCATCTAGAGGCACTTAGTGTTCGTGTTTCGCTGCGGGATTCGCTTGTTACTCTTGGTGGTTGCCGCCACCTAGACGGCTTGGAGCAGTGAGGATCATCGAGCGGAGGTTGGCGATTGTCTCCGGCTCCGATCATGGTGATTGTGAGGGGTTCTTGACCTTTCCCCGGTGGAGAGCCAAAATGTACTCTAGTGGATTGCTCGTGGCTTGTGTGATCCTCACCTTGTGTTGGTTGTGCGGCACCCTATTGAGGATTTGGCGTGTAATGCCAATTAGCGCGTGATGCCAATTAGCGCGTGAACCTCCAAGTGAGTGAATCGCCACAACGAGGACTAGCTTGCCGGCAAGCAAGTGAACCTCGGTAAAAAATCATTGTGTTCATCATTTGATTCTGAGGTGATTGGTCTTCATTGATATTGATTCTTATGATTGATTGGTTCACTCCTCGACACGGCGGTATAACTATCTTGCTCTATCTCTTTACATTACCGCAAACTAGTCATCAACCTCTTTAGTGTAGCTAGTTGTGAGAGCTTATTAGTTTGGTTAGTGTGGCTCTTTAGTTAGTCTTTGAGAGTACACTAACTTAGTATAGTGCCATAGCTATTGTGTGGTTAGAAACTATAAAAACTAGAATTGTGGTAGGTGGCTTGTATTTTTAATAGGCTAGCGTAACACTTGCTTCGCCTCATAATTGTCTAACCAATTTGTTAAGTGTTGTTGTAGAAATTTTAATAGGCTATTCACCCCCCTCTAGCCATTAGGACTTTTCAAGCGTTCCCCATGGGCGCCTCAACCGCGCCGCCCGTTCGCTGCCTTGCTCAGCTTTGCTTCGCTGTCGATGGTCACCCCACGCTGCTCCTGCTCCTGCTTTGCCGCTCATGCCGCTTGCTTCGTCGCCCACCCTGCCTGACGGTGCAGGCACCGCCGTGCCCACGCTACGAACGTCAGCTGGCCACTGAGGTCGTTGCGCGCGTGCTCGCGCCCGACAACCCCGACAGACACCGCCAGCGCAAGGAGAAGCGCTGGCGATTTACGTAGGCCTTCCAAGAAAGAAGGATAGGTCAGCCATCTCATGAAAAACCTTTTACTCGTCTTTTGAAAAAGCTGTAGTGAGCGGTGTTTTTCTAATTCCCGATGTTTTTAACTATATATTGCTGATTATAGTTTTAAACCGACTGAATAAAATGAGCGTTTTCTATCGATTTCTGAAGGCCGACAGGACTATTACCTTGTTCTTTATAATAGTAAACTGACAGGGAAACCAACAACCGTCAGTGATTTTCGTCTTCTGGTAGTGTTGTTTCTTGGCCTTGTTTCCTTGGATTTTGATGTCCCTATCAAGCATCAACATTGTTGCGCTGGCTGTTAATTGACAGACACAAAGACAACACTGACAACTAAGCTGAATCCACAAATATAGGTGGATTCAATAAGCTGTAAGAATAATAGCATTATCAGTTGCATATGGCGACGGCCTAGCTATATGTGTAGCCTGATATAGACCGGTTGTGCTGCCGTCCGTGCACCAACGAACCTGGTTGTGTTGTGCCCAAGCAACCAACTCGATCCATCGCGTTGCAGGCCGGCCGGCGGCAAAGGGAAGACATGGCACGGCTCTCCGTCTTCACCGTCGTCGCATTCGCCGTTCCCGTGGTCGTGTACATCTCTGTCTTCCTGATAATCCTGGAGCTTGGCCGGGGAGGTCCAGCAAGGAGCCCAGCATCAGCAGCAGCAGACAGCGTCGTCATCAGCCACAACTTCCACATCGTCGACGGCATCGAGGATGTCGCCAAGGTACGTGACTGATCAACGATCATATAGGGAGTATATATATATATATATATATATATATATATATATATATATATATATATATATATATATATATATATATACGCACGACGACAGTTGTTTGCTCACGATCGATCCTCTCCAGAAACTTTGGGAGACGGCGAAAGGGGCGGCGCTGAAGCTGCTGCGCAAGTTGTGATGGAAAGCCGTCGTCTTGGAAGAAGGTCTATGCAGCCAAAGCAGCAGCATCCTTGCAGGCCAAGCGTTGACATAGAAAGCAATGCTACTCCCAAGGCCAGGAGATACCAAAGCAACCAGCCCAAGCCGAGAGTGATCAGCGTGGGGCCATGGGGCGGACCCGGTGGCCAGCCATTCCGCATGCGCGGCACCAGCGTGCCTCGCCTTCGTGCCATCACCGTGTACCATTCCAGCGCCGCCATCCACGCCTTGGCCTGCGAGTACTCCCTCACCGGAGACGATGAAGACGCCAACGGCGAGCAGCGAGTCCGAATGGCGGGTCCATGGGGTATCCCGCATTCCTTCGGCTCCAGAAGAGTTCGTGCCACGGTAACGACGATCGGGCCGGCCGGACCCGGACATCCTCCTTCTTCTATGTATGCATGTGGATTACAAAACTACATCTCGGTGTGGGTAAATTCCTGTGCAGATCAAGCTGTCTGCGGGGGAGTACCTCACCGCGGTGGAGGGGGCGACCGGGCACTTCGGCGACGGCCCTGACGTCGTCCTCGTCACTTCGCTGACGTTCCGCACCAGCCGCGGTAAGACGTACGGCCCGTATGGCGGCTCCGGGACTGGTACTGCGACGCCGTTCTCCATTCCGGCTGCGAGCGGCTGCATCGTTGGCTTCTGGGGACGCTCCGGCCGGCTTCTCGACGCCATTGGCGTCTACATCAAGCCGTGCGCACCAACCATAACCTACAACTACCCGTACCCGGAGACAGGGATGAAAGTAACCGTGTCCAATAAGACTTTTGTCTTCCCAGAGCTTCAGTGATTATATATTGGGTACGTTGTTTACAGTTTAACTAGTTGAAGAAGGACCTCTCTCCATACATGCTCATGTTATGTACTCTATGTTTATGCCTTCAGTGTTCAGACTGTCTAGTATAGTCTAGACTCTAGAGTCTCCGGTGTAACTGCCGGCTCGTGGCTTTATCACTGTCGGCTCTTCAGGATGCCTAATCATTTTCGAATTTTCAACTTAAGAATCGACAGTGAAGGGTATCACTGTCGGTTTGTAAGCAACCGACGGTGATGGCCCGGTGGTGAAATTCAGTTCTGTAGTAGTGGTGCTTCCATGCATGGACCATGGATCCATCCGTGTGTGATGAAGGCAGCATATATATTTGAATTAACTCCAAATTATTCTAGAAAATCTGTACACCACGCAGAGATTTACGGATTATATAATCGATCTGGTGGTCCTACTGATAGCACATGGATGGACACACATGGCTTTCACTGAGTTATATCCAAGCCAATGTCGATGCTTCATATAAACTGATCAGGTTGTATACTCTTTGCATGATATTGCACTGAACTTATATATCTATCTATTACTAGCTAGCTCAATCTTAGTCTAGGGTCTTTTTTTTGGCGGGGGTGGAAGTGGGGGGCATGTGTCCCAGCATGTACTTTGTTAAGAGGAAGAGAGAAGTACACCAGCAACGATCCATGATCTTAATAACCCTAGACTTACCAAGATCATCGATCAGAAGGCATGACCTACACAAACCTTGCGAGATGATTCTCAAGGATCACTATCAGAATTTTTGTTATTATAGACAAATATTTTGCGACCAGGGGTAGCCGAGCACACAGAAATAGAAGACAAAGCGACAACAAAGACAACTATAGGTGAACAACCTAATCTACAAATATGGCACAACTCTCCATCTATGGTGACCATAAAGGGAACAACTACCTTCTCGTGGCTATGATACTTGATTAGCATCACAGTACATACCCGGCCACATGGCTTGACACGATCTTGCAGTTCTTCTTTGATAATGCAATTGTTGCGCATAGGTATGTAGCGCACTGTGGACATGCAATTCAGCGATTTGCGCAAGATTAATTGTCACGCCTCAAAATTTCTGATTTTGGGTTCTGAATAGAAAGCACTAAATAAACTGAATGATTTTAATATTTGGATAGAATTAACCAAATTCAATTAGAGCTAGTGCAAATTTAGTTATATGAAAAATATGAATCTCCGAACTTTTCTGAATTAATTTGATGGGCTTTTGCTTGATGCGATGTTGCTTGCTACATGACTACGTGTTGTGATTGTGATAAGTTTTAAAGTGCGTTTAGTAAGTTGTTTATCCTTCTCCGGCTCGTCTATGTCTTTTTCTATAATCAAACATGTGCTCTCTTGATCCTAATCTTTTCGTTCTGAGATCCTTTTCTTGTGCACCAAATCATTTCTTTGAGTTCATCATCCATCAAACTATCTCCCAAAACTTCTCGGATTTTTTTCTGGCTTTTTCTGGAACTCGTTTCCACTTTTCCGCGAGCATAATCTAATTTTTAGATGCTCCAAAATATCTTTTTATGAGCTTCAAATACTTTATTTGGATTCCTCATGTTCAAAAGTGTCTCTAGAAAATTTCCTGAATTATTGGAGTTTTCGAGTATTTTTCGTGGCTTAAAAGTTTTTTTTCGATCGGGTGTTTAACCCGTTTTTCATTAAGAGAATTTTTTAAAAGGTTACAACAATGTTTCCATTCTTGCTAGCGAGACATCAGCATAACCGGAACACTAGATAATCAAATCCATCAAAATGTACTATACGGGGCAACTGAGGCGGCTAAAGCTCATCTACGCATCAGCCACAGCCGCACCCTTCATACCCCGCCTAATCGAACGAGCGCATCCATTGCCTCCCTCGTCATGGGCGAAAGCCGCAAAGCGAAGGCTTGTTGAAACTCTTCAAAGGATGCCGCATCGAGGACTTCCGTCGGTGTTTCGAGGCCTAGTCTCCTCATCATAACCTTCCTTGCCTGAGCTTCTGGTTTCGGCTCCCTGAACTTACTCTTGGCCGCTAGACGAGCACTGCACTTGGGCACGAAATCATCGTCCGCGTCATAGTTGATCTTCCTAGTCACCTTCACCCTAGGAGGGGACGCGACGAGGGGCTGCTGCAGGGGCCATCGGAAGGAGTCGATGAAATCCTTGACGACATCATCAGCCATATCTGGCGTGGCGGTGGATGAAATAGTAATTCTAGATTTTCTAGAATTACTTTTAGTCGTGAAATTAAATATTCCGAAAATATGAATCTTAATCCTAATCCATCTCGGACAGAAGGAAAGGAGAATTGTTCCCCATCTCCCATATGTTGCTGCACCAAACGCCGACTGCTCCAACTCTGCCTCTGAGCCCAAACCTGCCGCGCTATAAAAGGATCAGATCGAGAAGCTTTCGACCGTGATGCCTTGATGTAGATATATCCTGTTTCCAAACCCTAGCATAGCTCCAAAGGCGCCTGAGCTCATGGCCGCCGCCACCAATCTCAGCTCTGCGTTTAGTGCCCATCCATCAGAGCTCCACCGCATGTCACCATCGCCTGGTTCTCAAGTTTGCACCACCACCCAGGATTTCTGTCATCTGTCTCCCAGCAAGTCTGATCACCTTCATCTCACGAAGTCGACGATGCCGATCCATCACGCCTTCGGACAGACAAACCCCGAGGGTCGTGAAGCTCTTCCACCAAGACACCGTCGACCGCCGCCGGCCGTGCCTACATGGCGTCCGCCGCCCTCGCCTCTCAAGCTTATGGAGCGCCATCATCATGGGGAGATCAATCCGTTGCCGTCAAATTCATCTCTGGCAGTGCATGCAGTGAAGGGAATAGAGTACCTCTGAAACGTAGATCAAGGGATCAACATCTTACTTAGATGGAGAAATTGATTCCTCTACTTCACCCTGGCGTAGTTGCGCCGCAGCCGCAAGGACGCCGGTGTCGTGGGAGCTCGGCGCGGTGGAGTCCAGCGTAGTGGTGGCGATGCAGAGGCGACGGTGACGCGAGGTGCCGCTGTCCGGTGGTGACGGCGAAGTCAGTGGGTCTTCCCATCGCTGGCAGCACCCTCTTTAGATCAGGTTAGGTTTTCTATTGGTGGATCACGGCGGCTCAGGTCAACCTCATAGTTAGAGCCCTGGGCCCCACCTCCCTTTATGGTGTTGTGCGACAGGGGCCCACTAACCATGGAGTGGTTGGACGTCCCCGATCAAGGCGTTGATCCAAGGGCCCAATTGGCCATTGGGCAAATTGGTGGAGATCGAACTAACATTCTCCCCCTTGATCTCACCATCTTTCAATTTCATATCATTTACTTTTGTTCATTCTATTACAGATTAGCGCATAGAGCATGTTTCATCGTCATGGTCAATTGCCGATAGATTTAACAACTACAACACACCACTCTGTTATGAAATAGATACTTAACTTTGGGCCTTCTTTTGTCTAGGAATTATAGGCTTTCCCTTAAACCCATGCTGGCTACATGTTCTCTGAACATGTTGGGTGGTAAGCCTTATGTAAGCGGATCCGCGAGCATCTTTTCGGTACTTATATGCTCAAAACTTATGACATGATCCCGGACTTTATCTTTCACAACATAATACTTTATGTCAATGTGTTTGACATCACCACTTGACTTATTGTTGTGACCATACTGTACTGCCGGATTATTATCGCAGTATAACTTAAGTGGTTTATAGATGTCGTTAACCACCTTCAAACCGGGTATGAACTTCTTTAGCCAGTTCACCTGCCCCGTTGCCTCATAACACGCTACAAACTCGACATACATTGTGGACGATGTAGTGATGGTTTGCTTTGAGCTTTTCCATGAAATAGCTCCCCCTACGAGAGTGAATACATATTCAGACGTGGATTTTCTATCATCTCCCGCATAATCAGAATCTGAATATCCCACTATATGGAGTGAATCTGATCTTCTATACGTCATCATGAGGCTTTTCATTCCTTGCAAATAACGCAAGACTTTCTTTACTAATTTCCAGTGTTCTGTTCCAGGATTGCTCTGGAATCTGCCAAGTAACCCGGTAACAAATGCCAAGTCAGGGCGCGTACATACTTGAGCATATTGCAAGCTTCCGACAGCTGAAGCATATGGAACCGTTTTCATTTGATCGATCTCATATTGATTCCTGGGGCATTGAAAATCCCCATATCTGTCGCCCTTGACTATAGGAGCAGGAGAGGGACTACATTTGTGCATATTGAATTTCTTTAAGATCTTTTCTATGTATGCCTTTTGTTACAGTCCTAATACCCATTTACTTCTATCTCGATGAATCTCGATCCCTAGAACGAACGAAGCTTCACCAAGATCTTTCATATCAAATTTTGAGGACAAAAACTTCTTTGTCTCCAATAGTAGACTGACATCACTACTAGCAAGTAAGATATCTACATACAGGACAAGAAAGATAAACTTCCCATTCTTAAACTTTGCATAGACACAATTGTCCTCTAGATTCTATTTAAACCCAAAATTCCTTATTGTTTGATCAAACTTCAAGTACAACTGTCTTGAAGCTTGTTTTAATCCATAAATGGATTTCTTTAGACGGCATCCCATTTGTTCTTTTCCTTCCATGACAAAACCTTTCGGTTGTGCCATATAAACATTTTCCTCCAAGTCTCCGTTGAGAAATGTTGTCTTTACATCCATCTGATGTAATTCTAAATCGTAATGTGCCACTAATGCCATTATGATTCTGAAGGAATCCTTACATGAGACTGGAGAAAAGGGCTCATTGTAATCAATGCCTTCTCTTTGCGTAAAGCCTTTTGCCACAAGCCACGCTTTATATCTCTCTATATTCCCTTGAGAGTCAAGTTTTGTTTTGTAGACCCATTTATAGCCTACTGTTTTGGCTCCTTTAGGAATTATTTTCAAGTCCCAAACTTTATTGGCATTCATAGATTTCATTTCATCTTCCATGGCCTCAAGCCACTTTGATGAATGATCACTTCTCATGGCTTCTTCAAATGAGGTGGGATCATCCTTCATTTGAAATTCATCAGTGTTCTATACTTCATAGTCAGCAGGAATAGCTGATTTTCTAACTCTTTGAGACCTTCTAGGGGCCTCCACATTTGGCACATCTTCTGTTTGAGGTTGTTGTTGCTCCCCCTCATGTGTGGCAATAGGTTCTACATGATCCTGAAGAACAGGTTCCTCATCATCATTCATTGTTGCCACAGGCGGAATAACAACAGGTGCTGGCACCACAGTATCTTGCATTGTCGGTGCAGCGATAGTAGGTAGTGAGAAAAATGGCTCATGAATCATCGGAGTGGGCGCATACACCCGCTTCTCTTCAAGGTCAATTTCTCGAGCTACCATGCTCCCCCTCATTATTTCATCATCTAGGAAGACAGCGTGTCTCGTTTCCACAAACTTTGTATGTCTGTCCAGACAGTAGAAATGAAAACCTTTTGACTTTTCTGGGTAGCCAATGAAATGGCAACTTACTATTTTGGGATCTAGCTTTCCAATGTTTGGGTTAAATACTTTAGCCTCAGCAGGACTCCCCCACACACGTAAGTGGTTTAGTGAGGGTACTCTTCCTGTCCACAACTCATACGGTGTTTTAGGCACCGACTTACTTGATACTCTATTGAGAATATGAATGGCGGTTTTTAACGCCTCCATCCATAGGCTCAACGGTAAGGTGGAGTAACTTATCATACTGCGTACCATATCCATCAGGGTACGATTGCGTCTTTCAGCTACTCTATTCTGCTGAGGTTCACCCGGTGTAGAATACTAGGCTACTATGCCATTCTCCTGTAACAACCTTGCAAAAGGTCTAGGAACTTGGCCATATGGGGTATGCCGACCGTAGTACTCTCCCCTCCCACGGTCGGACCTGACTATCTTAATCTTTAAATTGTGTTGGTTTTCAACTTTTGCCTTAAATATCTTAAATTTATCCAATGCTTCTGTTCTTTCTTTGATTGGATAAATGTAGCCATAACGGGAGTAATCATCTGTGAATGTTATGAACGAATCATAATCATTCACACTCTTTACAGGAAACGGACCACAGATGTCTGTGTGAATAATCAGTAAAATTCCTGTGCTTCGTTTGACATCTTTCTTAATTTTCTTTACATACTTTCCTTTTATGCATTCTCAGCATTGTTCTAAATCTGAGAACCCTAATGGAGGAAGAATATCATTCTTAACTAGTCTTTCTATTCTCCCCCTCGAAATATGACCTAAACGACAGTGCCATAATTTCGACGACGCATCGTGAGCTCTCTTTCGTTTTCTGTTTACATCTGCAGACGAGGATACATTCTCATTGTCGCACGCAATGTTCCCATCATCGCATACAACATTCACATCATCACGTAGTGATAACAAATAGTATGTGCTCTCTTATGCCACTGTTTACAGAGCACCTCTCTGTCACCAGCTGCTTTATCAGCTAGGTAGCATATGTCTTTGAAGAGCTAGTGAACTGACTCTTTATTCTATCGAGGTACTTGGTGACCGTGTCACACTCTGGGATTGAGCCCACAATTGCTGGCTCAATCGTGTTCTTTATCATAGCCAAACATTTCTTGTTGGCAGTGACCCACTTCCTATGCTTAAGGTCATAAGACATCTTTTGGGGTTCAAAATCCTTCTCTCTAGTTGCCCAAGCTACATCAGCCTCGTTTGTCTCCCTCACCGGTGCCACAGGCTCAGTGGGACACGGTGAGGTGAAGGCCAGGTCAATCTTTTTCTTCCACTCCATGTAGTTGTCACCTTTGAGAGTGGGGATCTCTTTGATACAACCCATCAAGTTGTATCTGCCTTAAAACACAATTCATATAGAGTGAGAACATAAATAATAACAACAATTGCATGCCTTGATTCCAACGTTGGTCAAAATTAAAACATACAATTGTCCTCTACACTAATTCTACATCACCGTTGGGCAGAAATAGAATTAATGCATAAAATCATTAAAATTACGATATTGTTATTAACAACGTTGGTCAGAAAATAACAACATCATAATCATGTCAAAATCTCTTTTTCTCCAATTAAATATCACGTTGGTTCAAAATAACTGGAGAATAAACAATTTCTTTAGCAGCGGAAACTTAAACACAATTTATGAATTTTATCCACAAGGAAAATTCACATTTCTACTATTTTCTTTGAGCCATTTTTCATTTTTCAGAAATAAACAGTTACTGGAAAACAAAAAACAAGGAAAGAACTGGGCTCAATCAATACTGTTTCTCGGCCCAAAACGGCAAAACCGCCCGGCCTAGCTGCCTTGCACGCGCGCTGCCCGCACCCAGGCCGCAACCTGGGCCCAGGCCGGCAAAACCGCGCGGCCACGCGCGCCCGCCTGGGCCGGCCTTCGGTCCGGTCGATCTCGGCCGCTCGTCTGCATCGGACGGCTGTCCGGTCATTTCGGCGGAACAAAAACACCGGCCGACGCCGCTCCCCCAAACCCTAATCTCACTCTTCACTCTCTGCCTCTCTCTCTTCGCTCTCTCACGCCGAGCCGGCGTCAGCGGTGGCGGCCACGGTGGCCGTCAGCACCAGTGAGGAAGCCAGCCACCAGACCAAGTTCGGCTCTCCTTCCTCCTCTTCCTTTCTCTTCCCTTTCCCCTTCTCTTCCTCAGCGCCGCAGTCAGAGAGGACCACGACGCGACAGCAACCCATGGCGGCCGGAGCAAAAGAAGGTAGTGGCGCGGCTGCGGGGCCCCTCGTCGGCGCGCGCACTCGCCCAAAGCTGAGCGTGTCGCCGTCGAGCGGCCTTGTGGTGGTGCCCTGAGCGCACGCGGCACAGCGGAACACCGGCGAGCCGGCGCGGCTCGGGTGGATTCCGCACTATGGCGGGGTAACCTTCCCGCACAACGGCAGTGGCGATGGCGGCGAGAGAAACCTGGGTAGGTCCCCTCCCCTCTCCGTCCTCCTTCTAGATTAGGGCTACTCTTGCTACCAGCGGCCGTCGGTCTAGCTCCGGCAAGCCGCCTCCCATGCCCTTTCCCTTTTCCCCTTCTCTGTCTTTAGATCTTGCTGTGTTCTTCTCGGTTCTTTGCCGATTGGGGATTAGGGTTAGGGTTAGGGTTTCGTTAGGGTTAGGATTAACCCGATTCGTTTTTCTTTCGGTTTGGGTTCGGTTGAACCCTCTGATCTTTTCTTGCCACGCGCCGGCGAAGACGGCGGTGTGGCACCTTTCCCCGCGCGGTGGCGGTGGTGACCGGCAATTGAGTGACGCCCGCCACCCCCCTGGGTCTCTTTTCATTTTCTTTTACCCGGTTAGGGTTAGGGTTTCAATCCGAACCGGATCGAACCCTCTGTTACTCTTCGATTTCTTTTCAATTCTCTACCCCATACTAGATCTACACACTGGCAACCCGGCTCTGGTACCATTGAAGGGAACAAAGTACCTCTGAAACATAGATCAGGGGATAAACATCTTACTTAGATGGAGAAATTGATTCCTCTACTTCGCCCTAGCGCAGTTGCGCCGCAGCCGCGTGGACGCCGGTGTCGTGGGAGCTCGGCGCGGTGGAGTCCAGCGTAGTGGTGGCGATGCAGAGGCGACGGTGACGCGAGGTGCCGCGGTCCGGTGGTGACGACGAAGTCAGTGGGTCTTCCCGTCGCTGGCAGCACCCTCTTTAGATCGGGTTAGGTTTTCTGTTGGTGGGTCACGGCGGCTCAGGTCAACCTCATAGTTAGAGCCCTGGCCCCACCTCCCTTTATGGTGCTGTGCGACGGGAGGGCACCAACCATGGAGTGGTTGGACGCCCCCGATCAGGGCGTTGATCTAAGGACCCAATTGGCTGGTGGAGATCAAACTAACAGGCAGACCATACATAGTTTCGGTATGTTGCTGTGCCTGGCCTGGTGATCTACCATCTGTTGCCTGTGCCATGCTGATGATCATCCCCACTCATCATCTCTCATCTGTCCTGCCGAGCAGGAGCATGCAAGCCGCCATGCATGCTAGCTGTGTACGTCTAGGACTGCTGCACCCCCACGCCGAGGAAGTTAAAGAGCCCAGATCATAGAGAAATTTGGCCGATCGAGCTTCACATTCCACGGAGCTATTCTGCACTTTGTCATCGCCTCTGCTCACCACGAATCACGACCGTCACATAGTCTCTGCTATCACAGATCGGCCATGAGGAAGCCAACGCATTCTGTTTCCTTTGTGTTCAGGTTCCTATCTAATCTATATCATATCCTTTTTACTATTGTTTGTGACTTATGGAACGTACCAATCAATACTGTACAAGCCATGCTACGATCATTTAGCAAGTTCACTGTTTACTCTTTGTTGTACCTCATCATCCTTGCAAACCGGTCTAAGATCTTTCTTTATACAAAAAAATAAGCCTGCATGCCCGTTCCATCCGGCTATAGTTCTTTCTGTGATGATCCACTGCATGTTAGTGACGATATTTATCATGTCAAATATCTCTGAATCTTAAAATTTAAATATTAATTTGATTAATATGCATGTCAGTTGTTTTAAAATTAAAAACAATATAGGTGCTATACTTTGATATTTTATATGTAAATGTTAATATGATTAATTGTAAACATAAATGTGTTTTTTTACTATAATTTACTTAGCCCAAGCACGTATCACATATAGTTCGAATAGTTGTTCTCACGTGTGGTTCTCACGTGTTCTTTTATCTTTGCAAAGTTAAAGTTTAACTTGCTTAACTTATGCGGCAACACTCATAAATAAAATATGACTAGTTCAACTAGGTTTTTAAGTAAATTATAATTTGGCTAATCTGAACTAATATTTTTCACATGGTTTTGATCAATTAAAATAAATCAAGTTTGTAGTTGTTTCTTTTAATGATAGTTCCGTTCTCGACATTTCTTGTGATCTCGTGACCATAGAACTAGCCCTCTTTTATTATGTTGCTTACTCTTGTGTGCTGTACTGTTCTTAGTTGCTTTTACTTGTTGCTTGTATGTCTACCTATGCGTGGTGCTTGCTACGAGTAGAACGAGAAATGTTTGTGAGCGCCGAAGATCATATGGTGATGACCGGAAGCAAAGTATGAGGAAGTTTGAGCAATTGAAGACAAGTATAATATGAGGCTCTCCTTGATACCTAATAATCATAGTCACTATATTCATGTTGCATGTGTCGAATATTATTAGCCCTTAAGGATATTTCTAGTATTCGTTATCTTGATCCTTGATACCTAGGCCATGTTCGCTTTGGCTTTTATAATCCGTGACCTTTTCAGCTTGTTTTTTTTTGAAAGGACGCAAAAAGGCTTGTTGTTATAGTCTCTCACAACAAATCAACCGGAATAGTGTTTTGGCTTGTTTTTTTGCCGATTGGAAACCTAACGGTTTAACTTGGGACCCTATTGGGTTTTCATGTGAATGGGTTGTTTTTAGTAGTCAAGAGGCTCTCACCTTAGGGTAAAAAAGTTCGGCAGAGTCAAAGTTGTTATAACAGCCATACTCATGGTCACGGTTTCTCTTTTTCGGTTCTTATTGTTACTCTATGATGTTGTTTTTCTCCCACTATTTTTCAGCTGCTACAGTATTTTCCAGCCGCTACAGTGCACACTTAATGCCAGCCGAACACTCCCTTAATGAAGAAGCTCCTTAATGTTGACTAATGACAAATGCAATTATGTTTAAAATGTGCTTTTTAGTAACATGGAATCCCTAAGGACTTATCTGTGAGCAAAATCCGGAACTTACAGTACAACAATGAGTGCTATATGGCTCTGCTTTAGTCACGTATGAGGACCTTTTCTAGCTTGTTAGTGGTTACCCGAAAGGGCATAAATGGGGCTTGCCACGATGGGTATAGTGCGGCCTTTGTTTCTAAGAGTACTTCTACGTGAGTGTGCCTTTTGAAAGAGGGGCTCTATATCTACTTGCCAATTAGAAACCTAACGCCCTAACTTGTTAGACAAACCTTTGAAAGACTTCATAGTGAACCCTGCCGGCCTTCCTTGGTAGTGGGTCAAGAGGTTGATCACCTCGGGCGAAAGGGTAAATCACAGCTCATGGTGAAAGTGTACAACCTCTACAGAGTGTAAAACTATTATAACAGCCGTGCTCATGATCACGAGCGGCTTGGAAAACTGACGAAATAATCGGTTCTTATTGTTATTCTATGATGTTGATGTTCATGTTTAATCATTATTGTATTATTGCCATTACTCATGATCTTGTGGGAACTGGAGCTTAAGTAAAACTTAGCAACTCAGGTTCTAATGATAAAACTTGATGTACTAAAAATGCTTACTGCTCTTAAACCATGTCTAGCCTTTGGAGCCTTCATTTTCCCATGTTATATTTGCTTGAGTACGACATGTGTTCACCCTTGCTATTTCCCCCACACCCCAATCTCTAGTCAAAGGCGCTCAGAGAATGATGAAGACATAGAGGAGTTCCTAGAAGACTGACAAGAGTGCTAGGCGTATGTTACCCCAGTCAACCATCTCTGTGGCTCTTGGGGGCTTCACTTGAAGATTAGAATTTAAATTTCCGCTACTTTGATGTCTACTTCGTCTCTATGTATGTATTATTATTCGATATGTAATAAACACTGTACTTGATACTATGTAATTTGTCGTCATATGTGTGTGATTGATTACCGGACACACATATGGTGTACTTCTGGTTTTATTCTTAAAACTGGGTGTGACATTAATTATAAGTGAAAAAATGTATTGATATAGGAAAAGGAGAGAGACAAAAGTTCCTTGTTCTCACAAAACAAAGGGTGTCCTAACAAGAGAAGATGTTGCGACTCAGCTTTCGTCTGCATGGAGGTGAGATAAAATAGAAAAAAAACAGCTCACTTGGATTTCATCCTACTTAGAGGTGAGGGAAAAAAAACTTGCTAGCGACTCCGTCATTCTTTCTTTTCTCTCAACAAACGAGGATAAGATTGCACCAAAACTCTAGCCACACCCTCCGGGTATCGTGTTACATAATTAGGTAAGTTTATGATTAATTTCAGAACATAAATCACAATAAATGCACATACTAGTTAGCATTTAATTCTATAATACACTAGTAGAATTAAACAACACAACTAATAACAACATTGTCTCTGAAACAACATGCATGATTAAATAGTAGATTCGATCACACACATACTTTTCATTTGCAAATGAAGATGCCACGACTAGTGGGGTGGAGAAGAGATGATGTTGTTGACGACATTGGCAAAGAAGGGTCAGTACTGAACCTAAAAGAGGAGAACCACTTCTGTTTGTAGACGATGAGAAAGCAGGTACTAAACAAGACTCAACAATACATGTAGTGAACGAGGGATGTGTGTGGGGGGGGTGGAGGGAGGGGAGGAGGGGTTTGCGCTGGCCCTCACCCCCTGGATTCTCCACTATACAAACCCGCCCCTCAATTAGGTACTAAATGGTGATAATTACTTATTAGTGTTTTATTTGCTCGATTTTCATTGTGATAATTCTTAATAATATCTATGTGATTTATGGTTAGTATGGACATAAGGAACCCTTGATGGACCATGATATCTTTCTGCGCTAGGCATGTCAATATTTGACAGTCTGCCATTGAGGACCGACTAATTATTGTATTCCTTTTTACTTGATCTCAGATTTTTGTTGAAAATTTTGGAGAGAGTGAAGAGGTTGATTCCCTTTTTGCTAGAGGTTGGTTCATATTTTTCCGACACCATTTTTTGGAGGGAAATCGAAGGCAGCTCACGTCAGACGCTTTTTTTTTCCAAAAATCGAAGCCTGAAGCTAGCGTAGGTTAATCAATGGTTAGGGGGGATGCCCAGTGAATGGCTGGTGGACAAAAGCTTCTCACTCTTTTTTAGTAGTAGGGGAGGGAAGACAGGTGTATAGGTGGGTGGGTAACTGGGTTGGGTTGAGCATTCATAAATAAACAAAGAAAGTTTTGTAGTTTGAGACTGAAAATTAGGAGAGAACAAGTAGGGCATACCCTAGCGTGAAACAATCTTGCTAGATTCCTAATCTGATGTTGGACTCAGACTCTCACTCATACCACTGGCACCATTCCTCGTAGATATCAACAATCATAATAAATAGAGAGGGCGGGTGAAAGCACCACCCACTCCAAGCAACCCAACCCCTAACTATCAAACCCCTCTCGAGCCAAGGAGAAGAAGGGAAGAGAAAAGAGAAAATAGGCAACTAGCAGGGTGCCGGCCGGCATGACAGAAGTGGCGGTTGATGCAGTAGTGAGAAACACTGGAAGAGAGCACCGATTAGAGCATAGCAACCGCCTGTGACCACCAAGAGGGGCGGATCCCTGAGATAAGGAGGCACGGGAAACCGTGATGGTGCGGCCATCCCACACAGTGATATCATCAGTTGCCAGTCAAACGACGGGGAGAGATAGGCACGAAACCAATTTGACTATAGGTTTGTGATAGACCCGGTGGCATCTGCGATGACCAACAACAGAGAGGGGGATAGAGGCTTAGAGAAAGGATCGTTGGTGTACGGAGAACCGAATAGTGAACAACGAGTTAAGCATTTCTAAAGGGCACAAGTTAAGCGGTAGTAGAATTTTGCTGCTCAGCCTCTTCAACAATTTGCTCGATCAGCAGCCGTATGGGGTGAGCATAAGTCCTTAGGTGAGCACACATGTCGTTGCATGCGTATAGGCCAATGCAATGCATGCGATCGGGCACCGGATGTTGATGTGTATATATAAAATAAACTACTACTCCGTAGTATATATATTTGCTTGATTTGTCCAACCATGTAATGCATGAAGCAGGAAACAATGAACCCTACTGCCTAACCTGTTGAATCCATTTGTCGCCGTTCGGAGTTTCCTAGTCCCCAAGCGTTGAAGACCACGGCGGATTGCTGAATCCAAGTGAAATATTCTTAATTATTTTAATTACTCGGGCTATCCCTTGTTTCCATGTGGATGTCTCGATGAATGTATGTCGCTGTACCGGCGGCAGGCGGCAGCTGATTGACAGAGACGCGACGACAATGACAATCAAATTAACGACCTAGGTAATTAATCGATACCATCAATGATCAATGCATAATAATTAAGATAAGAGGACGCCGCCCTAGCTAGCCAACCATATACACATATATACCTGCCGTCCTGCCGTCGTCGTCGTCCAGGTCGACCGATCCCCGGCCGGTTGTTTCAGGCAGGGCAGGGAGAGAAATGGCGAAGCTCTCCGGGGCGGCCGTGTTGCTCCTCGTCGTCGTCCCTCTGAGCATGTACACATGCGCCTTGCTCGTGGGCATCCAGCTCGGGCGGGCGCTAGAGAGGGGGCCGGACAACAGCGGCGGCGTCGAATTCACCTGGCGAGGAGCCCTCGACTACGTCACCAAGGTGATCGATCGTATCGTCGACGATAGCACAATAGCTCCAGCTACAGCTACCTGCTTGTTCATGCATCATCTCCATCCATCAGTTACATATACGTTGTGTTCGATCTCTTCTAGGGTAGAGATCATCTTTCTATCCATCCCCTGCTTCCATGCGTCGTCGTCGTCATAAAAAGAGGTGACTTGTTTGTCAATTGCCATGTACTTTTGTTTCAGGAGCTTTGGGACCTCAATGTTTTGGGACGGCGACGAGGAGGCAGGAGGGTTAGTGGTGGAGTCAGAGAACTAGTACCCGTCGTTGTGGCGTCATGGAGCACTGATGTTGAGAGGTCGTCGTCCTCCCTTCGTGAAGAAGCACTGGAACCCTACGTCGCCCTGCCTGAGCTCCCTTCGGCTAATGATGTTCTGAAGACAAAGAGCAGTGCAAATGCTACCTCAAGTACCCAGAGACACTACAATAATCATACTTCGGTACGTGCATGCGTGCTTTAATTTCTAGTACTAATCTTTCTTTTTCTATTATTATTTTTATTTTTACTTCAGACTGTTTATATAGGAGTCGATGGAGATCAATTATTGTTAGTCACTACTGCAGAAATATATTTTTCAATATTATTTTTTCACAGCCGATTTTACTGAAACCGTTTACTAAACTAAAACTGGTGGTGAAAACAATCTTTATTGCCTGTTCAAGAGAGAGGAGCCGATGCTAACAACCCCCACCCCCCACCCCCCTAGCTAGGGATGAAAACGGATCGGATACGAACGGATATCACTCATATTATATTTGTTTTCATATTTCTGTTCGGATTCGGATTCGGACACGGATAGCGTTCGGATACATATACGAATACGGATTGACTCGGTTACGGATACGAATAATGAGTATCGAATACGGTATGAATCGGATTCGGAGAAGGTCAGATACAAATATCTATTCAGATATTGAGTAAAAGCAACATATATATATATATATATATATATATCATACGTGCGCAAACCATTACACCACTCTATGAGTCCATAATCCATCTAGATTAAGCCGAAAGACTAAAGAGTAAAGCAACAAATAAGATAAAGATACAGATACATCATACATCATACATCATATAAGCACCAATCTTCGCGGCATGAGTAGAAATAGCCAAGCACATTGCTTCATGGGTCTCATGGAGTCATGGTCATGGATTCAAGATCTACAATCCTTATATAGGCCATTTTTTCATTTTGAGAAAGTTCAAACAAAATGTAGTTCAAATTTCACAAGTGTGTGACATAGTTTTAGAAAGTCTGTATGAAATTTAAGAATTTGTGACTAGTGTTTGATAAAACTTTCTCAAATGGGAAAATGAGCTATGTAACAATTGTATATCTTGCTGAGATGATCAAACTTGGTATTCAGAGTTTTTTCATCTGAGGTCATTTAGTGTCTCATTTGAGCAAGTTTGACCAAGTCAAATTTGGTCAAATGAAAAAACAACACTTTGACTCTAGTATTATGAACTCTAAATGACTTCAAATTGAAAAGTTTTGAATACCAAGTTTGTTCAACTCATCAAGATCTACAATTCTTGTTTTGGTCAACTTTCCATTTGAGATAGTTTGGACGGTTCAAATTTGTGATTTTTAAATTTCGATGCTTACAAACTAGTTTTCGGAACCCTAGATTGTCTCAAATTGAAAAGTTTTGAATACCAAGTTTGTTCAGCTCATCAAGATCTACAATCCTTATATAGGCTATTTTTTCATTTGAGAAAGTTTAAACAAAATGTAGTTCAAATTTCACAAGTGTGTGACATAGTTTCACAAAGTCTATATGAGATTCAAGAATTTGTGACTAGTGTTTGATAAAACTTTCTCAAATAGGAAAATGAGCTATGTAACAATTGTATATCTTGCTGAGATGATCAAACTTGGTATTCAGAGTTTTTTCATCTGAGGTCATTTAGTGTCTCATTTGAGCAAGTTTGACCAAGTCAAATTTGGTCAAATGAAAAAACAACACTTTGACTCTAGTATTATGAACTCTAAATGACTTCAAATTGAAAAGTTTTGAATACCAAGTTTGTTCAACTCATCAAGATCTACAATTTTTTTTGGTCAACTTTCCATTTGAGATAGTTTGGACGGTTCAAATTTGTGATTTTTAAATTTCGACGCTTTACAAACTAGTTTTGTAACCCTAGATTGTCTCAAATTGAAAAGTTTTGAATACCAAATTTGTTCATCTCATCAAGATATATAATCCTTATATAGGCCATTTTTTCATTTGAGAAAGTTTGAACAAAATATAGTTCAAATTTCACAAGTGTGTGACATAGTTTTAGAAAGTCTATGAGATTCAAGAATTTATGACTAGTGTTTGATAAAACTTTCTCAAATGAGAAAATGAGCTATGTAACAATTGTAGATCTTGCTGAGATGATCAAACTTGGTATTCAGAGTTTTTTCATCTGAGGTCATTTAGTGTCTCATTTGAGCAAGTTTGACCAAGTCAAATTTGGTCAAATGAAAAAACAACACTTTGACTCTAGTATTATGAACTCTAAATGACTTCAAATTGAAAAGTTTTGAATACCAAGTTTGTTCAACTCATCAAGATCTACAATTGTTGTTTTGGTCAACTTTCCATTTGAGATAGTTTGGATGGTTCAAATTTGTGATTTTTAAATTTTTTTATAAATATCCGGATAATATCCGTTTTTAAATATCCGGATATATCCGATAATTATCCGGATTATCCTATATCCGCCGGATATCGATGATATTACATCCGTATTTGATATCCGTCTAAGATATCCGTTTTAGTATCCGTATCCGAAAAAAAAACGGATATCCGAGTAACTATCCAGATAAATGTTCATATTTGTTCGGTCGAACGGACGGTCGAATAAATATCCGTACCGTTTTCATCCATACCCCTAGCGCACCGAGCTTTCACCTGCACCGCCCTCGCACCACATACATAGGTTGTGCTTTCTCGAGGTGTCTGATAGGAGGACCCTTGCGCCCACATGTCAGCCCCGCGAATGGGTGCACACGGAGCACACCAATCCAAGCCCCCACCGGCCCTATGTTTCTCCCATGTTTCTATTATCTCCCTCCCTTTTTGTCTCTCCCCTCCCTCTTGGGCTCTCAGTGGAGATGTCCTCCCCAGTGATTCTCTCTCTCTCTCTCTCTCCAACTCCCTAGTCTAACCCTAGGCGTGTCGCGGCCCGTGGCGGCAAATTCTAGGGCATGGGGCATACGGCCCCTGGAGTTCTCCTCCGTGCAACTCTCTCTCCCTCCACGTTCTCAGCGCGGCTAGTGCCCCCCTCCCTGGCACAGTCGTGGGGTGCACGGCACCATGGCAGCAGCCTAATGCAGGCACAGCTCAACCATGGTGGCTCGGGGCAGCACAAACTCGATGGCAGTGGGTGCGCACGGGCACGAGCTCGATGGCAAGCTAGGGGCGAGCTCAGCCACGGAGGCATGGGCAGTTGCAGACTTTGGACCATTTTACAGGGGGCAAATCAAATATGATCAACATTAATAGGTGCCATATTAACATTTTCTTGTCAACTGAATGGTAGAATTAAATATGTACTTAAGAAATTGTTTGTATAAGGGGGGCAAGGCCCTCTTTGGCCCTAAGGAAGCTCCACCCCTAGGCATGGGCGTGGAATTGGCCGGTGGTTCCAGTCGCTGATTGTAGCATACTCTTTTTATAATTTTTCTTCAATTCTCACCGTCGGATGCAAACCGACAATGGTAACCTCCATTTCAACCACCACTTTATCCACTACCCTGCAAAACCGGCAGTGTTGGCGTTTATGTAGTTGTGAGTACACCCTCCTTTTTAAATTGTAAGTCGCTTTTGTTATTCCAAATTTATAGCTTTTACTTCATATACATGTAGATAGCAAAATCTATTTATTCAAAAACAAAAACAAGATGACTTACAGTTTGAAATGGAGAAGGTATTAGGCAAGCTAGGGTTTTGTATACCAGATATATAATTAGGGTGGCATGCAGTTAAGCGCATATATCACTAGTACATAGATGGGCCATAGTCCTGTGACTAAAGGTTCTGTGCGAGGCTAAAAAAATAATGTGTGATTTGTGGGACTCGAACTCAATTCAAAACCTCATCCAATGCCTCGCTTATAGCTAACCACTCCACCTACACAACACATGTGATTTTGGATGGGATGCTTTCCTTTTGAACTAACCCCTGGAGAACCTTTAGTCCGGGTTGGTAACACCCAACCGGGACTAAAGGGTCTACATTGGTCCGGGTTGGTGTTACCAACCGGGACTAATGCCTTAAGGCTCTTTAGTCCGGGTTGGTTACACGAATCGGGACTTATTACCAAACGGGACTAAAGGTCGCTTGACGGACTTGAAACTTGGACTCGGGACTAATGTGCTAAAAGGAAGGACTGTTTTCTACTAGTGTATATAAATAAAGTAGTACTAGTGTGTCGTGCAGTTCAGAATAATGAAGTAAATACAAAGGCAAAAACAACATTTCCCCACCTTTTCTTTCCTTAGATTTGAGAAAAAAAATTGTTTTTCGGTGTCATATAACAAAAGATCATGGTTTCACGATCATATCTAGCAAATTTTGATGTTTGAGACGTGGACTAGCTAATTCTATCTTTGTTTAGTGTTCCATAGAAACGTATCAGGTGCAAACCAACTAATCTGTGCAAACTTAGAAACTACCAATCAGGACCACTAAATACTGATCCAATGGATGAAGTGAGAGGTGTGATTTTTTTGCCCTTAAACCCCCCACCCGCCGGCCTTTTTTTTTTTTTTGAGCTTAAGCCCTCTCACCATATCCATTAGATCAGCATCTAGTTGTCCTGATAGGTAGTTTCTAAGTTTATACAGCTTGATTGGTCTGCATATGATATGTTGCCATCGAAATTTTGACCTATATATAAAGTAGTACTAGCAGTATGAATATATATGAATAATAATGAATGGCGTGGTGTATTGCATTGCAGCCGAGGGGTGTGATCAGCGTGGGCCCGTGGGGTGGATCCGGCGGGCAGCCGTTCTACATGCGCGGCGCCAGCGCTCCTCGCCTTCGTAGCATCATCCTCTACCATTCCGGCGCCGTCCACTCCCTCTCCTGCGAGTACACCCTCGCCGGCGACTATGGGGGGCCGCCGCCCCGAGTGGCTGGTCCGTGGGGCCTCCCGGATTCCTACGGCTCCAGAGGAGTTCGTACCCAGGTAACGACTAACGACCGCCCAGATCCATCACCTTTTCTTCCGATCCTTGCATGCATTTCGCTTGGTTTGCAAAAGTTATGTGAATATATATGCAAATAATTCCTGTGCAGATCGACCTGCGTTCAGGGGAGCACATCACGGCAGTGGAGGGGACGACGGGGCACTTCGCGAACGTCCCCGGCGTGGTGATCACCTCGCTGACGTTCCGCACCAGCGCCGGCAGGACGTACGGGCCCTACGGCAGCGTGGACGCAGGGTCTCACTACTTCTCCGTGCCGGCGGCGGACGGCGCCTGCATCGTCGGCTTCTGGGGTCGCTCCGGCTGGCTTGTCGACGCCATTGGGGTTTACATGAAGCCTTCTTGCTCATCATCATCATCATCAGACACGGCGGCATACAAGAAGTATGCATCCAGACGTCAGGGACGAAATTAGTACTGTGAGGATGATGGAAACATAAATAAATAAAAACAAATCTCGGCCGGGCGTAGTATGTTGTAATAGACAAATTAAATCTGATAAGTCTTTTTTATATATTTGTGGATAGAGTGAGTATATATGTAACTGATCACTGGCGTTTGTATGGCTGAAAAAGAGCTATGATGTGGTCAGACACGTGGTCAATATAATGTGCAATGCAAAACCTATACTCTGTGTCTCTGTTATGTATGCAGACTATTCCATGGCAAATAAAGCCGCCAAAGCTGACTAACCATTGAAATTACTCCCCACCACATGAAACTAAATTAAAGAAATAGTAGCTTATATATATACACAACCACGGCACCACACCACCACGGCACCATGGATCATATTCATATCAGTAGTTATCAGTAAACACCACACCACCACGGCACCATGGATCATCATCTCGAGCAACAAGCAGCAGAGAGCGAGAAGAAGGCGGTGAAGCTGCTCGGCATGTGGGCAAGCCCCTACGTCCTCCAGGTGAGATGGGCGCTAGCGATGAAGGGCGTCGAGTACGAGTACGTGGAGGAGGATCTCCGGAGCAAGAGCGCCCAGCTGCTGGCGTACAACCCCGTGCACAAGAAGGTCCCCGTGCTGGTCTACCATGGCAGGCCCATCGCGGAGTCGCAGGTCATCCTCGAGTTCATCGACGACGCCTGGAACCACTGCGGCGACCCCATCCTCCCTCGCGACCCCTACCGGCGCGCCATGGCTCGTTTCTGGGCAAGATTCAATCAGGACAAGGTCAGGACTCAGGAAGAAGAAGAGGAGTTCATTATCTGCATGCAGCTCTGTGTTCATCAGTTTCAGTTTCTGCATACGTGCCTTCATGCGTGCAGCTCTCGCCGCCGATCTGGAGGTGGTTCACGACGGAGGGCGAGGAGCAGGAGGCAGCGTACGAAGCCGCCGTAGAGCAGCTGCTGGTCCTGGAGAAGGAGCTCCGTCGGCGGGAAGCCGTTCTTCGGCGGGGAGAAGGTCGGGTTCGTCGACCTGTCGCTCGGCCCGCTGGCGTACGTGATTCCGATCTACGAGGAGATCGTCACCGGCGGCGGCGGCGGCGGCGTGAAGATGGTCACGGAGGAGAAGATGCCGTCCCTGGCTGCGTGGATGGGGAGGTTCCTCAGCTCGCCGGCCGTCAGGGGTCATCTGCCGCCGCTGGAGAAGCTGCGGCCCAGGTATCAGGCGATGCGCGAAGCGTTTCTCGTCTCAGCAAGAGCAAAAGTTGAGCAGCAGCAGCAGTAACTAGAGCTTGCTACTTGCACTGTGCGTTTCTCGTCTTATCACGTTCTTCTGCTCTCTATCCTTTCTGAAAGAGTCAAAGAGATTTTACCATGTAAAGAAAGACAAAGCCAAGGTATTTATATGTACCTAGTACAGTGGTCGTACTGGTAATTTGACCTCTGTGTCATGCTTGTTGCAGATATAAACTACAATCCAACCGTGTCAGTGTCACTGTCACTGTTGTTCTTCAGACTGAACTTTGCCGTGGCACTACTATGACAGATGATGCGTGCTTCAGATTATTATTAATTAGTCCTTGCTGCTGCTCTGATGAACCATGGCATGCATGTTTGATTGTTTATCGCTGTTGCAGCAGCAGCACTGGCATCGGTCATCATCTGCTATACTAAGACATTTGACCAGACATTGACCATGCATGAATCGAAGATTTTGAGATGAGGTGAGTGTGCTATTTCCAAAGCAACTACTGGTCGATCTCTACTCTCTGTCGCGTGCCCTGCATGTCCAGCCTAGTGTCCAGCGCAACCTCTGTTTTTTACTCTCCCTCCACGCATGGTTATTATAAATAAAAGCGAGTTAACTTTACCAAGACGCAGGTAGTAGCAGTAATCCTTTATACAAGAAGTTTAAACTTATCAGTCCAATTTAACAGTTATAGTATAATGTTTTTTTCTCATAAAAAAAATACATCAGATGACTTATCACCCGTAGAAACCATCAGCCAAACAACGAGGAACTGGCAGTAGCATGTCTCAAAATTGCCACGTCTATAGCTCCTTCGCCGGCCACGTAACGTACTGATCCGTTCTTTGGATAGCACCAGCGATCAGGCAGCTCAACGGGGCCCATCCCAAGGACACATCTTTAGCTCCTTCATTGGCCACGTACTAATCCATCAGTGATCTGGCAGCTAATTCGGGTGATGTTCAATGGGGCCCATCCCATGGATGGACTTTTTTACTATGTCTTTCTACGGAGCTTTACATGTTATCGTGTGATGTTCAAAAAACGCATTTTAGAGAACTCTTCTATCAGATCCATACGTAAGCATAATCGGAAGGAAGATTTTGTACCCTAATAACTGAACCCACTACTGTCGTAAAAAAACTTGAGGCATCCCTCACTCGAGTTCTACACACCCATCACCCTTCAGATCTCCTTATCACCGGTAGAACAACGCCAAGTCACACTGTATCTTTGCTGGTGAAAACCCACTGTAACAACGCAATAGGTCATCGCTGGTGAACACCATCATCAAAAATCAAACAGAGGTTCTTCATCACGAATCACAAGGTAATAACCTTTTTCGTTCCACCATCCTTCAGTAAAGTTCGATCAAACAGCAAAATGCATGTCTTCAACAGCTAACAAAATACGATAAAACCAGCTAACGGCTCAAGAGACATGTGCCGACACTGTCGTACAATGCTCGTAGCAAAAAGTCTTGCAAGCTGATAAAACAAATAAAAATTAGAAAATTATAATATAATTATACTCTGACGTCGAATCTTAATCCACCAACAAACTATTTTCTCCATATTTTATTTTAATTTCATGTTCTATTTGAATATTATATTTCATTCAGATTTACTAAAAGGCAAGCATTGCTCTTTCGTCAAATCCCGGCCAGCTCAGAGATAGCATTGCTCCTTCATCAAATTCTCCTAGAACCCACACAAAATCACTACTAGTCATCTCAGAAATGGCGCAGCAACACCGCGCCCCAGGTTTTCTAGTGTAATCGATTATTGTTGATTTTTTTTTAGCTATATGCCACATGCTGGCTGACCGACTTGTCTGTTTTTTTCCCCGAGGTAAACCCTGCTTTTATAGAGAGCAAATTGTTTGCAAACATGTTTTTAGGGGGTGTTTGTTGCCCCTTCTAAATTTTAGTCGCTGTTCCATTGGATGTTTGGATACATGCATGGAGTATTAAACATAGACTAATTATGAAACTAATTACATAGCTTGCGACTAATTTGCGAGACGAATCTTTTGAGTCTAATTAGTCCATAATTTGACAATGTTTGCTACAGTAAACATGTGCTAATGACGGATTAATTAGGCTTAAAAATTCGTCTCGTGGAATACTGACGGATTATGTAATTTATTTTTTATTAGTATCCGAACACCCCATGCAACAACCTTCCGACACACGTCCTAAATTTTAGTAGCTAGATCCAAACACCCCCTTATAGAGAGCAAATTGTTTGATACAAACGCACACCACACACGCACCGGGAAAACCAGCGTTTACATGAGAGCTTAACATCTAAACAAGTAACCAACAAGTAACCAAACAAACAAACCGACTTAACAGCTACAAAAGCAAAGAAAAGACCGAACTCCCAGAAACGCCGACTCCATCAAAGATCTTTGTGCAGAAAAACCAAGGTCTCATCCAGGCACTAAGAAAAAACTCCCTAACCCCACCAAAAGTAGCTTCCAGCAGCTCTCAAAGACAAACAAATTAACCATCGAAACCACCCTTCACCTTTCATAGAAGCAGTACAGAAAAAGCACCCATCTCTATACATCACAGTACTCTATCCACTTCCATTTGATTAGTTGGTTCCCAGAAGACCTTCAACCAGCTTTTCACTTGTCTTGACACGTCGACGCTGAACCGAACAAAAACCAAAGTACTAGATTAAGACAGCTAGAACCAAACACCCTGCTCAGAATGCAGATTACAAGATCAACCACTAAGACCTCTCGCCTGCAGACTTGTCTGTGTACAGAACATGTCAAATTTTGCACTTTTACAGTTACGGGATATATGTACCCATGTTCTAATCTATACCTAAATACCATCAGCTTGTTTAACACTAGCTAGCAAGCAGGGCGTGCCTATTGGGCACTTAAATACAGCTTAATTGAAAAAAAAACAAGGCTTCAACTTGCATAAACAAAATACAAAATATATTGGATCTCAACATTTGTCTTTAAGACCTGCTAGCATGTTGGTGCTCTCATACAGTACGGTTCAACGGTTCATAACAAGAAGAAACACATAAAAAAAAGTGTCTACAGTGACAACTTGGTGTGCTAGTCCTTAGGTGCATATAACACCTTACTACAGTTCTCAAATCGGTAAAATTTCATGCATAGTCCTGGCCTAGAGAAACTCTGAAATATTTGGTACAGCTCCTTGGCCTTAACTTCAGAGATTGAACGACAGAAATTTACTGTCATCTCTTTAATCTTTGTCCCCCAATCAAAAAGTCGTTTCACAAAAGCAACTTCATGTTTAGTTCCTCTCCATCCACCAATTACTACTTCTTCAAGGTGATTCAACAAGAGTTCCTCTGTTTCCCACTCTACTAGCTGAAGGCATATGCAATCGGATGTGCATACAGTCTGGGCCTGAAACCAGGAAGTATCAACTTAATAAAATTAATTGATGATTGAATGACAAAAATGAGAGAGTAAATTGTCAGATTCCTGAACACTTTCGAGGTGCGCCAATGTGTTGATATCAACAACTACAGAATAATTCAGCCTAGTAACCAGTTGCAGCAATATAATTTTCTGCTAAGACAAAAGATAGCACATAAGAGCATAATTTCTGTTTATAAAATCACATAGAATTCCATGTAATAACAGAAATATGCTATTATTAACTGCCCAAAATTAAGGAGACTTTGAATCAATCTTAGTGCATAGCCCCTGTATGGACCTACATAACCTTTATATTTTTCTTTAAAAAAAATAAAAATACTCAGGCTAATTACTACTTCAACTTTCTGTTCATTGCCATATTATTTTCTAACTCTTATATACATTACCAAGGTTGATCTGCTTTAGCGTCATTCAACGACTCACCAGAAGTCCAGAACCATATATTTCAAACAGGCTAACAATAACTAGAAAGAGTGCAACTATTTACAGCCCAAATAGTATACCAACAGTTAAATCTACAGAGTAAAGTGCTATCATTGGGATATCAAATAAACCATACATCTGACAAAAAAAAATACAAATGCAGGTTTCTTCCGATTACTTCCATGGCAACTTAAATACTTACTCCAGTAAGAAAATGTGTTGTGTTTACCTAGGGACCATGTCTAACTAAATACAAACACATGTTTTTTTTCATAAAAACAGCATGCATGGATCTACCTTGAAAAATAGTTTAATAATAATGCTTTAAATTAATTTGGCTTTCGATATATACTTCGACAGAAATTAATCAACAAAAATGCCTTTTAGGGACCAAAATGCTACCTTTTTTTTCTGTGTCTAGAGAGATATTAGGTAAACAAAGAATAGGTTTACCTCTGACTCTGATCTAGTAGCAACGAACAACAGCATCAACCTTGTTATACCAGTACACAATCTGAGAACATGGAATGCGCTGGCCTCCAAGGCATGTCCATTTGCCATTACCATCAGGGACAAAAATGTAATGTCTGGTAGCACTGCCATGTCTTCCATCATGTAGTCACAGTTCATTATAACCTGTGTGTTTTCATAGGAAGTAAAACAAAGCGAGTCACATGTGACAGTTCGAAGGGGAATGAAACCTAAAGCTGCTAGTTGACCATTGTGTGCACAAAACTGTCGCTATAAGCTAACAAGTTCATTCTTGGTTCCTTACACAAAGCATGGCCATTGTGAGCTGCTTAAAAGACTGGACTACTTGTTCTCTAGAAAATACTTTGGCTCTCATGTTTCTTGCATATATAATGGAAAATAGTAATTAATCAGTGTGCTCAGCAATGTTGGAGAGACCTGAGGTCCTAAGCAAACCAAAATATGCGATGACTTCTACCAATGATGGTTTCCTGATATCACCATCTTCTAGACAATTTGACAAAAAGTCAAAATAGTGGAAATGAAACATTCTTTTAAGTAAGCCATTTGGTTCAATGCACAAGTCAACTTATTTTATCCTAAACAAAGACTCCTAAGTAATACGCCTGAAGTACTTTATTTACTTGCTTTTATATGTCTGCTGGAGCCTTAGGAGTTAAGTTTTTATTTACAAAAAGAGGGCATTGAGCAAGGAGGACCATTCTTAGTCAGCATGTCACATAGGAATCTTGGATTGATACACTAGCATAGCATGGTATGGTACTACGATGGCATAATGGTTCCAGATAATAGAAGTGAGAACTCACCTGTAGATACACCAGCGTTAGAAAAAGACTTTTGATGCCCTCAAAGCGCTGCAAGAGACTCAAACAAGATTGATTGTGCAGGAAACCACCATTTCCATAGACAAGATAATAGCGAGTTCCCAGCCATTGAAGATGTGCCATCTTGCCAAGGTGGACAGAACTCGGGTCATATTCATCAATCGAATCAAGTTTCGTTAGCAGAGGGGCCGAAATGTTGGCGATCGGTGGACTCTTGAGAAAAGATTCCACAGTTAACTCCTCGAGCGCCGGCGCCACAACCGTGAGCTGAGACAAGGCTCGCAAGCCCCTGAGTTCCATCAACAGCATAGACTCAGCCCACGGGCGTCCTCAACGGTGAGCCTCTGCAAGCACGGGCACCGTGGCGAGGACACGGCATCGCCTAGCTCGCCTGGGCCGTGGAACCAGACGCGGCTCAGGTGGAGCCCGGTGAGGCGAGCGAAGACACCGGTGAGAGGCACGGCGAGGCCCTGAAACCCCAGGAAGAAGGAGATCGTGGTGGCCTTCTCAAAGCAGGGGAACTCAAAAGCGCCTCTCTCTCCCCCGCATCTTCCACCGGACAGTAGGTTTTAAGGGTCAGGTCGCCGGAGACGCGGCGCGCGGCGGCGGGGAGCCAGACCGCTAGAGACTCGGCGGTGGCGCCGTCGGCCACGACGAGGAGGTCGCGGAGGAGCACCTTGTGGCCGTCGAGGGCGTCGCGCAACCGGTGGGGCTCGGGGGGCGAAGTGAAGCCGAGCACCGGGAGGAGAGCCCAGATGCGGCGCCAGCGGTGGGAGAGGACGCTCGTCCGGGCGGCGGCGCGGGTGGTGAGCTTGAGGAGGATGAGGACGAGGACGTCGTCGTGGAGCGGGATGAGCCGGTCCTCGCCTGCGACGGCGGCGGCGGTATCGGAGGAGGAAGGGAGCCCGTGGCGCTTGGCGGCGCTCTCGCATAGCTCATACACCAAAGTAAAATGAAGAAAATCTAAACTAAGCTCACCGATCTCCCTAAGAATTGGCGGCAGACGAGAATGTTGATAAAATCCCCTCTTGCCCAAAGTCCGACCGGCTCCTGATTGTCTATCTTCACGACCGCCTTGGCAAAGAGCATTGTGCGCTCAGTCAAGAGAAGACATGCCGAATGGATTCACGTGCTGTCAGCTCCACATATATCACAGAATGCAGTTGGCTCAACACTGATTTCGCCGGCAAACATTCATGGAGAACTCTCCAGCAAAAGACTTTCACTTCCGGGGGTACATTCAGCCTCCAGGTCTTCTTCCAAAACTCATCTCCCGAGCTCTCCGGTGTTTGTTGCTGGTGTGCTGACGTAAGCTTCCGGTACGCCGACTTTACAGAATACACACCATAGTCACCTCCTGTCCATCCCTGGTTGTGAGTGGCTTAGCGTCAAAGTGCATCGGTAATTCGGTATCCACCTGTCCTGCCAGATGTTCGTCGAGGTGCCATTGTCGAGGACACCATAGTAAGATTGTTGGGCCAGACGTGCTGGCGTGACTAAAATTGTTAGTTTTGCGAATTTATTTTGGGACGGTGCTTGCTGTTGCCGGTCATCTGCAAGGAGTAGGACATTTACCATGCATGCATGAATCGAAGATTTTGAGATGACGTGACGTGAGTGCTATTTCTAAATTACGTGCCCTCTGCCCTGCCCCTGCATGTATGCATGGTTACAGTAAAAACAACCACCACTCCAGGTAGTACATCATCGTTCATTTTCTTTTTTTTTTGCACTACCTATACCAACAGATAGATAGAAAGTTCATTAATTAAATAAATGCAATGACAACAATGGAAAATAACTCACGTGAATGAAAGAGAGCAAATTCAGCTGAAACTGCATAAATATTGCAACTGCTGTACTTTATATATTACTTGCTTTTATATGTCCGCTCATAAGTAAACTTATATATTTTATCCTAGACAAAGATCTCATAAGTAATATGCCTGAAATACTTTATTTACTTGCTTTTAAATATGTCTGCTCGACCCTTAGGAGTTACCAAGTTTTTGTTTAAAAAAGAGGGCATCGAGCAAACTTTAATTCTCGGGTAGCGGGCCGTCACTCTTACTAGTCAGCAGGTCACATAGGAACCTTGGATTGATGCACGAGCATGGTATGGTACTACGATGGCATATAGTTCCAGATAGTACAAGTGAGAACTTACCCGCTGATACACACACTAGCATGGTACGGTGTATGTAGTATATATATTCGGTAACTCTCTTGTAATTAAACTTTTAAAATTTGACACCTTGTAAACAGAGACGAGTGTCTGTTTGAACGGCGGGAGACAAGCGTGAGCAGCCCATGAGGTATTGCGTTCCTGTGCGACTGCAAGTCTGTAACCCATCCTGGTGAGACGGTGACTCAGGTACTACACTGTAGGTAGTACTGCACTCGTAGTCCGTAGAGTAGTGATCAGGTGTTGAGAAGGGTTGGTCCTTGGAATCTGTCCAACTGGGTTCGAATCCTTAATTTAGCGTGGATGTTTGTATTTTTCTGGATTTATTCCAAGATTTAATGGCGTTATGTTTTCAGTGTTAGGCGACGTAAGTGACTTCGTGAATCTCGAGATCTGTCGGCTCGGTCCTTCAGAGGTAGTACCTGAGTTAATAGGAGTAGAATTTATGTACGTGTATTCATAGGAGTGAGTGGGTGTCTGCACAGTAATGAAAAAAAAAGTGTTCACAACAGAGGAAATGTCCTCAAAAGAATGGATTCCACTTCAACACTCCACCCGGACGTTGTCATCGTCCTTTACCTTATTGGTTTCGTCTCTTTAAGCTTTAGGATACGTTCGATTGAACTACTTTTATCAATATTTTTAAGAAATAAATAATGTTTTCTCTCGTAATAAATCAACATAAGCATTATATTAGCTAAACTTCAGCGAGCTAAACTTTAGTCACTAGGTATTTAGTTTAGATGACTAAAAGAGACTAAAAAAGGCTTTTTAGTCTATTTTAGTCAGGGTTTGGCTCCAAAGTGATTAAAAGATGAGGTTTAGTTTCTTTTAGTAACATTTTAGTGACTAGTTGGCTAAATACTATTTAGTCTCATTTAGTTATAGTATTTGGATGAAAAGTGACTAAAACAGACTAGATTTAGCTAGCTAAACTTTAGGAGGGGCAAGCTAAACAAGGCCTAAAGGCTTCGTATCATTCAGCATTGTTTTAGGATATCCATCATATTCCTCCATAATTATACTATTAGACTAGTCTCAATATCATATTTTAAAAACAGTGCAGAAGATAGAGTTTCATCCCAACAAAATTCTCTCTGCTCTCATAAAATTCTTATCATCTCTCTTCATTAATACGGTGCCATATCAGCATATTTAACGCCGATGAAACTATGATGAATTCACTTATGAGAGTGGCCTTATTACTCCCTCCGTCCCAAAAGAAAATGCAATTTTCGTTTCTTGGGGAATCAAACGATTTCAACTTTGACCAAAATTATATAAAAAATTTACTAACATTTATAATACAAAATAAAGTATCAATAGATTAGTAACGGAATATATTTTCGTAATAAATCTTGTTTGAAACATAAATGTTAATACTAATCACTATAAATTTGATAAAAATTTAGACAAGTTGACCGGCACGAATCTTCTTATACCACGTTAATCCGTTCACGAAGCGTGTTCAGTTGTGTATTCAAGGGTTGTCTGAGCAGCAGCCTTGACCAGCTAGCTTGTTCGGCTGAGCAAGAAGCCGGCTTGTTCGGCTTATTTTTCCAGCGGAGGACAGTGTTTTTTGTCACAACAAACTAGCATGAACAGTGTTTTCAGCATGAACAGTGCTTTTTCAGTCCAGCCGAATCCAAGTTGTGCTGTTTCCTAGGGTTGGTTGCGTTGGAACAAGAGAGCACTGTTGCCATTCGTGCTCACCAATAGCTAGCGTGCATCTAAACGCATTTTTTTAAAAAAAAATACTTCATTGGCTTGTTTGGCAGGAATTCACCGTTGTAAAAACAGAATTTGGATTAGGATTCACCGTGGATCAGCTCCATTGTAGATCTGAGATTCATTGTGGATCTACCAGAAAACTGTTTGGCTAATACAGCAGCTCTAGATCCACACAAGGGTATTTTCATTCGAATGGCCAAAATTACCCTTGGGAACTAGTGCTCTCTCTATCTCACTGTCATCCTGGGCCTACACATCAGCTCTTCTATCCTCATCCTATCAGAGCAGAGCACATCGCAGGCACGCAGATCGGCCTCACCAGAGCTCGAGGCCACGATGGCTCGGGACGGCCTCGCCGAGCTCGGCCACGGCGAAGGTCGTGCGCACAGGTGGCCTCGCCGAGCGTGTCCACAGTGGCCGGGCTCGGCCTCGCCAGAGCTCGCGAGCAGGGAGGCACGCCCGCGCGGGGAGGCACACAGCCAGGCCATGGGGCGCGGTTGGCGACCACTGCGCCGGCGGAGTGGGAGAGGGAGGCGCTGGGCGCTCACGGACAGAGGCTCGCCGGATGTTGCGCTCCCTGGCCATGGCGCGCGCGGACGGACCAGCGACAGTGGAGGGTAATTTTCCCCAACTCCACTAAACTTGAGTGGGGGGAGCACCGCTGAGGAGCTCTACCAATTTGATAAATCTAGCCTCTAGATCCACCAATTTGGTGGATCTGGACTGTTCGGCAAAGTTTTGTTGGAGGAGCTGAAAACGGTGAATGTGGAGTTGTTGAATCTCTGTCAAATAGGCCCTATATCTCCTAGCGGACACTCATATCTAGCTTACACTACTGTGCAAATGATTTCGCGAAGCACTGCTCAATCATTAATGGAGACGGTCATAAAATTTATCTGTTTTCTAAATTAACTGATGATTTTCGGTGGCGGTAAAAAATTGCTCATCTCCTAAAATAGTTTTATGGAGGCAATAAAAAATTGTTAGTCTCCATAAATAGATTTATAGAGATGGGCCTATTAACAGGTCCGCCTCTCCGATAGTGGCCTGCCTCCGTAAAGAGGCTCGATGCACAATAGGCCAAGGAAGCCCAATAAATATAGGTTCATAATGGATTAAAACGGGATCCCGCGAAAATGGACAGAATATACCTTTTTTGTCCATTTTCATCCCTAGCTAGAGCGCATGGGCCATGCAACATGGCAGCCAACGACGACTCGTGAAAATCAGTCTTTCGATAGGGTGCGCCGCATAGTCCCAAGAGCACCTCTATGGAAGACACGTAGGGGGTGTTGTAGGTTCGGCAAGGCCACCTAAGATGAAAACTAATGAATCTCGTCGAGAGAAGCGTAAATAACAAGTAATTGGGGTAGAAGAGATTAAGGTGTGAAGGTGCAAAAGTAAAGGTAGATTTATTTTTTGAACAATTGGATACTTTAATCAGCGGTGAAGCTCTCATATATGGAGAAATGTGGTCTTATCCCACTAAAAAATGAATCCCCAATGAAAATCTATCTATGTATTTCTTAGATCTCCCCTGGGACTGTAGGCCAAAACCAGCTCAGTCGGTTTTCACGGATAGAACCAGCTAAAGCTACATAAATCAGCTAAGGGGGTGTTTAGTAAGGCTCCTCCCGAGGGGCTCCATCAGAGGAGCCGGAGCCATTTTGGAGGAGCCAAAATTTTCAAAACGGCTCCGGCTCCTCCGTTTTTGACCGGAAAACGGCTCCTACAAAACATATGATATGACTCTTCCGAAGGAGTCAGAGCCAGGAAGGAGCCTTACCAAACAGGGCATAAGCTAATTTTAGTTGGCTTAGTGTAAACTAGTGCAAATCGACGTAGTCGGTTTCTGAAACCAACTTACCCAGTTTTGGTTAGGGATGACAATCCACTCGTGGGTGTGGGTGCCCACGGGCACCGCACTCATTAGGGTGTGGGCGCAGGTGCAACATCGGACTTGCGGCACCGGGCTCGTGATGGTGCCTTGTTGGGTGCGGGTGTCATATTTCACTCGCGTGTGACCTGCGGCGCTTGAAACGTGTGTTTTTCTTTTTCTTTTTTCTTCTCCCTCCAATTAGACTTGTAGAACTAATATTTGGCGTGAGGCTATGTAAAAACTAGGATGATTTGTGTGGACTATGTTGTCTACATAGTATGTGCTAGACTAGATCTAAGTTGTTGTAAATTTCTGATTCATTGGTGATGATAGATTGATAATTGTGTGTTATGTTCTCTCAAATTTTATTTTTTTGGTTATATACATTAGCTTCTTATTGACACGTCGTACGCGAGGAGGCCAGCCACGGGCGCGGCCAGCGCGTACCGACGCGGCGCGGCGAACGCGACCGTGGAGTTTCCTACGAAGCGCTCGAAGACGATGGTGAGGCGGCGCGCGAACGGGGCTGGCACGACGCGCGGCGGGATGGTGAATCCCGTGGCGTTGACGCCGTCAGCCCAGAGCGCGTTACTTACGCGCTGCTGCGAGCTCGAACCCGACGCCGCCTGTCTCGCGGAGAGGTTGGCCGGGAGGGGCAGGTCGACGAGCTGGCTCGTGTTGGTGGTGGTGTCGCGGAGCAGCTCGGACGCGCGGCCACGGACCGCGGCCTCGATGGCCGAGATGTTTTTGGTGTGGCCCTGCGGCTGCGCCGGGCAGGGGTGAAAGAAGCAGGTGGCGAGGACGAGGGCGTGCACGAGCAGCGACGGCAGCGGCAGGGATGCCTTGGCCATTGACGCCTTGTCTTCGTCGGTGGGCTAGCTCTACGGCAGGAAGCCGCCATCGCGACGGAGAGGAATGGAATGGAATGGAACGGTGGTGGTTGGAGAGGCCAAGCTGGGCACAGAGGCTAAGCCCCCTTTGGTACGGCTCATCGAGCAGCTTCTCGAGCGGCTTTTGATGAAGCCGTGCCAAACGGTGGCTCCTAGAGATGGCTCACGACCAGAAGCCGGCAGAAGCCCCGCAAAACGCGGTGAGTGCGTTCCTCCCCGCGCGAGAAGCCAAAAATAGTGCCTTATCATGGCTCATTCCCATCCGAACGTGTCCAATTCCATCGCTGTCCTCAGGGTTCGTGGCGTTGCTGTTCAGCTTCAGCGCGCAGCGCTTCGCCGGGCGAGGAACGGCGAGTTCGTCGGCTCCCGAGAGGCGTCGTCGGTGTCCGACTCCAACCTGGTGTCTGCGACGAAGGAGTCCTTTGTCCAGGTGAGCTGGCACCTCTCGCCATCGCTGGCACCGGCCGACCGTTGGTTGGAGCTAGACACCACCTGTACACCAGATGGCAAAGTTTTAACGGTGTGCACGATGGATCAACAAAAAAGTAACGGTAATGGCATACAAGGGAACAAAAATTATAAATCAATGGCAATGAAGGGAACTTATAGATTTGAATGACAATGAAGGGATTAGTATAGCTTTTGATGGCATTGAATGAATTTTCTCTTCTTATTAACACACCCACACAGCCAGGCAGCCACAGCCACACAGCTAGCTAGCACAGCCAATCGGCCATTGGCCTACGTATGTTGGCAGGATTCCTATAGCTTGGCTCTATGAAACGTTTTGAAATGTCAGCGTCAACGAGCTTGTTCGGATGGCTGGCTGGTCGGGTACTGTTTATATAAACAGTGTCTTTCGAATAGAATATTATTTTTTTTGCTCAACAATTTAGTTGGAACAGTATTTTGTTGCCGCTACCAGCTCCAGCGTCCAGCAGCCTCGAGCATCGCTTGCATTGCCATGCATTGATTTTCACATCCATCGCTTTCATTCATTTCATCCGTGGAGGCAGGCCTTTGCCTTTGCCTGCAGCCTGGATCCCATTCCCATGTCATGCCCGGTGGTTAGGAGGAAGTATCCACCCCCTAGTTCAAGCGAACAAAGCAGGTAGTTTAACGAGACGCCATGGGCTCTAGCTGGCCGTTTGTTCAATCTAGCACACACAGCACAAAACAAATTGGCCCTGTTTATACGAGCTTATTCAGAACTATTTATCAGCTATAGAATAATATTTTTTTTTGTTAAACTAAATTTCAGTATCAGCGAATAGGGTTAAAACCCTGCTTGTCCATGCTGCATGCATGCATGTAAGGATGAAAACGGTCGAACTCGGTCGAAAAACTCCTCAACCGTTTTTTACTTTTACATTTAAAATACGAAAGCGAAAGCGAAAGCGGATAAGTCGGACACGAAAACAAATACGAACTTACGGAATATCTAGAATTTCGGAAACGAACCAATTCGAACGGAATTATGTCGAACACGGTTGGTATATGAAAATTCAAATACGAAATACCGACCCACAGTGCATAGCATTAAACAAGGTCCAGTTTAGTTGCAAAATATTTTACAAAATTTTTCAAGATTTCCCATCACATCGAATCTTTGGACGCATGCATCAAGCATTAAATATAAATAAAAAAATAAAACTAATTACACAGTTTAGACGAAATACACGAGACGAATCTTTTAAACCTAATTAGACTATGATTGGACACTAATTGTCAAATAACAACGAAAATTGCTACAGTGTCATTTTGTCAAAAATTTTGTCATCTAAACAAGGCCCAAGTGCACGACCAAATACATAACAAGTTCACAACTAACAAGTGCATGATCTAGTTCAAGTGTATAGCATTAAACAAGTGTATGACCAAATACATAATAAGAGAGAGATGAGGTGGTGGTATTTGTCTATAAGAGAGAGGCGATTAGCCACCAAGAAAAAAAAACCTTGACAGCGTGGTGAAAGCAGCTTGTAATTGGGGTGTATGACTGACTGTCTCATTAATAAAATTCGGTTTAAAACGAATTTTGAATTCGGAATATTTCAAATTAAAAGTAGAAAAGTAGAAAACGGTCGAAAAATGTGTAAACCGTTTTCTACTTTTACATTTGAAATACGAAACATCTCAAATGCGAAAGCAAAACGGTAAAATCGGACAAGAAATTACGAATTCAATCGGATTAAATATAGAAAACGATGCGATTCGGTTCAGAATATTTTCGTTCCGTTTTCATCCTTACACGCAGCGCCATGCCCATGCCACCAAGTGCGGAGGACGAGGCAGGCAGGCAGGCAAACCCATGCATCGCACTGCACAGTGCACAGTGCCTGAGGAAAAACCCAAGAAACCTGCATGCACGAAGCTCAAGCCGGGCGTGTCCCATCCCATCCCATCCCATCGCGCATCATCCCGTACAGTGCTGGCGAAAGGTGCGTGTGCTGTTCCCCCTTTCCCCATCAGGTCTCCCTCCATCCGTTCACTCCCAACCACATCAGCCTCACTCCACTCGGCTCTCACGCACGCACTGCACCAGATTCGCCTCTGTTCCTGCTCTCAGTCTCATGATGCATGCCCTGCCGTTCGGTTTCCGTTGGCCACAAAAATCGGCACAAAACCTTTACTAGCGATTTCCTCCGGGCCAGGTTTGCCCAGCTCGTTGAAAAGCCAAATGAAAAGTATAGTTGCTGATTGGTTTTGAGAGCAAAATATTATATCATTGCTGATAAACTAGATTGATACGTTCGAACGAACATGAAAGCACGTATCTATACCGCTTCTGTACGTTTTACGGCTCCAAGGCACAAAATAAACTGTGAAGAGGAAGAGTCGGTGCAGCAACAATTTCTAGCTTGCTACAGTAATAAACAGTGCTGACACCGGAATTGGGAAGACCCATGTTAACCGGCCCCTTAATGTGACGAGAGAACTAGCTCCTTCACATTGTGACGCAGACTTGAGGAAGGAGGTTCTCCCATCTATGAAACCGGGCTCCAATAAAAGAAATCATGCTCTCTCTCTCACCGTCTCTTTTCTTTCACGTAGTTGACGCTCCAGCCGTTGAGAGGAAGTTGGAGAAGCTACATGAGGTGTCAGGGGCAATGAGGACTTCGCCCTCATGTTCTGTCGTGTGCGCCGGTGGCACATGCCGCCCCCAACAAATCCATCCATATGCTGCCTCAATTGAGACGGGTGCGGTGCTCCTCACCAGATCCGACATCGGACGACATCGCGGACAGGGAGAAAGGGTAGGAGGAGGGGCGGTGGCGGGTTCAGGGTGCGGCGATAGCTCCATTAGATTAGGCGAGGAGGAAGTTGAAGGAGGGAGGACAAGGCACCAGGAAGGAGGGAGCGAATGAGGGCACCCAACCGCGCGAGGAGGGAGGTGGCAGAGAGGTCCGTGCGGTGAGGTGTTGTGAAAACGACGAGAGACGAGTGGTGGGAGATGGGGGAGAAGAGGTGGTTGAGCGAATTATGCATTTTTTTAAAATATAGTCAAGGTATGGTTCTTTACTTTGTGGCAAATTTTGATCATTTTAACAGGTAAATACACATCACTACATAGGAACGGGGGTAGTTTTATACATTGGAGTTGCCTTTAGCAAATTTATCAAGGTACTAAGGGCAACTCCAACCAAACCCTAAAATTTTGCCCCCCCCCTATTCCTTCAAATCAGAGTCCCTCGTCCATATTTCATTCCCTACTCCTCAGCGCACTCCAACTGGTCTCCTAATTTTTTTCCTACTTTACATTGTATTGTCATGGGCCCGTTTATCAGTCCCACTTGTTAGCTTTAAGAGAAGAGAGAAATGAGAGTCCCTCATCCATCGAGGCTTAAATAGGGGCTCAGTTGGAGAGCTTTTTCACGAGTTTGAGCTCTCCAAATAGGATGAGATCTCAAGTAGGAGTTTGGTTGGAGTTGCCCTAAGGCCCTGTTTAGTAGCAATTGCGGAGACGCTCTAGGAGCGATTCCACGGTTTTGCCTACCAAACGGGGTAGGAAGCATTGGCTCCGCTCCGCTCCTTCCTTGAATCTCTTCGGAGTAGAAAAATTGTCAGAGGAAGCCAAAAAATGGCTTCATCCCACTCCTCCATCTGGTGCGAGCCTCTCCCTGGACTACCCTTCATTCGAGCGTTCGAGGCGCAGTGGGTGAGGCAAAGTCGTGCACGGAGTCAAGAGGCAGGGCGAAGTTGCGTCAGACCGAAGCATCGGGGCCAGAGTCTCGATGGGTGATGGCGGACCGCACCATTGGGGCAAGGTCGAAGTCTCGACGAGTGGGGTGGTGGCACGAGTGGAGAGGGGAGTAGAGTAGCGTCAATCCGGGCGGAGTCGAAGAGAGTGGGTGTGGCAGCATTGGATTCAGAGAAACCGAGGATGAGCGGACGAAGAAGACAAGGGGAAATACAGAAATAGGGAGAGAAATGAAATAAGTAAAGGAAGATAAAAGAAAAAAAATATTAGCCCTATTCGTTAGTCTAAAACCATTATGAATATTTCACTATTTTTATCTACCAAAACTGCTGCCTCTAGAAGGAGAGCTGCGCCAAACACGTCCTAAATCTGATCAAACAGAAGTGTAGAACCCCTTCCGCCTAGTAGCAGTAAGTAAATAACTTAGGATAAATAAACCGAGGTAAATATGATTGGTAATTACTTCTCCATTTATCTGTCTGCTACCTTCTGCTGTCCTACAAGGGAGTGCCGCATGCCTGTATCCACACAGCCCGAAAGAGTGGGGGGGGGGGGGTCTTTGGAGGTTCTCTCTTCTCTGCACTGCACCCGTGAGTGCTCTGCTCTCTGGTCCCAGCAGAGCAAGCAGTACCCCGCTCTCACCTCATCACTTTTTCCTCCTGCTATGTCTGTCTGCCTTTTGTCCACTCCTCTAGGAGAGTACAGTACCCTTCATTTCTTTTGGATGTCTGTACGCAGCCACGTCACTTCACTACAACTGGCTGCCAGTAGAGTTTACACCATCTACTACGGTTTTTAATTACCAGTATAATCATAACAGTGAGATCCATACAAACGAGCATACGACGAGATGGACCTTTCATCATCTTCTTGATACCGGTAGGAGCTACTAAACGACTAGTTCTACTATTATTTATGACTAGTACTTACTTAACTATCATATACTTATTATAGGCCTAGAGCTAAAACAACCTAGACTACTTGTTTCTTCTGTTGCTGTTGCTGTTCCCTCCACTCTGAAGATACACCTCCAAAGTATTTGTTAAAGCTTTTCTACGCTTTTCTACGCTTGCTTGATGGGGCCATCATAATAGTTCCCTGCACACAACCCATGAATGAATAGACTGTATCATCATGATTGAGTAGCTGATTGTTACAGCACTCTCAACTGGAGGTGTTTACCCTGTTCACTTGATCGTATCAGCCATATCAGCCATGCTTATCAGCCATGATACAGTGTTTTTCTCTCACAATAAAACAGCATCAGCCGGCTTATAAGCCACAGAAACGATCGAGCGAACAGGGTGAAAAAGAGCTGTTGATACTTACTCCCAGATTAGAGGAAAGGAGACCCCCCCTTTTTGCTCTCTATTCACAGCCCAATGGCTTCATGCCCAGGAGAAAACCTGAAGAAGAAACAGAGGTAAAACAATCTTTCTTTCCTTACCACATGCATTGCAATAAGAAAACATCATGTTGTAACTTCTTGTAGACAATTAAGTAGTAACACCATGTGTATATATAAAATCCAATCCTTTTCAGCTGTACCCATGAGGCGAGCCCCATATGTACATAGCACCTCTATTACACATTTATAACTACTACCAATGTACTAGCACTAACAGAGGTTTGCCCTACCTAATCTTTAGTTCTAGACTCCCGATGTAGCACTAATTGGACCACAACAAAATACTTAAGGCACACAAGCCAAGACTACTACTACACACACCAATGAACAATGGTATATACAAATGATCATGGTTTTCTGAGAATGAAAGATTTAAATTTCTGAGAATGTTTACCTGGGCACCTGAAAAAAGCAGTTGTATGGGGGCAGCTCAAGGGTGGATGCAGCTGGGAAAAGGGACGAAGCCACATGATGAGGGCTGCTGTTGCTGATGCTACCATTCTGAGCAGTTGCAGTAGTAATAGTATCAATGGAGGCCTTGGTGGGGTATGCAAAGGGGCTGTCAGGCAAAATGTGCTCCACCACGCCACTACAATTCAAACGAGCAAGAAACATATCAATCCTGGATGGAAAAGATCAAGACCAAACCCAAAAGAAAAGGGGACAACTTGCACCAAGATACTGCTTAACAATAGCCATTAGTTTGTGGTCGTAAGTATCTTTTCTCCTTTCCCCTACACCCTTTGACAGTGCATTTCTTTTCCCCTTTTGTTACTTTCAATCAAGACCACCTATGATCAGCGCAGCCTACACACCCCACCTCCTTTTACAATTGCTTTCAGAGGCATATTAGCTCCATGCCAGAGAATAAACAGAGCACATAGACAAAAGGCATGCTTGATTCCTATCACAGATTGGCACACCTCTTTTTGTCAAACTATATAACCTTGCATAACAGCATAAGGTAAAGCAGCAATTTGTTCTATACTCCTACCATGCAGTTTTTTTTAGTCCAGGTGTGGCAAAAGTGTAGCAGAAGCATTCATCTAAAGCAAGAAACAGAAACCGTGCCCTTGCTAAGAAAACTATGGCTTGCCTATCGATATGTTTATCAGCCACAAACATGCCCAAAGAAACTCTGCTTTGTTCCATGCTGCCTTTTTTTCCCATCCATTTCCCCAAAAAGAAAGAAATAGCCTGTGACCTTAGTTGTGCCCATTTAAATATTTTACTCCACAACAACAATCTTACCTTTCCTGGAATCCACAAGCAGCATTGGGTGTAGCTGTCACAGGACCAGATTGGGGCTGCCTGCTTGGGTTGACTGCCTGCTTGGGGCTGCCATATCCACCCTCTTCCTGCTGCTCCTCGTGCTTGCCTTCTGCATCAGTTGCAGAGGCAGCAGCAGGAGCACTCATTGCAAGGCTACTAGTACTGCTCATCTTCTTATCTACAGTCAAGAAAGCATGGATTCAGAACTCACAACCCTGCCAACACCTCACAAATGCTGCAATGCAAGAGGCGAGAACTTGTCAGGGTCAAGGAGTGGACCTTGGATGCCGGTGACATCCTCCAAATGGGCGGCATTGCCATTCCCGTTGTTGCCGCTGCATTTGCCATCAGCTTGCCCCAGAGACATGGGCGAGCCTGAACCAACGGGGGAGCCGAGCCCGAGATGGTGACCCCTGCTCTTGAGGTCAAGGAGCTGCAGCCCCATGAAGCGGCGCCCCTCCAGCTCAATGGCTTGCTGCAGCTCGGCCGCCTGCTGCTCCTCCTCGAGCTTCCTCCTCAGGAACGCCTCATGGTTAGCCATGTTCCCGTACATCATCCTTGGTCCTAAACAACACAAAAACCAGCATGTTAAATAAAGCAACTGCAATTATCTGCAACAACAGAATGCAATGCTGCAAGACAAGAACACATGCAGGCAGTGCAGGTGCAGGTATCAGTTACTACTCGGGTATATCAGTTAGTACAACCTCTGTCCCTCAAAGATGCAACGTGTGCGCTTGAAGTACTTCACATGACCAAGTTTTCCGTAAATAGTTTTCATATTTATAACTCAAAATTAATTTATTATAAAGATACATTTCGTAATTAATTTAATAATATTTATTTTATATTACAAATATTTATACTTTTTTATATATAATTGATTAAACTTGATATATAAAACATTTTGCATTCTTTTACGGAGGAAGGGAGTACTGCTCACCGATCTGGGGCTGCTGGAGATCGTAGGGGTCCCTGGAATCCAGCAATCCGGTGGGCGACGTGCAACCGGCGAACTCGGCGCCATGGTGCGCGTGCTGCAGCTTCCTGCAACCAAACAAAACGATAAATAAAGCGAGGAACCGAACAAAAGCTGTTGAAGTTGAAACAAACAAGCAACCTGCGTGCAGTGCAATGTGAAGAGAAGGATGGATGAGGATGAGATGCAGCGCAGGCAAGGCAAGGGAGAAGGGACGGACCTGAACCTGTCGGGGACCTTGCCCTTCTCCTTGTAGGGCTTGACGAGCACGCGCGCGTCGCACACGAAATGCGGGTTGCCCTTGCTGAGGATGACCTTCACCGTCTCGGCGTAGACGAAGGTGACGAAGCCGAACATGCGCTTCTGCTGGTACGGGATGCGCACGTCCTGCACCGGCCCGAACATGCTGCTCGATCCATGGCAACCAGGACGATCAGTCGGTTTCGCTCGCCCATTATTGGACTGCAAGAGCCTGGAGATACCGAGGTAGTGGAAACGAAACAGAAGAGAGCGGAGCAGAGGACAATAATGGCGGCCTGCTGTGCTGGGTACCTGAAGTAGTTGGACACGTCTTCCTCGCTGAAGGTGGAGTCGGCCGGGAAGGTGAGGTAGATCTGCCGCGCGGCGGGGCTGGCGATGAGGTCGCCGCGGTCCATGCGGGGGGAGCGCACCGGGAACCTGTGCATGTCCTCGCCGCCGAGCACCATGCCCGCCGCCGCCGCCGCCCTGGAGCAGCAAACACGCAGAAAATAAAATGGGCATGAGACCGGAAACAAAATGCAACCTTTGTGGCGCGGCGCGGCGGGGTAAATGGCACCTTTGGGTCTCGCTATGCTGCTGATGTTGCTGGAGCAGGAAGCTGAGGCTGACGCCTCCTTTGGGCGACGGCGAGAAGGGGTACGCGGACGCCATGAGCTGCGGCGGCGGCGCGGCGGCCAGGGCCTTGGCGCGCATGACGGCCATCTCCCGCTCCGCGGCGTCGTCCTCGGGCACGCGCGTGGAGGAAGTGGTAGGAGGAGCCATTCTTGCAGTATCCACGCGTGTAGTACATGCAGGGCCTCCACGACACGGCCGCCTCGGCGTCGTTGAGCGAGAAGCTCCGGTGGTGGGGGCCGGCGTCGCCCACAGGGGATTAGACGTCATAGTCGTCGGCGTAGAACGCGTCGACGCCGCCGTCGTACCCGAGCTGGTCGGCGGCGAAGGGCGATTGGTGGTGCTGGTGGTGGCCGACGCCGGGGCTCGGGAGGCCCCAGGGCGGGCCGGTCTGCAGCGGGCCGAGCACGGGCGACGGCGGGGACGCGGGCTTGCCGGCGAGCTCGGCGCGCGCGGTGGCGACGAAGGCGTGGAGCAGGTGCTCCGGGCCGAAGGCGAGGCGGATGAGCTCCTTGTCGCTGTTGTCCTGGATGAGCAGCAGGCCCATCATCTTGGAGGCGTTCTCCGGGTCCAGCGCCTGCACCCGGTCGAACACCACCTTGGTGGCCTCCCAGGCGTCCATGGCGTGCGTGGATCGCAGGACGGGAGCGGAGCGGTCCGCTCTTATCAGGTGGGGGTCTGCTGCTCTCAAGGGGCAGCGGAGGAAGGAAGGGGAGGGGAGGTGAAAAGCGGCGGTGCTAGAGAGAGAGGGAGGGGGAGGAGCGGGGTGTGGGGGCACGCCTGTAAAAAAGCTCTGCACGGCAGCACAGTGAATTAAATAGGCTGCTGGCTGGGGTTTGGGTTGTAGGCGAGTTGGACTGTTGGAGACGATGCAGACGAAAAGTGGGCTCTCTCTCCTTCAGTTTCCCTCCAACGTTTGGGGGGTGGGGGTGGGGGGGGTGGTGGGTGGGGTTAGTTCACGAAATGAAAATTTTTTAACGTCACGTCGAATGTTTCGGAGATGTCGAAAGGAATTTTTGATACTAATAAAAAAATTAATTATATAGCTAGTCTGAAAACTGCAAGACAAATTTATTAAGCCTAATTAATCTATCATTAGCGCATGTTAGTTACTGTAGCACTTATGGCTAATCATGGACTAATTAGTCTTAAAGCATTTGTCTCGCGATTTCCAACCAAACTATGTAATTAATTTTTTTTTTTTATATTTAATATTCCATACATGTGTCACAAGATTCGATGTGATATTTTAGGGTGAAAATTTTTAAAATTAAACTAGGCCTGGTGGCGCTTATTTTTGCTTTTGCTTTGCTTGCGTGACAAGGAGTCAATCAAGAACCAAAAGGCCAAGAGAGACACCTTGGTTTCAAACTTGGATTGAGTGATCATGGTGCGTTCAAATTTACTCGAGGTGTTAAAAGTTGGACATAGAGTACCAAGTTTTGGTTTGAGCGATTTTTGTATTATCGAGTTTTGGTAATGTAGATTGTAAGGCCATGTTCGCTTAAGCTTATCACCAAAATTGGCCTTTATTTTTCAGCTATAGAAATAATATTTTTCTCTCACAACAAATCAGTCATGGGAGCAATAAATTCTGCTGAACAGGGCCTAACCTAGCAGGAGTAGTATTGCTTACACAAAACACTCCGCGACGGAAAAACCGAGATGTGGCTCTATAGATTGAAATCGGCGGGGTGTGGTTTTGCCTGGCAGACGTAATTGCTCGGCGTTACCTGTCAATTTGGCGTATACAGCTTGAAATCGGCAACGAAAAAAAAACCGAGATGTGGTTCTACATATTGTAAAATACTGTGTATTAGTAGTAGTATTGTTTGACCCAACCTAGAACACTTCATCCGTGCTAAGAGCTGGAAATTTAAATCGGCCACAAAATAGCGAGCTGTGCAGCCTGTTGGGTTGGCTGGTTCGTATTGTTGCTGGTTCATGAAGAAGTACTACTGGCTGGTTTATGTGAGAGAAAAATACTGTTCTGACTAAAAATTTACGATCATTTACGACAAGCCACAGCCAAACGAACAGGCCGGTGGTTGCCTGACTCCCTATAGATTTGGCATATACGACTTGAATTTGACTAGTCTCCCGCTTTTCGTGCATTGTCATTACTGCAAGCTGGCATGTATGGCTTGGGTCTTGTTTAGATTGCAAATTTTTATAATCTGGACACTATAGCACGTTTTGTTTGTATTCGATAAACTTTGTTCGATCATGGACTAACTAGGTTCAAAAGATTCGTCTCGTGATTTACAACCAAATTGTGTAATTAGTTATTTTTTTTACCTACATTTAATGCTCCATGCATGCGTCTAAAAATTGATGTGATGGAAAGAGAGTGAAAAAACTTGAAATTTTGAGGTAATCTAAACCAGGCCTTGGCTCTGAGCAATCTATAACTATTTTTCCGTAGGAGTAGAAATGGCATCCCGAGAAAAAGTGCAATAAATTAGAGAGTTGGCGAGGATTTCGTTGCAAAATGGGATCCGAGGTATGTGAAATATAGGTGGCTACGCCTCGTGATGTTAGGTGGTATTAGTACTCGCCTCATAATGTGAATAAAGACATTAGTGATTACCAATTCTCATATAATTGGGATCTGTATATGTAAGATTTTTGTGTATTGTTTTTCTTACCTCAACCATATGTTAAGTGGTAAACAACCATGGATCTACATAACCCAAAGTGTAAGGAGTTGGAGCCTTTTTCCATAGTTATATAATTTCCTTTGCCTAAAGTCATCCATAGGAAGATCTTGCCAAGCCTCACATCTTTTCCCCATGGAAAATACATGATAATATGCATATGGGCTTATAATCATGTGTAGCTTTTTAGTAGGAACTGCATGCTAACAAATACACTAAGAACTTATGCCACCTTCTTATATTCGACATCATGTTTACACTTATTTCGTGGTAGAGTGAGTTTAAACTAAGTAAACATTGCATGATTCACATTGTATGTGACCCATTATTAGAATATGGAATCCATTTTTCATGATTGAACGGTTGAATGTGAAAACATGCATGAGGCTACCACCTCATGGCTTACAACCATTTTCCTTATCCATAGGATCTATTTGCCAATGAACATGAGATGTTATGATGCCTCCTTTTGTTCAACAACATATTTACACATGTTTTTTGTACAGTGAATTTAAGTAACTGAAGCATGCTTTACATTATTTGCTAGGGGCTATTGCGTTCTTGCCCCTACTTTGACGTCCAATTGTGATTTTATCCCTGCTTTTGTCATCGTTGTGATTTTACCCCTGTTTTTTGAAAACGAAACTTAAGTTTACCCCTATTCCGTGAACAACAGGTAAATGTGTCAAATGGACTCAGTAAGGACAAGTTTACCCATGCGAAATTACCCCTACTTATCTGAATACATTGTGATTTTACCCCTATTTTTTAAAAAAAAAAATTGGCAGCACCATTGCACAACTCGTTACATATAATTCCACACATCATGCAAATATAGATATATAATATCACATCAAATAAAAGTGTAGCAAAAGTATCCATACAGCACAAGCCTCATCCAACATCTATGCCACCTGAGCCGCCGCCTCGTCGTCGTTGAAGACCTGGCTCGTGAGAAATTAAACGCATTGGATAGGATGTAAATGAACATGATTGGCCGTGATCGTGGCATCGAATGTTTCAATTTTGCTTAAATTACATGTGATGGCATTCGCATTCGCACCTCGGGCGCGGGGCGGCGGCAGATCTCGGAGCCTCTCAACGCCACTGCCTGCATTGCATTGCCGTGGACAGTGAACACGAGTTGGGAAGCAGGTGGTATGATCAGAAGCTTCAAATGCCAAATGGATGAAATTGTGCCATTTCGATCGCTTTATTTGGTGGTTGAACGAACTTTTCATGAAATAGTGTATGTGTTGTTGCATCTGCAGCAAGACTGGGCGATCAATGGGCAGATGAAGAGTTGGAGCAGAGGAGGTACCTGGAGCGCCTTGGAGAGGCTGTCGACCTCAGCGGCAAAGTGGAGCCTGGGCGAGGTGGTGATGAGCTCGAGCACGGCGAGGAAGGACCCCGTGGCGGGGTCAAGGATGGGCAGCGCGAGCACGGCCTGGATATCATAGATGAGCGCGTAGCTGATGCGTGCGTACTCACCGGTGCCATAGTACTGCACGTTGGGCGTCCACTCAGGCTCCCCGGCGTCGAACACCCACCCCGGCAGGCCCCGCTCCCCGGGCACGGCGCCGCCGCCGACGAGGAAGGCGTGCGTGAGCGACACCGTCCGGTACTGGAACAGGCGGTGGCACCGCGGCGGCGATAGCACAAACGGCTAGCCCCTGGTGGCCAGCACCGGCCGGTCCCTGTCCCGTGCCAGCGCCCACACCTGCACCAGCGCACCGCCTTCGCCGCCGTGCCCCGCTGCCGCATCCTTGTAGATCCTCAGCGCCCACGCGATCCGCTCCTTCATCGCGTCACCGACGGCGGCCTCCTTGTTGTCCTACGGCGGGCCGGCGCTCGCGCTCCCACCTGCACCTACATGCACAGACCCACCCACCAAAACAGCCGTGTGAGCAGTAGGCGATTCGGACGAAACAGCGGCCAGCGCTAATCGTCGCTGGAGCTATAGAGCACCGCTCCTCACATGGGCTGTCGCTGCTCCCCCGGGCGTTGCCGTCGCCGTGGCCGTCGAGGAGAAGGTCGACGTCGAAGCGCTGGAGCACCCCATCCATGTCGGTCTCCATCTCTGACACCATGTCCAGCATGAACGAGGCATGGCCGCTCAGGGCCACGCCCGTGCCCTCGTCGCGCGACGCAAGAAGCCGCACCGCACCCCATGTGGCCATGCCCACCATAGAGGATGGGGGATTAATGAGGGTACGAGTGGATAAGGGGTATTGTTGTCCTTTGGTCTTACTGTGAAGGGTTTTGTTGTTTTTTAATTTTTTTTATTCCAGATATAACTAACAGAGTTAAAAGTAAGGGTAAACTGAGCCTTAGTAGTTACAAAGCAGGGGTAAAATCACAACGATGACAAAAACGATGGTAAAATCACAATTGGACATCAAAGTAGGGGCAAGAACACAATATACCCTATTTGCTACCACTTTTTGAATTCCGAATTCATATATAGTGCTAAATGTGAAAAAAAGTTATGCTGCCACCCGCATCTACCATTACATACACAATGGCAGAGCACATGAATCTAACCCGCCATGTTGTTTATCGAGCGCCAGTATTCTTTAGACAACCATAGATGTTGCAATTAACTTGATAGTAAACAATTGTTGCTATCGATAAATATTTTTGAATGTTTTTGTCGGGTTCATAAACCCAGGGTCCCTCATGGACCGGCTTCCCAGCCAAAGCTCGGCCCAGCAGGCAACGTTGCGAGCGACATGTAACTCCTAGGCCGGCCCAAATACCTAACGATAGACCAGAAGGGCGATCCAATCTCCGACTAGAAGGCCTGGCCGAGGAGGAACGGCGCCCGCTTCTGACTCCGGTCCGCCTCTCTGACCAGAAGGCCTCGCTTCTGACCCCGGCCCGCCTCTCCGACCAGAAGGTCTGGCCGACAACGCTTCCGACTCTGACCTGCGTCTCCGACCGGGGATACACCAAACCTCTATTTATAGCTCTTCTCCGACTGGCACAGTCAGAGCCAACTGGGACCAACCGACTGGGGACACCCGCTCGGTGAGGACCAGGAAACGGCCAGAGCAAGGAAAACAGGACGCTCAAGTCAACCGCAATACCAAGTACCGTACCCTGTACACCTACAAGGACAGTACCGACAGGGCATGTCAGAAGGGTGCCCTACAACCTTCCAGGCATGTCAGAACCCAAGCAGTATTGTGGGCGCCGATGTTTCGCCCTATAGTGTTATGGGCGCTGTCGACAAAAGATGCTTGGCAGTCCGTCGAGGGGTATCCCGCGATGGAAGATTTGTCATAGAGGTGAGCGAGATCAGGAGCGAGATGGTAATACAAGCACCAAGACACAAGATTTAGATAGGTTCAGCCGTCTGATCGACGTAATACCCTACATCCTGTGTTCTGATGTATTGCATTGAGATGTAGCGATCTAGATGGATCTATCCACTAGGGCACCCATGCCTCTCTTTATATACTCTAGAGGGGCAGGGTTACAAGTAAAGTAGCCTATTTGGTACTATACAATATCTTGCGGTGCACGCCAAGTAGCGCCGTGCACGCCTTGATCTTGTGGGCTGGGCCACCCCTGATGGTGCGGCCCATGTCTTGTCTTGTGGGTACCGAGGGCCGTACCCCCACAGCTAGTCCCCGAGCCTGACAGTAGGTGACGTAGTCATGTGGTGCCAGGGTCAAAAAGTAGAAGACCAGCCGAGCAGGCAGCCAGTCCCCGGGCGTAGCCTCAAGATAAGAAAAGCGCACATTCACCGCAAGGTGAAGTGTGCCCACTTAGTCCTCGAGCTTGTTGGAAGATGAAGAATGAATCTTGTAGCAGGGTCAAAGAGAAAGAAGTCTAAAAGCTTACCGACGTCGTCTGACATGCGTGTATCAAGACTCCAGACGTGCTGCCCAAGATCAGCACCCTGATCCGAACAGCATGGAGCAGCTTGATAGCACACCGATGAGACGTAGCAAGATCCGAGCACCGAGGAGTCCCTGGCGTAGCTGGCGATGTCCGAGCACCGAGGAGTCCCCGGCGTAGCTGGCGATGTCCGATCACCGAGGAGTCCCCGGCGTCACTAGCGATGTCCAAGCACCGAAGAGCGAGGAGTCCCCGGCGTCGCTGGCGATGTTCGAACACCGAAGAGCGAGGAGTCCCTGGCGTCGCTGGCGATGTCCGAGCACCGAGGAGCGAGGAGTCCCCGGCGTCGCTGGCGATGTCCCAGTACCGAGGAGTCCCCGGCGTCGCTAGCGACGTCCGAGCACTGAGGAGCAAGGAGTCCCCAGCATCGCTGGTGATGTCCGAGCACCGAAGAGCGAGGAGTCGCCAGCATCGCTGGCGATGTCCGAACACCGAGGAGTCCCCGGCATCGCTGGCGATGTCCGAGTACCAAAGAGTGAGGAGTCCCCGGCGTCGCTGGCGATGTCCGAGCACCGAGGAGCGAGGAGTCCCCGGTGTCGCTGGCAATGTCCGAGCACCAAGGAGAGAGGAGTCTCTGGCGTCGCTGGTGATGTCTGAGTACCGAGGAGTCCTCGGCATCGCTGGCGATGTCCGAGCACCGAAGAGCGAGGAGTCCCTGGCGTAGCTGGGGATGTCCGAGCACCGAAGAGCGAGGAGTCCCCAGCGTCGCTGGAGATGTTCGAGCACCGAGGAGTCCTCAACGTAACTAGGGACGTCCGTGCGGTGAAGTGTGCCCACTTAGTCCTCGAGCACGAAGAATCCGAGCGTCGAGGAGTAATCGGTGTAGCTGGCGATGAAGCACGAGCGACAAACAGTCTGGTCAACTGGTCGGCGGTGAAGTGAGCATTGAGTAGAAGCGACCGGCGAACAGTCCGATCAACTGGTCGGCGACGGAGTCCATGAACCAAGCAGTCCGACCAGTTGATCGGTGGAGAAGTCCGAGCACCAGGGGGTCCGATCACCTGGACGATGATCCTCCAATACAAATATGTAGAACAGGTAGTACATGATGTAAAAATATATGAACTCCGGAGAAAAAAATAGCGTATGTAGCTCGGCGATCAGTTGGAGCGAAGATGTATTTATATTTAATATAAACCACCTGACCAGTTAGTGTGTAGCTGAGTCTCCAGCCCTAGCTAGCCCATAGTCCATAACGTCGAGCGCGGAGCCCGTGCACGTGTAGGAGGAACAGGCGCCGCTAAGGAGCCGCTGCCGATTACCCATAACACAGAAGGCAGACACTCGTGCACGTGTAGGGAGGAGCCAGAGATAGGGCTGTCTCTGGAGGCGTCCAAGCATCAACGTGATTGTTCAGGGATTTGGAAAATTGTTTGGAGAGCAAACATGGAGAAAATAGCTTAGAGAAACATTATGGCGATATACGGAGATTGGAGAATATTTAGAAGAATATTAAAGCATGACTGAGCTTTAGACAGAAAGTCTGGTCGGTGACGTATGGCGTTATCTGGTCGGCGTTGATGGCGAGCTCCCGGCGGGCGGTGAGTTGTTGGTGAAGGTGACCTCGGAGGTGGTTTTGAGATCGGATCTACTATCGCGGGGGCTGGTGTAGCCAGCGATGAATCATCGTCGTCGTGGACCAGCATGGATCTCCACAAGATTGATGACGAGAACGCGCTGTTGATTTGAGGTCCATCTGGCTCGCCATGGATCAAGCGCACATACACTCTCCCTCTTTCACTTGTAAGGCCGTCCCCTTGATCTTTAAAAGGGGACGCGCTCTCTCCCAACAAGGACGATCGATCAGTCCACAACAACTCGAACAACACACATGATCCGAACGACCAAGGATCCCAATGAACAACAAACATTCGAACACTTAGCACACAACAGAGCTCCCATCACTCTTGGCCCTTCAGACCAGAGTCCGATCAGACCTCTTGCACCCCCATCTTTCTCCCTTCCGTTTGTAACCCCACAGCAAACTTCGAGCACATGAGCTTAGGAATAAAGTCACCGACCGACTCAAACTGGACGTAGGGCACGTTGCATGAACTAGTACAAACCCTGTGTCATTGAGTGATAGGCCACATCCGATCACAATGTGCGGCAAAACTACAATATTTACGTGTTGGTCACTTTCTGCACCGACAGTTGGCGCCGTCCGTCGAGAAGACACCGTACGTTCACACTTTTGGTCATCGGATGGCCTACCTTTCCACCATCTTCGCCATGGCGGGCTCAAGCAATACGACTCGCTTTGGCTCACTGGAGTTTCCCGCACTCCCACCTATTGGGATGTGGGTTCCACCCATCTTCGAGCCATCCTAGGCCTTCCTCTTCGGAAGCCTAGACTTCGTCGCTGATCGGCTCGGTGTGCTACACCTCCGCAAGGAGGCAGTTGTTCCGGTGACGTCGGAAGAGGTGCGTCCTCCATCGGCTCTGGGACACCCGATGACTTCAATGGAGAGGCGCCTACGCTTCATTCCGAGCATACGCTCCGCTCAAACCCCACTTTGAGTAATGTATGCTTTGTTATTTACTTGCTATTTATTGTCTTTCACCGATTCTTCGGAGGGACCCCATTGTCCCTGTTGCGACCGCCATGCAACCAGTTCCCCAACGGCCTTGCGTCCCCCATAGACGCGTACACCGGGGGGCTCTGAAGGATGCTAGCGCCGCCTCCTCTCACATCTGAATTCATGGGGATGGCGAGCTACGCTCCCACCTCTTTTCATGACCTCTTGGATGACAATGTTGAGAGCGACGGCTCTAGCATCGGCGATGTCGTGGCACCCAGTCACCCTCTGTCTCAGGAGGGCGCTATGGCGGACGCCCCGAGATAGCCGCCGATGGTAGTGGAGTCTCTTCAGACCCACAACCCTCTAGACCCTCGCACGGATGCCCTCACATGTGCCCAGGCGCATGGTGAGGAGCTACGACAAAGGCGGCAGAACCAGCTGCCACCTGCGCCAGCACACTCGGCGTACCACGATGCGCCCCGTGCTTGTAACCCGACAAGAAGTGCCCGGGGTCACGCCCGCTAGGTCCAGCGCAACATCATGGACGGGGGGAATGATCCCCCACAGTTCGCTCAGGCTGGCCAAAACATCACCGCGGCCACAATGCTTCTGCGTGGCCTTCCCGAGCCGAACAACCCCCAGGAACAGGCGATCCACCGGAACCTCCGGGCACTGGTGGAAACCGTTGTCGTTCAACAGGCGAAGAGCTCCGCATCGCGACACTGACTCGCGGCCTCTCTCCCCACCAGGGGAGTGGGGACGCACCGGACGAATTGCTCCATCCGCTCACCGCTACAGCCGCCGAGCGTGGCACAGGAGGGCACAGCTACGCCACAGCCTGACCCGACACCCGCTCCACACCGACCGCCTATGTGCGAATGCCTCAGGCTGAACCAAGACGCTTGCAGCGTCATCAGCAACCGGTGTCGGGCCCGGCATGATGATTACGTCCATCAGGCGGCAGTGAGAGCAGACGACACGGGCTCTGACGGGAACATCAAGGAGACCGAGGAGACGCACCCCAGGCATGGTCGCCGACCGGACGATCAGAGTACCAGCCCTGATGGCCTGGGACCACGGGCCTTTGGCCGGTGTATCCAGAGAGCGCTATTCCCACAGCACTTTCGACCGTCTACCAACATCGCCAAGTATACTGGGGAGACGAACCCCAGAATATGGCTTGAAGACTTTTGGCTCACCTGGCGAGCCAGAGGAGTGGATGATGGTCACTTCATCATTCAGTACCTCCCCATCTACGTGGGGGAACATGTTCGAGCGTGGCTCGAATTCCTCCCGCATGACAGCATCCGCGACTGGGCGGATCTCAAGAGGATCTCCGGTGGGAACTTCCAGGGGACATATGTCCGCCCTGGGAACTCCTGGGACCACAAGAGCTGCCAGCAGGAGCCCAGCGAGTCCCTACGGGATTACATCTATAGGTTCTCAAAGCGGTGCAACTCCCTACCTGATGTCGTTGATGTGGACGTCATCCGTGCATTCCTCTCTGGGACAACCTGCGAGTCTCTCATCAATAAGCTTGGCTGCTTGAAGCCCCAAACCACCCGTGACCTGCTCGACGTCGCCACGAACCATGCCTCCAGTGAGGAGGCTATTAGAGCAGTCTTCAATGGAGGCTGGGACAAGAAGAGGGCCCCTCCATGCAGAGGGGCATGAAGAACAAGAAGGATCTGCGCCGACCGACCAACTCCGTGTTGGTCGCCGCAGCTGATCGTGCGGGCAAGCAGCCCCAGCAGGTCTTGCCTGACCACTTCAACAAGCCCATGGATAGCCCCTACATCAACCATGCTTACCCCATCAAGCACCTCTACAAGGACTACGACCTCCTCAAACGCTTCCTGCAATAGGCCAGCAGGACAAAAGAAGGAAAGGGCAAGGAGGCAGCCGCTAAGAAAGGAGGCACGGTGGGCAAGGATGGGGATGGCTTCCACGACCCCAGGAATGCATCATGACCTTTGGGGGATCCGATGCCGTCTACTCTAAGGGCCATCACAAAGTGCGCTACCGAGAGGCATGCGTCGCTGAAACGGCCGTCCCCTCCTTCCTTCACTGGTCGGAATCTCTAATCACTTTTGATTGAAGGGACCATTCGTCCCATGTCGCTAGACCGGGGCGCTACCCGCTCATCATCGACACCATCATCCACAAGAAGCACCTCACCAAGGTGCTGATAGACGGAGGCAGCAGCCTCAACATCCTCTATGTCAACACTCTCGACGTCATGCGCATCCCCTGATTGGAGCTCCAACCGGCGAGCTCTCCCTTCCACGGCGTGATCCCCGGAGCATAGGCATACCCGCTCGGGCAGATCGACCTGCCCGTCACGTTTGGCGACCGAGCCAACTTCCGCTCGGAGGTGCTTACCTTCGAAGTGGTGGACTTCCCGGGGTCTTACCACGCCATCTTGGGGCGGCCATGCTATGCCAAGTTCATGGCGGTCCCCAACTACACCTACCTAAAGTTGAAGATGCCAGGACCGAATGGCGTCATCACTATGGGTAGCACCTCCTTGCACGCCTTCACGTGTGACCGTGAGCATTTTGAGCTCGCCACTGCAGTCATCAACTCGTCTGAGCTCCCACGGCTTGGGGAGTCATCGACCCCAGCAGTCCCGGACTAGAACAAACCATACTCCTCGATGACCTTCTGCCCACTCAAGGAAACTAAGGCGGTGGGGATCGACCCTATATGGTGACTGAAGTGATCCGACCGGGCACCTACCAACTGAAGGACGACAATGGCGACGTTCTCACCAACACTTGGAACATCGAACAGTTATGTCGTTTCTTCCCTTAAAAATTTGGTCTTACTATTTTTTTTCATCCAACGTTCGCTCCTACAGAGCACCCTGGCCCGAACACTTTTGGCCCGGGTCGCTCGGGGGCTCCACGAAGGTGCAGTACCACGTCTCTTCTTGTTTACTAGCATATGGTAAATACATTCTTTTTTACCTGAACAAAAGGGTAGTCCGTTTCTTTAATTATCTTATGTAACTTTTCTTCAACATTCTGACCGATAGCACCCTACCTCTACCTACGGTTACGAGCAGCTGAGCCTCGCGGGCCACGCCTGGGCTCTTAAGGTTGCAGCCTATGGGATGAACGGGCAAGTGTGAAGAAGAAAGAATAAAAATAAAACTATGCTAAGGTAAAAATAAGGAACGGACGGGACAAGCTTCCCCGAACGAAGTAAATTCATCACAAAACAAAAATTGATGTATTCGTCAATACAGACTATTCACATGGGCGCTCCCCCATGAAATTAACTTTTATATCTACTAAACTACTTTTACTCTAATTCCTATTGTGGCTGCCTGGCGGCATCGACTGATGGCGCGACCGGTGAAGGTAGGGGCTGCTCGCTCTCGCGCTAGACGACACTTTGCGCAGACAGAAGAGGGGGGCGACGTTCGCTTCCGACCCGGGCTCTACGCCATCTGTAGCCTAGGCGACGTCCTCCTGGTGCGCGCCTTTGGCCGCGTTCACATAGCGGACATCCATCACCCGCTGCGTGGAGACTTGCTCGTTCTCCAGCTGTGCATGTGGCAGCAAGCTTTCCCCGAGCTCATGGATGGCCTCTGGGCTCCAGCCGTCGGTGTACCCGCTACAGATGGCGATGAAATCTAGCTCCGGGTGGTGCGTCACCACTGATGTCTGCACCCCCACGTTCCATAGAACATCCCGTCGAGAGATGAGGGCCCGAACCTCATCCGGCACCTCCGCCATTAGGTGGCGGGCGTGCTGGTGCTTGGCGCTGATCCAAAGACCTCCGAGACAACGACCTAGGCGATGTTGTGAAGCTGGTCGAGCTCCCCCTCAAGAGCATGTCGCTCTTCATGAGACTTGACCAGTGCCTCCGCATTCTGGCCAATCATCGCCCTGGCTGTCTCTAGGTCCTGCTCCAGCGACCCAACAGTGCCTCCGCATTCTGGCCAATCATCGCCCTGGCTATCTCTAGGTCCTGCTCCAGCACCCAACCTTTCCTCCCAGCTCTGGAAGAAGGATGACAAGCTCAGAAGCAGGATAAAGGAAAAAACCAAGACACCAAATATAGAAAGGGTAGGTACCAAGGTCAGTGTTCTCGAGGATGGAGAGTCCCTCCCCCTACCCAGTCACCTGCTCGCGCAACCGGGCGTTCAACACCACAGTCCCAAGCACCCGGCCCTAGAGCGCGAGCACTTCCTGGTCGGCCTCCGACCGGACCTACCGCTCAACTCCAGGGCCTTTCGCTCCGTCTCTAGGGTCTCTAGGGTACTTTGGAGCATCACCTCAGTCTCCGCTAGGGACTTATGCACCACCACCTCGGTCTCCGCCTGAAGAACCTTCGCCGCCTCAAGCCCCCGCTCAGCGGCGGTCGCCCGCTCTCGCCCGCCCGCGCCTAGGTCACCTCCGCCGATCGGTCTTGGGACTCGCGCCGAGTGGACTCTAGCTCGCGCTTGAGCTCGGCGACCCACCATGACATCTCGGCCTCCCGGGCGTGCTCCATCTATAGGAAACGAGACTTGTGGCTCGACATCTCCTCCAGACCCTGCAAAATAAGAAGCAAGCGTATTGAGGCAACCGACGAAAGACTAGGAGTCAAGGACAAATGTAGAAAACTCACCTCTATGACACGGGGTAGGTCAATCGTGACCGCCTGCTGAACGGATTTGACCCACTCTAGGGCCTCCTCTAGCTTCACCTTGGTCTGGGCGAGATTGGACTCCATCGCATGTCCTCTCCCCCAAGCACGTCCTAGAGCTAACACTCCTGCTCATCCCAAAGGATGAACCAAACCTTCCTTGGGTCCTCGGGGCAGGGCCACACCAGGTTGGTCACCCCAACCCGCTGGATAGGCCCGGCCGACGACCGGACCACCGCCAGCTCCTACGACGGCACCGACGGCTCCACCTCGTCACCTGGTTCACCATCAAAGGGGATCTCCACTACCTCAATTTCATGAGCCACCAGCAAATGTTCTACCTCCAAACCGGCCACATCTCTCCCCGCCACCTCCAACTCCGACCGGGAGGGTGAGCCGTGCGGCCCTCTACCCTGGCGAGGCAGGGAGCCCCGTCTCTCCCTCCTCTTCTGCCGCAAGCTGGTAGGGGAGGAGCCGCAAAGGTCACCTCTGACCCAACCTTCGCCATGGTCACCGGGATCGCCGCCAACACCATCGTCATCGCTGCCGCCATACTTGCGATCAACTGTGAAGGCGCCGCCTCCGGAGGGGAAGGACGCGCCGCCACCACCCTGCTTTCCCTGCCACTCGTCACGGCGCGCTGCAAGGTGGGCTTCCACTCCTCTAGCATGGAAGTTGGGGCAACACTCAACCCCATCAGCATCTAGCCCCTGTCAAAAGGAATAGGTCAGTCACTCAAAAACTCAACTACGAGATTGAAAAGAAACAAAGAAAGCATACCAGGATGTAAGCGGCAGGGCTCTGAAGCCCCGACCCGCCAGTAATGGGCCTACCGGGCGAGGACCGCTCCCGAGCCGTGACCCACGCCCCCTCACTTCGACCAGGCGGGAGTCGACCCAACCGGCTCCTGCTCAGCCCGTGTGTCATCGTGACCGCTGACTCAGGGCGCACCGACTGAAGCGGCTGGCGGGGCATCCCCTCGTTGTGGGTCACGCACTGGCACCGACCCCGATGACGCGTGGGTGCATGGCCACTCCTCTGACCACCTGGCCTACCCCGTCGTGCTTAGAACAGGTAGGGACAAGGCTGGTGACGCCTCCAAAGAGCGCGGCGACCGCGTCCGCTTTGCCACCCGCTCGCCGACAGCGTCTGACCTCACGGCGCGCTTCCTTAGCATAGGAATGTTGTCGCGCCCCTCGGCCTCACGCCCACTGCCAATAGACACAGCCGTAGGCTCACGACGCACCGCCGAAGTCACGACCTCCTGACCCCTCTCGTTCTTGGAAGAGCTCACGTCGTCCCCTACCTCCGTGGGGTCCTCCAACTCAAGCTCCGACTCAACGTCGGTCCTGTTTTCCCCGGCCCACACATGGCGGGCGATCTCCATCTCCTTCTCATGCTTCCGTCGAGCCTTCTCGGCTCTCTTCTTCTTCCTCTCAACGGCCACCTCCTTCAGGGTGGCTTGCCACACCACGCCCTCCGGCCCCTTCGGAAGATGCGGCCGAGACTTGTAAACTCTGAGTCCCTACGTAACGGATGGCTCAAAGTCAAGATACAGGAGAGCGAAAAGGGAAAAGAACATAGAGTAAGGAGTGGGGAGCATACCAGTTTGGATAGCTTCGTGACGTGAAGAGGTCTGGGCTTTCCATCAAGGGTCTCTTTGCCCCTCAGCTGTAGCACCCGGTCGAGGCGACTCCAGACCTCATCGTTCGACAGCTCTTCTAGTGACGCACGGTTGGGGTTCGTCGGACTGTTGTACATCCAAATCGTCCATCTCCTTTTCGCTAGCGGGGAGACCCGACAGCGGAAGAAGGTGTGGAACACCCACACCCCGTCAAGGCCCTACTTCACCTGCTTCTGGAGCTTCGCCCCGATGATCTCCAGCTTCTTCTTCTCCCTGCCTGGAGGGCCCCATGACCAACTGTCTTGCCTCTCTGGCCTCCTCCGGTGGCGGGAATGGCACCTCCGTCGGGTTCCTGATATAGAACCATTCCCCGTGCCACCCCCGATTGGAATCGCAGGTGGTGTAAGCGGGGTACGAGCCTGACACACTCGATTTTTTCTACAGTGTGAAGCCCCCACCAGTGTGACCCTAAGCGGCTTCCCCTCCGACAATGCTCGCCCACAGAACATCCGCTGGAAGAAATCCACGTGTGGCTCCATCCTGAGGAAGGCCTCGCACACGGTGACGAATCCGGTGATGTGCAGCACCCCAGTCAGATTGAGTTCTTGTAGCTCCAGGCCCCACTCATTGAGGAGCCCATGCAAGAACCAGTGCACGGGGTATCCCAACCCACGCTCATGGCAGGCGAGGAAGGAGACAACCTCACCGGCCTAAGGCTATGGGAAATCCTCCTCCGCAGGAACCCTCCAGTGCGCCACCTCCTTCGGCGGCAACACCCCCTTCTCGGTGAAGGCGGCCAGCACTGACTCCCTCACAACGGATGACCTCTAGCTCGACATTACGCTCCTGATTTGCAAATGGATCTATGAGCTTTCTCCTCTCCCTCGCTCTGCCCTTTCTTTTTTCTAGGAACCGTCGTGGCGCACGAACACTCTTAGCGAGAAGGAAGAAGCAGGAGAGGTGGCAGATGGGGAATAGTTGAAGGAACGGGACAAAAACCATCTCCCTTCATCTATTTAAGGAGAAGACGCAGCAGTTGGGGAAACACGAGGGATTAAGGCGAGAAACCCTCTCCCTTCCCCCATTCAATGCGGATGGGAAACGACGGGACACGCCCTGACCGATGGGACGCACCCTACCCGACAGAACGACGCTGGTTAGACGGGGCGTGGCCTAGGTATGGCCCACCACTATCGCACGCCGGGCGCGAAAAACAAGGCACCACTGTGCGTAGGTGGTCTTCCACCTTCCTAGGTGGGACTTGGAAAGGCCCAACCATGGGATCTCTGCCCAGGAGAGACCGATGAGCTTCCTGTGTTGATCGGACGGCTCAGGCAAACGTCGAGAGACAGGTAAGGAGCAGAGGGACACCCCATGTGGGCCATGCTGAATCCATCACGAATGACGAGCATGGATCCTGGTCGGACATATCCGATAGGAACTCCTCAAACCCCATCACTCGAGTCATCAAGGTAACATTACCAACCCCCGCTATTTCTTTATATGATCATTCATTCATCTGTTGTCATTCATGCAACGCATTCACACATTCATCTATGCACGCATTCATCCCATACATCCATCTATATGCAAAATGCATCACATGCCCATACATCATGAAGCGCGCTTGCCTCATTCAACATGAGCAATGACCGACCAGAAATGCATCACAATGCTCTATGTTGCATCATGCCATGGGAAAACATATAGATGAGCCCCAAGCCCCGGGTCATTCAACATCATCTCAACCTTCTCGATCCTAACCTTGAGCCATGCCCACAGGTCCATCGAGGGAGGCCATGGGCCACCCAAGGCCTCTCGAGGCCGCCTCACATCAAAATGCGGAGCCAAGGGAGAAATGCCACATGAGGGCTTTCCTGACCACATCATGAACGATGGACCCAGATTTCACTCAAACGCGTGCTGCTAGCGAGAGCTCATGAAAAGTCATCTCAACCATCGAGGCAAGTGACGTTAGCTCAGCCCCCTCCGGTTGTGAGCCCGCGGACGGAACCGACCCTACCAAGCCCAATGGGGCTCAGGGGCTCAAGACGCCCAATGCCTCGGCTGCGCCTGGGTCCACTACTCCAACTTGCCTGATCCCACAGTGCGCTCGATGCCTAGATCCGTGGCTCTGACTTGCCCGATCCCTCGGCGCGCCCGACGCTTGGATCCGCGAATCCGGCTCGCTCGATCCCTCGTTGCGCATAGCACCTGCATACAAATGCCTCGGCACGTCCAACCCCTAGATCCGCGACTCCGGCTCGCCCGATCCCTTGTTGCACCCAGCGCCTGGATCCGTGACTCTAGCTCACCTGATCCCTCATTCCACACAGCGCCTGCATCCAAATGCCTCAGAACATCCGACGCCTGGATCCGTGACTCCGGCTCGCCCGATCCCTCGTTGCGCCCATGAAAGGTCCTTGTTGGTTTTGGTAATTGAGTGACAACCTAGGTGGACTAATTGTGTTTATGTGAGATACACAGGTGATTAGTCCACAGATACATGTGTATGAGCAACATATGCCATGGAGGTGAAAATGGCTTGGAGATGTTGCAAAGCTCACACATGTGATGATGAAGGAGCTTAATCACATGAGACATGACATTGAGTCATGTGATCAAGGTGGAGAAGATCAAGACAAGACTTGGCTTGATGGACCGGTTACCAAGCGTGAAGGGCAAGTCGGAGGCTTTGGAGTGATGGACCGCGTGGCGGTGAAACTTGAGCAAGACTTGGCGCCCGATGGACGATATAGAACGGTGAAGAGCAAGTAGAGTCAAGATCGATGAACCAATATGATCATGTGATGATATGAAGTGGATCATATCATTGTTGATCGTGTTGGTGCATGTGTTGCATCGACATTGAAGGAGATGGAATGGAATGCGCAAGGCAAAGGTATAACCTAGGGCATTTCATTTCACACCGGTCATAGGTGTGTAGAGAAGTTTATGACGGGTTTAGGATAGATGGCCGTACTATCAAGAGGGGCAAACTTGTTTGCATATCGAACATCTAGTGCCACTCGAAAGTGATCTAACTTTGCATTGTCGCTAGGATCGAGAGTGGCGTGGCAAGTTGAGTGGCTAACATCCTTTGGGAAATGATTGTGAAAATGCTAACACACATACACATGGTGGTGTACACTTGGTGGTGTTGGCACATTTACAAAGGAGGTGATGTTTGCGAGGGTGAGATGGGTTTGGGTCCTCTCTCCCTCCGCCTCAAGCTCGGCGGGATTCTCGGAAAATAGAATGCCTATTTTCTATTGCACCGATGCAAGTTCTTGTGGTTAGCACATTGGAGCAAGGGTGATGAAGTTAGAAGTGAAACGATTAGTCCGAAGATCTTTGGCGTCGATCAATGACGCGGAATCTGAATGCACCGGACGCGGGCGAGCTGCGTCCGGTCAGCCGATCGTCTGATGTGCCGCAGAAGCGAGAGTGACCGGACGCTTGCCGCTGCGTCCGATCAAGTGTGACCAGACGCGTCCGGTCGAGGTCGGTACCTTCTTTGAAACGACCGGACGCTTAGGGTTCGCGTCCGTCCGATTCATCTTTGGAGCGTCCGATCGACAGATGACCGTTGAGATCTAGTGAACAGCGTTTGAAGGAGGGACACGTGGCGCGCATCGCATCGATCGACGACCGGACGTCCAAATGGTCGTCGGTCGATCGACCAGAGCGTCCGGTCGTCCCCACCGCTGCCCGATGAAAGGGTAACGGCTAGTTTAGCCCTTGGGGCTATAAATAGAAGTGGCCCTCGGCCATGGCCGTGGTTTGAGCACCTCAAGGGACTTAGTGTCCATGCTTGTGAGTGCTTGAGAGCCCTCCATCCACACATATACTCATTCGATTGTGTGAGTGAGCGATTCTAGTGCGATTGCATCGTGAGGTTGCATCGAGTGGCACTAGGTGATCGAGTTGCGAGCCGGTGGTGCTTGTTACTCTTGGAGGTTGCCACCTCCTAGATGGCTTGGTGGTGGTCTCCGTCCGTGCCGCGCTCTTGTGCGGCGCTCGAGAAGTGCTTGTGAGGGGCATTGTGCTCCCATGGGAGCTGAAGAGCAACTCTAGTAAAGCGTGTCATTGAGCTACCCTCACTCAAGGGGTAGGTTCTTGCTCGCCCGACGTGCGGGCTTAGCGGGTGATGCTAATTAGCCATGAACCACCAAGTGAGCGGTCAACACAACGGGGACTAGCGTGTTGGCAAACACGTGAACCTCGGAAGAAAAGTCATCGTGTCAACCTTGTTCTTCCCGTTGGTTTGCATCCCCATTACACAAGCTTGCAATTACTTATATATATATCTTAAGCTTGTGTAGTTGCTCTTGTAATTAGATAGCTTGTGTAGCTAGCTAATTACCTTCTTGCTTGTGTAGCATAGAAGTAGCTCTCTTGCGTGGTTAATTTGGTTTTAGTAACCTTGTTAGTCACATTACTTAGTTTGTGTAGCTAAGTATTTGCGCTCTCTAATTAGGCGTTGGTTGCCTTGTTATTGAGCATTGCTAGTGAGCTTAGTTAGCTTTGTGTTTTTGCTTACTAGCATGTGTAGGAGCTCCCTTGTTACTTAAAGTACTCGTGGCATAGGTTTGTGTGACCTTGCTCCTAGAATTGTTTAGGAGAGCTCTAGCTAGCCTAGCATCTTAGTTGCTTTATTAGTATCTTTGCAAGGTGCTAGTGAACATATATAGAGGGGTGTAGTCTTGGCTAGACCGATTGTTTTAATTCCGCATTTATATCGGTTAGCCGACGCGATTAATTTTAGAAAAGACTATTCACCCCCCCCTCTAGTCCGCCATCTCGACCCTTCAGCCCAGCGCCTGGATCCACGACTCAGGCTCGCCCGATCCCTTGTTGCGCATAGCGCCTACATCCAAATGCCTCGGCACGTCCGGCGCCTAGATCCATGACTCTAGCTCGCCCGATCCCTCATTGCGCCCAGCGCCTAGATCCATGACTCCGGCTCGCCCGATCCCTCATTGCACATAGCACCTACATCCAAATGCCTCGGCTTGTTCGACACCTGGATCCGCGACTCCGGCTCGCCCGATCCCTCGTTGCGCCCAGCGTCTGTATCCATGACTTCGGCTCGCCCGATCCCTCAGCACGTCCGATGCCTGGATCCACGACTCCGACTCGCCGGATCCCTCGTTGCGCCCAGCGCCTGGATCCGCGAGTCCATCTCGCCCGATCCCTCGACTATCCATCAGCTACGCCCAACACCTTGGCTGCACCTGGGTCCACGACACCGATAGCTCAGCGCGCCTGATGCCTGGATCCGCAAGTCCGCCTCGTCGGATCCCTTGGCATGCCCGAAGCCTTGGTTAGTGACTCTGACTCGCTCGATCCCTAGATCCGCGACTCTGACTTTCCCGAACCCTCAGCGTGCTCGACGCCCTGGTTAATGAAACTCCATCTCGCCATGTCCCTCAGCCGTGACTAAACACCTGGGACCATGCTCCCATAAACGATGGGTCAGAAACTAGAAAAGAAGAGGCTACGCCCACTATAGTGCACACACTCACGCCCGCTGACAAAACCCCCAGGCGATTCCGCCCGAATCATCCGAGGGCTTGGGGGCTACACCCGCGGGTGCGCTCGCGCGCACCCGCTGACAAAACAAAAAATTCCCCCCACAGACAAAACCCCCAAACGATTCTACCCGAATCACCCGGGGGCTCGGGGGCTACACCCGCCGTCAAGACAAAAAGCCCCCAGACAATTCTACCCGAATCGCCCGGGGGCTCGGGGGCTACTGTCGGGTTCATAAACCTAGGGTCCCTCATCGACTGGCTTCCTAGCCAAAGCTCGGCCCAGCAGGCAACATTGTGAACGACGTGCAACTCCTGGGCCGGCCCAAATACCTAATGATAGGCCAGAAGAGCGATCCAATCTTCGACCGAAAGGCCTGGCCGAGGAGGAACGACGCCCGCTTCCGACTCCGGCCCGCCTCTCGACCAGAAGGCCTTGCTTCTAACTCTGGCCCGCCTCTCTGACCGGAAGGTCTGGGTAACAACGCTTCCGACTCCGACCCGCGTCTTCGACCGGGGATACACCAAACCTCTGTTTATAGCTCTTCTCCGACTAGCACAGTCGGAGCCAACTGGGACCAATCGACTGGGGATGCCCGCTCGATGAGGACCAGGAAATGGGCAGAGCAAGTAAAACATGACGCTCAAGTCAACCGCAATACCGAGGACCGTACCGTGTACACCTGCAGGACAGTACCGATAGGGCATGTCAAAAGGGTGCCCTGCAACCTTCCAAGCATGTCAGAACCCAAGTAGTGTTGTGGGTGCCAATGTTTCGCCCTATAGTGTTATAGGCGCCATTAACTCCCATATCAGGTGAACATGGTAACCCCCCCACGTGCCTCTAGGCATCAATAGTGTTGTGGGCGCCATCATACATGGTGAACACGGTAAAAAACCCACATGCCTCTGGGCATCAACAGTATGGTAGGCACCGACGTCTGCCATACCAAAAGAAGACAACAGAACCTCCCACATGCATCTGACATTAACAGTAATGTGGGTGCCTACAATCATCTTGTACCCGATGACATAGGCGACAAGACTTAGCATACATACACCCTCCCTCTCTCACTTGTAAGGCTATCCCCTTCATCTATAAAAGGGGACGTGCTCTCTCCCAACAAGGACGATCGATCAGTCCAGAACAACTCAAACAACACACACGATCCAAATGACCAAGGATCCCAACGAACATATCGTATAACAGAGCTCCTATCACTCTTGGCCCTTCAGACCAGAGTCCGACCGGACCTCTTGCACCCCCATCTTTCTCCCTTCCGTTTGTAACCCCACAGCAAACTTCCAGCACCTGGGCTCAGGAATAAAGTCACTGACCGACTCAAACTGGACGTAGGGTACATTGCCTGAAACAGTATAAACCCTGTGTCATTGAGTGCTAGGCCACATCCGATCACAACGTACGGTAAAACTATAAATATTTATGTGTTGGTCACTTTCTACACCGACAGCTTTCCCCACAATTATATATTTCATTACCTAGATATACTGAAGTGGTGTTGAATTATTTCAACCAAAACCATGTAGAAAAATTATGTGTCAATTTTCCATTGAGAAAATTAGAGTTTAAATATTGTGCAGTCATGAATAGTAAATTTAACTAGAACAAAGCTACACCATTTGCATTCTAGGCACTCGTTGAACAGAATAACCTTGAGTGCAAGTAAGTGGCAAATCAGAGGCGAGAGAGAGGAGAGATATAGTGATTCAGAACTTGAGCGGAGAGGGATCACCCTATCCCAGATCTAGACATCACCGTCGGTTCAAAAACCGTCTTCACTGCCGGATTTTGAACCGACAGTGGCATACCGACAGTGATGGGGGGTTGCCATCACTGCCGGTTCTTAAAACCCGACACTAATCTACAAACAACACTGTCAGTTTCTAGCTCCACCCGGCAGTGTCTAGTTGAACAACACTACCGGTTTGTAGTCCCAATCGACAGTGATGGTTGCTTCAAGAGTGTTGGTTCTTGACTCAAGCCAACAGTGTTGAGCAAGCCTACACTGTCGGTTTATGGATCAAACCGGCAGTGTTGTCATAACCATCATGTCGGTTCATGGTTGAAGCTGGTAGTGTTGAGGAAGACAACACTGTCGGTTTGTTTCTAACCGGCAGTGATGGTTACGACAACACTGCCGGTTTGTTTCTAATCGGCAGTGATGGCCCGTTCGCATTTTATTGTTTTACAATTTATTTTAATTTATATTTTTTCATGGAATCAGGTTTCGCTTTATATACGCTACGTAGATGATAGGTCCATCAATATTAAACATTACAAATGTTATGGTTACAGTTCAAATGTTCTTATCAAGATCTCGATCCCTCAAAATAAAAAAGAAATTATTCGATAAGATGAAGCATGCTTCTCGGACATTTTACAATAATCTAGCGAGCCGCTCTGGGCCATACTGGTCCTTGAACTTCACGGATTGTGCAATGGAAAATGCTCCATCTTTTTCCAATACCTCGGCTAAGATGAATTTTGCCAGCTCCGATTATAGTGCGATGATCTCCATGTCTAACAACCTTTCATGGTTATATTTCTTGCGCTGTCGTTCAAAAAATATGATATCCAAAGAGGAATTAGTAAATCATTTTGTTGAATTATTAACAGACATAAATGAAATGGGGATTATACACACCAACTTACCTGCTTCTTCCAATTTCATGCCGATGTAGCGAATCATTGCCCACATTACATAAAACCAGCATTCATTGTTTCCCGCCGGCTGTTTTAGGTACTTTCCCTCCATTTCAACAACTTTGAATGGGACCTGCGTCCCACCGATATGTCTTCTTCGAATACTGTGCAACATTAAAAGGAGAAACATTAGAAAGTGGTATGTGTGACTAGAAAATAATATGTTATTAGGATCACTTACTAATTCAGCACTGCCACCAGTGCATCTAGATGATGAAATGATTTTTTCTTCGAGTCCCACACCTCGATCAGATTTTTAGTAAGATTGACACAAATGAAGACGAAATGGTTGCTGCAATCACAGAATCCTAATTATCGAATAATCTTAACGAACAAAGAAGCATAAAATTTAAAGCCAAGAACACATACTCGCAGTTGTAGGCTAGAAGTATGTGGGTTTTGTTCTTCATCTTGAATTCATCGAAAACAACAATTAATCTCACTTTCGAGTCTTCCATGTCACATCCATGGAGGCCTAAACATGTCTTCTCATTGACTCGCAAGCAGTCCAAGAAGCCTATGTTATCCCATTTGTTTTTTAGTATGGAAAATTTTGCTATACACCGACATAAAATCATGGGAATTGGTCAAAAGTTAACAATTTGTGTCTTGAGAGAGTAGTTAATTATAATATCGTGAGTGTAGGGTACTTACATAGTCCACAGCGTCAGCATTTATGAATCGAGAGAGCATTTCTGGTATAGCTAGAACAAGCACTCCCACTCGACATCGAACTTCTCTTCTTTAGGATAATGAAAAACATGTTGCGAACAGATAATAACCACAAAACCAAAGTCATCCGTCTCTGTTGCTTGAGCCATGTAATATTCATGCAACTGGCACATATATGTTGTCAAATTTTTATACTCGTCGTCGGGAACCAAAAGATTGCCCCTTTCATACTTCATTGCCGGTGTTCCCGTCCCTTGTACATCATAATAGATGTTCGCGGCCTCTTCCATGGTTAATAAGGGGTTGTCTTCGACGTACTTTTGTATCTTCCTTAAATCTTCATTGTGTATTTCATCGGATCTTAATGTAGCGTACTGATTCTGTGTTTGCCTTTCGAATTCGAACTTCAACAAACACGGAGGCAGTGAGGCACAGAGATTGAGGAAACTAACACAATCTTCCTTCGAGATGTGTGCTGTAAATTTTCCTTCCATCAAGTTTGTAACGCTGCCACTGAATGGCCTTTTTCTTGTTTGTTGGTCCACTTTGAGAGCATTAGCGACTGAATCCAAGGACCTTTTCTATGACTGCGAGGATGCCTTTGATCTTATTTTGGGCTGAGGTTGTGGAGGAGGAGGATGACGACGAGAATTCTATTTTCCCGAGGCTGATGAGGATGGAGGAGGAGGAGGAGGAGTCTTCCCTTTTCTCGGGGCTGATGAAGATGGAGTCGGACGAGGAGGAATAGAAGGAGACCTCTGTCTTCTCGAAGGTGATGCCAAGGGATGCGCAGGGGAGTGATCTCTATTGGAAGATGGTGAGTGATCATCGTGGGTGGGTGAAGACTCGTAGTCGTCCTCATCATTAGAAGACAATTGGTGGTCAAGCTTAATGAAGCGCTTGCGCTAGGCCACTTGAGAGCCCTTGTTATGACCAAGTTTTGGCATGTCTTCCACTACGGGGTACTCAATGTGTATCTTGTTATACTTCTTAACAAGTATTCTGTCAATGGTGACGCAAGCGTACCCCTGTGGAATTGGGCGGCCATTAATGGTCCCGTCTCCCGTAGGTCTTGCCTGGCTGATTGCCACCTTGTCCTTTGTCCATTCCTGACGGATGTACAACTTGACATTGATGGGTTCAGTGATGCCGTCCACCGAATGAGGCACATTCGCATCTTCTTTGTCGAGCGGGGTCGATCCGTAGCTGCTACAACCACTAAACTATGGGCTAAAGGCAGTAGGAGTAGGGTTTTGTGGTAGTCCTGGCCCCTTGGACAGTAAAATTTGCTAGACTCGTGCTTCAATAGTCGCCTCAATCCGTGCATCCATTCTGTCTTCCATCTCTTTTAGTCACCTGAAACACTCTGCCTCTTGATCCGCTCTACCCCTCGAGCGACTCCGGTAAGTGTGAGATTCTTGGGGGAATGCTAGTTTCCAAGGAACAACACCAGTTCCTCTAGTGCGAGCAGGGTGCTCCTTGGTTCTGAGTGCTTGGGTGGGCACGTCTTTCTCCCTATTAGAAACGTGAGTCCCTTGCCTCACCTCCTCAGTTACCCGGGAGATCCTCTGGATGAGTTCGCTCATGGGTGGATTTGTGGAGCTAAAGCTCCCGTCCTCGGCGTGGCATACAATCCTCCCCATGCAGTATAATACCGATCTTGGCTCCCAATGGACAGTCTCAACCTGAACGCCTTCTGCAGCAAGGCGATCCATCTTTTCAAGTTCTGCTTCAAATTCTAGCATCTTTTTGGCGCAGCCACGAGAGCCGAGATGATGAGGATTCATCGCTTTTTGTGAGTTATCCTTATTCTTCCTACTCAGTTCTAAGTACTCCTCGGATAACCTATATTACTTGAAATCCTGCCATAAGTCCTTCTGCTTGCTAAACTGTCCACCATTGAAATCTAGCTCTTTATTTTGGAGGATAAAATTCTTGTACAATGTCCCTTTGAAATTCTTGAAGCATGTGCCCATGATTTCTTTGGCTTTTTTCTTGACTACCTCCTTGTCATACTCCAATGGGAAAGTGAAATACTCTGAGATCTTGATATCCCATATGTAATCCTACTCACTTTCGAAAACCCTCCACGGGTCATTATCTTTCCTATTCCACTTCCTGTACCTAATCAGGATGAAATCCATTACAAGTAACCCGAGGATAGTCTTGTATTAGGTAAAAGCTATAGGCGGTGAGAGTGGATCCCCGAATTCATCGAACTCAGTGATGTGCCAGTGTGCATTCCTACCAATAGGAATTTTTGACACGCCTCGCTTGGATCTGGCCTTCCTGCTACCCGAACCCTCTGGCTCCTTGGCCGACAGAGGCTCCTGTCTGGAGACACCAAGTAAGCTATGACCCTCTCAATTGATTAGCGTGTGTGGCTACATAGTCACATGATACCAAAGTTACCTGGCCATCTTGGTCATTTTGACCCATCTTGAGCAGGCCGGACGGGGTCCATGGCTGCTCATTCTCACCGTCCTGATTGACACCATCACCGTTTGTCGGATCATGCGGCTCTCCCATCCCAGCGACATCAGCCGCTTCTTGTTGCCGATTTGTTCTTCGGCCACGAGGTAACAGGCGATGACGAGTCATGGCTATGACACGATCATGGTTAGTTTTGGCTGTGGACAACTACTAATAGCATATGTTCATATTATATATATATATAATATGTTTAATGCAAAGTCTAATAATAAGTCCACATACAACAAAGTCAAATAATAGCATATGTTCACCTAGAACAAATTCATTGTTTGATTTACCACATACAACAAAGTCCACCTACTGTTCTTTGAAACTAAGCCTACATCAACTTCTAAATAAGAAAAGCAATGACCATAGCCATAAATAAAAGCATGACATCTTTCTAAGACCAAGGAGCAATTCTCCTAATCTTCACATCTTCGACGGGTGGCTTCTCTTTAATCTCCAGTGCCAGCGGATGGCCATGGTTTGCATTCATTGGACCATAGTAGGCCGGTTGCCCATGGTTTGCAAGGTAGGCCAGATGACTATAGTAGGTCCTCAAAGCTTTAGCTTCTGTGTTGTATTTTTTGCGCAAATTACCAGGGTAGCGATTGACTTGAGCATAGCAATCTTCCTAGGTACGATAAATCATACGCACGTGACCAACTTGCACTACATACCATGCCATGGTTGCCTATACATTTAAGTAAATTAGGTTGTCATTCAAACATGATGTATTCTTATATATTTATGAATAATACACAACCATTGCATAGATAGGAGTGTTTGAAAAATAGCTATTCTCGTGCCTGAACATTGATGGCAGTGTTCCAGATATAGGTCTGCATCTTTCCACCATGGTTTCATTACTTTAGTCTGTTAATATAGACCAATTTTAAAAGTTATTTTTAACTTTTTTCTTCTAGAACAATCATCTATAGATGACTTTTTTAAGCATGATATACATTCCATCAAAATCAATTGACACTCTACCTATAGCGATTATTTTTCCTACAAATGAAATTCAGCAACATCATTTCTACATATAGACCTTTTTTTACTAATGTACGTTGTTAAGCAATGTACAGGTTGAGCTCAGCTTCCCAAATGCAGTTCTTTCTACAAGCAGGCTTAAAGCCTTTGCTGCAAATTAAAAAATAGAGGGGAACAAAATAATTTATAAAAGGAAGCTTAAAAAATAACCAAAAAGATAACAACACATGACCATAGCACACATGTCTGTAGCCTCAGTAATAGTTTCTACAACTTATGATTATATCATCATTGCACATGACCATAGCCTCAGTCCAATTAATATATTTAGTCATCATAACCTTAGTCTAAGTGCCATCATAGACGAGAGAAAACACTCAGATTAAATATAGTTATCATCTGCACTGACATCATAGGAAATGGACAGTGCTAAGAAGTAAGAAGACACCATTGGCAATGGATCAATGCTCAGATTAAAAACAACCATCATAAGCATAGACATGTTGGTATAAAGAAATCATCAGAATATAATCAATCGTCATTGGCATGGACATGTGCTCAGATTTATATAACAAACATATTTCAACAATGGACATGTGCTCAGTATAACCATTTTCATTAACAAATTCAACTCGAGCTTGAGCAATGACTGAGAGAGAGATAAGGTTGATGGCCGCCAACCGTTGTGGGAAACCAGGTTGAGCTACAAAAACTCCAAACCGTGGGGCATTTCATCAAACACATAGCGAGCAATGAGCCACGCACTCACCGTGGGGGAGAAGCAGCTGTCCACACACTCCTAAAGGCCTCAGCGGTGAGAGTGCAGGCTTGGAGGAGGAGGGGCATGACCGGCGTCATGGATGAGGAACGAGGGCACGGACGACGCGGTGCTCCGACGTGGGGCGGTGGACAGCGTGGGGCGGTGCTCCGGCGTGGGGCGGTGCACGGGCGTCGACGTCGAAGAAGAGGAGCATGGGGCTAGGAATGATGGCGCGGGGGGCAGTGACGGGTGCATGGGGAACGGTGGTGCCCGTCGACGCGGAGTAGTGCTCCGGCGGCGGGGGGAGGGTTGGCGCGGTGTTGAAATGAATTTGAAAAATTTCAACCCGCGCCTTGCTTTATACCAATGTCGGTTCATCACTGCCGGTTCTAACCATAAACCGACAGTGATGAGGAAACATCACTGCCGGGCCATTCCTCAAACCGACAGTGATTGGGGGTGTAGCAGTTAGCGAGCTAAGTAGGACAACTTTTCCCTTTCTTTCAAATTCCTCCGACAAGCTCAACGGTTAAGACCCCGCAAATTAGCCCCCGAGACCCGTATTTGAGTCCCAGGCGGCCAAAATTTTTTGGTTTAGTTTTATAAATTATTAAATGACTTTGGAAAATGGTTCATCACTGCCGATTTTAAGTCTAAACCGACAGTGATGAGGAAACTTCACTGTCGGTCCATTCCTCAAACCGACAGTGATGTGGATGTAGCAGTTAGGGGTTAAGTAGGATAACTTTTCCATTTCTTTCGAATACCTTCGACTGGCTCAACGGTTAAGGCCCCACAACTTAGCCCCCGAGACCCGTGTTCGAATCCCAGGCAACCCAATTTTTTTGTTTAATTTTATAATTTATTAAGCGGTCTAAAGGTCAAAAAGAAAAAATAAATTAGTCTTGGCACACATCCTATACTAGCGCAGCGGTTAAGTCTCAGAACTCTATAGCCCGAGACCCGAGCTCGAACCTGAGGGCTGGCATAATTTTTTTTTATATATAACTGCCGGTTTTCAAAGCCACTATCGTATCACTGTCGGTTTTTAGAACCGACAGTGATAGGGCTCTGGATAAAAAAATAAAAAAATTTGTCCCGCCTGGGTTTCGAACCGAGGGAGCGAGAAAGAGGAATTAGTGGCTTAACAGCTGCGTTAAAGGAGGATTTACATTAGGAAACGTTTTGTTATCATTTTTATAGTTTATGTTGAGGTTCATTTAATTCTGTAAAAATATAAAAAAAGTTTGCCGCACCTAGGATTTGAACCAAGAGCGCGAGCTTCACAGTAGCTGGCTTTTACCACTAGCGCTATGATACGGAGTACGTCAAGGTACGTTTTCTTTTTTGTTTTATCCTCTAAATAGGAGTAAATACATATAATTTATTGTAAAATAATATAAATATTTGTGTCTCGATTATTTAATTCCATGATAATTAATTAATGGCCTATAATTATCAAATAATAGTGTTTCTGAACATCATCTCAATATTTGATTACATAGTTAACAATAATCTAATTATCTTTAGGTGCATCAACAATGAGGGCATCATTGTGATCAAGCCGTACGTAAGCAGGTTCATCACCCTCTTGGAGGATAGGTAGGGGTACATTTGCCCCGAATGGAGGCATTTCCTGATAGCCCCTGTAGTCTTCTTTGTCCATCACTCCATCGACACCGACATTCTTCCTTTTCCCTTCTATGACTACTTTTAGCCTTTCTTTTTGTCTTGTTGTCTCTTGCATAGAAGACCTGCATAACATCTCTTGCAAGGACGAAGGGGTCATCTCTATATGCGGTCTTAGTGTGATCAACGATAGTGAATCCTTCGCTGTCAGTGTTGATTTCCTCGAGCCGGACCCATTGGCAGCGAAAAAGAGCTACCTTCAACGGACCGTAGGCTAGCTCCCATATCTCCTCTATGAAACCATAGTATGTCGCTTGCATATTGCCGTTTTCGTCGTGAGCATCAAAACGAACACCATAATTTTGGTATGTGCTCTTTCCATCTTGCTTTTTATGTAAAATATGAATCCATTGATCTCATACCATTGGTACTTAAGATATGTACTCAAAGGTCCCTTGGCTAAGGCATCCAGTTGATTACCCAACTTTATTCCAAGCAAGCGGCGTTGTAACCAGTTGACAAATTCCTCCTTATGTTTTTTATCCAGCCAAGGTTGTGACCTGCTCGGATACAAAGTTTACAGCGATTGCCTATGCTCATCAATGTATGGCATCACACCCTCGGCTTGCTGGAGAATAGCGAACTGTGCTTGTCTGAAAAAAAACAGGGTCATCTTTTGTAACAGATTTCTCCCCGATCATTGCTTTGCCATGTAGTCTTCCCTCGTGATGAGATTCTAGAACTCTGACCCTTTTGATGTCTAGATAATATGTGCAGAACTCAATGGCCTCCTATGCTGACCATCCTTCAACCATGCCCTCTTCTGGCCTGAATCTGTTCCTAACATACCTTTTGAAAACTTTCATCAATCTTTCGAAGGGAAACATCTGATGCAGGTACATTGGACCAAGGGCTCTAATTTGGTCAACAAGATGAATGAGCAGATGCAATGAGATATCAAAGTAAGTCGGCGGGAAATGCATCTCAAGCCTAACAAGAGTTTTGGCTATGTCCCGCTGCAGCTGCTCTAGCGTGGACACATCAATGACCTTTTTTGAGATCGCATTAAAGAATGAGCAAAGCTTTATGATTGGTGATAGAGCTGGAGTGCCTGATCCTTCGGTGAGTGGAGGATAACTACGATTTGGTGGGTGTCGACCCTCGCGATCCGACTACGACGAACAAGTCCGTGGCGCCTTAGCAATCGCTAAACCAACTCCCGATGGTTATTGACCTTGCTGGTGCTAGATCAACCTGATCACGAAGTTCAATTCCTGCTGGCAATCGAAGAACAAGCAAGAATATGAGGCGAGCAACCCTGAATATTACTCGAAGGTGGAGTTCTGAATTACACGAAGACGAAGCTTCGAAAGTAGCAATGACTAACTTAAGCAAAACAAAACCCAAGCCAAAGAGGGGCGCAACCTCAGCTAAATAGGGGAAGAGGGAGGAGGAAGGAGGACGTCCACCGCCCACAAGGCGAGGAATAGGCGCCCAAACACCACACACACCATCTCCTTGATCCCCTTTCCCGATTTAGATGGCGCAACACCTTCCCGGTTATTTCTTGACAAAACTAAAAACACATAGGTGGCGCAACACCTAGACATTATTCAGGCGGGTTCATCATGAGCATAGATGGCGCATGCACTTAGGAAACTTCCGGTCCTTCATTCTTCAAAATCATCACGAAGTTTAATTCACGTGCACGAGCTTGAGTAAGTGGTCCCGGTGGCGCTTTGTCTTTGGTTCGATTGGAGTAGCCATTCCCGTGTCGGGGTTGATGTCCTCATCATCCTCCCTTCTTGAATTGAAGTCGTCCTCGACGGCGACTCCTCGACCTCACCCGCATATGGTTTCAAATATGTAACATTAAAACTAGAGGAAGGAACACCATAGTCTGCAGCGCAGGTCAAGTATATAAGCATTATCATTGATTTTCTTTAACACCTTGAAGGGACCAAAGAAGACGGGGCATCGGCTTAGACTCTGCAAAAACTAGGAAAGCGATCCTTGCACAAATGCAACCAAACCAAGTCACCGAGTTCAAAAGTAACAAGTTTACGTCCTTTACTACCAACAGCCTGATTTTTAGCATTAGTGTGTGCAATGTTCTGTTGTGTTTGCTCATGGATGTCCAACATTTGTTTAACACGTGCAACAATATCGACATGTGGGGCATCCAAAGGGTCAAAGGACAACAAGTCAATTGGCGCCCGTGGAATGTAACCATAGACAACTTTGAAAAGGGCACATTTTTGTGGTGGAATGTGTATACGCACGATTGTAAGCAAACTCAACATGGGGCAAACAATTCTCCCAAAGTTTTAGATTCTTGTCTAACATGACCCTAAGCATGGTAGATAAGGTTCTGTTCACAACCTCAGTTTGCCCATCTGTTTGTGGGTGACAAGTGGTCTTTGAAAAGTAATTTAGTTCCTAGTTTATTCCAAAGAGATCTCCAAAATGACTTAGGAACTTTGCATCGTGATCTGAGACTATTGTATGTGGAACACCATGTAAACGAATAATCTCATGAAAGAACAACTCAAAGAACGCTAACATCATCATCGCTTTTATGACATGGTATGAAGTGAGCCATTTTAGAGAATCGATCAACAACCACAAAGATACTATCCCTCCCTTCTTAGTTCGAGGTAAGCCCAAAACAAAATCCATAGAAATATCTAGCCAACGAGAAGTAGGGACAGTAACAACATATACAAACCGTGGTTGTTCGGTGTGACTTAGCTTTACGGCACGTGGTGCAACAGTGCAACAAAAGCGCTCCACGTCATGGCGCGCATCTGGGGCCAAAAGAAGTGCGCGGCCAAAATCTCCTATGTCTTGTAAACGCCAAAGTGTCCCATGAGGCCGCCACCATGCGCTTCCTGCAACACCAAAAGACAAACCGAGCTTGCGGGAATACATAGCTTGTTAGCGTGGAACAAAAACCCATTGGTTACATGGAATTTACCCCATGGTTTACCATCCTTGCAATGCAAAGATGATGTCCTTAAAGCCGGGATCATCGGCGTATTGGTCTTTCACGGTTTGTAAACCAAAAATTTTAAAGTCTAACTAGGACAACATGGTGTATCTACGCGACAAAGCATCAGCAATAATGTTGTCTTTCCCGTTCTTGTGTTTGATGATGTAAGGAAAAGACTCTATGAATTTGACCCACTTAGCATGCCGATGGTTCAGATTAGTTTGGCTACGAATATGTTTTAATGCCTCATGATCGTAATGAATTATAAACTCACGAGGCCAAAGATAGTGCTGCCATGTTTGAAGTGTGCGAACCAAAGCGAAAAGCTCCTTATCATAAGTTGAATAATTCAGACTAGCACCGCTTAATTTTTCGCTAAAGTAAGCAATCGGCTTGCGCTCTTGCAAAGAAACACCGCCTAAGCCAATACCACTAGCATCGCATTCAAGTTCAAACATCTTATTGAAATCGGTGGTAGTGTAGTAAGGGGGCATGTGTCAACTTATCTTTTAGAATGGTGAATGCCACGTCTGTGCCGCACCCTAGGAGAAAGGAACGCCTTTCTTGGTGAGCTCATGCAGCAACGGGCGGCAATGGAGCTGAAGTCACGCATGAACCGTCGGTAGAAACCTGCAAGCCCAAGAAAACTCCGAATCTGCAGAATCATTGTCGGCATGGGCCACTCGGATGGCGTTAATCTTGTCATTTGTCCACTTCAATGCCCTCATGAGTAACAACATAGCCAAGAAACAAAACACGTTGTGTGCGTAAGTCGCACTTATCCAAGTTACCAAACAAGCGGCAAAGCGCAAAAAGCATCAAAAATAGCATGCAAATGTTCCAAATGCTCTTTCATAGACTTGTCAGTAAATTAGAATGTCATCAAAATAAACAACCACAAACAATCCTATGAAAGGCCTCAAAACTTCATTCATTAAGCGCATAAATGTCTTTGGGAGCATTAGTCAATCCAAACGGCATAACTAACCATTCATATAAGCCAAATTTTGTTTTAAAAGCCGCTTCCATTCATCCCCAAGTTTCATTCTAATCTGATGGTACCATTCATAAATCTACCTTGGAGAATATAACACACCGCTAAGCTCATCAAGCATATCATCAAGGCGAGGTATAGGATAACGATAACGAATTGTGATATTGTTAATTACTCGACAATCTACACACATGCGCCAGTACCATCTTTCTTTGGGACAAGTAGTACAGAAGCGAGCAAGGGCTAAGAGACTCACGAATGTAGCCCTTATCAAGTAGCGCTTGGACTTGGCGCTGAATCTCCTTTGTCTCATCGAGATTGGTACGTGCAGAGGCACGGTTGGGAAGTCAAGCGCACCGGGATGAGATCGATCCGGTGCTCAATGCCACGAATGGGAGGAAGACTCGGTGGTAATTCGTTCGAAACACATCGGCAAAGTCCTACAAAAGCTTAGTAACAAAGGGGGGTATATCCAAAGATGGTGCATCATCGAGTGAAACCAAAGACATGAGAACATACAAGCGCATAGCAAGGCATATTAGCAACATGTAGTTCATCAAAATCAGCACGTGTAGCAAGTAAAACAGAGCATGTAGCTTAATCTCTTTAGACGTGGTCGGTTGGTTGTTGTTGGCATTGTTTTAATGCTTTAGTAGCCCGAGCAATGTCATCTTTCACAATCTGCTCAGGGGTCATTGGATGAAGAATAATTTTCTTGCCCTTAAACGAGAATGAATAATGATTTGTGCGACCATGATGTAAACAATCAAGCCTTGCCACCAGGAACAACATCGCATGCCTCCATAGGAACAACATCGCAATCAAGATAATCGAATAAGATCCCATGGAGAAGTGAACACGTCGAAAGCGTGTTACCTTGAGTTTGCCACCTGGTTGAGCCATTGAATGTGGTAGGGATGTGGATGTGGGCGTTTGGAGAGACAACTTCTCCACCGATCCAAACTTGCCAAATTGTTGCAACTACCGCCAATCAATGATGATGCGAATGGATCGTTCTTGCACAACGCCCTTTGGTGTGGAACAAAGTGTGGCGGCGGTTCCGCTCGTCAGTTTGTGCAACCTGTGTCTTGAGGACTCATTGCACAACAAGACTCTCATATTTGTCGTCGATGGCGTACGTGTTCTTCCGCATGTCCTAAAACGTCGCCAGTGACAAGCATAGCATATATAGTTTCATCGAAATCACTAGTGGAAGAATACTCACCATCGTCACGTATAATCAACGTCGCTTGTTGGGGCAATCCCGTATCACATGCCCATAACCTTTGCAATGATGGCATTGAATGTCCTTTGTGCGGCTAGTGGAAGAGGAGGCGCTCATATTAGCCGAAAAAGGGCGCCGGAGGTTGAGCTGCTTGCCTTGTCACGTGACATCTTTGCTATGTGGGGGAGGCGCGTAGAGGGGTGAAGGGATCAAAGTAGTGCGACCTACAAAAGAGTTAGAATGGGTCCTTGCTCGTTGTCCCCGCACTTCACGTTCACTTTGCAAGCAAATGCAAACAAAGTAGTAATATCATCATAGTGCTTATAATCAAGAATATCCTGAATTTCATGGTTCAAACCACCATGAAATTGTGCCATCGCAGCATCATTAGTCTCAACTAAACCACAACGAATCATGTCGGTTTGCAACTCCCCGATAATACTCTTCTACTGATTTGGTTCCTTGTCGAAAAGCGCCGCATTTTATTAAGCAAGTCTCGTGCATAATAGGAAGGAACAAATCGGTGTCGCATGACGCTTTTTAATTGCTCCCAAGTTGTGGGAATGTTATTAGGGTGTTTGCTCACGATGCTCACGCCACCAAATGGATGCGAAATATGTAAACTCACTAGTAGCAGCCCTAACTTGATATTGTGCAGAACATCATGACAATGAAATTTCGATCTACCGCAAGTTCCCAATCAAGATACGCACCGGATCATATTTGCCATTAAATGAAGGAATCGTGAACTTAATCTTAGTAAATGAGTCGTTTTCGATTACGTACCACGCGCCACCACGGTGGTTGCGGTGGCGCCCTCCATGGCGGTCCCGGTCGTCGATCTCTCAGTATCGCCACCATAATCAAATTCCGACGACGATCAACAAGTTGTTGTACCAACTCATCAAGGCATGTAGTGAGCGTGGCAAGGTTTGGTGGCGTGGGCAGCTTGTGCATCTTTGAAGCTCATGACGTAGCATTTGTGGCCATTTGAGCATCCTAAAATTGATCCACTTGCTCGTTGCCAATCCTAATCTCCTTTGCCAAGCCCTCCACGTGCTCGTTCATCTTGCGATTGAAGTGGTGAATGATGCCTTTAGTGCGTGGGGACCGAGGCATGGCGTCTGATCACCGGCTCCCCTATCATTGTTAGTAGGAAAACAACGAACACGAAAACAAGTATGTGCCCTAAAGCCTATAGGATATGGTGCCGATCAAGGCACTCAAACTAAAACTGTTATCAAACTTCTTACCCGTTCTTACCAAGCTTGTAGGGGTGACTTGCAACCAATGGTACAACCTTCCAAAGATTGAATGGAGAGATTGCCGAGGACACAGAGCTTGATCATTGAGAAAATTTGTGGAGTTCGGGAAGGTCAGCACTCAATTGCAAGGGTTAGCACAATCAAACAACAATGCAAGGTTGAATAATAGTGCTAAACATGTCGCTATGTTCCCGAAACAAGTGGAAACGTGCAAAGGCAAAGAAAGGTGGTGGCGCCCAAGGGGGCGGCGCCTAGTGTGTTCCCTGTCCCGAGAGGAAGACCAACGCCCAAATCGTGGTGGATCACAACAACCCGAATTCTTCTTTCCAAAACTAGACAATCTGAAATAAGGAAGAATATTGCACCAAACCCAAAACAGAGAAAGGGGTGGCATCCAACAGGGAAAAAAGACCTACCCCCAAATGTAATTATATGTTGCCTTGTATGGTGCGGCTTTTCCTTTCCTTCTTTTTTTTTTTTTAATACATTGGCACCTTGCCTTTTTTGTTTTGAATAGATTGGCACCTTGCCTTTTTTTTTTTTTTTCTGGATACTTTCCCTTTGGCGCAAAACTTTCCAAAATGTGGCGGAGGGGGGGCGGAAGAAGGAAAAACTGTGGTAGGGAGAGGCGTGCACCGGGAGGGGGAAGATAGGGAGAGGGCATGCACCGGGGAGGGGAAGATGGTGAAGAGGGCGTGGTGGTGGTGGGGGACGAAGCGACGATGAAAAACAACAATGATGAACACAAAGTGACCAAAGAACTATTGACGCAAAAGCACACAAATTCAACAACGCAAATTCTTTGAATGAAATGTGCAAGGCTCAAAAGGTGATGGGACAAAGGTCGAACCTGATTGTTGTTTTGGTTTGGTGGACAATAGGACAATGAACAATCTGAAACTAAAGGATAACTCGATAAAACTCACCGATCAACCTAAATTTTGATACCACTTGATAGAGCTAGAGTGCCCGATCCTTCGGTGAGTGGAGGATAACTACGATTTGGTGGGTGTCGACCCTCGCGATCCGACTACTGACGAACAAGTCCGTGGCACCTTAGCAATCACCGAACCAACTCCCGATGGTTATTGACCTTGCTGGTGCTAGATCAACTCGATCATGAAGATCAATTCCTGCCGGCAATCGAAGAACAAGCAAGAATCTGAGGCGAGCAACCCCGAATATTACTCAAGGTGGAGTTACAATTACACGAAGACGAAGCTTGAAATAGCAATGGCTAACTTAAGCAAAACAAAACCCAAGCCAAAGAGGGCGCGCAGCCCCTGCCTAAATAGGGGAAGAGGGAGGAAGGAGGACGTCCACCACCCACCCCACAAGGCGAGGAATAGGTGCCCAAACAGCCACACACCATCTCCTTGATCCCCTTTCACGATTTAGATGGCGCAAAGACCTTCCTCAGTTATTTCTTGACAAAACTAAAAAACACATAGGTGGCGCACACCTAGACATTATTCTCAAGCGGTTCATCATGAGCATAGATGGCGCATGCACATAGGAAACTTCTGGTCCTTCATTCTTCAAAATCATCACGAAGTTTAATTCACGTGCACGAGCTCGAGTAAGTGGTCCTGGTGGCGCCTGTGCTGGTTCAGTTGGAGTAGCCATTCCCGTGTCGGGGTTGATGTCCTCATCAATTGGGACAGGGACCATTGGGGGGAGGATACCACACAGGGCAACAGGGAGCAGCTGAGTCATAATGACATGACAGTCATGGGCCTTCATAGGGCCATAGTTGAACTTGAGTTCTCTCATGTTCACTAGCCTCTTCGGGTTCGCACAGTATCCCATCGGGACTTTGAGTTCATTGAAGAAAGAAATAAGCGCACGCTTTTCTTCCTTCTTCAATGTCCATGACGCAACCGGAAGTTCGAACTGGCCATTCTCTAGCTCCACGGGATGCAGCTCCTTCCTGATTCCCATGTGTTGCATGTCCAGGCGTGTGGCTAGTGAATCATTCGATGTCTCTCGGTGTCCATCAAGGTGTTAAGAGTGTTAGCGCACATGTTTTTAGTGATGTGCATGGGATCAAGATAGTGGCGTACACTCAGAAATGGCTAGTAAGGTAGTTTCCAAAAAACCGATTTTTTCTTCCAAACGCTCCCATCAGGCGCTGCTACTGCATTGTCCCCCTTCCCAAGGACAACCTCCAGTTTGTTGAGTTCTCGAAGTATCGCAGGCCCGTCTTGATATTTTGGAGCTAAGTGTTTCTCAATAGTACCGTTGAAATCTTTTCTGTTCCTGAGGTAAGGGTGATCCTTAGGTAGGAATCTACGGTGTCCCATATAAACTATCTTTGAGTTATTTGGCAGATTTACCACATCGGTGTCCTCCAAGCACTCGACACATCTAGTATAACCTTTTGTCTTCTCTCCGAACAACGAACCTCGACCTGGCAGGTCGATGATTGTAGCGATAAGTACTTCCTTGATCGTGACATGTTCCTTTTTGTACTCATCCCAAACATCCGACACACCCTTTTCAAACATCTCCACTAGTTCATCGATCACTGGTTCCAGAAACACATCGATGTCATTCCCAGGTTGTCTTGGCCCTTGGATCAGTAGTGGCATCTGGATGTACGACTGCTTCATACAGACCCAAGGTGGAAGGTTGTATATACAGAGCGTCACTGGCCAGGTGTTATGATTGCTTCTAACCTGGTCGAAAGAATTCATCCCATCTGTGCTCAAAGCAAACCAAAGGTGCCTTACCTCTCCACCGATGTCCTTATAGAACATAGTATTGACAGTCCTCCAGTCATAACCATTGGCGGGGTGCCTCTTCATTGTATCTTTTTACGCTCTTCGCCATGCCAGCGCAACAGCTTGGCTGACTTTGCACATGCAAACAGCCTATGCACCTGGGGAGCTATAGGGAAATACCAAACGACCTTTATGGGACCTCCTCTGGTCTTGGTACCCTCATCTGATGGCCCTTCCTTGTACCGTGGAGCTTCACACTTGGGGCACTTGTCCAAGTCTTTGTATTTTTCTCCATGGTACAATATGCAATCATTGGAACATGCGTGGATTTTTTCAACCTCAAGGCTGATGGGGCAGATCATTTGTTTGGCCAAGTATGTCTTTTCTGGCAACTTATTTTTTCTAGGAGAATTTTCCTTATTATACCTAACAACTGATCGAAGCCTTTATCGCTCAATGCGTTTGTCGATTTGAACTCTAACAGCATGATGTCGGCTTCCAGTTTGCTCATTGGACAATTTCTATACAATGGTGTTTTGCCATCTTGTCTTATTTTCTCTAGCTTTCTCAGTTGTCTTTCACTAAGACATATGGTCTCTACATTACGTAATAGCTGAGAAATGCCATCGTTATCCTCGGTGTCATCAGCTAGCGTGTTCCTAAACACATTATTAACTGTGGCCATAGGTTCCGTGTTGACACCGGGTTCCTCGTCAGCATCGTGGATGGCTACGTCAGGCATGTCCACATCATCATCGTTTTCCTATAGAACATTCACACCAACCTCGCCATGCATAGTCCATATCGTATAGTTTGCCATGAACCCCCTGGTAATCAAGTGCGATCGTATAGACTCAATTTGATGAAAGTTCCTTTGATTCTTGCAATCTTTGCATGGGCAGAAGGTAGGGTTCCCATTCCCAGCATGGACTTTGGCATCGGTGATAAACTGGTTGACGCCATGCGTGTACCGCTTGTCCGTTCAGGATAGATGCATCCACTCTCGATCCATCTCTGCACAAAAAAATACTGAGACGGTAATTACAAAGAATTAATAAAAAATCGAGCTTCATGAACAACAATTGTTGCTCGAAAGTACCATTTTTGGAAAACATTATTGTATACTAATTATTGGAAAATTGAAATTTGTAGCCCCGGCCCTGTAAATTGAAAATCGTAGTAAAAAACAATTATTGCACAATAATGAAGAACATCTATTCTACTCTACTTCTAAGAACTAATTATAGCATCACATACTAACAATTATAGCATCACATACTCTACTTCTAAGAACTAATTATAGCATCACATACTAACATCTATTCTACTCTACTTCTAAGAACTAAATCAAATGAGTGGACGTTTGTTACTAACCTTAAAGCAAAAATAACAAGCCATTCTTCAAAATCCAAGCGCCAGCTTCATGGTGAAGAGCAGACGCAACAATGGAGGGAAGGGCCCAAACACGCGTCTCTGTTCTCGGGATGGAAGAGAGGAGGAAGAAGAGGACGGCTGCAGCTTTTTTGTGCTGTAGGCTTATCACCATCGGTTCTTAGCTAAAACCGACAGTGATAGGTCCAAATCACTGTCGGCTCTTGGTTTAAACCGGTAGTGATGAGTGGCCGCCAAAACACTGCCGGTTCAAGTCATAAACCGGTAGTGATGTGGTCATTCACTGCTGGTTTTAGCCCAGCCCCAATCATTTTCTCATTTTCAAGCTCATAACCGACAGTGAAGGTATATCACTGCCGGTTTTCACAAATCTGGCAGTGGTGAGGCCGATAGTGATGTCCAAATCTGGTGTAGTGTCATACAGGGCGTTCAGTTTTTGGTATTAATTAATATCTGCCTAGCAATCAATTTTGTGTCAACTAAGTTTTGCAAATCTAAAATATGAAACCACGGGCACGGTGCTTTGGGTTTTTTCTCTTTGGTATTTTATAGTTGTCATTATTTTTTGGTGTTTTGTAGTTATATGTATGATTACCTAACGGTTGCTCAGAGTTGGCGTATATGACCTGGTTTTGAGTAGTCTACAACCTTTTTCGTGCCTTATTCTAGTTAGTTGTTGCATGTATGTGACATGGCTTAGGCTCTCTTTGGACTGTAGAGAAAACAAAAGAAAATTGTAGAATTCACATTCCTCTAGATTGAGTTACTATAGCATCCTTTATTTGATTCACAAGAATTACCTATAGGAAAAACATAGTGTATACGAAACCTTCCTTTGTATTTGATTTCACAGGGAAACATCAGAAAAATACATCCAGTTAAACCTTATGTTTCCTGTTTCCTGTGTTTTTTTTCCTGCGGTTGATCTAAACACCTATTCCTACAAAAGATCCCATTTGGAACGCAGGAGGAAAAAATGCATAAATATGAAAAACAATGAACAGGATAGGAATGCGTATGTAAAACAGAGAAATGAAATACAAATGAATTTAGAACGGAGAGAGTACGTAGTTATGATTATTTTTTGGTGTTTAGTAGTTATGATCACCTAACATTGCTATTAGTTGGCGTATATGGATTTGTTTCGAGTAGTAGTGTCGGGTTCATAAACCCGGGGTCTCTCAGGGACCGGCTTCCACACCAAGGCTCGGCCCAAGCAGACAGCACACAGCTCATGGGTCGGCCCAAGGGTCTAGAAACAACAGGCCAAAATGGCGGTCCGGTCATCGACCGGAAGGTTTGGCCGAAGTGGAACAACGCCCGCTCGTCGACTACTTCGGCCCACCTCTCCGACCGGAGCACTTGCTTCGGACTCCAGCCACCTCCGGACGGCCTCTCTGATCGGAAGGCCTGGCCCAAAGCGCTACTTCCGACTCCGACCCCGCGTCCAACCGAGGTCCGCAGAAACCCTACTCACCACTCTTCTCCGACTGGCGCGACCAGGGCCGATTGGGGCCATCCGACCGAGGACGCCCGCTCGGAACAAACTAGGGGACGAACGGAGAAAGCAAGCTAGGGCGCACAAGTCAAACCACGATACCAGGGACCATACCATGTACACCTGCAGGAACAATATTCTACAACCGCCCTAACACAAATAGTATTGTAGGCGCCGATATTTACCTCTACAGTGTTGTAGGCGCTATTAAACTCCCATACGGTAAAGCCCTCCACATGCTTCTGGGCATCGATAGTGTTGTGGGCGTCGAGATTTACCGTACCAGGTGAATATGGTGAAACTCCTCACATGCCTTTAGACATCAACAATATTTGCAGGTACCGACATCTGCCATTTCTGAAGAAGGCAACGCAACCTCCCATGTGCATCTGACATTCTACAGTGACAACCAACAGTGTTGTAGGCGTCTACCATTATCTTGTACCCACCGGCATGGGCAACAGAGCCCAATAACATACGTACCTTCACCCTCTCACTTGTAAAGCCATTCCTTTTATCTATAAAAGGGGATGCGCTCCCTCCAACGAAGAAGTGTCTTTCCCAGTCCTTTTTAGTTAACCAACATCGATCAAGTTCACTAGCTCAAAACCACATAACCGCCGGGTTCGAACCCCAAGCACACGCTTGAACACTTAGCTCATAGCGGAGCTCCTGTCGCTCTCGGCCCTTCCGACCGGACCTCTCGTACAGCCCATCTTTCTCCTTCTTATTTATAACCCCACTGCAGACTTCGAGCACCTGGGCTGAGGAATAAAGTCACCTACCGACTCAAACTGGACGTAGGGCACGTTGCCTGAACCAGTATAAACCCTATGTCATTGAATGCTAGGCCACCTCCGATCACAACATACTGCAAAACTATAAATATTTACTAGTTGGTCACATTCTACACCGACAAGTAGTCTACAGCCTTTTTCGTGCGTTACTAAATAGTTGGCGTAGGCGTATGACATGGCTCATCAACGTACGGTTCGAGCAACCTACGGCCTTTTCTTCATGCAAGTACAAATTAGCATATCGTCAGAAATGTCGCTGTCTGAATTCTGGAGGAATTTATGAGAGAAAAACACTGTTCTGAATGAAAAAAAAGCGGATCAAGCCGGGTTTAAAAGCACGCGAACGGGGCCGAAGTATTTGAATGGCCGCATTAGGAGCTACATGTTAAGAAACAATATAATCTGCCTTTAGTGACGTCGGAGTCGTGTGGAATGCTTGTTCTTCTCCTCCTGAAGGCTGAAACACACGAAAGTTCAGAACTTTGGATGCAGTTCAGTTGAGAAATCGTAAACCTACAACCGAGCAGCAGCCACCATTTTCACCCTGGATGGTATTCAGTTTAGCAGACTGGCCAAAAGTGTTTAGTTTATTTAACTGAATGCAAGTGAGTGGAAAAATGGGCCCGGGTAACTAAAGGGTACGTAGGCTGTTATTTCTCATCTGTTTTTTTTTCCTCTGTCCTTGCTGTCATCACTGCGCTTTTGTGCCGTTGTGCGAAAGCAAGGATGCATGCATTCCATTGCCATCTTTCCTCTCTACCCTACACTAGGGTTTTGTTTAGATTGTAAATTTTGTAATCCGATATTATAGCACGTTTCATTTGTATTTGACAAACTTTATCCGATTATGGACTAACTAGGCTCAAAAGATTCGTCTCGTGATTTACAACCAAAACTGTGCAATTAATTATTTTTTTATCTACATTTAATACTCTATGCATGTGTCCAAAATTTGATGTGATGAAGAGAGTGAAAAAACTTGGAATTTTGATGGGATCTAAACAAGGTCTAGGTACCACTGGTGCCAAGTACCAACCACAGCAATGGTTTTGCTTGCTCCTAGTCCTATCCCTAGCATGCATCAAAGCCCGCCTGTTCGCTGATGTTGAAATTTGGTTAGCATACATCGCTATCGTGTTCGCTTGAGCTTATTCAGCACTACTTTTCAGCTATATAACAATGTTTTTCTCTCACAATATTTCAGTATAAACATCAGCATAAGCTGAATTTCAGCATAAGCAAACAGGTTTGGTCAGGCAGCCAAAATAAAAAGCGGCTTCGTATGTCTCAACTCTGAACTTCATGTGAGTGGAGGGGTACTAAGGTCTCTGTTAAAACTTTGAAACTTCCATTAGCATTTAGCAATCGATCGTAAGACGATCTCTGTTAAAGTTAAAACTTGAAACTTGTTACAGTTATGAGGATGGTCAGTGGTGGCTGGTAGGTTCTTGCATCATTGCATGATGCTTTCAGTTCCGGGCTGGCTTTGCAAAGAAACAAAACTGTCTTGTCCTCGACTTGGAGCTTCATGCCTGGATCGCTCTGGCGTGTCTTGGTCTTGGTCGAACGGATGCTAGCTGCAGCAGCAGCACGTCGCGAGCGAGAGGTCGATGCGTTGGGTGGATGCATGGTTACCTGGTAGTGCGTGAGTCGCTGCGTGCCAAAACTCTGTTTCCAACGCCGACAACAAACGGCTGCTTGCATCAAGCCATCAACACACTACTGCCGCCTGCCTCGCATGCACAACCTCCGTCCCACCCAAAATGCGTTTCTATTTTTAAACTTCTTGACCGTTCGTTGTATTCAATTTTTTCTACAAATAATAAAGTAAAGAAATCATTCTCTAATAATAAAATAAGTCATAACAAAATAAATAATATTTATAAAATAAATTTATATAAAACGAACGGTCAAACAAGAAATCTAGAAATTAAAAAAAACATCATTTATTTTGGAACGAAGCAGTACGTAGTACGTGTTTAATATGTTTTTCTTTACGTGACGAAATATCTTGAATATCAATTTCCTTTTCCGGTATACTCCTATCTGTTCACGTATGTAAGCATTTCTTGGCTAGGCCAACCCTCCGCCTCCCTCAATATTTCATTGATGCATATATCGTCTCTTGCGGATCCGTAGTTACTTTTTTGTTCCAAAATCGTCGTCGAACTTGTCAGGGTGTTGTTCACATCTGCTGAAGTCGCTACTAACTGAAGCATAGAGATGGCAATAAGTACCCGGAACCTGAAGACGCGAGATGGGTTTTACCTAGTAATGGGACGGTACACGAAGGTTTCCTCACCCATGCACTGGTATGCTAATGGGCTGCCCAAAGGTATCCAACAAAACACACTCAAGGCCCAACCCAACTATCAAATATGACACATATCCAATAGATGTATGACATCATAGACCATTTAGAAATATTTGGCGCCATATGATTTTAATCATATGATATATATTCTTGATTTTTCTTTCTATAGTGGGATGCATTTAGACATGTTTACCATATGTATTTTTACCCAAGCGGGTATGTGTATGGATAGATTCTTTTACCCGCGTGTAGGTATGGGTATTTTGTGAGGTAGAATTCCAGTCACCCCTAGAAATAAATGGCGTCCATTATAGGTCTTTGTCATTGCCCGAGGATGCCAAGGCTCGATGCGACGGTGTGGCACGGCTCCCAAACAAGGTGCCCCCCCCGTATGTGCCTCTTCCTAGCTACTATAGCTACCGCCACCACGATGGTCCAAGCAGCGCCACTGGAGGCAGTGCAGCAAGCTGGTGTTGCGCTCAATCAGTATCAACAATGCCGTTGCATTCTCACCAGACTCCGTAATCTTCCCTCTTCTTGGAGAATTACTCGGTGGCGATGGTAGGTCACTGAGCCTCCATAGCCACTGGAGGACTAGGGCACCAGATCCATATGGTGGAAGGCATCCAATCTGCCCCCAAAGGGCACGAATCAGACTCGTCCCCCTCCATCCCGAGCAAAAGCTTGGAGTAGCTGCCGGGGGGGGTGCAGCCGCCGCGTTTGAGTGGCGATTGAGTGGGGAGCTTTCAGCAGTAGCGGTGATTCACCATACCCCGAGTTTGTCTCCAAGGAGACAACACGGAGGCCACTTTTTTGGCCCAACACTGGCTTCTTATGTTTCTTCTCTTCTTCCTCTTCCTTCTCTTCTGACTTCCATCTTTACTCCTTGCTTGTGTTTATCGATGCCTAAAAATTGTTGGTTTGTTTAGGTCGAAGGAGGGGTTGTAGAGGGCGCACCGGAGCTCCATGCTTCCATTCTCTGTCCCAAAATATTTACCGGACCTTTTTAAGGTATTGACATGTACTCTAGTAGGTCAAAGAGAATATGCCATCATTGACATGTGGGACCAATTTTTGGCAAGAAAATCAACACTGGCTACTTGTGTGTTCTATATATATATTGGCAACTAAATATCTGTCAAAGGTACTCTAGTCAACTAATTGCATCTTTATTCTCCTTGCTTGTGACTTGTGACATATCATTTATGCCTAAACATTGTTGGTTTGAAATTTAGGTCGAAGGAGGCCCTTGTTTAGTTCTCTAGAGGGCGCACCGGAGCTCCATGCTTCCATTCTCTGTCCCAAAAAACTATTTACTTTAACTTTCTGACCTTTTGAGCCTAAGGTATTGACAATTTACTCTACTAGGTCAAAAATCGACGCTATTGCAAACTTTTAAACGAACTAATGCTGATTTATAGTGGTGGGAGAATACCGTTGTTCGCTGAAAAGTACCACCACAGCGAAGAAGTCAGACCCTGTTCATTTCGTTGAAATTTAGCTTACGATGATTTAGGGTGGTGGGAGAATACCGTTGTTCGCTGAAAAGTACCGCCGGAGCGAAGAACAGGGTGTCAAGCTACTGCACGCTAGCGGCCGGTACATAAGCTGATCGGAGCTCACACACAGCGCTGCTGGGTGCCTGACTACCTGCTGGGTGGAGCCATGGATCATGGATGGCATGGCCCATCGTTCGGGCATCGCCCAGACGTGGGTCTGACTCTGACTCTGCCGTGCTGCTGCGCGTAGGGACGCGAGTACGTACGCGGCATGTCAGTCCACTGCCCACCTCACATGCACACACCTCCGGGCTACGGCTACGGGTAGGTGGGCCCAGCCCACGCTTGTGCACCGTGCACACACACCTCGAGTCCAGAACGAGTTGGCGCAGTCACTGACAGGCCGGCCTCCGCAGGGGAATATGTGCTAGGATACGTACCATCGCTACCGTCAAAAACACGGATAAGGCCCACAGAAAGCTGACAAGTGGGCCCATGGTCACGGTCCGACTTGTCAACCGCTGACGCCCACCATCGTTTGGCTGATAGTAAATTTTTAGTCGGTATAGTATTTTTCTTTTACATTAAATTAGCTAGTAGCAGCTCTTCACAAATCTACGTCAGATCCAGCTCAGCCCAACGAACAGAGCGAGGCCTATCGACTGGTAATCTGGCACTGGCAGCATCCCATGCCACCGGGTGGGTCCCACCAGGCAGTGTCTGCAGCGGGCAGCGACGACAGGAGGTGCTGCTTCCTCCCTGTCGGGGAGCAGAGGTGCTTTGTCTCCGGCCCGCCGTCGCATTCCATCGCCATTGAACGAGGAGTGCTCGTGTGCTAAAATATCTGTCGTTTTTATTTTTTGAGAAATAATTTTAATAAAATATATATTAAAAATATTAATATTTATAGTACATAATTGATGTTATTGGAAAGATCTTTAAAGTAGTTTTTAATAGATTTATTTGAAGATATAAATGTTGCACGTATTTTCCATAAATTGAGTCAAACTTATGGCACATAAACTAAAAGCGACAGATAATTTAGGACAGAGGGAGTATGAGCATGTGCCTCCTGTCCCTGAACAATCACATGCTTGTCCAACGTACCAACGTGCAACAAAGAAAAGGGCCCTTTGAAACGAAGATAATATATATAAAAAATTCAAAGAAATCAGTTTATTTTCATAGTAGAAAGAAGCTAGTATATATAAGGAAAAGGGCCTTCCTCTCCCTGAACAATCCTATGGTTGCCCAACAGGCCAACGTGTTACAAGGAAAAGGGTCGTTGAAATGAAGAAACTATATAAAAATTTCATAGAAATTACTCAAAAGGAAACATGACATTCGAAAGGAGGCCTTAGGATTTGTTTAGCACGTCTCCATCTCTTGCTCTGGCAGCAGCTTCAGCGGAGGAATTAGAGGAGCTGCACCAAGCACCTCAAGAAGGAGCCTTTTTTTTATGTATGCAAAAGGAGCGGGAGCTTCTTTTTTTTTGCGTGCGGAGCAAAAGCTACAATTTCTAGCTCCTTTCTCCGGCTCCGGCTCTTCAGGAGAAGCACCTGGAGAAATAAGGACCTGCTTGGCACCTCCCAGCCAGCTCGGGCTCCGCCTTTTTTTATGTATGCAAAAGGTAGCTCGAGCTTCTCTCTCGCTTTTTTTCTCTCTGTAGCAAAGGTACTGTTCAATTTCTAGCCGAGGAGCTTTCTCTTCACTGGTGAAGCCGCTCTTGAGAGGGAGAGGGAAGGAGAGAGAAAATTGGCTACAGTGAATGACTATGAAATCTACTGCAAAATGTCCTAAAATCTACTCCTTGTCTCTTAGAGTTGTCTTAATTTTGATCGAGTATATAGAAAAGAACATCTAGATTTATGATACCAAATTAATATAATTAGATACACCATAAAATATATTTTCATAATTTGCTCATATGGAATCAAAAATATAAAAAAATAACTTAAGACAACTCTAGAAATTGGTTTATTTAGGGACGAGGTATTAGTTAAACTTAAAAAATAATTTATTCTTGAAGAAACAAGATATGTAGTCCCTTCATCCCTCAATAAATCAATTTTTAGGGCTGTCTTATGTCATTTTTTGTTATGTTTGACCGGATTTGTAGAAGAGAGCACAAATGTTTATGACACAAAAATGGAATATAATAAAATATATTCTATGATGCATCTAATTATATTAATTTGGTTTCATAAATTTTGTTTTTCCCCTGTAAATTCGGTGATATTTTAAAAAATGGAGTTGAGATAACTCTGATAATTAATTTATTTTGAGTGAGATAACTCAACTGTTGTTCCCCTCACAAGTCCATCACTGCACACACCTCCAGATTCTGCAGCGCCAGCGCAGGTGGGTGTCGTGTCGTTGCCCGCTTGCTTCCGTCCAAAACGGATGAGGCCCACAGAAAGGTGCATGGGCCCACCGGAGAGTAGCAACAGTACTCGGCACTGACAACTGGCCCCCCTGGGCCGGTCCGCTTGTGAACCGCGACGCAACCCTCCCGGTGGGTCCCGCAAGGCAGCTTCCGGTGCGAAGCGGGCAGGAACAACACTACGACAGGACAGGAGGTGTTGGTTCCTCCTGTTGGGGAGCACCGTCCCGCTTGTTTACGTTGCTTATAAGTTACCTGATGTTTTATTGTGAGAGAAAGACGACACTGATCATGACTGATACGATTAAGTGAACATGGTGCTAAGGTCTCCACCATGTGGCTTCTGTTAAGGTCTGTTTGAACTGAACGACAACCCAACGATCCAATGGTTCTCCAACGTATAATATAGAAATGAAACAACTCTTTCGTAACCTGCTTCAGATTTTATAAAATGCCTCGTGTTTGTTTCAGTTTCAAATGTGTACTACTCATCGGCCCGTCATATCGCAAGTAAAATTCAGCACAGCATCTTGCCTTTTGCTGTTTGCAAGCTTAAAACACAGCCATTCAGGTATAAACAAGCCCTCTGCCGAAAGCAGAGTAGCAAATACTACCACTGGCAACACGGATGAATTAAATGTTCATCGATTCTGTTTGGTGCACCAAGCAGCTTTTGGATTTACAAGTTTGCTCCTGTGCATCTGCATGCGAGTGGTTGCGTTGCGTGAGGAATTTGGATCGACAAGAGTGGAGTGAGCCCATATGAAAGCTGAATGTTAGTGCGTTCAGGATCGAACTTGCTTGTAGTTGTAGGCTCCATTGTTTTCACTGCCTATAGTTTCTCGCCTTTGGCCTTCCCTTTGGATGCTCGTGGTATTAACAGACGACCAAAGTGGGCAGCATAAAATCTAGTATAGTACTGTATTTCTGAATTCTGATAATCCTCCGTGTTTGGCTGTTATATTTCAGAGATAGGTTCCTAAGATTATTTGGGTCCCAATTAAACCTTAATTTATATAAGCTGACAAACAATGTTCAGAATCTGCCTCATACTATATGTTATGATTAGAGTCTCATATTGTTATCCATAATGTACTAATTCCACTCTAAACTATTCTGCAGGTACCTGTATGCAAACCTGAATGAGTGAATGACAGCGGACAGCTCACCTACTAAACGATTGACTACTATAATTGCTAACCTTCTTTTAGATGCTTACTTAAAATGGGAGTCCACAACGAGGTCAAGGCGCCACTACGACACACCACCCATCAGTTGCCATTTTAAAGGCCCTGTTCTTACCTTATTAAACCTTCATTAACCCGTTTCGGCTTTTTTTTTTTTTTGAGCACATTATAATTTTTTTTGAATCACAAAAAGATTCGTCTCAAAAATTTAATGCAAACTATACAATTAGTTTTTTTACATATATTTTTAACTTTTTACGATACGTTCAAATATCCAAACGAGGCCGAAATGAAGTTGTAACCAAAGTGAGCCTCCATGCCTGCATGCATGCACGCAATCTCTGTCTGAACATGATGTGCTATATAATAACAATCATTCTGCAGTAGTTATGTACTATTCAAGAAGATGTGACACCCCACAAGGCCACAATGTGTTGTCGCTGCCAAAGTTAATGTGGGCTGGAGCCTGGAGGCTGATTGTATCATATCATTAGATGATGAGAAAGAATGATTAAGCTGTTCTTAATTATTTGTTCCTGTTTGATATATACTCCTCCTCTACTTCCTGTTTGGCTGCCAGGGTATCTCTGGGCCTACTGTCGCTATCAGGGTATCAGGTTTGCTGGACGGCATTGCCCACACTACTACAGACGCTTATTTGTATATATAAGCTGCTTTTATCACAAGCAGTGCAGACTACTACAGGAAGCAATCCTGCAAAGAGGATATAATGCATGAATTCAATTTTCACACATGATTTAAGTAGTCGTCAGTCGATGTTTGTTCTATGAATAGTTAAACTTTGCTTGAGGCAAACAGGGAGATTAGGATATATATATAGGGGCGATTAGAAAAGAAAGACTGCATATGGTCAGCTTATAAGAATAATAACCTAATAATGAATAAAGAGGAATCGTGCAGCACCCATCAGGTGCTTTCCGCGGTCAATACAGCCAAAACCATGCCTGTGACCCAAGTTAATTCACGTTTAAAAAAAATCCAATACACACGTAATATGTGCAAGATCATCATTAGAACCATCATAAGGACACACCTGGATCACAAAAACATGACCCTTTTCTGGTGCAGATGGGTGCAAACAACATATAAAACTCTTTATATTTCAGGCATATTGCGTTGTTGGTTGTGGTTGCTGCAAAGAGAATGTTGTTGAGGTCATGGGGAGTTAAGGTCCGATTTAGGGCTTGTTTGGATGATTATGTGTGTTTGAGTGGATTATAGTAAAAATTAAATTAAGCTCTACTATAATTCATTCATTTTAATACATATGGCTTAGGGTGAATACATGTGCATCTAAATAAGGTAGTAAAGATTTGATACACATGAAAAAACGAATTTCACAATAAAACAGATTAAAATATACTACTAAACACAAAAAGCTAAAAATATCATATATACTATTGTGAAATACTTGGATTGTATTAGCATTGACCATTTTTTTGATTGGAAATAAAAGGTGGAAGAAACCCAGGAAGAGACGTAGGCAAGTTAACCCAATCAAACACACTTTTACAGGGCTGAAACATATATGTTATATGGGCTACGATTGGGCTAAAACCTATTCGTTATACGATTGGACATCTGAACTGGTGCAGGGGAGAGAAAAATTGGGCCTACCAACTAGAAGCCCTACTAACTGGCGGGGCCAGATGGGCGAAGCATACTTTAGCATCATAGGCTTGGTCCAGCCCGGCCCATAGCGTTTTTTTTGAAACTCATAGCGTTGTTTTTAAAAGGGCCCATCTACCCCACTAATTCACCGACTTTTTCTTCGCTAAACCCAAAAAGCTCCAGAAAATATACCCATAAAGATCGCATCTTTCAAACGAACGGTCCAGATTCTATTCTAAGCCTTCTCTCTTGCTCACTCAAAATGAATGACCAAGATCTTGTTTGTGTATGTTACTCCTCATCCCTTCTGACTCCCCCGCGCAAGAACCATCCACGAGTCACGTACCGCGACATCTCGGGCGGCCGGCACTGCTCTCCTCCAGGCCTCGCCCTCGATCCGCGATCGCGCACGCGCTCTGCACGACCCGCCGCCCCACGACGCCGGTGGAGCATCGGATCAGGACGCCGGTGTTGGTCAGCAGCCGCCCCACCATCGGGTGGTGTCCGCGTCCGCGTGAACGTCTCCAGGCCCTGCGGCATCGCGCCTCCATCCCGTCTCCATTACGCCGGATTACCTCCGACCGGATCGGATCATCAGGACGCCGGTGTTGTTCAGTAGCCGCCCCACCATCGCGTGAACGGCTCAGGTGTGGCGGCCGAGCGGTGGGCGTTGGCATCCACACGGCTGCCGCAGGTGCGTGGCTCACTGCTATCACATATATGCAGATACCCTATTCGATGAAATGTCTGAATGGTGTGGATGCTTTTCTTTTTATCACAGGATCTTCTTTAATTGGGTTCAAAATCTAGCCTTGCTGAAGTCAATATGTCTAATTTCGTTCATCTGTAAGATCGACAACAAAGCTTCGTTCCCATCTCCTCACAATTATCGTTCGTAAGAGTTTGCCATGTACCGTAGTTGGGCTGAGTCCTTAATATGTTTGTTATTGCCTCTTGCATACGAGGTCTTCAATGTGTGATCCACTTCTATTTGCTTTTTTTTTTCTCTGTGCTGGATTTTGTAGATCCAGATTGCTAGGGATGCCTAGAATACGCTATACTGATCTATACTAAGCGGGATAAACCTTTACTCAAAACAAATTTGCAGATCGTTGTGCTTACTCTATCTCATCATTCAGGTTCTTATTCTATCAATTCATTTCCCTGCCGTGGAGTTGGACAGTGGGAGCGCAATGAAAGACTCCTATCTGAATGGTATGTTGGTGGCTCAAAATAATATAGTGTTATGCTCCATTATTTTCTAATTTTCTAATGTCTAGAAATATTTAAAGTTATTATTGTTGGTCATCATGCAAAAACTGAAACTTCTTTTTATTTTTACATTCTAATTTATTATGCTGACTTACCTGACCCCTTTAATGTTCTGTTACATTTCTTCTGGTGCAGTCATGCATGTGGCCACTGATTTGTGCAAGCAAAGGAAATGTAAGTATTTCTGGGCCACCTCTTTATCCTTCTTCTATAGTCAGCATATTAAAATGCTGACAATTTTCATAGATAGAGCCCTGGTCATTAATTGATTGGTGTTATTTGTCACTTCTTTCATCATGCAAAAAGTTAAACTTCTTTTTTATTTTTACATTCTAATTTATTATGCTGACTTAGCTGACCCCTTTAATGTTCTGTAATATTTCTTCTGGTGCAGTCATGCATATGGCCACTGATTTGTGGAAGCAAAGGAAAGGTAAGTATTTCTAGGCCATCGTCTCATGATTTTATTGACATAGAGTTTGCTTCTTTCAGTGACATAATAATTTGCTTCATAAAAAAGTACTTTGTCCATACCAGAAAAAAAACAGAAAATGAACACATAGAGCCAAAATTAACACAAGATGCTTAATGATTTATTGAGGCCCTTTCATAGTTTGATGTCATCCCAAAAATATCTATTGTATCCACTTGCTATGTGTGTGCTACGTAACACTTGCCCTATACACTTCAAACGACTACTATGATAAATGTGGCTGATGGCTGCGTGGCTGGAAGATGAGGGCGAGGAAGGACACGGCCGTGGCCGTAGCCGGCTGGCCGAGGCCGCGGCAAGCCAGTGACCGGCTGGCATGGCAGAGTGAGGCGCTTCGCAGCTCTGGCGAGGCTGAGCAGGGGCGCCCGCAGCGGTTGCTGGTCTCCCATCCTGTGGTGGTGGCGGCTGTCCCTGGGTGGAACATGTGTATGTACGAATGTAGTCGTAGCGTTAGCACGAGCAATATACATGTGTCTGTTTGACTTATTAGGCTTTGTTATGCATAAGTGTTTTTTTTGGATTATATATATGGTCATATATAATTACGTGAAACTTAAACTATGGGGTATCGTCGTTTGATTGTTTTATGTGTGTCTCTAGGAGGAAGCCGTGGCGTTAAGATGGGCACTAACGTTTAGTGGAAAGGATCAGCGAAATACAACAGCTCTAGTAATTTTTCAGTCGGCTGGAGCCCAGGCCCAGGCTACTGAGAACTACCGGTCGGCCTGCTCAGATCTGGGTTCAGACAGAAAATATAGGGCCGGCACGGCACGTGGGACGGGGCCTGCTACTGTCCGCAACCATCGTCCGGCAGCTTCCCTCCCATTTTTCCCGCCGCTCCCAACGCGCGCAAATTTTGCTGGCAGATGGTAGGTAGCGTGCGGTGGATGCCTAGTAAATATTTTTTTTACGTACACAGCGTAAACAGGGGCTAAGTGGTCATGTCCGGCATGCATGCGATTTCCAACTAACTAAATGAAGTCATAACGGTTAAACCAAACATCCAAATTAAATTCCGCTTAAACCATCAAGTTTCTTGCAATAAATCCTTCAAAATAAGATCTCTCATTGATATATTTAAATAAATTTTTAACGAACATTTGTTTTATAAAGATAGAACATTTTCTTTATTGAGCAGAGACAATGTTCTAGATTAAAAAAAACAATGTTCTATATTTGTAAGAAGAATGTTCTCAATTTAGGTTCATGAAATTGATATTATAATATACATAGAAATAAATAAATACATAACATAAATAAAGAATAATGAAATCTAGAGCAAATTATAAGGAAAAAAAAAAAACACGTAATAGAGAAAAATTTAAAAGAATATCACATGTGTACTTTTCAAGCATTAAAAAATATACTATAGAATATCACATGTATACTACGTGAACATCACTAAATTAACATGGAACATCACAAGAACATAATAGAATAACACATGTATACTACAAAAACATCGTAGAATACATCATAGAATATCATTATATACTACGTGAACATCACATGTATACTTCGCGAACATCACAAAATACATCATAGAACATTATATCTATACCACGTGAATATAAAAAAACATGATAGAACATCACATTTATAACACGTGAACATTGAAAGCATCTAGGCTCCTAGTTGGGTTTCGGTGATTAATGACGACATAAGATTATTGTGACTAACGTGTGCTTTGTAGATGCAACTTGAGTTAGATCATGGTCATGATGATTGTTTGGGCAATTATGATTTTCATGCCCCTATCGATGAAAATCGTTTCGGTTTTCAAAGGATGGATGACAAGGTTAAGGATAGACTAGTTCTAAGTGTCGTTTGGCGTTGGAGAGACACTTAGAGTTATTTAGGACTTTGTTTTTTCTTTGGTTGTACTATTAAGGGGGGTATGAACTAGTAGCTTGACCTAAGTGAGTCTAATGGGTTAGGTGTGGTGCACACTTATCAAACTTAGCACTAGGTAGCTTAGGAATATCCCTATGATCGATTGGAGTCATCTTCATTCACGAAGATTTTTGAATCGGAAGTGAATGAAGGGTCAAATGATTGACCGGACGCTGATTTAGTGTTGACCGGACTCACAGGTGCCGCATCCGATCAGTGTTCAGCGCGCACAGCAGAAGCCAAGGAGAGACCGGACGCTGCGCATTCATTGGGACCAGACACGCTGGTGCCGACCAACTATAGCAGCTAGGTCTCAGTGTTGATGAAGGATCGGACGATGAACAGTGGATGACCGGATGCTGTGTTTGCAGCGTCCGGTCAACATCAGTAAGGTTCTAGAGAGGAAATTTGAGGACCGTACGTGTCAGGTCCAGGAGGATCGGATGCTTCTCTGCGTCCGGTCAGTTCAACGGCCCTCTCTGACAGGGTGATGCCACGTAGCCATTGGCTATTGACCGGCGCGTCCGGTCACATGGACCTGGGCGTCCAGTCACCTCGAAAGATGCTGAGTTGAACTCCAACCGTTATGTTTTAAATGAGAGGGTTATAAATACATATTCTACTCGTCCAATTGAGTGCTCTTGCCTATTTGTTTAGCTGAGAAACACCTTTAGAGTGCAAGGGAGAGCAAGAGCCTAGTGAGATTAATGAGATTTAATAATCCAAGATTAAGGACCTCATTAGTGTATAAGGAGTAGCAAGTGTGCACCTACCTTTCTCATTAGGCTTGTCTTGGTCAAGTGAGAGTTTGTGCTTACTACTCTTGGTGATCGCCATCACCTAGACGGCTCAGTGGTGATTGGAAGCTTGGTGATCATTTGACGGAGCTTGTGGATGACCCAAGTCATGTTGTGAGCGGTTATGGGTGATTCACCACGACAGAGTATCGAAGAATCAGCCCGTAGAGAGCACTTGATCCTTACGTGGATCAAAGGGGAGCTACACCCTTGTGTGGGTGCTCCAACGAGGACTAGTAGGGAGTGGCGACTCTCCGATACCTCGGGAAAACATTGCCGCATTTCTCTCCTTCTCTTTACTTTGAGCATTTATATTTGAGCAATTCAATTCATGTCTTTATATTCTTAGAATTGCCAAGCTAGAGTAGGATTGGAACCTAGTGTGCAAAACTTTTATGCGAAAGAACAGTAGAAACACTTCTAGGCACAAGAGGGTGAAATGGGCTAAGTGTAGGGCTTAATTATTGCAAGAAATTTAGAATTAGCCCAATTCACCCCCCTCTTGGTCATCTTGATCCTTTCAATTGGTATCAGAGCCTCGTGCTCCTTGAATTAGGCTTAATCGCCTAGAGCAAGATATCCCATGGGGATAGACCCTCTCCCCTTTGAGGGAGATGGCTTTCCTTATTAGATAATTCACATAGAGACGTACCTAGAGGCTCTAGATGTTAGAGTGCTTAGAGCCGCCTCACAAGGTTTCCCAACACCTAGGGATCCCGCTAACCTTCAAGGTGATGAGATTCACTACGAGAAGTGGAATGCAAAGGCTAGAAACACTCTTTTTAGAGGCCTTTGTAAGGATGTCTTTAACTGTGTGCAGAACCACAAAGACGCCCATCAACTATGGTCGGACATTTGTGCACTACATGAGGCAACCAAGAGTGAGCGTGATGAACGCTATCACCTCGTGATGAAGAAGCTTAATTCATTTGAAATGCTTCCTAGTGAAAGTGCTAATAAAATGTATTCACGCTTGAATGTTCTTGTAGAGGAGGTCAATGGGCTTGGACTTACTCAAATGCAACCATCCGATGTTGTGAGAAAGATCTTAAATGTTCTCCTCATTGACAAGTATGGGCATTTTGTGATGGTGTTTCATCTAGGTGATCTTTCCACCGCTACGCCAACTCAAATATTGGGGAAGATCAATGCACATGAGATATACATGCACATCACTCCACAAGATGGCTCTTCTTCCACCAAGAAGAAAGATTTAGCATTCAAGGCTAGCCAAGAGAAGAGGGCAAAGCAAAAGTTGATCATGATAGTCTAAGTGATGATGAGATTGATGATGCAAGCCTTACTCTCATGGTGAAAAGAACCGCCAAGATGCTCAAGAAGCTAAACAAGAATGGTGTCAAGTTTGATGGCAAAAAGAAGAAATTCTTCACTAGTAGTAGAAGGAAGCTCATCTCCGAAATGGATTGCTATAATTGTGGAGATCTTGGTCATCTAACTCATCATTGCCCCAAACTCAAGAAAGACAAGTATAAGAAGTAAAAGGGCAAGAAAGATGACTCAAGTGATGATAATATTGAGAAGAAGAACAAACCATACAAGAAGAAGGATGGCAAGAAGAAGGAATTTTATAAGAAGTAGAATGGCAATGCCTATATTGTTGGTGATTGGCTCATGGACATTGAATCATCAAGTGGCTCATCCGATAATGAAATTGAAAATGAGAAGGATAAGGTGACCGCTCTTGTGATTGGGTCTTCACTACCTTCATCGACACTGTCGTCATCATCTTCTACACATCTATGACTCATGGCCAAGGATGAATGAAAGGTACAAAATGATGATGATAGTGGTGGTGATGACAATACTAGTGATGATGAGAATGGTGGTGATAGTGATGAAGAATTTGAATCACCTTTTTATGATGATTTTGTCAAATTGTTAAACCAATACACTAAAATCATTAGAAAGACAAGAGCTAAAAATGAGAAGCTAGAATTTGTGAATGACTCACTCTTAGTAAAGTATGACATAGCCGAAAAAGCTAATGATGAGCTTAGAGAAGAGAACAAAATTGTGTTATCCAAACTCAAGGAACTCAAAACCTCTAAAAGGGAGCTTAGAGAAAAACATAATAAACTTGAGGACATACACAATGAGCCCACCACTAGTTACAACTTGCTAAAAGAAGAGTACACTAATCTCAAGGTTAATCATGATAATTTGTTCTTTCTCATGAGTTATTGTGAAATGAGCCATATGATGCTACTATTGTTGTTAAGATTGATATAGACACATCATGTGATGACTTGATTGTTGAGAGCATTGAGCAAGGTTTTAGTAGCAAAGACAAGAAAGTGGTTGAATCCGACAACTATGATCATTATGCCAAGCTCATGAATGAAAATAAAAAGCTCAAGCAGGATCTTAAAAAGCTATAAACCGCCAACACAATTGTGATAGAGAATCTTGACAATAATCATGATATGGCACTTGAGAATGAGATGCTTAGAGAAGAGAACAAGAAACTCAAGATGGAGAAGAACCATGATGAACTTAGAGAAGAAAACAAGAAACTTAAGATGGAGAAAGAGCATCTCAAGACCGGTTTGAGCAAGTTCACAAGAGACCAATATCTCCAAAGTGAGCTACTTGTGAACAACATGATGAAGATGGATAGAAGTGGCATTGAGTTCTTGGTAAATCAAGTGAAGAAAGCTCAAGTTCAACATCAACAACAATATAAGTCAAAGCCTAAGCCAAAGAGATGCTTTGAGTGTGGACAAGAAGGTCACTTTGCTCATGATGTAAAACTCCACCATAACCCTTGCCCAAGCATGCTAGACCCTTTGCCTTCAATGCTCACTACATGCTTATAAAAGATTCTAGTAAAATGATAAAAGTCATATTCTTAGGTCCACCCAACAAGAATAGGCCTAAGCAAATTTGGATTGCTAAGTCACTAGTTGAGAAAGTCAAGGGCCCTCATCAAGTTTGGGTCCCTAAACAACAAGCTTGATCTCTTATGTGTGTAGGTGAACTACAAGACCGGTGGAAGCCATTGGGTTATTGATAGTGGTTGTACTCAGCATATGACCGGTGATCCTCCTATATTCACCTCACTAGATGAAGAAGTAGATAGTCAATAAAGGATTATATTTGGTGACAATTCAAAGGGTAAAGTACAAGGGTTGGGCAAAGTTGTAATATCAAATGATCACTCAATATCAAATGTGCTATATGTTGCTTCATTGAGCTTCAACTTGCTATCCGTTGGTCAATTATGTGATCTTGATTTTTAATGTTTGTTCACCGAGGAGGAAGTGGTTGTGTCAAAGAAAGATGATGATCAAGTTATATTCAAAGGTTTTAGATACAACAACCTATATCTAGTGGATTTCACCTCCAAAGATGTAAACTTGAAGACATGCTTATTCACCAAAACATCACTTGGGTGGCTTTGGCATAGAAGACTTGCACATATTGGGATGAGTTCACTCAAGAAGTTAATGAAAAATGAGTTGGTGAGAGGTTTGAAGGATGTGAAATTTGAAAAGGACAAGCTTTGTAGTGCATGTCAAGTCGGCAAGCAAGTTGCAAACACTCATCCAACCAAATCTTACATGTCAACAATAAGAGTGCTAGAGCTTCTCCACATGGATCTATTTAGACCAACAACTTACAAGAGTTTGGGAGATAATCTCTATTGTCTTGTGATAGTTGATGACTACTCTAGATACACTTGGGTGTTCTTCCTTCATGACAAGATCGAAGTGGCCACATGTTTCAAGAAGTTTGCCAAGAGAGCACAAAATAAATTTAAAGTGAAGCTCAAGAAAATAAGAAGTGACAATGAAAAAGAATTTGACAACACAAACATTGAAGCATATTGTGATGAAGTTGGGATCAAGCATGAGGTCTACGCAACCTACACTCCTCAATAAAATGGTGAGTAGAGAGAAAGAACTGGACACTAATCACCTTTGTAAGAACAATGCTTGATGAGTACAATACACCTCAAGATCTATGGGCGGAAGATATCAACACCGCATGCTATGCATCCAACCGCCTATTTCTCCAAAAAATCTTTTGGCAAGACCCCTTATGAGTTGCTCATTGGGAGGAAACCGAACGTCTCATTCTTCCGGTGTTTGGTTGTAAATGCTACATCTACAAGAAGCGGCAACACCTAGGGAAGTTCCAAAGACGTTGTGATATTGATTTTCTTGTTGATTACTCTTCAAAGTCCAAAGCATATCGAGTACTTAATCATGCCACCAGCTTGGTTGAAGAAACATATGATGTGGAATTTGATGAATCTAACGGCTCCCAAGGAGCACATGAGAATCTTGATAATATAGATGATGAACTATTAAGGGAGGCCATAAAAACATTTCGGTTGAAGACATCAAGCCTAAAGATGAAGAAGATGATATACAAGTGATTGATCCACCCTCTTCATTAAATGTGCCACAAGATAATGATAAAGATGGGAGAGTAGAAAATGAAGATACTCACGTCTCCCATGACCAAATGGTGGCACAAGCTCAAGATGTTGATGCTCCACAACCTCTTCCTCAAGTGGTTGATAGAAGAAATTTACCCCTACTACAAGCACATCCACAAGATCTCATCATAGGAAGTCCTTCAAAGGGTGTAATGACTCGCTCTAAAAAATTGCTTCATTTATTAAACATCACTCGTTTATTTCTTGCATTGAGCCTAAGAATGTAGAAAAAGCTCTTTAAGATCCGGATTGGATAAATGCCATGCATGAAGAATTGAACAACTTCACCCGCAAATGAAGTTTGGACACTTGAAGAGCGACCACAAGATGCAAGAGTCATTGGAACAAAGTAGGTGTTCCGCAACAAGCAAGATGATCAAGGCATCGTTGTAAGGAACAAGACAAGGCTAGTTGCAAAGGGGTTCTCTCAAGTTGAAGGGTTGGATTTTGGAGAGACTTTTGCACCGGTTGCAAGACTTGAAGCCATCCGTATCCTTCTTGCATATGCATCTCATCATGAAATAAAATTATATCAAATGGATGTTAAAAGTGCTTTTTTAAATGGCTTCATAAATAAACTAGTCTATGTTTATCAACCTCCCGGGTTCGAAGACCCTAGATATCCTAATCATGTTTATAGGTTGTTCAAGGCGCTATATGGGCTAAAGCAAGCTCCAAGAGCTTGGTATGAGCGCCTTTGAGATTTCCTAATTGAGAAGGGCTTTACCATTAGGAAGGTCGACACTACACTATTCACCAAGAAGCTTGAGGGAGAGATCTTCATTTGTTAAGTATATGTTGATGATATCATATTTGGCTCATCAAATGAAGACTATTGCAAAGAGTTTGGTGAATTGATATTGAAGGAGTTCAAGATGTCTATGTTGGAGAGCTTACATTCTTTCTTGGTTTTTAAGTCAAGCAAATGAGAGAAGGGATCTTCATCTCTTAAGAAAAATATAGCAAGGATCTTCTCAAGAGGTTTAAAATGGATGAATGTAAGCCAATCAAGACACCAATGCCATCTAATGGACATCTCGACCTAGATGAAGGATGTAAATCGGTTGATTGAACTCTCTACAGTTCTATGATTGGTAGCTTGTTATACTTAACTACATCTAGGCTCGATATCATATTTAGTGTGTGTATGTATGCTAGATTTCAAGCTAATCCTAAGGAGGCTCACCTGGTTGCCATTAAAAAATCCTTACGTTACCTTAAGCACACACCAAGCATTGGTCTTTGGTGTCCCAAAAAGCTAGATTCCAACTAGTTGGCTATTCCGATTCAGATTATGCCGGTTGCAAAATTAATAGAAAAAGCACATTCAGAGGATGCCATTTGCTTGGTAGATTACTAGTGTCTTGGACCTCTAAGAAGTAAAATAGTGTGGCATTGTCCTCCGCCGAGGCGGAGTACATTGTCATGGGTGCTTGTTGTGCACAAATTCTTTATATGAAGCAAACTCTTCTAAACTATGGTGTAGTTCTAGAAAGAGTACATCTCTTGTGTGACAATGAGAGTGCGGTAAAACTTGCTAATAACCCAGTTCAACACTCCCGCACCAAGCACATAGATATCCATCATCACTTTCTTAGAGATCATGTTGCTAAAAATGATATATCACTAGAAGGTGTAAGGATTGAGGATCATTTGGCGGATATCTTTACAAAACCGCTAGATGAGGCTATGTTTTAAGTAACTACACAAAAAAAGAACTTGTGTTGTCCCTTGCATTGCATTGTAATATAAAACATGTTTAATTTTTAGTAATGCACTTAGGGCTTGTCTAACATGGTTAAGATAACCACCGAAAAGCATGAAGAAGCTTAACTTTGGATCAAACTTGATGAGCAACTAGTTTTTCTTTCAAGTATTGCATTGCATACGCATGTATGTTGCTTTGTCGTTTCTTTTCGGTTATTTTTTTGAGCATCTGCTGTGTTCATCCACAAATAGGGAGAGCATTTGAAGCTCCTATTGGTTATAAACCCTATTGGGTGGCTACATGTTGCTCCTCGCCTCTTTTGTTTCTTTTTTTTTCTAAAATGAATTATAGCCAAAGGCAAATTAATTTGAAAATTTTGAGGGTTTGAGTGAGCTCTCCTATATCTATTCCAATTGGTGGTTATTTTGGTCTTATCGAAGTTGGGACTTGATTGGGAGAAAGCGTCACATAGAAAGGAGAAGAAACTGTTGTGGAAGATGGACCGAACGTAGGGACCGGACTCACCCATGGCAGCGTCCGGTCAGTACATCAGGAGGAGATGCAAGTGCTGAAGAAGACCGCACGATGAACAATGTTCCATCCGCGTCCGCTGACAAGTTGAATCCGCGTCCGGTCAGGGCAAGTTGGAACACAGGAATGACCGGACTCTGAGCTGCGTCCGGTTCGGGGTAATCGGACGCGTCCGGTCATGTTTTGAGGCTCTCTGGACCTCTCTATACTCGACCGGACTCTGGGGAGCAGCGTGAGGTCAATTTCACCTGTGCATCCGGTAGCAACTATCAAAGCAAAATGGACCTATATTTTCTCTGTCTGACACTGGGGGCCCACACATACTTTTCTTCTTCTCCCTCACGTGCCCACGCCCTTGTGCCGCCGTGCCCGCGCCCTCGTGCCGCCATGCCCACGCCGCACAGCCGCATCCACGCCGCGCCCACCATGTTTGCTTGAACCCTAGCGCCGCCGCCGCGTCACTCCGGTCGCCCTTCTGCGCGCCCATGCGCAGCGTAGCCACCGCGGCCATAGCTCTACCTACTCGTGCCTCTCCATCGCCGCCATGGTGCCCTAACCTCAGCCGCCATGGGTCATCGCCACCGCCATCGTGGTCCTTCCATCGACCTCATCATTGATTCTCTTAACTCCAACGAATGCGTACGCCCATCCTCGGTGTTCCCTTGGTCGATTAACATCATTCCTTGGGTGAGTTCCCCTATCGCCCACCAGGTGTTTGTTATAATGCCTAAACCACATCCAGTTCACTACTTGATCCTTTTAGTTGGTCGTATGTCTATGCAGTGACATTGTCGATTCTCGTGTGGTGCCCCCCACACTCGGTGTCTCTTCCTTTCACAGGTCCCGGACTTGATCTAAGGTAACAAGCCATTCCATCAGTTCACATACCTAATTGCTTGCTTTGTCTAAGGACCATCGCACCTCTAGTATATAATGTTGCTTATGTATACTTCCTACTCTATCTTGTGCAGCGAGTTTGGGTAGTGAGTTTGCTTGTCAGTGTTTCAGTGGAAGATAAACTCAGGGCCAAGCCTGCGAGTACGGAACAGAGGCGAAGCCTCTTGAGTGACAAACAGCAGTGATCTAGGGGGAGTGTCAGTGGTTAGCAGTAGTTGTATCTTTTGGCAGTGAGTTCTCTTAGGTTTAGTGGTTCCCTTTAGTGTCAGATATGGCTCATTGCTAGAACATCGGGGGTGGTCCCGACGATGATGATGAGAGGCGTCCTCCTCGCCTGACAGCACAGGAAAAGGGGAAGGGGCCAAAGAAGACCACTATAAAGAAGAAGCGCAAGAGAGATGACATAGAGACAGAGAGAGCAACAGTAGTGGCCGTCGCCGTAGAGCGTGCTGAGAGAGGTGGCAGAGGTAGTGGTATTCGCATTGGCGATCGGTTATCACTAGCTTAGAGGACCACAGTTGAGCAGCTTGAGGCTAGTCTTGGTAGTCCTCCTAGTACTACCTTGCTTAGAGGTCGGCGTGTTGCTCTGGAGGATGCACCGAGGGCACTCGAGTGGAGCAGGTTGAGCCTCCGGAGGTGATTGAGCAGCAGGCAGAGGAGGCAGAGGAGCCATGACTTCGACGCTCCAGTCGCACTCGCACCTAGGTGTCACCGAGGCCTCAGACATAGAGACGTGGCTCTCGTCCACCTCCCAGACCATAGGGTCCGCCTCCAGTGGTACACTTGGACCTGAGGGTAGCCACAGCTAGGGAGGTGCAGCAGCTCTGTTTTGTGGGGTTTTAGGAGTGGTTTCTACTCAGGCGGGATGAGCGTGCTTCAGAGCAGTTCTACACAGTGCCACAGGAGGATTTCTACAATGTCTACCTCAACAATGGTGTGACATTCAGATCACAGAGAGTTTGCTCGTTAGAGGCTATAGTTGCTGTTGTAGGTGAGCAGATCCGTCCCCACCTCAGCTACCTGCCAGGTCTTGTAGATCTTCTAGGACGGACTGGCCGATATGTTCCATCATGGGTCAGAGAGTTTTATGCTTCCTTGTGGATTGACCTGAGGCACATGTTCATTCACTTTGCCATTAGAGGCCGTGACTACAGGCTACAGAGCAAGAGGGCTAGAGAGATATTGAGGATTTCAGAGTCTCTAATTTGGATTCACGAGATCTATTATGGAGAGATAGAGCCACCGAGATGCCCTCACGGTGGACTAGTACCATCTACAGACTTGGTCAAGGCTTGCTTCACTGAGCCGTTTGGAGAGGGATCGAGCCAAACACCGCGTGACCTTACACCTACAGCTCGTATCCTTGATGCAGTCATGAAGAGATCTTTGCTCCCGAGGAGTGGCTACCGAGAGGGACTGACCCGTATTCAGCTTTGGCTAGTCCACCACTTGGTCTTCCAGATAGTGTTTAACATTTGGGATGTGATGCTTTCAGATATGGAGGATACCTTAGCAGAGGGTTTTAGAGGCCATCATCAGTTGCCATATGCTCACTGGATCACATTTCTTATTAGGTAGGCAGTTTCATAGAAGTCCCTAGAGACAGTGGCTAAGTTGAGTGGTGCTACTATAGAGTTCCCACAGTTCGATATGAGCCAGCTGTTACATCATAGTCGTGGGAGGACTCCTAGCCAACCGAGCTGTAGACTAGAGGTGCTAGAGACTGCAGCTGAGTAGGACGAGGTCGTCAGGGCCATTGCCGAGACAGAGCTAGAGTAGCTAGAGGCACAACAGGAGGACGTGGTCGAGAGTGACCCGACTAACAGCTTAGATGAGGACTACCAACCTACCCCGCATATGCCACCACATGCACACGACAAAGAGGCCGGTGGCTCTAGCTCAGCTCCATCACAACCATAGCTGTCGTAGACAGACCTCGCCTTGCTAGCTATACTTGAGCGCATGCGGCAGGACCAGACTCATCAGGCAAAGGAGATAGCAGCTGCCATTGCTCAAGTGTAGTCACGATAGGATCAGTTTCAGCAGCAGCAGTAGGCCATGCAGCAGCAGCAGTTAGCCATGCAACAGTAGCTTCTTAGGTTCATGCAGCATGTCTTTTCTGCCATAGGGATTGCTCCTCACCAGCCCGCATTGCAGCTCGATCAGCCTGCTACTGCTACCCTAGTGACTCTAGCTGTACAACCCAGTGGGTTTCAAAGTCGAGGACAGTCGGTTGCATAGTTTGCCTCACCTACCGAGTAGGTGTCTCAGTGGTTCACTTCACCAGGGACAGAGCAAGCTCAACACTTCACTCCTATAGTCACGGGCTTCACTCCTACTCAGTCCATGTCAGTGCTAGTGATGGACATCCCTGTCTTCTGGAGTTTGGGTGCTACTTTTAGTGAGCTCACATGCCAGCCTCCATCGCCTGAGTTTTGAGTCCCTGCTCCTACCATAGTCGCTCCGGTCATAGGGACTACTGAGCCGATCCCATCCTCTATTGCTTCATCCGAGCCACCCTTGACAGTCACTCCCACTCTTGAGGTCTTAGTGACAGTGACAGTGGCAATTCTGGCTCCACTTCTTATAGTGACACCCTCTGAGCCATAGGCCGACCCAGCCACTGAGTCCACTAAGCATACCTAGACCGCTCAGAGTTCAGGGTCTGAGGATGATGCAGCTCACTTTCAGATCTCTCACCGTACCTCAGCGCCCGACTCGTCTGCTCCTGACCCGCCATCCGACCCTTAGGTTTTAGTGTTTGATGCCAAAGGGGAAGAGGGAGTGGGTATGTTAGATTTAGGGGGAGCATGTGAGATGGACTCGATTTTTTGTGTGTGATACTTCATGCATTCATGCTTACTCTCATGCATTGTGTTATATCTGATATATATGTGATTGTAGAACTTATGTGACATGTGTGCTCTCATGTGAGATGGACTCAATTTTTTTGTGTGTGATACTTCATGCATTCACGCTTACTCGCATGCATTGTGTTGTATGTGATATATGTGTGATTGTGGAACTTATGTGACATGTGTGCTTTCTACTTTGATAATTTGTCATGTCATTTCGTTATGCTCATTTGCTTTGCTTCCATGTTTTACTCCGATACAAATGAACTTTACTTTGTGTACTCATGCTTATTTCATATCTTGTGAGTACATTACGTTGGTCTGGATCATATAAGCATGCCTAACCCTCTTTTGTTCTTATTATCAATTGCTTATATGAACCAAGTATGTTGAAAACCTCACTCATCTCTTATACATACTCGAGGTTGTGTTGCCATCAATCACCAAAAAGGGCAAGATTGAAAGCATCTAGGACCCTAGTTGGGTTTTGGTGATTAATGACGACATGACATTAGTGTGACCAACATGTGCTTTGCAGAGGCAACTTGAGTTAGATCATGGTCATGATGATTGTTTGGGCAATTATGGTTTTCATGCCCCTATTGATGGAAATCGTTTCGGTTTTCAAAGGATAGACGACAAGGTTAAGGATGAACTAGTTCTAAGTGTCGTTTGGCGTTGGAGAGACACTTAGAGTAGTTTAAGACTTTGTTTTTCCTTTGGCCATACCATTAAGGTGGTATGAACTAGTAGCTTGACCTAGATGAGTTTAATGGGTTAGGTGTGGTGCACACATATCAAACTTAGCATTAGGTAGCTTAGGAATAGCCCTAAGATCAATTGAAGTCAACCTCATTCACGAAGGTTTTTGAATCGGAAGTGAATGGAGGGTCAAATGATTGACCGGACACTGATTTAGTGTTGATCGGACTCACAAGTGCTACGTCCGGTCAGTGTTCAGCGCGCACAGCAGAAGCCGAGGCGAGACCGGACGCTGCACATTGATTAGGACTCCAACTACCAATTCCTATGTTAAGAAGAAACATATGTGCATGGAACATAGAAAATAAAAAATGAAAATAATAATAATAATAACATGAAATGAGAAATAAAAGATAAATTGAAGAAAAGAAAAAAAAAAAAGTAAAGGAAAGAAAATAAAAAAGAAATAAAAGAAACATACAAAATATAAAAAATGAAAAGAATAATAAAAATCACATAAAGCATAAAAAAATCAAAATAAAAAATGAAGCACAAAAAGAAAGAAAGAGAAAGGAAAAAGACAAGAAAAAAGAAAAGAAAAATAAAGAAATAAGAAGAATAAAAACAAATAGAAATATGTCTCCGACTCCCGCACTTCTGTGATTCCCGCGCTTCGGTGATTCCCACGTGTACTGTTCGGCAGACGCATCCGGTCCGGCCGTTCAGACCGGATGAATCCTGACGTGGGATGGCCATGAGTACCATTTTGGTGTTGAATCGGTCTGTCCTGCCATGCTGCTTACTGCCTGCCCATCAATTTTTAGCTTTGCATTTTGAGCATTAAATGTAGGTAAAAAATAACTAATTATGCAGTTTAGTTGGAAATCACGAGATGTCTTTTGAACTTAGTTGGTCCACGATTGGACAATATTTACCAAATAAGACTGCTAAACCAGGGCCTGAATCGGATTTTTAAAGGCAGCAGCGACGTTCGCCTGTCCTGCCATGCTGCTGCTGCCTGCCCTGTCTGCTGCACGTGTCCTCATATGCCTACTGCTGCTATGCTGCTTGCTGCTGCCTATCTTAGGCCTCGCATGCTTTTTTTGAACCCGATGAATAAATGCTTTTATTTGGCAAATATTGTCCAATCGTGGAACTGGCACGCTCCACGTGAAGGCGTAGTGAAGTCACCACGCTTTTGACATGCAGCACCAGGCCAGAGTGGTTTGGCAATTGAGGATACTGTGTATACCAGCAAATACAGGAGTAGTTGGCAGCACGCATGCTGCAGCTGCATGCCACGCCTGCGACCTGCTGCAAGCACCCACATGCGCCTGTTGTGCGCTTACGCATGCTGCCGCTTGAAAGGTTCTGATGGCTAGGGAGATGAATAGTCTATTAAAAAATCTACAACAACACTTAAGCCAAGATGTTAGACAATTAAATGATAAAATGAGTGCTGTACTAGCCTACTAAAAATACAAACTTCCTATCCATAATTTTAGTTATCTAAGATCTCTATGTCACACAAGAGGCTAAGTCACTACTAATAAGTTAGTGTGCTCTGACTAATTAAAGAGGCACACTAACCACTGGACAAGATACAAGCTAGCTCTCAAAACTAATTACACTAAAGAGCTTAACTACACTAGGAATGTAAATACACAAGAGAGGTAGAAGGGTTATACCGCCATAACAAGTGATTAATCACAATATATCAATGAATACCAAAGAAATCCTCGAAGACAGGATGACACAATGATTTTTCATCGAGATTCACTTGCTTGCCGGCAAGTTAGTCCCCGTTGTGGTGATACACCCACTTAGAGGTTCACGCGCTAATAGGCATCACACGCCTAACCTGCAATCGGGTGCCGCATAACCAACACAAGATCGAGATCACACAAGCACGAGCAATCAACTAGAGTGCCTTTTGGCTCTCCGTCGGGGAAAGGTTAAGAACCCCTCACAATCACCACGATCGGAGCCGGCGACAATCACCTTCCTTCGCTCGACGATCCTCGCTGCACCAAGCCGTCTAGGTGGCGGCAACCACCAAGAGAAACAAGCTAATCCCACAATGAAACACAATCACTAAGTGCTTCTAGATGCAATCACTTAAAGCAATGCACTTGAATGCTGTCCAATCTCACCAATGATGAATCAATCAAGCGATATGAGTGAGAGAGGAATAGCTAGGCTCACTAGGGTGTGCTCTCAATAGAAATGGCCAAGAGAGTGAGCCCAAACCAGTTACCATGTTTATATAGAGCCTCAACCAACCACAAAGACGTTAGGCTCAAAACCCGTTCACTGCATGGATTTTCGGGGTGACCGGATGCGTAGGTTGACATGACCTTACGCTCGGCCCCCTGTGTCCGGTCACCGGATACCTTCCACGTGTCCCCTCGATTCAACGATGACCGTGTGATCCCAACGGTCAATTCATAGCACCCTCGCGGTTAAGTCAAGATCGGATGCAGAGCGACGAGACCTGACGCTCCCAAGGCACGTTCGATTGTGTGCAGCCGTGCTCTCACAATGCCATGACCGGACGCACCGAGGAGATGACCTGACTTGCGCCCACGCCGAGTCTGGTCATATCCAGTAAGCATCTAGAGAGAGAAAATCGTGACCGGACACGTCCGTTCAGGGGTGATCGGACGTAGCCCCTGAGTTGGTAGTTTTATTTTGAGATTATATAGTACAACAAAGACGCTCACCATACATGCAGGTCAATGCCACGCGAGCGTGAAAACATAATTTTCGCAAGACAAGATTTAAGAGGGCTGATCAGATTCCTAAGGCTGGATATGCACCTAGAGCCGCTAGGGTCCTGTAGCCCTCGGTGTGACCCAGAAAACCTCTTGTACCCTCTTCTAAATTTTTTGGCCAAGCTGAAAGCCCACTGAGGCAAATAGCCCAAGGCAAATAGCGCTTGCTGGCCTGGCTGAGCATCTGCGACTCGCAAGCCGCCGCGGCGCCGCCGCCTCTGTCGCTCTCCCAGTCTCTCGTTCTCCTGGAGCATCTGATCAAGAAGGGACCTGGCAGTGGAGCATCAAATTGGAGCAGGTTGCATTGCCGTCCCCTTGCCCACTGGCCACGGCAGCGCTACTGTTTTGGGCGTCAAGTTGGAGGTGGACAGTCGAGCTCATGGGCATGGCGTGGGAGCGGCCGCCGCTGGTCCGGTCGGCAGTCGGCACACGCACATAGAAGCAAGATGCAGCAGCTCTGCAGCCAAGACAGGACGACTTTAAGCCATGCCCAACTCCGATCTCTAGCAAGGCAGCAACAGAAGGTAATAAATTTCCCAATCCCCATTTTTATTTCGACGTTGAATGTCTTAATCCAGGGATCCTCATGTCACTTGCCATTTGACATTTCTCATGAATGTACGTGTCTTTGTCAATATTTTTTAGTATTGTAGAATTATACAACGAAGGGGAGCATTATAACATTAAAATGGTATATGAGAAGCGAGGGGCGAACCAAACCATCATTAATTGAGGTTTTTTCTTACAAATTTCATATTTTCATCAGGTATGTTGTGAATTTAAGCATGGAATTGAGATATGTATCATCTAATATAAACTTATCCATTTATGAGTTTATTTTATTACCTATCCGCATTAGACCCGGTGCGGATGGTATTAGACCCGGCGTGAGTGGTATACACATTTTTTTTATTATTATGGTCCTAGGCGTGAAAATTGACAAGCTCTGCCACTGACTTCTCCAAGACAATGCTCCACTAACTTTCTTCGGTCTCGCTCTCTCTCAGATAGCAAGATAGAATAGGATTTTACCCCATGGTCTGAATGCAAAAGCATTCTTTTTTATTTTACAAAATAGTTCACGATTACAACAGCAACAAACAGAACATAAACATACACAGATCCGAAGCAAACAAGTCATTACAACAAAATACAAACAGATTGTTTCACGAAATAGAAACATTTAATTAGAGATATAAAAACCAGGACACCACATCACTCTTCAGCTTCCTCACCTTGGTGCTGCTGTTCCATTTTGCTGGAGCTTGCTTCACCTTGCTGCTCCAGTTTTGCCGCACCTTGTTTGTATGAAAGCCGATACACTGGTTGGAATGGCGTGCGGGAGCGGATAAAGCCTGCCTTTCTCAGTCCCTCTTGGATGTCTTCCGGCGCATCATTTGTATTTGTCAGGCTGAGCTGAACTAGGTTTGGACGGACGAAGCGAAGACCATTAAACGCATCAACAGCCGGCCATTGCACAGTGCCATCCAGCTCTACAGTCTGAAGATATCGAAGGCGCTGTCCAGTGAAGACACAAGAAGAGATCTCATCGCCTTTCAGCTTCAAGTGGCCAAGGAGATGCATCTGCCCGAGGGCAGTGCTCAGCGCAGCACCGTGTCTAGCGTCAATGAATCCGTGCAGCTCCAGTGACCGGAGTTTGGCCATCTTGAGCAGTGGACAGTTATCTTGATCCCATTCTCCTTTGCTGGGCTTTACACCATGTAGCGTTTGCAGCTCGCCAAGTTCTTCGTTGATGGATGATGGAAGCGTGAGGTTCTTTGCAATCACATGCCGCAGCGTCTTTATCTTCCAGAAGGACGGGTGAATCTCCTCGACTTCAGTATCCCTTATATCCAGTGTCTGCAGGTTGAGCAGCCTCTGAATGCTGGACGGGAGCTCCTTGAGGTGCTCGCTGTTTACACGAAGGTACCGCAACTGGATCTTGTTGCCAATCTCATTCGGCAACTCCTTGATCCTTAGTCCCCATACATCGATCACACGAAGTAAATCTGAACCCTGCAGAAACTTGAGATCATGCCAATGCTCTTCGTCCACACCTCCGCTGCCGCTGCCATTGCTGCTTGGACGATGATCTTTCTCCTTGGCCCAGCATATGAAAGAACGCAACTTACAGAACTTGTTGGTGAACGTGGTATATCCACCTTGAAAACTCATGAAGGAGAGGCGGCGCACCGATGGTGGAACAAAGACGTCATGCATGTCATGGGCATCAATGAAACCTGCCTCACGAGCCTCTGAATGCAGGAACCCATGGAGCCTCCTGTGAACGATGACTTTCTTAATGCCGCCAGCCTCGTTCATCGCTGAAACCTGAACGAGGCATCTCAAGGCCAGCTCCTTGAAATAGTCATGACCCAGCTCCTCGATTGTCTTGCCCTTCTGTGGCCTGATGAATCCCTCGGCCATCCACATCCGCACTATATTGTCGGTAGACAGAAAGGTGTCCTTGGGGAAAGCAGCCAAGTAGAGGAAGCATGACTTGAGGTCGTTGGGAAGGTCTTCGAAGCTTGCCCAGAAGACCCTCTCAATCGACGTTCTTGTGGATAGGTTGGCTGCTTCTGTTGTAGGGGGGCTCATCTTCTCCTCAATACGATCCTCCTGGAACATTGCAGGTCCTGTTATCTGATTGCCTTTGCTGTCTTGCTGATGTGCTTCTTCCATTGCTGGTCCAGACCTAAGCTGCTGCAGCACTGCCGTCCATTGCCCTGGCTTCTCCTTGAATCGTAGTAGTCCGGCCAAAACCACTATAGCCAGAGGGTAGCCCCAAGTTATATTGTACACAACTTCGCTGTACATGCTCATCATGCTGTTTCCAGTAGTTTCATCTGATAGATTTGTCCTGACGGCCCTCGAACAGAACAACTTCACACTCTTTTCCTTATCCAAACGGCTCAAGTGGCGGATTCCGTCGCTGATGCCCTTGTTCATGGCATTAGCGTGCCATGCTACCTCTTCATTCTCGATATCCAATACGAGCACTACCCTACTTCCATTGTTGTCATCTGGTAGGCTTGCCCTCACACAGTTGAGCATGGTCTTGGAGGATATCCCAACGATAATCAGCAGATACTTCTTATTGGCTAGCAGGTGACGGAGCATGCCAGTGATATCATCGCAAGAGCCTTCCTGAACCTGAACCGGCTGATCTCCTTGTGTTGGCGAAATGGCTTGGCGTGCTCTCTCGTAGATTGTTTGGAGGAGATGTTCTGTGGTGGAATCCGGCGGCATGTTGTACCAAACTCGAATCTCGAAATGGTTATTATTCTTCATATCATGCAGGAGAATACGTGACAGTGTTTTCTTTCCCACACCGCTCTCCCCAAGTATGGAGATGAACATTAGCTGAAGGTGACCTTTATGAAGCAGCATCTCCTTAAGTGTCTCCACTTCTTTTTCAAGACCCACAGCGTTCTTATAACCATCCCGCCTGTTCATTGAGTACTGTTAGTAATGCAAATTGACTCATTGCTTATAGACAAAATTAACTCAGTGGTTAGGCAGCTTTGTCTTGATGTAAAAAACAGTTTTACCCACATCATTTGGCCAAATTATTGAAAGCACAAAATTTTATCAGAAAACTAAACTGCCTCATGTTTTAAGTTCTCCATAACTCTCATGTAGGCATCGTAAAAAAGGTTAAAGCAAGACTTTGCCAAACGTGTTAGGCAATCTAAATAACACCTCAAAACAATTATTGCCAACTAAGCCACTAAAAATCCATGTAGGTAAATCGGATACAAAGCATAAAAGCAAAACTTGCACACAAAAAAAAAACATATATTGTAGGCAATCTAAGCAAATACTGAAAAGCAACCTAAGACTAACTTCCTCTAGGGCAATACAGCAGGATATATAGTGCAATGTATTTTTTAAGTCTATGAACAATTTAAAGCTCACCCCCTTAAGTAAACATGTAATCCCATATTAACACCAAATTACAAGTCTCTAGAAGTATCTTTGATAACACAAAAGAGAAGTATGTGCCATCATTTCCACACATAGGCAAAGCAGTAATATATATGTGGAAAAGCAAACAAATTCTGTGTTTAGGTAAAATGGCAAATTAAACTTAGAACAAAAGCATGTGTTAAAACAAGAGAGAAGTCCATTTCTGTCCATCCAACTATTGTCGAGTTTGTTTCTGCATCGAAAAATAATAAAAATCTAGTTTAAACTCTAAAAATTCATAACTAATTCATTTATATTAGAAAAATGTGCACTAGTGCCAAAAACTTTCTAAAAATATAACCTATCTGTTGATGCTTATAGTCCTAGTGTTTTATTACACACAGTCACACCTATTATTTATTTGAACTATCATTTTCCACTGTATTAGACGCAGAGATCAGTTAAGAGGATCCAGCAGACCACAAGAGCAGCCTCCCAGTCTCTGTTTCAGAATAATCGACAACTATGGTTACTGTTCAACGTTTGGCAGTTCGTCCTTATGTAAATATTTGTACAAATAGCCAGAAATACATGACATGCTTAGAGTACTTTTGACACCAAGTTCAATGATAGTTTCCTCACTTTACTTGACTAAATATCATTAGTCATTGCTTGAACAGTAAACATCAAAGTTGTCTTAAGTATTTTGGAATGGAAGGTTATAATTAAGAAAAGCAGTTCCTTGTATTCTTTGAAAGTGCAACACTGATAATTCATAGTTACAGGATTGACATAGGAGGTCTTTCCCATACCATGCTGAAGTGGCTGTAGTGGAAGATGTCAGTGTCGCTAATGGTGTATGCTCGATCTTGTATTCCTTTTGGTTGTCCGAGATTTGATTGAGCCTGCTATTAATTTTTTTGAGTCGACCAGACAATTCATATCGGAGAATGATTTGGGTCCAGCAGCCAAGCAAGTATTCTTTGAGCCATTTAATCCAGCGTTGGTAACCCATGCTTTCCAGGTCAACCTGTTGTTCACCAGAAATTCATGTAGATATTATTACAAAAAAAGTCTGAACAGATCAATTTTTCATAACAATGTTGGAAACCACCGGCTGTAATATAAGATGTAGCTAAATCTTGCACACTAATATATATGCAGCTCAAAATTAGAAGTATGCGATGAGAAAAGACCCAGAAAGCAACTTAAGTCTCTATTTTGATTCTTTTTACTTTTATCTGTCTAGATAATCTCGACTCTGTAGATCCTTTATTTATATATGATATGATATATGATAGTGAAATCAGGCTACATTTCACTTGGAAACAAAAATATTTGAAGTTGTAGGCATGGTCAGAATTTTTCCTATATCTGGAGTTACAAACAGGAATAAGGTTCAAAAGTCAAAACTATCAAGAACTAGCCGTAAACCCACACAGACAGGCCGGAATAAAGTAACAATTACGACAAGCAGGGGATGGAAGGAAAGGAACCTTGCGGAAGAACTCGTCGAGGGCGTCCTCTGCTTCGAAGGCGACGTCGCGCGTCTGACGCACCCACACGCAGGTCAACCGGTCGGCGCCGGTGCGCCGCTTGTGGTCGGCGTCGCGGAGGAAGGCCTGCAGCCACTCCAGCCGGTCCCGCAGCAGCAGCATGTCGTCTCCCACCTCCAGCAGCACCTTGGCCTCGCTCGCTGCGAGCCCTCCTAACTTTGAGAGCACCGCCGCGATCGCCGTCTCCGCCATTATTGATGTTCTCTCTCGTAGCAGGTACGCCTCTCGATCTTGGCTCTGTTCGCTCACAAGCCCTGCTCGTGTTCTGCTGTTGTGCATAACTATGTAGGGGAAAGCATGTGATCGACCAGCTTGCTGAGCAGTCATGGTCCAACGCAGCACAGCCACATGATTTAGGTCCTGTAAAGTTTACTTGCTATCCATGTAAGTATTGAGTATTAAATATAAGCTAAAAAATAATTAATTATATAGTTTACGACTAATTTATGAGATAAATCTTTTAAGCCTAATTAGTCCATTTGACAATGTGATGCTACGGTAACACATGTGTTAATGATAGATTAATTAGGCTAAATAAATTTGTCTCGTAGATTATCAACGAATTTTGTAATTTATTTTTTATTAGTATCAAATACCCCATCCACACGACATCTAATATCACACCCTAAAATTTTAAACCCTACGTTTAAAAAAGCCCTTACCGACTTCACACACCACCACGCATTCACCCCATAAGGTACGATTGTACGAAAGTTGTTGACAGTGGACAGCGGACAGCTGGACTGGACACCATGCCATGTGCTTGTGCAGCTCGCTCTCCAGGCCTGACACTAGCCCGGTGACTCCTGTCTGCTCCGCTCGCCATGGGCCTTGTGTAGTTTGCAAATTTTTTTTTGAAAATAATACTTTAGCAATTTCGTTGTTATTTGATAATTAGTGTTCAATCATAATCTAATTAGGCTTAAAAGATTTGTCTCGTGAATTTCGTCTAAACTGTGTAATTAGTTTTATTTTTTATTTATATTTAATACTTCATGCATGCGTCCAAAGATTCGATGTGACGAAGAATCTTAAAAAATTTTATAAAATTTTAAGAACTAAACAGGCACCCAAGCTTCAGTAGCTCACTGGTCACTAAACTTTAATCCAGTGATATTCTGTTTGTTAGATCTTAAACGCTGAAAAATGGTGCATATAAGACATCTTATGTGGAATGATATGTTGGATATCTTTTGTCCAAGGATTTGATGGATATATTCCTTTGAATTTGAGCCATATAAATGTGGTGAGCTATTTGTTGACGACTGAAAATATGATCGGAGAGTTAAAGATGGCTTGGAAATGGCTTGGAAAACACGTGCAGAAGCTCCAAATTTTACCTTTTTGCTCTTTTCTTGTTTCCAAAAATCGCAAGTTTTGAACTTGTAAAATCAGCTCCAAACTTTGGACATACAGCCGGTTTTGGCTGTCCAACTGTCCAAGTCCAATTTTATATTCTTTAAAGCTCATTTGACCTCGTGGAAACTTCTAAATTTGTGTGTGGAAAAGGTTTCCTACAGGATGAGACCAACCCCTCTATTTTGTACATATGTGAGCTGCGTTCAAATTGGGCCGCAGGCTGTGATTTGGAGTGCGGACTTAAGGCCGCCACTTGGTGTTGCTAAGTGTTGTGACGCTTCTGGTCACGTGCTCATGGCTACTTCGTGTGGTATAGGGGTTTAACCCGAGCCTCTTACTCATCGCGTGTGTGCGTTGTTAAATGCAGTGACGTGCAGTTCCTCATCTTCTACCTCCCCTTCTTATTCTTCCCAGAAAGCTGCAGCCCATGCCCCTAGTTGCAGGGCCGTCCTGGAAAAATTCAAGGCCCTGTACCAAGCTAAAAAATGTGGTCTACTAGTCGCTGCAGGTTCAGGTTGCCGTTAGTTCCTCACGCTTGATGTCGATCGCTCGTGATACGCGGCCGGTAGCCGATACGGCATCAGGGCGATGGCGACGGTAGGGGATGAGCAGACCGAGACCTAACTGCTGCGAATTGGGATTGACAAAACAAAATGATGCCCACTGTCCAGCGGCCGGCCAACAAATCATTTTTTGTTGGGCCAAACTGTTGCTGTGCAAGCTATCGTAATAGGAAGGCCATAATTGTAAACTCAACCGGAGGAGGAACATGCCGGTCCTTTGCCCCAGCAGCTGCTCGCTCGACGGCACCTCGCCGTCTCACTCACCACTGGACGAACCACAACGATCGCTGATCCGGCCACCGTCCTCGGGCCCCTCTTTTTCTAAAGCCACAGATCTCCTGCCCTAACCTCAACAAGCACTTATGACGGACCTGAGGAAGATGGTGGTATTTGATGTCGCACCCGCCAATCATACGCCAACACGTGTCCCCCGCGCTGCCTTCGGTCGCAGCGCACGTGCGTTCGATATGATTTTGGTGTTTAACCTCTGCACTCTGCAACGACAATTCTAGGCCCTGTTGGTTGTTGTCCTCGTGCTTCCAGCACATGTCCGTCTCCGGACATTGGTGTTCGGCACTTTGAGACCGAAATGTATAAACTCGACACTTCTGGGCCGGTGAGGCAGAATGGCACTTCGGGGCCAATCGTGATACCGTGGTGCTACACGCATCCACATCCACAGATACCGTGCTCATGTTTATTCTCATAAGCAGTATTCTTGTGCTTGTCTGAGTAGTACGAGAATAATAGATCAATAGAGGTTGATTTCTCACCTCTTACCTTTCAGCTCGATAGAACTCGTGCTGATAACGTATCGAGAAACCGTTCTATTAATCAGTATATGCATACACACAGCATAATATAAACACAGAGAAATAGGAGGGGAACGGGTGCTCTTTGAACGAAAACTGCTGAACTGGAGGGAGGGAGGGAGGGATTTCGGACAGAAGCAAGGCCGGGGGTTTTTTTTTTTTGAGCAAAAGAAGGAAGGCCGGGTGTGTGGCCACGAGCCCGCGCTAGGCCTTCGTGGGCCGTCGGGTGGGGAAGGGTAATGGGTAAGAAATTAGATTTTGGGCCGCATTCTGTACAGAATACTCGTTTTAATACCATTTTCTTTTCCTAAAAAACACCATTTTCTTTATTTTTTCTGATACATATACATATATGGACTATATGTATAATTTTTTTGGTCCAAAATTTTGGGTATTCAGTTGAATACCCTTGAATTAAGGTGGGCCCGCCCCTGATCAGAGTCATCTCTTTTGTGTTGATGGGAAACTAAAACGGTGTGGCCAGCAAAACAGCAAATGTCGCTTTCCCATCTAACGACTGATATCATTATAATGGGATTTGATCAATTTTGTTTAAACGCTCTAACCTTCTCATAAAGCATTTATTTTCAAATCCAATTGCATCGTTACGTTCCTTACGACGAGATCTACCAGCAAGATCTATGCTGATATGTTTGGAAACTATTTAGAGTAAAATGCACCCTGGCTCCTTAAACTTTTAGGGCATTCCCATCTGCGCCCTCAAACAAAAAAAAGTGACTATCTAGGTCCCTCATCTATTGCCGCCGTGCACAAGAGGTCCAAAACTAGCCACGCAAGCACCAACATCCGACGTGGCACACCACGATGGTAGCTGAACACTGGGGCCCGTGCCACATTCTAAAAAACCCCCGCTTTCTTTTTTCTTTCATCACCCCAAGTCCATCCTCTCTCTACCCAATCTCCTCCTGACACCCCACAGCTTCAACGTCGCAGCCCTAGATTGCGTTCGATGCTCGCCCGGCGTTTAACCTCTGCGTCCTCCATAACCACAACCTTTGTGGTGGCGGTCTTTGCTTTCATCTCACTCGCCGCCGGTGGTGGCGGGACATCCGTGGAGTGGGCCATGGCCATCTTTGGCCGACCTCGCGTCCTCGGATGCCGCCAGCCTAACTAGGTGCGGGGAGGTGCGGTGCCTCAACTGCCTGCTTCTGCCGATTACGCTCAGGTCTTTGCCTCGGTCGAAACGCGAAGCACGAACGCGTTTCACCGCAAGAGAGTGTCTTGGTCGGACAAGAGCTTCACAGATGCGCATACCGCTGCATGCTCCTTCTTTCTTCCCATTCGGCAAAACATCCAAGTCGAGGCTGCCATGGCCACGCGTGAAGCTCATGCTTGGCGCCATCTATCTAGGAGCAAGGAGAAGGAATGGATCGTCACACCGGAAAGTTGATCTCTTTAGAACCACCGGAGATGCAAGATGCATCTACTCGAGGCCTACAACAGAATGCACAGGGGGTGCGGGGTCGACCGGCTCAACTGTCAACACGCACGCCATCAACCCGTCACACACACGACGCGCCAAAGTTGAGCTACATGCATGCAGGTGCATATGTATTTGCACGTACATGCTCACGTGCAAGCTAACAAGCCGGGAGGCGGCGATGGGCGAGGCGACCACCTCTCTCGCACATGGCGCCAATGAGGAGATCGATGGCTCAAGGGCACGGAGGAAGTGACGGCAAGGGGCTCCAACCAAGGCCTCGAACGTGGCGGCCATGTGCACGTGGCCACGCATGAGGCCACGCAGGCCCTCCACGCCGTGGAAACGGAGCGCGAGTTCACGCCCGGGGACGGGACCTCCTGCTGCTCGGTGGCGATGCGGTGGTGTGAAGGCCCGAGGGTCGGTGCACGGAGCTCCTATAGGTTCCCTACCAAGCATTCCGCCGTACAGAGCCATCACGGCATCGTTTTAATAGACCAAGGAGGCTATCATCTTAGCAGCTTTCGGGGGGCGCTGACCAAGGAGGCGATGACGGTAGCAGTAACGTCGCTGACCGCGGTGCTAGCTAGATGAGCGGCCGGTTCCAACGGCTTCTGTCGTCGTTAAGGCTCGGCCAAAGCTCACGGAGCACGGTGTTGGGATCCACCGCGATTCGTGATGACGGTCGAATACTCATGAGCACGCAATCTTGGGATCCACCTCGATCCGTGATGGCCGGAGTCATCGAGCACGCGGTGTTGCTAATCTCATAGCCAGGACGGCCGTGGCCCTTCCCTTCAGCGAGGTCACGGCCGGTGCTCTTTTCCCATCTAACGCCTGGTATCATCACCTTCACCCTCCGTTCCCCTTCCTCTCTATAAAAGCGGCGTCCTCAAAAAGTGTGAGGGTTTTAGAATGTGGCTCATAAAGCATTCATTTTCACCGTGGCGTGCCACGTCGGATGTTGGTGCTTGCGTGGCTGGTTTGGACCTCTGGTGCATGGCGGCAATAGATGAGGGACCTAGATAGTCGCTTTTTTAGTTTGAGGACCCAGATGGAAATGCCCTAAAAGTTTAAGGACCCAGGGTGCATTTTACTCAACTATTTATGTAATTGTCTATTATGTGCATAGTAGCAACTTATATAAAAATCATTTAGCAACTCGTGTTGTATTTTAGCAGTAACAAATTGATCTGTCTTGTCGTTTAGGTAATTAGGATTCCACATGAGGTAGGGTGTTGTGGTCCCTAATTAGGACGGTTGCTGTAACCCCTGTAGTATGAACGAGTATATGGGACTCGTGTTTGATAATTCTAAAAACTAGCAACCTGAGCAAACGGCTGCAAACCAAATAATCCTAATCAGTACATTTAACCCAAAACTTGTCAATTGAAGCTAACCTTCACAGTAAACTAACCTTATTTAGTCACAACTACAAATGGCATTCAAAACAAATACTTTGTGGTTCTTGTCCCATGCAGGTTCATCCTTGAATGACAGGTTTTGCTAGCCATCCAAAACTATAACCCTCAGACTTGACAACACTATTATTCTGTCTAGACAAGTTTACCTTTTCACAAGCACACCTATCATTCTTGCATGGCGCATAATATGTTTAACCCCTTTAATATTTTTATGCATTCATTTGCCTCATTTCATACATGCAAACATTACGTCCATAGCATAAATGCATTACTTTGCATGGCTCACGCCAAAACGAAGTGGGCTAAGGGTGAAAAAAAACCTTGAAATAAGTCCAAAAATACATGGGCACTAGGACTCTAGAAAAGTCTCGAAAACACACAAGCACTTGGGCTTCACGAAAACCTATAAAAACTCCCAAAGCTACACGGGCACTAGGACGCGAAGCTAAAGACTTCGCACTATCTTCGCATATATTACATTGTTATATAAAATGATGTGTGTTCAAAGACTAACATTTTGTAGCAAGTAGAAAGCCAATGTCTTTTTTAGCGTCGAAAAACTTGCTAGCAATTTGTGTATTTGACGAATCAATAACACTCAACCTATGTCCCTGGAAAATGCACCTTCTTAACATGGGCGCATTTTCACATGACTTCTCCACCCAATGGGTCAAGAACTTCACTGACATTTTAGCATCTCAATCAATATCACCTCCGCCAACACTTTGGCACGAGGGGCTTCGCCGACATATTCGGCATCAACGCCTACAATTTGACCCGAGATCTTCGCGAACCCCTCATTGTCGACATCACCCCGCCAACAATTCGACCCGGGACCTTCGCCAACCCCTTTCGGTGTCCACACTAACATCACCTCTGCCAACACCTTGGTGTGAGGGGCTTCACCAACATCTTCAGTGACTACAACTACTCGCCTTCGTCAACATCTTTGGCGAGAGGGGCTCCGCCATCTTCTTTGGCCACTACAATGGCTTGAGAGCCTTGTCGACACATTTGGCATCAATGCCTACAACGACTTGCCTTCATCACACCAAGCTCGGCTCTAGGGGCTTCGTCAGTAGCTTCGGCATCAAGATCTACTTCACCTACATATATCACTTCGACTGAAACATCTACCTTCACTATTTCAGCTACCACAACTGCATCGACTACATCAAACATGACTGAAGATTCGGTCATGAGCGCCAGCCAAGAGGTGCTAGGGAAGCATACTAGAGGACCGGCCACTCTAGAGGGCAAAGTCTTTTGCTCAACGCTATATAAGTGTAAAATCCAACCCTATTAAGGAACACTTATAAATAACCATTGTCTATATAAGTTACAATGGCACAAAGGCAAGAGGGCTCTCTCTCCCACTCCTATTCACTTGCTCCTAAACCCTAGTTCCAACAAACAACTCCTTCGATCGATCGGTCTCTCTACCGTGGATTGTGTGCATATGATCATCGATCGATCTCATGCATGCATCAGCATCACACATAGTCACACGCACTGATGCACACGCAGCCAAACCAAGTCGTATGGACACGTTAGCACATCACAGTGTAATCGATAGAAGCTGGGGAAGGGGATCTGGGAAGGTTTGGAGAAGAAGAAATGCTTGAGGAAGAAGAACAGTGGGATATGACAGATGAATCTTAGTTTAGGGAATAGAATTCTGTTTTGACAAAAGCTGCTCTCTCCATCTCTCTCGACTCCCTTTAAACATTACAGAGGCAGCGCCCCTTGTATCACACACAGGCGCCTTCAGCTTGCCCATTCTCCACCAATGTATCTCAGGTTTGGCTTCCTAGGCCGATGCCCCTTGGGCCTCCCTCCTAGCTTGCCTTCTTCGCTGGGCAGCGGACCATCTTTAGTTGTAGCAGCAGCCTGGGCAGGAAGGTTGCTGACACTCCCCCTTCCTTGAGACACTGCTTGACCCCAAGCAGTGGAGCATCGAAATTGTTGTCGCAAAGCTTCATAGTCCTCCCATGTCACCAATGCAGCAGGAAGGTTGTTCCACTTCACTAGTACTTGTTGAATCTTGTCAGCACCGTGAACCACCGAGCGGGATTATAGGATCTGCTCAGGAGCCAAAGTTCAGAGCAAAATCAGATGGTAGAGTAGGCATTACCTGATGAGCATCACCTTGGCCTTCTTCAGTTAGGACACGTGAAAAACTAGGTGAATGGCAGAATGCGGCGGTAGCTCCAGGCGGTAGGCCACCGTACCAATCCGAGCAACGACATGAAAGGGTCCGAAGTAGCGGAATGCAAGCTTTTGATGGGACCTTGGTGCCAAGGAGCTCTGCACATACGGCTGGAGTTTTAAGAACACAAGGTCACCCACTGTGAAGCTATGCTCAGATCTGCGTTGATCAGCTTGTTTCTTCATATGGTTCTTGGCGCGATATAGGTGCTGTTGAAGGAGCTGATCTATCCATTTCCTGTCAGACGTCCAAGCTACAACCTCAGAGTTGGTAGAGGCTACAAGGTTCATTGCCAACATTCGAGGAGGATAGCCATAAAAGCTTCAAAAGGTGTCCATGCAATCACTAAGTGTACACAGGTATTATACCAGAACTCTGCCGAAGAGAGCCAAGGACTCCAATTGCGGGGGCAAGCATGGACAAAACAACGGAGGTTGGTCTCTAAGCATTGGTTGAGACACTCTATCTGGCCATCTGACTAGGGATGATAGGCCATACTACGACATAACATCACATCAGCGAGTTTGAAGAGCTCGGACCAAAAGTGACTGGTAAAAATGCGGTCACGGTCAGAGATGACAACACCCAGAAGCCCATGCAAGCGGTACACAGTGTGAAAGAAGGATGTGGCAACGCTGGGCGCTGTGAACAGATGATAGAGCAGAATGAAGTGCCCATACTTAGTCAGTAGATCAACTACCACCAGAACACAATTGTAAAACTAGGATAGAGGAAGACCTTCAATGAAATTAAGAGAGATCACCTGCCAAGCAGAGTCCGGAACCGGTAGAGGCTTCAATAGACCTAGGGACTTGTTGAGGTCGTATTTGGACTACCGACATACAGAGCAAGCCTGCACAAAGGCCTTCATGGCGGACTTCATGCCCTTCCAAGTGAAACATTGCTTAAGGCGCATGTAAGTAACAGGTATACCGAAGTGACCATGTACTCTTTTTCATACGTGGATAGACCACGGGTTTTAGGTCCCAATGCCTTGCTAAAGAAAGCCAGCGGGTGACCGTCTTGCATCAGTACAACCCCAACCCCTGACTCTGATGCGTCGGTCTTGATGGTGAATGGTTTGGCAAAATTGGGTAACACCAAGACTGGGGAGTGACATAGAGTAGACTTGAGTGCTTGGAAAGCCTTCTCATGATCAGGAGTCCAAATGTATAATGTGTGCTTCCGCAAGAGACCTATCAGGGCCTTAGAGATGATACCAAAATGTCGCACGAATAGGCGGTAGTAGCCCGCCAGCCCAAGAATGAGCGAAGTTCCTTGACGGAAGATGGTGATGGCAACTGAGCAATAGTGTCAAGCTTAGTAGGGTTGGTGCCAACACCTGCAGCACTAATAATATGCCCTAGGTATGATATTTGTGTCTACGCAAAAGAGCATTTGCTGAGTTTGAGTGTCCACTTATCCTTAGCCAAGAGTTCGAACACCAAACGAAGATGTTGTAAGTGCTGGCTCCAAAGTAGGACTATATATGAGGATGTCATCAAAAAGACTAAGACAAACTTGCGCAGATAAGGAGCCAGTGTAGTATTCATTGCATCCTGGAATGTTCCCGGTGCACCCGTCAGACCAAAAGACATCACACGAAACTCAAATTGGCTAAAATGCGTTTGGAACGCCGTTTTGAATTCCTCGCCCTCCTTCATATGGATTTGATGGAACCCCGCTTGTAAGTCAAGGCTAGTGAAATACGCGGCCCCAGCCAGCTCATCTAGTAGCTCTTCAATGATGGGAACATGATACTTGCTCTTCATAGTGATGGCATTCAACTGAGGGTAATCAACACAGAAACGCCAGCTTTGATGCTTCTTCTTAACCAGCAGAACAAGCGAGGCAAAGGCACTAGAACTCTTCTAGATGATCCCTTGTTGCAACATCTCATTGACTTGCCGCTTGATTTCAGATTTCAATAGAGGGGCATAGTGGTAAGGCCTAACGAAGACAGGTTGACCACCCGGAATAAGAGGAATAGAGTGATCACAAAGTCTCTGTGGGGGCAAACCAGTAGCTGGTTGGAAGAGATGAGCAAATTCTGCCAACAATGCTTGCAATTCAGGATTGTTAGGAACACAAAATGCTGCTATGACTCCTCTTGTACCAAGCATAATTGAACCACCAAACCCACAGGCAAACTTGGAGTATCACCTACTAGCAAAGCAGTAGACCCCTGATCTCAAAGTTTTTGTGCCCAGTGAACCTGCATCGGGCTGAAGCTTGCCACCCAATCAAGACCTAGGATCATATCAAATGATGATAGTGGTAAGAGCTTGAGATCAGTTGTGAAGGTGTGACCCTGAACTAACCAAGATGCATTAGGAATATGAGAAGAACACTAAAGAACAGCTCCATTGGACACTTGCACTTGAATAGCTAGACTAAGATCCTAAACACTAGACAAAGACTAAGCTAACTGCTGGCTGAGAAAAGTATGTGAGTTTCCAAAGTCGACTAAAATTGATATAGAAATCTCTTGAATCAAACCAGACAAACAGAGGGTCTTGGGGGCTGTAGTACTAGACACCACTGCCACAGACAGATGCATCATGATCTGAGAGGCTGTTGGCGAGCTCGGACCCGAAACATCAGCATCATCAGTCTCAGGAAACATATCAAGTAATTCTTGCACAAGATGCAACTGCACCACCTCCGAGCACTTGTGGTCATGGCTCCATTTAGCACCGCACCTGATGCAGAGTCCCCGTGCACGACGAGAGGCACGCATGGCTCTAAACTTTTCTTCAGCCGAAGCAGCCGTGGTGTGTCAGTCAGGCGTGGAACATCAGCAATAGCCAGCTTGGGTGGCGGTGGAGGCAGAGGTTGGTCGGTATTCCACGCCGGCTTGTTGGCCGGTAGCGCATCCATGCGCCGATACGGCCTTTTAGCAGCCCCCAACGCTTCTTCCTGCAATTGGGCAAGAACACAAATAGTATCCAAGGAAGAAGGACGCTGAACAAGAACAACTGCTTTAATGTCATCGCGCAGGCCATCGATAAAATGCGTTGTGTATAGTAGAGTGGGTCAGGGTGCTTGGCATATGCTTTCAGCTGATCTACTAGTGCCACAAACTGATCAATATACTCATTGACAGGCCCGGATTGACGAATTTGAAACAAGCGGCGAAGCAACAGCTCGTGTTCATCTCGGGCGAACCGTGAGAGAGAAGCTAAGCGTAGAAATCAGGCCAAGAGACAGACTCTAACTAATCCTCAATAGAAGAGAGCCAACGTTTTGCGGCGCCATTGAAATGCACGGTAGCCACTTGGACCCAGACAGCAGACTCGACACGGTAAAGCTCAAAGTAATGCACAACCTATTTCAACCATAACTTAGGATGTTCCCCATCGAATTTGGGAAAATCAAACTTGGGGAGCTTGTTGGTATGGCCACCCCTAGTGCCCCCTTGATGACTCGATTCCCAGTGACTACCCGGGTGTGGTGGTGGTGGACGCGGCGGTGGACATGATAATGGAAGGGGAGAGGGTGGACGGCAAGGCGACGTACCCTTGCCGGGATGTGGAATCAGTGGTAACCACTCCGAATTCACCATCCCGGTTCCGAAATTCGACGCGGTGCCCATCGAGCCGATCGGCTGCGAATCCTGCAGATGGTCGCGGGGCAGCCTGGAAGTCCCCGCCAAGTATGGGCTTGGTTTCACTTGGCGCGGAGGACTTGTGGTCGGAGAGGGTGGCAACTGGCGAGGCCGGAGCGGACACGAAGACGCTCGGAGCAGGTGTGGTGGCGTCGACCATCGATCGTTCCTAGTACTTGGTGATTTTGCCGACCTCCATCTTCATCGTAGAGAGCTTGCCAACCTCAATCTTCAGATCATAGACGACGCCTTCGATGCTGGGGCGCCACTCGTCGAAGACCTTGGTGGCCTGCTCCAAGGCCAGGATCCGGGTAGAGGCGGAGTCGTGGTTGGACTGGATCTGACGCTCTATCCCGTCGAAGCGCTTGTCGGTGGCGGCGAATCGCTTGTCAAGCTTCTCGAGGAGCAGCTTGGATTCGGGATTCATGGCGCCGCGATGTCGCTGCAAGCGGGTGTAGTGGTCGTGGGAAAGGGTGGAATCGGAGCGATCTAGAATGGCAATCCGCCACAAATCGAACTATCCGTGAGGGGAATTACGGAATCCCAAAGCAAAACTACAGCTCACGGATTGCAACGGGTTAGACCGACCGGCTCAGTTGGATGATTCAACCGATGGATTGAGGACGCACGAACGGAATGTAAGAGATAGAAGCTCGGGAAGGGGATCTGGGAAGGTTTGGAGAAGAAGAAATGCTCGAGGAACAAGAACAGTGGGATACGGCAGATGAATCTTAGTTTAGGGAATAGAATTCCGTTTTGACAAAAGCTGCTCTCTCCATCTCTCTCGACTCCCTTTAAACATTACAGAGGCAGCGCCCCTTGTATCGCACGCAGGCGCCTTCAGCTGGCCCATTCTCCACCAATGTATCTCGGGTTTGGCTTCTTGGGCCGATGCTCCTTGGGCCTCCCTCCTGGCTTGCCATCTTCGCTGGGCAGCGGACCGTCTTCAGTTGTAGCAGCAGCGTGGGCAGGAAGGTTGCTGACACACAGGTGGCACTGCAGATCGTCCGCGCTGTGGACAAAAAAAGAAATGAACAAGAAGCGATATATAAGTGACGACTTATGCTAGCTATAGCTAGAGGCTAGAGCAAAGCTCTGTACGTAGCTTATCCGCACTCAAAGCTCTCTCCATCAACGCCACACATACATTATATCATCAGGCCATTCGATCCTAGGCAGCATCGCTTTCGCGAATTTCGTCATTCGTGGCGTCATCGTGTGGCACGAACGCGTCGACATTCTTGACCTCTTGCTATACTAGCTATGATGGAGTAGCTTCTGTTTCTAGCTCCTCCCCTCGCTGGAGCCACGCGCGCCACACGCGCCCCCGTTGCCACTATCTTCTATTTCAAATCGGACAGGTGTGTTTTGTTTTGTTAGCAGAGTGAGTGCTTGAAAAGCCAGTGACCAAGTAACAACTGACGTGCCCTCTTAATGAAACACGTGTCAACAACACGTTCTCGATAAAAAGTAACAACTGATGACGGGGATCCAAAACTAATCTCGCTTTCCAATTGGAACCTACTGGCTAGCTATAGACCATCGATCATCAACCATGCGTTACTTTACTAGATAGTCTAGATTCAAATCCAAAAGACAAGTTCACAGATAATCAAATTTAATTAGGCCCACAAGTATTGCAAATTGCCTACTTTTGCGCTCTCCTCTTATATATTTGTTCATATATATATATATATTCTAATAATACAATACTCACATAGACACTTTGTAATTTTTATGTAGCTACGATATATTTTAATTAATTTACTCCGTCTACTACAAATTACGAATTGTATTGGCTTTTTAGTTATACAACTTTTGCATTGCTATTCACCTAGATATACGCTATGTCTAAATCGTAGTAAAAGCTATACATACCTAGAAAATCCAAACGCCCTATAATTTGGAACGGAGGAAATACAAGCTAGTCCATCAACAAGTGTTACCACACATAATAGAATTTCAGTAGACATAAGCAGTTGATGTTTATGTTTATACAACTGCAGCTAGTTAAAAAGTTACTTATATTAATTTGCATGCTTTTCTCATATAGGTACTCTACGCTATCCATTCGATCAATTATCAAATATATATTATTATAAAATAATCTTAGTTGAAATTTTTAATATGTTTTCTCAATAATACCAAAGTGTTGTATCACACCTAGTGTCCCACTCCTCTAAAAGCTATAAATTAAAGGTGTTACTTTATATTATTTCTCATAGTGGAAGAGACGGGTAGTTGTAAGTGCATCTAGCCCTTTAGTGGGTTTTGTTGAATTGAATAACACCATAAAAGGTCTAACAAGTTTGCTAAGTGTTGAGTAGTAAATTGAGTTTATTGCATACACTCGTGGATTGGGGAATAAAAAGTGTATATAGGTTCAACAAGAAGGCAAACTTGATGATATTCCATATATCCTTCAAATCAAGGCCAAAATTATGTATTGTTGTGTTGGAAGATCATGTAAACAATATAGTTCAAGAAAAAGACAACAATGCAAATGGAGTTGATGAAATGACTTTTATGTTGTGGGATATCATAGCATCATGTGAAAGCAAGCATATTTAGTAAATGACAAATGAGACATGAGTTGATGATTTTGGATTGGTCTCTATAATGGCTTGCTTTGCATGAACAAGAAGAGTTGGATAGTGGACTAGCTTTGATCAAGAATTGAAGAATGAATCAAGAGTGTATAAGTGAGGAAATGTCAAGCAAATGTGAAATGACAAAGGAGACAATACATAATGGATATAAGATGTTCTCTACCTTGGTTTGCTTGTATGGATAAAGATTTGGAAAATCATTTTGCATTAATATGATCAAGCTAGAAGTACGAAGATAGAGATAGAAGTGAGTGTTAGGAATGTCAAGCCAAAATGAAGAGGATATATGGAATCGTGAATTGGCTTGGCCACATTGATGTTGATCCATATATGTCTCTATGTGAGTCTAACTGAAGCTTGATTGATCTCAGTATTCATATCTAGAAGATATTCAAGCAAGGATCACAACATTGAAGAAATAGTTTTTCAATGGATGCTTAATATGATATGACTTGACTATGGCTCGGTAGGGTGAAGATAGCAAGGAAAGGTCTTCGAGGTAGTAGGCGGAGGTGAAGGGCAAGCGATGGCTTGAGGACCGAGGTACCATGGCTAATGTGAAGAAGAGAGTACTTGCATTGAATCGATGAACTAATCGAGCTATGAGGAGTCATATTGTGTTGAGGATCAAATCATTAGTGGAAGTGATTTGAAGCCATGGATTGAGCTCACATGTGTTGAAATGGTTTAAGTCACATGCTCAAGGTATAATGGGAATGATGACAATACATTTGATGGCGGAGCCCCCAGTTATAAAAGGATGCGGTGACCAATTCAAAGGTGTTTAAATTCTTTGATATTTTGAATTTGAGTTTAGGAAAAACAGTACTATAAAGGGAGATACAATGCACAAGCTTTAATGTGCAACCAAGTGCTCATTTACCCACCAAATATCCTTAAAGCCTTAGCCAAGACAGCAAGCTTTGCAATCCTATCTTTTGTGCTGCCTGGCAGGTGAGGCATTGCCGCGCTGAGGCGAGTCACTGCCGTGCTGAGGCACTACCACAGTTTAGGTAAGGCACTGCCGCACTGAGGCACTACCGTGACTTAACTGACCGTTGGGAGCAGGGGGTATTTATACCTTCTCTTCTTCCTCACAATGGTAACCTAGTTTTTAAATCGACCATTCCCTTCCCAAGTGCGACCAGAGTAGCTCTCTCTTCCCCACTCACCATTGGAGCCCCTCAAGCTTCTCCTTTGCTTCCCTTACAAATCCATGAGAGTTTGAGCCTCTAAACTGCATTAGAGAGCAGCTCCAACTGTTCTTCATCTCCTAGAGCACTTGGTTCATGTTCAAGTCAGTGGATTGTGTTTGTTACTCTTAGAGCTTGCTCCTAGCCAATTAGAGCATCGGCCGTGGAGCTTGCCAACTTGTGTGGCAGCCCTGGAAGGTTTGTAATCACCCCAATCATCTAGTGAAATCACTCCTCATCTCAAGAGTTCATTCTCTTGACTTGAGAACGAGGATAAGGTTAAAAGAGACTAAAGCCTTTGTGGCTACCACAACAATGTGGACATAGGCAAGCCTTAGTGACGAGCTGAACCATGGGATAAATCGGTGTCTCACTTGTGTTATTGTGATTTGCATTGTTATATTTGTATTTGTGGTGATTCTAGGGTTTGGTCCCGATCTACTTGCTCGTGCACTTTCGCCAACATCCAGGTGGTGGAATAGGCTCTACACTACCCTAGGAACATCAGTAATTTGCTCGATCTACTTTTCTTTGGGCAGTTTTTAAATTATAGTTCGAGCTTGTCTGCAGGCGCAGCAGTGCTGCACCTTGGGAGCAGTAGTGTCGCACTTAGAATTTAACTTCCACTGTGAGTTTGTTTTAAATAGGCATATTCACCCCTCTTCTAGGCGACATCAAGGTCCTTTCAATTGGTATCGGAGCTAGGCTCTCAATTTTGGGGTTAACCGCCTTGAGAGATGATGTCAACAAGTGAGGAGGTATCTCTAGAACTTCTACTTTTAGATGGTTCAAATTATGCATCTTGGTCCGCTAGTGTGCTTGCTATTTTTAGGGACATGGGTCCTCATATCAAGCGGATTGTATTGTGAGCATTTCACCTCCTAGTGATGATTTGGCCATCTTATCTAAAGAGGAAGTGAAATGCTTACAACACAATGCTCAAGCTACTAATGTCTTATTTAGTGCTTTGAGTGAAGATGCTTTTGATGCTGTCATATTTGGAGATGGTGAACCGCTTGAGGATGCTCATATCATTTGGACCATGCTTAAGGAAATATATGACAAGTCCAAATGTGATGAGAAGTTGCTCTCATTGGAGGAACCACTTGAGGAGTGCTCAACTTCACCAACAAATGATGAGCCTCAAGTGATTCTCTCAAATGGTCAAATTGATCATGCCACATCCACTCTCTCACCAACATATGTGAACGGTAATAAAATGGTTGGTGAGAACAATGCTTTTACATGTGGTACTTCTACTTCCTTTAGTTCTTATGAGACTAACATTTTGAAGGAAGAAGAAGCTTATGATTGGTGGAGGCCAAATGATGAATCCACCTCACCAAGAAGCTCAACTCTTTATGCTACTTCTCATGTGGGTCTCATGGCAAAGAAAGAGAAGAGTGTGGCAAGTGAGAGTGAGAGTGAGAGTGAAAGTGAAAGTGAGAGTGAGAGTGAGAGTGAAGATGAAAGTGATGATGATGAGTTCAATCAACTCTTGGCACGTCTAAGCAAGAAAGATAAGTTGATGGTGCTCAAGCTCATAGAGAAAATCAAGAGCAAGAAGAAAAAATTCACGGCCAAGAAGAGTTTCTCATCAACAAGATCAAATGCTTGGAGAAGTTGACCAAAAAGCATGAAAAGCTTAAGTGCTCTAATGCTAGTTTGGTCAAAATATATGAAAACTTGTCAATTGAGCAAACCCATACTATTAACTCTCTATCTTGTGTTGCTCAATTAGAAGATGAGAATTATATGCTTAAGGAAAAGGTGGAAAGGCTTACTAGCAAGAATGAGACTTTGCAAGAAACTCATGATCGGCTCTCATGCTCTCATGAGAAGCTTATGGATTCTCATCTCATGCTAGAAATTGCTCATGAGGTTGTGGCAACAACGGTAAAATCATACTAACCTCACACTCACAAGTGCACATATACACAAGTTCTATATATTTTATTATGTGCTAACAATTGTTGCTCTCAAGCAAGCCAACCTTCCATTAAGCATGTACTTATAGAAACTTATGATGATTCCATTACAAAAGAAAATGAAGAGCTCAAGAAAGAGGTTGAGAGGCTAAGAAGGGACTTGATTCAATGGAAGGGCAAGTGCAATGCTCAACCTTCTTAAGATAACCATGAAGACATGGTGAAGAAGCTTGAGAAGGGATCAACCAAAGCATGCATCAAACCCCATCAAGAAGGTCACAAGTCCAACAGTGGCAAAGTCAAGGGACAATTTGGAGAAGTACAATCTGTCTAGAATGCAGCAGTTCCACTCAAGGCTGAGGAGGTTCCAGAATGCGGCAATGCCTCATCCTAGTGCGGTAGTGTCGCACTTGGGCAGAACATCAAAGCCCCCAAGACCATCAAGGTGCAACTTCAACCAAAGAAGACTCTCATCACTTGCTTCAAGTGCAAGAAGGAGGGTCACAATGTAAGAGAATGCTCCTTGAAGAAAGAAGAGGAGGGCATGAGCAAGATCCAAGAGAAGAAGAAGATGGCTCATGTCAAGTGCTCCAACATGGGGCACAATGCCTCTATGTGTTCCAACAAGGTTGATGACCAAGCCACACTTCCAAACAAGAAGACAAGAAAAAGAACGACGAAGTGTTATGGATGCAATAAGAAGGGACATGAAATTGGCTCATGTCCAAACAAGAAAAGTGAAGGCTTTGTGTCATCTAGAAAGAGGTCCATTAGCAAGGTAGCAAACAAGAAGCAGGATAAGAAGATGTCTTACAAAATCAAATGCCACATTTGCTACACTTGCCGAGGAAAGGGACATCTAAGTATGGATTGTCCCATGGGTAACACTCTTAAGCTCAACTCTTCAGTAAATTCAAATTTGCTGAGGAGATCCAAAAATGACCACATGTTAGCACAAAGATAATTTGGGTGCCTAAGTCTCTTGTGACTAACCTTGTGTGGCAGAACTGCCTAATCTAATGTGATGAGTACAGGCCCGATCTTCCGAGAGGTAGCCGGTAAGTTCGATTTGTGGAGATCTCGACGTTGGCGATCCGGCTTCAAATCAGACGCGATTCGAACCCTGCAACCGTTACACCACTGCTCCGTTGGTTATCAACCAAGCACAACTTGATTGACCTCGCCAAGAAGGCTTTTCCTACAAGCGAATCGAAGAGCACAAGCAAGAAGGTAAAACACGCAATCTGATATTGCAAATATGAATGACGCGAATATCAATAGAGGGTTCTAGAACTCGGTTCCAAAGGACTAATCGACACAGTGGAGGAGATCAAGAATGGGGGCCCTGGATCACTGTAAAAGGATTTGTCACCATAGTTACAATGAACGATTCAGTTTCTCGATGGAAAACTAAACTCTAAACAAAACCCAATTGTGTAGCAGCGGCGGCGGCTGTGTTTATAGTCTAAGACTCGACCTAGGGTTGGGGACGACCAGGGGTTGGGCGCCCACAACTTGGGCTTAAGGCCCGACACGATACATGGCCAAGTTGGCCTAAATAGGTGACGCAACACCTTGCCGTGGTCACACAGAATGATCCACGGACCTTCTGGAGCTGGGACCAGATCCAAAACGACAGCGTCGTCGTCCCCTTTCCAACGCATCCAATAACGGCCCGTTTCGATGTCGTATGAGAAAGCTATGACCGAAACAGTGACGACGTGTCTACTGAATCCGAGGGCGACGTGGCAGCTGAGTTGGGAACGAATTGCAACTTGGGGAAGACCATGGCGTCAGTGTGTCCAGCATGGCGATGTCCTCATCATCCTCCCCTTCTCGAATTGGAGTCATCCTAGACTCCATCTTGGCGATGTCCTCATCATCCCCTCCTTCTAGAATTGGAGTCGTCCTCGACTCCATCCCATCATCAGCGAACTCCTACAAAAGGTTAGTGATAGCAGGCAATGCACCAGACATAAAAGGTTGACAAAACATAGTATAACATGGTGCATCAGGATTATCACATAACTCAGCAGTAGCAGAAGTTGTAGCAAGAAAAGCACCTCGTTTTAACTTAATCCCATTATTTTTAGCAATGTCTGTTGGAGGTTTATTTTTAATCTCATTAGCATGTTTAACAATATCCGTAGGAGACAAAGGCAGCAATGTAATTTTCTTGTCCTTATGTATGATAGTGTATGTATTAGTTCTACCATGGTGTAAAGCATCATTATCAAATTCCCATGATCGACGATCGACCTAACAAAGTGGAACAAGCTTGCATAGGGACAACATCAAAATCAACAGTATGTGGGGGTATTAACCCCTATACCCTTACGGCTAAGCTTGGGCCGGCCTGGATCGATGGGTCCGGTCCATCCGAAAGATGACGCGCGGCCTAGCCAACCCGGTTGGAGTCCTGCGCAAGGAGTTAAGGTGGATTTGGTGATCAAGCAGGATCCTGGTCGGTTAGAATAGGAATCCTTATCCGGCCACATATGGCAATTGTAACTGGCTAGGATTAGTTTCTAGATCTGTAACCCTGCCCCCCGGACTATATAAGGCGGGCAGGGGATCCCTCTAAAAAACATCTCTCATTAACATACAGCAATACAATCAGACGCAGGACGTAGGTATTACGCCTTCTTGGCGGCCGAACCTGGATAAAACCTCGTGTCTGTCTCGCGTCACCATCTTGTTTGTGTCTTGCGCATCTGTCTGCCGATAATCTACTACCTTGGGCATACCCCTAGGTAGACTGCCGACCATATTTCGTCGACAGTGGCGTGCCAGGTAGGGGGTGTGCGTACTGCTCTCCAAGCAAACAAGACGGTCATCACCTCCAGCTCCATGGCTACGCCGAACGGCCTCAAGTTCACCGTCGGCCAGATCACCTAGACCACCGGCTTCGACGGCTTCATCATCATGACCACGGAGGAGGCGTGGATTCAGTCTGTGCCGACCATTGCTTCACCTACATCAGCTATGGCTCCGACCACGATGGATCTGGCTCCGACCACGGTACGTCGGGCTCCGACCACGGTACGTCCGGCTCCGACCACGATGGATCTGGCTCCGACCACGGTACATCTGGCTCTGACCACGCCTACATCATCTTCAGCCACGCCGACAACTCATCGTCCGCTTCCCCGCTACAAAGGGAAGCAGATCGACAACACCGACCTGCTCAGCTCCATCGATCGGGTCGGCACCAAACTCGCTGAAACCCTAGCTCTGGTAAGTACGATTCAAAGTCAACCTAACGAGCAGGTAACTGCTCCCCACAACAGATCTACCCGACCAGCTCGGACCAGTCGTCCTGCACGACTTGGTACAGATCTCGTGGTCTTATCTACTCCTGAAGGGCGCTCCGCTCATCGACGACCAGCCTCCGCGACGGGTCTCTGGCTCTCCGAGTACGCAGCCACGATGGAGAACCACCAGGTCCAGCCTTACGGCCTGCGAAACGCTACCTCCAGCTACGCGTATAACCCACAACGCTGCTTGGATCTATGTTTTATGCGCCGACCTCGGCCGAAGCCGCGCGACTTCGTCAACATGATCCGGGCTAAAGATTATCAGGAAGGATCCGTCCACACAGTTCAAGAGGGCGACTCCACCTCCTTGTCTGGCATCGCATCTAAAGCATCTGTACACACCGAGCTTCAGCATCATGAAGATGACGGCACCAAGTACGATCTGGATCTGCCAGACCACGCCCCAGGGTTTTCACAATTCCTATCTTTCCCGCCAAGACGAGGGGATTTGATCCATGTTGTCAGCAATGACGAATCGCTGGCGGTTGGTGAAACAGAACAAGAAAAGATCACGCGTGAAGCGCGCAATATTGATCGGTTCAATCGCCGACAAATCGAAGCCGAAGCAGACCAGGAGGCGTGACGCATCAGGGTCCAGCCACGCGACCTCAACGATGCTTTCGACAGGGTGGGGGACAAACAGGTCTTCAGGACTCCAAGTGCCAATGTAGCCGTCGCCATGGCAACAATGCAACGACTACCCAACACCCCGAAAACCCAAGCGGTTCGCGATGAAATACAAGCCTATCTGACGGCTGCCATGGCCCAGACCGCAGAGATTGTAAATCAAGTCCGGGCTCCATCCGTCTCAGTCGAGTCAAGCCATAGTCGCCAGCTTCCAAGCCGCTCACAACCACTCAACCCATGTGGCTCGCGCAACAACGACCCGTCAGACAGCCATCGAGGCGGAAACGGTGGCCATGACGGTGGTAACCGCCGTCGGGAGGACAACCGTCGTGATATCCGGGACTATAATCACCAAGACAACCGCGACAATCGTCGCGACAACCGCGGTCGCAGGGCTAATCCAGATGGCAATCGAGATCGCCGTGATGGCAATAACGATCTCTGCCATTACCTCAGTGGACGCGATCTGCGCGCTCGCATCAACCAGAGAGCTGACGATCGAGCATCCCACGAAAGCTATCGCCGTATGGAGTATGACACTGCCCACGGTCCGCCGGGTTTGAAGCAGTTTACTCCACACCTTCGCCAAGTCATATGGCCCAAGAATTTTAAGCTCGAGAAACTTCAGAAGTATGACGGCAAAGAAAACCCCGAATTATGGGTCATGCTCTATGAAACCGCGTGCAGATCAGCCATGGCTGACGAGCACGTCATGTCTAACTACTTCCTAGTCGCCGTTGGCCATGTAGGTCACCAATGGCTGGTCAGCTTACTGGCGAACTACTTTGATTCTTGGTAGGAGCTTAAGCAAGCCTTCATTGACAATTTCATCGCTACTTGTGAACAACCGGGCAACAAGTACGATCTGCAACGGATCCGAGATCGGAAAGATGAGCCACTGCGCGAGTACGTCCGGCGTTTCTCAGAGATGCGCATCAAGGTCCCATCAATCTCTGACAACGAGGCAATCGAGGCTTTCATCATTGGCCTCCGTTTCCACGACACCCTAAGAGACAAGCTCCTCCGGAAGAGACCTGAGTCGGTCACAACGCTCTTATCCACCACTAAGAAATATGCGGATGCCGACGACGCCAAGAAGATAATTATTGAAGAAGCAGCAAGGGTTCCACGCTCCGACCACCCCTCACACCGCGATGACTACCGTGGCAACCGTGGTTGGAGCGACAGTTTTGACTGCCGCAACCAGCGTTTGACTCCCGCGACCACCGCGACCGACATGATCAGCAGCATAACCGCCGTAACGATTATAGGAGCAAGCGTGCTTGGGAAGACGACGGCGAGGTCAATACCGTTAAAAAGGGTGGCGGACGTCGTAACTACGAAGACGACTACGCCAAAGCATTGAAGGGGCCCTGCCAGCTCCATCCTAAGTCAAACCATACCATGGAGAATTGCCGCGTTCTCAAGTCTATCTATACACGTCAACAGGCTCCGGATACATCCGACAAGCCTAACGATGTAGCAGAACAGCGCAACGAGGATAACGAAGACGACGATGCAGACCCTCGTCACAAGTACGTCAAGCCAACCGATCGCGTGCACACCATCATCGGAGGCAAAGTGTCCATCGAGACCAAGCGGGAACGCAAGCTGCTCGCCCGTGCTTGTTTGAACGTGACCAACACCGATAACCTGCTCGCCGATCCCCGGCTCCCTCCGTGGTCTCACCGCGAAATCTCTTTCAGTAGGAAGGACCAATGGGCCGCAATACCGGAGCCAGGACGTTTTCCCCTGGTCCTCAATCCTTGTATCAACAAGGTCCAGTTCGACAGAGTACTGATCGACGGCGGCAGCTCCATTGATATACTGTTCAAGAACAGTATGCCCGCCCTGAAGATAGCTCAGGCGGATCTTAAGCCATACGAGGCACAGTTCTGGGGTGTTCTTCCCGGATAGAGCTCTACACCTCTCGGGCAGATCACGCTACCGGTGCAGTTTGGGACCTCGGACCACTTCCGCACCGATTACGTCAACTTTGTGGTCGCTGACTTCGACGGCACCTACCATGCTATTCTTGGTCGACTGTCGCTCACCAAGTTCATGGCCATACCTCATTATAGGTATCTAGTGCTCAAGATGCCTACCGAGAAAGGAGTCCTAACCCTCCGAGGTAACGTGTACGCCGCCTACACCTGCGAAGACGACATTTTCAAAATAGCAGAGGCCCACGACCTCTCTATTCGCATGGCCGAGACCATGCTCGACGCTAAGAAGACCTCAGCCGACCACTTGGAGATCCCAGAGCTCGAGACCTCACGCAAAAACATCAAGTCAAAGGAGCACAAGGTGATCTAGCTGGTCAACGGCGACCCTAGCAAAACGGCCCTTATCGGGGCCAACCTGGATCCCAAATAGGAAGACGCGCTCATCGGGTTTTTGAGGAGCAACGTGGATGTGTTCGCATGGAAACCTGCCGACATGCTCGGTGTACCTCGGAACTTGATCGAGCACTCCTTGAATGTCAACAGCAAGGCTAAACCTATCAAGCAGAAGCTTCGACGTTTCGCTCGCGACAAAAAGGAGGCGATTAGGGTAGAAGTTACACGGCTTTTAGCAGCCGGATTCATTAAAGAAGTGTATCATCCGGAGTGGTTAGCCAACCCGATTCTTGTACGCAAAAAGAATAATGAATGGAGAATGTGCGTTGATTACACTGATCTCAACAAACACTGCCCTAAGGACCCCTTTGGCTTACCTCGCATAGACGAGGTCATAGATTCAACCACCGGTTGCGAGCTGCTTTCCTTTCTCGATTGCTACTCTGGTTATCACCGGATCGCTCTCAAAAAGGACGATCAGATCAAGACGTCTTTCATCACGCCTTTCGGCGCCTACTGCTACACGACTATGTCGTTCGGGCTCAAGAACGCCGGGGCTACATACTAACACGCTATTCAGGCCTGCCTCACAGATGAGATAAAAGATGACCTAGTAGAGGCCTATGTGGATGATGTAGTTGTCAAAACCAAGGAAGCACATACCCTTGTTGACAACCTCAAATGTACCTTCGCGGCCCTCAATACATTCCAATGGAAGTTAAACCCAAAGAAGTGCATCTTTGGTGTTCCTTCTGGTATATTGCTAGGCAACGTCGTCAGTTACGACGGCATACGCCCTAATCCGGAGAAAGTAAAAGCTGTCTTAGACATGAAGCCTCCTAAAAAGGTGAAAGATGTCCAAAAGCTTATCGGATGCATGGCCGCTCTAAGCCGTTTCATATCAAGATTAGGAGAAAAAGGGTTACCATTTTTTAAACTACTCAAAGCATCCGAGAAGTTTGAGTGGTCGGAAGAAGCAGACGCTGCCTTCACGCAGCTAAAACATTACCTTACATCACCTCCAATCCTCACTGCTCCTAGAGAAGACAAAACCCTCCTACTTTACATTGCAGCAACCAATCAGGTGGTCTCCACTACCATGGTGGTCGAGCGCGACGAGCCGGGCCACGCCTATAAGGTACAGCGGCCATACTGATAACATCCTGATTCGGAAACTGCTCTACGCCATACTGATTCAGAAACTGCTCTACGCCATACTGATAACATCCTGAAAGTTGAGACATTACTTCGACGGATATCGTGTGGTGGTCATGACCGAGTACCCTTTGGGGGACATCATTCGCAATAAGGATGCGAATGGGCGTATCGTCAAATGGGCAATGGAGCTATGCCCCTTCTCCTTGGAATTCGCAAGCCGTACTACAATCAAGTCTCAGGCACTCGTCGATTTCATCGTCGAGTGGACAGACTTAAGCACGCCTGCCTCTTCGGAATCCGATGAATATTGGACGATGTACTTCGATGGCTCTCTCACAATTGACGGTGTGGGAGCAGGGGTTCTTTTCGTGTCACCATCCAAGGAGTAGCTCCGGTACGTGCTCAGGATTTATTTCCCAGGATCTAATAATGCCGCTGAGTATGAAGCATGCCTGCATGGTTTACGCATTGCGGTTGAGCTTGGTGTCAAACGTCTCTACGTCTACGGAGACTCGGCTCTGGTCATCAACCAACTCAACAAGGACTGGGACACGACCAGCGAAAAGATGGACGCATACTGTAAATCGATAAGAAAGCTGGAAGGCAGGTTCTATGGCATCGAGTACATACACGTGGTCCGGGATAAGAACCAAGCAGCGGATGCGCTGTCAAAGTTAGGATCATCTCGAGCCAAAATCCCACATGGTGTATTCGTCCAAGACCTGCTCACGCCTTCCATCGAAGAGGAAGATCCCACGGTCGACAAAGTTCCGGACCAGCAATTGGTGGCTACGGTTCCGGCGCCAAGCACAACCGAGCCGCCTCCGACCACTCATGAGCCAGACTGGAGAGTACCCTTCATCAAGTACTTAATAGATGGCAGCGGTTATACTGATCGGACAGAAAACGAGCGCTTAATGCGTCGCAGTAAGCAGTATCTGCTCGTCGATGGCAAGTTATGGCGCAAAAACGCAAAGGAAGAAATCTTGATGAAGTGTATAACCCAGGAAGAAGGCGAACGTCTCCTGGACCAAATCCACTCTGGCTCCTGCGGCAACCACGCGGCCTCAAGAACACTGGTCGGTAAGGCTTTCCGGCGCAGTTTTTATTAACCGCGTCGGCGAGAGTGACGCAGAAGCTAGTCCATCACCGTGAGGGTTGTCGGGTTCTTTGCCAAAAGAATCCACGTACCAAAGACATGAGATTCGACGATACCACTTCTTGGCCCTTTGCATCTTTGGGATCGGATATGATCGGGCCCTTCAAACCGGCTCCTGGGAAATTTACATGTGTTTTTGTGCTGATTGACAAATTTTCTAAGTGGATAGAATACATGCCTTTGGTGCGGGCATCTTCAGAAAAGGCTATCATGTTCCTTGACCAGGTCATCCACCGTTTCGGCATACCCAACAGCATCATCACCGATCTGGGTACTTAGTTCACCGGGAACGCTTTTTAGGACTTCTACGATGAAAGGAGCATAGTAGTAAAATACGTCTCGGTGGCGCACCCTAGAGCTAATGGACAAGTCGAGCGGGCAAATGGCATGATCTTGGACGCATTGAAGAAGAGGATGTACAGAGAAAACGACAAAGCCTCCAGAAGATGGCTCAAGGAGTTACCAGCCGTGGTCTAGGGCCTCCGAACTCAGCCCAGTCGTAACACCGGCATCTCACCATACTTTATGGTTTACAGCGCTGAGGCAGTCCTCCCATCAGATATAGCTTTCAGACCAGCAAGGGTAGAGAACTTCGACGAGGGCAAGGTCAATGAAGTACGGGAGCTAGAAGTAAACAGCGCAGAAGAGAAAAGGCTCGATTCTTGTGTACGTACCGCCAAATACCTTGCTGTTTTGCGCAGGTACTACAACAAAAATGTTAAAGAGCGGTTCTTCGTGGTCGGAGATTTGGTCCTGAAGTGGAAGACGAACCAGGCTGGTGTCCACAAACTTGTAACCCCATGGGAGGGACCATTCATGATCAAGGAAGTCACACGACCAACGTCTTACAAAGTTAGCTCGCTGATTTGTAATGCAGACGTACCAAACTCTTGGCACATCGACAAGCTTAGACGTTTCTATGCTTAACTACTGGGATATGTACTCCTTTTGTACTTTCGATTTATTTCAATAAAGCAGTTATGATTTCTCCGAGCACTCTAATGTGTCACTTGAGTTTTATGGTTATTCTAACTCACGGCCCGAAAAGCCGACCACCACCCTTTCTACGTTTTTCGGAGCGGGCTCACCTCCTGTTCCTCCCAATATGTGCATGGGATCCGTTCTCACGTTACGGGTGATCGGCAGGTCCTCCTTGGTTTAACTTGTCTATGTCTACGTGTGCACAGGTCACCAGACCTCACACTCCGACCACATGGAAAACCAGGGCCGCACAAACTTTTCGGGATGATGTGTCGAGCACGATGGTACAACTAAATGTAACGTTAATACGCTTTTACTTAGTTACACCAACATAAAGTATCAAGCTTAAATCGCTTTATACAAAGCAAACAAGTTTATAATAATATCTGATTACGTTATTACAAGCTTGCCCGAAGAAGAGGCTCAAGTTCACAATAACACAACTATGTCCTCCTTCTACATTTCTGAGCCTATTACATTGGCTGGTCCAGCGCATGGCACTTATTGCGCCGCCGCTTCGATACCCTACTCGAGTCTCGGGGACTCTTGTGCTAGTTGAGTGAAGGGATGGCCCCACCGGTGCTCTGGTGGTCGAGACCGAGCCGTTGGTTGGCTCAGTAGTGATGGCATTTCCAAATGACTCGTCGATGGCGTACCTGTCATGTGTGCATCCCACCTCCACACACAAAGTTAATATCGCCAATTATCTTTGACGACAAGTCCAGCTAGGCCATCCGAAGCTCCTCTACCTTGTCCGGGTCTACCTCCTTCGGTACCCACCTCCCGGTAACTTGAGATTGATTAGGGATAGTGGGCACGCACCATGCTTAGTACATGGGCACCCGTACTCACCACCCTCCTCCTTCACGAACTCCTGAAACCATCCCAGCTTGTCTGCATCTCTCGACCAGTCCGAGCTGGCGCGTCCTCGGCTCTTCCTCTGTGAGCGCCGGGTCTATAAGGTCGAGGACGGGCACAATGCCAGTTGCCACTTCTTGGCACCGTTTCTCCCACGTGTCCCGCTCCTCGGCGGCCTTGAGGCATTGTGCTTTCTAGTCATCACGCTCTCTGATCACGGCCTCTAGGTGCTTCTTGGCATTGACTTTCAAAATCAACACAATGATTAGACATCAAATGTGAAAACACGACATGGCAAGGTGGGCAACAGAATGTGAAAGGTGATCTGGAATACTTACCTTTTAGTTCCTCCTTCATTTTGTTGGTGTGGTCTTGGAGTTGAGACTGGCTGCGTGCTAGATTCACGTTGTCCTCCTTCAGGCGACCACACTCTGCGGTCACACGGTTATTTTCCCCTTTGAGGCGGGCCACTTCAGCTTCTAAACCTGCCTTACAACTGTTACTACCAAGAATACAACAACACAAGTCCTGCACTTGTTATGATAAGATGAAACTTTACTTGTTTTTTCCAGCTCTTTGTTGTTGAGCTGGCCGACCAGGTTTTGGTTCTGTGTTTCTCGATCTATCCTCTCCTGGTCGGCGGTTTCAAGTTGGCACCGCAAGCATTCCACTTCGGCCGCCAGTTCTTTATTGGTTGCCGCGATTCCTTCAATCTGGTCAAGCACCTCTTTTTTGGTATTTTGCGGTTTTCATCGTGTCTTGCATACGCAAGCTTAAGTCGAGACAGTTCGACTACATAACAGGGTCAAGATTCAAGCCAAACGTACACGACTTCGTCACCGGCGCTTGGCGCCCATTCGACTCTTAGGGTCTCTTCGACCTGGGATTTCTTCGTGCATAACCCATCCGTCGTTTCGATAGCGCGACACATATACATGTTGTCGCCTATCTTGGGATGGCCCAGACCTCTTCTACTTCTTCCTCTTCACCTCCCTGTTCGGGAGGCGGCGGCGCCGCCCTGAGTCTGCAGACTCCACAACCACCGAGGCTTTTTCCACGAGCCGTCGCGTCGGCCGTAATGCTCTGACCACTTCGCCGCTTGCTCCTCGGCTAGATCCGACTCCTTGGCACCATGGTATCCGCCTTAGCGGGTTTGTGTGCTCGGAACACTTGTACTACTTTCGGTTGTCTTCTCGACCAGCCGCTCGGGATCAAGGCGTTTGGTCGTCCGCTTCTTTGAGGTCTAGGCGGAGTTCCTACTACAGCTCCTCCACGGTATTCTTTGGCGCGCTTGTCCCGTCGTCATTGGCGGTTGTGCCACACCGGCTAGTTGGTCGGGTTTCTCGGTGACGCCGACCTAATATATCGTAGACAATGTCGAAAGATAATAGTATCCAATGCAAATTACAAGCTTACATCAAAGATATAGATACTTACAGCTTGATTTGCGGAATGATGTGGCAAAGGTGCGTCGCCTTGACCGTCCCCTCGCCCGCGTGCTCGGCGAGCTCCACCGGTCTTTTTCCACCTCCCAGATGCAGCGCGCCGGGTTTGATGCCCGATGTTTCCCTCGCTTGTACTTCGTGGTTGCGTTGGTCGGTGATGCGACCATCGCCGCACGGAGGAGCCACCTCGCTCAAAAGACCCCATTTGTCTTCTCCTCTTTCGAGGGACGAGCCGAAGATGTCCGCATCCTCTCGCTTCGTCGTCCGATAGGGGAAGATAGCTTAGCGTCATTCTTCGGTCGCCGGACGCTTGCCAAGTGACTCGGTGGTGCATCCTCCGCGAGCCTCGAGTGCCGCCCGATGGGCGCCGCCGGTCTGGCCGGCGCCGGTCTGGGCGGCTGGGTCGGCACCTTAAGCCCAATCTACACCGGGGAGGCGACACGAACATCTGCTGCCGGTCACGACCATTACATCGCGACATAAAGCGGGGGCAACAGTCAATTTCTTATTACAATATGACTCTACAGTTAAAAGGAGGCATCAATTACCTTTGGGGGAGGTCAGGCCAGCTTGAAGGCGTGTTCGATGTCGTTCAGCCTGACGTAATGGGGATCGGCCAGGTTGAATAGCTCCCCAATCCTGGCTTTGATTTCCGTCTTGTCGAGCGGCTCCTTCCTGGTCCTTGTCGGATCAGCCCTTCCCTGGTACTCGAAGCTTGGATGAACCCTCTTTTGGCAGGGCTGGATCCTTCGGCTGATGAAGTTCCCGACCACACTTGGGCCATCTAGTTTTCCCCACGGGATCATCCCGAGCAGTTCAGCGATCTGCTCCAGGTTCTTGGGCTTTTCTGTCCAGCTATTCTTCTTCTCTGGAATCAGTCCCACGTCGCACAGGGTGATGGTGTTCGGCTCTTCACGGATGTAGAACCACTTCTTGTACCACTCATCCAGCGAGGTGTTCCAGGGGCAGTGCAAGTATTGTGCTTTCATGCCGTCGCACAGATTCAGGTAGGCGCCTCCAGCTATCTTCGAGCCACCGCTCCCTTTCTTCCGAAGACAGAACAGGTGGCGAAAGAGGTCAAAATGGGGCTGGAAGCCACCATAAGACTCACAGAGATGAATGAAGGTGGAGATAAGGAGAATCAAATTGGGATGCAGATTGCAAATCCCAATCTCGTAGTACAAGCAGAGACCCTGAAGGAAAGGGTGCACTGGAATCCCGAAACCTCGTTTGAAGAAGTCTTCGAAAACCACAATCTCACTTGGTTGTGGATTGGGGAAGCTTTCTCCTTCAAGCGCACGCCATCCCATGAAAGTGCCTTGTTGTGGAGCACTCCCATGGCGGCACGAGGTCCTCGATGGTTCCGCTCATTGCTCATGACTTCCACCATTCCTTCGCCATGACCCCGCCTTTCTTACAGGCGCCTCTCTTCGCCATTAGTCTGTCCTTACTAAGGGGGTGGATGCGGTGGCAAGGGGATTGGCGATGATTTTCAGAGGAATAGGGTTTGGCAGGAGGAAGAAGAGGGTTGCGGCGGCGAATGACAATGGGGAATGGTGTGAGTAACTTACCAGATCTACATTATATAAAACAAAGAGCTCCGTCATTTCGTCCGCCTGAGATTATTGGGAGATGTGCGCACGCGCGCCGCAGACGGTTTTTCACACAACCTCGAGATCTACGCCAATAAACGCGCTCCTTCGTTACCAGTGTACGCACCTCTTCGTTAATAGTGTAAGAGGGCCCACACTGACGCGCCTCCATACAAGTGCCAAGCGACTATTTGCCAGAAAAGAGTAAGAAGACAGAATGACGTGCTATACCCATTTGCTTTTTTGACCAGGCGTGTCAGACTGGACTTGGCAGAGAATAGAGATAAATAAATACACCGAATAAATACATCAATGGTGTTCGCGTTTTAGATGCCCGTTTCGCACTATGGATGGATCGAGGACTCGCCTGCACCATCTGCTGCGCTGGGATTGCCTGCACCACTGCTGCATTGCTCGGGGATCGCCTGCACCATCTGCTGTGCTCGGGACCGCCTGCACCAACTGGCGTGCTTTCGGGGACCGCCTGACTACCACTGGCTCGGCTCGGGATCGCATGACCACTATCGCCAGTGCTCGTGGATCGCCCAGACCACTGAAGTGCTCGGGGACTGCTCTGACTATTAACGTGCTCGGGGACTACTACGATCACTATCGTGCTCGGAGACTGCTCTAACAACTGGTGTGCTCGGGGGATATCCCGACCATTGATCGAAGAATTGTTCTCCTCGGCTACATGTGATTTGTACTCACATACAGTTGAGAGACTTTTATTTAGACCTTACTACAAGGCTCATACTTCGCCTTCTAGTAAGCTCGGGGACTACATCGGTACGATGCACCTGCCGGTGCATCTCGTATCGCCTGTACGACGATTGGGTTCTCAACTTAATTGGGATTTCTTTTTAGACCCTGGCACCACGTGCTTACTTCACCTACTACCAGGCTCGGGGACTAAGTGGGCACACTTCACCTTGCGGTGAATGTGTTTGTTTTTCGACCACTAGGCCTCTGATGATCAAAGATGCTACGCTTCAAGACGCACTTACATTTCTTTTCAGAAATACAAGTGGGCACACTTCCCAGGACAGAAATCTTTTTCTTTTTTCTTAAGAGCACCATACATTCTTCGGACAACCTATTCCTCCGGTGACGACGGTGGTCGGAAGATGTCAAGGACTCGGGCATAACTTGTCGGAGAAGGTCGAAATGGCGTGTCGCAGCATAATACATGGTGCTCGGGGACTAGCTGTGGGGGTATTAACCCCTATACCCTTACGGCTAAGCTTGGGCCGGCCCGGATCGATGGGTCCGGTCCATCCGAAAGACGACGCGCGGCCTAGCCAACCCGGTTGGAGTCCTGCGCAAGGAGTTAAGGCGGATTTGGTGATCAAGCAGGATCCTGGTCGGTTAGAATAGGAATCCTTATCCGGCCACATATGGCAATTGTAACTGGCTAGGATTAGTTTCTAGATCTGTAACCCTGCCCCCCGGACTATATAAGGCGGGCAGGGGATCCCTCTAAAAAACATCTCTCATTAACATACAACAATACAATCAGACGCAGGACGTAGGTATTACGCCTTCTTGGCGGCCGAACCTGGATAAAACCTCGTGTCTGTCTTGCGTCACCGTCTTGTTTGTGGCTTGCGCATCTGTCTGCCGATAATCTACTTCCTTGGGCATACCCCTAGGTAGACTGCCGACCATATTTCGTCGACACAGTATCATGATAAGAGCCTGTGAAAAAGCTAATGCGTGCTGATTTAGTTACCTTAGTCTTACCACTATTATTGAACCATTGAAGTTTATATGGATACGAATGTTGTCGTGTGGTCAAGCCAAGCTTGTCAACCAAATCTGAACTCACCAAGTTGTTGCAACTCCTGCCATCAATGATAGTGAGAACACGACAACCCTGCACAATGAGATACATGTGGAACAAATTGTGGCGTTGGATCTTCATCTCTTCTTCATGTCCCACACGTGTACTCAACACACGCTGCACAAGAAGGCTAGGGTAGTCCGCGACAGCAGCCGGAGTCAATGGTGATGGCCTCCTTGTCTTGATCGCCCTCGGTGGGATCTGCATCAATGTTAGCAGCAAGGGCTAAATCATCTTCAACATCACTAGTACTTACATATTCATCCTCGGTAGCAATGAAAGAGCGATGACTGGGGCACTCCTTCATGACATGTCCCATGCCTTTGCATCGGGGGCAAATGATTTTAGAGCTGGACGAGGAGGAGCTAGTAGAAGCACCCGGAGTGGCACCTTTCTTCACCGTGGAAACGCACATTAGACAATTTACTTACCCTCGGAAGAAAATGGAGGTGTAGATGGTCGTGGTGCAACAGAAGCTTAGGCGTCTCCGGCTCGAACGTTGCTAAAAAATTCCTCCCATTGTTAGACCTGAAAGGCTGGTGTTGTTTGCGTCCCTCAGTGCTTCTCGTTCGCCTTAATAGCAAGATGATACAATTGGGAAAAATTAAGCCATTCTTTGTAATCAAGTATGTTCAGATATCATGGTTTAAACCACCAAAAAATCTAGCACTAGCATCATTATCATCTTCATTTATACTACAACGTGCTAAACCAATAAGCAATTCTTGATAGTATGCTTCTACTCCTTTATCACCTTGTTTTAAAGTTTGTAGTTTCAAACGTAAATCACGTTGGTAATAAGAAGGAACAAAACGAGATTTCATACGTTGCTTTAAAACATTCCAAGTTTGAGGCACAAAGCAAGACATTATTGGCATTGCAAAGATCACTCCACCGTAACAAAGCAAAATTAGTAAACTCACTAGTAGCAAGTCTAACTCTATGCTCAATGAGAACATTATGAGAATCAAATTTTTGTTGAACAACAAGCTCCCAATCTAAATATGCCTCTGGATCAACAATACCAAAGAAAAAAGGAGGTAGACTAAATTTAATTTTAGCAAAAGGATCATTATTACCATGATTATTACCTTCCATACCGCGACGATTGAAGTTGAGGCGACGACGACGGCACCACCGTCGAGATACGCATCTTCATCACCAAAAGCATCCGCATCTTCATCATCAAGACGATAAGGTGGAGGGCGTTGCTCAAAATTTGTTGTTCAATGCGGGTGACCAGATTGTTCACGCTATGCGTCACTCGGTCATATAAGATTGCGTTGTTCACCATGAACGTTGTAAGCTCGCCCTTGACACGCACTCATTGAAGTCCGTCGGAGTTCCCGCCATGGTTAGAAGATAGAAAAGACAACACCAAAGTATTATCCCTATCAACTAAAAGGAAACAAGTGGTGGTGATGGTGGTGAAAGTGGAATGCAAAATCACAAGCGGCTTACCACCGTCTTCTTGCTCAGTATTCTTACCAACGCCAAACAGGAGCAAAACCAAAGTGGCGAAGCAATTTGTTGTTGAGCGTGTAGTAATAGATTGCAAGATGAACTCAGTCTTGTGGTAAGAATATGTGGAGCTATGGGTAGGCACACAATATGACAAAGAAGGATTAGCAATTAACGAGTGTAGATTAACGATTGTTCAATCAGGATCCAAAGGACAAATCAAAGGTGCTGGCTAAGACATGACGAGACGTAGCGCAACAAGGTGAAAACAAAGGATGATCGAAAGAACTCACGGAACAAGCAGCCTGGATTTCTCCTTTTTTTTCCAAAAGGCACTAATAGGAAACGAACTTTTTTTTTTCACTATTTTTTATATACTTTTCTCGAACAACGATCACAAAAGATGCAACCACAAAAATTGGCACCTACAACCGAGGTGGGATGTGGTCTCTGAAAATTCATTACGTTCTCTCGAAAAAGCGTGCAAAAACTTTGACAAATTTTTTCTATATTTTCCCGATTTTTTGGCAATTCGATGAAACCAAACAGTATGGCGAAGCCGAGTTTGGGTCGGCTCCAAATGGTGTCAAGAAGCTGCTGAAAAAATTCAGATTTTCGGATAAACGAGCGAAAAGTTATGCCTGTTTTACCGAAGGTATCTCAAGGTATGTTTTCTGGGAGGCACAACACGGCGGCGGCAGTTAGGGCAAAGCATCCTGAAACTCTAATACCGATCACAGGATCGCCACCGTGACTAACAAAGAGTAGGTATTCGCTTTGATGATGTAAGGAGGGCTGCGATGCGAGCAAAATAAGAGCGGTAGCAACCTGTCTAGGGTTTGCTTGCGCGCGAAAGTGACACAAAGGCGGCTAAGCGGGGCAAGTCGAGTAATGTGGTGGCTTCGACTTGTTGTTTGGGAACGGTGGATGGGATAGCGGCGGAAAACAAAAATCACATCAACGGGCGATTGAACTACGACCACGAACACAATCCTAAACCAAAGCAACAAGACTCGACCACGGACACAAACTCAACAACACGAATCAAAAGCGAAATTGCAAAGGCACAAAGGGCGATAGGACAAATGGAAATTGAAATATTTTTGGGCTTTTTGTAGACTCTAGGTAATGAACAAATACGAATCTAAGGCAAATGAGATTATACCTTGCGGTAAACCTGAAATATCTGATACCAATTGATGAGTATAGGCCCAATCTTCCGAGAGGTAGCCGGTAAGTTCAATTTGTGGAGATCTCGACGTTGGCGATCCGGCTTCAAATCAGACGCGATTCGAACCCTGCAACCATTACACCACTGCTCCATTGGTTATCAACCAAGCACAACTTGATTGACCTCGCCAAGAAGGCTTTTCCTACAAGCGAATCGAAGAGCACAAGCAAGAAGGTAAAACACGCAATCTGATATTGCAAATATGAATGACGCGAATATCAATAGAGGGTTCTAGAACTCGGTTCCAAAGGACTAATCGACATAGTGGAGGAGATCAAGAACGGGGGCCCTGGATCACTGTAAAAGGATTTGTCACCACAGTTACAATGAACGATTCAGTTTCTCGATGGAAAACTAAACTCTAAACAAAACCCAATTGTGTAGCAGCGGCGGCGGCTGTGTTTATAGTCTAAGACTCGACCTAGGGTTGGGGACGACCAGGGGTTGGGCGCCCACAACTTGGGCTTAAGGCCCGACACGATACATGGCCAAGTTGGCCCAAATAGGTGATGCAGCACCTTGCCGTGGTCACACAGAATGATCCACAAACCTTCTGGAGCTGGGACCAGATCCAAAACGACGGCGTCGTCGTCCCCTTTCCAATGCATCCAAGAACGGCCCGTTTCAATGTCGTATGAGAAAGTTATGACCGAAACAGTGACGACGTGTCTGCTGAATCCGAGGGCGACGTGGCAGCTGAGTTGGGAACGAATTGCAACTTGGGGAAGACCATGGCGTCGGTGTGTCCAGCTTGGCGATGTCCTCATCATCCTCCCCTTCTCGAATTGGAGTCGTCCTCGACTCCATCTTGGCGATGTCCTCATCATAATGCCTCCCAGGAGTGCTCGTATTCCATTAGAAAATAAGCACCTAAAGGAGGACACCAAATCACACGGTCCCATCGGGCACACCCTAGGGGAGAACCCGAAAATCCACATTTTTCCATCAGGATCACAAATGAGAGAATAAAGCTTACATCATTCTTAACTATTTCTTACATCACTTTTAATACAACATCATAATATAATATTTATTATTATAACATCAGAATGTAATCATATTATCAGAGTTATGAACAATTTAATTGAATAGCGGAATATAAACATGTGGTCAGAATTACAACGGAAACAATTATCTATTCATGACATGATGAATCATTGATATGTAAATTATGACAACAGATTATAAAACTTTCATTTATAAAGACATTTTGTGAGAGTTATAAATAAAGACTATGATCACAGCGTAAAGGAAGTCCTCCCTGAGCCCACCAGGAGGAATCCACACACAAGAGTCAGCTCTAGCATCCACCTGTCACCTGCAACAAAGGGAATAAAACCCTAAATACTCAATTGTACTCAGCAAGACTTACCCGATAGGAGAAAAAAAAGACTCCAAGGATATGCAAGGCTATCTGGCTTGTGGGTTATTATATTTGCAGGAAGCATTACTAAGCATGCGTCCTTATATTCGATTTTTATTGACAGCCACATTGGTTCATTAACTAACCATTCTATGTAAGCACCTGTGCTACTTTTAAGCAGGTGGTAAGCAATCAGAATTTCCTTCTTTCATCTCTCATCTTTCAGTTATTACTACGGTGTTAGAGTTAAGACAAGTCGTACCGACTCGGCGGTGATTCACGAACCAATGTCCCCAGCTGGGTACTTTGAAAACACATGCCCCGCTTGTACCCCGGACACAAGCAGGACCAACCCATCACCCACCTATCCTGGGTGTCCAGGTCTCATCCGAACTGGGACTCCAAGCCCCCGCCTCTGAGTTCCGGACTCAGTGCGGTGCAAGAACCTCCTAACCCTAAAATCACCAAGACAGTCAGTCCAAAAAAGCCGGATCTACGATAAGAGAGCAACAAGTCTTCCAAGCGCCCATACACAAGTATGTGCTTGGGATAATAAATCTGTAACTTGCCTAGCGTCTTATGCAACGGCTGATTCTTAACCGACACAGACAGGGAAAACAGTGTAACCAAGCTATGCCCCGCGTCCATGGTGACACAACCTCTTACACCCACCAATACCCAAACCATATCCCTTCCCGGTCACTATTTTTCCTTTCCACCATTTATATTTTCCAAGTGATAATAATACAGTAATATATTTCCTATCTCTCACGAGTGATAGGCAATCACTCGACTTCTACCGGAGTCCTATAGCATAGCATCTACATGATCCTGTCATACTAGTAAGACTCATAGGATAAACATATATATATGCAAGTGGGTTTCATTCAACTCCTTAAAACTTAATGCACAAATATAATTTAAACTGCAGAAAAGTAGGGGTTATGCACCGGGGCTTGCCTGGGTAAGATATATATTAAAAAGTTAGTATCTACATCTTCATACCATCCACCATCAACTGGATAGAAAGCTCATTGCATCATCTCCTAGAGAGAATACCATTACACCATCTTTGGATTCCTAATCATCCTTCAATTGATCCGTTGACCCATCATCGTACCTATATGATATGCAATGCGATGCAATGCAAATACATAATTAATCGACTGCAATCGTGACTCGTAAAATATGATTTATGCCTCTCAAATTAACGAGCTAGTTCTAACGACGATCGTACTTAGGCCACATATCCATGTTGTCGAATAAGACGTTATTTCCCAATAATTATTTTAGTTATAAAAACCAACGTTGTTTCTTTATTCTCAATAGGACATCATTATCTATCTAGCAAACTAATTATTTTGGAGCTACAAAAATTATAGTGAGTACCTAATAGTGCTAGGAGCCTAATGTACAAATTTCAAATTCAACAATATTACCAATTGATCACAACAATTCCTACCAGTTTATATTTTTACAATATTAGGTATCTTACTTTAATTATATAGCTTCCAAGAATATTATCAAACTATGTGAACAAAATATACTAACAGGTAGATCATGATTTTAGAAACTTAACAAAACTAGTTTCCTAATTTTTGGATAACTACAAATTTTTATATTGATTTTACAAGTTAAACTAGAAACCTATTTAGAAAAGCATTTAGAATATAGAAAGGGTCGGCGGCAACGGGCCAGCAGCAGCGAAACAGCATGGGCGGCCCAATAGCGGTGATAACTATGCGAGCTGCCCAAATGCCTAGTCAACCGGCCGGCCCAGCGCGGGGCGAACGGCCTAGGCGGGGCACGACACGCACACAGCCAGAGGCCCAGTCGGGGCATGCGGCCAGTGGCCCAACCAGGGCGGCGACAGGGCGGCCCAGCAGATGGCGAGCGTGGCCCAACAAGGCGGCAACCGGCCAGCCCAAGCGGACGCAGCGACGACACTTAGCGATGAGGCCCCTAAGTTCTCTCTAAATCAACTAACGGTACAAACGTACTATTTACATGAGTCTCTTATTTTACAATAAGAACCCCGCATAACATTTCTTCTTGGATTCCTACCCTTCTCACCTCATCTTCTTCATACCGAGGAGCAGAGGAGGTCCGGCCAGCGGTCAATCTTGACCGGGAAGGACACGACGACGATGGAAAGCCTGCTGGCGAGCGACACGGGAGACTACGCGACCACGACAGCAGGCGATGGCGGCACGCCAGCATGGTGCTCGCGCGAGACCACATGAAGCAGTGACGTTGGAGCAGGGAAGGGGGCGGCTTCCCTAGCCCAACGATGGCCATGGGAGGAGCAATGCCAAGGCGATGGTCTAGTGCGGCCGTGGGGGCCCATGCGTGCTCGCTCGCACACGCGACGGATGAGCCACAGCGGCGCACCGCGACTGCTGCGGGCGCGAGAAGGGAAGCGATAGGGGCATCGGCGCGTGGGGCTCTGCGGCTCAGGCGTCGAGGAGCAGTAGGACCACGTAGGGTCGGGACATGCGCAAGGCAGCAGGGAACCGGGAGGCGGGCACGGCCATGGCGCTACGGTCTAGAGCGTGGAGCGGCTGGAGCTAAGGAAGAGCAGGGCTGGGATCCAGCGCAGCTATGGGGTGCTGCGGGGCAACGGGCAGGAACCGAGGAGGGAGTGCCGATGACTGCGGTGGAGGCACAGTACACAACGGCTCCTGGCATAAACAGGAGCAGCAGCACGGCGCGGAGGACGCTCCTGGCCTCCAGCGCCACAAGGAGGTAGTAGGGGAATGTGCTTCGAAAGATGAGCAGCGTGCCGTCCAGGATGGCCACTGCTACCTGCTCCGACCGCCCCTCCAAGGAGCACTCCACGATGGGCATGAACCTATGAGACGCCACCATCTTGACTTGCTAGCAGTACTCGATCTCGCTCACCGCCAGACCTGGCCCCAGAGAAGGAGTGGGAGCAGAGTAGAGACTGCTGCTATGAGTTCGCAGTGGAGAGTGGGGTGGGCAAGTCGAGCAGGGGCCTGGCGTCCTCAAGAAGTAGAAGAAGAAGAGGGTAGGAGGCAGTAGCAGCAGCTTGAGGTGTACCGGCCTGCACGACACTATCATATCAGCGTACGTGACAAGCATGAGCTGCGTTGCTTGTGTGCATGCTTTGCTCTGGTGGTGATGATTCTGAGCTGCTTGTCTGGTAGAGTGAAAAAGGAGTGCAGAGACAAGCAGAGGCAGGCGGAGACAAGACCGAGGCCGCAAAAAATAGAGGAAGGGGAGCAACACGAGGCTCGACAGTAAGTCAACCAAAGCAGGCAAAGATGATGCAATGAAGTGGGCAGATACAAGTAAGGTAGACCACAGAAGCAAGGGGACAGAGTGAGCAGCGACTCGACAAATCCCACCAAGCAAAGTTATGCGAAAGCAGGCATACGTGGCCTACTACGAGTCCAGAACAACAACAATACCAATCAGACAAGGGACACGTGGGGGCAGGCAAGCACAATCAGAGACAGAGGCAACACGACAAGGTTATCAGTTCGACAGGACAACGAAGGCAGTGGTTACTCGACGGTGCACGGCAAAGAGAGTACACGGTGTGGGTAGGGACAGAACCACGTAAATTTATGAAACAGCCAGACGAGCAGCTGTTGCAGGTATGTTACCAACTTATTGCAGGGACCAAAACGAATCTATACGTAAACATGTCACTAGACCAAGGCTATATATATATATATCATTCTATTTATTAATGGATTTTATTTTATTTATAAAAGTTACTTTTCCTGCTTAATCTAATAGAACAAACCGTTCACTATTTATTAGCAAGAATTGTCGTTCGATATTCCTAAATATCTTTATACACTGAATAATTTAACTTGGGCATTTATTTGATTCCACAAAACTAAGTCACACGGGATTCGCTTATCGCATCTAGTACATTTTAAATCAAAAATTTTGAGAAACTCGTTTTGAATTTTTTTTGCTTAGGCCTAAATCACGGTGCTAAGCAAGCTCATAACACCAGGGGTGTTACACCTTGATGGACCCAACATAGTTTGGGTACCAAGTTGTGCTTGATGAGTGTTGTAGGTACTTAAAGGTGATATGAAGCTTTGGGGTGCTTGAGCAAGTTTATTGAAAATATCATCTTAAGCTATCAATCTTATTCATATTGTCTATTCTCTCAAGATTGACCCAAGGATAAATTGATGGATATATTTCTAACTTCATACTCACCTCTATAACTAGTACCTAACCCTTGCTAGCTAGCCACTCAACTTGTGTAGTCTCTAGTAGTTCACAAATATGTATGTGTTTGTGAATTATTAGGAGTGGCTAGAGTACTTCAAGTTTAAATAAATCATTTGCCTTATGATGTTTTTAATGGCTCTCTGGTGGAGCAAGATCTTGTTCATGTTGTAGGTAATGAGGAACCACCTTGTGAAGCAATCAAGCAATCAATCATTGGTGATATAGGACCACAAGAAGTACAGACTACAGAGGTGCGGGCTCCTCATGTCATAGCTGATCTGCAACCTACTGCTGAAGTATGAGCAGCAGTGCCGCTCACACAAGCAGCAGTGCCGGGCAGCAGCAGTGTCGCATAAGAGGAGCAGCACTGCGGCACCCTTGCAGACTATAGCAGTTGACAACAGTCCATGTTATGGACAAAACCTACAGCCTATATTTGAGCAAGATGAAGATGAAGACATCACCTCATCCATTACAATCAAAAGGGGTGGTAACAACTAAATCTCAAGTGCAAGTTATCTTCGATTTTTACTCCTTTGTGCCTTGTGTAGACATATAGGTAAAGGAAGCACTTGAGGTTACACTTTGGTTGTTGGCCATGAAGAGAAGTATGATTGGAATTGAATTGATCATCTACACCAAGCAACATACATGACTTGAGTTTCCTTTGTGGACTTCAAACCAAGAATATCAAGATGAAGCAAGTTATGTTCATACATACTATAAGTTGGTTTGAAGGATTTGGAAACTTGGCTCACATTGGAGGTTGCGAATAAATTTCAAGAAAGCCAAGAATAAAGAATCAAGCTCAATTAAAGTAAAGGTGCTTATCACTCACAATTCAAGAAGCCTCTACTTGATGAAATCTTGTCATATGGTAGATTGCCAAATTGTCATGCTCATCTTATGGCATTCTACATGCTCAAATGGTTGTAAGTATTTCTTGGCATATTTCAATTTGATTACACTATTGTTGCCATGACCTAGACATAGAGTGAAATTTCAAGTTCTTAAATGAATAAAGTGATATGTGAGAAATTCAAATACTTAGAGCACTTATCAAAAGGGAACTTACTCTATGTCTAGAGTTGTGAGACTAACCTTTCTCTAAGTGATTTGTGTAGTCTCACCAAATGAGAATGTGTTTCTCAAATGGAGTGTTCTATCATATGAATGCCACCAATCCAAAACCATGTGATGTATTCTCTCTCTAGTTGATTTGGAATTGATTCATCTATGATTAGCCACTCACCATAATATGGCTTAAATCTACCCTTTGAACTTAATTGACCAACCATACACATTCACATTTTAATTCCACTCAAAAGAGTGCGCCTAAGGCATCAAGAGAGATTTAGTCCATGTTATGAGGTTTCTCTATTTTGGTAACCCACTTGCCTTCCACACACAAAGAGTTACTAAATGAGAAACTAGTGATTGTGTTACTAATGCTCTCTTGTGTTGAGCTTATTTATAGAAAATCAACAAGAAGAGGTTGTGCTTGTTTAACTGAATAAATCACAAGCTTGAAGGTTACTCTTCACCTAAAGCAAGATGAGGTTGCTAGAGGCCAAAGAGATCAAATTCTCAGTTTGGATAAAATCAAGTTTGAGGTTGAGTTGGATAAGCTATATTGAAAGAATTCATAAGACTATAAGTATTGATAACAGGACTGAATGGAAATAACATCCTGTGAGTATTCTCAACCAAAATCACCTTAAGATTCGACAAGAAGAAGAGAAGAATTAGGAATTATCAAATATGTCCAGAAAATTGAAATTCTAAGTGTTGCCTTCAAGCATGGATTTGGAAGTTCAAATACTAATGAATTGGCCTAGAACTTTGTGAGCATGATATACATATCTAGTACTTATTGCTGTGCATTTTTCATGAAAATTGGTTTAGAAGAAAGTTAGTTCTGAGTTGAATTTTGTCAGCTTTAGCACTGCAGTTTTAGACTCTAATAATTTTGGTAGAAAATTAATTTGGTAGAACAAATGGAGTCCAACTAAGCTAAGATTTTTATAGAAGTTATAGGGCTCATAGATTCATATCTCTACCAAATTTTATGCATAGTGGACAAGTAGTCTGAGAGATATGAATTGTTCAGAATATGAAAACTCACTGCTTGGAATTGGATTGCATTGCAACAACAAGATTAAGTTGGCTCTCAAGCTGATCATAAAAAAATCAGTCAATATGAGAATTATTAGTTTGGTCTAAAGGAGTTGCAATGAAAGAGAAAGACTCACATAAGGGTTCAAAGGAGTTGCAATCAAATTACAAGCAGCAACAAGTAGTTGCAACTAATTGGAACTAGAAGAAATCAGTTGCAGGCTTTCAGAAATAGCAGCTAAAATCAAATGAAACTAGTTGACTTCAGTAGTTACAAGTAGCATCAATGAGTTACAATCAGTTGGAATAAGTTGAAATCAATTGGAAGCAACTGCAACCAGTGAAACTAATTTGACTGCAAGCAGCTCGAAGGAGTTTGAATCAGTTGGAATATAGTGCAAACTTCTCCCTTGACCTCATGGTATTGATATGCATGATCATACTTTGTGTACTCTTGCATGCATACATTGAGGGGGAGTTTAGCTTATATTGTGTGAGACTAATGGCTTCATTCAAGTTCATATTGAATAGTCTCACACATTGGAGAAAGAAGAACATCAAAGGAGGATGGATGGCTCTATTAGAATCTTTGGGGTACTCCAATGGTTATCCTTGGAGGTCTTGGTCTTTATAAACTATGTGCTTTCGGTTTAGTATCGGATGCCCCAATCCTTTAGTGGAACTGGATTTGAATGAGTTGGAGAAAAGAATTGAAGAAGTGGGCTTTCATTGCAATTTCTCCTCTCTAGAGATCATCAAGTGCACATGATCCATCCCATTGATCACCCAGGATATTGTCACCAAAGAGTGGTAACTCCTAGTTCACAATTTGCAAATTTCATGAATTCTACCTTTTGCTCTCTGTGTGAGTTGCTTTAGGTAAAGAAAGAACTAGCAACCTAATATGGATCTCGGATGATCATAAGAGCTCTAATTCACCACGAGTCAACAAGTGAGAACTATGGCCATCCATATCATTAAAGTCTCACCTATGATGGTCATGTCAATGAAAATTCATGTGGTGGTCTATCTACCTTGGTGATGGTATATTTTCCTTGGCATAATTTCAATTATTGCAAATCTATCATGTATTGACCAAGATATAGGATGAACTCCTCTTGACTCTTAAACCGATTCAAGTGCATTTTACAAGTAATTTGAGTACTTGATGCACATATTAAGAGAGAGCCCGTTCTATGTCTTGTGTCTTTAGAGACTAACATCTTCTTCTAGTGAATTTGTGTAGTCTCTCAGTGAGAATGAGTTTCTCATGGGTATGCTACATTAACTCAATCCAAATTCGTAAAGTTATCTCTCATATTCATTTGGATTGCAATTTTTATCTCTTAAGTAGCTACTCTCCATAATATAGCTTAAATTCCCTTGTTTGGACATAATTGACTAAAAGTGCTTATGTTCTTGCCTTCCACATATATATTTATGGACTATCAAAAAGGGAGAATTTAGACTATATTATGAGGTTTTGCAATTAGTGACTTACATGCATTCCACATCCAAAGGACCACTAGTTGTGAAACTGTAGCTTGTGCAATTTAATGCTATCTCTTGTCTTTGTGAACATTCCCTAGGTGAGATTATGAGATACAAGAATTCACTCCAATTGGCATCAACTTGTGAAGACTCCTTCATTTAGTGTCAAAATTATGAAGATAATATTTCAATTGTTATTGGTGAACAATCTTTCAAATTGGTATATCAAGAAATATGTCTTCAATTGGTATCTCAGAATGACAACAAGAGCTAGCAATGGACTTTCAATTGATATCAAGCACAAGTTTATGATATCTCCTTGAAGATGATGATGAAGAGAGATGGGCACAACTAAAATTATTTTGCACAAAGAAGTACTAGTCCCATCAAAGCACTAAATCCAACTATTGAAATCATTATCATGGTGGAGATTGTGAGGCTTAGAACAAAGGAATATTGCTCCATGAGCTCTTGTATTATGTTTTGTGCATCTTGGCCCTTACATGCTAGTGTGTGCATGTGTATGCAATATTTTGAGCCACACCATGAGTTTGTTCTTGTGGTGATGATTAGAGAATTCCTTAGATATTTGGTTGATACCTCTTTTGGTGATGGCATGAGTTAGTCTCATGTTAAAAGTGTCATCTAAGTGAGGTATGAGCTAAATATGCTGACTTCTCAAGAATCTTGACTTAAAGTGTTGCTTGCTTTGTTTGGTAGAAAACTCAGCAGAGAAATTCTATATGCTAAACTTTTACCTACCTCTTGCCCTCACTTGTCTACCATTATTTCTTCCTTTTGGTGGAGAGATTCTATTTGGAGATTAATGCCAAAGGGGGAGAAATATTGGGAGAGAGTGTAAGGGGGGAGATTGATATGTGGATTTAAAGGGGTAAAAGAGAGATATATAAGATTTTTCAATTTTATTGTGTGGTGTGTGCAAGGATAGTTTAAATTGATGCTCTTGATAAGGACCATTTATGCTAGTGTGTGTTGTTCATGCCTTGAATGGTGTATTGTTTATTTTCTCTGACTACCACGGTGCGGCAGTGCTGCGTTCACTCGTGGAAGTGCCGCACATGACAGCTTCAAAAACTTCTTAAGTGCATGAACTACCATGAGCATCACATTTATCATGATGACACCTTGCACCCCACAGATATAGGAGAGTTCCCACACTTCATCTTAAATATGTGCATTTGGCATTTGAGGCCAAAATTTGAATTCCTTTCAAATGCACACATTTAGGGGGAGCTCACTATATCATTGGATTCAAAATCTTATTATTTATGAATATCTTGTAAGCTTTAATTGTGTTGTCATCAATCACCATAAAGGGGGAGATTTTAAGTGCATCTAGCCCTTTAGTGGGTTTTGGTGAATTGAATGACAACACCATTAAAGGTCTAACAAGTTAGCTAAGTGTTAAATAGAAAATTGAGTTTATTGCATACACTCATGGATTGGGAAATGAGAAGTGTATATAGGTTCAGCAAGAAGACAAACTTAATGATATTCCATATATCGTTCAAATCAAGGCCAAAATTATGTATTGTTGTGTGTGAAAGATCATGGAAACAATATAGTTCAAGAAAAAGACAACAATATAAATGAAGTTGATAAAATGGCTTTTATGTTGTGGGATATCATAGCATCATGTGAAAGCAAGCATATTTGGCAAATGGCAAATGAGACATGAGTTGATGATTTTGGATTGGTCTATATAATGGCTTGCTTTGCATGAACAAGAAGAGTTGGATAGTGGACTAGTTTTGATCAAGGATTGAAGAAAGAATCAAGAGTGTATAAGTGAGGAAATGTCAAGCAAAGGTGAAATAACAAAGGAGACAATGTATAATGGATACAAGAAGTTCGCTACCTTGGTTTGCTTGTATGGATAAAGATTTGGAAAATCATTTTGCATTAATATGATTAAGCTAGAAGTATGAAGATAGAGATTGAAGTGAATGTTAGGAATGTCAAGCTAAAGTGAAGAGGATATAAGGAATCCTGAATTGGCTTGACCACATTGATGTTGATCCATATATGTCTCTATGCGAGTCTAACTGAAGCTTGATTGATCTCAATATTCATATCTAGAAGATATTCAAGCAAGGATCATAATATTGAAGAAATAGTTTTTCAATGGATGCTTAATATGATGTGACTTGACTATGGCCTAGTAGGGTGAAGATAGCAAGGAAAGGGCTTCCGAGGTACTAAGCAGAGGTGAAGGGCAAGCGGTGGCTTAAGGACCGAGGTACCATGGCTAAGGTGAAGAAGAGAGTACTTGCATTGAGTCGAGGAACTAATTGAGCTATGAAGAGTCATATTGTGTTGAAGATCAAATCATTAGTGGAAGTGACTTGAAGACATGGATTGAGCTCACATGTGTTGAAATGGTTCAAGTCACATGATCAAGGTATAATGGGAATGAGGACAATACATTTGATGGCGGAGCACCCAATTATAAAAGGATGTGGTGACCAACTCAAAGGTGTTTAAATTGTTTGATATTTTGAATTTGAGTTTAGGAAAAGCCATACTATAAAGGGTATACAATGCACAAGCTTTAATGTGCAACCAAGTGCTCATTTACCCACCAAATATCCTTAAAGCCTTAGCCAAGATAGCAAGCTTTGTAATCCTATCTTTTGTGCTGCCTGGCAGGTGAGGCATTGCCGCGCTGAGGCGAGGCACTGCCGTAGTTCAGGTGAGGCACTACCGCAGTGAGGCACTGTCATGACTTAACTGACCGTTGGGAGTAGGGGGTATTTATACCTTCTCTTCTTCCTCACAACAGTAACCTAGTTTTCAGATTGACCATTTCCTTCCCATGTGCGACCAGAGTAGCTCTCTCTTCCCCACTCACCATTGGAGCCCCTCAAGCTTCTCCTTTGCTTCCCTTGCAAATCCCCGAGAGTTTGAGCCTCTAAACTACATTAGAGAGCAGCCTGAACTGTTCTTCATCTCCTGGAACACTTGGTTCGCGTTAGAGCGTCGCCCGTGGAGCTTGCCAATGTAACACTCTCTGTGTTACATTGTACAATTTTTGCTGAAACACTGCATGAGCATCATACTTGTTTGTACATGGGTGTAATCTAGGGTATAAATCAACATATGACACTTGAAACGTTCATCTAAAACAAGAAACAAATGTTACATTTTGTGTCGCTTTATATCGGTTAGGGTTCTAAGTGAATTTTTATCGAACAAAAATGCTATAGAACGTTTATGCGAACTTTGATAGAGTTTGTAGTACGAACTTCGTAGGCGACGATGAAATGCGTATGGTCGAGGATGAGGTTCACTAGCTAATATATATCAAGTAGCTCGGAAAAGGAATTCGACGTGAAACCGTTCGAGGTTAGTCATTTCGCGTAAGTCGGTGAATGGGTCAACGAAGTTATGTTCGGCAATTTTTGTAGAGCGATCGGCTTAAGAAGTGACGAGATGTCGTAGCTTAGGTCGATAGCCCTATGTACCCCCTTGAGGATAGAATGGCTGGTATGCTTTTTGGATCATCGAATTGGTCATGGTAGCGGCTTTAAAAAGAGTGCATGGCACGTCTTTCACTTCCGGGCGCGGTCACCGCCTCCGCTTGGCCAGGCACCTCTGCTCTAGCCTGCTCAGTGTGCGCTGCCGTGCCGACCCCATCGCGCCTATGCAGCCACGTCCGTGCATGTGGCTCCCTGCGCTGCTGGCCAGGGCCTCTTGCTACCATGCTCTGGCACAGCTCGCGCACGCCGCACGCGCCCAGTCACCACTGCCCGCTCGTTGTCACAGCGCGCTGGCTGTTCAGCCGTTACTGCCGCCCAATCATCATTGCTGTTGTGCACTTGGCTCGCGACTCGCACACACACACGTGCACTGGGGTCCGACGGGCCTGAATGCTCTACCATCCCATCACGTCCGCCAGTGCTACTGCTCGTCGTCGCGTCTGCCAGTGTGTTCAGCTCATTTGAACCAGTGTCGCCACTTGCCCGAGCATGCTCCTGTGCACCGCCTGCATGGCCGCTGTTGCCATTGACACTCGGCTGCACATGCGTGGCCTTGCCCTGCCTAAGTCCGCCGTCCCATCCGTGCTTCATGTCACGCCACTCTGCAGTTTCCTAGACATGCCCGCCCCTATGGCGCAGTGCCGTGCCGCCCTCGCCTTGCGTGTTGCAGAGCTACGGCTGCGCGTCGAAGTGCTGAACTTGTGCACGCATCTAGAGGTCGCATTGATGTCTAGGGTCATGCCAAGCCCACTGTTGTTGCAGCCATACATTGCCGGGGTCTTAGTTGGAGTTTTCCCCGCCGCCAAGCCCATTTAGCCAAGCACCGTCACCCCCAAATTAGCCGAGGTGCAGTCCATCCCTTTCCAATTCACCGTGCACCTAAATAGCTAGAGTAGTTAGCTTCCTATTGGAGTCATCTCTATGGGTTTATTTCCTATGGTGAGGTAATGGGGAGAATTTTCCCCTCGGCGGGCCGCCATGGCCGGTGAGACGAGTTCTCGGCCGGGGCGTTGCTCCTTGCTCTTTTGTTTCAATCGAGCATGGTTGTTGCCTCCCCTTGACTTGTTTGCCTCGCCCATGTAGTGGCTCCACCGATGGTGCTATAGGTTGTCGAGAACGTCTTCTCTGCGGCCGGCGTGAACCAAAACCACCTCACACGCGTGGCCAGCATGTTGCAGTTCCTTGCAACTTCACCTAGCCCGTCCGTCACACCGTTGGTGAGGTCCTCTTGCTCCTAGGGTAGCTGGTTGACTCAATTAGGGCCAAGGTTCACCGGAGCACGTGGCTGTCCCTAGCGGATGTAGGTAGATGTCGTTTCCGTGGCCGACGCGTTTGAAGGAAGTAGCGGACCAATTAGGACTTCTACATTGTTTAACATAGTCCGTAGATGGTTAAGGAGTAGTGGTTGAGGTGTTAGGCAAGATTATTCAGTGACATCGGCGCCACCACGGCCAAACATTGCCGTGGTGCGTGGCCATGCCTCTGTGCGTCACCAACCAGGGCTGTTTAGTACCTCTATTGAATACGCTTGGGTTGAGGAGTGTCACGATGGTATGAATCGATGCTGTGGAGGTGCGTGCTCGCCGGCATTAGGCCAGGAGGGTCACGGCCTCTGTTAAGTCCGGCCAAGGACATTGTAACGTAAATTTGAAGCAAACCAGGGGGTTAAATGCTAGAGTTAGTGAGAGATGGGAATAGTGGAATGGACTGCGGTTCTATTTGTTTGGAACTCGAGGGCTCTTTTGCTTAATGTAGCGTGCGCGTGGGCTTTCCTTCCGTGGGCCGCTGGCTCGCGTGGGTTGTGCCGCACTAGGCCATGCCGGTAAGCTGCGCGAGTGTGTGCACGGGCATCGTAGGTTGGGCCGGGTCGCTCACGTGGGCCGCGAAATAGAAATCAGTTTCATCTTTTCAGTAAATTTGTTAATGCTTATTCGATTTAGTTTTCAAGCTAAACTTTGATAATTTGTAGTAAATTGTGTAGTGCTCCAAAAATAGTGAAACCAATTTTGTTAGGTTCACAAAAATACCATCTACTTGTTAGTATAGTTATATTACAGTTAGCTATGACAATGGTAGGTTCGTAAATTTAAACTAAAGAGCTTAATATTATATAGATTAATATTTGTAGGAATTTTTGTGGTAAATTGGTGTTAGCTATGTCTATGATAATTTTACAGTAGGATCACTAGATTATTATGTACTTGCCGTAAATTTTATAGTCCTAGAGTAAGTTGATAAATAGAGTATCTATTATCCTTGCTTTATCATATATAGCGTAAATCAGCATTAGGAGTAAGAATACATGTAGTTGCTATAATAATGTATGCCACACTTCATACTTGTTATTGGTAACAATAGATAATCTAGTACCATGGTCGGTAGTACTAGCTTAGTAGTTAAACAGGTGTACTTTTATTTTAAGAGCTGCTGTTGTTATATTACTAAGCATTGCATCATCATTTCATGCATATAGATCACGAGCTGGTAGACTTCGTGCTTGTTGACGAACAGGAGTACGACGAAGTGATTGAGGAGTACGAGGAGGAGATCCTAGTGCAGGAGGGAGCCCCAGAGCCTTTTGGTGCTGACCCGCTGTCTGCCCAAGGCAAACCCCAGTGCATAACCCCTATTTTATGATCATTGAATATATAAATATATGATGTGCATTTAAGTTACAGGCATTTTATGGAAACTACATGCATAAATATATCTACCCATGAGTCCTACTAGTAAAGGTCGAGTAACTGCTATGCTCAGGACATCGGTAGCGTGAGTAACCCACCGTTACTCGCAAATAGGTGATAAATATGATCACTCATGATAGAATGGTGGAAAGGAAAATGGTGACCGGGTCAGGGATATGATTTGGGTACTGGTGGGTGTAAAGGGTTGTGTCCTGCGGCCAACTGGGCATAGCTCGGTTACACTTTTTCCCTGCCTGTGTTAATTAAGGACCGGTCATTGCAACGGACACTAGGCAAGTCACAAATCTATTGTCCCGAGCACAAACATGGGTATGGGCGTAGGGAAGACTTGTTGCTCTCTTGTCATGGATCCAGCTCTTTCAAGACCGACTGATTGGAGGCGGAGATGGTGGAGGTCCTTGCACCGCACTGAGTCTGGGACTCAGGAGTGTGGGCTTGGAGTCCAAGTTTGGACGGGGACCTAGACACCCAGGACAGGAGGGTGATGGGTTAGTCCTGCTTGTACCTAGGGTACAAGTGGGGCGTGTATTTTTGGGGCACCCAGCTGGGCACATTGGTTCGCGAATCGACGTCGAGTCGGTACGGCTTGTCTTAACTCTAGCATCGTAGTAAGAACTGAAAGATGGAAGGTGATGAAATGGAACTAATTGCTCAACTCTTGCTTGAAAGTAGAACATGTGCTTATATAGACTGGATAGATAATAACTTAATACGACTGATTATAATAACATAAATAAGGACTCACTATTAGTATTGCTTTCTGCCAAAAGAAATCAGCAAACCATAAAGCTTATCATATTATTTGGAGTCAGAAAATTATTCCCACTAGTCGGATAAGTCTTGCTAGTACATTGTGTAATCAGGGTTTATTTACCCCTATTGTAGGTGATGCATGAGAAGTTCCATTGTGTGGAGGATTCTTCTGCTGGGCTCAGACGGATCCTCGTCCCTTATCGCTAGATGTTATTTTTAAATTCTATTGTTTATTATTCTGCACTCTGATATTTGGTAATGTAATAATGTACTTTTTAAGAAACTCTGATGTATGAAATGAACTAGTATTGTAACTCGTTCTCATTATTGGATCTATGAAAAAATGTGGATCTTTTGGGTTCTCCCTTTGGGGTGTGCCCAACGGATACCATCGCAGTAGCTTGCTTCCGAGGTGCTTAGTGTCTGGTGGAAGACGAGCACCTCCGTAAGTGTGCTATTTCGGGTGGTTCTACCATAATCAACTTGTGTGGGAGCCCCGGAGGTTTGTAATCACCCCAATCATCTAGTGAAATCACCCCTCATCTCAAGAGTTCATTCTTTTAACTTGAGAACGAGGATAAGGTTGAAAGATACCAAAGCCTTTGTGGCTACCTCAACAACGTGGATATAGGCAAGCCTTAGTGGTGAGCTGAACCATGGGATAAATCGTTGTCTCACTTATGTTCTTGTGATTTTCATTGCTATATTTGTATTTGTGGTGATTTTATGGTTTGGTCCCGATCTACTTGCTCGTGCACTTCCATCAACATGCAGGTGGTGGAATAGGCTCTACACTACCTAGGAACATTAGTAATTTGCTCGATCTACTTTTCTTTGGGCAGTTTTTGAATTATAGTTTGAGCTTGTCTGCACGCGCAGCAGTGCTGCTTTTTTAGTGCGGTAGTGCTGCAGTGCGGTAGTGCTACACCTTGGGAGCAGCAGTGCTGCACTTAGAATTTAACTTCCGCTGCGAGTTTGTTTTAAATAGGCCTATTCATCCTCCTCTAGGTAACATCAAGGTCCTTTCAGTAGTTTATATAGAAATTAGGGATTACTTTGCATTACATTTCATTGCGCCAGATGTAGGTAGTGCAAATGCTATTTTGGGGTGTTAGTTTAAATTACCTTTTTTAACGACAGAGATGGGTAATTTAGATGCAGAGTTATGGGTTATTTAAATTGTCTTTCATAATGACATGGTGCGTAGTTTCCATGGCTGGTGTGGGTAATTTCAGTGCAAATTTAGGGTGTTATTTTATGTATTTTTTATAATGGGTGAGTCAGTATTCTTTTTATGAAATATAATAGGTTCAATGGCTATTAATGGTGATGATGATTAGAGTTTACAGGTTAGATATTATTTACACCAGAATTTGGAAGAAGGATCTCAGAAGCTCGAGAGCTCCCAAAATCATGTCAGCAAGGGATTAATTACGTGCAGATCGAAAACAACTGATTTGGATGCCGCACTACAATCAGCTTTCTTCAGATAGCGCCAGCAGATAACGACATAGAGGCTATGATCGGCGCTGGGACGAGACATGCTGGACTCTACAAAAAGGGAAAGATTAGAGTCCAAGTTATCTTAAATTAGGAATGTTTTCATTTTATGCCAAAAGTTGTAACAAATCATGCTCGAGTAGGATTCATATTTAGACTCCGGGTATAAATATCAAACCTCGGCTATTGTAGAAAACAACAATCAATCAAATATAAGTCAATTACTTTTTTTGGCTCCGGCCACCCCTTAGGAGAAGGAGTAGAGTAGATCTCGATGAGTTCTTCAGCAAGTACAGCTGCGTCGATCCGGTCGACCTCCACTGCTTGTCTGTAAGTACCGTCATGATTTATACCTCTGTTCATATGGCTGCATCGATCCGGTCGACCCCCACTGCGACTCTGGTATAAGCTAGTTATCGACTCTTGTCTAATTCAAGTATGCCCTGTGTGATTCTACCTCACACCCCACTGCTTGAATTGGATCAAGGTCAAGTTATCGGCTCTACCTTAGTATGGCAGTCTTTGGTAGATTCATTAAGTTACCGATATTGCTTATTGCTTTCATTGTTTATCTAATTATAGCAATATGACTCTGCCCGATTGAGATTGATCTAGATCGGCCTTATATCTTCTTTAACTCATCGTTTGCTAATCTAAAATTGATCTAATCTACATCTTAAGCGATGAGTTATGTTTTTATCGGCTGTTTTGCATCAATCTTAATCGTGCATAGCGTGTGATTAAGGCATGTCCGATCTTGAGTAGATCTATTGGTTAATGAAAACTGTTCCATGGTCCATCATCACGGCCTCTGGGATTCTGCCTCCCACCCCAATGTTGGCACCATGGAGTGGGGATCATTAGTTGGTAGACCCGTTCCCGAGAAGGCATGACCTTAACTGTGCGCTATGCCTGAATCGGCTGTTTAGTCGATATCGAATGCTTTCACGAACAGTTCACATTATGAGATCATTGAAATAGAGATAAGTTGAAAGATATGTTAGCCCCATGATCTTATTATTGTATTATGGCCTGCATGATTCTGCCTCATGCCCCACTGATATTAGTAATGAGTTAGGGTCATCGAGTTTATTGTTGTTCCTACGGCCTACATGATTCTACCTCATGCCCCACTGGTCATGGCAATAGATGAGATCTAACATGTTCATTAGATTTGTCTTTATTAAATGGTTAAGTGGTGTTGAATCGTTTCTTTATATAAAAAGTAGTTCGGTTACTTATAATCATTGGCTCAGTATAAATCGATCACCATTGATATCTTATTGTCATTGATTAATATTTGCTTAAATGATATTTACCCTGAATGATAACCGATTCTTCTTCTACAACCCCATGAACTTTAATCCATTTGTTCTTATTAATATGTTGGAATCGACTATTTAGTCGATCTCCTCTCATATTGGCTCTTAGAGCCGCATATTCAGGACTGTCTGGCAACACCTGCACGTTCCACCCTTAATTACTAATGAGCTTTCTCTCCTTGTCAATTGTAGGGTCAAATTGACTGGCACGTCTCAAGAGGATTACATAGGATCGACCACCCTTGCGCTGAAGCTAGGCGGATCTGCTCCATCGAGCGGACCCTTCCGGCTTGCTACGTGTGTCCCCGGCACGGAGATGAAAATTCTATGTCGACACACGTTTCTAGCACGCCCGGTGGGACACCACAATCGTCATGGCGGTTCACAACAATGACAATATCCTTATGGTACATTATGAAGACCTACCTGATGAAGATAAGGATACCATCAACAAAGCTACAGAAGAATTACAGAAGAAGTGTTTGTTGTCCTACACCAAAACACGTGACAGCACAATTATTCGGAAATTTCCACTATCAAGAGTTCTACAACATGGACAGACAGATACAGTCGAAACTGAAGAAAGGTGTTTCTTTACGGAAGCCATAGACAAATCTGTTCATGATGCTCTATCAAGCCGCAATAAAGCTTTCATTGACGCATTTCGCAATGCCATGAAAAAGGCGATTCATGGAATTCCAGTTGGTCAGGTTGGATCGACTTGTTATAACATTCTAGATCCGTCGACCCAAGGGACTAATCAAGTTGGTACCAGCCATCAAGAAGTAGCACCAGCTGGTAACGGTGACGTCTAGACACCACAAGGTTCGTCTGAACAAACTCTAGGCAATACTATGAATCAGATACAGTACAATCCTGGGCCGTCGATATAGTATGTGCAACAGCCAGTGGGGCAGAGTCAGAACCAGATGATCAATTTTGGCACATTAGGCCACATACCATCGTCGGCTTAAAAAATAGCACCATCAATTCAAAGGATCCATAGAGATATAGATCCTTATGTCTATAATCAGAGACTTCAAGCAGCAAGCCAGCAAAAGAACCGATAGATTGAGATTCCATAAGGGTATCACTATGGCACATATTATAATACTCTCCACATGATTCCACATCCAGGATATCAAGGCACATGAGATTTCAATCCACAGATGGGTCAGCAAGCACCAAGAAATCCAGATCCACAAGCTGACGAGATGTAGCTAAAGGTGACCGAGATGATGAAGAATCAGTTCGGTTTGAAGCCAAAAGGGTTGACCTTTTTGTACAAATGCCCATATCCAGAATGGTATGATTTTGGTCGCTCTTCCTACAAATTATAGGCTCCCAGAGTTAGCCAAGTTCGCTGGTCAAGATAGTACAAGCACAATAGAACATGTCAGTCGGTATCTTACACAATTGGGAGAAGCGTCAGTTGAGGATGCCCATCGAGTTCGTTTCTTCTCCTTATCCCTATCAGGGCTAGCCTTCACTTGGTTTTTGTCACTATCAGTCAACTCCATTGCCATTTGGGCTAACCAAGAGAAGAAGTTTCATACATATTTTTACACTAGGACTTGAGAAAAGAAGATAACCGATTTGACAACCATGAGATAGAGGACTAATGAATCGGACACTGAGTTTCTTTAGAGATTCCAAGAGACTAGGAACTTGTGCTTCTCATTGAGCTTGGCCGATGATCAGTTAGCTACTTTAGTTGTCCAGGGAATGCTGCTAATATGGAAAGAAAAGCTGCTAGGACAAGAATTTGACAACTTGGGTCAATTGGCTCAATGAGTAGCAGCGCTCAATAGCCAATTCCAGAGTATACGCAGAGATACCAAATTCTAGAAGAGTACCACCGTAGCCGAAGCTTACGATTCATACTCAGTAGATGACGGCTATGAAGATAAAGAAGAAGAGGTTGTTACTGCTAAATGGAATTAGGAAAAGAAGATAGTAATGGTGCCAAATCCTTGGGGAAGAGGAGTCGAGGAGAGCTATGACTTCGACGTCACAAAATCGGACAAGCTCTTTGACTTCTTACTTGAGAAGGGCCAGATCAAATTGCTGGACAATCACGTTGTGTTGCCCCCTGAACAGTTGAAGAATAAGAAGTTCTGCAAGTTCCATAATGCTACTTCTCATTCCACTAATAAGTGCAGAATTTTTCGACAGCACATACAGAGGGCTATTCAGCACGGGAGGCTCAAGTTCGATACTCCTCGGAAGATGAAAATTGATCATAATCCTTTTCTAGGAGATTAAAATATGGTTGAGGTTGGGCTATTCAAAGGAAAGACTAAGATCCTAACATCGACCAGATCAAGAGAAGCTGGAACAGTTGATCCCAAGATGCAAATATCGGTTGATGAATACAGAGAGATTAGAAAATGTCGTGATCAGTAGAAGAGCCGATATGAGCATGGGGAAACGTCAAGGGATGGAGCGACAAAACCACGAGTTACATCTCGAATCCTGTTGAATAAATGGCAGCGGCAAAAGGAAAAAGGATTATCAGCAGTGACTAGAAGATCAAGAATACCAGCATTAATTGGAAGAAGAAAGGTATGAAAAGAAGCAAGCCGAATCACACTGGAATTGTCCATTCTTCAGATACTGTTGGAATGAAGATTTGAAATTGCCTACCAGACATAACTGTCCAGAATGCAGCAATTAATATTGGGAATTTAGGCAATCTCAGATCAACCGTCGGTCTATCCATACCCAGGACACATATCATCATAATAACATGGATCGACGCTAAAAAAATAAAAGTATTCATGATCGGCTGGGAAAAAGAGTTGTTGACTAAGACTGAGCTGATCATGAAGAAAGAAGCAAGCAGAAGGAACATGTTTGGCAGAAAGGCCAATGGTGCCTCGGAGGATTGACAAGAAGCCAGAAGAGAAGGGTGTAGCGCCTAAGGAATAAAGAGATGGAACAGGCTCAGGCATCCGGTAAAATTCCAGTATGGCGTGCTAAGCAAACTGCCGATAGAAAACAACCATCGGCTAATATCCAAATGGCTTTTCTATTGCCATCAGAATTCAGAGCTTCGACAGATCAATAAGTTTATTCATACTTTGATGAATTGGAGTATAAAGAGATAGTTGCCAAGTTAACGGTTGTACAACAAGCAATATTTGATAAGCCCATCAAACATCAGCACTTAAAGGCTTTATACATGAAAGGTTTTATTGATGGGAAGCCGATGAGCAAGATGTTGGTGGACGGAGGTGCTTCTGTCAATCTTATGCCTTACACCACTTTTCGTAAGCTTGGGAAGGGACCAAGAGATTTGCTTGAAACCGACATGATGCTTAGAGATTTCAGAGGTAATACATCTAAGACCCAGGAGGCAATGAACGTCGAACTAACAATCGGGAGTAAAACTCTACTCACCACGTTCTTTGTCATCGATGGAAAAGGATCATACAATTTACTATTCGGTCATGACTGGATTCACACAAACTATTGTGTGCCATCGACCATGCATCAATGTGTGATTCAATGGCATGAAGATGATGTCGAGGTGGTTCACGCTGATGAATCTATGAGTATTGCGATAGCCGATCTAGTCTTTTGGGAACTAGGAGATTTCGAGTGCCTTTCTGGCAAAACATGGGAAGGAGGCTTCATCAGATTAATAATGAAGGCCAACAGCCGGTTCAAGCGATCGGCTCTAAAAGTTTGTTATGATCAATGATCGTGGCTTCGCGTTGGCCATTAAATTAAGGAAAAATAAGTATTGATTTTAAGGATGGGTTTGGGCCGATGTATGTGAGTTCTAAGTCGAATCATGACATAGTTTAGAGTTAATAAATCTGTTGGAGAAAGTTTTGTTTAGCTTAGCAGGATGCTTGACCTAGGATGATCGATTGTTTGACCTTTGGGATGAAAAGTTCTTCAACAAGAAATATCTGAAGAGATGTCATCTTAACATTCGATCAATACTTGATAGCCGATTCGTTTAGTCGTCGGCTCTAATAGCCGATACCGGAAAGGTATCACCTCTAGTTCAGAAAGTAAAGATCTTCGAAGACAGTAAAAGTCGATACGATATGTATCGCCTATAGAGCAAAAACAAAAGAGCAAGAAACATTCACAGTCATGCGCGAAGCCATTGCATTGAAACATGATCATAAAAGAACAGGAGTCTTCATTCATCGGTTCATCCTAAATATGAACTAATCGAAGACCTTGTTCACCACATCCTGAGCAGGAGTAATGTCCACGATGGCCTCTGCCACCACGGTAAAATCTTCTATCAGATCTTCATGTCCCTCAGGGCCATCGTCAGTCAAGAAGCCAACCTCCATGGTATGGAGATCATGCCCGGTTTGGACCTGCGCTGCAGTTAGCGCCACCGATGCACCGTGACGAACGCCGTGAAGGGCAATCTCCTGGACACGGACCGGGATGTCTTGGAGACGAGCGTCAATGAGGGAACCCATGGCATTGACGGCGTTTGCGGTCGCGCTTGCCGCCTATTGAAGATATTCTAATTGCACCGTTTGGGCTGGCGATTGCAGAAGAATATCAAGACAAAGGCAATGGAGACCAGAATAGAAATGTTAATGGACCTCATCTTACCTGCTACCATGGCATCAGACTCAGCTAGTCACGCTCGAACGGCATTGGCCTCCTCTTCAACCGCATTAAGGGCCGCTTGGAAGACCCTAGACGGATCTCGAGCTGGCCATTATTCCGAATCACTTTAGAATAGCGGTCCTCGGCTGCTCTCCATTCTCGGAAGAAGCTCCGGGCATCGTCGCTGTCATATGAGTTGGAAGAACCTAATGATGAGGCAGGCCCAGAAGATGCAACATCAGTAGGTTTGCCAGTCCTAGAGAAAAGGATGAAAACCGTCTTTCACAATGAACCTATAGGCAAATCAAAATGGGTCATCATCATGAACAGAGGTTGCCAATCTCACCTCATGCGTCGGGGACTCTGGTTCCTCGACAAATCTTCTGCCAGGATCTCCTCTATAGCGTGTTTACCTCGGTTATCTTCGCTGGCCATGACAAATGATTGGATCTACAAAAGAAAGGAAGAAAACCGCTATAGGGTTTTGGCAGACGGAAGAGAGAGAAGGAGCAGTTGCAAATAGGGACGCATTTGAGGCCGAAGCCCTCGGTTGGTATTTGAAGACATGAAGTGAAGAGGCGGATGCCTCAAGACAAGCAAAAGGCAACCGCAATTAATAGAAGGCGGAATGCCACTCCACAAATGTCGAAGAGAATACGGCGCCATATAACTGAGGATAGGAAATCGAAGGGCTCTCTAGACAAAAGCCGTGTTTTTAGACCTGAGTGGGATTGAGATCGGGAGTCTGGAATCGGTTATTTATGAAAGAATTGGCTCTTTAGCCAAAGTAGATGTGATTAGTTGACTGTAGTGGTTCTTTAAGCCTCCCGCCCGTTCAAGTACCCCTTTGGCTAAAAGGGGTTCACGGTCAAACAAACTCCTCTGAGCCTGCTTCACCCTCAGGACCTCTGAGGAAGGCTGAGAATAGGTTGCACTTGATGAACAAGAGCAAAGGAGCTAATGTGATCACCTTATGAACTTGTGCATGGACACAATGCAGTCTTTCTTTGGAAAGTTCAAACTGAATCAAGGCGTGTCACGTTGCAAAATGATTTGTCAAGCCAAAGTCTACCAAAAATTGTGTGATGGATGACTTTAAAGACTTTAGTTACCTTCGGCTACATGCTCTTAAAAAGCATTGAAACCAATAAACTGAGGATTACAAGATATTACGATTAAAAGGTCAAGATCAAGAAATTTTCTAAAGGAGACTTGGCCTAAAAATAAAATTGCCGATCAGGGCGGTGAACAGCAAATTCAGCAGAAGGTCGCCCAACTGGGAAGGGCCTTATCAGATCAAATATTATGCGCCTGGTAATACTTGTATTCTAGGGATACTGAGAAGAGAAGGAAAATTCGGTAGATCAATCAAATGGGAAATATTTGAAGGAATATTACCCTAGCATTTGGATTGATACTTAACAACCGATTTGCTTGATCGTCAGTTTAAGTAGCCGATGCTAGAAGGGTATCATTGCTAGCGAGAAAGTAAACCCGAAGGGGTGAAAGGTGGTACAATACATATCGATCATGCCGACAGAGTGATGCGTATAGTATGAAGTACAAAACAAAGGAGAAATCACTCAAGATGAAGAAATTGTTTGCTACATACCGCCTATTACAAGTCATGGGCCGAGAAACACTTTGCCTACTATGTCGTCAGCCAGGGTGTTGAAGGCCACGGAGTCGCCGGCGCTAAGGAAATCTTCAGTCAGACGCTCATGATCCCCAGGGTGCACCACATTCGAGAAACCATGAGGAAGAAGACGAAGATTGTGGCCAGAATGAGCCTATGCGGCAGCCAATGCCGTGGCAGCACCATGCGGACGCCATGAAGAGCGACCTCCCTGACGCGATTTGGGATGTCATACAGGCAAACTATTGGGACGGCACCTCTGGCGTTGACAAATCCTGTCGCGTGCTCCATAGCTAGTTGAAGGCTCTCTAGTTAGGCGGACAAATCTAAAAGGTTCAAAAGAGGGATGATCAGAATCCTGAAGGTGAAATTAAAAGGAAACAAAGGTTATGATATCTCACCCATGATTTTGGCCTCGACTTTGGCCAATTTGTCATCCACTGAATCAGCCACGGGAGGCGGTCGACATGGAGCCATGGCTAGGGTTGATTCTGCGAGAGAGAGACATTCAGCAAGACCCTGGCCGTGGCTGTCGATGGTGGCGAGCAGGTCATCATTGCTAATCCACCGCCTCGAGTAGCAAGGAAGCTGGCAATAAGCTGTCGATGAGGAAGACCCCAGAGGCCAAATGGAGTTGGCCCTATAACCTAAGGCAGTGGGCGCGTCACAGGCTGCACCCTCTTGACGATGAAAGCACTGGTGCGATGATGCGGATCCATCGAGAGCCCCCTCAGCAGACCTCTTCTTGTTCTCCATGATCTCAAGCTTACGGAAAAAACAGGGACTATGCTGGGGATGCCGAGGGATTGAGACGAAGCAGATTGTTGCTCTACCCTCAGCCGTGGCCCGTATATATAGCCCGGGAAGGCAAAATCGGTTTCGCCGGGGGTATGAAATTGAGATCAGAGACAAAAACGGATCGACACTCCAGGGATTTAGTGGTCGAGATAACGGAGAGGTAGCAGATTTGAACTTATCGCTTCCCCAAGCTACGAAGCGTTGTGGGGCAGATACAAAGAATTTACATGGACCAAAAATCAACCTACTAAGGCTTCTTTTGGATTGAAGGGAGTCCGAATCCCCACAAGGCCGAGGATCATCATAAACCAAGTCACATCGGCCACTTGAAGGGAGTCCGAATCCCCACAAGGCCGAGGATCATCATAAACCAAGTAACATCAGCCCATTGATAAGGTTATGCCAAAGAAAGGGAAAAGCCGCATGACTAGAAGATACCCATAGATTTCTCAGTGACTGGGAAACCGCTGAAAAGAAGCTTGTGGCTCTCCTGATAGGCATTTGATGGAGCGAACAAGGGAAAGGCGTCCACACATTCTAGCCCTTGTGAACACTAGAACAGTTCTGCGAGCACGGTGAGAAGACATAGGCGATGTCACAAGACTTCTTCTAGCCGCAACAGCTGATCCTCTTGCTCGACAAGGTGCTAGAATGAGTGACACAATTACCCTATGCACAAGAATTCTTCTAACCGCTCAAGATCTTTATCACAAAGAGATAGGTCATGGAGGATCTAGTGGAGTTGGGAGCACTCGAGAAGACGGATGGAAGAAAAACATGGCTGAAGTGTTGAGTTGCTCTCGCTAGGGTCAGACTAGCATTTTATAGCCGGCCCGGAAGATGAATCCAAATGCCCGTGAAACAGTGATGTTCTTGTAAAATTTTTTGAGGCATAGGCTCATGAATGGACGCAAGTGGCGACAAACAGTGGACCCCAGATCAAGGTTCTCCACCCGTGACTGTGGACCAATCAGGGATGCAGACAGGATAATTTTGGAATAAAATTACTTTTATCCCAAAATTGGGGGGGGCATGTGTTTACACCAGAATTTAGAAGAAGGATCTCAGAAGCTCGAGAGCTCCCAAAATCATGTCAGCAAGGGATCAATTACATGCAGATCGAAAACAACCGATTTGGATGCCGCACTAGAATCGACTTTCTTCAGATAGCGCCAGCAGATAATGACAAAGGCTATGATTGGCGCTGGGATGAGACATGCTGGACTCTACAAAAAGGGAAAGATTAGAGTCCAAGTTATCTTAAATTAGAAATATTTTCATTTTATGCCAAAAGTTGTAACAAATCATGCTCGAGTATGATTCATGTTTAGACTCTGGGTATAAATATCAAACCTCGGCTATTGTAGAAAACAACAATCAATCAAATACAAGTCAATTACTTTTTTCGGCTCCGGCCAACCTTAGGAGTAGGTGTAGAGTAGATCTCGACGAGTTCTTCAGCGAGTATGGCTGCGTCGATCCGGTCGACCTCCACTGCTTGTCTATAAGTACCGTCATGGTTTATACCTCTGTTCGTATGGCTGCATCGATCCGGTCGACCCCCACTGCGACTCTGGTATAGGCTAGTTATCGACTCTTGTCTAATTCAAGTATGGCATGTGTGATTCTGCCTCACACTCCACTGCTTGAATTGGATCAAGGTCAAGTTATCGGCTCTACCTTAGTATGGCAGTATTTGGTAGATTCATTAAGTTACCGATATTGCTTATTGCTTTCATTGTTTATCTAATTACAGCAATATCACTCTGCCCGATTGAGATTGATCTGGATCGGCCTTATATCTTGTTTAACTCATCGTTTGCTAATCTAAAATTGATCTAATCTACATCTTAAGCGATGAGTTATGTTTTTATCAGCTGTTTAGCATCAATCTTAATCGTGCATAGCGCGCGATTAAGGCATGTCTGATCTTGAGTAGATCTATTGGTTAATGAAAATTGTTCCATGGTCCGTCATCACGGCCTGTGGGATTCTACCTCTCACCCCACTGTTGGCACCGTGGAGTAGGGATCGTTAGTTTGTAGACTCGTTCCTAAGAAGGCATGACCTTAACTGTGCGCTATGCCTGAATCGGTTGTTTAGCCGATATCGAATGCTTTCACGAACAGTTCACATTACGAGATCATTGATGTAGAGATAAGTTGAAAGATATGTTAGCCCCATGATCTTATTATTGTATTATGGCTTGCATGATTCTGCCTCATGCCCCACTGATATTAGTAATGAGTTAGGGTCGTCGAGTTCATTGTTGTTCCTACGGCCTGCATAATTCTGCCTCATGCCCCACTGGTCATGGCAATAGATGAGATCTAATATGTTCATTACATTTGTCTTTATTAAATGGTTAAGTAGTGTTGAATCGTTTCTTTATATAAAAAGGAGTTTGATTACTTATAATCATTGGCTCAGTATAAATCGATCACCATTGATATCTTATTGTCATTGATTACTATTTGCTTAAATGATATTTACCCTGAATGATAATCGATTCTTCTTCTACAACCCCATAAACTTTAATCGATTTGTTCTTATGAATATGTTGGAATCGACTATTTAGTCGATCTCCTCTCAACCGGCTCTCAGAGCCAAACGTTCGGGACTGTCTGCCAACACCGCCATGTTCCACCCTTAATTACTGATGAGCTTTCTCTCCTTGTCAATTGCAGGGTCATATTGACTGGCTCGTCTCGGGAGGATTACGCAGGATCGACCATCCTTGCGCTGAAGCTAGGCGGATCTGCTCCATCGAGCGGACCTTTCCGGCTTGTTGCGTGTGTCCTCGGCACGGAGACGAAAATTCTGTGTTGACAGATATTACTGATTATTATAGAACTTTCTAGAATTTATCTTTTTTTTCAAGCATCTCTTTTGAAGATTAACTTGTTGACTCCTTAATTTGAGCCTCCAACTAGAAATATGTATCGTTTCTATTCACACATATAGCGTTCCTTTGCCATTTGCATAACACCTCCATATGTGTTTAACATGTGATTAGTTGAAAATTTTAGTTTGAGCTACAATGCGTTTAAGATGGGAATTGTGCCAAATGTCCATCCTTTCTTATTAAAAAAAGTTTAAGCGTTCGAGGTAAATTGGTTTGTGTACAACACATGTACCTAGATCGCCGCAAGAATATTTGACTTTTGGTGGTTCACTAGCGTTGGAGTAGGCGTGGCAAGATGGTAGGTAGCCGGCCTTGCCTGTCGATGAAACCGATGGATAAGACCCTGGACTGGAGGCATATCTATGCGAATATACAAATTGCGCGCGTGCACAGACGACAGCTTCACCTTACGTTGCGTGTACCGGGCGTATGAACAAGAACAAACAGTCGGCCGGCTTGGGTGATCAACAAGCTACTGAGCTTTATAGTGGATTAAAGAAATAAAGGAGTACTGGAAAAGGAACAAAAGAAAGATTCCCCCGCCAGACGGATATTGATGTACTCTGTCCCAAAATAAAAAGATATATCCCTCCACCAGGACTCAAAATTTTAAATTTAACTAGTTATATAAAAATAGCTAGTATCAATATTTGTATTTTCAAATAAATTTATTATGAAAATATATATATTTCATGACTAATGTAATCATGTTACTATATATCATAGATATTAGTGTTTTTTGTATTTATTTCCTTAAACTTAAAAGAGATTGGTTCTTTTAGACGTTTACTCATTTTTGGAATGGTGGGAGTATTGACTATTGACACTTGACAGTCTGACACACAACAGGTGTCGGCGTCCTAGATGTGTACGTGGACCGCAGATAACCTTATTCGCTTGCTCGTAAACGATCGTAAATTTCCAACCGAAACTGTGTTTTTCTCTCACACTAAATCCAGCCAGCAGTAAATAATCCACGATACGATACGGCCTCCCGAACAAGCTGTATATCATTGCCTGTCTTACTTGCATACTGTTCACATGTGAGGTGCATGCATTTCACATGGCTAATTATTTGCACTAGCACATCAATCCATGCTCGGGCATATGTTAGAGTCTGAATCTTACGAGATTTAACGAAATTGAGATATATTTGGGCTTTCAACTTTTAATTTATTAGTTGTTGTAATTTTTTTAATCCATGTGTTAAGTTGAAACTCCTGTTCTTGCACATCTTATTAATAGTTATCCTTTCAATTTTACTAAAAAAATATTATATGTCCTAGACCGAACTTTTAGTTATTATAATTGTATAATAGTCATTTCAGTCTCCACCCATGGCACTCAAGATGTTGAATTTGCTATATCAAATAACTTGCAATAATATAATTTTTATAACTATTGAGTGCTTAAAATTAAATTAGCGATATTGATATTACATAATGTTTTAGTAAAAAAATTATAAACTTATTTAAAATAACAACTTACAAAATATATTGTCATGTAGTATTAATATAATTTAAAGTGAATTATCAGTGCCATTATTGGTATGTGCTTTAATATGGAGCCATTTTTCCACTATTGACCAACTACTATAATAAGGGCGTATTTGGGACTGCTCCATGAACTCTACTCCACAAACTCCACTATAGAGTAGCTCTATGAAAAACCTGAAGTTTGTGGAGCACCTCTTTAGGTGCTCTCACAACTATACATTTTTTTCTCGAACAACAGGAGTATTGTGGTGCTTAACCTGTTTGGCTAAAAAACGTGGAGCGAAGCTGAAAATCATGGAGTGAAGCAATCCTTAACACCCCCTAAATAAATATTTCCTAATATAGGCATGTTTTACATGGTCTACATGTTGGCACATAACATTATGCTTATTTTAATATAACAGTGGTAAAAGTACATATATTTAGAAACACATATAATGTACTTTATGGTAATTGAATTAATTTACAGAATAGCTTATATTGGTATTATACACTCAAGGCTATTATTTTAGTTTATTTTTGAAATGATAGAGGTGGGTAATTTACAAATTATAGAGGTGTGAATAAATATTATCTTTCATAATGGTACATGTTGTAATTTGGATGTAAACTTGGGGGCTTACTTTGCATTACCTTTCATAATTATAGAGACGGGTAATTTAGTTACAAATTTAGGGTGTTAGTTTATGTATTTTTCATAATAGTAGAGTAAGCATTTTTTTAGGCTACTGTTAGTGTTGATGATTAGATCCTACTACTATTAAATGTCAGATTTTTTTTTATTCTGAGAATTTCTAGGATTTTTTAGCACGTCTCGTGATACTAACTAATATGGAGTATCTAATTAGTAATAAATAGATACTTATTGTCATGCATCGTCATGGTATATTCTGCTAGCTGCCACTTGGAATATATCTGCACATAGGTTCGTATATACCCTTGCTTCCTCGATATGCCGATAGGCATGGATGTCTCTGTCCTAGCAAAAGGGTGGCCAATGAATGGCCAAACAATAATTGGCTTCTTCTGCTGGTCTGTGGCCGTCATCGATATTGCTTGTCACACACGCACGCACGCAGACGCAGCCAACGGCGAGAGGCACAGGTGGCACTGTATATCGTGCACCGAGAAGATGATGAGGCATGCAGCTATCTAGAGCGAGGCTATAGCTTGTCCATGCACGGCAACGGCCGATGCGACGGCGATGGCGACGCTTTTTTCCCAGGAAAGCTCCATCTATCGGCGCCGGTCACGCATATCATATCAAGCCATTCGTGCAAGATTCCAATCCTGCTAGTAGTGTTGAAGCATTTGAGATTGTCCACAAGTATATAAGGGCAAGATTTGTTTCTCAACTCAACTTTATGCTAGATCGAGCCCATGAACAGGTGGCATTTGTTGTGGTAAGCTGCACAATGGTTATGTACAATTGCCAAACCATAAGCTTATGGTGCACATTAGGGTACCTTTTCTTAAGGTGCAGCTTCACAATGTTTGTTGCCTAGAAAAGTGTTGCATTTAGGCCCTATTCGCTCTTATAATCCGTCTTTTTCAGCTTATTTTTTCAGCTGGAATAGTATTTTGGCTTGTTTTTTCAGCGAAGCGAACGAGACCTTATTGTTTAAGGATTTCTTTTTGAGTATATCCGTGGATACCCTAGGACGGGCCTCAGACCCTCAGTGGAACAGGTGTCTGTATAGTAGCCATACTTTCTCTTACTACTCTATCCCTCCAAAAATAAATCAACTTCTGGCCAATAGTCAGAATTTAATTTATTTTGGAATGAGAGAAGAGAGTATATTACTAATATATAAGTTAATATATATATATATGTTTGTTTCTAACTGAAACTTTTCAACTTCAACTTTTTTTTCAAGTAAGAAGTAACAACCCTAGTCGTTTAGCAAATTAAGAAGATCAAACAATACAGTACCACATTCAGTTTTATTTCATGCCCTTCAAATTATGAGGTATGCTGGCAAAACGAGTAACACATGAATGCTCACGGCGGCCGAAGTGGACGCCACAATGTGGCTGGATTCTATACTAGAGAATCATGTGGCTGCCACATTTTTTTACTGAACCAAGCAACCGCCTCTTGTGGTGTGGTGTGGCGTGCCTTATCTTTCACGCAGAGAAGGATGGTGTGGAACCAAACACTGCCTAGTTCTTTTTTGCCCATATACTGTCTCTTCAAGGTAAGAAGTAAGAACACGAGTGTGTGCATAGAGGAAATTTTCTGAGAAATTTGCATTTGAGGTTGTATCTTAACTCTTTCTTCCTATATATATTGCGCGTCGAACCCAAAACAAGTATGTGGTTGTAAATTCCGATAACCCTGTCTTCCTTGGATGCCATCCAAAACTATGGTGATAACAACAATAATATTGCCATTATTGACTAATATGTATTCTTTTTTGTTTTTTAGGGTTTATTTGGTGGATCATTTGGACTAATTGTTCGTCCAACTAAAGTTAGGTGAATAAACTTTGGGTAAGTAAAGTTTAGTCACGTGTTGTTTAGATACATGCACTATTGAGTATTGACGTAGACTAGCTAACAACTACTAGTTTGGTGAGACTAGAGAATTAGTCCACCGGCCATTTGAACTAGACTAAAGTTTAGTCCAGTCATCCAAACATGTCCTTAGCTTATCACTCGAGCAATTAATCCCAGCCTAAAATCTAGGATGGGCCCTTGACTCCTTGTTCACGATATATAAACTTTTTTATTTATATATATAAATTTGTATTTTTGTGAATCCACGGACTAACAACACGTAGTTTTGTGGAATAATCTCTACTCTAACACTAGTAAAAAAGGGCTTTTATTCCCGGCTGGCAACCCCCTTTATTCCCGGTTACGCAGCCGGAAATAGGAGTTTGGCAATAAAGGGTTAGTAGCCGGGAATAGAAGTGGACCTTACCAACCGGGACTAAAAAGGTAGTCACGCCAACGTCTGGGCTGGCCCCTTTATTCCCGGTTGGCATTATCAACCGGGACTAAAGGGTCTTTTTTTTTTTTTTTCCTGCTTATTTCAATTGATGATTCTTTTTTGTTTTAATTTGGTTTTCGAATACGCATTATTCGCTGCAAAGTAATATATGTATACGCGTGCGTACTATAAAGTTTTCGTTCGATCAATGCACGCAAGCAACACAAGTAAAAGTAAACTAAAACATAATATTACATTTCATCGTGACATGTAAAGTTTGCATTAATTGTACATTTCATCATCACATGTTCTTTGGATCAATATGAAATTTGGCTTTCATCATCACATATTTGGGTCATAGTAAAACTCACCGCCGGAAGTTAAGTCCTGATCATTCAAAAATCACCTATTGTCTCTTGGATTGCTTTGAGATGGTGTGTGTCCAGGGTTTTTTCCTTCAAACGAACGAGTCTTAAATTTGAGATATGAGATAAAGAAAAAGTATATTAGTATATATATATATATCAAGAATAATGATAAATAAATTGTATCTATCACGAATATATATAACACAATTGATTTTTTTTCTAAGGAAAAATTATACATGTATACATTAATTACATTAATTGATATATATATATATACACACACACACATTAATTTCATACATATATACATTAATTGATATATATATACACATTTCATACATACATAATTTCATACATATATACATTAATTGATATATATATATACACATTTCATACATATATAATTTCATACATATATACATTAATACACATTTCGTCAATATATTTCATAAATATAATAAATATAATAAATATAATATATATATATATATATACCGGCGGTTTAGAATTAATGGAGTGTTGGCGATGGGCGGTGGTGGATGAGGGCGGCTGGATCGAGGCACGGGGCTCTCTGGCGGGCGCCAGCGTCGTCGGGCTACTCCCATGAGGTGTGGGTGGGCGTCGGGATGCCCTCCGGTGAGGAAGAAGGCGGCGGCCGGGCGGGGTGGCCCGAAAGCGAAATCGGCGACGATGTGGCCTTCAGGCGCGTCGGGGCTACTCCGCGAGGTAGGCGGGGCGGCGTCGGGTGCCCTCCTGAGAGGAAGGCGGCGTCGGGGTGGCTGGGAAGGCGAAAATCGACGGCGACATGGCGCAAGGCGTGTCGGGCGGCCGGGGCCCCTCGGTGAGGGGCGTGGTGTCGGGGCTACTCCGGCGAGGTGGGCGAGCCTCGAGGTGCCCTCCGGTGAGGAAGGCGGCGTCGGGGGTGGCCGGGGAGGCGAATCGGCGGCGGCGGAGCTCTGGGGATGCGTTGAAGACGAAGACGATCGATGAGGAGGAAGAGAGAAGGGAGGCGGCGGTATATAGGAGAGGGACCTTTAGTCCCGGCTCCATCCACCAGCCGGGACTAAAGGGCGACTGTTGGAAGGAGCCGGGACTAAAGGATTTTTTGGCGGGCCGCCAAATGCAGCCCTCCTTTAGTCCCAGCTGGTGGCAGGAGCCGAGACTAAAGGTGGGCTATATTTTCATTTCGCACCAACTTTTAAGAAGATCAGTTTATTTTATATATGTTTTGTATTTAAATGTTTAAGTCTTATTATTTGCACAGTAAATTCAATACTAGGCATAAATTTTTTTAGAAAAAGTAATAAACTTTATTTTCATTTACTGCACACAAAAAAAAATGTGACCTAAACTATTATGTTTTTTATTATAAATGTTGAACATAATGCAACTAATACTCACTATTTTCGTTAATGCAAAAATGTAGACTTTAATTGAAATTATTAAATTTATTGATTTTCGACATGAAATTAGTTTTCACGTAATTGTAACGTAAATCTTTAAGTTCTTTATTAATCATTGTATAATTAATTGGTGAGTTCGGGCGGAAATTCAATTAAAGTTAAAAAAGTATCAAACCACCTCAGAAAAATCTCAAACTTGGTGGTGGCTACACATAGGGCATTTGTAGTCATGAGAAAAAGTTTGAGACCAATCCGGCACTGGAAAGCAAATGGACTTCAGAGTCCCAAAGAACCTAGGTGTATAGATAGGGTTCGACGAAATGTTCTATATATCTCTGTGAAGCACGTCAACTCCGCCTATGTCAAAATGGCTTGAAATTTTTTTGGCAGTCATTTACACCCAAAATATGGCCCCACACAAGATCTTAGATTTTTCTGATAATTATTTTTTTATTACATTTTTCTTTGTGCCGCGTGAGACGAAATACGGTGAATTACATATTGAAAACAATATAATTTTGCATCAACCTCCACAAATATTTGTCTCCTAGGGTACAATAGACCATTTGGCAAAGTTTGGCACCATTCCAGATCATTTAGAGGGTGGACCCAGTTCAATGTATAATTAATCGGTGAATTCGCACAAAAATTCAATTAAAGTGAAAAAAGTACCAAACCACCTCAGAAAAATCTCAAACTTGGTGGTGGCTACACATAAGGCATTTGAAGTCTTGAGAAAAAGTTTCAGCCCAATCCAACACTAGAAAGCACATGGACCTCAGAATCCCAGAGAACCTAGGTATATAGATATGGTTCGACGAAAGGTTATATATACCTCTGTGAAGCATGTCGACTTCGCCTATATCGAAATGGCTTAAAAAATTTTGGCAGTCATTTACACCCAAAATATGGCCCCACACAAGATCTTAGGTTTTTCTGATAATTATTTTTATTATTACATTTTTCTTTATGCCACGTGAGACGAAATACGGCGAATTACATATTCAAAACAATATAATTTTGCATCAACCTCCACAAATATTTGTCTCCTAGGGCACAAGAGACCATTTGGCAAAGTTTGGCACCATTCCGGATCTTTTCGGGGGTGGACTCAGTTCAACGTATAATTAATCGGTGAAGTCGTGTGGAAATTCAATTAAAGTGAAAAAATTATCAAACCAATTCAGAAAAATCTCGAACTTGGTGGTGGCTTCACACTGGGCATTTGAAACCCTGATAAAAATTATGAGATCAATCAGGCACTAGAAAGCACATGGACCAAAAAATTCAAAGTATAGTTAACAAAAGAATATAATCGATTAAAGGGTCTTTTCTCTTATTAAATAAATGTTTGGGTGCTTTCTTGTCGAGAAAGTGACTTAGTTCAGATGGCTAGCTAGTGCGCTGCGGTTTGGGCTTTGGCTATGAGGTCGTGGGTTCAATGCCTAGCTGCCCCATTTTTTTTCCAAGGACAACTATATTATTTTATCAAGAAAGATTTTATCCCGATTATAGCCTAGAGCCGAGACTAAAGGTCATCCTTTAGTTCCGGCTGGAGCCTCAAGCCCGGAGTAAAGATTTATTCTCGGTTGGAGGGTTCAGCCGGGACTAAACGATAACCTTTAGTCCTGGCTCTGGGCTATAACCGGGATTAATTGTTGCCTGACTGTCGCCATATACTTGGGGCAGGAACTTTGTATCCTTGTTTGAGGATACAACTGGGACTAATAGTCCCTTTAGTCCCGAACACAAAAATATCAAGACTAAAAGCAAAAAAATAAAGACGGGATGAAAGGTCTGTTTTTAGTAGTAGGGTATGGTCAACCACTTTCGCCAACTCGATCGGAGTCAGGCTGGAACCATTCGATGCAGGTAGTAGACTCAATTACGTTTGAGGCACATGGTCCTCCTCTCTTCAGTTTTCTCCTGATGACGAGTAATAATATACAAAGAAGGAAAACAAGGAAACAAAGCATATATAGGAAGACATGAAGGAAAACCACTTGATTGATATAGACATGAATGAAAACTAAAATGGTTGTAAGTGGTAGAGTCTTACCGTATGTGATCGAAAGGTTTCGGGTTCGAGTCGCGGTCTCCTCGCATTGCACAGGCGAGGGTAAGACTTGCCATTAACACCTTTCCCACTCCGCACAGAACGGGAGCTCTCTGCATTGGGTACGTTCTTTATAAAATAATAAAAATATGAAACAGAGAAGGCCATGCATGCATGGTTTCCAGAAGGCGGGTCCCACCGCACCCAACCCCATGGCCCCACAAAGGAAAGCCACGAGCTGCTACTCCCAGGCCCCAGCGACGCGGGGCGTACGCGTACGCGGTCACCGCGCCAAGCTGCCAAAGTCAACATGGCGCTGGCGAGCGCGCGCCTATCATTGGCGGGCATCGCCGCTGGACACGTGGCCGCTGGGCGCGGTAGATGCCCTCCTCCTCCGCCGCCGCCGCCGCCGTCGTTGTCGTCGTCTCCATCCTAAACATCCCTGTCAATACAAAAGAAAAGAAAAAAAGCCAATTCTTTTGCCTTGGGTTATCCTCGTTCTTCCCCCGTCCCACACGGGTGTCTACGTGGATCCACGTACGCCGATAACCACGGGCCCAAGGGCAAACCAGTCACCCCATCTATCACCCCTGTGTTTGACGCCGTATATATTAGTATTTCTGATGAATAATTTCATTAAGTTACTGTGACTGTGAGCGCTGTACTTGATCCGCATTGTTTAGGTGTGAAAACCGGTGCCGATCCCGTACGAGGCTGGGCTATCGACGGCAAATGTCCGTTCTGCCCCTGCACGACGTCGTCATGCCAATCCACCACACCTACCGCTCACTCTGATCTGATCTACCGCGCCCGCAGGCCGTCTATAAAACGGAGCCCCAGTCCCTGCATCTCAAAAATTTCAAGACTCCTGCCTCTCTCCCTTCTAAGGGCTAGTCGCTCATCTCCTTGTTTGAGAGTCTCTCTCCCTCTGACTGACTCTCTCCCCCTGAGCTCTCCAGTTGCAGTCAACAACAGATCACTGGGTGACCTAGCATTGTTAATTGTTTCCATGGCCATGCCGAGCCCCAGCCGTAGCAGCAGTAGCAGAGTGGTAGCTCCAAACCTAAACCTCCCAGCCGGGTTCCGTTTCCACCCGACGGACGAGGAGCTCATCGTCCACTACCTCATGAACCAGACCGCATCCATCCCCTGCCCCGTCCCCATCATCGCCGAGGTCAACATCTACCAGTGGAACCCCTGGGATCTCCCCGGTAACCACCCAACCAATCCATCCGCCATGATCCATCCATCATGCATAGTTTATCCAACACACACAAAGCTAATCTAGCGCCCACATCTGATTGATTTCAGCCAAGGCGGTGTTCGGCGAGAGCGAGTGGTACTTCTTCAGCCCGCGGGACCGCAAGTACCCCAACGGCGCGCGCCCCAACCGCGCCGCCGGGTCCGGGTACTGGAAGGCCACCGGCACCGACAAGGCCATCCTGTCCACGCCGACAGGTCAGCTCATCGGCGTCAAGAAGGCGCTCGTCTTCTACGGCGGCAGGCCGCCCAGGGGCGTCAAGACCGACTGGATCATGCACGAGTACCGCCTCGTCACCGCGGCCGACGGCAAGACGGCCACGGCAGCCAAACGCAGAGGAGGATCCATGAGGGTTCGTGACGCTCTGCATATTGCTTGTTTTGCAGTTTCTTGCACGGCTAGCTGACATGTTAGTACATATATGTGTTTTCAGCTGGACGACTGGGTGCTGTGCAGGATCCACAAGAAGAGCAACGACTTCCAGTTGTCGTCGGATCAGGAGCAGGAGGGCTCGTCGACGGTGGAGCAAGAATCCCCAAAGCCCGAGTCTCTTGAGCTTGAGCACGACCAGTTCCAGTTCCATCAGACGATGATGACCAAGTCGTGCTCGCTCACCGACCTGTTCAACAGCATCGACTGCTCAGCGCTGTCGCACCTCCTCGACGGCCCACCAGTTGACGGCGGCGAAGCCCTGCCGCAGCAGAACCCTCCTATAATCTACCCAACGACGACAACACAAACACAACAAGCACTTAACTATAACAACAACAACAACTTGAACAACAGCCACTTAAATCTGCCAAACAAAAACGCAGCATGTTCAGAATATGTCGTTGCTAATAATAACTGCAACAACGACGGTGTGAACAAGAGGAAACGGATGACGGCCGCCATGAATGACGGCGCTGAGTCCTTCCATGATGGCAGCAACGGTTTCAGTAGGAAACCGAAGGTGCTGCCAACTGATTCAAGGAACAGCAGCAGCTACTGCAACCAGCAGGTTGTGGACACGAGTGGGTTGTTTCAGTACAGCAGCCTGCTGAGCTACCCATTCCTGGAGATGCAGTAGTAGCTAGTATTTGGCATGTTTGGAACCCAAGATTTTTACAAGAATCGTGCAGGATCGAATTTCACAGCAGTTTAATTTTACATGAAAAACGCAGGAACATGATTTTTTTCCCGTGTTCGAAACCGAGAGATCTTGATGTGAATTCATATATAAGTATATGCAAACTGAAACTTCACTGGGGTGAAAGTGCAAGTGCAACAAAAGAACAAACAGAACCGAAGGTTGAATTTGCGGCCATATTGAACTAACGTCGTCACCGTCTAGGGAGAACTGGAGATGAGGAGATCCATTGAGAGGAAGAACTGGATTGTTGCTTGCTTGTGACCGGAACGCACAATTCAAATTGAGTCACCTGTGGATCAATGAACGATGACCACGTTTCTTGTACTATATATATTTATATAGGAGTATGTGTATTCAGCATGTGCTGCTTAATTGGTATGCCTTATCCAGTTAGATGGATGAATCCATAGCTGTTGTTCTATTGGAATATACCTTTGTTGGTTGTTGCTACCTGCTCATCCCGTTGTGGCTACGGATGGATCAGAGTAAAACGTACCTGGTCAGTGCATCGACCTTGTCCTAGCTAGTGCCATTGAAGTAATGGTAGAAGAGTTTGTGTTGCACGCAGAGTAGATATTGACCTATTGTTTCTTAGAATATATTGTAAATTGTTATGAATTCAACATCATGTTAAAAGTACTTTGGGTACAAATCAACTCTATTGGCCTGATTTATATATATATACAGTAAACATGCATGAATTTAGTTGGACTAAGTTTTATGGGATTTGCTATTTTCAGGTGCCTGAAAAATAGCATTTGTTCAGGCAACGAATGTCAGCCATGAGATGAAGATCTAATGGATTAGATGTACGAATCTTGAAGCAAGATCAAAGGATCACGTTATCACCTGAACCAAAGACAGATTTTTAGACGCGTGCTTTTTAGGAAAAGTGAACCTTTATACACATGAATTTCCTTTGACAAATCTATTGCCTTAATTACATTGATGGACAGAGGATGTGTATATACATATAGTAATTCCACATTTCCACATCTCACAATGTCCTTGCTGATTTAGATTTGAACTGATGATGGAACCAATGTGCAAGCAACAAATACTAGCTTCAGGACAAACCCACCCGTTTAAATCCCGAGAGTCCACGATTACTTGCATAGCATGCATGTAGGCTGGTCACACGCAAAGATCGGCATCCATGGGTGCATATGCGTGAGTGGACCAATTGAATAGCAAAACGTCATCACGGAGATACTCATATTCTAATGGCAGCAGGACGCCGGAAAGACAAACGACGGCGGCGGCGCACGTTGGGAATACCACTTGTTGTTTATTTATTTATATATATAATATATATAATCATGTGTGCATGGTCCACACATAGATAAGCCCTATATAGGGTTTGGTTGATCCTCCCCCATTTGTTCAGAAAGTCTCGTCATTGGAGACAGCGATTTGTTTATGCGGCTTAGCTTGTACACAATCAGTCGTCGGCTACCTGCAGTACAAGAAGATAATGCAAACATTGCAGCTGTATATTGTTAATTACTTTACTTGCCCAGAAGATCGATCTACCTCTGCAAACCCATTCTTAGAAGCAATCGCCAAGAATTTTTACTTATTAACTGCAGTCTGCAGCATGGGGTCGTCAGATGCATTCTGAAGAACCTAAACCATGCCACCAACTGCTCCATATCTCTCCAAACTGCTTCCCCTTCCTGATCAGATCTAGGTCACCTTATATACATCAGTGATGTGTTTGGATCGATACTCTGATGTCTCAGGCTACATATACCTTAGTAGTTGTGTCGGTGTAGAAAGTGACCAACAAGTAAATATTTGTAGTTTTGTCGTACATTGTGATCGGAGGTGGCCTAGCACTCAATGACACAGGGTTTATACTGGTTCAGGCAACGTGCCCAACGTCCAGTTTGAGTCGGTCGGTGACTTTATTCCTGAGCCCAGGTGCACGAAGTTTGCAGTGGGGTTACAAACGAGAAGGAGAGAGATGTGGGGTACAAAAGGTCCGGTCGGACTCCGGTCGGAAGGGCCGAGAGTGACGAGAGCTCCGCTGTGAGCTAAGTGTTCAAGCGTGTGCTCGTGGTTTGAACCTGGTGGTTCTGCTATTGTGTGCTAGTGAACTTGATCGATCTAATGAATCTGTAATGACTTTCTTGTTGGGAGAGAGCGCATCCCCTTTTATAGATGAAGGGGATGGCCTTACAAGTGAGAGGGAGAGAGTACGTATGCTTCTAAGCCTTATTGCCCACGCCGACGGGTACAGGATGATGGTAGGCGCCCACCACACTGTTGGATGTCAGATGCACGTGGGAGGTTGTGTTGTCTTCTTTGGGTATGGCAATTGTCGGCGCCTGCCACACTGTTGATATCTGGAGGCATGCAAGGGGTTTCACGACGTTTGTCTGGTATGGTAAAAACCGGCGCCCACAACACTGTCGATGCCCAGAGGCATGTGGGGGGGAGCCTTACCGTATAGAAGTTAATGACGCCCACAACACTGTAGGGGGGAATGTCGGCGCCTACAACACTGCTTAGGCTCTGCCATGCCAGGGAGATTACAGAGTACTGTTTCCGCAGGTGTACAGGTATGGACCCCGGTATTGCGGTTTGACTTGTGCGCCCTGCCTTACTTTCTCCGTCCGTTTCTTGGTACTTACCGAGCGGGCGTCCCCGGTCGGTTGGTCCCAGTCGGCTCTGATCGCGCCAGTCGGAGAAGAGCAGTGAGCAGGGTTTTGGCGCATCCCTGGTCGGAGACATGGGGTCAGAGTCAGAAGTAGTGCTTTGGCCAGGCCTTCCGGTCGGAGAGGCCATCCAGAGGCGGGCTGGAGACCGAAGCGAGCGCTTCGGTCGGAACGGTGGACCGGAGGCAGAAAACAGGTGCTGCTCCTCCTCGGCCAGACCTTCCGGTCGGTGATTGGATTGCCCTTCTGGCCTGTTGCTTGGATACTTGGGCCGGCCCATGAGTTGCGCATCGTCTGCTTGGGCTGAGCCTTTTGTCGGGAAGCTGGTCCGTGAGGGACCCCGGGTTTATGAACCCGACAGGAGCCCCCGAGCCCCCGGGCGATTCGGGTGGAATCGTCTGGGGGATTTTTGTCTTGACGACGGGTGCGCGCGAGTGCACCCGCGGGTGTAGCCCCCGAGCCCCTGGGCGATTCAGGCAGAATCGTCTGGGGGGTTTTTCATGTTGCCGGCGGGGGAGGTTTTTGTTTTGTCAGCGGGTGCGCGCGAGCGCACCCGCAGGTGTAGCCCCCGAGCACCCGGGCGATTCGGGCAGAATCGTCTGGGGAGTGTTTGTTAGCGGGCGTGTGTGCGTGTTTTTTAGTCGAGATGGAGTCATCAACCAAGGTATCGTTGCGCAGCCGAGGTGGTTTAGTTTTAGGGATCGGGTGAGACGGAGCTCGCGGATCTTGGCGTTGGTGCGCGCCGTGGGATCGGGCGAGGCAGTTAGTTTTAGGGATCGGACGAGACGAAGCTCACGGGTCCTGGCGTCGGTGCGCGCCATGGGATCGGGCGAGTCGGAGTCATGGATCCTTACCTCGGTGCAGCCCGCGTAGCCGAGGCAGTTTGTCAGTTAGTTTAGGGATCGGGCGAGCCAGAGCTCGCGGATCCTGATGGGGCGAGTTCGGGGTCGCAGACCCAGGCGTTTGGTGCGCAGTCGAAGCATAGCCGAGGGATGGGGTGAGTTCCGGGTCGCAGACCCAGGCATTTGGTGTGCAGTCGAAGCGTAGCCGAGGGATGGGGCGAGTTCGGGGTCGCAGACCCAGGCGTTTGATGTGTAGTCGAAGCGTAGCCGAGGGATGGGGTGAGTTCGGGGTCACAGACCCAGGCGTTTGGTGTGCAGTCAAAGCGTAGCCGAGGGATGGGGCGAGTTCGGGGTCACAGACCCAGCGTTTGGTGTGCAGTCGAAGCGTAGCTGAGGGATGGGGCGAGTTCGGGGTCATAGACCCGTGTTTTTTGTGTCTTGAGCCCCCGAGCCTCGTTGGGCTTTGGTAGGGGTCGGTTTGAGTTGTGTGTGTTACCCCGTCCTCGGTTTCTCACAACCGGAGGGGCTGAGTTTTGTCGCTTGCCTCGATCGCTCGGGCTTGAGTGACGCTTTCGGTGAGTTCGCTAACAGGTATGATCGAGTGGAATCCGGGTCTATCATTCGTGACGGGGTCGCCATAGCCCTCTTGTGATATTCCACTGCTCCTTTACCTGCAACCCGATAGATGCCTGGATCGTTCCGGAGACCGACCCGGGTGGCCTACTGGCCTCCCCTCGATGGAGATTCTGTGGGCTTGGCAAGAGGTTTAGGATCGAACGAGAAGGTTGAGATGACCCTATCTGCTTTGGGGCAGACGGGGCGAGGGCCGCACGGGGCTCATCTGCGTTTTCCCCCTAGCTCTATTTGACATGGGGTGGCCTCGAGCCCTTCGTGGGTCGACCTTCAAACCACGGTCGGTCATTGCTCATGTCGAATGAGGCAACTGCCGCTCCGTGATGCAACATGGAGCGTTGTGATGCATTTTGCTGCACGTGCGATGGCTTAGTTCCCGAGCCCCTAGGCGGTTCAGGGCCCGAATCGTCCGGGGGGCACGGGCGTATGGAATGAATGCGTGTATGGTTGTATGAAATGATTATAAAGAAATAGCGGGGGTCGGTAGTGTTACCTTGATGACTCGAGTGACGGGGTTTGAAGAGCTCCAATCGGAAATGTCCGACCCGGACTCGTGCTCGTCGTTCGTGACGGAGTCAGCATGTCCTACATGGGGCGTCCCTTCGCTCCTTACCTATCTGTCGGTGTTTTCCTGAGCCGTTCGATCGACTTAGGAAGCCCGATGGTTTCTCCTGGCGGAGATCCCGTTGTTTGGGTTTTTCCAAGTCCCGCCTGGGGAGGCGAAGAGCTGCCTGCGTGTGGTGATGCTTTGGATTTCACGCTTGGCGTGCAATAGTGGTGGGCCATACCCAGGCCACGTCCTGTCTCACCAGGCAGCGTTCCGTCTGACTAGGCGGTGTTCTGTCGGTTAGTGTGAGTCCCATCGGTCAGGCTGTGTCCCATCGTTTCCCATCTGCATTGAATGGGGGAAGGGAGAGAGTTTTTTGCTCTGATCTTTTGCCCCTCTTCAGCTGTCGTGTTTTCTCCTTAAATAGGGGGAGGGAGAGGGCTCTCCATCGTAGTCCTTTGCCTATTCTCCAACTATTGTCTCTCCTCCTTCTTCCTCCTCACCGAGAGTGCCTGTATGCCACGGCGGTTCCTAAGGGAGAGAGAGGGTAAGCGAGGGGGAGGACTTACAGATCCTTTTGTGAATCTGGAGCGTGATGTCGAGCTGGAGGCTGCCCAGGGCAGTGCTGGCCATCTTTGCCTGAGAAGGGGCAGCTTCAACCAAAGGGGGTGGCATGCTGGATTCATCTGCGAGGCCTTTTTTGGGATGGAGTCGTGTGTGGATTTTCTCCGTTGGATTTTCACTGGGCGAGCCTTGTCGGAGGGGAAGTTGCCCAGGATCGTGCTGGTGGAGGGTTCTGCTCCTACAGCTGCTCAGGTTGGCCAGTTCATAAAGTTTGATGAGATCTCTTGCAGCCATGGCGGCCATACCTCGGTAGCAGCGTCCTTGCCTAGGGGCTGCCTTAACTGCATGAGAAGGTCAGGAGCTCCATGCACTTCTGCTGAGCATCTATGGGTGCGATGCCCTTGAGGTACCCATTGCGCTCGCCAAAGTCGAGGGGATGGAACCGGGTGGGTCCCTTGAGGTACCTGTTGCACTCACCGAAGTCGAGGTAACGGAACCGGGCAGGGCCCGTGTAGCGGTGGTTATGTCTAGCGGCGTGTGCCATGGTCTCTTCTTTGGCGTCAGGCGATGTCATCGAGGGGTCGCAGTAGTATTTGGATTAGAGGTAGTTAGAAAATGTAATAGTCATGGGTGAGCCCCCGTGTGAACAGTTTTTGTATCAATGAATCCATCTGCTCTATTCTTGTGATGGAACCACTATCCGTTCCTTGTTTTTTATCCTGGTATAACTTTTGTTTTTATCCTTTCTTTTTCGGACCTGCCCGTTAGTTTCGTAGGCTGCAGCTGTTAAGAACCTGGGCATGGCCCGTGGGGTTCGACTGCTCGTAACCATAGGTCATGGCGGGGTGCGTTCAGTTAGGAGTAAGAACAGAGTCACGTAGGGCAATCAAAGGAATGGAATGGGCTTTTGTTCGGGGACAAAGTTGTTACCATGTGATAGCAAAAAAGAGAGGTAGTATGAGCCCCTGAGCGACCCGGGCTAAAATGTTCGGGCTGGGGTGCTTTACAGGAGCAAGTGTTGACTAAAAAGTGGTAAGACCAAATTTAGGGGAAAAACGATGTAGTTGTTCAATGTTTCAAGTGTTGGTGAGAATGTTATTGTTGTCGTCCTCTAGTCGGTAGGTGCCCGGTCGGATTACTTTGGTCACCGTATAGGGCCCTTCCCATGGTAGAGAGTTTTTATTTTTCCTTCGTTGATTAGGTCCTCCGAAGTACAAGATCACTGACTTCGAGTATCCTCCCCCTGATTTTCCTTTCATGGTACCTGCGGAGGGTTTGTTGGTAGCGAGCGGAGTGGATGACGGTCGTCTCGCAGGCCTCTTCGAGCAGGTCGACTGCGTCTTGCTGAGCCTCCGTGGCTCGGTCACGGTCGAAAGCCTTCACTCTTGGGGCGTCATAGTCGAGGTCGGAGGGCAGCACTGCCTCAGCTCCGTAGGCCAGGAAGAAGGGTGTGAACCCTGTGGATCGGTTTGGGGTCGTTCTCAAGCTCTAGAGGATCGCTGGGACCTCTGCAACCCATCGCCCGGCATACTTGTTGAGTCGGTTGAAGATGTGTGACTTAAGTTCTTGGAGGACCATGCCATTGGCACGCTCAACCTGACCATTAGTTTGGGGATGTCCGACCGAGGCCCAGTCGATCCTAATGCCATATCCATCACTGAAGTCTAGGAACTTCTTTCCGGTGAAGTTAGTCCTGTGGTCAGTGATGATATAGTTAGGAACACCGAACCGGTAGATGATGTCGTGGAAGAATTTGACCGCCTCTTCCGAGCGGATGTTGGTGATGGGCTTGGCCTCTATCCACTTGGTGAACTTGTCGACTGCTATGAATAGGTGAGTGAAGCCACCCGGGCCCTTTTTGAGGGGTCCTACCATGTCGAGGCCTAGACCGTGAATGGCCAGGTGATGGGGATGGTTTAAAGTTCCTGTGCCGGCAAATGAGTTTGTCAAGCATAGAATTGGCATCCCTCACACCTGCGGATGACCTCCTCTGCATCTCGTAGTGCGGTGGGCCAGTAAAAACCTTGGTAGAAGGCTTTTCCGACCAGCGACCTTGGGGCCACGTGATGTCCGCAGATCCCGGCATGGACCTCGAGGAGGAGCTGCTTCTTGTGGTTGGTGGGGATGCACTTCATGAGTACCCCCAATGGACTCCGTTCGTAGAGTTCATCACTGAGTGCGACAAAGGTCTTGGCGCATCGAGTGATCTGTCAGGATTCAGTCCTTTCGGGCAGGAGAACCTCCTCGAGGAGGTTGGTGAGTAGCGGCGCTCGCCAGTCGGTTTGATCGAGTGCCAATACGGCAACGTCAGTGGGTGATGTCGTCATAGAGGTACTGGGTCGGAGCCCCCGAGCGCCGGCTTGGCATCGAAGTCGGAGCCCCCGGGCGCTGGATTGGCATCAGGGCGTGTTCGGATCGGAGCTTCCAAGACGTGAGCAGACGGCTCATGGAGATCATTGATGAAGACCCCACTCGGGGATGGATCTCGCCTGGCGGCCAATTTTGTGAGAAAATCGGCGGCATCGTTGTCCTTTCAGGGGATGTGATGCAACTCGATTCCCTGAAATTTGTCCTCGAGCTTGCGCACCTCTTGGCAATATGCCGCCATGAGGGGGCTTTTGCAGGATGACTCCTTCATGACCTGATCGACGACAAGCTCTTAGTCGCCATGAACGTAGAGTCATGTAGCACCAAGTTCGATGGTGATGCGTAGTCCGTTGATGAGGGCCTCGTACTCTGCGGCGTTGTTCAAGGCTGAAAAGTGGAGGCATTTGGCGTAGCAGAGGCTACTCCCGTCTAGGGAGATCAGAACCACTCTAGCCCCCGATCCGGGCGCCATGACAGACCCATCGAAGTACATTGTCCAATACTCATGGGTGACGTCTAGGGTCGATAGATGGACCTCCTTCCATTCGGCAACAAAATCCACGAGAGCTTGAGACTTAATGGTGGTACGGGGGATATACCTGATGTTGTGGCCCATGAGTTCGAGTGCCCACTTGGAGATCCGTCCTGCGGCGTCGTGGTTGCGGACGATGTCTCCGAGTGGGTATGAAGTGATGACCGCAACTTCGTGGTCGGTGAAGTAGTGCAGGAGCTTCCGGGTTGCCATTAGTACAGCATATAGGAGCTTCTGCACCTGGGGGTACCAGACCTTGGGTCGGTGAGTACCTCCCCAATGAAGTATATGGGCCGCTGGACCTTAAGGTGGTGTCTTGGTTCCTCCCTTTCGACGACCAGGGCAGCGCTTACCACATGGTTGTTGGCCGCGACGTAGAGGAGGAGGGGTTCTCCTCATTCGAGAGCAACGAGGATTGGGGCCGACGTCAGGGACGCTTTGAGGCTCTCTAAAGCCTACTGAGCTTCCTCTGTCCAGACGAAGGCATTCGTCTTTTTGAGGAGCTTGTAGAGTGGCATCCCTCGTTCGCCGAGCCGAGAGATGAACCGGCTCAGAGCGGCCAGACAACCGGTGAGCCTTTGCATGCCTTTGACATTGCGTATGGGGCCCATGTTGGAAATGGCCATGATTTTTTTGGGGTTGGCCTCGATGCCGCACTCGGACACAATGTGTTTGTCGGTGTTTCGGACCGGGGGTCCTCAACCAACCAGTAAATGTGAACCGCGTGCCCCTAATCCCGGATGGTGATGCAAAGAGACACAAGGTTTATACTGGTTTAGGCAATCGGCGCCCTACGTCCAGTCTAGGATATCGATCTTGTATTCTCTGCACCGAAGTGCTTGTAGTAGGGGGTTACAAGCTGGGTGAGAGAGGGAGCTAGTCCCAGGTCTCAGCGTGGTATGGTGCGGGCTGCTTGAGTCGTTGCTCTCAGGCAGCGTGGGAGCGCGCGTGAATTGAGTGAGTGCATTTTTGCGTGAGGGCTGGCGTGGTTTCGATCCCTAGAAACTGCCCGGAGTAAGAGGGCCGTCAGGAGTTCCCCTGGCTTTTTGTACGACCCTCGCGCAACCTTTTCGTTCGGAAGGAGGGGTTTGTTTGCCGAGCCCCCTCGAGTGCGAACCTAGGTCGCTGGTCTCGGCAAAGTTGTAGGGAGAGCCCCTTAGCCTCTGCGGGGAGGTCCATCAGGGGTTCCCCCTGGCTTTTCTATACGACCCTCGCTCTTCCTTTTCGTTCGGAAGGAGGGGTGGAATGTGCCAGGCTACCCTCGGTGGGTACGAGCGGTGACACTTTCGGTGAGCTGCTATCGGGTAAGTCCGAGTGGAGGCCCATGCCCCATTCGATAAGGGTCGACTAGCGGTCCAGAGACACACTCCAAAGGTACCAGAGGGCTTCTCTATTGGGTCCTAGGGCCGTTCGATTGGCCTCGGGGGCTCGGCGTCTCCCTACGGTGGGATCCCATTTGGAGAAATCCCCTCTGGTCTCGGACACGACTTAGGGCATCCTGAGCGATCGCTTGCTCAGGCCATGGCCATGTACGGGCTCACCCATAGTTGTCCCTGACTCTGTTGTCCTAGGGCGGCTATCGAAACCCTCGGTGGTCCAGCCTTCGAACCCCTAGACCGTAACGGGCTCGGCGCCCTTTTTGTTGCTTTTTTCCGAATCTATGAGTGCAGGCCTGGGTGGCTTGTCCTTGTCTTGAGTGCAGAAGGAGCCCCTGAGTCTCCGCATGGAGCGAGAGGGCGGTCAGGGGGTTGTTTGCCGAGCCCATTCGTGTGCGAACCTAGGTCACTGGGTCTCGGCAAACCTGCAGGAAGAGCCCCCTAGCCTCTGCACGGAGCAAGAGGGTCGTCGGGTGCTTTCCTGGCTTTTTATACGCCTGTCGCGCATGAGGGTTTGTTTGCTAAGACCCCTCGAGGGCGAGCCTGGGTCGCGGGGCCTCGGCATGTTTGTAGGAAGAGCTCTGTAGCCTCTGCCCGAGAGCAAGAGAGCCGTCAGGAGTTCCCCTGACTTTTTGTACGACCCTCGCACAACCTTTTCGTTCAGAAGGAGGGGTTTGTTTGCTAAGAACCCCTCGAGGGCGAGCCTGAGTCGCGGGGCCTCGGCATATTTGCAGGAACAGCTCCGTAGCCTCTGCTCGGAGCAAGAGGGCCGTCAGGAGTTCCCCTGGCTTTTTGTACGACCCTCGCGCAACCTTTTCGTTCGGAAGGAGGGGTTTGTTTGCCGAAACCCCCTCGAGGGCGAGCCTAGGTCGCTGGGTCTCGGCAAGGTTTGTAGGGAGAGCCCCCGAGCCTCCGCACGGAGCGAGAGGGCGGTCAGGAGTTCCCCTGGCTTTTTATGCGACCCTCGCGCATCCTTTTCGCTCGGAAGGAGGGGTGGAATATGCCAGGCTACCCTCGGTGGGCGCGAGCGGTGACACTCCCGGTGAGCTGCTATCGGGTAAGTCCGAGTGGAGGCCCATGCCCCATTTGATAAGGGTCAGCTAGCGGTCCAGAGACGCACTCCAAAGTTACCAGAGGGCTTCTCTATTGGGTCTCGGGGCCATTCGATTGGCCCCTGGGGCTCGGCGCCTCCCTACGGTGGGATCCCATTCGGAGAACTCCCTGCTGGTCTCGGACACGACTTAGGGCGTCCCAAATGTTGCGTTTGCTTGGGTCTCGGCCATGTACGGGCTCACCCATAGTTGTCCCTGACTCTGCTGTCCTGGGGTGGCTGTCGAAACCCTCAGAGGCCCAGCCTATGAACCCCTGGACCGTAACGGGCTCGGCGCTCGGTTCCTTCACCTGAAAGGAATAGGATGGGGGGATGTTTCCCCCATTGATTTGACAACGGCCGGCGCGCCTTTTTAGGTGATTTCCTGGGGGGGCAGAACGAAGTCTGCTGCTGCATCGGTCGGTCGTGACGTGGCGTCAGTGGATGGGACGTAACTGTTCCCGCGATTAATGAGGAAAAGGTGGGCGCGTGGGCGGTAGAACCGGATCTGGATTAATCGTGCCCGAACTCGAGGAAAACTTCCCCGATTTCATCGCCTGTTCGTTTCGTCCTTACCCTGCATAAATACGAAACGGGGCTCGCCCCTTCCCTCCTTACTCTCTGTTGCCTGTTCGTTGCCAAGAACAGAGAGCGACGGGAAGAAGAAGGGAGAAGAGCGAGAGAGAGAGAGAGAGAGAAAGAGAGAGAGGGAGGGAGACTCACCGCTGTAGTCGAGCCTTCCACCGTACTCATGGCTGGCGACATTGTTGTCATCGAGGCGGACCCTTGGGATCCGTCTGATGTGTCCGTGGAGATGCTACAGTCTCTCATCGACGATGGCCTTCTCCGCCTGATCATCGACCCCGATAGGCTAGAATGGATCGCTCCGCTCGGCGAGCCGGAGCCGAGGCCACCCACAGGGTACGTCGTGAGCTTCGTCTCTTTCCACGAGCGTGGTCTCGGCGTGCCGGTGGACCGATTCATGCGGGCGCTCCCGCATTACTATGGGGTGGAGCTACACAACTTCAACCCCAACTCCATCGCGCAGACGGCTATTTTCGTCGCCGTCTACGAGGGGTATCTGGGGATTGCCCCCCATTGGGAGCTATGGCTCCACCTCTTCCGAGCGGGGCATACCACCAAGCCGGCGGGTACGGCGGGTATGAGGAAGATGGTGAGGGCCGGCGGCTGTACTCTCCAGGTGCGCCAAGACCGGCAGCACCTCTACATCCCAGCCCAGCTTGCGTCGTCCAATCGCCGCTGGTACACCAGCTGGTTCTACCTCCGCAACAACGACGGCGGACTTCCCCCTTATACCAGACAGATCGTGGAGGACTGTCTGGAGAAGTGGAGGTATGGCGTCCCGAGGGAGGAGCAGCCTAGGCTGTAGCCGCTCCTGGAAGGCTGGAGAAGGTGTGGAACCGCTGATTACGGCGGCCATGGTTGTGGCGGCCTTCCACCACCGGAGGGTGCTGCCGCTGATGGCTCGGCGGCGGCACCTGTTCAAAATGAGACCGGGTGAGCCAATCGAGGGCATCCAGATGTCTGCCGCCGCCCTCTCCGATGATGCGGTTCTACGTCGGGTGAGGGAGGCGGTGGATGGGAAGATGAAGAGCGGTGGCTTGACCCATATTGTTATGCGCCCGTCGCGGGGGTATCTCTCCCTGGTAAGTCTCACGCCGCTGCAGCCCCCAAGGCCTCCTCGCTCCTCATCATTTTTCCGTTTGCTTACTCGCGCTCGTCGTTCCCGCAGGGGATGAGAGACGTGCGAGCCTCCCCGCCACCCATTCCCAAAGATGCAAGGCGGCGGGTGGCTAACCGAGCGCATGCCGAGGCGCAGAAGAAGAAGAAGGACGCTAGGGCAGCAAAGCGTGACAAGAAGATACTCGAGCACAAAGCGCTGGAGAAATGTCGCCGGCGTCAAAAGCAGGATGGTCTCCTGGTGGAGTTATCTCCGTCGCCGTCGCCATCAGAGAATTCTTCGGATGAAGACGGCGGGATCGAGGGGGGGCGAGGTCCCCTGGACCACCTCCCCGATGTCGGTGAGACAGTGCCTGGGGCGTCGACGAGCAGCCCGGCGCCTCCAGGGGGAGGAGGAGGTGGCACCCCGGGGTCGGCGATCGCTTACCCTGCGTCCAAGGCTGATACACCCGAGCTACAGGCACTGGGGAAGCGTGCCGTTAGCCAGTTGGGCTCGACGGTAGTGGTGGAGCAGGCGGCGGTGGAGGCGACGCAACTACCTCCGCAGAGGATTGAGGGGGTGTCGGAGTCCGACGAGGGTCGGCTGGCGCCAGCGGATACCGGGGCCGTGTCTCTACCGCCGCCGCCGCTGTTGCAGAGGAGAGTCGTGGTGCCAAAACGGCTACAACCCCGCTCGAGGTGAGTTCGCATCGTCCCCTGCTTGCTTTATGGTCATAAGATGACCAAGTGGGTGTTCTCGCCTTGATCCCGGAAGCGCCGGTGGAGGTCAGCCTTGGCGCGCCAAGCAAGGCACTCAAAGTGAGTGCCGGTCCCCCTGCTCACTAGGTGGCGAAGGCATGCAGACCGTCTGCACAAATGACGCGGGCGCGTGGGGCCGACCTGAAGAGGTTGGTCGTTCTGGAAGAGGCTCCCAGGGTGGTTATGGAGCAGACGAAGGAGGAAGGGCCTACGTCGTGCGTTGTCAAGGCCCATGAGTTCGGTGGGGCGGGGTGTTCCCAGTCGCCGAGGCTAGGAGCAAAGCCGAGGCCCCTGGGACTTTCGAGGCTGAAATGGTCGAGACGAGTGCGGCGGCCCAGGATTCTAAGATGGAGGTGGAACATCCTTTGGTGCCGCCCCTAGACCAAGGCCTACCGCCATCGCAGGAGAGCGCCCGGGAGGTGGGAGTTCAGGCGACCTCTCCTGCCGATACTTCCCGGGGGAAGGAGGAAGCAGATGTCGAGGCCGACAGCACCGCCGAGCAACCGGTTCTAGCTCCTGGCGAGGGGAACTCGGCCCTCGCGTGGGTACGACCCGAGCCCACGGTGGAATCACCCACGTGTATCGTGGCTGAGCCGGGACGACCCGGAGGGGGAGCCTCTATTTGCCCTCGAGGACGCGGTCGAGGGGGGGCGCTGAGCTCCTTCGAGCAATATCACCGGGCTAAGGTGGTGCCGCCGCTAACGGCAACGCTGTCTGTCCGTCATGGACGACGATCCGCCTCGTCGCGCCTGTGTACGCGTCCTCCTTTCTCGTGCGGTGTCGTTTTGTTCTGAGTCTTTTCGCGATGCATGACCCTTGTTCTACCTACCCAGGAGCTCGAGGCCCGGTCTCTCGGGAAGTCACTGTTCCTTCGTCAAGAGAGGGACGTCTGGGACCAACTTGGGCAGCAGAAGGACCTGCTCATGAGCGCCAACGAGCTTCTATCGGCTCGGAGCGCGGAGGTGGAGGACCTCCGCCTTCGCTGTGCAGATATGAAAGCCGAGGCGGCCACGGTTCGGGAGCCGGCCGCTCCTTTGGCGGCGCGAGTCAAGGAGCTGGAAGAGGAGCTGACCCGGGTGGCCGACGAGCGGGACGTCCTTCTTTCCCGGGTTGAAGAGGCGACGGTCTCTGCCAAGTCCGTTGCTGCACAGTTGGGTGAGACAAAGGGCGCCCTGGACGAGGCCCTCAAGGCGGCCGAGGGCTCTCGGGTCGATGCTTTGGCTTGGAAGGGGAAGTTCGAGGGTAAGTTCTATTCCCTTTATTTTGTTTATTTTTCTTGCGTTAGGCACCCTAATTCTCTGGTGTGGTACAGAGCTGGAGAAGGAGGCCTCCAAAAGCGCATCGAGAAGGCGTCACGGGTCGAGGTCCAGCCACCGGAGAGAGAAACTGAGGGTAAGTCCCGTGGGCCTTTGCCCCCTGCTTTGACTTATTCTTCTCTCGTGTCAACCTCATCCCGCTTGTTTTGGTGCAGGGGTTGGAGATGGAGGTTTCCCGGTGGCGTAAGCCTCTCGTCAGCAGCTGGCAGCGACGCCGAGGCCGAGATCGAGGAGCACGACGCACTGCAGGCCGCCGCTCGTAGTGTCTGCGAGGCTCTAGCTGTTGAGGGGGCTCAGTCAGGTAGCTCCCTCAGGAGCCGCCTGGCTGCATTGAGTGGCCAAGTGCGGGAGCGACTTCGGGCGGCGCGCATATATAGGCGCTGCGTGCCTTGGTCGTCGCCTCCTCGCGCACTACGCCATCAACCTTGAGGCTGTCCAATGACGGTTACATTTTTGCCTGATGATGATGAGGAGGTCGATTAGGAGGTCGCCAAGCTGATGGAAGCGCCGAGGTCCCCGGGATGGCGCCGCCACCTGCTTGAGGAAGAAGTGGTTCCCTCTCGCTACCGCCGATGTAGGAGATCCCGAGCCGTGATCCGGGCCAAAGGGGCCATGTAAATGAATTAAGTTATTGTCGTGTCGTGACGTTTGTGGCCATCAAGGCCTTTGAAGTACTCGTGCGCACGCTTTTTTAATCAGTTTATATTATTTTTCTGAGTCTCTGTCCTCTGCCTTGTTTCTAGACAAGTCTCTGCAAACGATTTCCTCGAAACCTGAGCTGCCCCTCTAGCGGAAGGTGGTGAGGGAGTTGTCGTAGCCCATAGGCGTAGGCAGTCTCACGGCTCAGCCAGCCTTTTGCACTCGAGGCGCACTTTTGGTCCTTAGATTTTTTACAATCGACCTGTCAGAGTACGCGAGAGGGTTTGGAGTGGGAATTTATTCAAAAAATGATTAAAAAATAGTGCCTAGGACTTAGGGGGTTCCCCCCACTTCTAGCCCTCGAGGGAGGCTTGGTTCTGCAGAGGCAGAGCCGAGCCTCGCTCATAGCGTTATCGCAACGTCGATCTCAAAAATTAGAGCAACTAAAGAACGCTTCTTTAATATATTTCGAGAAAAAATGTATACAATGCTTGGAAGTTTAAGGGTAGAAACGACGTAGCTGTTCTATGTTTCAAGCGTTGGTGAAGACTTCGCCCTTCTCGTTGGCGAGCTTGTAGGTCCCGGGTCTCAGCACTCGGGCGACAATGTATGGCCCTTCCCATGTCGGGGTCAACTTGTGGCGGCCCTTGTTGCTCTGCCTCAGTCTTAGCACTAGATCACCCACCTTCAGGTCTCGGCTTCGAATGCGCCAGGCTTGATAGCATCGTAGGGCTTGCTGGTACTTGGCCGAGTGTAGTAGTGCAACGTCTCGGGCTTCCTCTAGTTGGTCGAGGGCGTCCTCGCGGGTAGTGCGGTTGCTCTGCTCGTTGTAGGCCTGTAACCTCGGGGAACCGTACTCCAAGTCTGTGGGGAGGATGGCCTCGGCTCCATAGACCAGGAAGAATGGCGTGAACCCCGTGGCTCGGCTTGGTGTATTCCTTAGGCTCTAGATGACCGACGGGAGTTCGATCAGCCATTTCTTGCCGAATTTCTTCAACCGGTTGTATATCCTTGGCTTGAGGCCCTGAAGAATCATACCGTTGGCATGTTCTACTTGGCCGTTCGTCCTAGGGTGTCCTCGGCCGACCGCACTCACGCGGATGTGGTGGTCGCCACGTAACGCCGTAAATTTATGTCCGGTGAATTGTGTCCCATTGTCGGTGATGATGGTGTTTGGAACTCCGAACCTGTGGACGATGTCCATGAAGAACAATACCGCTTGCTCGGATTTGATTTGAGTGATCGGTCAAGCCTCGATCCACTTGGAGAACTTGTCGATAGCTACCAACAAGTGGGTATAGCCCCTGGGCTTTTCAGAGAGGCCAACCATGTCCAGTCCCCATACGGCGAACGGCCATGTGATGGGGATGGTTTGGAGAGCTTGGGCCGGAGGTGCGTCTCGCACAAGATAGTAATCGACATCCCTCGCAGAGCGCATACCAGCTTGGTGGCGTCGGCAACCGCCACTGGCCAAGAGAACCCTTGGCGGAAAGCGCTTTCCGACGAGCGTCCGAGGCGCAGCATGGTGCCCACAGGCTCCCACGTGTAAGTCCCAAAGTAGGGCTTGGCCTTCCTTGGTGGTGATGCATCGTTGGAGAACGCCGGATGGACTTCGTCTCAGATAACTCATTGCATCGATGATGTAAGTTTTGGCTCATCACAAGCAAGCCGTTGGGCCTCGGTCCCGTCTCATAGAAGCACTCCTCGAACGAGGCGATTAAGGAGGGGACCCGCCACCACCCCTCGGTCGGCTTGGGGAGGCTCTACATTGATTTCCATGCACTACAAGATTTTCGGTCTACTGCAACGCCAAAAAAGTGTAGCAAAAGACCCAAAAATGGTAGCCATAGTAATTTTGCTACCAATTTTTTTTGGTTAAATGTCGTTGCACTTGTAAGGGTAGCAATAGCATAATGCAATGGGTTACATTTTAGTTGCGACACACGCCCCTCTATTGCAACACTTTTGACGCTTTTGCAACACCGGTGAGTGTTGTAACAAAAGCAATTGCAACCACTATGGGTGTGGCAATAGTATCAATTGCAACGAACTAGGCGCGCTAGCGATACGATATTGCGACCGCGCTGATCGTGTAGCAACACAATGCAAGCGCCAACGCAACACACGTGTTGCAATCGTGGTTGTTGCTACGTGAGAAAGCATTGCAATAGAGGTTCTCTATTGCCACGTCGCCTAAATGGTTGCTATAGGTGGCTTAGGTTATTGCAACATCTCTTCAGTTGGTTGCTACAGAGAGGTCGATATTGCCACGTTTACGAATGGTTGCTATAGATGGCATAGGCTATTGCCACGCTTACTTAGGTTGGTTGCTACTGAGATGGGTCATCTATTGCCACGTTACTAACTATCTGGTTGCTATAGGTAGATTCCTCTATTGCCACCGCCATCTTTTGTAGTTGCAAGAGTTAGTTTCTCTATTGCCACGATTATCGTACCTATTGCCACGACTAAATGTGGTTGTTATATGTGCCATCATATATTGCAACGCCGATTAATATATTAATAATTCATGTTATGACACTTTGTTTGGTAGCTTAAATTAATAATCGTAAAACGACAAATACATAATGAAGGAAGCATCGACATCCATTAAAACGAAATATAATTTGTTCATACAAAATCTTTAACAAAACACACCGAGTGTCAAACTAAATGAGAACATTAAGTAGATAGCTTAACACATAATAATGTGTTAAGCATGCATAACCTGCTTTGAACTCATTCAATCAAAAGACTAATGTCTCATCAGAGCAAATGAAGGTTCCCTTGATATGTATGTTGGCCATCGTCCCACCATTCGCATGCTCCTTCTCAAACTCAAGATTCCTCCTGAAAAAATCATTGACATGCATTAGTTAAACTGAGACTAGTGGTGGCAAAGCTAATTGAACACTTGAAGCAAAACACGAGCTAACGAAAGACTAGAGTTCTGTGAGTCTGCAGACTATCAACCATGAACTTTGAAGCGTAAAGCAAATATAAACATACATGCAAATGCCTCCCAAGACATTTTATGAGCACAAACACATCCATATATATTTCTAATCAAGAAGAGGAAACTAAGCTCGGACCATATTTAGGAGCGTAACAAAAGAATAGCTATGTACTTCTCCAAAAGGACTATATGTTCCTTTTAATGCAAAGAGAGATAAAAGGTTTCACATAGTACCATGTATTCTTTTTGGACAATGTAGATCTTTTCCTAGCCGCAGCTTCCTTGAGCTTGCTTTGTTTGTAGTATAAACAACACCCAATTCACCGCCAAATTACTTCTAGTCATGCGCCCTCTAGTGAGACGTTCTTCACCGCGGAAGAAGGGGTTGTTGTTCGGGTCAGTCTGGTTTCTTGGGTAACTCAAAATAAATGGTTGGTGGTAAAAATTACACCCCTTGACAAAAATATGACATGCATGTTACAATTAAACATTCTTCAATTATCATCAAACTACCTGCTGACTATGCATCATGTGTTCTCCCATTGTAGTTGTTACATTTTGTGTCCCCTCAATTGTTGCAAAGAAGAAGAACATTTTCAGATTAGCTCCACAATTGTGCTAGCTTGCATTTCGCATTGGGTTCAAGATCATGATTTTCAGTTCAATAAACTATGAGAACATAGATGTTGTTAATATTACCTTTTGTAATCAAGCTTGTCTTGTTGGGCTGCTTGCAACATTAACATAGCTTGCCTAAGTGCTTCTCTATCGCCCTCCCTTTCCTTGTTCATCTGCTCAAGTCGACGCCTATGTTCTTGCCTCTCGGCTTCCCTTTCAACTTCTTGAGCTTCTAGTCTATCTTGCACCAGTCCAAACGATTCAATGAGGGCTTCCTCCTGTTGCGCTTTCTACCGGTAGTCCTCCGATAGTAGCTCCTTTCTAGTTGGGTACCTTGCAAGGTAACCATTAGCATGCATCTTGTTTGATTTGATTTTTCTCTCGCTTCCTTGTAGGTTGATTGGAAAATCTGGTTCTCGCTCCAAGTCTCGAGACGACATTTGCGCGGGTGCCTTGACTCCACTCCATAATCTTCCCCGGTTGCATTGTCCTAACAAAGCAAAGACATTTAGTTAATTAAAACTTTAATTCTAAGCGAGGACAGCTTGCATCACTTAATAAGGAAATGTAAGGACAAATGAGAATGCCCGCCTTGACATGGAACATCTTGGGATCGAGCAAGATCAAAGATCCTGTGATTGATGATGACACGCACACCTTGCCAAAGCCAGCGTTGTACTCTCTAGACAAGGATGACAAGAGGATTTTATGCCAATTTCTTCAAGGAGTGAAGATGCCTGATGGGTTCTGCTCCAATTTAAAGAGATGTGTTGACGATAAAACATGTAAGGTGTCTGGACTCAAAACTCATGACTACCATATTATTCTACAAAAACTATTGCCCTTAGTCATTAGAAGGATTTTGCCATAAGATGTTGCCGTGCCATTGATTGAGCTCAAAGAGGTTCTTCAAATAAGCACTTTGTTCAAATGAGTTGGTGCCAGCAGATCTTGACAAACTAGACAGTTCAATTAAAGAGACTCTTTGTTAGCTTGAGATGGTTTTCCCGCCTGCATTTTTTGACATAATGATTCATTTACCGGTCCATCTAGTTGAAGAGGCTAAACTAGGAGGGCCCGTGTGTTACAGATGGATGTATCCAATAGAGAGGTATCTACGTACTGCTAAAGGATATGACAGGAACAAGGCACAACCAGAAGGATCAATAGCCGAGGCATACATAGCTGAGGAGTGTCTTACATTTTGCTCTCGATTCTTCGACGTCGACACCAAGCTGAGTCGAGCTGATCGTCATGAAAATACAGTTGTGAATGAGCCTCCAAGTGGTCTAAGCATATTTAGTGAAATTGATTACAAGAGGAGAGGAAATAAGCTTAAGAATTTGGAGAAAGTTGAACTTCAAAAGATGAGGCACTACATAATTACTAATTGTGAAGAAGCCAGGAAATGGGTAGAGTAAGTCGCAATTTTTACCACTAAATTTATCTTTTATCTGCTTGTTTGTGGCATCAACTAATAATTTGGTGCACTCTGATGTAGGGAGCATAAGACACAACTAACAAGGGATAGTTCAATTAACATTAAAAAACGACACAAGGAGCATTTTGTAAGATGGTTTGAAATCGAGGTATGTAGTATTATTTTATATTTTTAAATTCAACTTTATGGTCGAATCGATAGTAGTAATTAACCGTAGATGTCTAACTTGATTTTTAAATTGCGATAGCAAAACTATATGAGAAAGGGGAAGCAAGTAAACTGATGCATGCCCTTTCTCAAGGACCTGACCCTCGAGCTCGTGTGTTGAATAGAGTGCACATCAATAATTGGCTATTTCGGACAACCGCATATAGAGAAAAGTCTCATGACACAAAATTCTCGTGTCCTTGTGAAGGGTGACGATAGTACAGCAACATGACCTGGTATGGAGTCATTAGAAATATAATCTCACCGGAATTCCCACAAGAAAAAGAAGTTATATTATTTCAGCAGATTGGTATGATGTGCTTGGCTACCAAGATTAAATGAGCAGGCGTAGGGTACACTAGGGATAAATTTGGTATTATCGACATTGCTACTTCCATGTTCGGATATTCAGATGAACCTTACATTCTTGCTTCAAACGCTTGAACCGGTGTTTTATGTCCCTATCGTGAACAAGCCGAGATGGTCTCATCGTTGTTTTGGTGAGACCAAGAAATTTGTTTTCCATGCCGCATACGTGAAATGACGCCGATGCACTTGATGTGGGAATCCAAGAAATGAATGAATCAAAGCCAAGGTCGAATTCTTAAACCGGTCAAGACAAGATAGGGCGGTACAACCGGTTCTCGCCGCCATTATTAATCAAGTGCGTGGCGAAGCAATTCCCTAACCTCGTTGATGACTATATTGGTGATGATGATTCCGACGACGATGACACCTACATTGATGATGGGGTTATTGCACCACCATGGAAGAAAATATAGAAGATGATTTCTTTGCTTGAAGACAATTTTTTTGTTGCACCGCTGTTTGGTGGGAAGGGTCACTTGTCCTTCATATGCATATGTCGCACTTTATTATTTTTTTTTTTTGAACCGATGACATGGTTAAGTTTGAACCGCTGCATGGAACCTTAATGTTCGTTATGCTAATGAATACCTCTTGAGATAAATGTTTTAAGTATTTGAAATAAAGAGGTAAGTGGAAAGTTTTGAAATAAAAATCACGATTGCCCAAGAGTAATCACCGGTCGACAAATGTTTGGACAAGGAAAGGTTCATTAGCGTGGTCACCATGTGACCGATGGTGCACGGTCAGGCATTTACTATCGCTAACAAAGTGACCAACCACCCCGGTACAACTTGAAGTACTAATTAACATCCACGCATACTTAACATCAAGTACTTAACAACAACTACTACTTAATGAAAGTTTCGGACACCGTGCATAAGGACGGAGATGCCGAGATGGGGCTGTGGTTGGGGCGTTTATAACTCATAAGGTCTTCAATCATATCAAATAAATTAAAACCTGAGTTACAACGAACACACCTACATAGCGCAGTTGGTGGAGAAGGTTTTATCTGAACCAGAGCTCCATGGTTCGAATCCTGTGGGGAGCACTTTTTAATTTTAATATATGCGTCCCCAATTCTTTTCTTTCCATACTTTTTTTAAGTTTTAAATTCGTTGCAATTATCAAAGTATATTGCAACCAAAAATAAGCGTTGCACTTGAACACAATTTTCGCTTCGACCCCATAGATTTCGTTGCAATAAAATTCAGCACTTGCAACAATATCAAAGTATATTGCAACTGCCAAAAAAGGTTGCAATTGACCCCCACTTTTGCTTCGCCTCCAAGAGTTCTCGTTGCATTAAGTATCTAGCATTTGCAACGCTTGTCAAATTTTATGCAACACAAAAAAACCGTAGCAATAGTCAAAACCAAATGCAACTAACGTAAATGTAGTTGCAGTACTACCACACAATTGCAACCAAAATCAAGTCTACTGCAACCATTTTTCACCATTGCAATATCGTCCACCAAATGCAACAGAGCTTTGCAACATCTTGAAAACCGTTGTATTAAAGGCATGTATCGCTACCATTTTTTAGAATGGTTGTAATACAACAATCTCTGGCAACCAAATTTTCTATGTTGCAATTCTTCGGCGTTGCAGTAGACCGAAAATCTTGTAGTGCAGTAGATAAGACAGGAGGAGGGTAAGGTCCAAGCCCGGTGTTGCTGAAGTCATGCCCTAGAACTTATTATAGATTATCTCGCTCTAAGCGTGCTCATGAAAAGTTAGCTAGTTTGCTAATGAAAGGTTTTGGAGCTTACTAGGATCTCTTTGAATTGCACCTGCTATGTCAAACGGCGGTTGATTATTCCCTTTCTAGAATGTGCACTAGCCACTAGCCATTCATAATTGATTGCTTGCTGTGACGTGAACTCACGTAGCTGTTCTGATCCTGATTCAGGTTTGTGTAATCATGACGATATGGTTCCTAATGTAATTGGTGCCCTGTATTCAGACAGTTTTGCCTTGAACTCGATCAGATGCTAAAATGGCGTCCTGGAGACCCGGCCTAACTTAAATGGGCCATAATGCTCAGCGTCAGCGGCACAATTCTATACCACCAATGGGCCATATGGACCCAAAATTTGCTCCCGACTTAGAATTAACCATCACTCGCTTGTCAACGTGTGATCCTGTATACCCGTGGGCTATAATCTTATCGCACACTCCCTTCGTAAAAAAAAAAAAAATCTAGCTTTCTACCAAATTATTTATCTTAACTTTAATCAAATATATAAATATATATTGTTTATGATGCTAAATAATTGTCAATAGATTCACCATGAAATATATATTCTTATAGCATACATATTTAGAGTCATAAATGTTAATAATAACTTTTATGTTTGGTCAAACTTAAGAAAAATTGACTCGATCCAAACCCAGTTATAAATGTTAACAATATTTTTTTTATAAATTATGTCATTTAATGAAATTTGTCTCGATCCAAACCCAAAATTACATCTTTTTAGGACAGAGGTACTAAGTATTAGAATTTTGTATAATCTTATATCATTTGTGATCGGACAATCCTGGCACAAGGTTGCGACGGGCCCAACCACCACGCCAACCGTAGCTGGCGGCGCCGCCACCCCCGCCGGCGCCGGCGGCCTTCCCGGCACCCGCCTCCCCCTACCCCTCCCATCCTTCACCCCTCCTCCCCCACACCTGAGAGCCACCATCTCCAGGCAATGCTCCCCATCCTTGACAGCGATGGCATCGGCGCGGGCCGCCCCGGGCCACGATGGCTGCGGCCGTAGCCACGGAGGCCGTCTCCGCCCTTCCCTCCCCTCTTTCCCCCAGCGCGCTCCCTCTCCTCTGCCGCTGGGGCCTAGCGCCGCCGCCACCGGCCTCCCAGCTCGCGGAAGCCGGTGATGGGGTGCTACCTCCACCGCAGACCAAGGAGGTAGCTGCTTCCCGTGCAGGTGGGCCCCGGGTGGCCAGATCCGTGGCCGACGGCAGTGATGAAGCCGCCGCGCGGCAGCAGCCGACCTAGCCAGAGGAGAAGGTCTCGGCAGAAGTCGGTCCAGCGCGGCTAGCTGCCTGGGCGGCTCCGCTTTGAGCTCGTCGCCGCGGCCGCTTGAGCCGGGCACCGCGGTCGCCGGGGTTGGTGCGCCAGATGCGCAGCCACCGCCACCCACGTCACCAGTGCAGCGATTGGGCCTACTGTTGTGCTCGCCCAGCCGGTGGGCATAGGGCCCCATGCCACGGGGGCCGGGGCAGCGGCGCTCAGCCTGGAGGCAGCCACCGGGTGTGGCTCCGTTGCAGCGTCGTCGTCCTCCCTCTTCCCCTTCGCCACCCCCTTCGATCCAGTTGGCAGCACAGCGGGGCACTCCAAGAGCCGGCGGTGGGCGGACGACGATGGCGAGGAGACCGATGATGACCACCCCGCGACCTACTTGGAGGCCGCTCGTCGCCCGACAAAGCCGCCCACTGTGTCCCCCGTGCGCGCCCAGACCTGTTCGGTCGTGGTTCTTGGGTGCGGCGGAGCGGACGCTGGACAAGGATCCGTGTGAAAGCGGAGGAAGCGTAGCCGGCCACGCCCCAAGCTGGTGCACGACTTGCCTGCTCATCCAGTGGACGGTCGGGTCCCTGCCCGCCAACGCTCGGCGCCTGCAGACGGGGCTCTGCCCCCAACGCCGATGGGTGGCGGGAGATCCTACCCCGACAAGAGGCGGCACCTGCGGCTGCCTCAGTTGAGCTGTCCGCGGCCCAGGTCCATGCGCACAGGCTCGGAAGATCCCAGCACAGCTCCGCAACATATGTCTCAACTGCCTCTCCAACTCGCACCGAGTAGCGACTTGCTGGTTGCCAAGCCATTGCCTGCGCTGCCGCGAATTCCGCCACCTCGCGAGGGACTGCAAGCGGTCCATGTCGGCGCTGAAGGGTGGTGGCCTGCCTCGCCACTCAGCTCGTGCTGACAACCCACTGGCCTCCCAGAACGCCCCCTCGGCAGCCCACCGACCTCTGACAGGATCGCACAGGTAGGCGTGGGGGGTGTCGACGGCAACCGTCGACGCCGGAGACGACGTCGGCGGCGCAGGGGCGAGCTAGCAACGGACATCCACATGGGCGCGCCTGACGACACCAACGACGCCTCTCCTTCGACTGCCACATGCCGCTTCCTCGAGCCAGATCCGCTGGCAGAGACGTTGTGCGTGGGCGCAGTCCCTCCCACTTGGCTCGTCTCGGTCAACCCGATGCTGGACGAGCTTGCTGCCTTGCTCATCGCGAGCCGGCCAGCGGTCACTCCAGCGACTGGGTGCCTGCATGCTGCGGCATCCGTCGTTGGTGGGCACCGGTTCTCCGGTGATGGCTACTCAGTGCGCGACGGACCTGCCATAACATGTAATTCGGTCAGCATATCTATCCACTAGTCTCATACTTTGGCACTCCGTAATTTTTAGTTATGGAGCATTTTGCCATACAGAATTTCGCCACCTGCACTATATATTTCAGTCTCAATGTAGTGCTCAGTTTCAGCAAGTCAATGATGCAGTTCCATCATGTAAGTTACCCATGTCGTATTGCCGACTGATGGCAACTCATTTGAAATTAGTATCAGGGAGCGCACATCCATATTAGAGAGCACTGGATATTCAGAGAGCATAGATATCTGCAAGAAGACGGGATCGATTCGATATCTAGTAACATTCAGTTCAGATCAATTACAGTCTAGAAGAGAGCATACATACATGCCAGCGGCTGCAAACCCACCACCAGTCTCAGATCTCATAATTACATTTTGGAGTAACATTTAGTTCGCAACAATTACAGTTTGGACTTAAACATTCAGACATTGAGGATACCATGGAGTAGTCTGCACCAAAGCGCTACTCTGCCGAATGCTCTGCTCTGTACTTGTCTGCACCAGCACCAAGGCGCTGATCTGCCGGTTGCTGAGCTAGCGCCGACCTCGCCGCTCCTGCGGTCTCCATGCCTCCGTTCCTGAATGTTTATATACATATATCGTATCAAGAACATCATATTTAAGCAGTGTTTACAATTCACTGGCTGACTCATTGTACTATTGTAGGAATGGTATGGAGGACTCGGGCAAGAAGAAGGTCTGCTGTACGAATTGCATGTAATGGAGCATTATCAGTCACGTTAGGTGATCTCAAATATTTATCTCAAAAAGTTTCAACCACTGTACTTTTTGAAACATCAACCACTGTCTACTGACAAACCTTCTCAGACTCTCTGTAGTAGTACTAGGAATCCAATATAAACGTACTCGTCAATACTCAATAGCATCTGCCGGAACTCCATAATTTAGCATATAGAATGCATGCCACAGCGACTTTCTTAAAGCAATTTAATCAAAGTGAATAACCAGTATTTCTTTTCTGCACAAAGTGACTATCATTATCTTCGACAGCATTCATAATGTGTAAAAACTAGATTATACCCCGCGTGTCGCTGTAGAGATTGTGAAAAAATTAAAATGAAATTAAGTGAAGATGATATGGATACTTGCAATTAAGAGGATGAAAGTTAGTGGGATGACATGACTATTAATGGGAGATGATGTGGATAGTCACTGGGGGATGGCATGGATGGTTTGCATGTTGAGATAAACTTGTACGTAGTTCCGATTAGCTTTATAAATGATATAGATAGAGCTTGAGTCATTCTAATCCTACGCAGATAAAGAATAATCAGAATTCCAGTATAATGTATATAGGATTGACTAAACCAAACAAAACATATATGTACAAACCCGCATCCAAAATTAGTAGGCAGGTAGGATCATCAGCCAAGTAATCCTGATACATTCCTGACTTCCCACCTTCTCTATCTTTATGAAGTACTACATATCCTGGAACAGAGTCGTCATGTTTTTTTTTTTGACATTGTAAAAAAGTTTGCACTATTTGAGCAGCACAATAAATGAATTTGTCATCATCGTCGGATGACGAATTATCCAATTACCTTTTGGAAAAACGAAGGATTATGACTCATACCGTCATCCACACCATCTAATGCCCTAGTCATGCCCTAGCCGCCCTTGCTCAACCATGGCAACCCTCTCGCCAACCCTAGCCACTCATGGCCAAGCTTGGGCACCCCTAGCCGGCTGGTGGTGGCTGGTCATCCATCCAGTGCGGTTTTGACTGATTATTCTAGGTGGTATCACCGGTTTTGGTCTTGGAAGGAGGTTTTTTTTTTCACTTTCCCTAAACCTGAAATCTGTCTTTTGTTCAGGTGACGACGTGGTCCTTTTGTCTTGCTTCAAGATTTGTGCATCTTTGGCTCACAGCCGTTGTCTAAACAAATGTTGAAAAATAGCAAATCCCATATTTTTCTAAGACTTTTTTCCGACCACAAAACCAGGCTTTTTGGATTTTTTAGTCAAAATGTTGAAGTTCCTCTCATGGCAAACATCATCCCCTGCTTTAAGCTAGCATAGTTGGACATGGCCTTTGCTCAACCATGGCAAAAATTATCCAAGTACCCAATTGTGACTCATACCGCCATCCACACCATCTAGATGCCCTAGTCATGTCCTAGCTGCCCTTGCTCAACCATGGCAACGTAATCCTCCCGTCAACCCTAGACACTCATGGCCAAGCTTGGACCACCACCCTTAGCCGGCTCGTGGTGGTATATCACCGGTTTTGGCTCCAAAAATAGGGCACTCTTGGATGGACGCACTTTTTCTAAGACCTTTTTCCTACCTCAAAACCAGGCTTTTTGGGGATTTTAGTCAAATGCTGAAGTTGCTCTAATAATAATGGAAAACATCATCTCCCTGCTTTAAGCTAGCTTAGCTGGACATGGCATACTTAGCTAGCTAATCAACCATCAGGGTCGTACGTGGAGTGCCACCATCACTCCCTATCCTATCCTACATATGATCTCTTCCTTTGACCTACTGTACCACATCCTGTGGCCTCTTCTGGGTGTTGTGGGACACGAATCATGCTCACATAGTAGACATTTGAAAGGTCCTAATGGCTAGAGGGGGGGTGAATAGCCTATTAAAAATTTCTACAACAACACTAAAGCAAGTGATTAGTCAAAAAGATTGACTCATATTGTACTCACTAAGCATAGACCTTGCCATATTAATGAGTGTTCTATTCTTCCTCTCAACAAGGCCATTTGATTGTGGAGTGTACTTGACCGAGAATTGATGTCTAATTCTAAATTCATAACATAATTCATCAATTCTAGTATTCTTAAACTTACTACCATTGTCATTTCTAACTCTTTTGATGGTTGTTTCAAACTCATTGTGTATGCCATTGACAAATGATTTGAAAGTTGCAAACACATCACTCTTGTCCACTAGAAAGAATACCCAAGTGTATCTAGTGTAGTCATCCACTATCATAAATCCATATTTGTTTCCACCGATGCTAGTATATTGTGTTGGCCCAAACAAATCTATGTGCAATAACTCAAATGCTTTACTAGTGCTCATCATGCTCTTCTTAGGATGGGTGTTTCCAACTTGTTTGCCGGCTTGACAAGAGCTACAAAGTTTATCCTTCTCAAACACAACATCTTTCAAGTCTCTAACCAAGTCATGCTTAACTAATCTATTCAATTGTTTTATTCCAACAAGACCAAACCTTCTATGCCATAACCAACCCATACTATATTTAGTGAACAAGCATATTGACAGTTGAGCTTCATTAGCATTGAAATCAAACAAGTATAGATTCTCATATCTAAAGCCTTTGAAGATCAAATTAGAGCCATCTACACTTATGATTTCTACATCATATACCCTAAATATGTATTTGAATCCAAGATCACACAATTGAGCCACGAATAGCAAATTGAGGTTCAATCTCTCTACTAGCAAGACATTGGAAATGCTCATGTCATTGGATATTACAATCTTACCAAGCCCTTTGACCTTGCCTTAGCCATTGTCACCAAATGTGATACTATCATAACCATCATTGCTATTGGTATTGATTGAGTTGAACATTCTTGCATCATCGGTCATGTGTTGAGTGCACTCACTATTAAGAACCCAATGCCTTCCTCCGGCTTTGTAATTGATCTACAAAAGAAGATCATTTCTTTTAGGTACCCAAACTTCTTGGGTCCATGAAGGTTAGTGACCAAGCTCTTTGACACCCAAATGGCTTTCTTCTTTGATCCCATCTATGGTGTACCAATGAACTTAGCCTTCACACCATCTCTACCCTTAGTAAGCACATAGAAAGAATCAAGCTTAACAGAGGATACATTGGCTTGAGGCTTCTTTTTCATACACTTTTGTTCTATATGACCAACTTGCTTGCAGCTAGTGTAAAACCGACCATTGTTCTTCACAAAACTAGTCTTGTGACGAGCAAAGGCCGTCTTGCCTTTCTTAGGGGTATAGCCCAATCCCTCTTTGTAGAGAGAAGCTCTTTGGATACTCAAGCACATAAGCAAGTGGTCCCCACCACTATAGGCCTTAGCCAAGGTGTGATTGAGCTCTTTTACCTCCTTCTTGAGTGTCTCGTTCTCAACCATTAGTGAGGCATCACAAGTAAAACCATCACTACTAGATGAGGTACAATTGGATGTGCTACAAGAAGGGTTAGTGGGAGCAACAATGACAGGCTTATAGAATGATTCATCAATTATATCACAAGTTAAGCATTTATCACATGTTACAACATGCTCCTTCTCATTTTGCTCATCAAGTAGAGAGGAATGAGCTTTTTCAGGCTTCTTATGAGCCTTGCCAAGCTTCTCATGGGTTCCTCTAGCCTCTCATAAGATGCATTGAGCTCATCAAAGGCTTGCTTAAGGGCTTTTAGTTCCTTTCGTAAGTCTTTGCATTCACTTCTCTTAATGTCAAAATGTTCTTTAGCATCTTCTAACATGTCAATTAGTTCATCTTTAGTGGGTTCATCTAATGGACCAGGGTCCTAGGGGTTTCCCATGGGGGTACTACTTGGATGGGCCCTAAGATGGCCCATGATCTATTGAAGGACGTGAGACAAGGTGGCATGGACTTCAAGCTATTCTAGATCGACTTAGTCGGCTTACTATGAAAGCTAGATTCTGCAGTACGACTAGGACTTTTCTCTTGTAACCGACTAGGACTAGATATGTGCCCTTACCCTCTCCCTATATAAAGAGAGGTACGGTTCACCCCCTTGTAACCATAACAATCATACAATCAATCCAATGCAAAAGGCTACACGTCGACTGGACGTAAAGGCTATTACTCGATAAGAGGGCCCAAACTAGTACAAATCATTCATCTCTTTGTGTTTACTATCGAGTTCTGCATACGCCGAAGCCCTTCGAACATGATCCCGGGTAACCCCGTGATGAGTTGCTAATCATCAAACACCAACATCATCATCATTGTCACTTTCACTTTCATTATCATGTTCCTCATCATATCCATCATCACAAGTTTGTACCTTAGTGGCCTTAGCCATAAAGCATGATGGAGTGTCGAAGAGAGAAGGCTTATCATTGATAGCAATGCTTTCTTCTTGGTGGTCTTGTCATCATCACTATCATCATCACTTGAGGAAGCATCACTATCCCAAGTGACCACATATGAACCACCCTTCTTCTTCTTGAAGGTCATCTTGTCCTTCTTCTTTCTTTTCCTTCTTGTCCTTCTTCTTGCTCTTCTTGTCATCATCATCATTGTCGCTATTGTATGGGCATTGAACAACAAGATGATCCTTGCTTCCACACTTAAAGCACCTTCTTGACTCTTCCTTCTTCTCGGATGAAGACTTCTTTCTTCTAGCACGGTAGCCCTTCTTCACCATGAACTTGCCAAATCTCTTCATGAAGAGAGCCATCTTCTCATCATCCATCTTATCAAAGCTCAAGTCTTCATCTTCACTTGATGATTCTTGCTTTGCCTTGCCCTTGGATGATGTGGCCTTGAATGCTACACTCTTCTTCTTCTCATCCTTCTTCTCATCTTTCTTCTCCCTTTTTTCTTCCTTCTCATCATCATCTCTATAGGTGTCATCGGTCACCACATCTCCCAACACTTGGTTTGGTGTCATGGTGTCCAAACCACTCCTCATTAGAATAGTGACCGATGTGCCAAATCTCAAAGATAAGCATCTCAAGAACTTGTGAGAGAAGTCCTTGTCCTTCACTTCTTCTCTAAGTGCTTTGAGATCATTGACAAGCACTTGAAGCCTATGGAACATCTCCGGCACACTCTCATCATCCTTCATCTTAAAACTAGCAAACTTCTCCTTAAGGATGTATGCCTTTGCACCCTTCACGGCTTGAGTGCCCTCAAAGGATTCCTCCAACTTCTTCCATGCTTCATGAGCCCTCTCAATGTTCTTGATTTGCTCAAATGTTCTCTCAACCAAAGCATCATGAATGACACTAAGAGCAATGTCATTATTTTGGAGTGGCACTTCTTCGGCGGCGGTGGGAGCCTCCTCATTGGCAATCTCAATCTTGGTCTTCACCACTTTCCACACCTTTATATTGATTGACTTAATGTATGTTGTCATCTTAGCCTTCCAATAAGGATAATTTGAGCCATCAAATTGGGGTGGCTTCTTAGTGTTGTTGATTTGAGCCATTTTGACACCGAAGGTTGTTAAGCCTCAAATCACGGTGACCACGACTCTGATACCACTTGAAAGGTTCTAATGGCTAGAGGGGGGTGAATAGCCTATTAAAAATTTCTATAACAACACTAAAGCAAGTGATTAGTCAATAAGATGGCGAAGCGAATTTTGCACTAGCACTACACTTGGGGTTGCAAGCCACCTACCCAATTCTAATTTCTATGATCTCTAGTATGTCATACAAGAGCTATGTCACTAAATTACACCTAGGTGAGCAAAGCTAGCTAGATAACTACAACTAAAGAGCTACACAAGCTACAAACACTACACAAGGTGAATACAAAGTAATGAGGGAGAAGGGTAAAAGTGATATACCGCCGTGGCAAGTGATCGATCAATGAATATCAATGAATACCGAGGAGATAATCAAGACACAATGATTTTTCCTCCAATGTTCACTTGCTTGCCGGCAAGCTAGTTCCTGTTGTGGCGATTCACTCACTTGGAGGTTCACGCGCAAATAGGTATCACATGCCTAATCTGCAACTGGGTGCCGCATAACCAACACAAGATGAGGATCCACAAGCCACGCGCAATCCACTAGAGTTGCCTTTGGCGCTCCACCGGGGAAGGCACAAGAACCCCTCACAATCACAATGATCGGAGCCGAAGATAATCACCTTCCTCTGCTCGATGATCCACGAATCACCAGGCCATCTAGGTGTCAGCAAACACCAAGAGTAATAAGAACTCCACCAGGCCAAAATGCCCAACTAGTGCCACAAGATGCTAGAACACTAAGCAATGCACTAGAGGCTCTCCAATCTCACTCAAGATGATGAAATCAAGTGTGCAAGTGAGTGGAGTGGTGTGCTCAAATCTCAAAGGGTGTATGCAGCTGTTAGAAGTGCCAAGAGAGTAGCCAAGGCTATTACCCCTTTGGAGCAGCTTTCTGCGAGGGCACCGGACACGGCGGTACTTAGCATCGGACATGGCGATGCCCCTCCCAACGGTCACTTTTTAACAGCTAGTAACTAGCCGCTAGGGCACTAGACAAGGTGGTGGTGACATCGCCCCTAGGGTGGTGGTGACCACCCGGCCATATGCCTGAATACCCCCTTCTCTGGATTTTCTATGACGGTGCACCGCCATCAGGGCGGCGGTGCCCGCGGCGGTGACCAGCTCGGTTTCCCTCGTTCTCAGGTGAAAAGCGGCAGCGGCACCACCTCACTAGTGGCGGTGACCAAGTGGTGCACCGCTGTCACAGCGGTGGTGCACACCGGACGTACTGGTGCCACGCCCTTCTCTGCTTCTCTCGGCCAAGTCCAGTTGGGCACCGCCCTAGGGGTGGTGGTGCCCCTAGGGCAACCCATTGCTCTCGGCCTCCCAGTTGGTCACTGCCAAAGGGGTGGTGGTCACCAGTGGCAGTACCCAAGTTAAGTTTCGCCTTTGTTTCTTCACCTTTCTCACCACCTTTGCAAATGTGCTAACACTCCAAGTGTTTCACCATCGCGCGCAAGTGTGTTAGCATTTTCACAATCTTTTTCCAAAGGTTAAACACTTCTCACCGATTGTGCACTATGCCTAAAATGCATATGCATGTTTTTCAACACCTACTGGCACTAGATGATCGAGTTGTCTGATTAAAGCTCCCTTCTAAATAGTACAACCATCTATCCTAAATGTGATCACACTCTCTATAGTGTCTCGATCACCGAAAACAAAATGACCCGATGGATATCACCTTTGCCTTGAGCCCATTTTGTTTTTTTCTTTCTTCTTTTCCAAGTCCTGGAGCTCGATCATCATCACATGTCCACACTAAAAGCATCTAGGCCCCTAGTTGGGTTTCAATGATTAATGACAATACGTGATTACTGTGACTAACGTGTGTTTTACAGAGGCAATTAAGTTAGGTCGCGGTAATGGAGATCGATTGGGCAATCATGGTGTTCATGCCCCTACGATGGAAATCATTTCGGTTTTCAAAGGATGGACAACAAGGTTAAGGATGGACTAGTTCTAAGTGTCATTTGAAGTTGGAGAGACACTTAGAGTAGTTTAGGACTTTATTTTTCCTTTGGCCGTACTATTAAGGAGGTATGGACGGGTAGCTTGACCTAGGTGAGTCTAGTGAGTTAGGTGTGGTGCACACTTGTTAAAACTAGCACTAGGTAGCTCCTAAATATGCCTAAGATCCAATGGAGCAAACTTCATTCACATATGATCGAGAGTTGGAAGTGAATGGAGGGTCAAATACTGACCGAACGCTGGTTCCGGGTTGACCGGACGCTGGCGCAGAGTCCGGTCAGTTCATTTGACCAAGGTGAAAATGTTCGGTGTGACCGGACGCTGAGAGGTGACATGACCGGACGCTGAGAGCCAGCGTCCGGTCGACTCTAGTAAGGTTCCAAAGAGGGAAAATCATGACCGGACGCGTCCGGTCACACTGTAAACACTGGAGTTCGGGGTGTACTGACCGGAGCGTCCGGTCAACATGACCAGAGCATCTGGTCACCCCGCAGAGGCACATAACAGTTCGTTTTTCAGCCCATGTTATAAATACCACCTCCACTCGTGTGTGGGGGTACTTTTGCTCATTCCAATAGCTGAGAAACACCTTAGAGAGTGCCAAGAAGAGCAAGGTCCTAGTGAGGTGATTGAGATTTGAGAATCCCAAAGAGAGCCCTCATTAGTGAGACCAAGAGTAGCAAAGTGTGCATCCACCCTTCTCTCTAGGCTTGTCATGGTCAAGTGAGAGTCCGTGCTTGTTACTCTTGGTGATCGCCATCACCTAGATGGCTTGGTGGTGATTGTGAGCTTGGTGATCATCCGGCGGAGCTTGTGGATGACCTAACTCAAGTTGTGAGCGGTTATGGGTGATTCACTGCGACGGAGTGTCGAAGAATCAACCCGTAGAGAGCACTTGATCCTTGTGCGGATCAAGGAGGAGCTACACCCTTGCGCTGGTGCTCCAATGAGGACTAGTGGGGAGGGCGACTCTCCGATACCTCGGCAAAACATCGCCGCGTTCCTCCTTCTCTCTTTACTTTGAGCAATTCAATTCTTGTCATTTACATTCTTAGAATTGCCATGCTAGAGTAGGATTGGAACATAGGTTGCAAGTCTTTTGTGCGGTAGAACAATTAGAAACACTTTCTAAGCACAAGAGGTTAATTGGGCTAACCGTAGGATTTAATTATTGTAAAGAAATTTAGAATTAGCCCAATTCACCCCTCCCCCTCTTAGGCATCTTGATCCTTTCAATTGGTATCAGAGCCTCGTGCTCACGTTTTTAGGCTTAACTGCCTAGTGAAAGATGTTTCACGGGGATGGACCTCCTCCTATCTTTGAGAGAGATGATTTTCCATATTGGAAAATCCGCATGGAGGCGTATCTAGAAGCTCTAGACGTCGGAATACTTAGAGCCGCCTCACAAGGTTTCCCAAAACCTCAGGATGTCGCACACCCACAAGGCAATGAGCTGAACTATGAAAAATAGAATGCAAAGGCTAGAAACACCATATTTAGAGGCCTTTGTAAAGATGTGTTCAACCAGGTGAGAAACCACAAAGACGCCCATGCACTATGGTTAGACATTTGTGCGCTCCATGAGGGAACAAAGAGTGAGCGTGAAGAACGCTATCATCTTGTCATGAAAAAGCTCAACTCTTTTGAAATGCTTCCTAAAGAATGTGCTAATAAAATGTATTCACGTTTGAATGTTCTTGTAGAGGAAGTCAATGGGCTTGGACTTACTCAAATGCAACCATCCGATGTTGTAAGAAAGATATTGAGTGTCCTTCCCATTGAAAAATATGGGTATATTATGACCGTGCTACATCAAGGTGATCTTTCCACCGCTACACTGACATAAATCTTGGGAAAGATCAATGCTCATGAGATGTACATGCACATCACACCTCAAGATGGCTCCTCCTCTACAAAGAAGAAAGAAAAAGATTTAGCATTCAAAGCTAGCCAAGAGAGGGGCAAAGCAAGACTTGAGTATGAGAGCTCAAGTGATGATGAAGTTGATGATGAAAGCCTTGCTCTCATGGTGAAGAAAACCGCCAAAATGATAAAGAAGCTCAACAAGAGTGCCATCAAGTTTGATAGCAAGAAGAAGTTCTTCACAAGCTCTAGAAGGAAGCCAATCTCCGAGATGGATTGCTACAATTGTGGAGAACTTGGTCATCTAGCTCACCAATGCACAAAGCCCAAGAAAGACAAGTTTAAGAACAAGAACAAGGGCAAGAAAGATGACTCAAGCAATGAAGATGAAGATGAGAAGAAAAAGAACAAGCCATACAAGAAGAGAGATGGCAAGAAGAAGGAGTTCCATAAGAAGAAGAAGAGTGGAAAGGCTTACATCGTTGGTGATTGGCTCACGGACATTGATTCATCTAGTGGATCATCCAATGATTATAGTGACGATGAGAAGGTGGCCGCTATTGTTATTGATTCTTCATCATCTTCACCGCCACCACCGCCATCATCCTCTACACACCTATGCCTTATGGCCAAAGGTGAACGAAAGGTATCACATGATGATGATAGTAGTGGTGATGATCATGCTCATAATGATGATAGTGATAGTGATAGCGATGATGATGAATATGAATCACCTTCTTATGATGATCTTGCTAAATTGCTAAAGAAATACACTAAGATCATTATAAAGACTAGAGCTAAAAATGAAAAGCTTGAGATTAAGAATGATTCTCTCTTAGCTAAATGTGACATTGCCAAAAAGTCTAGTGTTGAGCTTAGAGAAGCAAATGAAGCTATGTCATCCAAACTCAAGGAGCTCAAATCTTCTAAGAAAGAGCTTAAAGATAAACATGATAAACTTGAGTGGGTGCACAAAGAGCTCATCACTAGCCACAACAAGCTAAAAGAAGAATATACCACTCTTATGATTAATCATGATAATCTTGTTATTGCTCAAGAATTTCTATCCAATGAGCCACATGATGCTACTAACCACGTTGTTAAGATTGATATAGCTACATCATGTGATGACTTGATCATTGAGAGCATTGACCAAGGTTCTAGTAGCAAGGGCAAGCAAGTGGTTGAGGCCGATGATTATGATGAGTTTGTCAAGCTCAAGAATGACAATGCAAAACTCAAGAAAGATCTTGAAGAAATCAAAAGCCACAACACTATTGTACTAGAAACTCTTGATCATGATGGTGACTTGATCCTTGAGAATGAGAAGCTCAAAGAAGAAAACAAGAAGCTCAAGGAAGAGAAGAACAATGATGCTCTTAAGGAAGAGAACAAGAAGCTCAAGTTGGAAAAAGAGCATCTTAAGATTGGATTGAGCAAGTTCATAAGAGGCAAGCATCTTCAAAGTGAGCTACTTATGAACACCATCATGAAGATGGATAGAAGTGGCATTGGGTATATGGCAAATCAAGAGAAGAACAAGGCTCAAGCTCAACAACAACAATCAAAGCCAAAGCCAAAGAGATGCTTTGAGTGTGGACAAGAATGCCACTTTGCTCATGAGTGCCAAACTCCACCACCACAACCCTTTCCCAAGCATGCTAGACCCTTTGCCTTCAATGCTCACTACATGCTTAGAAAGGATTCTAGTGGAAAGATGAAAGTGATGTTCTTAGGACCTCCAAATAAGAATAGGCCTAAGAAAATTTAGATTGCAAAGTCACTTGTTGAGAAGGTGAAGGGCCCTCAACAAGTTTGTGTTCCTAAAGCTTGATCTCTTGTGGGTAGGTGAACTACAAGACCAGTGGAAGTCATTGGGTTATTGATAGTGGTTGCACTCAACATATGACCGGTGATCCTCGTATGTTCACCTCACTAGATGAAGAAGTAGATGGACAAGAAAGAATCACATTTGGAGATAACTCAAAGGGCAAGGTTAAAGGATTGGGCAAAGTGGCAATATCAAATGAGCATTCTATCTCAAATGTGTTATATGTTGCTTCATTGAGCTTTAACTTGCTATCCGTTGGACAATTGTGTGATCTTGGCTTCCAATGCTTGTTTACCGAGAAAGAAGTTGTTGTATCTAAGAAGGATGATGATCAAGTGATATTTAAAGGATTTAGATACAACAACCTATATCTAGTGGACTTCACCTCCGAAGATGCAAATTTAAAGACTTGCCTATTCACCAAAACAACACTTGGGTGGCTATGACATAGAAGACTTGCTCATGTTGGGATGAGCTCACTCAAGAAGCTAATGAAGAATGATTTGGTGAGAGGGTTGAAGGATGTGAAGTTTGAGAAGGACAAGCTTTATAGTGCATGTCAAGCCAGCAAGCAAGTTGCAAATACTCATCCAACCAAAGCTTTCATGTCAACCACAAGAGTGCTAGAACTCCTTCACATGGACTTATTTGGACCAACCACATACAAGAGTTTGGGAGGAAATCTTTTTTGTCTTGTGATTGTTGATGACTATTCAAGGTATACATGGGTATTCTTCCTTCATGACAAATCCAAAGTTGCATCTTGTTTCAAGAAGTTTGCCAAGAGAGCACAAAATGAATTTGAAGTGAAGCTAAAAAAGATTAGAAGTGACAATGGGAAGGAATTTGACAACACAAACATTTAAAACCTATTGTGATGAAGTTGGAATCAAACATGAGGTCTCCACAACATATACTCCTCAACAAAATAGTGTAGTTGAGAGGAAGAACCGGACATTGATCACTCTTGCAAGAACTATGCTTGATGAGTACAACACCCCCGAAGCTCTATGGGCGGAAGCTATCAACACCGCATGCTATGCATCCAACCGTCTATTCCTTCAAAAGTTTCTTGGCAAGACACCTTATGAGTTGCTCAATGGGAAGAAGCCGAACGTCTCTTTCTTTATGGTGTTTGGTTGCAAATGCTACATCTACAAGAAGCAACAACACCTAGGGGAGTTTCAAAGATGTTGTGATATTGGTTTTCTTATTGGTTACTCATCAAAGTCCAAAGCATATAGAGTATTTAATCATGCCACCGGCTTGATTGAAGAAACATATGATGTGGAATTTGATGAATCTAATGGCTTTCAAGGAGCACATGAGAATCTTGATGATGTAGATGATGAACCATTGAGGGAGGCTATGAAGAACATTCTGCTTAGAGACATCAAGCCTAAAGATGATGAAGATGATGTACAAGTAATTGATCCACCTTCTTCATCAAGTGTGCCACAAGATGGTGAAAAAGATGAGAGAGTTGAAAATGAAGACACTCATGTCTCCCATGATCAAATTGTGGTACAAGCACAAGATGTTGATGCTCCACAACCTCCTCCTCAAGTGGTCAATAGAAGCAATACACCTCTAGTACAAGATCATCCACAAGATCTTATCATAGGGAGTCCATCAAAGGGTGTAATGACTCGCTCACAAAAACTTGCTTCATTTATTACTCATCACTCTTTTGTCTCTTGTTTTGAGCCTACAAAGGTAGAAGAAGCTCTTCAAGATCCAGATTGGATAAATGCCATGCATGAATAGTTGAACAACTTCACCCGCAATGAAGTTTGGACTCTTGAAGAGCGGCCAAAAGGTGCAAGAGTCATTGGAACAAAGTGGGTGTTCCACAACAAGCAAGATGATCAAGGTGTTGTTGTGAGGAATAAGGCAAGACTAGTAGCAAAGGGGTTCTCTCAAGTTGAAGGTTTGGATTTTGGAGAGACCTTTGCACCGGTTGCAAGATTAGAAGCCATCCATATTCTACATTCATATGCATCACATCATGAAATAAAACTTTATCAAATGGATGTGAAAAGTGCATTTTTAAATGGCTTTATTAATGAACTAGTCTATGTTGATCAACCTCCCGGGTTGAAGACCCTAGATATCCTAATCATGTTTATAGGTTGTCCAAGGCGTTATATGGGCTTAAGCAAGCCCCAAGAGCTTGGTATGAGCGTCTTCGGGACTTCACCATTGGGAAGGTCGACACCACACTATTCATGAAGAAGCTTGATGGGCATATCTTCATTTGTCAAGTGTATGTTGATGATATCATCTTTGGATCATCAAATGAAGATTCATGCCAAGAATTTGGTGAATTGATGTCAAAGGAGTTCGAGATGTCAATGATTGGAGAGCTTACATTCTTTCTTGGTTTTCAAGTCAAACAAATGAGAGAAGGGATTTTCATCTCTGAAGAGAAATATACAAATGATCTTCTCAAGAGATTCAAGATGGATGAATGTAAGCCAATCAAGACACCAATACCATCAAATGGACATCTCGACCTAGATGAGGGAGGTAAAACGGTTGATCAAACTCTCTACCGCTCTATGATTGGTAGCTTGTTATATTTAACCGCATCTAGGCCCGACATCATGTTTAGTGTGTGTATGTGTGCCATATTTCAAGCTAATCCTAAGGAAACACATTTAATTGCCGTTAAAAGAATCCTTAGGTATCTTAAGCACACACCAAGCATTGGCCTTTGGTATCTCAAAGGAGCTAGATTTAAATTAATTGGCTATTCCGATTCGGATTATGCCGGGTGCAAAGTTGATAGAAAGAGCATATCCGGAGGGTGCCATTTGTTTGGTAGATCACTTGTGTCTTGGTCCTCCAAGAAACAAAATAGTTTGGCTTTGTCCACCGCCGAAGCGGAATACATTGCCGCGGGTGCTTGTTGTGCACAAATTTTATACATGAAACAAACTTTGCTAGACTATGGTGTGGTTCTAGAAAAAGTACCTCTTTTGTGCGACAATGAAAGTGCCGTAAAACTTGCAAATAATCCGGTTCAACACTCTAGCACCAAGCACATAGATATTCGCCATCACTTTCTGAGAGATCGTGTTGCTAAAAATAATATATCACTAGAAGGTGTAAGGACCGAGGATCAATTGGCGGATATCTTTACTAAGCCGCTAGATGAGGCGACTTTTTGTAGATTGCGGAATGAGCTCAATGTTCTTGATTTTAGCTACTTTACTAAAAGATGAGCATGTGTTGTCTCTTGCATTGCATTGTAATATACTACATGTTTACTTTGTGGTAATGCACATAGTGCTTGTCTAACATGGTTAAGATAACCGCTGAAAAGCATGTGAAGAAGCTTAACCTTGGATCAAACTTGACAGGCAACTAGATTTACTTTCAAATATTGCATATGCATGAATGTTGCTTTGTCGTTTATCTTAAATCACCCTTTATTGCCTATTTTCTTAAAAGAACTATAGTCTAAGGCAAAAATATTTTGAAAAAAATATGAGGGTTTGAGAGAGGTCACTCACATCAGTCCCAATTGGTGTTTATTTAGATCTTATTTGAGTAAGGACTTGATTGGGAACAGGCAGCACGAAGGACATTGAAGATTTGCTGGAAAAGGAGTGACCGGACGCTGCACCGGACTCTGATGTCCAGCGTCCGGTCAGTTTACAGGAGGTGAACTTGCTGCGAAGGAGTGACCGGACGCTGAAACAGTGTTTTCCCAGCGTCCGGTCAGAAGGAGGTTCAGCGTCCGATCGATCATGAAGGCATCAAGGCTAGGTGACCGGACTCTGGCTGCGTCCGGTTGGTGTCCACCGGACGCGTCCAGTCATGATTCCAGGGGTTTTGGACCTTACTGGAATCTATCGGACGCTGGGTGGCAGCGTCCAGTCGCTGCCACCGGAGCGTCCGGTCAGTACAAAACGTACGGCATCAGGTTTCTTTCTCCGTTTCCTTATCTGACTCATGGGGGCCACCTTATTTAATCTCAGTGCCGAGGTTTGACCTAATCTAACCACCGACATTGCCACTCCCGCGCCTCCATGCCGCCGTCCCGTGCCCTAGCCACCGCAAGCACCACCGCACGACCCACGCACCAGTCGTGCTCCAGTGCCGCCGCGAGCTCGCATTGCTCCACCACGCCTCCCTATGTCCGTGCGCCGCACAGCCGAGCCACTCTGCTCCCGTGCCCCTGCAGCGCCTGCGCCACCGCATCACCCACGCGCCTCCTTGCTACGCCACCAGCGCCGCCGTGCCCCAGCGCCGTCCACGCCTAGCACCAGCAAGGCTCTACCCTAGCGCCACCACAGCATGCTTGCACGCCAACAGCATCTCCAGCACCGCCATTGTGCCCTAGCTCATGCCGTGCTCAATCCACAGCCCTGCATCCCACTGTTCTGTCGCCAAAGTTCATCGAGCCAGAACCCTAACCCTAGCCGATCCGGTGGTTCCCCGATCCACTTCGATTCTCGTCGTTTCGCCGGTTCGTCAGGTAGCAAGCCCTCGTTTCAATTTCGTACCTAAATTGCTTGCTCTTATAGGGTTTCACATCTATTAGATATATTGTATCTATTTGTATATCCTCTCTATTCCATCGTGCAGCGAATCGGTGTCGTTGAGGTCCTGTTTGCAGTTGTTAGTCAACTCGGGGCCAAGCTCGCGAATACGGATCGAGGCCAAGCCTCGGAAGTGACAGTCGGCAGTTGTTTCTAGTCAGCGACAGTTGATTCTTCTCAGATCTTTCAGATGGGTCGAGTGAAGAACGCCAGAGGTGGTCCAGGTGATGAGGATCTGAGGCGTCCGCCTCGCTTGCCTATAGATCCTAAAGGCAAGGCAACAAAGAAGGTTGCATCAAAGACGCGCAAGTACCCAGATGCAGAGACAGCCAGAGCAGTCATAGTTGCAGAGGCCGCAGAGCATGCCGAGAGAGGAGGTTCTCGCAGTGGAGTTGTTATTGCAGATCAGCTTTCACCAGAAGCGAGGGGTAGACTTGAGCGTATTGAGCATCTTCATGGTGGTCCACCTGGGACTCTCATGATGGGAGGACGACGTCTTGCTATTGAGGAGCCTCATCCTCAGGGGGAGTCACAGCAGCAGCCACAGCAGCAGCCCCAGCCAGCAGAGCCGACAGAGCAGGCTCAGGAGGGAGAGCAGGTAGAGGAGACAGAGCAGGCACCTCAGCCATAGCTTCGCCGCTCTGGTCGTACCCGTGCTCCAGTCACACCGAGGGCAGATACTCAGCGGAGAGGTTCTCGTCCACCACCCAGACCACAGGGTCCACCTCTAGTGACACATCTAGACTTGAGGGCCACCATGGCCAAGTAGGTTCAGCAGCTGAGATTTGTTGAGTTTGATCAGTGGTTTCCGCTGAGGCGGGATGAGCGTGCATCAGAGGGCTTCTACACACCATTGCAGGAGGGTTTCTATAATGCATATCTTAACAGTGGAGCTATTTTTAGATCTCAGAGGGTGTGCCACATTGATTCCATAGTTGTAGCAGTTGGAGAGCACATTCACCCCTACCTTACATATCTGCCAGGGCTGATAGATTTGATTGGACGGTCAGGATTATATGTTCCATCTTGGGTTCATCAGTTCTATGCTACTCTCTGGATTGACTCGCAACACAGATATATTCACTTTGCATTCAGAGGCAGAGATTATAGGCTGATGAGCACTAGGGTCAGGGAGATTATCAGGCTACAAGAGCAGGACATCCGGCTACATAAGGTGTGTTATGGTCAGACAGCGCCTCCTAGACGTCCTCATGGCAGTCATATACCTCCTATAGATCTAGTCCGTCACTGCTTCAAGGAGCCTTTTGGCGAAGGGTCGAGGAGGAACCCCAGTGATCTCACTCCCACTGCTCGCGTGCTTGAGAATATCATGAGGAGGACACTGATTCTGAGGATGGGGTATCGTGAGGGCTTGACTCGCTTACAGCTATGGCTTCTCAACTCCATGATGCAGCGGACAGTATTTGACATTTGGGATCTCCTTCTATCAGAGATGGAGGACACTATTGCTGAGGGGTTCAGAGGTCACCGCCAGTTGCCCTATGTCCATTAGATCACACTTCTTATTCACAGGGTAGTGACAGTGAGGCCGCCTGAGATGCTAGCTGAGTACAGGGGTGCTACTACCGAGTTTCCTACTTACAACCTGACTCAAATGATCCATCACAGTACACCTACATCCCCTAGTCAGCCATGGCATCGTCCAGAGGTGCTAGAGACTGCAGCCCAGTAGGATGCTACTATCAGAGACATAGCAGCTACTAAGGAGGAGCAGTTAGATGCTCAGCAGGAGGGGATGGTCGAGAGCGACCCCAGTGCCAGCTCAGACGAGGACTACCGCGACATTCCCTAGATGCCTGCATGTAGACATGATCATGAGGCCAGCAGCTCCAGTTCAGCTCCACCTGCACCGCAGACAGACCCCGCTTTACTTGCCATACTTGAGCGGATGAGGCAGGATCAGGCTCGATAAGCACAGGAGACCGCTGCTATATTTGCACAATTCTAGACTCGGCAGGATGAGTTCCAGCACCAGCAGCAGGCAATCCAGCAGCAGCAGCTAGCTATACAGCAGCAGATGCATGCTCTACAGTAGCAGCAGATCCTCATGCAGCAGCAGCTACTCAGGTTTATGCAGCATGTTGTGGCAGCTATTGGGGCTCCACCGCCACAGCCTTCGCCCCAGCTTGCTCCGACTGCCACCACTTCTATGACTCCAACGTTACAGCCTAGTGGGCTTCAGAGTTAGGGACAACCACTAGCACAGTTTGCTTCTCCTACAGAGCAGGTGTCCCAGTGGTTTGCTACGTCAGTGCCAGCCCCATAGTTCACACCATTTCATACGGGCTTCACACCGGCTAAGTCGTCCTCGCTGCTAGTGCCAGAGACTACATTGTCTAGGAGCCTTGGTGCTTCCTTCAGTGAGTTGACAGGGCAGCCTACGCCTCCATATCTACATGTTCCAGATCCTTCTACAGTTGCACCTCTTACTGGGACTACAGAGACGCTCCCTTCCTCTGTGGCATCATCAGAGCCAGCTGCTTCAGTCATACCAGCACAGCCTATAGCAGCTCCAGTCCATAATCCGACCCAGACTGCTTCAGCATCGCTTCCAGCTTCAGAGGGTCATACAGCTCAGAGCTCAGAGTCAGATGATGATGGCACTCAGTTCTAGCTCGCTCCTCGTAACTCAGCGCCCGGCTCGTCCGATGCAGCCCCACCGACCAACCCTTAGGTTTTGGTGTTTGACGCCAAAGGGGGAGAGGGTTCAAGTATGTTAGCCTTAGGGGGAGCGACTTTTAGGGAGAGCTTAGTTATCTATTAGCTTATATATTACATTTGGAGTTTTTATGTGTGATACACTATTATGTGTGGTACACTATTATGCATTCGTCGTGTGTTTACTTCTTATGCATTTAAAACTATATCTATGTGATAGTGATATCTACGTGATCGTGATATATGACATGTGTGCTCTCTACTTTGAACTTTATATGTCATATCACTTGTGCTATGCTCATTTGCTTTTGCTTCCGCATTTTACTCCGATGCAAATGAGCTTTACTACTTGTACTCATGCTTATTTCATATCTTTTGAGTACATCATGTTGGCTTGGGTCATATAAGCTTGCCTAACACTCTTGTTCTTATTGCCAAAAGCTTATATGAACCAAGCATGCTTAAAACCTCATCTCTTTCACATACTCGAGGTGGTATTGTCATCAATCACCAAAAAGGGGGAGATTGAAAGCATCTAGGCCCCTAGTTGGGTTTCGGTGATTAATGACAATACGTGATTACTGTGACTAATGTGTGTTTTATAGAGGCAATTAAGTTAGGTCACGGTAATGGAGATTGATTGGGCAATCATGGTGTTCATGCCCCTACGATGGAAATCGTTTTGGTTTTCAAAGGATGGACGACAAGGTTAAGGATGGACTAGTTCTAAGTGTCATTTGAAGTTGGAGAGACACTTAGAGTAGTTTAGGACTCTGTTTTTCCTTTGGTCGTACTATTAAGGGGGGTATGGACGGGTAGCTTGACCTAGGTAAGTCTAGTGAGTTAGGTGTGGTGCACACTTGTTAAAATTAGCACTAGGTAGCTCCTAAACATGCCTAAGATCCAATGGAGCAAACTTTATTCACATATGATCGAGAGTTGGAAGTGAATGGAGGGTCAAATACTGACCGGGCGCTGGTTCCGGGTTGACCAGACGCTGGCGCAGAGCTCGGTCAGTTCATTTGACCAAGGTGAAAATGTTCGGTGCGACCGGACGCTAAGAGGTGACGTGACCGGACGCTGAGAGCCAGCGTCCAGTCGACTACAGTAAGGTTCCAGAGAGGGAAAATCACGACCGGATGCGTCCGGTCAGTGCTGACCGGACGCTGTCCAACGTCCGGTCACACTGTAAACACTAGAGTTTGGGGTGTACTGACCGGAGCGTCCAGTCAACATGACCGGAGCGTCCGGTCACCCCGCAGAGGTACATAACGGTTCGTTTTTCAGCCCATGTTATAAATACCACCTCCACTCGTGTGTGGGGGTACTTTTGCTCATTCCAATAGCTGAGAAACACCTTAGAGAGTGCCAAGAAGAGGAAGGTCCTAGTGAGGTGATTGAGATTTGAGAATCCCAAAGACAGCCCTCATTAGTGAGATCAAGAGTAGCAAAGTGTGCATCCACCCTTCTCTCTAGGCTTGTCATGGTCAAGTGAGAGTCCGTGCTTGTTACTCTTGGTGATCGCCATCACCTAGACGGCTTGGTGGTGATTGTGAGCTTGGTGATCATCCGGCGGAGCTTGTGGATGACCCAACTCAAGTTGTGAGCGGTTGAAAGGTCCTTGTTTGGTTTTGGTAATTGAGTGACAACCTAGGTGGACTAATTGTATTTATGTGAGATACACAGGTAATTAGTCCATAGGTACATGTGTGTGAGCAACATATGCCATTAAGGTGAAAATGGCTTAGAGATGTTGCAAAGCTCACACATGTGATGATGAAGGAGCTTAACGCACATGAGATATGACATTGAGCCATGTGATCAAGGTGGAGAAGATCAAGACAAGACTTGGCTTGATGGACCGGTTGCAAGCGTGAAGGGCAAGTCGAAGGCTTTGGAGTGATGGACTACGTGGCGGTGAAGCTTGAGCAAGACTTGGCGCCGATGGACGATGGCAACGGTGAAGGGCAAGTGAAGTCAAGATCGATGAACCAATATGATCACGTGATGATATGAAGTGGATCATATCATTGTTGATCGTGTTGGTGCATGTGTTGCATCGACATTGGAGGAGATGGAATGGAATGCGCAAGGCAAAGGTATAACCTAGGGCATTTCATTTCACCGGTCATAGGTGTGTAGAGAAGTTGATGACCGGGTTTAGGATAGATGGCCGTACTATCAAGAGGAACAAACTTGTTTGCATATCGGTCATCTAGTGCCACTCGAGTGATCTAACTTTGCATCGTCGCTAGGATCGAGTGGCGTGGCAAGTTGAGTGGCTAACATCCTTTGGGAAATGATTGTGAAAAGCTAACACGCATACACATGGTGGTGTACACTTGGTGGTGTTGGCACATTTACAAAGGAGGTGGTGTTTGCAGGGTTGAGATGGGTTTGGGTCCCTCTCTCCCTCCCGCCTCGCAAGCTCGGCGGGATTCGGCGCTTTCGGGAAAATGGAATGCCTATTTTCTATTGCGCCGGATGCAAATTCTTGCACTTGGCACATTGGAGCAAGGGTGAAGAAGTTAGAAGTGAAAACGAGTTGATCGCGAAGATGCTGGCGTCGGTCTACTGACCGGACGCTGGGTCATGCAGCGACCGGACGCTGAAAGGCTGCGTCCGGTCAAACTGACGGGTCTGCTCTGTACCGAGGGTATTGCACCGGTCGCTGGTCTATGTCCGGTCAAGGTGGACCGGACGCGTCTGGTCGAGAAAATATGCCTCGGGGAGCTTATTGGAAATGACCAAACGCTGGGGCTTCAGCGTCCGGTCAGTTTTACCGCTGCGTCCGGTCAGGTCAAATGACCGTTGGGATCGGGACGCGTGGCCATCTACGAATGACCGGACGCTGAGGTCCAGCGTCCGGTCAACTCGACCGGAGCGTCCGGTCAGCTCGACTTTTGCCCAGTGAAGGGGTAACGGCTAGTTTAGCCCTTGGGGCTATAAATAGAAGTGGCCCTCGGCCATGGCTGGTGCTGAGCACCTAAGGGGACTTAGTGTCCATGCTTGTGAGTGCTTAGGAGCCCTCCATCACACATATACTTGATAGTGATCATTCGATTGTGTGAGTGAGCGATTCTAGTGCGATTGCATCATGAGGTTGCATCGAGTGGCACTAGGTGATCGAGTTGCAAGCCAGTGGTGCTTGTTACTCTTGGAGGTTGTCACCTCCTAGATGGCTTGGTGGTGGTCTCCGTCGAAGCCCGCAAGAAGCTTGTGCGGCGCTCCGGAGAAGTGCTTGTGAGGGGCATTGTGCTCGCCCCGCGGGAGCCGCGAAGAGCAACTCTAGTAAAGCGTGTCATTGAGCTACCCTCACTCAAGGGGTAGGTTCTTGCGGTGCCCAACGTGCGGGCTTAACGGGTGATGCTAATTAGCCGCCGAACCACCAAGTGAGCGGTCGACACAACGGGGACTAGCGTGTTGGCAAACACGTGAACCTCGGGAGAAAAATCATCGTGTCAACCTTATTCTTCCCGTTGGTTTGCATCCCCATTACACAAGCTTGCAATTACTCTTATACATATTAAGCTTGTGTAGTTGCTCTTGTAATTAGATAGCTTGTGTAGCTTGCTAATTACCTTCTTGCTTGTATAGCATAGAAGTAGCTCCCTTGCGTGGCTAATTTGGTTTTAGTAACCTTGTTAGTCACATTGCTTAGTTTGTGTAGCTAAGTACTTGCGCTCTCTAATTAGGCATTGGTTGCCTTGTTATTGAGCATTGCTAGTGAGCATAGTTAGCTTTGTGCTTTTGCTTACTAGCATGTGTAGGAGCTCTCTTGTTGCTTAAAATACTAGTGGCATAGGTTTGTGTAACCTTGCTCTTAGAATTGTTTAGGAGAGCTCTAACTAGCCCGGCACCTTTGTTGCATAATTGGTATCTTAGCAAGGTGCTAGTGAACATATATAGATGGGTGTAGTCTTGGTTAGACCGATTGCTTTAATTCCGCATTTGTATCGGTTAGCCGATGCGATTAAGTTTTAGAAAAGACTATTCACCCCCCTCTAGTCCGCCATCTCGACCTTTCAGCGGTTGTGGGTGATTCACCGCGACAGAGTGTCGAAGAATCAACCCATAGAGAGCACTTGATCCTTGCGCGGATCAAGGGGGAGCTACACCCTTGCGCGGGTGCTCCAACGAGGACTAGTGGGGAGGGCGACTCTCCGATAGCTCGGCAAAACATCGCCGCGTTCCTCCTTCTCTCTTTACTTTGAGCAATTTAATTCTTGTCATTTACATTCTTAGAATTGCCATGCTAGAGTAGGATTAGAACATAGGTTGCAAGTCTTTTATGCGGTCAAACAATTAGAAACACTTTCTAGGCACAAGGGGTTAATTGGGCTAACCGTAGGATTTAATTATTGCAAAGAAATTTAGAATTAGTCTAATTCACCCCCCCCCTCTTGAGCATCTTGATCCTTTCACACACCACCAGCATGGACTTCATTTCATGTGGCCATCTTCATTCATGAGTGCCACCTAGCTCCTCCAATTGGATTGGACTATCTTATCTAATCACACAATTAGATGCAAAGATTAGTCCAACTAGGTTTCATCAATTATCCAAAATCAAACTAGGGCTTTCAACATTTAACATAAGGCAAAATTTGCTTGAAAGTGACCTCACTTTGCTGGCAGACACCAAAAATGGAGGAATTTGCTGGTGGATACTTTTTTGTTGTCAAATTTGCTGAAGGACACATAACGCATTAAAATATTCATTTCTGGCTTGGATGTCAGAGAAGAGTCATGAAATGTCCTTTTTGCCCCTGCCTCTTTCTTCTTCCTCTGTCCCTGTCCTTCTCCCTCGCGGCTCACCGACGTCGGTCGGGACCTGCGTTTGGTGTAGCGAGGCCAGACGAGGGTGGTGGCAAGGACCCGCGGAGCACAAGGGAGCACCGTCGCCTACACTCGGCGTGATGAGGCTAGACAAGGGCGGTGGTGCGTGGGACCCAGCGTGATCCAAGCGGAGCAGAGGCGCGAGCCCCGACACAGGTCTACTCGAGCGGCTACTCGCAAGCCCTAGTGCGGGTCTGTGTGAATGGTGGCGGGGCGCGTGTGCACGGATCGGCATGCCTACGCAGGCCCAGAGGGTGGCGGGCCAAGCGGTGGTGCAGAGCACATGTCCAGCCGCGTGGAGCAGCAACCAGCGGCGGAGCACCTCACCAGTAGCGAGGTTTGTGTGGAGAGAGGCGGCCTACGCGTTTGCCTCCTCTCGTGTCGCCGGCGCCTGCGCTCCTCGCTCCCCCATCCATCTCCACCTCTCGCCCTCATCACCACTACTGCCGCCGGCGAGAATGAAAAGAAAGGGAGAGAGGAGGAGGAAGAAAGGGGCAAAAAGGACATTTCACCGCTCTTCTGTACCTCCTATGCCAGAAATGAATATTTTAATGCATTTTGGTGTCCTCTAACAAATTTGGCAACGATAAAAGTGTCCACTAGGAAATTGCTCCATTTTCGGTATCCTCTAGCAAAGGGAGGTCACTTTGAGGACCCAGGAGCAAATTTTAATAGGTTTTGTCCTGTATGTATAGTCCAATAATTCGAATAGGTTTTGTTATTCACTAGATTTTTTTTTCCTAAAAGAAGAACAGTGTGATCTGCTCCCTAGCTTTCTATAGATATTTCACATCTTTTTGACACTAGTCGGGCTATCTTAGCCCCTATCACATCGAATATTTAGACACTAATTTGGAGTATTAAATATAGACTAATTACAAAACTAATTATACATATGAAGACTAATTTGCGAGACAAATCTATTAAAACTAATTAGTCCATGATTTGACAATGTGGTACTACAGTAAACATATGCTAATGATGGATTATTTATAGTCTTAATAAATTCTTCTAGCAAATTAGTCTTCATCTGTGCAATTAGTTTTATAATTAGCTCATATTTAATCCTTCTAATTAGCCTCTAAACGTCTTATGTGATAGGGATTAAATTTTAATCCACCCTACCCAAAACGTTATTAAAGTTTCATTTGCCGGGCTACGAATTGCAATGGGCACATGCACACTGGTTGATCGATCCAAGACCCAAAAAGAAAACATACACAGGAAATGAAGAGAAAATTGACGAGGCATAGTATAAAACATTTAAAATATTTAGGCGCCTCTTGGCAAAGAACGAATCCGGCCATGAATGCAGGCTGAGAGCGACAGCGACGCGCCCAGTTTTGTCAAAAGAGATGACAAAGAAACCGAACCCCAGTTGCACAAACATCTAATTAATTAAAAATCAACATCTCCTACCGGTATACTTGACTAAAAATATGTGTGAATGACCTGGACAAACTTCATCAATCCGTCCCAAAACTAGACTTTCTTTTGTGTATAGAAAAATTCAAGGGGAAAGGGAAGAAACGGGCTTAGGGCACTAGAAACTATATGCACGGTTTTCATAGTGACCACGTCACTAAAAATAGTGACCACGTTAGTAAAAACTATCTATAGAAACTTATCTCCACAATGCAAGTGTCTTCAAGAGTGGAAGTGGTTTCCCTCAGAAGAAATTGTTTTCTCAGTTTTTCTTCTCTTCCCTCATTAATTAGATTGTCACATCAGCATTTTGCTTAACTAGTTATTTAATAAAGATAGAAACCACCATCAATATCTCATTAGGAATGCCCTTATTAGTCGTATGGGATTATGCTGCATTTATTTCTTTTTACTGCTGCACAGTGATGATGACAGTTACCCTCTCACATCACCCCTCAAGTGGCAAATTAAATTAAATTTGTTGGCATTCACACATAAAGATGTCAAATACTACCTCCATCTCGTAAAGACTATGATTTTGGTGTTTCCCTAAGTAAAAAAATTGTGCTCTTGAGCAAGTTTATAGAGAAAAGTATCAACATTTATGACACAAAAAAGATTTACTATGAAAACATATTTTAAGATAAATTTAATGATACTAATTTGGTATCCTAGATATTAGTATGTTTTCAAATAAATTTAGTTAAACTTTAGATTGTTTGACTTAGGAAAATACCAGATTGACACTCTTTGTGGGACTAAAGTAGTAGTTAATTGTTTCATTAAATTTTGATAGTTTCTTATCCGTCCAATCTTCAGTCAATGGCTAGGAGCAATTTCATTTTGTACAAAGAGGTTTGCTCAAACCCTAAGCCTATCATTTTTGCTAGCCGCTGCCACCATTTTGTGTTCCACCTCTGCACAACTACCCAACACCTTCCCGTTGGCTCACCATCATCATCCCCAAATCCATCTGGCGAGGCTCCGTCATCCAATTTCTTCATCTCAATGTTGTGTGCACCCCCTCTTGTCCGATCACAATCAACCTTAACTACCCACTCTAGAGTCACAATGCCAACATGGCCATCCTCAATCCAATCAACCCCCGTATCCATCCCCTACCAGCCCCACAACCATATTGTCCTGCCCGCATCTAACGCCAATCTAGCAACTTCCTCCAACACAGTGGAGCTTAAGCCATAGGGCCCAGAAGGAACGCAAAAATCCATACATCCTTAATCCAAACTAAAACCCCAACTCTAGACCACATAGAAATTCATTAAGTTAGCCATCACCGAAGATGGAGCAATAGGACTCCGTCGTACATATAGCGCCACTAGGTATTGTGATGTGAGGAATTCAATAGATTTTCCTTTACTAATTAGTCGATCGGTAAATACTTCTAGCATGCAATCACTACCACTGGCAATTTTTTCTGTGATGGATGAAACCATTAGGAAAAGGGCCACTGTTTTGCGTGATGGTGACCGTCAGGGATGGCCCGTTACGGTCTGATGACTATATATTAGAGAAAGTCAGTCCTTATGAAAAACCATCATGGACTAAACCCTGACAGTTTCTACTATTGCAGAAAACTTTTCCTGAATTTTTGCGTGTATCGTCAGGAATTTCTTCCAAATCGGTTGGTGTACCATCAGGAAAAAATTGAACTTTCCATGTCGGCCTTTAAATCTTCAGGAAACCTCATTGCCTTCACCGTCGATGACATACCATGAGGGAAACCTTCTTGCCAGTGGCAGAGTGTGCCACCCGAGAGTAGTCTAGTCCGCAGGGAAAAAAATTTGTTTTGGGTAGTGAGTGTATGCATAATGATGTTTATGATTAAGGCCACGTTTAGTTGGTGCCTGATTCGGCGCCGCCCGAATTGGTGAAGGTACAGTACATTTTTGTTTTTATTTGGTACCAAGTGTCCAAAAATTGACTAATTAGACTCAAAACGTTCGTCTCGTAAAGTACAACTAAACTGTGCAATTAGTTTTTGATTTCGTCAACATTTAGTACTCCATACATGTACCGTAAGTTTGATGTGATTGAGAATCTTCTTTTTACATAGTGCTAAAGTTGGGAATTTGGTGGAACTAAACAGGCCCTAAAAATAAAAAAAATTGTTTTGGGTAGTGAGTGTGACAATTACTCAGATAGTACCCCCCCCCCCCAGCTGTAAATAGCTGTCACACTCACACCACTGTACAAAAAAGATAAATCTGTAAAAGCTAAACTAAATCGCCATATATACATCTTAATTCTGATGACACATTGACACATCTTAATTCTGATCCCATGGCCACGCATGATGGTTTAATTAACTAGACCTAGCCAATTGATACGCAGTTAACTAGACCTAGCTCACTAATAGTGTATTTATTTATTTGTCCTAATTAATCAAAACCGTGTGAAGACTTTCCTTCCTAGGCAAGACATAGGAGTATGGTCTCTTCCAGAGCAAGGATCAGGTCTCGGTCACCACAGCACTATAAAACCTGGCTTCCTCCTCTCTTTCTCCCTTTCTATTGATTCCCTCCCCACCTTTCTTGTGCCCACAAGCTTCCTCCTCCTCTAGAAAGCTTAGCTCTCTCTCTCTGCTGCAGCTGCTGCTGCATTTTTCCTCTGCTGTTCCTAGTCAAGCAGCAGTGGTCCGTAGTGCTTCAAGCAATAGATCGGCCATGGTGGAGCGTAGTGTGAAATCAGAGCATGGAGTCGACCTGTTCCTGCCTCCTGGCTTCAGGTTTCATCCCACAGACGAAGAGGTCATCACCAGCTATCTCCTGCAGAAGTTCTTGAACCCTAGCTTCGCGCCGCACGCGATCGGCGAAGTGGACCTCAACAAGTGCGAGCCATGGGATCTCCCAAGTAAGCTACATACATGTATTACTGATTTCATTTGTTATTTCTCTTTAGATGTAGATGTAGATAGATGATTTGAGCAACATGTAATGTTTCTATGTTTTTCCCCCATTTATATTGAATTGTTGACACTTATTAGGCAAGGCGAAGATGGGGGAGAAGGAGTGGTACTTCTTCTGCCACAAGGACATGAAATACCCGACGGGCACGCGCACGAACCGCGCCACCAAGGAGGGCTACTGGAAGGCCACGGGCAAGGACAGGGAGATCTTCAAGCAGCCTGGGCGTGAGCTGGTGGGGATGAAGAAGACGCTGGTGTTCTACATGGGCAGGGCTCCGCGGGGCACCAAGACCAACTGGGTGATGCACGAGTTCCGCCTTGAGGGCAAGTCCAGGCACACCAACGACTCCAACCTACGCTTCAATCCCAAGGTAGTAACGTGTGGTTCAGTTCTATTGCTACCTCAACAACACAACTTCTTCTCGGTCGTGTTGAAAAATCGTTCCTTTTGCAGTTTTGCCAAGCGCTAGCAACTCATTTTTCCTTTATTTTTTCTCCTTAATTAATTTGCTCTATGTTCAGGATGAATGGGTCGTGTGCAAGGTGCACCATAAAGGGGGCGAAGAGGCCAGCAGCAAGAAGGCCGCCGCCGGCGAGGAGCACTACTCCTCCGCCGCCGGAACGCCCAACGTCAGCTCCGTCGAGGCCGGTGAAGGCGGCGACGAGTTCCTCGTTGACTCCTTTCTGGATTACTCCAGCTACTTCAACTCCGCCGCGCCGCCGTACAACGCGGACTGCTGCTATCCTGTTCACACCACCGCCGCCACCGGAGCTACTACACCGACGACTACTACGAGTAGTTGCTTCGTCGGCCTGCCGACTGACGGCAGCAACTCACAGCACGCGGCGGCCGTGGCCAACTCAGCAGCAGCTGCTGCAACGAACAACAACGACAGCTCCTCATGGACGAACATGCTTCGTCACGCGGCAGACCAACAAGCAGCAATGGGGACGAACTACAGCTTGCACCACCAGGCAATGGTGGCGAAAGCTCTAGGAGGCGGCGGCGGCGGCGCCTCTCCGAACTTCGGTGCTGGATTGCCGGGTTCCTCGGTGGCGGCGGCCGGAATTGCGCAGCATAGTTCCCAGAATGTTCTGCTGCAGCAGAGGCTTGCTGGGAACTAGGGGGGAAATTATGCTGCAGGTTACCATACAAGCAAGTAATGCTGCTGAAAATTTAGTGATGGCTTGTGTTAGTAGTTGTGTGGCAGTTTTGTTGGTTGCTTGATTCATTAATTAGTCTGGTAGCGAGAGGACCGATGCGTAACAGTGATCCCGTTTGTTGCTGAGGATATATTCCTTGTTATTAGTTGGTGCTGATATACATACTTTTATACGTTATATACACATAGTTTGGAACTTGCTATATATACGCCTTGTTTAGTTCCACCCTAATTTCTAAAAAGTTGCTATAGTACATGTCATATCGAATGTTTGCGGCCTGTGTATGGAGTATTAAATGTAGACGAAAAGAAAAACTAATTGCACAGTTTGGTGGGAAAATTGCGAGACGAACGTTTTGAGCCTAATTAGTCCATGTTTAAACACTATTTGCCAAATAAAAACGAAGGTGCTACAGTAACCCCAAAATCCAAATTTCGCGAACTAAACAAGGGCATAGTTTTCGTATCATCATCACCAGATACATATACATGTCTTTTGTACTAAACCAAAAGTATTACTCTATGGAAGAACACTACTTATATACCCTTTTCGGTGCCTCTGCGTATCTATATCAAAATCCTTGGTGTAATTTGGTGCATCATCCTAGAGAACCAAGATAAATGGAAAGATTTTAATTTATCAGCTGGCTTATCAGCTAGAATCTACAGTATTTTCCTCTCACAACAAAACAGTTTCAGCCGGCTTATCAGCCGACTTTAATACTAGCCGAACAGACCCTCCTAGAGCTCAAACAAAGACATTTGAGGCCCCGTTTAGTACAGCCGGCCTTGGTCGGGCTCCAACTTCTCCATACACTATATCGTGTAACAAGAAATTGTTCTTAATGAAATAGGATCCAATCATACTATTGGAACCTGGTGCCACATATAGGGGCTCCGGCTCCAGCCCCAAAAAATACTGTAACGTACTGTTTGGTAGTGTTGATGTTGTAGCATGCATGGAAAGAAACGGCTATGGCTCTAACCTCGGCCAAAATGAACTACAAAACGGAAAAGCCATATTTTTGGGACTCCTCTACAGTATTACCACAGTACTGGAGCCAAAAGATGACCATCCAAATGGACTCTTATCTTATTAATTATTTTGCTTAACCGGCTCCAACTTCTCCATGCACTGTAGCAAGAAGCCAAAGCTGGATGAGCCATACCAAATAAGGCTTAAACGGTTAAACCCGTCACTAACTAAAGACGAAGTTGTGCGTTGTAAGAGCCTGTTTGGTAGGGCTCCTCGCCGGCTCCGGCTCCGGCTCCTCCAAAGGAGCCTAACCAAACACTTTGTAGGAGTTGTTGTTTTCAGTGAAAAACAGAGGAGCCAGAGCCCTGCCAAACCCCCTTAACTTGGCGTACTTTTTTTCGGTGTTTATATGTCATATAAAAACTAAAATCCAAGTCGTAATTCTGGTAACCTCCGAAAGAATGATAAAAAAAACCTTATTGCTTTAAAGTAAAACTAGGGTGCAGAGAATCCTCACAAGACATAAATTTAATCGCTAGTACAGCATGACAGAAGTATTATATTAAAGCCATTTGAAGAATCTGTCACTAACTAAAGACGAAGCCAAAGCCTGCGTTGTAACCTTGGCGCACAAGTCAGGGTGTAATGGGATATTGGGATGGGAGCTAGCTAGTGCGTGGCGACGTCCCTGCTAGATATGCTGATGCGTGCTACACAGCTTGTGCAAGCTAATCATGTCAGAAGATCACGTGCCGTGCATGCAGCAGCATCCACGCCGGTCCAAGTCGGTGCACGGCATGCAGGCAGGCATGTTGGACGGCGCATCCAGCACCAGCACCAGCACCAGCACCAGCAGGCCCAGTCCACGTTGTCACGTCACACGGTCCATCCATTCATCAAACTGATAGATAGATAGATAGGCCTTGTTTATGGGGTGTTTAATCCGGGTACTAAAGTTTAGTCCGTGTCACATCAGATGTTCGGATGCTAACTAGGAGAGCTAAATATGAGCTAATTAAAAAACTAATTACACAAGAGTAGACTAATTTACGAGATGAATCTATTAAGCCTAATTAATCCATCATTAGCACATATTTACTGTAGCACCACATTATCAAATCATGGACTAACTAGGCTTAAAAAATTCGTCTCGTAAATTAGTCGTAGTCTGTGTAATTAGTTATTTTTTTAATCTATATTTAATACTCCATGCATGTGTCTAAACATTCGATGGGACAGGGACTAAAATCTGGTCTAAGGAACCAAACACCCCAGATTGCAAGTTTTTTCTCTCTTCATCACATCAAATCTTTGGACACATGCATGGAGTATTAAATGTAGATAAAAAATAACTAATTACACAGTTTGATTGTAAATTACGAGACGAATCTTTTGAGCCTAGTTAGGCCATGATTGGACAATAATTGTCAAATACAAACGAAAGTGCTACAGTGCCAAATACTGATTCCTAACCCCAATCTAAACGAGGCCATATATATATATATATATAATAAGTAATAAGTGTGATGTGACAGCTGCTAGCCAATGCATGCCAGCGTACATCCATATGGCTTTGGCTTGGGATTGCACTGATGCTGTCATGCATGCATGGATCAACCATGCATGTGACTTGAGCATGCAGTCCTTGAGGGCCTCATCATTTGCTAACTATGGTCTCCTAGGTAGCTGCTCAATTAGGCTGGAGAATTACGTAACGACTTGGCTGCTGGTTTGGTTGCCAACGTACAATATATAATAATATACATTGTTTGGTACAGATGCCGTGCACAAAAGCGTGTTTACACCTAAATTGTTGACCAAAAGTCGTGTAAGAGAAAACGGAAAACAGTGGGGAGTCATGCCATTTTTTCCACTAGGGTTATTAATCATCTTAAAGTGGTATTAACGTACTGACATAAACTTTTCAAACCCCCATCAGCTTGCATATATATACGGCTGATGAAAAGTGTAAGGAAAATTGAACTACTATGAACCGCCTTTATCTGTATATATATACCTGAATTTGGGCATATCTTTCCTGCATCAAAATCCGGTGCAAGTAGTTATATGTCCTTTTGTATCCCATCCAACATTCACTATGAAACATTTCACTTTTCAATCTGCCAGGTGGATGTCCTTTTGTATCCCATCCAACATTCACTATGAAACATTTCACTTTTCAGTCTGAACCTAAGGGAAATAGAAATGTCTGGAAGGAAATTCACTTGGGCTAACGCCAAAAGAATACCAACTTATGAAAAGTTAGATAGGGTGTTGGCTAGCACGGAATGGGAACAAAGATTTCCTCTAGTCACGGTAGATGCACTGAACAGGGAAATCTCTGATCACACTCCATTACTTCTTAGCACCGGTGACAAGGTATCTAGGATAAACCAGCCTGAGTTCAAATTCGAACTTAGCTGGCTGCTCAAAAAGGATTTTGTCCAGGCAGTTGCGAGAGTATGGAAGAGTGTTGATTATGGAGATACCCCAATGAAGAAATGGCAGAACAAGATTAGAAGGTTAAGACAGTTTTTGAGAGGTTGGGCGAAGAATGAGAATGGGAATTTTAATAAAGAGAAAGAAGAACTGTTCCGACTGGCTGGGAAACTAGATTTATTGGCTGAGTCCCAGGTTTTAAGCCAACAAGAGCTGGACTTGAAACAAAGTGTAAATGAAAAAATCATACATTACTTGGGAAGAGGAAGTAAAATGGTTCCAAAGAGCTAAAACAAAAATCTGCTACAAGGGATAATAATACCAAATACTTCCATATGGTGGCTAATGGAAAAGAAGGAAAACAAGAATCTTTGAACTAGAACAAGAAGGGAAGTAATCAAGGGGCGGAAAACTTAAAAGTTTTATAACAAATTATTATAAAGATCTGTTTGGATCATCACAGAGAAATAATTTCTCACTGGATGAATCAAAAATAAATGATATACCCCAGATAACTGAGGAAGAAAATAAGCTGCTCACTGAAATGTTCACAGAGAAAGAAGTAAGAGAAGCAATTTTTCAAATGAATCATAATAAGGCATCAGGTCCTGATGGGTTTCCGATGGAATTTTACCAGATATTTTGGTCTCTCATAAAAGATGACTTAATGGCCATGTTTAGAGAGTTCCATGCTAGTAAATTACCTCTTTTTAACCTTAATTTCGGGACAATCACTCTTATACCAAAACAAAAAGAAGTCAAACAAGTTCAGCAGTACAGGCCGATCTGCATGCTCAATGTAAGCTTCAAGATCTTTACTAAGGTCTTGGCTAACAGGCTAGTGGCGGTGGCTGATAAAGTTGTGAGACAATCGCAAACTTCATTCATGACAGGAAGGAACATCCTAGAAGGAGTAGTAATGTAATACTTTATGAAACTATTCATGAGCTGCATAGGAAGAAAATGAGTGGGGTAGTTCTTAAATTGGATTTCGAAAAGGCCTATGATAAAGTTAACTGGGTATTTGTACAACAGGCTCTTAGGATGAAGGGTTTCTCGCCAATGTGGTGTAAATGGATTGAAGAGGTAGTGAGTCGAGGAAACGTGGGGGTTAAAGTGAATGAGGAAATAGGCCATAACTTTTAGACTAGAAAAGGACTTAGGCAGGGAGATCCCCTCTCACCTATCCTTTTTAATCTGATAGCAGACATGTTGGCTATCCTAGTGTCGAGAGCAAAAAACTGCCGACAATTTAGGGGGTTAGTACCAAATCTAGTCGATGATGGGCTTTCCATTTTACAGTATGCTGATGATACAGTATTGTTTATGGAAGATGATTTGGATGAGGCAAAAAATTTAAAACTGGTGCTGATAGCTTTCGAAAAATTGTCGGGCTTAAAAATCAATTTCCATAAGAGTGAGTTGTTTTGTTTTGGGGCGGCAAATAACCATGGTTTGGAATATAAGAGAATTTTTGGCTGTGTAGAGGGAAGCTTTCCCTTTAGATACTTAGGAATTCCAATGCACTATCGAAAACTTTCAAATAAACACTGGTGCTCAATTGAAGAGCACTTCCAGAGAAAGCTAAGTAGTTGGAAAGGGAAACTTCTTTCTTCGGGTGGCAGGCTTGTGTTGATCAACTCAGTTCTGTCAAGCCTGCCGATGTTCATGATGTCATTCTTTGCCGTCCCAAAAGGGGTAAGGAAAAGATTGGATTATTACCGATCCAGGTTTTTTTGGCAATGTGATGAACACAAAAGGAAGTACATACTTGCTAAATGGAGTATCCTGTGTAAACCGAGATGTATGGGGGGAATGGAGATTTTAGATCTGGAAACTCAGAATCATTGCTTACTTAGTAAATGGTTATTCAAGCTTTTTAATGAGGAGGGTCGGTGGCAGGATGTACTTAAAAGGAAGTATGTCAAGAACAAGTGTCTTTCACAGTTAGAAAAATGTCCAGGGGACTCTCATTTTTGGTCTGGGCTGATGGGGGTAAAAGATTTGCTATTACAACATGGTAGGTTCAAAGTTAACAATGGGTAACAAACAAGATTTTGGGAGGACATGTGGATTGATCAACAACCGTTAAGACGAAGGTTTCCAGAACTGTACAGAATTGTAAGGAAAAAAGGGGTATCAGTAGCTAGTGTTTTAAACTCAACACCGCTGAATGTCTCATTTAGGCGGGGATTAGGGGGTGACAGACTAAATGAGTGGCTAAAGCTAGTCTCTTTAGTTCTTATAGTAAACCTAAATAATGATAAGGATAGCTTCATTTGGCAAATAAAAAAGAATGGAGTTTTCTCCACACAGTCACTATATAGGGAGCTAATGAAAAGAGAGAGGATTTCAGAGAATAACGTGTTCTGGAAAGCTAAATTACCCTTGAAAATTAAAGTCTTCCTTTGGTATTTAAAGAAAGGGGTGATTTTAACAAAGGATAACTTGGTTAAGAGAAGATGGAAAGGAGATACTAAGTGTACCTTCTGTGGGTTAGAAGAAAATATCCAACATCTTTTCTTTGACTGCCGAATAGCTAGATCGGTTTGGAATACATTGTTCATCACCTTTAACTTTCAACCACCTAAAAGCATTACTCACATGTTCGGATCTTGAATAAGGAGATTTGCTCCTAGACTAAGAAATCAAATAATAGTGGGGATTGCAGCCATGTGTTGGGTAATATGGTTGAATAGAAATGAGGCAGTATTCCAAAATTGAGTTACTAATTCTTGCTTGCAGGTACTTTTCAGGGGGACTTTTTGGATCAGACAATGACCCATGTTGTCTAAAGAGGAAGAGAGAAGAAAGATGAAGGAGGGCTGCAGGTATCTAGAAGGCTTGTCACTTTGCATTTTTTGGATCCAATGGGTGGAGAAATCAAAGAGAATAAAACAGTAATCCTTAGGGAGGTGTCTTGGAAGATTACAGCTATCAAAAAGGAAGAGAGGAAAGCTATGAAGTTTGGATGCATGGAGTTGGAAATGATGGTTGCAAATCTTTAGAAGTTCTGTGTCGAAGCAACAAAACAGTTAGAGAACTAGCTTGCTTTTTTGTATGTCTTTGCCTGTGATTGGACACTACGAGTGTTGCCGGTTTAGCTACAGTGGGAGTTGGGGTTTAGCTATTTACCAGTATGTGGTTTGGCAGCATCTTTTGGGTTGTGTTTAGTCAAGGCAAGGGTTGTTTGGTTATCGAGTAGTTTGGAGTCAAGGCGAGGCTGCTTAGCAGTCTTATGGTCTTAGACCATGGTCTTGTAATGGTTCAGTTTGGTTGTACCCATTCTATTATGAATGTGGGAGACCGGAATACATTTGTTCCTTTATCTAAAAAAAAATACTCAACTATTAAAACCTTTTGTTTTTAACCTTGGTTTAATGTTAAGGTGGTTTGTGGGTGACTCAACATCGACGTAACATGGTCAAAGCTGAAATATTTATTATATATTTTATAAATTGGCAGCATAACTTAAGAAGATTTTCAATCTTTCCACTCGCACTATATGGAGTATCTACAACTTAACTATATTCATATATATATTTGAGACAAAACATCATTTGCATATCTTTTGTTTGAAAAGATAAATAAATAATCTAGTGTGAATTAAGATGTAATTTCCTCTAGAGCAAACTGATTTTTTTATTGAGAGTTAATTTGTATATGATATTATTTTGTCATGGTTCCCATGGTACTTTAATTTATATAAATGACTTTCTTTTTTTTATAAATTTCAATTGCACATAGGATTATTCAAAACCTAAATAAATTTTGTATGGACTTTTTGTCAACATAGTGAAAAGGGTTTAAGTTGGTTTTAAGCACTAACTAGCCTTGCAATACTATTACATTATTATTTCACATATAAAAAAAGTGTTTGGGGGAGTTACAAAATCTTAAAGCTGTTTATAAATTAGAAAACAAAAATGCATTGGTCATGTCACTGAAAACCACTCTAATTTAGAGTTGACGAGCATCTCTAAGAGACTCTTTATATGATTCCTAATTTACAGAAATAGAGATTTTGGTGGAAAATACCCTCCAACAACATCTTCAATTGGATATCCAAATATAGATATCATCAACTTTGGATTTCTCACTAGCCAAAGATGAAGAGCGAGGATGACTCTCTAGACTGCGCACAAGATATAGAAAAGATTTGGAGAATACAAAAATATAGAAAACGATTTTTACTCAAATTACTCTCCAAATGATGATGTAGAAAGTATATTTTAGAAAGGCTCTCGGAGATGCTCTTAAGGTGCAAATGCTTTCGTGGCTAATGGTTGAGTTGTAAAATGGACTTTTCTCTAAAATGTGTTAGAGAAAGTTCAGTTTTTAGCACACATCGGACTTCTCCTTTGGAGATTGGACTATCTCTTTACTCTGAAGTGATCACTACGTACTTGTGTACCTTCACAATAATTTCTATAAAAACTCCGTGTCGATCCGTCCCGTCCATATATTATTATGATCAATCATATTTCTGCCATGGCCTTCCTTACAAGCAATGTTTTGCAGGCGACTCGCCCGGCATGGTTCCTCAGAGCCTAACACGCGCTGATCTGGCAGCCTGCGTATGGCCAGCATGCATGTCGGCATGTCGCCGTCCTCGTCAGCACCGACCATACGAAAATTAGAGCAATGCACAATTGCACAAGCATAGCCTTGAACAACTTTGCTTTCGTCTGTGCGTCATTTTCAAACCGGTTTGTGTCAATCAGAGAGAGATTGCAAGCATGGGACGATGGGTCTATTGGCGTGTTCCAGTAGCCACTGAATGAACAAGTGGCAAATGCACGCCGTAGCGCTGGTACGTGAAGATCGACGATGTTGGTCAACAAATAAAACAGCAACGGAGAAAAAAGTTGCACTACAGGGAGGAAAAGAGCAACAAAAAGTTTTAGTAGAAAAAGCAAGAAAGATTTTTTTTTCTCGTGTGCTTCATCTACATGCAAGAGCCACATTTTATACATGCAGTTGTCCCGGTTGCATTTACCTCCATCAACGAGGAAAAAGATGCACACATTTTATCTATGCAGGGGCCACAAATTTCTTGGTGCTTTAGTGCTAAGTTAAGACAGGCGACGGACTTCGAGTCACAGCATAAAGGACAAATTGACCCCAGGAAAGACTGGACTGGATCCTGTTTTGAGAAGCAGATAACTGATGCTGATGCTTTGGCTCCTGACTAGTTCAAGTGATCACTTGCGCGGTAAGGCTGCCCTGACAGTAACCGCACAAGTGAAAGCTACAAAAGTGACTTTTAGTTTCTGTCCTAATCAGCAAAGTAGTTCGACTGAAATGGTCTAGTAGTAGCACCTGTTGATTCATTAGCAAGTAAAGAAAAGAAGAAACGGCATGCAGGTGGGGCCCAGACATACACTGAACAGTTACGAGATTGAAAAATATAAGCAAGCAGTTTCATCAGGTAAGGTACAAGGATCAATGCCAATCAGCCTGCGCGTTACACACGCAGAGGATCAATGCATTGCAGTACCGTGTACCGCCAGTACCAGACGGCCTGTTCATGGATGTTGACAACAGAGACCCCAACAGTCAGTTTGAAGTTGAGGCATGGCACAGGTTCAAGTACAGCAACATCTGATTCTGATCAAACAAATAGCAAGATTTCATTTTATTTGATGCATGGTACCCATCTTATTGGTTACCTGAATTTCAGGTTATTCACAGAAAACACTGGAGGCAATGCTATGTCTAGTACAGCACAAGCCTCAGTCACACATGCACTTGTTTGCAATGGCTCAGCTAGATGTCCATAGACATGAAACGTAATATTACACAAAAAATTTGAGCACATTGTAAATAACAGTTGGCTCAGTAAAATACACAAGTCACTTTCAAAGGGGAAACTAAACAATATCCACAGTGCAGACCGACAAACATCGGTCCATTCTTTGTGCCTCATCTATCCCCCAGATCCTGCGTCAAAGGGAGATCAAGATTCCTGGGGAGCTTCAAACCTCGAGGGAGTATCGATTCCCATCATACACATGAGTCCTGATATCAGGATGATAAGAAGCACTATTCCCTGCACATTGAAGACCAATGTCAGAATATAGCACAAGGGTACAACCGTACAAGGTACATTGACAACGCATACATTAATTCTACATGCAAGCCCACACTCAGAATAGAACTGACAAGTAATGAAACCAGAATACAAGTAAAGAACTTACAACAAAAGTTCCCTCAAGAAGAGTTGATTTGACTAGGCACTCTCCATCACATTTGCCCTGGCCAATTTTTGTACCATTAGTCTTCTCTGCAAGATACCTACCTAGTGGCAAGCTGGAAGGGTTCTCCAGTAAACCAGATGGTTGGGAAGCATAAAGAATCGTGTATTTAGCCCCAGACTGCTCCAGCAAGAGAACGAGCTGGGAAAGCAACTCTCCTGTGGTGTCATTGTAGAAATTTAGCTTTCAGCAGTACAATTGAAAGTGAAAGAACAATACTGGTAGTCTTTAACCTAACCTTCTGATTTCGGAGTGAAAAATTTCTCGAACCCACCGCTACAGAAGACGATTATATCAGTCTGTTCACTTGGGTTAATTCTCCTTGACCCTACCCCATACCGTACCAAGTCCTGCAAAATATGTTCAGTCAATACAGGGAGCAAAACAAATATAAAACAGAAGCAGAACAGGAAAATACATAGTAACTTACATTGATAGCATCCATGTTGTGATATTTCTTCACATCTTGACCACTTACAGTACACGTGTCTGTGTAGGTGATACGGTTTCTTCCAAAACCACTGTTACAATTCTCAGCAAAGCTAGATAGCAATGAGTTCTCCAATTTCTCATCATCTGATGTGGAAACATAGGGGAATGCCATGAAAAACTCTGAATCTGTGAAGGAGAGCTGGTAGAAGCATAGTGATTATAAGCCATGGAAAATTTGATGCTTCAGTTAAACAGTATTATGAGGGACAATGATTACCTTCAATGTGTCTGCTAAAGCTGGATCAACTTGCTTATCTTTAGATATGTCTGACGATTGTAGCTAAGTAAAAAAGAACAAATCAATGGTCAGTTACAACTGAAGCAATGGATTTCTCAGTAATAACTTCACCATATATAGATTAGAATGGTGAAGAATTTGCAAGTTTTATAGCCTCATGGAATCAATAAACAAAATATCATAAATATTGACTGCTGAATTTCAAATCTATGTGCCAGCACTGCTTCAGTTTAAAGGAAGTATTTCATTGAAACAATATTTGCACAAGCAGATTATTTCAAACCAGTAAATATTAGATGAGTGTTAAGTACCTTTGAGCCAATAAAAACAATGGCAACATCAACACTCTTCTGAGTATCCTCCCTTGAACACTAAGAATAGAAACTCATGACATCAGGGAACTTATGAAACTTGTTTCGATGCAAGAGTTGATAATTTAAAAAAAAAAAGTTGCATGAGAGCTTAAGTTTCACCAATGGGATACTTACCATAAAGTTTGACCAGCCACCTTCCTCGAGAACAGATTTAGCTAAGCTCTTTGGTGAGATTGTCTGATAATGGACTACCTCCTTAGCGTCATCAGAGCGGAATCTGGAGGACAAAGGTGGATGGAATGTAGGTCATTCTAGGAAAGTATAAGCTCAATTATTCTCGCTTACAATAAGTATTCGACATGAACTAGAAAATTCGACTATGGTTAACACTAAGCGAACTGAAAAGACACCAATATTGAACAGGGTAACATTGGGTCTAGTAAGCAAGTAACCTTATATCACTGATGAGTACTAAAGTTGTGTCATTGCATTGATGTCAAATTCTCTGATAAATAGTTTTTTAACTGAACTCATAGCTACAAGTTCCATTGCAATTAGAGGCTACAGGTGACCCAGAAAAAGTAAAAGCCAAAAGTAATTCCAGGTTCATGCTGCAGGTAGCAAAAGAAGGGCACACAATATTTTTGAACACTAGCTATAGCCTATAGTAGTAGGCCACAATGAGCACTATGCAACATCAATGATGCAAATTTTCCATTTTATTTTGTCAAGTTTCACAAGGGCCACCAAGTTTATGAATTCCCTAGGCCTAAAGTCAGAATCTTGAATTTTCAACAGTATGTTGGATGAACATGCATTTTCAATTGTAAACATAAAAGACATCTGATATAATGTGGTAATGCATAATCTAAGTTGCAGTGAACTGTTGTTTCCTACCAATAACATGTGCTACGCTCTTCTACAGGAACCCATGGACAAATTTTAAACACATTAATTGAGCCATCTTATCTTATATTAATTCAGCGACGTAATAGTGTACAAACTAAACAAAGAAACTATTTTGTAAACAAATATTACGAAATTTCATGTGTATGACAATGCTCTGTACACGTAGTCACAATGGTCTGTACTTTCTAAGGGCCTGTTTGGTGCGGCTCCCACTGCGGCTCCTCCACGGGCTCTGGCACAGGAGCTGGCGGAGCCGCATCAAACACGGTGGCAGTGAGTAACGCTTCTGCTCGTGAATGGGAGGAGCCGGAGCCCTTTTCACGGGAGAAGCCAGAGCCGGTGGCTCTAGCACTGGAGCCGCGCGGACGGAGCCCTCCCAAACGAGCCCTAAGTGAAACAGACCAACCTGAACCCCCAAGCCCAGCTTATCTAGCAAACATGGGATCTCATGCAACTTCAAAGATGCAAATTTGGTTTTGCCAATGTTCGCAAGGGCCACCGAATTTATGAATTCCCTAGTCCTAAAGTTAAAGTCTTAAACTTTCAACAGTATGTTGGATGGACATGCATTTAAAAAATTAATTAAATGTAAAAAATCATCTGGTATAACATGGTAAAGCACAAATGCAGCTGCAATGAACTGCTATTTCCACCCAAATCTTGAAATATGATAGCATAGCATGGAAGCCGACAGACAAGGTTTAAGAACATGGGCTAATTATCCTATTGATTGGGCAATCTTATACGTACTACTTATATTAGTTAACGAAGGCAACAATGAGCAAACTGCAGGTAAAGAAACTACTCGTTGAACAAAGATTAGGAAATTCCATCTGTATGGCAAAGATCTGTACACAAATTCACAATAGATCCTACTGTATTGTCTAAGTGAAGTAGAACAACCGGAACCCCCAACATCAATATCACCCATCTTATCTAACAAACACGGGATCTCATGCTACGGACGGAAAAGGTAAGCGCAACGAGTTGCCCACCCGTAGTTCTTGGGCGCCCAGAGGAACGCTGGCGCCGTGACCGGCGCCGCCGATGCCACCTGCGCCGCGACGAGCAACACTGCCAGCACCGCCCATGCCGCCGCCATCTGCTCGAATCGATCCCGACCGATCGCCGGGGGAAGAAAAGAGAGAGACCAAAAGATTTGAGGAAAACCGCTGGCGGAAATCGATTTGAGCTATCGAGCACGGAGACCTTGGAAAAATCATACCTTTGCTCGCAGCAGGATCTGAGATTGGGGATTTGCGCTGCCGCGCTCGATCGGGTTCCTCTGCTCGGGGGGTCGCCGCTGCCGCGATCTGAATCCGTATGGCTACTTCTGGAGGTGACGGGGCCACGAGGGCAACTACCACGCTTACTTCAGGGAGGCTGACGTGTGGGCCAGGATAACAGAGGCTGCTGTCTTATGTGTCCGAGTTCGTGTTGTGATACGTGGCCACGTGGGCGTCACACCGTCACCGTATACAATTTACCTATTTGTCGAAGTCGTAAATAAATGTAAAAAAAGTACAGTACAATGTGGCAGTCTGGCAGATGAAAATGTTCTTTTGTTCGTGATGATTTTACATTGGCAAAAAATACTATATACAGTATTTGAAACCTTAAGGCCCTGTTTCGAGACAAAGTTTTTTTAAAGTCTTAGATCAATATAGCGTGGTTTTTTAAAATACCTACGTATCTAAAAGAAAGAAGGTGTTTGGATGTAATTAATTTGGTGTTTTAGAAACTATGGTATTAATAAAACCACAGTTTTTTTAGTCTAAAAAACTTGGTCCCTACCTTTTTTATTTTTTACAGAGCTCGGTGACGTCTGTCCATCTCTCATGGCGCATCTTATTTTCACTGCTATCTTTAGAGATACATGATATTTTTAGCGGCATAAACGCAACCAACTAGTCTCAAAAGCAACGTATTGCTTCGTAGCCAAACACGTCATAGCTTTTCTTAAACCAAGAAACACTATGGTTTCTAAATACTATGGTATTACATGCCTACAGTTTTGTGCTGGCCCAGCAGGAGGGTCGCTCCTTCCGACGTAGCTTTGTGCTGGCCCATCTTGCTCGGCCCCTTCTTCGAACGAGCAACACTCGGACCACGCGAGGACGCCGTCCAGAGTTCCTTCCCCGCCTGTGGCCTTGTCGCCCATGGGCACGGCGGCGGCTGTGGCGCCAACTCCTGTGTCACCAAGTGGCATCTCGCAGTATCTACAGTCGCAGCTTTGCTCTGCCATCACGGAGCCGATCTTGGTCGAACCTCCACGTCTCCGTGTTCCTAGGAGGCGTCGTGCGGTTGAATGCACATTCTCACCGCCATGTCGTAGCAGGAGGCTTGCGGCCAAGAGCAGATGCAGAGCCTCCAACCCGACCGTGCAAGCCCAGAACGTGATGATGGCAAAATGGGGACTCCGCCAGTAGGATCAGGTGCCGCAGGCCGATGCGGAGGGCGATTTGGATAAGTACATGGCCCTATTTGGCGAGCCTCTCTCAGAGTCCAAGCGCGAGGCAATCAGGATGCTCTTCCCGACAGGCTGCGCGATTGACGGCATCCAGCTGGTGGAGGGGGTTGACCTCGAGGTTTAGCCTACCTTGGGGGTACCCGCTCTAGGTGGTCCATTCATTGCTTATGGCCTAGTTTACTAGCTCGCTGTACCTTAGCCCGTTGTTGCTTTTAGTTCCTCTTGTGGTAGTAGTCGGGCTTCGTTGTAGTTTTCTTTAGTTTTTTCGCTTTTGTTTTTCTTCCTTCTCCTCGCCTAGGAAACCTTTGGTTACCTAATATTGAGCCATTTGTTGTTTGGTTCGGTGTTGTCTACTTTCTCTTAATGAAATACGTGCTACATGGCACGTTCGAGAAAAAAAACATGCCTACAGTTTTTAAAACCATGGTTTCGTAATACTAGAGTTTTAATAAACAACAACACCCCAAAGGGCTAGACATCTCTCTATTTTCTGTTTTCATTAACACTTGTTATAGGAGATTTGAGAAAACATAGCTCTGCTCAGCAGGATTTATTGCTGCTGCGACTGATTTGTAGGGCTGATTTGTTGTGAGAGAAAAACATTGTTCCATGATTAAAAAAGTAGGACTGATTCTGACTTATAAGCTCAAGCGAACAGAGCCATAATTCATATATTGAGCACATATATTAAAGAAAAATATATTTCCTTTCCTCTCCTGACACATGGGACCCACTCTTGGTGGGTCAACTGTTTTTTTTTATTTGTTCTCAACCATTCCTCTTCCTCAACACCAGGCTTTGCGATCTATCATCCTCTCACTGGTCGCCTTCCACCTGCGGCTCGTCCGCGGCTTGATTGCAGGTGTGGTAGCGCCCACGCAGAAATCAGTTAGTCAAACTAAGGTTGCTCTGTTAGTCTTCAATGATTAGATATCGAGTTTAGATGAAAGCCCTTTTAAGATAGCATTATTTTTCAAGTACCATATTATATAGATAACAAATGGATAAGTGATTGCACCAAAATATCTTGAACCTACAGCCACAACCACCCAGGCCAAGTAGTGTGTCTCAACCCTATAGTATCAGGATACAATTTGACCCTAGTACCCTACCATGGCAATCACCAACACCTAGCTATAAATCCCACATTTTCATTTCCCATGGTACACATATTGCAGCACATACCAATTCAGCCCAAGCAAACTGGCAACATGTCTATCTCCTAATAACTTCCATAAAACCACAGTTATGCCAAAACATATTTCTTAATGAAGCACTAGCTACATGGACAAAAGATAGAAATGGCAGATCTTACCATGCATGTATTAGAGATATAAATAATCATAGCTACTATCCAAACTATCAATTGATATGATGTTAAATAAGATCCTGTAATTATCAATCCATATGTTACATTAGAGATTTGTGTAAGGAAAATGATATCTATGCTAGGGCCATTAGTTGATTTTGGTGCTTAATTGATAATATGATCAAATGGATTAATTTTGTTTGGTAGTATACAAGGAAAAGTTCATTTGGATGCAAGGTTGTCTTGGACTTAGGCAACGTGGAGAATGAAGTGGTCAACACCTCAAGCAAGACATTACAAGCCATGTTGAAGACCCACAAGACATGCTAGAAGTCCAAGGCACCAAGTGAAGTAGTCTGGAATGAAGACACGAAGAAACAGAGCACAACAAGGGTACACGACACCACCGAAATTATCTGATGCTACCGTGTTAAGCACCACTAGAGAAAAGGCCGAGCATAGTACAAAGCTAGGGTTGGATACCCACCGGAATTATCCGGTGTGTGCTTGAAAAGAGCCACCAAAGAAAGGGCGCCAGACTACAAAGTTCTATAGAGAACTAAAGTCATCACCAAAATTGTCCGTTGTTTATCTATGGATAGACACCAAAGAAAAGGATGGTGTCCAGAGAACTTGCAAAAGCTATAGAGAGGCATCAAAATAGTCTGGTGCAAGGCACCGAAGAAAGGAGTCATCACTGGTGGGTTTCTGAATGGAAACTGAGAGCAATGAGTGCTCACTAAAAAACTCCAATGGCACCGGATAAGGAGGCACTAGAGCACGGGGCAACGACCGGTAGGAGATCCAACATCTAGTCCATGCGACACCACTAGAAATCTCTGGTAGGGCACAGGGAATTCTGGTGCTACTACACAGAAGTTGTCAGAGCACTAAGTGTTCATCAGAAAACTCTGATGGCACCGGATAAGGAGGCATCGGAGAATGAGGCAATGGTCGGTAGGAGATCCTCCAACAGCTAGTCCACGACATCACCAGAAAACTCTGGTGGGGGCACATGGAATTCCGGTGCTACTACAGAAGATGTAGTTCACCTCCAACTATTAGTTTCTTGTGGGGGAGGCTATAAACACCCCAACCCCCGATCATTTGAGGGGAGTGAGAGTTAAGGAACATACCAAGAGAGTTGAGGGTCCATTCTGGTGCTCTTGCCACCATAGTACTTAAGAAAATCATTAGGTGATTAGTGTAGATGCTTTGTGAAGTTCTTAGGCTAGTCAGACCACCACTGAAGTGCTTGCTCTAGGTTTAGGCCTAGTGTTAGTGAGGTTTGCATAGCTTGGAAAGCTCGGTGCTTGCATGCACCATTGTTGTACACGAAGGGGCTTGTAATTCTTGCAAGATCACACCAACCGTATTTGGGGTGTGGCCGCCTACAGTGTCCTAGAGGGAATGAAGCTTGTGGCATTTTGGCTAGAAGCTCGATAGTGAAGATGACGGGGAGTAGTCCAAGAGAGGCCATCTTGGAGACCCACTTGCATGTGGGAAAGGCCTAGGGTCTACCCATGAAGTTATTTGACTAGGAGCTTGGCCCTTGCAAGGGACTCCAATGAGGATTAGGGAATGTGAGCTTCTTAGTACCCCAGTAAACATCAGGAGCTATCAATGGGAGTCTACGTTCTCTATTTTTAAGCTACCACATTTACATTGTGTACTTAGGTTGAGTGCTTATCTTTCTAGTTTAGATCGCTAGGCTAGTTAATAGGTTTGGAACCTAGGTTGCATAACTCTTTGTGGTCAAGATAGCAACACTTAGAAAAACCTAGTTGCACATAGATAGATTTATTGCATAGGTTTTGATAAGTAGGAATTAGAGGCCAAGATAGTTTAAAGTTTTTAGAAAGTCTAATTCACCCTCTCCCTCTTAGGCATTATTGTCCCTTAAAATTTGCATTGTCAATTGATATGTTACCTTTGTTAGTGACGAGATCCTAACATAGGGGTATGTTAAGCCTCGAGATCAATGGTTCCTGACCAAGAGACCCCGACCGACCCTTCTAGGATCGCCCGGGGCCTTGACGGCTATACCCATTGGGTACGCTCGCGCGCACCCTCTAGCTAAGGTATTAGGCCGAGCCCGAGCACGCCCGTTGCCTCTACTCGGGACTCAGGGGCTCACTAGAGCCTCAGGCTCCCGATCGATGGGAATCTGGATCCAATCCTTGGCTCCCTCTCGGCCTTCGGTGCTAGCCAAGGCCTATGCTCGAGACAGGCGCCCCGAGCCACCAAGGCTTGGGGGCTCCCCAGCGCTGTCCCATAGGCATGGTGCTGTCAACCACTCCTCTGACAAGGTCACGCATGGGGCGTGATGCAAGAAGACAAACTCCTCCGCTAGCTTCAGGGGCTCGGGGGCTTCTGGGCCCATGCATCAGCCCCTCAAGCCAGCCACCTTCATCACCAAGAAGCCTCCAGAAGGTGCACCTGGTGGAGGCTGGTCCAAACCAACACAGCTTGACACTTAGCGTGTCAGAATAGAGCAGACGGATGACGCCTAGACCCTTTTTGGCTCCACAACATCGCCACGGTTCACACGACGTAGCTGCAAGACCCTCCTAGACTACGACGCATGTAGACCATAGGCTCAACTCAGCCAAACCGCCATGTACCTGACCTACCTTGATATATAAGCGGAGGTCGAATCCTAAGAGGGGGAGGACAATTCCCAAATGATTTGAGACAGATCATTCGAGTCCTCACCAAACAGCTCATGCTGTGCACCGAGAGCAGAGCAACCTAGAGAGGGGCACCAAGAGCTCCTCCCCTGCTTCCATTGTCTTCCTCCTCTCCGACGAGGGGGAAGGTCTCACTGGCGGTGAGGCTTTCTAGGATCAACACCGAGCGATCCCTTACCAAATCTCTCTTACACTCTATTGTAACCCCCTAGATTTTGGATTCTCTTGAGTATAAGGATCACCAGTTGCTGGACTTAGGGCCCCGATAGCCTAAACTAGGATAAACTGTTGCATCTCCTCTATGATTTACCCAAGCTAGGTCCTCAACTTTGGGAGCCTGCTATTGAAGGTCATTAATATCAATCATAAATCATCAGTATAACCTGCATATATACTTAATTCCATCACCAAATATAGGTCTAGGGGTTTAAACTAATAAATTTCATAAGTTTTTGTGAATCTGTGTTTGTAGGAGGATTTAATTAGAAAACCATCAAGGTGGACCTATTCGTCAGAGCAAATCACATTTATCCACGACGAAACCAACTTAGGAAGAATCTAGAATCATCCAGAAGGCAAACCACCAAAGATTGGGCCAAATGGTGCCAATAGTGGGCCAGCTGACCCAACCCTTAGGCTGGCCAGCCTATGGGTCCTGCTTGTCAGCCTCCGCTTCAACGTCGATTTTCCCACCGCCTTAAAGATCAAATCTACGCTGTTGCTCAAGGTTGGTTTGATCCGAGGGTCTAGATTTGATGCTACCCCCTATATATACGCCCCTGTACCCCCTCCCTAGAGCCATCCTAAAACCCTAATTCATATCTCTCATTCAGATCAACACACACTAGGAGGGTTAGGTCTAGAACTCTCTAATGTAGTAGATTAGTAGCTCTGGAGTGAGGGTCGAGTTGGGCTCATGCTCAAGTTCTGGATCTAGTCTTGGAGGCTCGGCAAAGCCTTGTATCTTCACTTCTACATCTTGTAAGACTTATTATCAATTTATCATATTCCTATCTACATGGCTATGCTTACTTTGAATATATATCTCGCTTAGTTAAGGTTATCATTACTTTTGTGTATGGGTTCATAGAGCGCTTAGCCTACTAGTATACCGGTTGGGCTAAGTATCTGAGCCTCATGTAAGCGTGGTGCTTACATGATGCTTTGTCTGTGAGTGCACCCTGTTCCCTAGCTGTGTGGTAGCAGCGGGAGGTGACAGCCTCGTCTATCCTCTATAGTCCATCCCATGAGAGCAGGTTTTAAATTATAAGACCGTAGTCGCGTCAGTAGAGTTATCTTTTGTGGAGCTCTACCATCTAGCGGTGTCCCGAAGTACACAAGAGTAGAGTTAGTCTTGGTTATAGTTGGGTGTATATATATATATATATATATATATATATATACATACTTTGACCATGTAATAAGAATATCATAGGAATCTACCACACCCATTGTTCTCCCGAGTTAACTAGTTTACAATATCTTAGTGATATATCCCCTGAGTGTCATTATGCTTAATTCCTATCATTACCTTTACCCCTTGCTCTAGCTATGATGGTACATTGACCGATAGATATTTTTTATTACTCGATTAGTCTTTACTCTATTGTTTTCCAGTGGTAAAATATAAATAATGATACCTAGAATACTCCTGATAAAATGCTACAATGGTATTCTATGCACTTGCGGAGTCCTTCATATTCTATTTGCACTTATAAATACCAACAAACATTTTTGGCTCCGTTGTCATGGAAACAATTAGCGTAAGATTTAGATCATTAACATACCACTAGCTTTAGTAGGATTACCCTTGTTCTGTTGAATTATGAAATAAGACAGGACAACAGATGTCGTTTCAACCTTCCGGCAAGCTTCCACGAGAAAAGAAGAAACATTGAAGAACCCTAGGGTGTCTGAACATTCAAAGATCCATCAACACTAGAACCCTTCCATCTCATAGGTTTGTATAGACATATATATTCTCTAACCATGTGTAGATCGGAGAAAAAGGTCGTCATCACAAGAATTCAAATCACATCTGAAGTGACGAATACAGGCGCTGCACTACTCACAAATTCCATCATGTGCCTCATGGTAAGTATTATCAAGAAAGGTGAGATAGTTTTGCTCATGGACTTTAAACTTAATGATTAGTTATCTTTTAATTTTTGTATTCCACTGCATGTTTGCTTGGAATAATCCATGCATCCATTCCGTTTAGTTGGAATTTTCTCATATTAAATCTATAGCATGTTTAGTTCAGTTCATATATCCATCCCACTTGCATATTTATTAAATAAAGAAAAAAATATGGACACATGAAGGTCCAAGCATAGAAAAGAAAAAAATATGAGCACATAAAGGCTCATGATTAGAAAAAATAAATAAATAAATACTCACCATGATCATACTCTTTTCATCTCTATTTAAATAAATCTCTATAGTGCTTTCATTCTACCTGTGTTTGCTAAAATATATTTAGGTTTGAAAGTATCTTTATACATCTTTTAAAGTAAGCATGGTGCTTAGTTTAAGTCAAGAGGTGTGTGACCTTATTTCCAAAGGTTTTTTATATTAAGCGTGGTGCTTAGATTAAAATACCTTCGTTAATCAAATTAGATATGAGTTTATTTTGGTTATTGAACTAAAACTTGTTGTAGTAGATACTGGTTATTTTATTGGACTAACCCATGTAGAAAACTCTCAAACTCAAATTGGGGAAGTCCTGAGATAAATTCACACCAGAGATGAAGTAAGGCATATGAATTCCAAAAACTTTGCACAAAGAAGCCTCAACTCATTCTTCATGGAAGGAAGAACTGTGAGTATCAAGGTTTATTCACTTATCTTTTGTTGCAAGTTATCTTAGCCTTGAACCATGCTAGAATATAGCCAACACATAAAATTTGTTAATAAACAAAATCTATGCTAAAGCAATCCTAAAACCATTCTTTCATTAGTATAGAGGAAAACTACAAAAGTTATGGACAACAAACCATAATGCAAATTTGTTGTATTCCCTCAGGTATGTGTCCACTAATGTTTTGTAGAAAAAAAATGAGTATAAGCTATGCATGTTCATGGTATGAACCTGTAAATCTAAAAATCACCACTACAGCTGTAGAAGTGGACAAACAAATCGATAGGCTATGAGCAACATCAAAGACAACCTAGCATTGAGTCTTCACAAGACTCAAGCTAGGATGCTGATGAGAAGCAGGATGAAAACCAGCTTATATTAGCTAGGATATGACTGCTTTCATCATCTTCGAAGGGACCAGCTCATGCGTTGGCAACAAGGACCAAGATAACGAGATGCCACTACATCATGGCGTGCATTATCGTATCAACAAGCATCAGTAATCAATAAGGTATGTTGACGGTGTCTCATAAAGCCACGTATGACCATGGATGCAAGACGACATCCCTTAGTCATTGGACGTAAAACTTTCATGCAAGTACCAATGAGGTTCCTCCATTGACTATCAAGACCGCTGGCATATCACTTATAAACGAAGAAGAACAACTCTCCACCATGACGTTAGACAATCAAGGAGAAACTTGAGTTTGCATCCCTAAAAGAACACCAACTCGTCAACCAAGAATCAACAAACATTAACACGTGTTGATGGGAGAAGAACATGCAATTGTCTGAATGGTATAAAGAAAAGGAAAGATCCTGCTCAACGGACTACAAGCCTTCGCTGATAGGAATGAAACGATGAGAGGAGCAGAAGATTCAAACGCAATGCTAAGATCCATAAAGAAAGGACAAAAGGATAGCTTGATAAGAGGATGAGAAAGAAGGAGAGCGACATAGGAGACAAGATGCTCATGAACAGCTCAAGATGCAAGGTTAGTCAAGCAAGGAAAGTTTCAAGCAGAAGGAAAAGACCATCACAAGTCATCTACCCTTCGTCACATGGTGTCATCACGCTCCAATGATGAAGGTAATATCTTAAGGTAAGTGGTCATTATTTAAAAAACTTTTCTTTGATCTTGGTATTCACATAAATAAAGAAACAAACATGCTTGAGTTATAACTTTGCTTGATCCAACCTGATTAACTCAACATGTCTTGTTCCTTAAGTTTGTTCATAACACTACTTTCTTGATCTCATAGTCTTAACCAAATGAATTAAAATGTTGCATACCTTATTCTTGGAAGATAGTCATAATCATGTAAGGTTTGATACATTATAGACAGTCCTTCCATAGGTTAAGTAACTCCACTCTTTTTGACAAATGTATTCAAATGCCACATTCATCCTCATCCTTCTAATCTTATCACCCATATTGTAAGAATAAATGCACATAACGTCAACCGTAACATGATTCGATGTGCCTAAGGCTAGAGAAAAAAATAAATAAAAATTTGGTTCTGTTGGTGTTTTTCCACCAGCAGAGCCTATGCACTTGATCTCTACCCCGTCTTTATGAGCAGAACACACTTTGAGTAAAGTGTGAGCGAGTTGATCCTCCAAATTCTACAAGTGAAAGTTCTAAACCGGCAATAATGATGCACACAAGATGTTGTCTGTTTCTACTACTGATGGTTGACTTCGAAACGCTGAACAAGGAGGAGGAACAAGTTAAGGAAGGATGAACCTGTCAAACCTAAATCAAACTCAAAACCAAGACAGGTTTGGTAAAATAAGGTGGCACCACCATTAGAAGCGCCACTACTGGAGGTGCCACCTCAAGAATCCTTATCTTTAAGAGCAAACCGAGGTACTCGATCAATGACTTCCACAACTACCAAGGGTAAGATTATGAAGTAACCTCAAGTGGACATAAGGGAGGACATATGTCTTTCTCTGGCTGAGGGTATCATGACTCTTAGGAGGCCTACCACCGCCTCGACAACAGACTCACAACCATTGAAGAGATAAATGCTGCCATACAAGGTACGTTACATAATCACGCACAATGGCAGGTAAGCATGGGACACGAGATGGCTAGCCTTCAACAACAACAACAATAGCAAAAATCAAAATTGAAAGGCACTGTTCCAACACCTCCACATTTGGCCACCTCATTCAACAACCACGTCAACAACCAGATTGGGGAGAAGGCATCCCCCGTGTATCTAGATAAGTATTTCTTTTCCTTTTATTATTTTTAGTTTGCTTTTTATATATATTAAAAAAAGATGAATAACTAAAAATGATATAAAAAGTTATCTTTATAGAAATATATCTATTCTATACCATAAAGGAGCAAAGAAATTATAAAATAACTGTTACCTGCCCCCTACCCACCTAAGATCTCCACCATCGGATGTATTTTGATTTTACATCTAACGGTTGTTAGAGATCTGACAGACGGACCCAAAGACAAGAAGGACGATACTTATGTGACGAAACACGCTTTCCTGTTGTTTTTGGCTACGCACCCATGATTTTTTTCACCCGTGCCCCACCGTACCCGCGCCTATACCCACCTAAAAATTTCGCCTCCCTCCCGAAGAGTCGCCGCCCCTTCCTCCATTCCTCCCCGAATCAGATCCACAATCCCGTCTCACCGTCATCCGTCATCAAACCGCCCGCCATGGACGACGCGCGGCAACTGTAAGGCCAAGGGCAGAGGGGCGTTCCTCGCGCACTTTCCGTTCCCATCCCCGATCCCCGGCTTATTGTTGGTGCGCCGACGCCGCCTCGGCCACAGGCCGCTTCTCCTTCGGGCCCGGCGGGTGACCTCGCCCCAGCGTCATCAGCGGCGCGCGCTGATGACGAGTGCAGACAAGCGTGGCGTTGTGTGCGTGGGAGATGGCGACCGTGGAGAACTGCCGCGACGCCGAGCACACGTCGACGATCAGGAGCACGAGTAGGTATAGAAGCCTCATGCTCGTGCCCGTTCTCTTCAGGGGGAAAAGACGGCAGTGGCCGTCATGGGCATGGCTAGACATTGGCCAGCAGATATAATCCCCTCCCGTTCCTTCTCCCTTGTCTCATCAAGCGATGAGATGGTTTTTGCACATGTTAGGGTATTTGGGAATTCTGAACCTTCTCTATCCCAAATTACTGAAAGGTACTATGCACGTTGGTCTGTTCTCAGAAAGCTTCTGCATTAATTCCTCAATGCGGTGAAGAATAGTAATAATAACAAGAAGTTGAAACAAAATGTTATCTCTTGGTGCTGGTTTTGGCTTCAAAGGGAGAGCCAAATATCTGCCCTTAAATCTGGATTGGTAAGATAATAATGCCATCTTTTTTTTGCTCAACCAGTGTTCATATAATTTTATTGGTTATCCATTACATTCATAACCTCTGAACTTCATCACGCAGATGGATCACTGTTGGTGGCATTATGAATGAACGCTGGGAGTATGCGCAAAAAAAAAAAAAAATGAACGCTGGGAGCTAGGATCCTTATTTTGTTTGTCTTATTAATGATTAATGATTAATGATTATTTGGTATAACTTATTTTAGTAAGACAAACTGTAGTAAGGTTGATCCTTTGCATGTTTGAAAATTTTCCTTCCCGATTACCTACTTTTTGTTCCTATTTCTCATTTGTAAGAAAAGGAAATCAGCGCGTAGCATGACTTTCCGCTATGTATATGTATTCCCTGTGATCTCGGTAACTGATTTGAAAAATGCAAGTGGAAGGAGACTACTACTATGCATAGGGAAAGAATATTGTGAGTAGATACATGTTGTTTGCAATTTATATTTGAACTCGGAAAGAGACATGCCTTAAAAATGTTCTCCTCTGGTGCAGGTTTGAGCCAATTTTCGCAAGTGGAAGGTTTTTTTTTTAGAAAAATAAATTGTTACTTACTTTAGGCTCAGAACCATAATGCTTACCATAAGTTGCTTGAGGAAAATCATAAGCTATATAATGAAGTTCACCTACGACTTTGAGGTTAATTCATGCTTTTACAACTAAGTAGCATCACCTACCATAAGTTGCTTGAGGAAAATCATAAGCTATATATATAATGAAGTTCACCTACGACTTTGAGGTTAATTCATGCTTAACTATGGCATTGCGTTCATTATTTGATAGAGTTAGTGAAAAAGAATGAAAAAAGGCTTATTTGGTGTGGTAGAGTGTTTACAATATGATATGTCATGTTTCTTTTTTGTAGTCGGGAAAAAGGCAGCACACAGGTAGGCAATTTATTTTGTGCAAACATGTTTTAACGTATTCTGGAAATTTCTTACGGAGACATTTACTAGATGATTCTCTTTAAAGATGTTCTCAAGGATCTGTTTAGCAAATAACAGAGAACACTAAGGACACAAATTATTATGATATTTATTATAAACCAATGTGGTTGAGGTGCTTCGTCCATTTGAAAAGAGGCGGTACCATAACAAATGTAAATTCTGTCCATCTTGAAATCTTATTTTAAGGTCATGATTATGTGTTGTGATAAAGCCAATGTAATTAAGTGACACTGATTTGATTTAGTGGGGTGAGTTAATCACATTAGCTTGCTATGTGCTTTGCCTCTCTTATTTGCCAGAAAAGTGATGATACCTACAGTCTAGAAGTTGGTGTTTCATATTATTGTTTTCTATATGAATAAAATAAAGCAGGCAGGGGTAGAGATGCAGATTTTAATGGGTTGACCCATTAACCCAGAACCCAAAAGTCAAGTATTGGTGTTATTACCCATTGGGTCGACCCATTTATTTTTGGTGTTAAACACCATTGTGCTCGCTGGGTAACCCAGAACCCAATCAGTACACTCGCGTAGAGACTCCATGGCACCGCCGCACATGGCCTCGCCGTCGACGGCCCGGACGAGCCTGTCCCGAGCAGTGCCATGGGCGCGGACGCTCCTGCGCCCCTCCTCGTACACGCGCGCACGCAAGGCGCTGCACAGCTGCGCGCTTGCGCCTAACCGGCCGAGCGCACTTGCATGCCGAGGCAGCGGTGTGGCCTTGCATATCTACCTCTTTATTTTGTAGGCTGAACTACATGATACATACTTGGGGAATAAACAAATTACTATGTATATCCATCCATCGTGTCACTGACCATCCTTTGGCTGGCTGGATTTAAGTAGCTGAATAGGTAGTTATTGTAGAACGGGAACTGGCTCCACTTTAAGTTATAATCATGATTATTAGCATGCTTTCTTAGGATGGACTGATGTATTTGGATTGCAGTAGTGTGAATTTAGAGGATGCTACAATATTGGTGGTGGTGTGGAGTTGCCGAGGTGAATGGCGAGATGACAGGGTAGTTCTGGATTCGCCTGTTCGCAACGGTGGCGAGAACGATGATAGGTATGATGTGAAGAAGAGAGGTGGTGGATCATTTTGGAGAAGTGGAAACACTAGATTCCTTTTAGAGAAGACAAAGGAGAAGTCAAATCTGTCATGTTATATTCCATGTTTTTAACTTTTTATATGAACTATAGGGTTAAAATTATTAATCTCATTTGAATTAAATGTATGATATTATACTTCTTTATAAAAATATATCAGAGTGACACTACTTTATAGTAAATATATATTCATAATGAATAAAAGAAAATCTCGATACACATTGAATTTTTCACAATCATAGACGACCATGCATTTGAACCATGGAAAGTTTTATAAGTTAATGTAATAGATTTCCAAAAGTTCAATTGTTATTTCTTCACTGAAAGCCAACTAGGCACTTGTGCTGCACGTGCATGTCTAATAGTATAGTTATAATGTGTGATCTAAAAAATAAAAATAAAATAAAGAGAGTATGTCTAGTTTGCTTTAATTTGTTTTTAAGAGCTGAATAAAATAAAAAGGACTCTGAAGATAATCTCTTAAAATAGAAATGATGAATATGTGCTCTGTTGAGATTCCTTTCAACTATTAGTTTTTAGCCTTAAATTCTCCTGAGTTTTGGATAAAGACTATTTTGATATAAAGATTTACTCTGAACTTGAAACTTGCGGGTAGCATATGCTTGATCTAAGTCTAGATAATTGACGGATATGATATGAGAAGGTCTGAGCTGCTGTTATCTTGTTCCAAGTGATACTAAAGTTCTGGACATTTATCTTTTAAAAAACATAAAAATGCTACATAATAAGTTCCTGTATGACAAAGCTTGAATTCCTACCAGAGCCATACATGTTATTTAGGCTAGGAAAACTTCCACTTATATGCTGCTTGTTTGGTATTGAGTTTTGTCAAGCTTGGTTGACCCTTATGAGAGATTTGTCATGCTCTTGAAATCAAGATCACATACACTACATCCAAATATGCACTACTCTTACACTGGGGGTAGGCTCAAAACATGTCATTCTATTTAGATCCACCCAAAATGTTTTACTCCTACACTTGGAGTGAACACAAAAACATGCTTGATAGCTTTTTCTATCCACCAAATAAATGTTCCAAAGTTCTTGTTGCTATTTCTCAAAAGTTTTGTTGCAGAGAAGAGACATTGGCTATGCAAAAGTTATTCATAAAAAAAGAAAAAAAGAAAAGAATTAGAAAAAATGGATAAGTGTCCGAGTTATTGAAAAACAATGTGTACTTAGATGCCCGTCTGAAAAAAGAGAGATGAATAAGATAGCTCATGTTCTCTTACAGAAATATTTCCATGTTTCAAAAGAGAGATATGTTTTCAAAGAGCAAAGTAGAATTAGGTTAGCCACCATATATATATCTATACACATACACACCTTGATTTGATTGTATGACTCAACTCTTTTTGGATCCGTTGTTTGACTTTACAATATATGCATTGAAAGTGTGCTCTAGCTTTCTCCCTATCTATGAACTCCATATAAGCTTTAGTGGTAGAAAGAGATAAGGCACAACATCATTTTATGCCTTGGTGAGGATCCACAAATACCACATATATCGAAAGACTTGAGAGTGTCATACAATGAAATCTCTGAGTTTTATTTTGAAAACTTACAAAAACCACGAGGCATGGCGGCTCCTTCGCGTCGCCCTTGAGCAGTAGGCCGAGAGCTTGGCCTCCCAGTGCCACGCTGCCCCTTCTAGGCCATCCCAGCCGATGGCCACCGTCAATGGGGGTCGCTCCGACACGCGCGCCCCGCTGATGGGAGGAGACATCGACAACACCTCCGGCATTAGCTCCGACCGCCCGCAGACTAGGGGCGCCAAGCCTTGGCAGAAGCGAAGGGACGAGCTTTCCCCTCGCCATCCGCTCGTGCACAACCGAATCGGCGACGACCGCAATGTGAGCGACACCATCAAGGCCAGGCGCCACGCTCAGGCTCGGTCCCACACTCCTGAGCGGCGGGAAGGGAGCCTCGCCCAGGATCACTTTGCCCCCCTAGCATTAGGGGGCCAGTATCTGATCGGCTTCCTACCCCAGCGCTTTAGGCCACCGACGCGTATCTCAAAGTACGACAGCGAGACCAACCCCGACCACTGGCTTGAGGACTACCGCCTCGTCATGAGGGCCAAGGAGTTGGACGACGACTTCACCGTGCAGTACCTACCCCTTGTTGATGGTTGTTAAAGCAAGATGTAAGTAGTAACCTGTAAGTAACATCTCTTCATGTCAAAACAGAGCCTGAGCATGGCCAATAGCTTTGTGGGTTGCTCCGTTGATAAATCAACTTCTGAAATTGTCAGAGGTGTGGATTTGCAGAGCCGAAAGATTGAAACGAATTTATTTACACCATATAGCAGCAAGATCTCCATCCACATCTTTCACCAATCCATATACTTCATCTTGTCTGACAGGCTACTCAAGGACTTCCAAGGGCACTGGACCTGCAATAAGCAATAAAATGGAAGTACTTAAATGTCAAACTATACCCTCATTCAAGTTATTCAAGAAATGCAGCGGTACAAGAGTTTCTATAAGTCTCTCCTTCTTACGTTCAAAAAAAATATAAGTCTCTCCTTCTGCATCAGTAGCAGCAGTGCAGTCACTATAAAGCTAACCAATTTTAACTACTTGTGGTGCTCGCAGATTTGACTTCATAATGTTCTTTTTCTAAACACCCCTTGTTTGAAATTACAGGGCTTATTTTGTTTCCCTAGGACAAGCCTTTGGCAAACAATTACTCTAGTAATACATATTTTTTGTGGCACAAAATTGATGCCATTTGTTTTCTGTTAAAAAAAATACTTGCTCAATATTATAATTTTGGACCACATAAAATAAATAGAGTAATTGTTGGTCAAAAGTCTTTCTAACGAAAAGAAATACGCCTTGTAAATAAAAATGGACTGCAGCATTGGGCTCACAGGTAGCGTCAATTTCAAATTTATGTTACCTTTCCTTCTCAACAAAGTGGCAATTTATTTCCTTCAATTTACAACAGTGGTTAGCAGCGCTTGCCACAAGGTTGCGCGCTTCTGCATTCTGATGCTGCTGGGCAGATAAGCAACTCAATTTACAAGCCAAAACAAGCCTGCCCGAAACATGACCCGATCTTTGATTTATATACCAAAACAAATAATATAATCATACAAAATTGAAGGTACAGAGCAATAGAGGAATATATATACTGACGATTGATTTGATTGTGAGGGGAGAAAGTGAAGCAAAAAATCGCAAAAGGAGATAAGAATAAATCAGAACTTATATTCTTCTCTGTATACATGCTGCGCGTAGGACCATCCCTTCAACTAAACAATGTCATTATCCATCCTGTGAAGTTTGTCTGTATAACAGACCCCTTTAACTCGAGTGTTCACCTTTCATCTTCGCCTCGAGGTCCTTCACAACATTAGTAAGAGGTCTTGCATCCAGAGCCTTAGCCAGTTTACCATCTCCATCATACTGCAGAAAGTAGAATGCACAGTCAGGGGATATGAGATCAACCTGTGCGTTTAATTGCAGTAAACACATTTTGTCACCAAATAAATTTTTGACAAAAGAAACAGGTTTGTTTCATAATCAGTTGAAAACACTGGCAAAGTTACCAGACCAGATTGGCCTCCTGTTGACTCAATTTCATCACAAATACTGTATTTCGGAAGCAAATAGGAGGGCACTGAATCCAATTCAAAAGCATACTGTATATATATTGAATTCACAAAGGTCAGTCAGTGGTGAAAAGGCAAACCTTTTCCAGCTTCAGAGCAAGCTCCTTGAGCTCTTCTTCCGAACGCCCTTTCTTATGAATCGCCTTAAGGACCTTGACCAAATGCGCCTGAAGAAACTCCACACAGTGCTTCTCAAGATCACGGTCAGGGAACGAGGAATCACAGCCAAAGGGGCATTTCATGGGCCTCATGGGGCAGACAGTGACACAGTGGCGATCCATATCCCTCCTCAGCAGCCGCTTGTCGCATCCCTGCTCGCACTGCAGCACCTTATAGAAGCACGCGGCGTCATGGTCCTTCATGCACCGAACCGAGACCTTTGCCCGGCACCCGTCGTTGGGGCAAACCACGGGCCTGAAGCTGCACTGCAGCTTGTGCTCCGCCAACCGCTCCTCGTTCTCGTACTTCTCGGGGCAGTGGAACTTGGTCTTGAGGTCGACGTTCTTGAGGAGGACTTCGGCGATGGCCTCCCGGCGCTCCAGCGGCCAGAACCTCGTCATCTCCATCTCCTGCACGAAGTCGTCGATCTTATCGTCGCGGCTGTCGCTCAGCAGCCACCCGGAGACGTGGCCGATGATGTTGCGCTTGGTGCTGCTGAAGTCGTCCATGAACACGGAGACGATCTCGAACGGGTCGTCGGGCATCTCGGCCTCCGGCCCGTCCTGGTTCGCCTCCGACTCGATCAGCGCGTCCGCGATGAAAGTGTCGCTCCGCTGCGTGATGTAGTCCACCATCTCCTTCCGGAGGTCGACGGCCACCACGGACGGGTTGCGGAACAGGTCCCCCGTCGTGTCGTCCACGCAGACGGCGGCGAGACCCGGGAGGAGGATCTGGGCTAGCTTGTGCATCGCCTCTGAGTCGCAGTATGGGCACTGGATCAGCGGGCCTTCGCCTCGCTCCGTTCCGGGGTCCGCCACCGGGAGGTCCATCGCGCCTTCGCCGCCTTGTGGTCAGGAACCTGCATATGGAAGGATTATCGTTCTGAATTTTTCAGATGAACATGTGAGGCTGGGAGGTGAAGAGAATGCAGAGATACACACAGCTGTGGCTCGATCTGTACAATTGATTTTTCAGATGAAGCATTTTTTTCGATTCTTGGTGGGGGGATTGAGGGCTCGCGACAAAGAAATGGACAACATTGTAACAAACTGGCAAGTGGAGTGGATCCTGTTCCCATCCCCAAAAAGGAAGCTTTGGTGTTCGGATCGTGTCTGGCTGTGTCCATCGAATCAAGAAAGTCAAAGAGGCCGGCCGGGGGCTAATCCGGAACGAACTGCAGAGCATTCATTCTTGTGGAATGTTAGTTATCCATTATTAACCCTCATTGGCTTGCGCGTTGTTCTACAGAGCATTGCATTGCCTCCCTGGTTGGATCGGAGACACCGCGCTGACAGAGCACGCCTGGGCCGCGCATGGAGAGAGCCGCGGCGGCCAAGCGGCTAGCCGCGGACGACGGGGGAAGGAAAGGAACGCGTCTGCTTGTCTGTCTGTCAAGGGGAGGAATCCGCGGAGGAGAAGTGGAGAACACCAACCAGGCCACCACCGGTGGATCGGAGGTCGGAGCAACGCAGGGCAGGGGAGGGGGTGGGTTCCGCACGCACGTACCTGAGGAAGGAGAGAAGGAATCAACCGCCGGCGGGGCGGGAGGGCGGCGTCCAGGAGCGGAGGGGAGGGGAGATGAGGACACCTTCGGCAGCTCGGATGGGGGCCGGCGTGGATCGGGCGGCGTGTTGTTGGGCGCGGGGAGAGGAGAGGAGAGGGAGAGGCAGGCAGGCAGGCCTGTCTCTGTCTTGTCTGAATGGAGGAGTCGTGGGAAGCAGAACAGAGCACCTCCCTCCCAGGGTCCCACCCCAAATAGGGACACGGCCGGCGGCGAGCGGTCAACCGAGCATGCAGCTGCCTCTCCGCCTACGTGGACGAGGAGGAAGCGTTGCTCTGTTTTTATTTTATTTTATTTATTTTTTTATACATTCAATTGAAAACCTGTGGGCCTCGAAATCTTTCTACACCTAAAAGGAGAGATAGGGTGTCGTGCACATAGGGCGTGATTGGTTGTCCGAACCGGACCGTCATTTGGCCCATCCCGTATTCTTTGGTGCATTCGTCTGTGTTTGGTTGCTCTACTCGCATCTTTTTCATGCTTCCTCCCATGCAGATTCGCTCCTCCATCCCGGACGGCGCTGTCTTCTTGATCCCCACTTCCCTCTCGGTGCAGGCTCGCTCGATGCTTGGCGGGAACCTTCGTGCCGAGCGCGGGAGATGAGGCCGTCCGGGCCATAAAAGCGCGCGCGCGGATCTCGGCTAGGGTTACCGCCCTCACTCTTCGCCTCTCTTTCCGCCATAGCTCCGGTGCGAACTCCCGTCTTGCTCCCCCTCGACCTCGGTAGCCCTACCGAGGCGACCCTCGCCGGCGAATTTCTCTCAGTCCTCCGGCGCTTGGACGGTATATATGCCACCTGCGCTCTTCCCCTCCTCTTTGTTCAGTGTCGATTTTGTTGATTTGTTGGTGGATTTTGCTTGAAATGCCAAGAAATTAAGGTTCTTGGTTTGACATCCTCAGATCTGTACGATGCTATACCTGATTTACCTGTTTCTAGCTCGATATGTACATGATGCTTCATATTTGGTTTATACCTCATGTTTTGTGTAGATCTTGTACATGCTGATGCCTATTTTGTTGTACACACTGAGCAAAGTGTCTAGAGGTCAATGATATTGATTGTGTAACAGTATACGCTGGAGGAGCATCCTTTGGTGTGGCAGCCACGTCTTTCATAGTTTATTTTGTCTGATTTTTTGCTTGCTAAGCAGTACACACCCATATTGCATGCTCCCTTTCTAATGTTGCCATCCATCCTGTTGGTAGACATGGCATTTGAAGCTAGGCGAAGGGCTGACGATGCTGTGGTTGTTGCAGTGGCTGCTTGGTTTTTCATGTGGTTTAGGAGGAGAGTTGAAGATTCGCGCTCAGTCAACTATGGTCCCTTGGTTGAGAGGGACAAACAGAGGATGAACAACCTTAGATACATCTATGAATCTGATGATGTGCACTGTGTTAACTTTCTTAGAATGAAGAGGGCCCCTTTTTTCCAACTTTATGACTTTTTTCGTAGTAGAGAGCTTGTCACTGACAGCATACATGCATCTGTTGAAGAACAAATAGCCATGTTCTTGCATGTTGTTGGTCACAATGAGAGGTTTAGGGTGGTTGACCTCACCTTTAGGAGGTCCGCAGAGACAATTAGTAGGTTCTTCCAGAAGGTGTTATATGCGGTAGGAGAGCTGAGGAATGAATTGATTGCCCCTCCTGCTACCAATGTCCATCCTAGGATCCTTGGGAGCAGAAGGTGGTACCCCTATTTCAAGGTTGGTATCCATAACTTCTCATACATAGGTCTCATGTATTATCAGTTTAGTGTCAATGTTCACTTGCACTTATGTTTTGTTCAATTAGGACTGCATAGGAGCAATTGATGGTACTCATGTATTAGTTAGAGTGCCTGTGAAGATACAAGACGCCTTTAGAGGCAGGAAGCACACCATCACACAAAATATGTTGGCAGTTGTGGACTTTGACCTTAGATTCACCTATGTGCTTGCTGGTTAGGAGGGATCTACACATGATGCTCTTATCTTGTCTGATGCTCTTGAAAGAGCTGATGGCCTTAGAGTGCCACCAGGTATCATCCAAACAAAAAAACCCTTTGACACTTTGCTTAATCCTAAATGAAACTACTAAAACATATTCCTATATGCTAATTTTAGGCAAATTCTATCTTGTCGATGTTGGCTATGCAGTGAGGCCTGGTTTCTTGCCACCATTTTGTGCCACAAGGTACCATTTGAGGGAGTTTGGTTCAAACCGACCTCAAAATCAAAGAGAGCTTTTTAATCTAAGGCATTCGTCTCTTAGAGTAACAGTTGAGAGGGCTTTGGGGGCTCTAAAGAATAGATTCAGGATATTGGACAACAAACCTTTCCACCCATATAGACCTAAGTTAAGCTTGTTCTTGCCTGTTGTATTCTTCACAATTGGATCCTCAGGCATGGGCAGGACGAGCATGTGCCTGCTAAATCCACATGGACACCTAACATCAATGACAATGCCTCACAACCAGATCATGTCCCTGACAATGGTACCTGGGCACAACAGAGGGAGGCATGGGTTGCACAGATATGGCAAAACAGGGGGAATTCTAGGGTGTAGTGGCATGGGGTGTGTACTGTTTAGTAGCATTGGAGAAACTTGTATTTTAACTGAGACCTATGGCACTTTGCAATGATGTAGTACCTATTCCTTTTCTGCCTATTTGATCTATTGAACTTGTATTTCATATCATGCAATTTGTTTTCCTTACGTACTGGTTGTTCAATGTTATGGTGGTTGTGGATAGGAAATGGACAATATGCCAGACCATGTTGTTGACATTGGTGGTGAGGACAATGTGGTGGAACAGGGTGGGGTAGTTGCTGCTGATGATGGCAACCAAGCAGCCCCTCAGCCCAATGGCCCTATGCACTGGAGTCATGTCCAGTCTGGGTTCATGCTTAGGAGGTTCCATGATTTGGTGGGGCAGGGGGTCAAAACTGAGAAAGGGTTTAAGGAGGTACATGTTAGGCAGGTTGCACTCATGGTCTCTGAGTTTGCTGGGGTCAACGTGACCACCCAGCAGATTTACAATCACCTGAGAAAGTGGAGGCAAAGGTGGGTTAAGGTTGTTAGGCTCAAGGATTTGAGTGGTGCTCTGTGGGATGAGGACCACCATATGATAGTACTTGATGATGAACACCTGCTTGGCCACACCAAGGTTAGAAACTGTTTGGATAACACCTCAGTTATCCCTTTTCTTTTCTTTTGCTCCCCTATGTCTAATAGTTACATCTGTTTCACTAACTAGGACCATCCTACTGATGCTAAGTTCTTGAACACACCAATAGAGAACTATGTTCAGATAGAGGCCATCTTTGGTGGTAACCAGGCCACAGGCAGGTATGCAATGGGCTCAAATGAGCCTCTGGGTACTCCAACCGACATTGGCCAAGGTGATATTGATATCGTTGAGGACATCACTGACTTAGTTGGCACAGAGGCTGATTCTAGAAAGGGAACTCCTTCTGGTATGGAAGGCTCTAAGGGTTCTGATGCCAAGGGCCAGGAGGAAAGGGGTAGCAAGAGAAGAAAGCTTGCCCTAGAGGAAATAAACCTCATGAATGGAACGATCAAGGTTGTGGAGTCTGTAGGAGATGCCCTCAAGACTCCACAGCACAATGAGGTGCATCAGGATCTTTATGGCTGTGTTATGGATTGCCCTGGGTACTCACAGGAGGCACTCATGTTTGCCCTGATTTACCTGCTGAAGAACAAGGCTGAGGGACTTTGCTTTGTTCAGATGACAGAGGCTCATAGGATCCTGTGGCTTAGGACCTACCTAAGCACAACCTACTTTGCTTAGATGCATACGAGTTGGCCTCTCCACTTTTGCATATAGCCATGCTAACTGTCTTATGCTGTAGGAAGTATTTTGATGTGTAGCACTTACCTCAACTGATGCTACAAAGAACCATTTGCCGCCTAACCAAGGCTGCACCTAGTCTGGAATAGCATAGGAGCCATGGTGATGAATGTGAGGCTTTGTTGATCTGTGTGGTGTAGACATTGACAAAGGGTGATGAATTGTCACTTAGTTGATCTGAGCCCTAAAATACCTTAGATTGTCAGTTCATCTGAGACATTTTAGATGTTGTTATTGTTCTTGTAGGAGTTCCTATTTGGCCGATGATGCAAACTATAGCAATCTGAGGTGGCTGTGGGTATTATTCCTGTTGTTGCTTTATTGTCTTCTTGTGTTTTCTCATGTCTTTCATCAAATAGTGGGATACGTCCATTCCTAAGCAACTATTGTAGGCATGTCTACCGGATGGCTGGGATGGACGTGTCCCACGCTTCCATGGGAGTCATGAACTTGCCTTAGCAATTTGTGTTCTTATTTGCCACCTAGGATGATTGTAGTTTACATTAGCTGAGGCCTACGTTTTTTTGTGCTTCTGATGTCAACCATTTTTTTTACTGAGGCTGATACAATTGTGAGATCCTTTTCATGCCTATGAAGATAACAGTGCCAGTTTGAGTAATGGATTATGCACATTGATGACCTTGGACTTGTGAGGTCCTAGAGCATTGTTTCTTCTATCTTCTGATTATGCTTCTCATGGCTGTCATCAAACCATGTGAGACATCTATGCCCAAGCAACAACTGGACAATTCTGATGATCTGATGGCTGGGCTAGATGTCTCTTATGGTTTCATACCTGTCATGATCTTGGTTTTCTACTATCTGTTTGAGGTTTGTTGTTGTCTATGTTTCTTAAGCTTCAAGTTCAAGGTCAAATAAAAAGGCAATTAAATATGAGGCAAATCGATTGAACTACCCCTCATCTTATCAACATCTTATACTTGCTTTTATGTGTTTTTAAGGGGCAAATGGCTTGGTATGTTGTGTAACGTGGTAGAGTTCTTGGGGTATATGCAACCTAGGCTAGATGCAATGCCTAGGTAACTGGTTTTAAAAGCAACAACTACAAGAGCTTCCCTAACAAAGAAGAGGCAGGAGCATCATACTTAGAGTTCATGGGTTGTGAAGATGATAAAGTTTTTGTCAATCCTCCACCAAAGGTGCTCAGGAACAAACCGATGTTATTTGTTGTGGTTGTGGTGCAGTCTTTTCTGTTGCTGGTGCTCCTGTGATTCGTTCTTGCTCGTTGCTACAACTGTCTGTGATGCTCAAAATGCCATGGCTTGGTATGTTGCCTATCGGTGAAAGGAGCCTGGGGTCTATGCCCTAAAATGCCTCCTTGCAGTGCTTCGGGCAACCAATGAAGCCCTAAAATACCTTGGTTACTGGCTATTGCTTTAGTTTGGTCGTTTATTTTGATGATGCTTGAGTTTTTCATTGCTAAGCATTGTTGTAGGTGCCTCTAATTGTTTCATATTGCCTGTGATGGTTTCAAAATTCCATGAAAACGTGTGGAGACAATAACCTTGTGAGGAACTGTGACTTTTGGGCAACCAATCACGCCCTTGTTCATGATTTGTTGGGAGTACTATTGTCATGTTTATGTCATTAGAAGCTCCAAGGTCATTGTCAATGCCAAGCTTGTTGAACTGAGGCAAAGTTATCTCTATTTCCTTCTATTCTTCTTCATTCTGCAATAGCCGGTGATAACCACACCAAACTCATACATGGGTACTCAGACCTGGGGCAATGCGGCCAACCAAACAAGACCTGGAATCACCGGTTCATACATCGAAACGGTGCAAACGGGGAACCAAACACGATGCAGGTCATCCGGTATCCTGTGCTCGGATGCAACCAAACACACTCACTTGCATGCTTCCATCATGGCTGGGAAGAGCCTGCACAAGGCCCCCATCCCGGATCACCAATGCTGGAGCAACCAATCACGCCCATACAGGCTTCGTGTGCGCTCCTGCGACCGAAGTCCCCCTGGCTGACCGATGGACCCATCAAGGCTCAAAACAATGAATATACATATCGATCTCCTCATCAGCTCCTCGGCAGAACAAAATCTTTCCGCACAAACTACTGTAAGTGCATCTAGCCCTTCGTGGGTTTTAGTGAATTGAATGACAACACCATTAAAGGTCTAACAAGTTTGCTAAATATTAAATAGGAAATTGAGTTTAATGCATACATTTGTGGACTGTGGAATGATAAGTGTATATAGGTTCAACAAAAAGGCAAACTTATGAAGCCAAGATAAAAAAAAAACAAGCAAAATATGTCTCTTCATGCATGATGCAACTACAGCATTCCTATTGTGCTTTCATGTGAGTGTTAGTTTTTCTTTGCTGCATTAATGTATGATCAGTACCTACAACAATCTGATACAAGATTTCATTCAAATAATAATGTGATAGAAGTGCATGAAACAGTTGTTGATATATTTGAGATATCTGACCTGGGTAAACAGGTGCTCAAGTACAGCTCACGCCTCTTGGTCTTCAGATTGCTCAAGTGCTTCTTTGTAAACAATCTTGACTTCCTTCTAACATAATAATGAACTTGACATAAGATGCGGCATCTACGTCAGGAAATCAGAGAGCAGGATATAGGAGAGTACCAGATACAAAGTACATGAAAATGAACTATTTAGGATACGAACATTAACATACCACGGCCTCTAGAACTGACAAACAAATAGCAGTCCTGTGCCCAGATTATCTATGACTGATGAGTGTTCCAGTATTAAGTGCCCAGATTAGAGTCTACAGAAAGAAGGCCTATTATGTGCTGAAAAAAGTACAGGCATCAGAGATGAAATGAACAGATACGTGACTAGAGCAAGGATCAAAATCAAATAGGATGCTACATTATTTGTTAGAAATAAACTACATACCTGGAGCTCAGGGATGTGTTTCCGTTGCTCGTGCCATCTCCAAATGTTGCCTTCCTTTTCTCCTTTGCAGCGTGCACACCAGACTCCCGGAATCTGTGTTGCACAGTGTGAGCTTGAGCCTAGATCTTGATGGCCAATGACGAGAGCACTTGGGATCTTCTGCTAGCTTGTGATGCTTGGTAGCGAACTAATCAACTGCTAGAAACAAGGACACAAGTGTTGATTGTAATCCTTGTGTGCTAGATTAGACTTACCATATTTGGACTTAGCTTTTTTTAGGCGCATGATCACTGATTGTGATTGTGTTTTTGGTCTGATTGAAGACCTTGATTAGTTTCCTTGTAATAGCTTATTTAAGCATAGCAATACAACCAGAAAACGTTGCCGCTTTGCAGCAACAAATCATCGTGTGTCCACTGTGTTCGTGTGTGTTCATCATCTTCTTCCTCTCGCCGGTTCGGGATTCTGACATTTGGTACCAGAGCCAGGTCCCGACGTCGCCATGTCGCAGTCACCATCCAAGAAGCTGCTGACTGGTGATGCCTCCGGCGAGAAGAAGGTCCAGCCGTCGAACTCGCTGCCACGTCGCCGTGGCCGCTCTCACAGCCGCCGCTCGCGCAACCAGGACACCAGGTCGCGCGTCGTCGAGCGCATCATTGAGCGACCATCAACGAACGTCGCGTGGCCAATGTTGACCCAGACCAACTATCCAGAATGGGCCCTGGTCATGGAGGTAAACTTCCAGACCCTCAGAGTCTGGGACGTCGTCCACCATGGCATCGCCGAGGACCCCGACGAAGATGAGTAACACGACGACCGACAGGCGATGGCTGGGCTCCTGCGCTCGGTACCCTCCAAGCTCTGGAGCACCCTCGCCGTCAAGCGCACGGTGAAAGAGGCGTGGGACGTGGTCAAGAACTTGCGGATCGGCGACGAACGCGCGCGCGACGCCAGCGCGCAGCAGCTCCGCCGGGAATTCAGTAACCTCTCCTTCAAGGAAGGGGAGAGCGTCAACGAGTTCAGCATCCGCATCACCACGCTCGCCACCAACCTCCGCTCCCTCGGCGACAACATCACCAATGCTGAGGTAGTGAAGAAATTGCTGCAGGTGGTCCCTGAAAGGCTGAACCAAGCCGTTGTCTCCCTCGAAATGTTCCTTGATCTAAACAAGGTCACCATCGAGGAGGTGGTCGGACGGCTACGCGTGTTCGAGGAGCGCACCAAGCCCAAGGAGGTCACGGATGCCATGGGGCGCCTGATGCTCTGCTAGGAGGACTGGGAGGCCCGTCGTAAAGCGCGCCGTGAGCAGGAGAACTCTAGTGGCAGCGGTGGCCCCAGCAGCCGCGGGAAGCGCCGAGGGCACGGACACGGACACGGTCGCGGCGGTGTGGGATCCTCGACGCGTGACGGCCGTGATGGCCAGAATGCAGGCGCCGGGAATGCCGGTGGCAGGAGGCCACCACCCGGTACCCTCTACAACAACTGTGGCAAGTCCGGCCATTGGGCCAAGGATTGCCACGGGTAGAAGAAGGGCGCGGCACATGTCGTGCAGGCTGAGGAGGATGAGCACGCGCTGATGTACATCACCGCGGACGCCGAGGAAATCGCGCCGTCCATGTCATGCTGCCACCCCAGGTCGCCACCGCCCGTCGTTGAGCCACAAGCGCGTGTCCACCTCGTCGAACCAAAGGTGCTCCTCCACCTCAGTGAGGAAGAGAAGGAGGCCGTGGTGTCTCGCTGCTGGGTACTGGACACCGGGGCCACGAACCACATGACAGGTACACGCGCTGTCTTCGCCGAGCTGAACACCGGCGTCACTGGCACCGTCAAGTTCGGGGACCGGTCGGTGGTCGACATCCAGGGCAAGGGTACCGTCCTCTTCGCCTGCAGATCGGGAGAACACTGTCGCCTTGATGGGGTCTACTACATCCCGCGCCTCACCACGAACATCGTCAGCCTAGGGCAGATGGACGAGGATGGCTACAAGGTCAACATCGAGTCTGGCATACTGTGCCTCTTTGACCTGGAGCGGCAACTACTAGCGAAGGTGCACTGATCACCGAGCCGGCTCTACTTCCTCGACATGAACATCATCGCTCCGGTGTGCCTCACCGCGCGTGTCGGCGACGTGGCGTGGCGCTGGCATGAGCGGTATGGTCACCTCAACTTCCAGGCGCTGCGCAAGCTCGGGCGTGCGGACATGGTGCGAGGACTACCGGTGATCGACCACGTAGATCAAGTCTGCGAGGACTACGTCCTAGCAAAGCAGAAGAGGACGTCGTTCCCCAAGGCTGCCAAGTACCGGGCTCAGGAGGAGCTTGAACTGGTCAATGGTGACCTTTGCGGCCCGATCTCGCCATCAACACCAGCCGGGAACGCCTACTTCTTGCTGCTCGTTGATGACATGAGCCGCTATATGTGGCTCACTCTTTTGCGCTCAAAGGCGGATGCACCGGCGGCGATCATGACGTTCCAAGCACGCGTTGAGCGTGAAACCAGCAAGAAATTGAAGGTGCTCCGCACCGACAACGGTGGTGAGTTCACCTCAGTTGAGTTCGGTGAGTACTGTGCAGGAGAGGGCGTCCAGCATCACCACTTGGCCCCATACGCGCCACAGCAGAACGGCGTGGTGGAACGTCGAAACCAGATGGTCGTGGCGATGGCGAGGAGCATCCTACGCGCGCGGGGCATGCCGGGCTACTTCTGGGGCGAGGTGGTGCACACCACCGTGTTCCTCCTCAACCGGGCGCCCACCAGCGCGCTCGATGGGATGACCCCATACCAGGCGTGGTACGGGAAGAAGCCGCCCGTGCACTTCTTCAAAGTGTTCGGGCGCGTCGCCTACATCAAGCGCCTGCGCCCGCACCTCAGCAAGCTCGACGACCGCGGGCAGAAGGTTGTCTTCATCGGGTACCAGGACGGGTCAAAGGCGTATCGTTTCTACGACCCTTTCACCGAGAGCGTCCATGTCTCCCGCGACGCCACCTTCGACGAGGGCGCGCGCTGGGACTGGGAAGACGCCTCGGTCGCCATCAATGAGCACCCCTTCACCATCGCATATGACTATGAGCTGCGGCGCCAACGTGTCGAGGAGACGGCCCAAGAGCTGACATCTCCTAAGCAGCGTTCGCCGACTTCCTCACCACCGACCGCGTCGCGCTCGTCGTCGTCACCTGGCGCACCGAGCTCATCGCCATCTGCGTCGCCGGTCTCGACACCATTGATGGCTGGGACGCAGGTAGAGTTTGCGACACCACTCACTGCTGACCCAAACCTTGATGCTGATGATGATGATGAGGGGGAGCACCGGTACCGGACGCTGGACAACATCCTTGGCACGGATGCAGCACCCGGACTGGCACACCGCGACGCCATGGAGGCTGAACTGCACGCCGTGAGCCACGCCGTGAGCGTGGAGGAACCTAGGTCGCTGAAAGAAGCCGACAGCGACCCCAACTGGGTTGCTGCGATGGAGGAGGAGATGAAGTTGATCCACGACAATGAAACATGGTCGCTGGTCGAACTTCCGTGCGGACACCGAGCCATCGGTTTGAAGTGGGTATACAAGGTTAAGCACGATGAGAACGGCGGCATCGTCAAGTACAAAGCTCGCCTCGTCGCCAAAGTCTATGTGCAGCGTCCCAGCATCGACTTCGAGGAGGTGTACGTGTCGGTCGCTCGACTGGAGTCGGTACGGCTGGTCATCGCCATCGCGGCGCACTACGGGTGGGGCGTCCATCACATGGATGTCAAGTCGGCGTTCTTGAATGGAGAGCTCTAGGAGGAAGTCTACGTCCAGCAACCTCCTGGCTTCGTCGACGACAAGCACAAGCACAAGGTGCTCCGACTTCACAAGGCACTCTATGGCCTCCGTCAGGCTCCACGCGCATGGAACCAGAAGCTGGATGCCGAGCTGCTGTCGCTCGGGTTCATGTGCTACGTCGACGAACACGGGATGTACACCCGTGGCAAAGGTGAAGGGCGCCTAATCGTGGGCGTATACGTCGACGATCTTATCATCACTGGAGGTAACGCAGATGTCGTGGGGAGGTTCAAGAAGCAGATGCTGAGCACATTCCGCATGAGTGATCTTGGGCTCCTCTCCTACTACCTTGGCCTCGAGGTCACCCAAGGAGCTCATGGGATCACGCTGCGCCAAAGTGCCTACGCCACCAAGATCCTCGAGAAGGCTGGGCTGGCAGGTTGCAATGCGAGCGCCACGCCCAAGGAGATGAAGCTGAAGCTTCTGAAGGAAGGCTCGACGCCAAGTGTGGACGCCACCGAGTACCACAGCCTCATTGGCAGTTTGAGGTATTTGTGCAATTCCAGGCCGGACCTAGCGTACGCGGTGGGCTACCTCAGCCGGTTCATGGAGGCGCTGCGGCAAGAGCATCTGGCAGCTGTGAAGCGCGTCCTTCGCTACGTGGCGGGCATGGTGCACTGGGGTGTGCACTACCATCTGGAAGGAAGGAAGGGAGCAGTGCCTCGCTACTGGGTTACTCCGACAGCGACCTAGCAGGCGACGTTAACGATCGGAAAAGCACAAGCGGTCTCATTTTCTTCCTTGCCGGTGGACCGATTGCATGGCAGTCGGCGAAACAAAAGGTGGTTGCGCTGTCGTCCTGCGAGGCGGAATACATCACGGCTGCTGGAGTTGCGTGCGAGGTAGTTTGGCTGGCACGGTTGCTGGCTGAGCTCGTCGGAGGAGCCGTCCTCGCACCCAAGCTCAAGGTGGACAACAAGTCCGCCATCGCCTTGATGAGAAATCATGTGCATCATGACCGGAGTAAGCATATTGATGTTAAGTTCCATTTCATCTGGGAGTGCTGCGACAGGAAGCTGATCGACGTCGAGTTCGTTGGCACTGAACTGCAGCTGGGCGACATTCTCACTAAAGCGCTCGGGCGCGTTCGGTTTCAGGAGCTTCGAGGAAAGATCGGCATGCTTGATGTAAATAATAAGCACAGCAAGGCTTAGGAGGAGATTGTTGATTGTAATCCTTGTGTGCTAGATTAGACTTACCATATTTGGACTTAGCTTTTTTTAGGCGCATGATCACTGATTGTGATTGTGTTTTTGGTCTGATTGAAGACCTTGATTAGTTTCCTTGTAATAGCTTATTTAAGCATAGCAATACAACCAAAAAACGTTGCCGCTTTGCAGCAACAAATCATCGTGTCCACTGTGTTCGCGTGTGTTCATTATCTTCTTCCTCTCGGTTCGGGATTCTGACAACAAGGAGTAGCGCAGAAAGGCAGGCATATATCAGAGATGGAATTGATGAATGTGACTGAGGCAAGAAACAAAATCAAATGGGATGCTAAATATACCTGGAGCTCAGGGATCGGCTGCCTTTGCTAGTGCCGTCTCCGAAATGCAGCCTCCCTTTTCTTCTTGGTTTGCTATGTATGCACCCCAAAGCTTCCGGGTCGCCTTTGCTAACTTGTGAGTTGTGACAGCTTCACGGTGAAGGTAAGCTATCAACTGCCGAGTAAAGACCATGGCCAGTAACAAGGACATGAGGATGATGGAAATCTTTATTGACAAACGGGCCCGAGGACCCACACGGGCCATAGTCACAATAATTTAGACGACCAGCAGCACTGAATCTACAGGACAACTGGACAAGAGAGAAGCAGTCAAGAGTGATTGCCGAGGTTGAGTCTTTTGGTCCAGTGCCAAGACAGTGATTGATAAGAAAAAAGAGGACACTGAGCTAGAAACGCGTGCCAAAAAAGAGCATAGTACTCACTGTGCATGCATGCCGAGCAGGCCAGTAGGGATTGCCAGCCAGACCACGGAGACAAATGTGTTGTTCCATGAATGGTTCATGCCACAAGAAGGAAGGAGGAGCCCAACAAGCAAAGAGGAACTGCTTCCCTTTGCCCGCAGCCCTCCCATGGTACTGGGATATTTCCACGGTGTCTGCTGACTGCTGTGTCAACTATAGCATAGTGCGCAGCGTGCACCAAGGGGGAAGCCAGACACAGGATCAAAGGCCTCAAATGCAATCGTAGTTGTGGCACCTACATACACACCAAAATGCATGAGCCTAGTGGGGCTGACTGAAATCATGCAAGGACAAGCTAGCGGAGTCAAACTCAAGATACAAAGGAAACTTGCAGCAGGTCACTTGAGTACAGGCAGGATGGAAGTCGTGAGCAGTAAGTGGCAAACCCACTTCATCATGGCAAAGCAGAGCTGAAAGACTTATGACTGCTTACTTGATTCTATCAACTTCTCAAATCGTCCTCCACAGGCATGAGTCAGAAGAGCTGAAAGACTGAAACAGACTTGTTTACATCATATAGCTTCAAGATGTTCATATACTTTTTCCACTCATGCAGGTCTCCTATCTTGACTGAGGCTAATCAATGACTGCAAAGTGTAAGACATAATCTGCTGCTGATCTCTCTATCTTTCTCTGCAGCAGAGTTGGCATTTTGGTCAGCTCATTGCTGTCCTTGGCCCTGTTCAAGTATGGCAATAGGCCATCACTTGTACAAGGTTGTACCGTAGGTAGTTGTGGCTTAGCTCAGCCATATCATAGTTGTTGAAGCTGATTTCAGCCATGTCCTAGAGGACATTGTAGTAGGTGTACTAGTGTACCTTAGGAGGTACTAGTAGCTTGTATATATTCTATGCCAAGGCAGTGGAGCAGAGTAGTTCAGTTTTGCCACATTCAGAAGCAGAGCTTCGGCCAAGGATGGTGTTTGTGCTGTGTGTGTTCCTGAGCTCAATCCCTTCTTCTACCTCTAGCCAAGTGAGTGAGTGTGTGGACAAGGTAATTGCTTACCTGCAGGGCAGCAAGGGACCAACAATTGGTATCGAGCCGTCAGAGTCTTGCGTCACGCCGGACTAATCGTCGGCGATGACAGACGGCTCGGAGACGGACGACAGCAACGGTGCTGCTGGAGGCGGCGGAGCTGCCGGGGCTACCCAGCCACGATAGGAGGTTGTTGTGCGCGCGGTGCGGGAGGTCAGCGGCACTAGTTGGCGGACGCTGACTCACACCAACTATGGCGAGTGGGCGGTGACCATGAAGATCAAGCTCAGAGCCCGACGGCTCTGGAATGCCATTGACAAGGGCACCGATAATGAAGAAGACGACATGTCAACGATGGAGGCCATCCTCGCTGCTGTGCCAGCAGAGTACAGGGAGTCGCTAGGGGCGAAGAAGTCTGCTAAGGAGGCTTGGGAGGCCATCACGGCCATGCGCGTCGGTTCCGATCGCGCAAAGAAGGCGACGGCCCAGCTGCTGAAGTAGGAGTACGCCAACCTCAAGTTCCGCGACGGTGAGATGGTGGAGGACTTCTCCCTCCGCCTGCAGTCGTTCATCAACAAGCCGGGGAGCCACAACATCACCATCAACGAGGAGGAAGCAGTCTCCAAGTACCTGCACTCTATGCCGGTGAAGTACATCCAGATCGCTCTCTCCACAGAGACGATGCTGGACCTGTCCACCCTCACCAATGAAGATGTGACCGGCCGTTTGCGGGCGGTGGACGAGCGCATGGAGTAGGCCACGACAACGACAGATAGCGGCAAGCTGTTGCTGATGGAGGAGGAGTGGGCTGCCCGGATGAAAGAGAAGAAGTCCGGGGAAGGCTCCTCCAAGGGCGGCAGCGACGGCAAACGCCGCGGCAAGGCTCCGACGGAGAAGAAGAAGAAGAAGGTCGATCCCAACGCCTGCCGGCACTGCGGGAAGACCGGCCATTGGGCAAAGGAGTGCCCAAACTGCAAGCAGGAGAAGAAGACCGAGGCTCACGTGGCGCAGGCTGGCGACGATGAGCCTACTCCCTTGATGGCGACGTTCTCTGCGTTGCACGACGTCGAAGCAAAGGAGAAAGCAGAGGAGGTGGTGATGGCGGAGCAGGGGAAGGCTTCGAAGACCGTCGACCTCGATGAGCCACGCGCTCAAGTCCACCTCGGACGAGTGGGCGGCGAGCAGGAGCATAGGTGGTACCTAGACTCCGGCGCCAGCAACCACATGACGGACTCTAAGGCGGCCTTCTCCGAGCTCGACGGGAACATGACTGGCACGGTGAAGTTTGGCGATGGCTCAAGGGTAGTGATCTGAAGGTGCGGCACCGTCATCTCCAGGTGCCGAACGACAAGCACCGCACCGGCGACGGATATGTACTACATCCGCAATTGCGCTCAAACATTGTCGATTGGACAATCGGATGAGCGCGAGCGAGGCGAGGTGTTGATCAAGGACGGCGTCCTTAGGATTAGGGACCGAGAGCAGCAGCTTCTTGCCAAGGTAAAGAGGCCCCATAATCGGTTGTATCTACTCGACTTGATGGTGGAGCATCCCATCTGCCTGGCGGCGCAGCGCACGGAGGAGCCATGGCTGTGGCATGCTCGGTTCGCCCATCTCAGCTTTGACGCGCTTGGTCGGCTGGAGAAGATGGTGCACGGGCTGCCTCACATCGAGCACGTACGTGTGAGCCGTGAGAGACAGCCTGCAGCCAGAAGCGAGAGGATGCTACCGTTCCCAAAGACGGTGAAGTACCACGCAGTAGAGGCCCTCGAGCTGGTCCATAGCAACCTCTATGGGCCAATCACGCAAGCGACTCATGGCGGGCACAAGTACTTCATCTTGCTCATGGACGACTGCAGCCGGTACATGTGGCTGTAGCTCCTGATGAGCAAGAGCGAGGCGGCGGAGGCAATCAAGATGTTCAAGGCGCGCGTGGAGGCTGAGTCCAGGAAGAAGTTGCGCGTGCTGAGGACGGACCGGAATGGCGAGTTCATGTCGGTTGAGTTCACCGCGTACTGCACGGATCAAGGGGTGGTGCGCCACCACACCGCGCCGTAGTCGTCATAGCAGAATGGGGGTGGTGGAGTGACAGAACCAGACGGTTGTCCACATGGCGCGATCCATGATGAAGGCCAAGAAGATGCCAGCGGAGTTCTGGGGCCAGGCGGTGACCACGGCGGTGTTCATCCTCAACCATGCGCCTACCAAGGCCCTGAAGGGCAAGACACCATTCGAAGCTTGGCACGGACGCAAGCTGAACGTGTCCTTCCTCAAGACGTTCGGGTGCGTCGGCCACGTGAAGAACACAAAGCCATTCCTCACCAAGTTGGAGGATAGGAGCACGCCCATGATGCTCCTAGGCTATGAGGAGGGCAGCAAGGTCTATCGGCTCTACGATCCCAAGGGAGGTAAGGTTGTGATCTCCAGGGACGTGGTGTTCGACGAAATGGCGGCCTGGGACTAGGAGGGTCTGGGCACGGGGGAAGATCGCGGTGTGAGCGGCACATTCGCCATCGAGTACCTGGTGGTCCAAGGAGGAGGAGATGTAGAGGCTGAAGAGCCGGCTCCGGCAGCTGTGGCGGCAGAGGAGAAGCCGCTAAGTCTAGCCAGGGCGGGTGCAGGGGAGCAGACTCCACCAGCAGCCGCGCACATGCCTCCACCACAGTCCCCTGCGACGGAGGGACAGGGGACGCCACCGCTCGAGTTCACTTCTCCGCCAATCAACATCGATGAGTACATGGACGCCTTCCACGATGGCGAGGAGGTCCGTTTCCGCCGGGTGGACAAGATCGTTGGCGATGGGGCAGCTCCTGGGCGGGCCAGTCGAATCCTCAATGACCCAGAGCTGCTGCTCGTCAGTGCGTAGGAGCCGCCCACGTTTGCGGTGGCTGAGCGCGATGCCAATTGGCGGCGGGCGATGTTGGAGATGAAAACGATCAAGGACAACGGGACTTGGGAGCTGGTAGATCCGCCGGTGGGCTGCCGGCCGATTGGGCTCAAATGGATCTACAAGGTGAAGCGGGACGAGCACGACGCCATCATCAAGTACAAGGCTCGGCTCGTCACCCGCGGCTTCGTCTAGCACGAGGGCCACTTTGAGGTCTTTGCTCCGGTGGCGCGCATGGAGTCGATCCGCCTGCTGCTGGCCATGGCAGTGGCAAAGGACTGGCGCGTCCACCACCTCGACGTCAAGTCGGCGTTCCTGTATGGCGAGCTCGTGGAGACGATCTTCATCAAGCAAGCTCCGGGCTTTGCCATCAAGGGGGCAGAGCACAAAGTGCTCAGGTTGCGTAAGGCGCTCTATGGGCTTCAACAGGTCCTACGGGCGTGGAACGCCAAGCTCGATGCCACTTTGGGTGAGCTCAGGTTCACCTGCTGCGCCACGGAGCACGCGCTCTACACGCGGCGACTGGGGAAGGAGGAGCTCGTCGTCGGCATGCACGTGGATGACTTGATCGTCACTGGAGCGTGCGCGGCAGACATCGACAGCTTCAAGCGCAAGATGGCAGCTCATTTTCGAATGAGCGATCCCGATGCGCACTCCTACTACCTCAGCATCGAGGTGAGACAGGGGAAGCAGAGCATCTCCCTGGGCCAGCATGCCTACGTGGAGAAGCTACTGGAGCGCGATGGCATGGCAGAGTGCAAGCCGTGCACGACTCCGATGGAAGAGTGACTGAAGCTGTCCAAGCACAACAGACGGCGAAGGTGGACGCGACGCGCTACCAGAGCACCGGCGGTGGCCTGCGCTACCTCATGCACACTCGGCCGGATATCGCGTTCGCAGTCGGGTACGTCAGCCGATTCATGGAGGACCCACGCGAGGATCACTGGACGACGGTGAAGAGGTTGCTGCGCTATGTCAAGGGGACGCTCGATCAAGCGATCATCTTCCCCAAGCACGGCGGCAAGAGTGGGCTGTGCCTCACGGTTTTTAGTGAGGCATCCCCAAAACAGAGGAAGGTGAGCTAGAGCTCATGGTTTTCAGCGATGCAGATATGGCGAGCGACATCGACGGACGATGGAGCACCTCTGGTGTGCTCGCCTTCCTTGGAGCGGCCCCCATTACTTGGCAGTCGCTGAAGCAAAAGATCGTGGCGTTGTTGACATGTGAGGCGGAGTATGTTGCAGCGGCCACGGCAGCGTGCCAGGCGGTCTGGCTACACTAGCTGCTAGGTGAGCTGACCGGCGAGGAAGCTCACCTGCCAACTCTGATGGTGGACAATCCGCCCGCCATCGCCCTCACCAAGAACCCTATCCTCCACGACCGGAGCAAGCACATTGACATCAAGTTCCACTTCCTCCGGGACTGCGTAGATGGAGGGCCGATCGTCATCGAGTTCGTCGAGACCGGCAGACAGCTCGCTGACATCCTCACCAAGTCACTCGGGCGTCTGCGGTTCATGGAGCTGAGGAAGATGATTGGCATGGATGAGGTCAAGGCTTAGGAAATAATGGCTTAGCTCAGCCATACCATAGTTGTTAAAGCTGATTTCAGCCATGTCCTAGAGGACATTGTAGTAGGTGTACTAGTGTACCTTAGGAGGTAGTAGTAGCTTATATATTCTATGCCAAGGCAATGGAGCAGAGTAGTTCAGTTTTGCCACATTCAGAAGCGAAGCTTCAGCCAGGGCTGGTGTTTGTACTGTGTATTTCTGAGCTCAACCCCTTCTTCTATCTCTAGCCAAGTGAGTGAGTGTGTGGGTAAGCTAATTGCTTACCTATGCAGGTCAGCAAGGGACCAACACAAAGTGCAGTGGACCTGCAATAATAAGCAAGTAGTACTCAAAAAGTCGAAAATTGTTCAAGAAATGTACCAGTTCAAAAATTCCTCTGTGTTTTTTTTACATCTCCATCAGCAGCAGTGGAATTAGTAAAGCAAACCAATTTTTAACCTTTTGTGGTGCTTGCATATTGAACTACATAATATTTATTATTTTGCGAAACATGACGACTGCTCATTATTCCTTTTCCCCTCTGCTAATCTGCTATGTACGCACACCAGAGCTTACTTGTGAATTGTGGTGCTTCCTTGTGAAGTAATCAACTGCCGACCATGACCCGTGATAGGAGATGAGGATGATGTGATCACCATAGTCATAATTTAGTCCACCAGCACCACTGAATGGAGAAATTCGAATTCGGTCCCACCAGTTAGAATCAATTTCAATATCTAACACAACATCACGCTTTCAAACCTTGCCAGTTTGTCAAGAATGGGGGTAAAGACAGTGATTTGAACATTTTGTAAACTCTGTGATCTAAACCTATCATATATCCAGATACGCATGCCTCATGTCCTATGTGTGCTCGCTGTTAGGAAACACATGTTTCCTGTGTTTATGCTTGTTATTACACGTCTGTGGTTCTGACTGAATTAAGGGCCTAAGTATCAGGATTTCTAATGAAGGCTTACGGGGTCCTGCAATTCTTCCACAGTAACGTGTTGTCATTGCAAATGTTCACGCGCTGCAGTGTGAACTGTTCTTCGAGACAAGAGTGATTGACTGAATCAAAGGGGTCTGTTCGGCTGGTATTAAAGCCGGCTAAAGCTGTTTTACTGTGAAAGAAAAATATTGTATATTCTAACTGATAAGCCGGCCGATAAGTTGAAGCGTCTTTGTCAAGTGTGTGGAGAGAGCAAGAGAGGTATTCTGAGCTGAGAACACATACCAAAGAGCAGCGAAGGAAATATCTCTGGGAAGATGCCGACATGCCTTGGAGTAGTGGCGTGTAGCATGGTGACCGGCGAACCTGCTGCTGTTTGGATGACGACCTGCCCTGCCCCCGCTCCAACTCCCCAGTCTCCAGTCTCCACCTGTGGCGCATTGTCGAACGAGTGGCGTGCACCGCCTACTGTTTGAGCGTTGCAGCGAGGGCCGGCAGCCCAGCATAGCAGGACGCTCCGCCGTCGTCACTGGGTGCTGGCCGTCGTACTCGTACCCGACAAGGCTCCCGCGCCTCCCTTGCCCGCTGCTCCACCATCCTAGGCCGGCCGGTCGGCACCATGCCCCCGCTCTCTCTGCAGTGAGGCGAGGACACGGCCTCGCTTGATTGGCGGGGCCGACACGGAGACGGGAAGAGAAGCGGTGCGAATCAGAGTGAGCCTCCCTAGTCGGCGGCGACTTCACGAGACTGACGAGTAATCGGACACATATCCTCGGACAAACGCACTGCCAGGGAAGAAAAACGCATCGTGCATCAGTCAGCAATTGATACACCTCAACTGGCTGCTACCCGTGCTTCTGTGTGTCAAGAGCAGTGACTGACGGCAAGCAGAGTAGCAGACCAATCATGTTAACTGTACAGTAGAACAAAATGTTTGCTCTTTTGAAATAGTGAAATCTGAAATTTCCATATGTAATGGAGATCAAACAAACGCTGCATGTTCTAAGGAAAACGCTGGGTCCGTCTGACAAAGCAGAGTCATGCATACAACCAAACGCTCAGCTCACCAATTTACTTCATGGCATCAGGTAGCAAAGGAAATTCGGGGCAGCTCGCTGGAGTACAGGCAGGATGGAAGTCGTGAGCAGTAAGTAGATAACGCACTTCTTCATGGGAAAGCAGAGGTCGAGGATTCCTCCATTGCCTTTTGGTTTTAGGTTGCTTACTTGATACATCAACTTCTGAAGTCGTCCTCCACAGGTATGGATTAGAACTTAGTAGAGCTGAAGGACTGAAACAAATTTGCCTGAAGGTGTTTCATCCACGTTTTCACCCATGCAGGTCGTTCATCTTGACTGACAGGCGAATCAAGGACTGCCAACTGTGCCAAGTGCAGTGGACCTGCAATGATAGGCAAGTACTCAGAAGTCAAAAATACACCCCACATTCAAAATATTCAAGAAATGGAGCAGTTCAAAAGTTTCTGTGTGTGTGTTTTTACATCTCCATCAGCAGCAGTGAAATTACTAAACTAAACAAATTTTTAACTCCTTGTGGTGCTTGCATATTGAACTACATAATATTAGTATTTTGCTAAACAAGACGATTGCTCAGTATTCCTTTTCCCTTTAGTGGCATCACAGCACACATCTATGTCAACTTGGGGAGGGTGTACAACTGAAAAATTAATCAAATCACACGGGCTTAAAGAACAGCACACAACTGAATCATATAATAGTATTCACTGTAGCTTGTGAGGCACAAAAGCACAAATGGAACCGTGTCCTCCACACCCAAATGATTAAATAAATGAAAGAGGAACATGCAATACAAACAAGAACCCCTCCTTAGCTCTAGAAAACCATGAATCAACACAAATGGACGATGGATCTGATCTACCTGAAACCAGAGTTCAAATTACCCAACTCATACATGCAGCAGGCAAAACTGTGCATGTACATGGAACACCACTACACTTACACTAGCAATAAATTTATTTAGATAAATCAGGAAATAGTTCAGTAGAGGATCTGCACAAGATGAATCATGGTTAGAGGTTAGCAAACTTACCAGATGAAGCGCTAATAGGGAGGCCCCTGGTTAGGTTAGTGCCCAGTGTGTAGATGAGGGATTTGGGAGATGAGGTGCCTGTCCTCCCCCATTCCTCTCAATTTTAGATAAAAGACCTCCCACGTTCCTATCACAGCGGATCTCTAGATCTGGACAGTAACAGATCGCTTCATGCAGTGCAATAAAGCCATCACTTCATGCAGTGCATTAAAGCCAATCTGGATCTCAAATATCCAGATGAGGGGTGTGGGAGATGAGGTGCCAGTCCTCCCCCTTTCCTCTCTTGCACCGCCTCTGCAGATCAGGGCACCCAAGGATCAGCAATTCCTTCAGAGCGGTGAGGCCTTTTATGCCCTTAGGCAAGGATCGTATTCCTGGGCAGTTACAGACGCTTAGCTTTCCAAGGGAGACGAGGCCTTTCATCCCCTGCGGCAACGATGTGAGGCCCGTACAGTTCCTGATTGAGACCTTTTCAAGGGAGGCGAGGCCTTCCATCCCCTGCGGCAAGGATGTGATGCCCGTGCATTCAACGATTCCGAGCTGTTGAAGAGAGGTGGTGAGGCGGCAGATGGATTGTGGAAGGCAAGTCAGCTCTGGCAACTCTGTAATCTCGAGTTTGCGTAGAGAGCAGAGTTCACCTAGGCAGTCGGGCATTTGGCGAAGTGCATTGCACCATGCTATCTTTAGCAACTGGAGGGATGTGAGTTGACCCAATGATTGGGGGAGGCTGCTCAGGCTATCACAGGATTCGATGGTCAACTCTTGCAGAGACCCCAGTTCCCATAGCCACTCGGGTAGCACGCTGATATTATACCAGCAACAGGGACCGGAGGGATGTGAGGCTCCACAAGCTCTCAGGCAGCTCGGTTTGCACTCCAGAGAAGATAATAAACTCCAATGACTCGAGTGCCGTCATGTGTTGCAGCAGCTCCCACCCATGCCCAGATCCTAATCCTGTCACATTCAATAGTTGAAGCTCCTCCAGGTGGCTAAAACTGGGGGACCAAGAGGACCCCTGGCATTGGCTTGGTGACTGCAGTAGCTGCTCACTGTCCCACAACTTCAAGTGCTGCAGAGACGGAGGAAGGTGCGGCTTCACCTCCAACTTAGGACAATCACAAATCTCTAACTCTGTCAGGCAATTACCAACTTGGACTTGTCCCAACTGAGGGGTGAAATTGCAGTATCCTTCCACCTCTTCTCCATCAGGCATAATCCTCTCTGCTACCATCCACACCTCTCCCAGATAACGCAGTCCACGCATCCTTAACTTTACCAGCGAAGGAAATGGGCCTCCACTTATGCTCTCAAGAGAAGGCATCCATTTAAGCTCAAGCAACTCCAAACAAGGCAGCTCCACAAGCCCATGTAGGTTCTTCAAGTTTGGGAAACCAATATAGCTTCATCACCCTCAAAAATGGGAAGGGAGCAGGCCCCTGTACTCCACCACCAACTTGATTCTGCATCCACCGTGTATATTGCCTGCCTGAATACCCACTAATTTTCATCCCTTTAATCCCAGGTGGCGGTTCCAGACCATCAAGGACAGCCTGCTCCAACTCAGTGTTTACCTCTTCCGCATCATCTGCCATCCACTGTAGATCCAACCTCTGTAAGTTTGTCTTCTGTTTCAAGCATGCCATGTGGGCAGCATTTGGCTCTATCACGTGTCCAATACCTCTAATTGTTAGTTTCTCACCGATCTCAGAAACATTTGCAAGCTCTGAGATTCCTGCAAAGAAGGGCAGGCCTGGTGCAGTGGTGAGAGCTGTCTCACTGAGTCACCAGGTCGTGGGTTCGAAGCAGCCTCTCCGCAGATTTGCGGGGGGAAGGCTTGCCTCGGTTTTTCCCTTCCCCAGACCCCACTCATGTGGGAGCCTCCGGCACTGGGTCTGTCCTTTTTTTTTGAGATTCCTGCAAACTTTTCTCCCTTACCCACAACAAATAAGCCCAACTTTTGTAGTCGACTGAGCTGTCCAATGCCTATAGGCATTCCTGCCAATTTTTTACAATCTTCTAGGTTCAAAACTTGGAGCTTTTCCATGTTGCCGATGCCTTCAGGCAAATCTACTAGCTCCTGACACCTGTGTAGGTCCAAACACTCTAGATTTCTCAGCGTTGTGATACTTGATGGTAGCCTCTCAATTCTGGTGTCAGCTAGTCTCAAAACTCTTAGCTTTTCATTCCTGCCAATATAGTTTGGCAACATTCTCAGCATCATACAAAACGAAAGATTAATGCTTGAAATCATATGATAATCAGCAATTGAATCTGGTAAAATTTTTAGATTTCCACAGGACGATAGATTCAACGTTTTTAACTGTTGTAGGTTACCAATAGAGTTTGGCAAGGCTTCAATCTCCCAGCACATGCAAAGATCAATGCTTGAAATCATCCGACAATCACCATAGAATCTGGTAAACACTTTAGCTTTCGACACATCGATAGGTTCAGTGTTCTTAACTTCGTTAGCTTACCAAACGTTTTAGGCAAATCAAGGAGATCACTACAGGTGACATGTAGAGCTTGTAGGGTCCAAAAATCTGAAATGGCTTCCGGGAGTGCTTGACATCTTAGTCCTGAAATCGCAAGATATTTCAAATTTTTTACCTGGAATATGGCATTGGGCACTGCTACCAGAAACACATTTTCCATGGTGATACTACGCAAGGGTCTTGCGTCCTTCAATGTGTTGCCAAATATTGTATCATCACCCTTCTGATAAGGAGGACAAACAAAAATAGCACGTGCTTTTTTGAAAGTTTTTTTGGATGGAAAGTTTCCTGGTTGTTCCGTTAAAGAAAAGTATCTGTAGTTCATTGTGGCACTGGTTGCCTTGTTTGGTACAGCAAGTGAAATTTCATCTTTTAGTATGGACCGGGCAAGATCATGAATCAAATCATGCATCTTGCATGTCACTCTCCAATAACAATGATTTTCTTCCACATCCTGTAGAAAGGACATTTGTACAAGAGAATTAAAGCTCCTATGTCCATATTTAGGAATGAAAACGGATCGGATACGAACGGATATTACTGATATTATATTTGTTTTCACATTTCTAGTCGGATTCAGATTCGAATGCGGATAGTATCAGCCATGCCGGATAGGATACGATTAGATGTCGACATCATAAATATGTGATTTGAGTATTCGGATACGGATACGGTATCGGATGTTGAATATCCGGACTCGGATACGGACAGATCTGAACCCCTCTAAACGGATTCGGACTCGAATACGGTCGGAAAATATCCGTACCGTTTTCATCCCTATCCATACTCCATATAATCAACACCATCTACACCAGTGATCATACTGTGAGCAATCCATAGGTCAATCAACTGTTCTTTATCAATATTGTGACCTTTAGGAAACAGTGAACAAATTGCGAAGCACTGTTTCAGATGAGAAGGCAAGTTCAAATAGCTCAACATCAAGCATGCAGATACTATACACTCTTTACCCTCAACATCTAATACATTGCTATCCCTCATGGACTTCCATTCTTGTATTTGTTCCATGCCATGGAGGACACCTGCAAGAGCTTTAATTGCTAGAGGCACCCCACCGCATTTTTTCACAATCTCTTTTCCAACCTTTACAAATTCCGAATCCAAACCTTCTGCAGGAATTACTAAGCTTTGCTGGAATAGTTGCCAGCTGTCATCTAGAGATAAGAATGGCAAATCAAATTGGTCTATAGATCGCACTGTTTCTGCAACTCTTCTACTACGAGCAGTCAGTAAGATCCTGCTCCCAGGTCCACTACTCTTGAGATGCACCATAAACTTTTCCCACTGAATTAGAGATTCAGTCCACACGTCATCCAATACAAGCAAAAGCCTCTTTCCAGTCAACTTGTCTGAGATTGTTTTGATCATAAACGGCAGGGCATGCTGTCCGGGATTATTATCAACAAAAGCTTCAAACAGTTTCTTGATGAGCTTGTCAACATCAAATTCTTGAGACACATGAACCCATAGTCTGACTTCAAAATGCTTCTCCACAATGCTGCAATCATTGAAAACCAATTTAGCTAATGTAGTTTTCCCAGAGCCACCAAGTCCACTGATGGAAATAGTCTTGATTACGTGTTTGTCGTCTGCTAGTTTAGATATTATTTGGTGCTTCTCTTGGTCTCTTCTGAGTACTGATGCCACATCTACAGTAGGCAATGTTGTCTGGTTAGCAGTAGTCTGACTCATATCATGAGCAGGATGACCAGCTAGCAAGCTATTTGCTATGGCATTAAATTCAGCTCTTTGCTTCACAATTGCATCAAATCTCTTTTTGACTGCCTTGAGCTTGCTGGCTGCCTTGCATTGAAGTATGAGAGATTTTGGTATTTCGCACATATATCTTGGCATAACACCAGCAACACCATGGGCATCATGTTCGTCAGCCTTCAGCTGGAACTCATCAACAATGCCATCAACATCAAAGCTATATCTTTCAACTTTCTTAGCCAATTAAATGCTGGAGTATTTGGTGAAACTTTATCCCCTACTGCTTCCAACCAACAGTTGATCTCCTGAACTTGATCTTTTAGTTCTAGCAGATGCTTCTGGACACCAACTATCAAGCTGTACTCCTTGATCAGCAGTGGAGCTAGCTTGTTGCTGACAATCTTCAATATTCCAGATACTACAGCAGCTTCCATACCAATCCTTCTTTGTAAATGTCTTTTTCAATCAAACTTCCTCTGTGAATAGAATTTTGGAATCAGCATCTTTGTTGTAAAACATAAAGTTTCAAAATGAACTGTGCTACAACAGATTTTTTATACGTTGCAACTATAGTACTTTCATGGCTCTCCATGCAACGCGCTGTCAGTATTACTAGTGATATATAAAGACATCACAAAAAACTCATGCAATAATGGTTCATCATGTGGATCTGACCTGCGAAAACAAGTGTATACCTTTAGATTCTTTGTTGCTCAAGTGCTTCTTTGCAGGCACACCCTTACAGACTTCTTGTTGCCTACGGAGACAAAATGAAACGACATATATGTGAGTCTGTGACGGAGCAACGGCCATGGTATATTTCATTATGTCAACTGTTTTGCAGGAAACACAGCGAAATGGAGAAAGAGAACAAAGTATGAAAGCAGGGGATCAATTAATGATAGAAATATTAAAATATACCAGAGCTTGAATCACAGAAGAATAAACGGCGTCTTTCAGTTATGATGACTTACGACTTGGTGTTGGTCCTTGAGTACCTGTCCATACTCCATAGTTGGGAGAAAGACCAAGTTATTGTTGCGCAAGAAATTGCTAGTGAAAGCATGCAGATTGTGTACAAAACGGAACACAGATGGATGAACCTAGCAAGAGTAAAGAACAGAAGGAATAGGATGCTGCTGTATTATTGGTTGAAAGTAACGCAAAATACCTGGGGCTCAGATATGCTGCTGCTTGTGCTATCTTTAAATGCTGCCCTCCTTTCTTCTTATGCAACGTATGCAAAGCAGAGGTCTCTGGACCTCGGATCTACTCCTTTTGCTTGTATATCTCCAAATGTTGCCCTCCTTTCCTCCTATGCAACAAGGTCCAGTATGGCTAGTCAACAAGGATCTGACAGAAGTGCATAACATAAGGAAGAGACTTTTCCCTGTGTGCCATTATAAAAGATCGTAATCCCCTGTGTGCCCCTGGAAAAATTCAGCGGTCTTCAGCGCCACTACTCTAACTTTTTCGTGTCGTACATGCCACTTCCGTCAGTTTGGGCTCTAACGCCGTCAAACTGCAGGTGTGAAAAGACGAAAATGCCCTTAAGTTCAAATATGTTATTAATTTTTTTTAGCATCTTAACGACTTTAAATGAAAAAACTAAAAACTAGAAAGTTGTAGATCTCGTCGAGATCTATAATTTTCATATAAAAATTATTTTCATTTAATTCCGCAAAAAAATATGATTTGATATGATTAATATATCTTAGAAAAATCATATTATTTTTTTTGCGGAATTAAATGAAAATAAATTTTACATGAAAATTATAGATCTCGACGAGATCTATAACTGTCAGTTTTGAGTTTTCCATTTGAAGTCGTTAAGATGCTCAAAAAAATTAATAACATATTTGAGCTTAAGGCATTTTCGTCTTTTCACACCTGCAGTTTGACGGCGTTAGAGCCTAAACAGACGGAAGTGGCATGGAGGACACGAAAAAGTTGGAGTAGTGGCGCTGAAGACCGCTGAATTTTTCCAGGGACACACAGGGGATTGCGATCTTTTATAATGGCACACAGGGAAAAGTCTCCATAAGGAAGTGGTTGAAGGTGTGGATATCTGACCTCAGAAAACTAGTACCTGTAGCCCTTCAGCCTGAGTCGTCACTGCTTCTTTATTTTATAGAAAAGACACTTGGATCCACCCTTGTGTTCTTGTCACAAAAGGAGAAATGAATGCCTGCAGGTATTTCAAAACGAGAGCCTTAGAGCAGACCGATTTTTCCCCCAACGCCAAGGAAGAAGTTGATCAGTGGAAAATGCAGTAGACTAAAGGAAATCAGAGCTCAAACATGATGCAACTTACACAAACCATAGCTTTTTAGGGAGCTCAGATCTACATCTTTTACTCATCCATCTAAAAATTGAGGCCCTCATTGTCTCCTTTGCTACATATGTAGAGTATGCAGTATGCACACCAGAGCAAGAAACAAAATTAAACATACAGGATATTAGATTATTCGTCATGAATTAAGTAAATATACTGGAGCTCCGGGATCTGCTAGCTAGGTACCTGGAGCTCCAAGCGTGGCGTAGCCCTCCTTTCCTGCTTTGCAACTTGATTAGTGAAGACACCCAGAGGGCGGATTGGAGCAAAATGACGTACGGCTTCCAGTTATTGAAGAACAGATTGGGTTGATCAATTTCTCCACGATGTCTTGTCACCTCAAATTATCGAAGCCACTAACTATGGCCCCGTTTAGATCCAATTTTTTTTTGATCTTGGCTACTGTAGCATTTTCGTTTGTATTTGACAATTAGTGTCTAATTATGGACTAATTAGGTTCAAAAGTTTCGTCTCGCGATTTTTCACTCAACTATGCAATTAATTTTTTTTCGTCTACATTTAGTACTCCATGCATATGTCGCAAGATTTGATATGACGGATACTACGTAAAATTTTTTGAAATCTAAACGGGGCCTATGTATAGGCCCTGCTTCTTTGGCCTATTTGTGAGGGCTATATGCGGTATATGGTAAATGTAAACTGTACTGTTTTTTTTTGCCTTTAAATCAATGATACCACAAGAGTTCATTAATCAGAATGGTAACAAAACGTTGAAGTAGACGCACTATATAATGATGAAAAGATTATAGCATACCACAGCAGAAGCGTCTTTGTAGCTGTTACGATGTGTGTGACTAATAAGGAGTATTCACTGTATGTTCAGCTTCAGTTCAGTACCTTTTTTTTTAAGATAAATGATAGTTCCCGCTTCATCTATCAACAGGTAGAATCAGGCCAATTATTACAAGGTTCGGCCCGTAGGCCAGCACACGAGCTATAAAGAACTCCATCTTACGGGCACCCACACAAATGAACAAAGTAAAGTTTTTGACTAAACGAGACCAATAGACCTATTTGACAACCGCCCTTTGGAACCAAAAAAATGCAAGACCGACGTCTCTAGATGATGCCCTGCTAGGATCAGCTGATCCCGTTGATCATCACATCGCTGCAGTCTTGCCCATTGGCGGAGCCAGTGGGTTCCCCTGAAAAGAACCTGCAAAAAAAAAGATTTTGGTCTACATTTGTCAAAAACCATCTCGTTTCTCGTTATCCAAACTGCTCAACACAAAGCTGATGCTGCGGTCAACAACAATGAATTATGTTTGTTACCACCCGTCTTGGACCACCTGTTAAACAAGTCATCTATGCTCTGGGGAGGCGATGTCCCAAACATTAAATGTACAGCACGCCACAAGAATTTGGCATAAAAACAATCCAAAAAAAGGTGTTGAATACTTTCGGGTGAGTGACAGAAGCTACACCTCGTATCACCATTCCAATTTCGTTGAGCAAGGTTGTCTTTAGTTAAAGTCACACCTTTTTTTAGGTACCACAAAAATATTTTTATTCTTGTAGGAATTTTAATTTGCCATATGTCCTGTAACACTCTAACCCTATTGTTAACCAACACACCATACATAGATTTGACGGAAAAATTTCCTGATGAATGTAGAGCCCAAACAAAAGCATCCCTATCCCCTGTAGGTTCACATCATGTAAAGAGACAACGATTCTACGCCAATCCCTTATGCCAATCCCTTCAGTTCAGTACCTGAGAAGTGAAAGGCCAGGTTATTGTCCAAAAGAGTGGCGTTCAAAGCATGCAGAAAGCATAGAAGACAGAGTACAAATGGATGAAAATAGCAGGAGCAACTAAAGGCAACAATTTATGGTACCCTATTCTTGACTAAAAATAACGTGACTTACGTAAGATAGCCTGGAGCTCAAGATGCTGGCCCTGCTTGTGCCCTCTTTTCCTCCAATGCAACGTATGCCCCCTGAATCAGAGATTTCTGGAGCTCAGATTTACAGATTTTACGCATGCCATCTGCAATTGCAAACTTCCTATATATTTCTCCTCCGCAATGTATGGACACCAGAGGTTCCGGGATCTGGGTTGCACAGTGCAGACTTGAGCATGACAGGGGAGGACCGAGAGAGCACTTGGTAGCTTCTGCTAGCTTCTGGCACTTGCGCTTCCTTTTCCTTGTGATGCTGGAAGTGTAGGTACCATAGACGAAAGGTGGATGAACCTGACTGGAGTAAGAAACAAAATAAAATAGGATGCTACCTGGAGCAGAGGGATCTGCGGCCTTTGCTCGTGTGTATCTCCAAAAGCGGCCTTTCTTTTTCCTCCTACCTCTACGCACAAGAGCTTCCGGGATCGCCTCTGCCAGCTTTGTGAATTGTGGCACTTCCTTGTGCAGCTATGAACTGCCGACCATGGCCATGGCCAGTTACAAGGACTCAGCTGGAAAAGCGTACCGGTACGAGCATCGTTGTCCCTGTGGTTGTCGAGCACGGTTGGGTTGGTGGCAGACCGCGGAGAAAAAGGGGATTCCTCCTAGATTCATACCACAAATTAAAGCTAGCTTAGATGCAGCAGGGTCCCCTTCGCGGGAAGGAAGTTGTCGCGTAGTTGTGTTGTGCTGCACGTACCATGGGGACACATTTCGTCGAACGGGCGACGCACACTGCTGACTGTCGAGTGCTCGTGTTGCCTCCCATGCCAGAGTGCTCGACAACCACAGGGACAACGATGCATTTTTTTCCTGTCATACTGCAAGTTCCCCAAGATCAACAAATTGCACTGTTTACTCCAGTCCAGAAATAAACAGAGCAAATTTAATGCCAACAGTGAGAAGGGCGACGCCGCGACGACTTGTTGGCTGTCAGTCAAGCCTCCCAGTCCCAGCCCCACCCACACACTTTAATTTTGTCCAGCGACGGAAGGAGCAATGACGAAGACGCAATTTAACAACGATGCATTTGGATAAAAAGAATTATAGATGTGGTATCCTGTCGGTTGCTGGAGGCCCGATAGGACACATGTCGGCTGTTGGAGGCCCGATAGGACTCATATCGGCGTCCCAAAAGCCGACAGGGCCACATGCAAGACAGTGGGGGGCCCTGTCGGCCTTCTGATGGCCGATAGAATCCTCTCGGCCAGCGGAAGGCCGACAGGAGCTAAAACATCAGGCCCCAAGGCGCGCTCTCTCTCCCCCTCACAGGTGCCGGCGCCGTGCCCCCCTCCCCACCCGGCCCAAGATACTACTGCCGCCATCTGCTTGGCCGCGGCTGTGAAGGTAAGTTTTTTTTTTAATTTAGATTTTCTTTTTTTAGTTACTTTATTAGTTAGTTTAGTTAATTAGATTAGTTAGTTAGTTTAGTTTTAGGGTTAGTTTAGTTGTAGATTAGGGTTTGTTTTAGGGTTAGGGTTAGTTTAGTTTGGTTTAGTTTTTTAGTTAGTTTAATTTAGTTTAGTTAGATTACTTAGTATATTTAGTTAGTTTAGTTAATTAGATTAGTTAGTTAGTTTAGTTTTAGGGTCTTTTTTTAGGGTCAGTTTTAGTTGTAGATTAGGGTTTGTTTTAGGGTTAGGGTTAGTTTAGTTTGATTTTGTTTTTTAGTTAGTTTAATTTAGTTTAGTTAGATTACTTAGTATATTTATTTAGTTTAGTTAATTAGATTAGTTAGTATAGTTTTAGGGTCAGTTTTTTAAGGTTAGTTTTAGTTGTAGATTAGGGTTTGTAAGATTCTCTAAGTTTGTAAGATTCTCTAAGTTATGGTGTATGTTATATGTCTGGAAAAGGAGATCAAATATTTTTAGCGTTGCTCGAAAAGTGGTCAAGTTTTTTGCGTGGTAATGGTTGTGTTCGGGAAAGGTATTGAGTGCTAACACAACATAAAATAGTGTAGTCGGGTGCTGTGTTGCCGAGGGGCCCGTTGGCTGACCAAAAGCTGATTAGGACATGTCGGCCCTCCAGCGGCCGGCAGGTCTGCTGTCGGTGCTGACAGGTCGGCGTCGGCTGCCACGTGAGCTGATGACATCCCGACATGGGACCTGTAGGCCTTCCAACAGCCGAGAGGGGTCCTACTTCATTTTTGCTTCGTCTCTCCGGCTGGCACGGGTCGATAAACCATGGCCCTGCCTCTATGCAGCCTGCACTGAAGACAAGCACTCTGCCTTCAGTTGAGTGGCTGCGACGGAGATGCAGGTACGATCCGAGACGAGAAGAGAAGCGGTGGCAGCGCTGTGATCAAACCGACAGAGGCGACGACTCCACAAGGCTCAAGGCTGCCGACAACTCGCCCACAGATGCACATCACGACGAATGCTTTGTACACTGTGCTTGAATTGATTCCATACATCATATCTTGTGAATGGAAGGTGATGGTCTACATGTTGAAAGTGTCGTTCGTGGATAGACTGAACGAGCGGTGGAAATATTCCTCTCTCTCTCTCTCTCTCTCTCTCTCTCTCTCTCTCTCTCTCTCTCTCTCTCTCTCTCTCTATATATATATATATATATATATATATATATATATATATATATATATATATATATATATATATATATATATATATATATCTATCTATCTATTACCACCTAAAAAAATAAGTACGGTTTCGTCCACAACCAACTTGGTGCGCGCGCTCCCACCCTGACGTACGTGCCTGCTCGGACTCTACGTACGTGTACCTCGCCTGGCTCCATACCGACAAAACTCGGAGTCACGTACGAGTAGGTATCCGTCCAGAGTCTGATACGCAGGATGCAAGTTATTAGCAACCAAATAGCCGTAACACATACATCTTCGCATATGCACGCATACATCTTGTCGGCGGCGGAAAGATTCAACCAGATATTGATGCCCCTTTGCACGCCCTGGCCCGCGGACGTCTCCGCGTGCACGTAGCGGTCAGCCACTCCATGCACACGTACAACAGTACCACGAATACATACCTGCACATGCTGACATGCATCCATGTCTAACTCTGTTACCAGAGCTCTGAGTCCGATACCAAGGCTTTACCATTCGAGTCTGATCTTATACGAAGGCTAAGTATATCCGTCAAAATTCCGACTCCGAGAGTCACTACGGGATACAGGGGCACTCGGCAAAGGCCTAAAAACACTCGGCAAATGCTTTGCCGACTGTAACTCTCGGCATACAACACACGGCATTAATTTGTCGGCAAACAGTAGTTTGCCGAGTGTTTTCTATCGCGCACTCGGCAAATAGTTTGCCGAGTGTCAATAAACACTCGGCAAAAATAAACTCTCCGCAAAAAATGTTAACGGGATGGCACAGTGATGCCGATTTTGTCGAGTGCACGACGGAAAAACACTCGGTAACGTTTCGCAAGTTTGCCGAGTGTCAAGCCGAGAACACTCGACAAAGTTTATAAACTTTGCCGAGTGTCAATTCAAAAACACTCGGTAACGTTTCTAAAGTTTGCCGAGTGTCAAGATCCAAACACTCGGTAACGCTTATAAAGTTTGCCGAGTGTCAAGATTCTGACTCCGAGAGTCTGATATGTAAGAAGCTACGGCTCAATATATATATACATCCACCGTGGCACACTGCTGATCATGAACGTGTACGCCATCTACAGGACCTGGCGGTGTGGGAGCACCCTGCTGAGTTCAGGTCAGGCACCACTAGGCTAGCGTACGCCGACTCCAAGACTGTAACGTCGTCATCTATCCGGTGATACCAAATCTCGGATCCCAGCTCACGTATCCGATACAAATCATTTTCCACTCGGAGATCACGTGTTCGCGTTCTAGATACAAAGGCTGGATCTACGTGTCCATGGATCTCATGCATCCGCGTGAGGTTTATTCCCTACCTCATTCAGAACCATGGAGCTCACGCATTCGCGTGAGGTTTAGTCCAAAAATCTAAGGTCCCGGTGCAACGCACGGGCATGTATTTAGTATATATATATATATATATATATATAATAAAACAAATGACCTGTCCAAATTTTCTAATCTTAATCATTAGTCAATAAATTAAAAATTATTAGGACGATATTACATTATTACTTAGTACTAATTATGACGAGTATTAGATTGATATGGGCGCCCTCAACAGTGGTCGTAGTCGCTAGCATGTGTCAGACTTTGTCCAACGAGGAAGAAAGAGATTGGAAAGGAAAGAGACTAGCGAGCTGCGAAGCGATAGTCAAGCACGTATATCAATGAACACTGTGTCTTTGCTTCATCTCGCGTAGATTTACTCTTTATTTTTTTAGTGTCTCTCGCTGCCACATCAGCTGACGTTTTAGGATTGGTGTTGAGGACTCCGTGCTACTACGGTCATAGATGCATTGATTTGTGTGCCAATTAATGTAGTAGTAGATTAGTACATATTTTTTATTTTAGAGGCTTAAACGTTCATGCCTTTGTTTCGAAGCGAAATAGTAATTTTGCTTTGTTTTTTAATCTTTGGGATTTTAACCCTGCATTTTCAAATTGAAGAAAGAGTTTTCTCTTATTTCGTGAAGTCCCCTTATTAACGGTACTGACTTTTGTTAAAAAAGGACAAGTTTAGTCATGCGATGTTGCCCCTATTTTATTAGAGGTCTTATAATTTTATTGGAATCAAATGTTTAGGCTATATTTTGACAGATTTGACAAGGATTTCAACGACAAACTTGAGACGGTTTGTGTACATTTTAAATCTGGACGGAACTTGACACTTTTTTGACCATGTCCACCAATTCAGAGCAAACACAGAGAGGCCATGGTGCAGACCGGCCCCGTGACATTGGGGCTGCCCTTGATCCCTAGCACCTTGTCGCTCCACTCGCCGGAGAAGATGTCTATTTCAAGTCTCAGTGATCGCTGCATGCTCGCGAAGACACCGACACCTTGGCCAGCACGACGTTGAAGCTCGGAATGGTAGAAGAAGAAGTCATCTAGGGCCTGTTTGGTTGGAAGCCTGGACAACTTGCCTAGCAAAAAGTGTTGTCTGGGAGTTGTCTGAAAATTTGATGAAATCTGTCTGACCAGGCAAACTTGAGAATGGTCTGTTTGGTTGGAAGCATGTGCCCGAGAAAGTTAATACTAGAAAACTTTCTAACTTACATCTAATTGATTTTGTTATACACTTTGATTGTACTATTAAATGGTAATACATCAATTAATCTAGCAAGAAACTTATTTGGATCAGATTTTTTTTCAAAATTTTTTGCGAAGTATTTAATCTAGTCATGTAAAAAATGCAAGAAAATCATGATAAAGTTGAATAATATTGTGATGTGTATATATTCTAATATTCGCGTCGTCTAAAAGCTAACACGGGCTGCTTCACCTTCTATTTATATATGTCTCCTTATCTCCTAATCATGATGGCGCAGGGTCACTAGCCCAGGCAATCATGCTGCAACGACCTATGATAGCCTGGCCACATATCGGCAGCCCAGGAGCCGACAGGGCCACGTACAGAAGAGCGGAGGGCCCTGTTAGCTGTCCCACAACCAATAGACATCCTGTCGGCCAGCGGAAGGCCGACAGGAGCTAAAGCATCAGGACCCCGCGCTAGCTCTCCCACTCGCAGGCGTCGTGCCGCCGCCCCCCCCCTCCCCCCCACCCGGCCCGCGGGCTGCTCGGCGGCGGCTGTGAAGGTAAGGTTTTTTTTAATTTAGATTTTCTTTTTTTGGTTACTTTATTAGTTAGTTTAGTTAATTAGATTAGTTAGCTAGTTTAGTTTTAGGGTTTGTTTAGTTGTAGATTAGGGTTTGTTTAGTTTGATTTTGTTTTTTTAGTTAGTTTAATTTAGTTTAGTTAGATTACTTAGTATATTTAATTAGTTTAGTTAATTAGATTAGTTAGTATAGTTTTAGGGTCAGTTTTTTAGGGTTAGTTTTAGTTGTAGATTAGGGTTTGTAAGATTCTCTAAGTTATGGTGTATGTTATATGTCCGGAAAAGGAGATCAAATATTTTTAGTGTCGCTCGAAAAGTGGTAAAGTTTTTTGCGTGGCAACGGTTGTGTTCGGCAAAGGTATTGAGTGCTAAGACAGCATAAAATAGTGTAGTCGGGTGCTGTGTTGCCGAGGGGCCTGTCGGCTGACCAAAAGCTGATAGGACATGTCAGCCCTCCAGCGGCTGGCAGGGCTGCTGTCGGCGCTGACAGGTCGGCGTCGGCTGCCACGTGAGCCGATGACATGCCGACATGGGACCTATAGGCCTTCCAGCGGCCGAGAGGGTCCTACTTCGTTTTTGCTTCATCTCTCCGTCCGGCACGGGTCGATAAACCATGGCCCTGCCTCTATGCAGCCTACAGCGATGACAAGCGCTCTGCCTTCAGTTGAGTGGCTGCGACGGAGACGTATGTACGATTCGAGATGAGAAGAGAAGCGGTGGCAGCGCTGTGATCAGACCAACAGAGGCGACGACTCCACAAGGCACAAGGCTGCCGACAACTCGCCCACGGATGCACATCACGACGAATGCTTTGTACGATGTGCTTGAATTGATTCCATACATCATATCTTCTGAACGGAAGGTGATGGTCTACATGTTGAAAGTGTCGTTCGTGGATAGATTGAACGAGCAGTCGAAATATTCCTCTCTCTTCTGAACGGGAGTTGCCTGAAAATTTGAAGAAATCTGCCTGACCAGGCAAACTTGAGAATGGCCTGTTTGGTTGGAAGCCTGTGCCCGAGAAAGTTAATAGTAGAAAACTTTCTAACTTACATCTAATTGATTTTGGTATACACTTTGATTGTACTATTAAATGGTAATACATTAATTAATCTAGCAAGAAACATATTTGGATAAGATTTTTTTTTAAAATTTTTTTGCGAAGTATTTAATCTAGTCATGTAAAAACAAAGCAAGAAAATCATGATAAAGTTGTATAATATTGTGATGTGTATATATTCTAATATTCGCGTCGTCTAAAAGCTAACACATGCTGCTTCATCTTTTATTTATATATGTCTCCTTGTCTCCTAATCATGATGGCGCTGGGTCACTAGCCCAGGCAATCATGCTGGAACGTCCAGGCAGTCGATTTCGATAGCTTGGCCACAGGCAGCTGTTGCCTCGCAGGCAACTTTTCAGGGCTCCAAGCAAACACGGTACAGGCAGGGTCTAGACAACAGTTTTTTCAGGCACTCTCAGCCCAGGCTCGTAACGAAACAAGCCCCATGCTACTAGACTCTTTGCGTGCAAGCCGCGTGCTGCCTTTCTCCGCGCCTGGCCTCGCGAGCTCATCCGACCGCCCTGTGTCTGTGTGTGCCCCAGCTCATCTACCCGTCACACGAAATTAGCCGGCTGACCGCCACGCGCATCCGCTAGGTGAGCCCACTCGGCCATGCGAGGGAGCGTTGCGTCGCCTCGTATTCTCAACCCGGCCGTTCCAGTCCTCCAGCCATCCAGCGCCATCGTGGAGACGCTCTCCAGAGCGCCACCTCGCCTGTCGCCTCTGATGACGTGAGCTGGTCTGAATCCATCAGAACTGTGAGAATCCTCTGCCGATAACTCTGTAGCTTGCATTGTGAGACACTGTGCAATAGGAATTCTTACCAGGCCCTGTATTATTTCACAAAAGCACAATGGGTAGATGAGCCATCTTGCTGTGCATCTCCACACCAAAATGGATCGACATGGATGGGCCTATTCTACCTCAAATCAAGCAGGGTTCATAACCTGCACACAAACATGCATATGTTGTTAGTTGGACATTATGTTAGAGCAAGAGACAGAAGGAGGCTAGATAATAATGAGTAATTAAGGTACCCAATATTTCATGATCCAATTAATTAAGATGTTTTTATCCTTCTTTGTTAGGTTTAGTCCCACATCGGTAATTGATGGTAGGAGAGCACAACATATAAAGCGGGGGCAGCCCTCACCTATCAGACTTGGTATTTTGGGTTGAATTAGGCCTGAGACCTTGGTATGTTGTGGACTTGGGCTCGAGGGGGGTGTCGACTCGTGCGTATAGCAAGCTAGGCCGGATTCGCTGCACACTCTAACATTCTTTTTTTTTTGTCATCCCATCAGGCATCAGCAGCAGTGCTATTAGTAAATAGCGTCAGGGTATGCCCTTCTCAAAGCCAATTTTGGGTGCAGCTCAAATCATAAATTCTTCTATTGATAAAGCTTTAATGACTAGCCACAACTGAAACAAGCGAACCCGTTGGCACTCAATAGTGTCTCAACATGGAATATGGGCAACACCAACAAGTTCCTAGCATCAAGGAAGTATTGGAAATTAATTGGCACAGCAAATGGCGAAAGAAACAAGCAAAGTAGGAAGAAAATGGTGCATGGCTCGCTAGAGTCGGCCAGGCTAGCTCGCTGAGCCAGCTAGGCTGGCCTAAGCCGACTCCCCCAGTCAGCTAAGCTGACTGCCCCTATTACCGGCTGAGCCACAATGCTCATGCCCATGAAAACCGGCTTAGCTGACTTGGGATTCGACTAAGCTGACTTTTCTGTTGTTTTCGAGTCGGTTTGGAATCGGTTTTAGACCTATTTTGGACGTGGGAAACTTGAAGAACATGTTTTGGACTTGTTTTCTACTAGGATATGACTATCCCCCTTTATATATATGAGATCCCTCTATATATATGAGAGGATCACGGCCGATTAAGGATCCCAACTTCGAATCGTCAAAAACACATCTACTCACCTATTTACCCTCTCTCTCTGTGTATCCTGCTGTTCGTCACGTCTCTCGGTGAGATTTGGTGGCATTCTAGTGGCCTTGCAGACCCTACGACAACCTCCACGTGCTCCTTCCCGATGGGTCTTCTCGGGAGGTGTTCTTAGTCTACCAGACAAAGAATGGGCTCAACATCAGCCTAACCGATCTCTAGATCGGTTTCGTCGATCCTGCTGTGTTCTAGCTACGATCAAGGTCATGTGTCGACCGTGGGCGTGCTAGCTCTTGCCGGTGTGTGATCCGAATCCTATTCGGCGTCAACACACTTTTTGGCGACTCTGCTAGGGAAGAAGAAGAACATCAAGATCCAATCTACTAGTGACATGTCGGGCAACAACAAGCCTAAGGATGGAGGTGATCACACTTATCCCTTCAACCAAAGCAACATCAACCACCCGGCGTCCATTGAGGAGCTTCCCGATGAGCTTTGCTAGAAGCTTCAAGGCAAGCTTGATGCCGATATGAAGGCTTTCTTGGAGAGCTGCACCAAAAATCGGCATGACAAGGTCACCCAATTCCATGAGCTTAACTTTGGGGATTCTATTGTATCTACATCCGATGTGCCCGAGGTAAAGGTTAATGTAGAGGTAACCGATCCTTATTGTACTCATGCTAATTACGCTAAGATGTTAGAAGATGAAAGGACAATCAAGGCAAACAATCTCATGAATCTTGCTAACATGGTTTTCATGCGCATGGATAAGATAGAGGGCAAGACGACCGATTGTGTAGATTTATCTGCTGATGCATCGGTCATTAAGCAACCTCAATATGGTATGCCTTTCAATTTTTATGAAAATCAAGGTCTTTATGCAACAGCTAACAAAGCCAAATCGGCCGCCTCTTCGACAATTGGAACTGATAAGGTCAATTTAGATGGAGCTAGCACATCTTTACCAATGGTCACCTTTGCTCCCAATTCGGGTTGTAACACATGAACCGATCAAGGACCAGCAGTGAATTGAGCTTCGGCAGGGTATAATACGGTTCTTCCTAACCCACCGAAGTCCCCAAGTCAAATCCCTATGCTTAATACTGCACCCACAGCTCCTATTACCGATTTTAATGAAGCTATGAATCGGCTTAAAGATGAATTTTCTAGATCCATTAAGAGTAGCTTGGGTGTGCAAATTAAGCCAGTAGGAATACTTATCATAAGTCGTACGCTTCCACTTTTGATTTCTTAAAAGCTCTCGATGGTTGGAGGGTCCGTGTGTTCGAGCTCAATGGGAGCACTGTGTATGGCTGTTGTGAACATGTTCCTATGTTGTAGTACTATGTATGGTTGTTGTTCTAGCACTATGTATGGCTGTTGTTCTAGTACTAAGTATTCAACGGTTGTGAAACTGTATGTTCCTGTGTCTGCTCTTTGTTACTCCCTCCGTCCTGCAGTGCATTCTAGCATTCAAAATTTGTCCTCAAATATAATGCATCACTACGCTAGATTTGGACATCACTGCCGGCATCATCACTACCGGATTTGTGAGAACCGGCAGTGATGTACCTTCACTGCCGGTTATGAGCTTGAAAATGAGAAAATGATTGGGGCTGGGCTAAAACTGACAGTGAAGCACCACATCACTGCCGGTTTGTGGCTTGAACCGGCAGTGTTTTGGTGACCACTTATCACTACCGGTTCAAGCCACAAACCGACAGTGATTTGGCCCTATCACTGTCGGTTCTACCCAAGAACCGACGATGATAAGCCTACAGCACAAAAAGGCTGCAGCCGTCCTCTTCTTCCTCCTCTCTTCCATCCCGAGAACAGAGGCGCGCGTTTGGGCCCTTCCCTTCATTGTTGCGGCTGCTCTTCACCATGAAGCTAGCGCTTGGATTTTGAAGAATGGCTTGATCTTTTTGCTTTAAGGTTAGTAACAAACATCCACTCCTTTGATTTTGTTGCTTAATTAGCTTCGTTTTGATGGCTACATTGCTTGATTCTCATTCTAGTTCTTTCTCCATTCTAGAGAGTACTTTTCCAATTGGATATTTGTGCAAGGCTCAAATTGTGGTGAATCCATCATCCAAACGGTTGGTGTCTATGAACACATTTAAATTCCTAGCTAATTATTTCATGGTGGTCAAGATCATCATTGTTAGTATGTGATGCTATAATTAGTTCTTAGAAGTAGAGTAGAATAGATGTTCTTCATTATTGTGCAATAATTGTTTTTTACTACGATTTTCAATTTACAGGGCCGGGGCTATCAATTTCAATTTTTCAATAATTAGTGTACAATAATGTTTTCCAAAAATGGTACTTTCGAGCTACAATTGTTGTTCATGAAGCTTGATTTCTTATTAATTCTTTGTAATTACTTCTCAGTATTTTTTTGTGCAGAGATGGATCGAGAGTGGATGCATCTGTCCCGAACGGACAAACGGTACATGCATAGCGTCAGCCAGTTTATCACCGATGCTAAAGCCCATGCTGGGAATGGAAACCCTATCTTCTGTCCATGTAAAGATTGCAAGAATCAAAGGAACTTTCGTCAAATTAAGTTTATATGATCGCACTTGATTACCAGGGGTTTCATGCCAAACTATACGATATGGACTATGCATGGTGAGGTTGGTGTGAATGTTCTGCAGGAAAACGATGATGATATGGACATGCCTGACGTAGCCATCCACGATGCTGATGAGGAACCCGGTGTCAATACGGAACCTATGGCCACAGTTAATAATGTGTTTAGGAACACGCTAGCTGACGACACCGATGATAACGATGGCATTTCTCAGCTGCTACGTAATATAGAGACCGGATGTCTTAGTGAAAGACAGCTGAAAAAGATAGAGAAAATGAGGCAAGATGACAAAACACCATTGTATAGGAATTGTCCAGTGAGTAAACTGGAAGCCGACATCATGCTGTTAGAGTTCAAATCAACAAACGAATTGAGCGATAAAGACTTCGATCAGTTGTTAGATATAATAAGGAAAATGCTCCTAGAAAAAAACGAGTTGCCAGAAAAGACATATACTTGGCCAAGCAAATGATCTGCCCCATCGGCCTCGGGGTTGAAAAAATTCACGCGTGTTCCAATGATTGCATATTATACCGTGGAGAAAAATACAAAGACTTGGACAAGTACCCTAAGTGTGAAGCTCCACGGTACAAGGAAGGGCCGTCAGATGAGGGTACCAAGACCAGAGGAGGTCCCGTGAAAGTCGTTTGGTATTTTCCTATAGCTCCCCGGGTGCATAGGTTGTCTGCATGTATTTAGTATATATATATATATATATATATATATATATATATATATATATATATATATATATATATATATATATATATATATATATATATATATATTTTGGTACCCGGTTACCGATTAGTTATTCAGTACCAGACACATTGACAGCCCAGCGAGCTACAGGCTGCGTCCCGACCAGACTTTTTTTCGGCAATGCTTTTTAGGCTGGTTTTTAACGTCATTTTTTTTCCGTGCAGCTTTTTTATGTCCGTGACCAGTTTTTTTTGCGCAGTTTTCTTATATCCGTAATTTTTTCCCATGTAGCCTTTTGATGTCCGTGATTTGAGGCAACTTTTGCCATGTGTTTTTTTGGATTTTTTTTATTCTTCGTTCACCAGGCATTAGGAAATGACTTAACAAAGCAAATTGTGCGTCAAATATTTGATATTGAAAAATGACTTTTCATTCGGTAGAATTTGTTTTCATTTGTCACAAATAATGGCATCCGTAATTGTAAAAAACTCATCTTTTCCTACCTTGATAAACTGAAAAGCTCAAATTTACAACTTTAAATACAGACATTTGTGATCACTACATAACATCATATATGAAACTAATACAAGAATCTGCACTAAAGCAAACACTTCGACCTCCTGGTGGAGCATGACAGGTGTTAGCCAAATCCCAACTGATCCAACGTCCATCCTAGAGCTCCATGGCCAGCTTGGGTGCAGTAGCATCCCACAGATACATTTTGCGCTCTCTCGGTAGCAGTAGCATCCGGCAGCGTGACACTAATGCCGACGCCAACGCCCGTCGCTCTCGTTTGTTGGCTGCAAAAATGCAGCGCTGAAGTTCCAGCTCTTCAGCTTCCTGTTGCTGCCCAAGGCCCATCGATTCACCAATTCTTGACCCTGCTGCATGTGAACAGATGAGAAAGAAATCATCAACAAATGCTATGTGTAGAAAATATAAATAGAAAGCATCTAAATCTGATGATACGATGAGTTAATGAATAATCGATATCAGAATGAGTTCTGGCAAGTGAAGCTGAATCAAGCTGCTACTTCTACAGATGTGCAAGTCGTTGCTTGGCTCCAAGCCAGCCAGGTAACTGAGTTCAGCTCAAAGCTGAAGACAAAGGCAATCAATCATTCATATGTCAGGCTAAGGTGTGCAGTACAACTGAGTATAGTTGAACTGTATAAATCACATTTCAAGCCACAAATCTTTTGTTGCAAAAATGAACACACATTCTAATTAGCCTGATGAAATTTGTAAGATCAGCACACAAACACAATTTAGCACTATTTAGATCGCACCAAGCAAATGAACCTGCACTCATGGCAAGATGCTGCCGGTGGAGCAAGCATTAAAAAAAGCAAGGGGTGGGTGAACACATTGACGGGTCCCTTGTGATAGGTGGTGCATTTAGGCACGACAATCTAGCTCATAGTGCATAAGAGATTAGTTCTTAACAACAATCATTTGATCACTTCTGAAACAGAAATAAAACCCCAAACGTTTTTTCATAAAACAGTCCACACATCATTAAACATGTTTCTCTCATTAAACCAGGCGGTGTGGTGGTACTGAATATTAAGTTTGTAAAAAGGCCAAGCTCACATGTGTTGCTCTGATATTCATCCAGATGAAATGCATGCTGATGGCCACTATATACTCTTTTCGGAAAAATAAAATTAACATGTTTTCAATTAACCAAGAGAAGGAAAATAATTGTGAACTACATCATAAATCAATTAAGCCTATGTATGGCAACCTACGTTCGGCTGCCTATTTTCTCACCAAATTTGTATGAGTGACCTGCGAGAGGTAAGGCTAGCTTACAGCATATATGTTCGTCAAAATAAACTGAAACTAAAAAGTACTTTCTTTATACTAAATGAAAATAATGTACCTTAGACGAGAGGGCTACAGAATGACTAATCAACCTGCATGGAGGGGTGCTCACTTGATGGATCCACATAACTCGCACAGAACATGTTGGAGTGTTTGTTGTAGTCTATGAAATAGACCAAATGCTTAGTATAGGCAGCTACCAAACAAAAGCCAATTGCAAATAAGCAGATGTATGGAAAATGGACAGCTGCTACCAGCAAAAAAAACTTTGGGCCCTAAAAGTATAATTTACAAGCTACTGTAACACACAATTTTCACCCTGCACAAATTATACTTATGTGATGTCTTTGTCAAACCTGCACAAATTGTAAGACACAGTTGTTATGCCATGGTTGCTACTTGGTAAAATTAGGTTCCTGGTGGCAAATAATGTCAAATGTACATGTAAAATACTATATATATTCAAAATATTGGTATGTTCAATGTGACTCAAGAAAAAAGGCAGTTTATCATACTGTGTAAATGGTGACAGCTAGCACCAATGCGTGCACAGAAAAACTTACATTTTTTGGAGTCTATCATATAGTTTCCTTGTCACAAATAATGGCTTTATGATTTCAAAAAATAACTGTGCAAACACTCCAGATTAATGATGCCCAGTATGAAGGAAGCTGAATTGGAATTGAGGCATATAACTATTTTGCACCACATGCAGGGCATGATATATGCATTGTATTATCAGCTGTGGATTGCATGATCAAACAAGCCATTGGGAAAAAAAGCTAGCTGACAGCAGATTTGGTTAAAACCTGTACTCACAAACAGAAGCATCAAAGCAATATGGTATATAATATAATGTAAGAAAAATGACAAGGAGTTACAAAAATACAATATCAACTTCTGTTCCTATCTAGTGAGATCTGAACTGAATCAGAACTAACATTCTTGAGACTGTCACTTAAATGGATAGCTAAGAAAAGAAAAAAAAAGTTCCCCTGTATAATCAGTGAAACTACATGAGCTTGAGAGGAGCATGGAGAAGTTTTTGCATACATGAATATCGCAATCGCATGCTCACAATTGCCATTTCTCGAGGTCAGGACATGAGACTAATATGAAACAGACTACACTGATTTTAAATAACAAAATTGAATTAAAGATCAAATCAGGAACTATTTCATGTTTTGGAAATGTTGTGCTTATATTGAAAGCAAATGTGAGCTTAAACCTTGTGTTGGGGGGGGGGGATGCCAGCTTACAAGCCAAAACTCCAGTGGCGCAACATTGCAGCCTCACAAACTATCAGAACAGAGATAATTGTGCTGCATTATTACAAAGGTATCTGTCCACAATTTCAGGACATGGCATGTCAAATGAAAATTGAGAATAATGGGAGAGATACGCAACTAAGAGATGACTATATAAGATGAAATCACATACTGAAAGTGGATATGCTATCATTTGGACAAATCCTAATTACTATCTAAATGGATTAATGACAACTTGTGCATTTTGTTTTCTAAACTGGCAATTTAATATTAGAAGCAATCTGCCAATGTAAAAAAAAAACTCACTCTTGGACTAACCATGTGAGAGAACTCAATATAGTAACATTCACACAAACATGAAGCATGCATCAGCATCACCAAACAATCGATGACCACAAACAGTCACCACCAATGTTGGTGATCAACAAACATAACAGGAGAGTCGAATAAAAGGAGGGTAGCATGCTACCTAACTCGACAAAGATCATTTGTGAAGTTAATATGAAGAAATCCGGCGCATTGTGGAGGAAAAGCTGTTGCAGACAAGATTTGGATTGCCGGTGCCATCCAACGGTTGTGTGGCCACTGCCAACTCTCGGGAAGATGGGGAGCGGTAGCCGCTGTAAGGAGTTGGGGAGAATCCGATGCTGCTTCTCTAGATAAGGGGAGCAACAGTAGCCATTGCTGGAGGAAAAGGGAAGGAGCCGCCACTCACAGGAAGCGGAGGAGCCTCTGCTCGAGAACATCTTGGCTACACAAAAAAAGCTCCTAATGACTTCTGAATTTAATTTTAGGTTTAAAATAATTATGTATATCAGCTAAATATCATTGTACAAAATATATATGGTTGTAATGACTAATGAAACCAGAGAAGAAAGGCAATAATAATCAAGAACAGACAACTAGTATCACCAAATGAGAAGGAGCGATGGATATGCCCAATTTGATCAACCCAACATGTGTGAACTCATCGGCTCAAAAGGAAATAGAAAACGGCAGACCATAATGTGGGGCGACCTCACCTTGCATAGGCCACAGAGCTGCTGCACGAGGTAACCATGATAGCAGTCACCGGCTCGCATCTCCTTTCCGCCATCCACCTCGCGAGTCCGCTCTTTCATCTGCTGACACCTGCATCAACACCACAGTCTAAAATGTGACATTTAGACTTTTGATTTCTAAGAATATGTAACCTCAAATAAAAATACATATGTTGTAATGTAACTATTTTTTAAAAAAATGGGACTGGAGAGAGAGTCCCGCCCTTTCAAGAAGGCTTAAATGTTGCTACCTACAGGAATTGAACTCACAGCCTCAAAGAGCAGTACTCTAGCCTGCATCCTGTGACCAGCCGGCCACACAACCCTCCCTCAATGTAAATGTGTTTTTAAATGAATAATGCAGAAGTAATAATTCTATGTCCTCAATCCACCCAGTCGTTGGCATATTGATGATTAATTAAATAGAATATTTGACCAACAGAGATCCTACAACTCGCAATTGGAATCAGAGGGAGCAAAGATCAATGTTTGATATCCAATTCGTTATTGCCAGGCAAAGGAGAACTTTAAACATATTCACATGGACGCAGATAGCAAAACATTGATCCTTTATACATGTGCAATCGAAAGTGCCATTGACGGTTGTTAAATGTAGGACAACTATATGGTTCAGCTACCAAGCATTAGCAAGTCATTTTCAACCAGGAATGCTACATATAAAAAATACAGTAGTTACCAGAATAATAATCCATCACTTCTGGCCTTACTGAGTCCATATCCCTTTAATTACATCTGGCTTGTACCTGCAAGAAGAATCCTCCCCAACTACCTACAAATCAAACTGTCATAAATCTCTTCCAAAAACTAACCAACCATGCTCCTTTGCCTGATGGAATATTCCCACACACTATCTTGAGCTGATTAACTATGATCCAATTAACAATTTTCAAACATGAGAAGAAATGAATATACTGCCTACAAGAAAGAAGGTGCATGTATCAAAGACTGAAAATAACAAGCGTGTTCCACGGATGGTGGAGGCATTGATACTTCTCTCCGCCTCCTCGATTAATAGTTAAGACCATCTGCACATACACAGCCTATTAATTTATTAAACTACTGCATAATAATCCGTCTAGTTCTGTACGGGAATAGTTGCAAAATAATCACTACGCTTAGAACTGGAATATATACAAATGCAAGTCCTGACTGTGCAATAAAGGAGCCAATTTGGATCTTTTTAGATTGTGCACCTGATCTCCCGTGGACGGCAGCCTGCATTCCCAATCCGAGCTCCCCGCCTCCGCAAGCGACTCTGCCCTCCATAGCACCCGGAACGCCCTAGGACAGTTGTTGACAGCATGGTTGCAGGGCACCTGGTTGCTAGGTTGCTCGTATGACACGAGACGGCGCCTGCTCCGGCCGCAGTACACGAGGTCGCCGGTTGCTCCGTTGAAACCTAGAAAGGGGAAAGTGGGTCGGACAATGCAAAAAATAAATTGTACAACTATCTGTAAACCACAGTGCAAGATCTGTGTAAGTGCTACTTCGGAAGCAAACGGTTAATGTTGTGAGCCAGAGACTTCAGAGTTTTATATATGGAAATCCGGACCTGAAATTACGGCATCCTGATGAACATGCTGCTGTCCCACAGCCGGATTGCGTTGCTTCTCAGCTAACTCGGCATCCTGCCTCCCGGATCGAGGTGCGGCAAGGCGGGTAACGGCGTCGGAAGGGCGGCGGGGCCCACGCACCGCTGCAGGGAGTGGGCAAGGCCCGCGCGCCACCGCCCATAGATAGAGGGCCGCGCGCGCACCGCTGGCTTGGAGGAAGAGCCACACGCACCGCCGGCTTGGAGGAAGAGCCACACGCACCACCATTGCCGCCTGGGAGGGAGAGAATCGCGCGCCTTGGAGGGTGCGAAGTAGGGCAGCGCCGGCAGGGATTGGTTGAGGAGCGGCGCTGGTAGGGGCTGGGTTGAGGCCTAAGGGGCGTTGCCGGCGGGGGAGGGTTGACGAGCGGCGCCGGCGGCGGGTGGTACGGAGCAGGCCAGCGGACATGTCTGAGGAACCGAAAAGATCGTGCCATCGTGGGTGGTACGGAGCTGACGAGATGTGATGGTGCTCGGGCCTCGGTGAGGAAAAAAAACTAGGCCAGGCCTCGGCCAGGAAAAAACTGGGCCGGGCCTGGGAGTCGGAGCGGACGGGGTGCAGCTGGGTGGTGGGTACTCAATATTTATTGGGTATCTAGGTACCATATAGTAATATTATATATATATATATATATATATATATATATATATATATATATATATATATATAATAAAACAAATGACCTGTCTGAATTTTCTAATCTTAATCATTAGTAAATAAATTTAAAATTATTAGGATGATATTACATTATTACTTAGTACTAATTATGACGAGTATTAGTTTGATATGGGCGCCCTCAACGGTGGTCGTAGTCGTTAGCATCTGTCAGACTTTGTCCAACGAGGAAGAAAGAGATTGGAAAGGAAAGAGACTAGCGAGCTGCGAAGCTGATAGTCTCGCACGTATATCCATGAACACTGTGTCTTTGCTTCATCTCGCGTAGACTTGAGCATGACAGGGGAGGACCGAGAGAGCACTTGGTAGCTTCTGGCACTTGCGCTTCCTTTTCCTTGTGATGCTGGAAGTGTAGGTACCATAGACGAAAGGTGGATGAACCTGACTGGAGTAAGAAACAAAATAAAATAGGATGCTACCTGGAGCAGAGGGATCTGCGGCCTTTGCTCGTGTGTATCTCCAAAAGCGGCCTTTCTTTTTCCTCCTACCTCTACGCACAAGAGCTTCCGGGATCGCCTCTGCCAGCTTTGTGAATTGTGGCACTTCCTTGTGCAGCTATGAACTGCCGACCATGGCCATGGCCAGTTACAAGGACTCAGCTGGAAAAGCGTTCCGGTACGAGCATCGTTGTCCCTGTGGTTGTCGAGCACGGTTGGGTTGGTGGCAGACCGCGGAGAAAAAGGGGATTCCTCCTAGATTCATACCACAAATTAAAGCTAGCTTAGATGCAGCAGGGTCCCCTTCGCGGGAAGGAAGTTGTCGCGTAGTTGTGTTGTGCTGCACGTACCATGGGGACACATTTCGTCGAACGGGCGACGCACACTGCTGACTGTCGAGTGCTCGTGTTGCCTCCCATGCCAGAGTGCTCTACAACCACAGGGACAACGATGCATTTTTTTCCTGTCATACTGCAAGTTCCCCAAGATCAACAAAGTGCACTGTTTACTCCAGTCCAGAAATAAACAGAGCAAATTTAATGCCAACAGTGAGAAGGGCAACGTCGCGACGACTTGTTGGCTGTCAGTCAAGCCTCCCAGTCCCAGCCCCACCCACACGCTTTAATTTTGTCCAGCGACGGAAGGAGCAATGACGAAGACGCAATTTAACAACGATGCATTTGGATAAAAAGAATTATAGATGTGGTATCCTGTCGGTTGCTGGAGGCCCGATAGGACACATGTCGGCTGTTGGAGGCCCGATAGGACTCATATCGGCGTCCCAAAAGCCGACAGGGCCACACACAAGACAGTGGGGGGCCCTTTCGGCCTTCTGATGGCCGATAGAATCCTCTCAGCCAGCGGAAGGCCGACAGGAGCTAAAACATCAGGGCCCCTAGGCGCGCTCTCTCTCCCCCTCGCAGGCGCCGGCGCCGTGCCCCCCTCCCGCCTCCTCCCCCACCCGGCCCGCGGGCTACTCGTCGTCGTCTGCTTGGCGTCGGCTGTGAAGGTAAGTTTCTTTTTTAATTTAGATTTTCTTTTTTTAGTTACTTTATTAGTTAGTTTAGTTAATTAGATTAGTTAGTTAGTTTAGTTTTAGGGTTAGTTTAGTTGTAGATTAGGGTTTGTTTTAGGGTTAGGGTTAGTTTTGATTTAGTTTTTTAGTTAGTTTAATTTAGTTTAGTTAGATTACTTAGTATATTTAGTTAGTTTAGTTAATTAGATTAGTTAGTTAGTTTAGTTTTAGGGTCATTTTTTAGGGTCAGTTTTAGTTGTAGATTAGGGTTTGTTTTAGGGTTAGGGTTAGTTTAGTTTGATTTTGTTTTTTTAGTTAGTTTAATTTAGTTTAGTTAGATTACTTAGTATATTTATTTAGTTTAGTTAATTAGATTAGTTAGTATAGTTTTAGGGTCAGTTTTTTAAGGTTAGTTTTAGTTGTAGATTAGGGTTTGTAAGATTCTCTAAGTTATGGTGTATGTTATATGTCCGGAAAAGGAGATCAAATATTTTTAGTGTCTCTCGAAAAGTGGTAAAGTTTTTTGCGTGGCAATGGTTGTGTTCGGCAAAGGTATTGAGTGCTAAGACAGCATAAAATAGTGTAGTCGGGTGTTGTGTTGCTGAGGGGCCAGTCGGCTAACCAAAAGCTGATAGGACATGTCGGCCCTCCAGCGGCCGGCAGGGCTACTGTCGGCGCTGACAGGTCGGTGTCGGCTGCCACGTGAGCCGATGACATGCCGACATGGGACCTGTGGGCCTTCCAGCGGCCGAGAGGGGTCGTACTTCATTTTTGCTTCGTCTCTCCGGCCGGCACGGGTCGATAATCCATGGCCCTGCCTCTCTGCAGCCTACTGGAGACAAGCGCTCTGCCTTCAGTTGAGTGGCTGCGACGGAGACGTATGTACGATCCGACACGAGAAGAGAAGCGGTGGCAGCGCTGTGATCAGACCGACAGAGGCGACGACTCCACAAGGCTCAAGGCTGCGACAACTCGCCCACGGATGTACATAACGACCAATGCTTTGTACGCTGTGCTTGAATTGATTCCATACATCATATCTTCTGAACGGAAGGTGATGGTCTACATGTTGAAAGTGTCGTTCGTGGATAGATTGAACGAGCGGTCGAAATAGTCGAAATAGTCCCCTCTCTCTCTCTCTATATATATATATATACCGGCAAAACTCGGAGTCACGTACGAGTAGGCATCCGTCCGAGTCTGATACGCAGCATGCAAGTTATTAGCAACCAAATTGCCGTAACACATACATCTTCGCATATGCACGCATACATCTTGTCGGCGGCGGAAAGATTCATCCAGATATTGATGCCCCTTTGCACGCCCTGGCCCGCGGACGTCTCCGCGTGCACGTAGCGGTCAGCCACTCCATGCACACGTGCAACGGTACCACGAATACATACCTGCACATGCTGACATGCAGGCATGTCTAACTCTGTTACCAGAGCTCTGAGTCCGATACCAAGGCTTTACCATTCGAGTCTGATCTTATACGAAGGCTAAGTATCACTACGGGACTAAGTGAATTTGCCGAGTGCCAGGGGCACTCGGCAAAGCCCAATTTGCACTCGGCAAAGGCTTTGCCGAGTGCTGCACTCGGCAAAGGCTTTGCCGAGTGCTGCACTCGGCAAAGGCTTTGCCGAGTGCTGCACTCGGCAAAGAGCACTCGGCAAAAAAAGAGTCGGCAAAGACGTCTTTGCCGAGTGTCTTTTATCGGGCACTCGGCAAAGCCTTTGCCGAGTGCCGACACTCGGCAAAGTTGGAACCGAAAAAAAACCCGAAAAAAATGGGAATTTTTACCCAAAAAAATGGAAATTTTTTTTAATAGGTGGAGGCCCCCACCGGTCAGCGCCCATCCATCTCCGGCTTTTTTCACGGGATTCGAACCCAAGACCTCTCATGCATTGAACCTCTCTCTCTACTACTACACCACATCGTCACTTGTGTCTAGATTCCGTTTAGTTCCCAATATATTATACTAAACCGAGTGTAAATTGCTTATTTGAGGCCCTAAATGAATTCAAATCAAAAAGTGGTCAACTACAAAGTTTCATAACTTTTGAGATCTACAATTTTCATTTAGTAAGTGTTTCCATCCGAGGTCGTTTGAAAAATTTGAATTTTAAATTTGAGAGATTCAAACGTAGTTTTGCATGATAAGATGATTTCAAATCAAAAAGTTGTCAACTACATAGTTTCATAACTTTTGGAGATCTACAATTTTCATTTAGGAAGTTTTTTCATCCGAGGTCGTTTGAAAAATTCAAATTTTCAAATTTTCAAATTCAAACGTCGTTTTTGCATGAAAAATGATTTCAAATCAAAATGTTGCCAACTACAAAATTTCATAACTTCTCAAGATCTACAAAGTTTATTTTGGTCATTTGTTCATCCGACATAGTGGTAGTAACATTGTTCACAAATCATATATATCTCTCTTCTATTTTTATGAAATTAATATGAGAGATGTATATTTTATGAACAACGTTATTGTCGCTTTGTCAAATAAAGAAATGACCAAAATAAACTTTGTAGATCTTGAGAAGTTATACACTTTTTGTAGTTGAAAAGTTTTCATTTGAATTCATTTAGGGCCTCAAAAATTGATTCGAAAAACTGATTTGCCGAGGGCCAAAAAATACACACGGCAAAATACCTCTTTGCCGAGTGCCAAAACATAGGCACTCGGCAAAATACGGCTTTGCCGAGTGCTAGAAAAAAAGCACTCGGCAAACTGAGAGTAAATTGCTTGTTTGAGGCCCTAAATGAATTCAAATCAAAAAGTGGTCAACTACAAAGTTTCATAACTTTTTGAGATCTACAATTTTCATTTAGTAAGTTTTTCCATCCGAGGTCGTTTGAAAAATTTGAATTTTAAATTTGAGAGATTCAAACATAGTTTTGCATGATAAGATGATTTCAAATCAAAAAGTTGTCAACTACATAGTTTCATAACTTTTGGAGATCTACAATTTTCATTTAGGAAGTTTTTTCATCCGAGGTCGTTTGAAAAATTCAAATTTTAAAATTTTCAAATTCAAACGTCGTTTTTGCATGACAAGATGATTTCAAATCAAAATGTTGCCAACTACAAAATTTCATAACTTATCAAGATCTACAAAGTTTATTTTGGTCATTTGTTCATCCGACATAGTGGTAGTAACATTGTTCACAAATCTTATATATGTATCTTCTACTTTCATGAAACTAATATGAGAGATATGAGAGATGTAGATTTTATGAACAACGTTATTGTCGCTTTGTCAAATGAAGAAATGACCAAAATAAACTTTGTAGATCTTGAGAAGTTATACAACTTTGTAGTTGAAAAGTTTTTCATTTGAATTCATTTAGGGCCTCAAAAATTGCTTCGAAAAAATGATTTGCCGAGGGTAAAAAAAATGCACACGGCAAAAAGCTTCTTTGCCGAGTGCCAAAACAAAGGCACTCGGCAAAATACATCTTTGCCGAGTGCCAGAAAAAAACACTCGGCAAAGACGTATTTTGCCGTGTGTTTTTGTTTGCCGAGTGTATTTTATTTGGCACTCGGCAAACACGGTCTTTGCCGAGTGCCCGATAAAATACACTCGGCAAAGCCTCGGCACTCGGCAAATCGCCGGTTTCCGGTAGTGTATATCCGTCAAAATTCCGACTCCGAGAGTCACTACGGGATACAGGGGCACTCGGCAAAGGCCCAAAAACACTCGGCAAATGTTTTGCCGAGTGTAACTCTGGGCATACAACACACGGTATTAATTTGTCGGCAAACAGTAGTTTGCCGAGTGTTTTCTATCGCGCACTCGGCAAATAGTTTGCCGAGTGTCAATTAACACTCGGCAAAAATAAACTCTTGGCAAAAAATGTTAACGGGATGGCACAGTGATGCCGATTTTGTCGAGTGCACGACAGAAAAACACTCGGTAACGTTTCGCAAGTTTGCCGAGTGTCAAGCCGAGAACACTCGGCAAAGTTTATAAACTTTGCCGAGTGTCAATTCAAAAACACTCGGTAACATTTCTAAAGTTTGCCGAGTGTCAAGATCCAAACACTCGGTAACACTTATAAAGTTTGCCGAGTGTCAAGACTAAAGCACTCGGCAAAGTTTACACACTTTGCCGAGTGTCACGCCCAATACACTCGGCAAACAAGCGCGCAACAGATAGATTTTATGGTCGCTTTGTCGAGGGTCTATTTGAATACACTCGGCAAATACAAAACACTCGGCGAAAAAGGTTCACAGAATAACAGAAATTGGTCTCTTCGCCGAGTGTTTTGGCTTGACACTCGGTAACTCCTCGCTTTGCCGAGTGTTACACTCGGCAAAACGACCAATACCCCCTTTTTTACTAATCTGTCCCATATAAAAGACCCCTCTCAATTCACAATAAACCATCACAATTCACAATAAAGCATCATCACAGTCATATGTCACAGACATAATTGTATTTCATAGGCATAATAAATCATCATCACAATTCACAATAAACCATCATCACAATTCACAATAAACCATTATCATAAGTCACAATAAGCCACAAATGCAAATGCAATCACTGCGGAGGCCCTTGGAACCATTGCGACAAATCCGGGTCTTGAGACTGATTATTTGATGTCGTCGATTGATTCTGCACAAAAGAGAAGAGATTGCATATGCAATCAGAAGTATAAGTAGTGTCTTAAAAAATACTTGCACGTAAGTATATATAGTACTAACTTGTATTTGTGCATGGGAAGCTAATAAGGAAGCTTCTAGTCTATTTGATTAAATTTTGGGAGAATTTATATTAAATTTTGTGTGCTGTGCCGCTGCCAGGAAATAATAAAGTGGGAGTACGTATAGAACTTAACAAACGCAAGAAAACACTTATATGTCCTGTTAAAATCTCTTGGGAGTATCACCCCATCGTCATTCGTTGAATTATGGCCTAAAATTTCTACAAGCTGCGGATGTCCCCTACAGGTGGTCGTGGCTACTGCTATCCCACTGGACGCAGAATGCCTGATCCTGGAATGCATAGTGTTGGGGCTGTGATGCCATCTCCACATGAGATAGGAGTGATGCCAATAAGAGATGATCGTGTCTTACAGCCTGTTCAAATTGGGGCACTAGCCACTGCACTTGCTAATGCCCCACCTGATCAGCTTATGGAGATGGACCAGACGGAGGTTCTCCACCTGCTAGAGTTCACAGATGCTTTCAAGGCAATGGTTGCTGAAACCATGGATGCTTCTATCCTATCATGTGTGTATACAGGCACTTCTACCACTAGTACTATGCTTTTGCTGCCATGCACGCCACCTCTGTACCCTAGCTTATCTCGCTAATAAACCTCTATAAAAACCCCTGCCATCTAAAGTTCTCACATCTAAAGTTCTCTAAGTCATTTTGAGCTAACATCTAAAGTTCTCTAAGTCAAAGTATTCAATCTGTAGTATAAGGTGTCAAGTGACTCACAGGAGTAGTTGTGGGTGGCTGAGGTGGAGGGAATAGCACCGGTGGTGGTGGCAAAGCTTGACCCATACTCGATGCAAAATTCTGCATGTATTGGAACATTTGATCCATCCTCAACCGATTTTCTTCCTCTATCCTCTGCATCGTCCATCGTTGTTCTTCCTCCATGGTCTGCCGCTCGACCGCCGCCTGCTGAATCATCTCCGCCATCCTCGCCCCCATCTCCTCCCATTGCTTCGTTTCTGCTTCCACCCGGGCCTATAACATTTCATCCCAATGTTACAATGCAAAGCTAAAGTATGTAACAATCAACAAACGATGAATAAATAAGAAATAACCTGAAGAGCCTCCATCTGGAACTGTGTAGCGGTTGCCGTGGGCGTATCGCCGGGCTCGCGCTCGTGCTCCTTGCTCGGATCTGGGAGAGAGTGGGAGTAGAGGCCGTGTCGATTGTACTGTCGCCAATCCAGTACCGGCCATGCTTCTTGCCTCCTCCCACCCTCATCACGATTTCTCCATCATGATCCTGGGTGCTCGGATCGAACTGTGGCACATGAACCTGCCTTGCCATCGCTGTGTACTCACTGACACGGCTATGGATGCTGTGATCGTTGTACGCCTCGGGCGGGTCCTCCGGGTTGAAGTCGATGTTTGCCGTCACCTTGCGCTTTTTGGACAGAACCCATGCCTTGAACTGGGAGCAAGGCTGGCCATCATGTGACGACGACTGCAGCAAAAATTAGAAATTATGCAGAATTGAGTGTTAGAATAAAGAAATGAATTCACGTAACCATTTTTCCCTATATTCATCGAGGCTCAAGATGTCTTGATGGCGTGATGCACGTGGCATCAGCAAACGCCGGTCCCAGCAAGCGGTGTGCGTCTCCACCCACTCGGGCTCCAACCACTTGTCCACCATGTATTCCCAGCACTGGGTATGCTGGGCGCACCAGTACGGAGGCACCTACGTGATCAAGTGTATGCATATGAAAAAATGAAATTAAGCGTAATTAATCTCATAAAAAGTAAGTATTAATGTTCTATATTTACCTGCAAGAATTGTTCCCGGGTCAGGTTCATTATTCTTGCCTCTTCTTTTTTAACCTTCATCCCTCTGTGTTGAGCATAGTAGTTGATGATGGCCTGGACGCGCGCCTCGTAGTGCAACTCCTTCACGAGCTTCTTGGTGGCTTCTTTAGAGATGGAGGCCGCCTTGGCCTCGTACCCCTCCTGGCATATGTAGAAGTCCTGTATATAGACGTGATGTATACAGTCATTACTTCAAGAATGTCCGGTGAATGTGGTGTATTGAGCAATGTAGTGCGAGGAATACTTACCCACAGCTCGCCCTTCACCCACTCCGCCTTGTTGGGGAATACCCTGCTATCACGATCAGTGGCATCGAGGGTGGTGACGTAGTGGTCCCACGTGTAGGCCGGCTGCAGCTCTTCGCGAAACTGCACTAAGCCAGGGAAGTGTAGCCTGCACAAAAGACCAAGGATGCCGTTGACCTTGCGGTTGTGATCACCCCCACTGACCTTAATCCAAGCCCTGCCCAAGTGATTAAGATAAATTATTAGTTTCCATTGTAATTTTCAACATATCAAACGAAAAATTATTGAGAACATCTAAAGTTACTTACTTTTTCTCAATGGGTCGAATCATCGGGCGCCTCTCAAGAGGTATCGTTTCTCTCGGGAGGGTCGAGGGACCTCGCAACCAGACCTGGGAACCCACTGCCTCCTCCACCTACTCCTGCTCCTCCTATACCTCCTCCTCGTCACCAGAGGCGTGCACGGAAGGTACCTCCTCCTCGTCACTAGAGGCGTGGGCGGAAGGTACCTCCTCAGACGATGACGAGGGAGCTATAGGCGACGGGGGCCTCGCCCCTTTACCCTTCCCTTTACCCTTCCCTCCACCCTTGCCTCGACCCCTCCCTGAAGCTGACCCTGAAGCTCCGGTCTTTCCATAAAGCGCCACGATATTCCTCGTACCGCCCACCATTTTTTAATCACCTGCAATTAAAAAGAGCAAACCAATCAGCACAGATAAACAAAACATACTTAGAAAGATATGACAAATAATAAATAAATTAGTACGGCTCATACATGTATTAGAAATAATCATCATGATTGGGTTTAGCTGGATCATAAGTCTCATCATCACTATCACGCGTGTCGATATAATCATCATGATCAGAAATGTCGTCATCACTGTCATTGCCTAAATGTAATCGCTAAAGTAATTCTAAGTCCTTCACATTCTGAACCTCGTCTCCAGCGCCTCGTCAGCAACCCTTTCATTGTCTACTTCCATTCCGATCGCTTCGGTTAAGTCTATCTCAAAACTCCGTTCGAGCCCATCTTCTTTGAAGAACTCTCCATCATATGTCTTGGGGTCTATGTTGTAATCTTCATTGTTTGGTACATGTAGTTTACCGTGTGGCGATACCTTGTACACAACATCCCAACCCTTAAGATAGTTGTCGGTTTGGCACGGGTATGAGAGATAATAAACTTGCGTGGCCTGTTGAGCCATAATATAGACATCGTCTCCTGGTAAGACGGATGATTGTCGAATTTTGACTAGCCTAAGATTAGGGGTCCGTCTCACTACTGATGGATCAAACCAATGGCATTTGAATATGACTGGATTATGAGGTTTGCAACCATGAAACATGAGTTCGTATATTTCTTCAATTCTTCCGTAGTACTCAACCCCATCAAAGCCCCGCGTAAAAACTCCGGTATTTGTGGTTCTTCGATTGGGCCAACTCTGCTCGTGGCTTGTTGTGTGAAAGCGATAGCCATTCATGTCATAACTAGTAAACGACTTGACCCTATAGGCACAACCATCAGCAACCTATCTCAACTCGGCACTCATAGACGCATCAGTTTGGCCTTGCAAGTTCAAGCAGGGTGGTTCGTTATATTATTCGCATGTACGAGCAACTTGTAATGTCAAACTAAGTACGAGCTAAATTGGATTGTACCTTCTGTTTGAACCAAGAAATCAAACACATACAACATGATAGTGCGCCACTCTTCTTGTTTCAAGGTCTTGTGGGTCGCACCACTTGCACTTCCGAGTTGCCCTCAGAAAATGCTAAGGCTCGATTCATCTTCACCGGCATTGTAACGAGGAAGTGGATTATGCACGCTAGGAAGGTTGTCAGCATAGTATTTTGTTGTAAAGTTTGATACCTCCTCCAGAATGTATGCCTCTGCAATGGATGCTTCAATTTTGCATTTATTTTTACATTTAGTTCGAAGAACCTTTTGACATCTCTCAATTGAATAGCACCAACGGCCCTACACAGGCCCCCCATTCGTGCTTCATATGGGAGGTGCAGAATCATATGCTGCATCGGATTGAAGAAGCCGGGTGAAAAAATCTTCTCCAACTTACAGAGCTACACATGCGCTATTCTTTCCATTTCTACAACCACGTATGAGATAACTCCTTGGCACATAGCTGGCGGAAGAAATTGCTCAACTCCGCTAGCACTTGCCAGACATGCTCAGGGACATAGCCTTGAACCATCACCGGAAGTAGGCACTCAAGCCATATGTGGTAATCATGACTCTTGAGCCCGTTGATTCGCATAGTAGCTAAGTTCACTCCCCTCTTCAGATTCGTTGCATACCCATCAGGGAACATTAACATTTGGAACCATTCTAGTACCTCCCTCCTTTGGGCCCTCGTCAGGATGAAATCGGCCTTAGGCTTTCTCCATGATTTGCCGGCTCTGGGAGGCGCCATGTTCAGCTTTGGTCTATCGCATAACCTCGCTTGATCCACTGTAGCCTTAACGTTATCCTTTGTCTTATTAGGAATGTCCATGATTGTACTAAAAATTGCCTCGGCAATATTCTTTTCAATGTGCATTACATCAATGTTATGTGGAAGAAGAAGATCATCAAAATAGGGGAGGTTCCATAAGCATGACTTCTGAGTCCAGGCATGTTGCTCACCATATCCCACAAAACCACCTTCTTGTTTATTGACCTCGAGAGCGTCTAACTGAGCACGAACCACGGCTCCTGTCATCATCTACGGTGCAAGGTCTTTAACTACGATACCTTTCGTAAAGTTCTTGATGTCTAGTCTGAATGGATGGTCAGGAGGGAGGAATTGTCGATGTTTGTCGAACGAAGAATACTTGCCACCTTTCGTCAACCAAATGAACAAAAGAGAAGCCTTGCATACCGGGCATGGGAACCTCCAGTGAACACACCAGCAGCAGAAAATCCCATATGCCGGCAAGTCATGCAGGGAGTACTGGTACCAAACATGCATCTTGAAGTTTGTCTTTGTAGCTCGGTCGTATGTCCATACCCCTTCCTCCCAAGCACAGACCAAATCATCAATCAGAGGCTCCATGTACACACTCATATTATTCCCCGGGTGTTCTGGAATTATCAACGACAAGAATATGTTCTGTCGTTGAAAGAGGACGCCAGGGGGAGATTGAGGGGGATAACGAACATGGGCCAACAGGTGTACGGGGTAGCCGCCATTCCATAAGGATTGAACCCATCTGTTGCCAATGCAACGCGTACATTACGAGCCTCTAGAGCTTTCTCACGATGAATCTCATCAAACCTTGTCCAAGCTTCACCATCAGATGGGTGTACCATCTTCTCAGGATTGTATCAACGTCCGTTTTTGTGCCATGTCATCTGTTTCGCGGATTCCTCAGTCATGTAAAGTCGTTGGATCCTCGGTATGAATGGAAGGTACCGTAGGATCTTCACGGGGATTGCGAGCTGCCTCTTCTGACCATCACCAGAGTCTACCTCCAGGAACCTAGACGATTCGCACTTCACATAGTACTTTTCTTCCGCATACTCTTTCCTAAATAAGATGCACCCCTTCGGACAAGCATGTATCTGCTCGTATGGCATCTTAAGTGCACGAAAAAGTTTCTGTGCCTCATACATGCTCTTTGGCAAGATGTGACCATCCGAGAGCAGGCTACCAACAACTGCGAGCATAACATCGAAGGCGTCTCGACTCAAGCTAAACTGGGACTTCACGGCCATTAGGCGTGCAATGACATCCAGTTGAGAAACCTTGGAATACCCGTGAAGGGGTTGTTGTGCCGTAGACAACATGTCGTAATACGCCTTTGCGGTAGCCTCTGGCTCCTCCTCCCTACGTCCTTCATCGAAGTGTGCTTCATGATAGTCATTTAACATGTCTCCTACCCCGGCATCCCCATCATATTCCTCGATGTGTTGTCTCACGACCTTGTCTCTCCCACGATCGGCTTCACCATGGTAGATCCACCTGGTATAGTCTGCCGTAAATCCATTCTTGCAAAGATGTTTACCCATGACCAGCTTGGTTTGCCGACGCGTGTTTGCACATTTGTTGTAGAGACACCAAGTGACACTAGCTCCTTTAACCCTTGCAAATGCCCGTTCCAAGAAAGCATCGGTCTTGTCAATCCATTCTTCGGTCCACGAACTCTGACTAAAGTGGCCCGTGTACATCCACTCACGGTCATCCATCCTCTAGCATATCAGCGAGTAATATAAAAAATCACGTTGCATCTACACGTTCTTATACTATCTAATAGGTGAAGATAGGTCCTAATCCCACTCGAGGATGTATAGTTGGGGTTAGTTTCCATGCTCTACTCCAATCCGAGACAGAATTTCGGCAGCACCTCCCCGCTGTTCTCCAAATACACGTCCTGAAAGGGAGATTGTGTATCCGGAGAATAACAGAGAGATGCTGCCGAAACTCTATCACGGATCGGAGTAGAGCAGGGAAACTAACCGCATCTACACATCCTCGGGCTGTCCAAAAAATGTGGACAATTCGAAATAGATACGGTTATAGATATGCAAAGATCTGCATATTTCTAACCATATCTCTTTCGAACGGGAGACGCCTAGCTAGGTTACGTGATATACGAACATGATACGGAAAAAGGGTCTTTTATGCCTCACCTTGCTGTCCTACAAAGTGACGAGTCGAGGACGTTGCAATAGCCTCTCCTGCAATAAAAGAAACATAATAGTGTCAAATCTAAATTTCGGCAGCACCTCCCCTGCACGGGGAGGTTTCCAAAACCTGCAACAAATAAAATGGCACGATGGACGACAACCACATACACTCGACAATAAATGGCACGATGGCCGACAACCACATACACATCTTATACCTTGCAAAACGACAGCAAGTTCTATATTCGCTACACGAAAGTTTGCAGTTGCCACTTCCAAGAGTAAGGATACGTACTGTATATACGGACGCGTCCCTTTATATAGAGGAAAAAAACAAAGAGAATGAAGTAGATGCTGTATGTACATTTAATTATGTTTTCATCCTCGTGAGCCACGGCGTTTGATCCTCGAACCAGAACCAGTGTCACCTACTACGGCATGTTTAGATCACCTCCAAATTCCAAGTTTTTTCATTCTCTCTTCATCACATTAATTTTTGGACGTATGCATAGAGCATTAAATGTAGGTAAAAAAATAACTAATTACACAGTTTGGTTGTAAATCACGAGACGAATCTTTTGAGCCTAGTTAATCCATGATCGGACAAAGTTTGTCAAATACAAACGAAACGTGCTACAGTGTCCAGATTGCAAAAATTTGCAATCTAAACAAAGCCTACTACTGGCTACTGCATGCAGAAACCGATCGAAGGTAGCAGCAGCAGCAGATAGTCACGACGAAGCTTGCAAGGACCAAATAGACAGCCAGCCAGCCAGCATCTCTGTTACTGTGCAGACTGCCAGACTCACAAGGTGGTGCAGTGCAGCAGTCCAGCTGAGGCCGATCGAGGGGGAGTGGTGGAGACAGATGACGCGAGCAGCAGCAACAACAACAAAAGCTGCTGCCACCGCTCAAGTACATCTAGGTATCGTCCGGGCGAGTGGATGGATTGCGTGGTTGACTAGCTAGCCTACCAAGTACAGCTGCCTGGCTGGCAGTGCAGTGCAGTGTGTGGGTGTGCGCTTGATGCACGGGCCATCCATCCATACGGCCATACGCTGCTGCTGATGCACGCAGCGGCAACGCAAGCTATCCTTTGTTCAGGCATTCAGTTGAGACTTCAGACTTCAGGCCTTTGACCTATAGCTGTATATAGGCCTTGTTTAGATTACAAATTTTTGCAATCCGGATATCGTAGCACGTTTTGTTTGTATTTGACAAACTTTATTTGATCATGGACTAACTAGGCTTAAAAGATTCGTCTCGTGATTTACAACCAAACTGTGCAATTAATTATTATTTTTACCTACATTTAATGCTCCATACATGTGTCCAAAAATTAATGTGATGGAAAAAGAGTGAAAAAACTTGGAATTTTGACTAAACAAGGCCATAGACTCGCGTTTTCTTTCATCCTGCTCGGCAGATTCACACTTGCACGCTCAGAGAGACATGCAGCATAGGAGTAGTACTAGTGTATGTTTTATATAAATTTGATTGAATATTAAATTGTTTAGTTTTCTAAATGGCCTGTTAATGTGATAAGCATATGCAGAAAAGCCAGGGTATTGTTTAACACGAGGATCGGTTTCTGCCCAGAACATGTTGATGGCAAAATGGGGAGTCCGCTAGCAAGATCAGGCGCCGCAGGCCGATGCGGAGGGCGATTTCGATGAGTACATGGCCCTATTCGGCGGGCCTCTCTTGGAGTCCAAGCGCGAGGCAATCAGGAGGCTCTTCCCGGTAGGCTGCGCGATTGAGGGCATCCAGCTGGTGGAGGGGGTGGAACTTGAGGTTTAGCCTACCTCTGGGTTTCTGCCCTAGGTCGTCCAATCGTTGCCCATGGGCTAGTTTACTAGCTCACTGTCGCTCAGCCCGTTGCTGCTTTTTAGTCCCTCTTGTGGTAGTAGCAGGGCTTCGTCGTAGTTTTCTTTAGTTTTTTCGCTTCTGTTTTTTTTCTTCCTTATCCTCGCCTAGAAAACCTTTAGTTACCTAGTGTTGAGCCGTTTGTTATTTGGTTTGGTGTTGTCTACTTCCTCTTAATGAAATACGTGCTACACGGCACGTTCGAGAAAAATTATGTTTTCATTATGTCACACGCAGTTCATGCGTGGTGGTAGATGAAGTAGCTTGACATTTATCATTTTGTCCTGTTTTAAAAATCTATCAGTTCTGTAAGTAGGAATAGCCCAGTATTCTTTTGGCTCTGTTGTCATTCTTTTCCTTACAAATAAAATATTAGTCTGAAAACAAGATCCAAAACCAAAAATGCATCACCTATCTTTACAGTGGCTAATGGCAGGTCTAGACTACATCTTCGAATAACATGTAGGAAAAGACATAGAACAATTGAATAACTGAAACCTCAATACTCAGTGGTCACTAGAACTGACAGTACAATTGAATAACAGGTGCCGCCGAGGCGGGAGGGTGAGGGTGGTGGTCCACTTACCTTGCGAAAGGGTTGTCTAGGCGGCCGGTGCCGCTGCAGCGGCCCGCGAGGGCGAGGCGGCGTGGGGGAGGTGGCCGGAGGCGATGCGGCGCCGCGCCGCGCCAGCTTGCAGAGGGCCCCAGCGAGGGAGTTGGCCGCAATCGGGGGCGCGGCGCTGCAGAGGCACTGCGCGGCGTCCTGTGGAGCGGCGAGGGCGTAGGCGCGGAGACGGGGCGGTGCCGTGGAAGGGCGCAGCGGAGGGCGTAGGTACGGAGATGGGGCGGTGCCTCGGCGGAATTCGGAGCAGCAGCGGGCTTTCTCGACGGCGTCGACGCGGCGGCGGGGCGTGGTGGGGCGGGGAGGCGGTGGGGTTGGCGGCGTGCGGTGCGGCGTGTGTGTGAAGGGTGTGTTGTGTGAGCGAGGGTGAGGGCTGGTGGTGTGGGCCGGTGGTGGCATATGAAGGAGTATGCCGAGTGCCATGATTGGCGGCACTCGGCAAAGTATAGATATGCCGAGTGCCAAGATCTGGGGCACTCGGCATTGTTTTTTTATTTTCATTACGGCCTGATACTCGTCAAATGTTAGTTTGGTCGAGTGCTAGTTATAAAACACTCGGCAAAATAAATCGATATTTCATGCTCCACCGTCCTCCTTCTTCATAGCGTGTTCTACTAAATTTGTTACGATGTAATTTAAAAATACCTTGTCAAATTCACTCTACAATGCATATTTGATTTTTCTACAAATATTAATCCATTATTTCATGCAGTTATAGCTCAAATTAAATTTATATCAATTAAAATTCTATAATTGCGGTTAATAAATTAAAATTATCAAACGGATCCGAAAAATTACCAAAATTTGACGTGAACCAATCTATGTTGTCTATTGCCTATACAAAAACTTTTGAAGTCAAACCCCAATTCGACCATCACTTTGACTCCAAATCTTACCAGATCCTTCTCAACGCTACGATTCTTCTTTGGAGATGCTTCGGTTTGTAAAGGTCGTACTTGACAAATTGTGCGAAACCTTCTCAATTTTTTTCCAGTCTCCACGTATGATATCAGGAGATCTTGACAAATCTCGTCATTTTCAGACTTCGTTTGCTTTTTTTAGAATTTAAAAACCATTCGGCCACACGTTCGTAGTCGTGTTTTCTGAACAAAATGTTCGAAAAATCTTTTCATTTCCTGAGTAAGGCCCCAAAATGGACTCAATAACATGAAAATGATTTCTCCACTCAATTTATTCCATTAATTGAATCACTTGCAGTTCAAATTTGACCTAAATCAAAAAATTCCTCTAAATGCAATAAATTAATTAAATATAGCAAACAGATCGAGAAATATACCAAATTTTAACATGTAGTACCATATGTTGTATGTGGAGAGTAGAAAAAGTTTGGAGGGAAGGAGAGGAAAAAAATATTATTTTGCCGAGTGCCTTTAAAAAACACTCGGCAAATACATCAGGTTGCCGAGTGTAAAAAAAAACACTCGGCAAAAATATCAGTTTGCCGAGTGTCAGACAAAAACACACGGCATACCCTATCTTTGCCGAGTGTCGCTAACGGACACTCGGGAAAGTTCTAACGGCAGGGCGGCGCACCTAACTACCGTCACATGACCGCCGCATGCCCAGCGCACGTGACTCCACTTTGTCGAGTGTCCCTGTTTGCCGAGCGTTTTGTTGTAGTTTGCCGAGTGTTTTTTATTAGGCACTCGGCAAAGTTGTATTTTGCCGAGTGCCGTATTATTGCCGAGTGTTTTAGTAAATACACTCGGTAAATAGGATATTTGCCGAGTACCCGATGGAATTCACTCGGCAAACCCTCAGACACTCGGCAATTTTATTGTTTCCAGTAGTGAGTCTGATATGTAAGAAGCTATATATATATATATATATATATATATATATATATATATATATATATATATATATATATATATATACACACACACACACACACACACCGTGGCACACTGCTGATCATGAACGTGTACGCCATCTACAGGACCTGGCGGTGTGGGAGCACCCTGCTGAGTTCAGGTCAGGCACCACTAGGCTAGCGTACGCTGACTCCAAGACTGTAACGTGGTCATCTATCCAGATACCAAATCTCGGATCCCAGCTCATGTATCCGATACAAATCATTTTCCACTAGGAGATCACGTGTTCGCGTTCTATCTAATTCCGATACAAAGGCCGGATCTAAGTGTCCATGGATCTCATGCATCCGTGTGAGGTTTATTCCCTACCTCATTCAGAACCATGGAGCTCACGCGTTCGCGTGAGGTTTAGTCCAAAAATCTAAGGTCCGGGTGCAACACACGGGCATGTATTTAGTGTGTGTGTATATATATATATATATAATAAAACTTCTAATCTTAATAATTAGTAAATAAATTACAAATTATTAGGACGATATTACATTATTACTTAGTACTAATTATGACGAGTATTAGTTTGATATGGGCCCCCTCAATGGTGGTCGTAGTCGTTAGCATGTGTCAGACTTTGTCCAACGTGGAAGGAAGAGATTGGAAAGGAAAGAGACTAGCGAGCTGCGAAGCGATAGTCTCGCACGTATATCAATGAACACTGTGTCTTTGCTTCATCTCGCGTAGATTTACTCTTTATTTTTTTAGTGTCTCTCGCTGCCACATCAGCTGACCTTTTAGGATTGCTGGTGAGGACTCTGTGCTACTACGGTCATAGATGCATTGATTTGTGCGCCAATTAATGTAGTAGTCACTACTGGAAACTGCATTTTTCCCGTGTGCTAGATATTTTTTCTGTCGAGTGCAGCAGAACTCACAAGGAAATTAATATTTAACCTGTGAGTTCACATGCCTCACAGGGAAAAAGAAATATCCCTGTAGGTTTTGATGGAACACACAGGAAAATTGGCTCACAGGATAATCAAAGCAATTTTTTCTGTGTGCTTTATGATTTTTCTGTGCATTTTTTTTGATACATGTGCAATTTGACACAGAGTAATTAGTGGTGCCGAAAATTTTGGCTGCGCGCATTATTTTTGATGGTTCGCGCCTCCTAAGCCAAAAATCCCTTCAAAAGCCCCGTCCTTCCTTTCCTTTCCCAATCCACCGTCTGCCGCCGCCCCCTCACATTCCTCCAGAACCCATGCTCACGAACGTGGCGGCTCCTCCAACTCACGGGTGTTAGTGTTGATCTCCTCCAGCCCGGCCCAACGGGCTCCTCCGGCGGTCCGGCCGCATCCTCCTGGCCACCGTCGGCCGCGTCCTCGTCGCCACCGCCACCTCTTGCCAAGGATCCACGCCTCTCCCGCTGGCTCGTGCAGCGGTTCATCACGGGAGGCGGCCTCCACGCCACCGGGTCGCCAGGAACGTCCTCGCCATAGGTAGCTCCCCTCCCGCACTCCGCCAACCGCCTCCATCCCTCCAAGATCCGACTGCTTCTTTCTGGTTCCCCTCTCAGATTCGCGTGCTTCCTTTGCTCCCCTCTCAGATCCAGTTGTTGTGGATTCGGGGCAAGTTCAACAAATGGCGGCTATGAACATCTGATGCTCTAGGGCGAGGTCGAGCAAGGTGGCTGCACAATTTGTTGCTGCTCTGGGGAGATTTCAGGCAACGCGGCGGCTGCTGGGAGTTCAGGCAAGTTTTCCCCAATGTCATGCCTCTTGCCTCCCCAGCTGTAGTTGTTGTCTATGCTTGATTGGTAAAATTCCATATGTAGTATGCATGGGTGTAGAATTTTGTCTCGATTTCACTATATTAGTTTAGACCTTGTCCATGCAGATCTGCTCGAAATTGAATCCGAAGTACTTAGATGCTAGGCCATAATTCTTTTTTTGATCGAATACAACATGCTGGTAATTTCTAATCTGGGACAAGTCAAAATAGTGTTGTTTTTTTTTGACTGGTTGATTCTTGTGTTCAATTTTTTTAACCAAATTAAGCCTAGGATTGATTACTTTCCATACTATGAAGGTACGTACTGCATGTCTTGTTTGGTAGGTAGGTCTAGCATGACTTGGTTCAGTAGCAAAATCATCATAATCATAATTCCTTTTATTTATGGTGCGTGCTGAGGTTGCTATCTATGAATTTGTCTATATGATACATGATGTGATGTGTCTCTTATAGTAGAAGCTTGAAGGATATGAATTTGTGATCCATGGATTTTTATCCCCCTACTGCACATTTTTTTTTTCTCGAAAATGCAGGAGAGCTATGCATCATTATATTAAGAAGATAAAAATGGGACAAGAACCCATACAAAACAACACAAAGCCACACACACAACTCTAAACCCACACACACACTACACTGCCACTGCACATAATCTTGGTATCTGATTTCTCCTCATGAGGATTTTGCAGGTACCTTGCTGAGTTCAAGTCAGGTGCAGAAATGATGGATTGCTGCAGAGATCACCATGAATGCTTAAAAACTGCTCAGGTTTGATCTTTGTGTATGGCCTTGTATTTTCAGTGTAATGAATTTTTTTATTTTCAAAGAAGGAGATACGATGTTCTCTGTACCTATTCTAAGTGATCAATTTTAGTATGGTAGTGTTGTCCAAGCATGTCACCTTGAGTTGGTAAGTTGAGTTTCATTCTAGTTTAAATTAAAGCTGAAACTGGTTTTCCATTATGGAAAAAATGAAGTCCTTAAATTATAATACATTCCAATCAGCTATGCCTCATTATCTTTTGCACACTACTGTCTTCTTTTTTAACTCTAATGATTGCTAGTCAGTTCCTGTAAATGATCTTACAGAGGAAAATGCAAAGATGAGATCCTGCATGACTTGGTTAAATAGTAGGTCCTGCATAATTTGGTTCAGTAGCTAGTATTGTACAGAACATTAGGATTAGTAAGAAATTTCCTGTGGATTTTTTCCACTAGGATTGTACTTCATGAGCTGATAATACACATTCTGTTTAAGTATTCTCATGCTTGATAAGTGTGATGCTACAGAATTGCTAACGAGACGGCTTATGGTGAGGACATCCAGCCCCTTGTCAGTGACAATGGAATCACAAGGTGCTAAACATTCTCATGTATTTGCTCTTTACCCTTCTATTGTCCTATCATGGTACCTACATAGTGACCTATCAAGGTACTTATATAGTATTTACCAAAGGAAGATTAGTGTTTTATAGATACACTAGATCAGATAGTTTTTACTCGATCGAGAATCACTCAAATAGCACTCAGTTCAGTCAAAACAGTTACAGAGAACAATTCCATAAGCAATGCTACGGAATGAGTAGGTTACCCTTTTAATCTATAGAAAATTTAAAGTCCAACTCATACTTACATAGTACTATCTGTTTTACAGCTACCCACTAGTTCATCTCATGCTGGTGGGGACACCTATGGTGCGACATGGACAGCGAGGACATATGGACGACGAGGACTTGTCTTTTGAACAGCTTATGTGTTAGTAGCTGTCTTTTGTCTTCTGAACATGTATGGTTGAGCTTAGATAACTTATTAGTACAATGTTAGATGGTCTTAGCTAAAACCAGGACGTGGCATGTAACATGGCTGTAAACTTAGGAAGCATGTGCTGGTGGTAGGATGGTGGTACAATGATTTGGTGGAAATTCTAATCTATATGCTATAAATGTGTCTTATGCTGTTTGGTACATTTGTGCTTCTTGGAATCAGCTGGAAATCAATGAGAATGGTGTCAATTTTCTGTCAACAACCAGTTTTCTTTGATGGTTCTATTGTGACAGAAAAATTACAAATACCTTGAAGGCCAACCTACAGAGAAATAGTGTGGCGGCGACAGAAAAAACTATACATTTCCTGAGGGCTGCCTGACAGAGTATTGTACGAAACCCACAGAGAAAATACTTATATCTTTGACTGGAAAACATTTAACTTGACGGTTTCCTAAACCCAAGGACGCACAAATTTTTTGTGAGCTTGCTGTCAAAATAATACCGTCAGAGATATCTTTCTGACGGGAAACTCAAAGGCAAAAAGAATTTCTTTGTCGAGCTATCCTTGACGGGATTTGCCTGTTGGTTGCCCGACAGAATTTATTTCCCTTGACACTTTTTTGACCGTGTCCACCAATTCAGAGCAAACACAGAGAGGCCATGGTGCAGCCCGGCCCCATGACATTGGGGCTGCCCTTGATCCCTAGCACCTTGTCGCTCCACTCGCCGGAGAAGATGTCTCTGTTTCAAGTCCCAGTGATCGCTGCACGCTCGTGAAGACACTGGCACCTTGGCCAGCACGACGTTGAAGCTCGGAATGGTAGAAGAAGAAGTCATCTAGGGCCTGTTTGGTTGGAAGCCTGGACAACTTGCCTGGCAAAAAGTGTTGTCTGGGAGTTGCCTGAAAATTTGATGAAATCTGCCTGACCAGGCAAACTTGAGAATGACTTGTTTGGTTGGAAGCCTATGCCCGAGAAAGTTAATAGTAGAAAACTTTCTAACTTACATCTAATTGATTTTGTTATACACTTTGATTGTACTATTAAATGGTAATACATCAATTAATCTAGCAAGAAACATATTTGGATCATATTTTTAAAAAAAATTTTGCAAAGTATTTAATCTAGTCATGTAAAAAAAATGCAAGAAAATCATGATAAAGTTGTATAATATTTGTGATGTGTATATATTCTAATATTCGTGTCGTCTAAAAGCTAACACAGGCTGCTTCATCTTCTATTTATATATGTCTCCTTGTCTTCTAATCATGATGGCGCAGGGTCACTAGCCCAGGCAATCATGCTGCAACGTTCTACGAAGGCCTGGCCACATATCGGCAGGCCAGAAGCCGTCAGCGCCACGTACAGGAGAGCGGAGATGCCTGTAGGCCGTCGTAGAGCCAATACCATCTGTCGGCCAGTGGCAGGCCGACAGGAGCTAAAGCATCAGGCACCCCCGCGCGCTAGTTCTCCCGCTCGCAGGCGTCGTGCCGCCGCCGCCCCCCACCCGGCCTGCGGGCTGCTCGGCGACGGCTGTGAAGGTAAGGTTTTTTTTTTAATTTAGATTTTCTTTTTTTAGTTACTTTATTAGTTAGTTTAGTTAATTAGATTAGTTAGTTAGTTTAGTTGTAGGGTTTGTTTAGTTGTAGATTAGGGTTTGTTTTAGGGTTAGGGTTAGTTTAGTTTTTTAGTTAGTTTAATTTAGTTTAGTTAGATTACTTAGTATATTTAGTTAGTTTAGTTATTTAGATTAGTTAGTATAGTTTTACGGTCAGTTTTTTAGGGTTAGTTTTAGTTGTAGATTAGGGTTTGTAAGATTCTCTAAGTTATGGTGTATGTTATATGTCTGGAAAAGGAGATCAAATATTTTTAGCGTTGCTCGAAAAGTGGTCATGTTTTTTGCGTGGTAATGGTTGTGTTCGGGAAAGGTATTGAGTGCTAAGACAGAATAAAATAGTGTAGTCGGGTGCTGTGTTGCCGAGGGGCCTGTCGGCTGACCAAAAGCTGATAGGACATGTCGGCCCTCCGACGGCCGGCAGGGCTGCTGTCGGCGCTGACAGGTCGGCGTCGGCTTCCACGTGAGCCGATGACATGCCGACATGGGACTTGTAGGCCTTCCAGCGGCCGAGAGGGGTCCTACTTCGTTTTGGTTTCGTCTCTCCGGCCGGCACGGGTCAATAAACCATGGCCCTGCCTCTCTGCAGCCTGCACTGAAGACAAGCGCTCTGCCTTCAGTTGAGTGGCTGCGACGGAGACGTATGTACGATCCGAGACGAGAAGAGAAGCGGTGGCAGCGCTGTGATCGGACCGACAGAGGCAACGACTCCACAAGGCTCAAGGCTGCCGACAACTCGCCCATGGATGCACATCACGACGAATGCTTTGTACGCTGTGCTTGAATTGATTCCATACATCATATCTTCTGAACGGAAGGTGATGGTCTACATGTTGAAAGTGTCGTTCGTGGATAGATTGAACCAGCGGTCAAAATATTCCTCTCTCTCTCTCTCTCTCTCTCTCTCTCTCTATATATATATATATATATATATATATATATATATATATATATATATATATATATATATATATATATATATATATATATATATATATATATATATATGGAGAGTATATTCAGTAGCCAGCTACAAAATAAGTTATTATGTAGCCACCTCCATTTACGATAATTTTATATACTAATTTACGATAATGTCAATACATATTTATGATAGTTGGGTTACTATAACACAGGAGATATTTACCATAACGTTATAGTAAACCACTTAGTAAGAAGTTACTATAATCTCGTAAATTAACATAGTAATTATCGTAACTCAAAGTGACTACAGAATAAGTTATTTTGTAGCCAGCTATAGGGTAGTAGTTCTATATATATATATATATATATATATATATATATATATATATATATATATATATATATATATATATATATAGAGTAACTCCTTACTAAGTGTCCTTGTGGGTGGCGACGGGCCCTTGTCGTCATCGAGCCTGAAACCGGCGACCACGGCCCGCACGCCAAGCAAGAACCCGAGGCCCTACGCGACGACGTGCACGTAGAACCAGAACGGGTCGAACCGCTTGAAGAAGCACGCGAGCGCCACGCCCGCCGGCACCATCACGCCCCAGCTGATGAGCGCGAGCATGCCGTGCCGCCGCGCCGCGCTCTGGAAGGCGCCGCCTGAGCTGCTGGATGCTGAGGCTGAGGACGTGCGCCTCTGTCCCTTCCCCTCGTCACCGTCGTCGCCACCGTCACCGCTGCCCTCTCCTGAGCGATTCCTCTTGCCCTTCCCTTCGCCGCCCTCTCCGCCATCGTCGTCGTCATCACCTGCACACGCGACCCACATCCACCCACGCAAATCGATCAGAATGTCAGTCAAGAAACAGATCGGCGCCGCTCGCGTGGATTTAATTTAATCTTTTTTTGGCGTACGTACCGCCGCCGGTAGCAGGGCTGCCGCCGCCACTGGTGCCGCCGGACAGGCTGATGGTGCCGGCCGCCATGCCCTGGTGCTGCGGCAGCAGCCCATTTGACCCCGGCAAGGTGCCGCTAGGGCCCACTGCGTAAAACTTTTATCTCCACTTCTCTTATATTTCATGTGCCTGAATTTTAAGACGATTTCAGGCAGTACTCTTGTACCACTAATTAGTAAAAGTAATTTGTTACCTTTTTTTGCGACGAAGTAATTTGTTACATTTGTGTCTTGTTAATTATTTGTCTTTGTGTCATAACATATTAAATTTTTGTCTTTGTCTTCCTATAGAAAATAATTGTTAATTATCTTTGTGCGAGCACAAATCAAATTTTGCCGAGTTTGAGGTTTTGTCTAATGAGTTCTTTATTCTCGGTGCCGAAAATTACAGATTGCGCCTATAGATATTGCAATAAACTAAATCTGCAATTTTAGTACAAAATGTTTGTAATAACTGTCGCCTGAAAGGAAACTAAAATTCAGGCACCTGAATTTTAGCAAGTCCCTTTATCCTCTATCTGTGTCTCCTGCTGGTGCGACTGGCTTGTGCCATATCTCTACTAATAACCAAGCTAAAATTTGGAATAGTGATCACCAAATTGGTGGCCATGAATTTTGTCAACTTTGGCTACCAAAATGTACTACGGTGCCCAAAGAAAGAGGACACCAAGCCAATTAAATTCGCCATGCATCCAACCAAATGATAGCCAAAACTGAGCTAAAATTTACCTTGGCTAGCTTAGACACTGAACCAAACGCACTCAAGTTGCGAATCATTCACAGAGGAGAGATGCTGAGATCAAAGGCATTGTTGCATGTTGCTTGGCCTGCATGGTCACTTGGTCAGATCGAAAGAGGAGACCAGGCCACGTTTGCCCAACTTCCAGCGGACGCGTTCGTTGGATACGCGCATCTCCAATCGCTCCATAGTAGAGTACGACGGCCGCGTGGAGGCCACACGCATTACTGTACACCGACAGGCAACCGTAGGAGATAGAATTTGCTGGTTTTCGTGGTTTGATAAGCTTGAGCCCTAGAAGGTTCGAGGCCGCGCAAATATTAATTAAAACCCTCGTTTACCATTTGATTAGTGCTAACCTCTTTCTGAAGCTACTGGGGTGGGGGCCACTACATACCATGGGCACATGATATCGGGTATTTTTTGGTGGTGCGTGCAAGTGCAAAGGTGCCATCTGCCTATCTGCTTTGGATCTGCCTGGGCCCCGGGGCACTGAACCTGCCCATGAATTCAGAAAGGTCCGCGACGACGACGACGAACAGCGGTTGGGTCGCGGCGTCGTCTGGAGTCTGGACTCCACCAAAAGGACCTGCAAGTGGTGTGTGGCCTGTGGCTTGCACGAACCCTCCACGTTTCATCACATGGGGCTTCGCTTTGTCAACGGTGCAGCGGGCGTGTGGCGACCACGCGCCTTGCAGTGTCAGTCAAACCTTGCTGGACAGTCACTGATCGCGATATGGAAACCTCCAATTGATTTTTTTTCCCGAAATGGCCCGGTTGGTAAAACATATACCTGCCGCTAGATATTCAATCCCCATATTCAACAAATCCACACCCGCATTAATTGGGAAGGGTATGAGTAGAAATAAAATACCCATTTTGATTTGTGTGTGGTAGGATAATATCCACCTTATTCATTCAGCCACCTTCAGGCACGTGCAAACTCCAGCTCAGTATCCACCGCGCTAATGCCCTGCTGCTGCTAATGCTTGTGTTACTTCCCTTTCTCAGCCTGTTCGTTTCGGCTTATACGATAGTGGATTATAAATTGGAATAGTATTTTTCTCTCACACCAAACCAGCCAGCAGTACTTCTGGCTTATAATCCACGATCGTTTCAGCCGAAACGAACATGCTTTCCAAAATCTGTAACCTGTTCGGCTGTTCCAAACTATTATCAAACTAACTTAAATTTTCCGCGAAACATGATTAGTCAAACTTCACAAATTGCAGTAGCATTTTTCCTCGCGGTGATAGCAATCTGTACCTTATTTTCAAACGGAAAGTACAACCACTACCGGACTCCCGGCCTTTGCCGAGTGCCCAATGCTCTCGGCAAAGACGATCTGACGCTCGGCAAACTATTTGCCGAGAGCAGCTCTCGGCAAAGAGCCTTCGGCAAAACATCTACCGGCAAAGGATTTTTTACCGAGAGCCCCTCTCGGCAAAACATTTACCGAGAGTAATAGCAAGGCTCTCGGCAAACTCTAGCTCTCGGCAAACTGGCGCGCCCTAGAACGGCCAGGCGACGGGTAACGGTGTGACAGCTTCTTTGCCGAGAGCGACTGTCGGCAAAGAATTGTAAAAAAAAAAGATTTGCGGCCGAGGTGGTTTTCAAAAAAAAAGGTTTGCCGAGAGCCGACCACCAAGCTCTCGGCAAAGAGGAAGATTTGCCGAGAGCTAGGCTCTCGGCAAAGAGGAATATTTGCCGAGAGCCAGGCTCTCGGCAAAGAGTCCAGAGAGCTTTTTTTTTATTTTTGTATATATTTCCAGCTTCAACGACACATATTTCACAAATATAACACATCATCCACATCACATATATCACAAATATGTCATCCACATCACATGTCTCACATTATAATCCATCTAAACATCTCAAATCCAACAACACATGTCCATCTCAAAGTGCTAAGTTCATCTCACACAAGTTCATGTCACAAAGTGCTAATACATGATGAAGAACAACAGGCTCACTCCCAAGGCTCCCACCCTCCCGACGGCGGTTGGCTGCTGCTGCGGGAAAGGTGTGATATCTGGCTGGTACCCCCGACCCTCCGGCGGCTGGCCGATGTGGCGGAAGTTGTGGATACGGTTGGTGCCACGACCCTCCCGACGACGACGGTTTGCTCAGGGGCACATCATTCGAACCCACCATTGATTCTCGCACAAAGGAGAAGAAAAATTAGTAATTATAATAATACTAAGGCATATAATTGTAATCTAAGCGTAGACAAGTCAAAATTTGCGAACTAGGTATAAAATTGTAATCTAAGCCTAGACACATCAAAATTTCTAAAAGACCTCCCCCCACGGTGGGGTTTCCAAAACCTGCAAGAAAACCAACGGCATGATGGCCGCCCACCACATATCAACGGCACGATGGCCGGCACACATATATATCAACGGCACGAAGGCCTCCCATCACATATCAACGACACGATAGCCGACATGCACAGTAAAGAGCTTTTGTTAGAGAAGTTGAACTCACGTATGAGTAAGGTGGGTATGGGTAAGGCGGTGGACGCCGAACAGCTCTCTAGTGGCGCCGACGACCCATCGTGGCGCCAAGACTTGCCACGACTCGAGCCAAGGTGTCAAACCTCGCCCGCCGGCCTCCCACCTCTGTCGCTCGGCCTCCCGCTCCCTCTGTCGCTCTTCCTCCATCCTAGCCTTATGCTCCTCGAGCGCATGCACCTAGGCCTATAATTTTTCACCGCATTGTTACAAGCAATTTCGAGGAATGTAAAACCAATGAACGACGAATAAAACAGAAGTAACCTGTAGTGCTGCCACACGATGCGTCGAAGTGTCCTGCCTTGGGCGTATGGGCACGCTACCGCTCGTGCTGCTTGTCCGGACCTATGAGAGAGTGGGAGTGGTGTGCGGATCGAGCGTGCTGTTGCCGATGAGGTACCGCCCATGCTTCTTGCCTCCTCCCACCCTCATGACGATGTCGCCGCGTCAATGTCCGTGGTGTGCGGATCCCGTCACCCCATGGACTCCCCTTGCCGCCTCGGTGTCTTGGCCCGATGCGCTCGGGATGCTCGTTAGTGAACGACTTCGGCTGGGTCATCCGGGTTCCGATTGATGTTGTTCGTCGCCTTGCCCTTGTGGGCCGTAACCCATGACTTGAGCTCTCCGCATGGCTGGTTTTGATGTGCGGTCGATCGTGAGAAAAACAACAAGACGATTATAAATCATGCAGGAATAAACGTCTGAAAGAATAAATGAAGCTAGACCAAGTCACGTACCCATCTAGCCCCGAATTCGTGGATGTTAAGGTTGCCCTGGTGGTGTGATACACCTGGCATTAGCAAACGTCGTTCCCGGAGGACGGTGTGGTTATCCGCCCAATTGCCACTCACCCACCTGTCGACCATCATTTGCCATGCCCGCGTTTTATTGGCGCACCAGCCAGGAGGCACCTGTACGACATCAAGTACATTGACAGATATAAGAACAATTCAAGCCTACCCAATCTCAGAAGAAATCAATATTGATGTTGTATATTTACCTTCAGGTACTGCCCTTTGGTCAGATGCATTAATCTTGCATCTTCTTTCTTTACCTTCCGATGCTCGTAGACGGCATAGTAATCGATGATGGCCTGGAGCCGCGCCTCGTAATGCATGTCTGAGATGCGACATCTAAAAGATTTGGCCGACGCCTTGGCCGCCCTCGCCTCGTAGCCCTCGGCGCATTTGAAGAAGTCCTGCATATAGAAAAGATGTATCAATACACTGGTTCAAGAAACTCTAGCGAATGCAATGTATTGAGCAAAGTAGTGGGAGGAAGACTTACCCAAAACTCGCACATAACCCGCTCATGCCGCTTTTCAGACGTGCGGCCCGTCTGCCCCTCCGCATCGAGGGGGCAGCGACGTGCTGCTCAGACGTAGGCTGGCGGCTCGAGCTTCAGCGTAGCGAACCAAGCACTCGAAGTGTTCCCTGCAGAGAAGACCCAGGATGCCATTGGGCAACCTTTTGTGAGCACCTAGGACCACAACCTTCCAAGACTCAAGGTAAGTAATTAAGAAAAACTGTTAGTTTCCATTGTGATTCTATCATATGTAGGAGCCGAAAAAATGTAAAAGTTACGTACTTTTGCCCAATGGGTCGAATGACCGGGCGAGAAACCTCGGTATCGGCCGCTGTAGGCTCACTGGACCTCGTTAGTAGACACCCGAGGTTTCGGTGGAACTGAAACTCCCCGCCTCGGCCTCCCTGCTCATCCTCCCGCTCCTCCCTTTGGCGTCCGGTGCTCGGCCTCCCGCTCGGCCTCCAGCTCGTCCTCTCCCCTGCCGAGCCTGCTGGTCCACTTGCTCTTCCTCCCGCTCCTCCTCGGGCTCTGGTGGTGCTGCTGCTGCAGGCTGAGGCGGTGGCGCCCTAGGCCTCCTCCCGGCCGCCCTCCTCCTCCTCCCCTAAGGTGGTGCCGACCCCCCAGCTTCACCTGAGGGCCCTGGTGTACTGCCCCCCATGTCGTAAAGCGACCTGACCGCCCGCAAAGCTCTGCGGCCCGCCATCTTTGCACAATCACCTACAAGACATAAACAATAAGATCGGATTAGATGGATCATAAACAAGACATTATTATAAAGAGATGCAAAATAAATAAAGCATAATTAAAAAATAACATAATATTACATGTATTAGAAATAATCATCCCCATCGGGATTAGTGGATCATAGCTTTCATCATCACTACTATCACCATGTCGAAATGTTCAACACTTTCCAAAGGAGCAACTATGTCATCATTGCCATTGCCAATATGTAATCCTTCAAGTAACGCCAAGTCCTTCGCATTTTCCACCTCATCCCCCTCGTCCACATCAACATCCATTTCATTGTCTACTTCCATTTCCATAGCTCCGGTTAAGTCAATCTCAAAAGTCCCTTGTAGGCCCTCTTCTTGATAGAACTCTCCATCATATGTGTTTGGGTCGAAGTTGTAGTCTTCGGCGTTTGGGGAAGGTGCTTTACCATGCGGCGATACCTTGTGCACAATATCCCAATCCTGAAGACGAGGGTCCCTTTGGCACGAGTAGGGGAGATAATAAACTTGTGTGGCCTGTTGAGCCACAATATAGACATCCTTTCCACCATAGACGGAATCCTGTCGAATTTCTACTAGCCCAAGGGAAGGACTTCGTCTCTCGCTTCTTGAGGATCAAACCAATGGCATTTGAATACGACAAGGTTAAGAGGTTTGCGACCACGAAACCTAAGTTCGTATATTTCTTCAATTCTTCCATAATACTCGGCCCCATCAAGGCCGCCAGTAAAAACTCTGGAATTCGTGGTTCTTCGATTGGGCCGGCTCTGCTCGTGTCTTGTTGTGTGAAATCGGTATCCATTCACATCATAACCAGAAAATGACTTGACCCTATGTTCAAAGCCATTGGCAACTTTGTCTCAACTCTGGATTCATAGTCAAATCGGTTTGGCTCTGCAAGGTCAAGGAGGATAGATCGTTAAATTGGAATGTAAAAGCAATCGGGAATGTGAATCGCTGAACGAGCTAAATTGCATAGTACCTTTTGTTTGAACCAAGAAATAAAATCAGAGATTCCATTTCCGCACCACGATGAAGAATGGTGTCACGTTCTTGCGGGGTAGGTTCCCTTGATAGATGCCGCTTCTCATTAATAAACTCCACGTAACAACGAGAAACAAGGAGGTTGGATGCAGAATGTTGACGGCATATTTAATTAACAAGTTCGTGCAAGAAGCCACTTACTGCATGTACGGCTCCATTTCGGTAAGATTGGTGAACACATATATAATGATTGTGAGCCAATCTTTGTTTTTCAACAACAATGAGGTCGCATCACTCGCACTTCCAAGTTGCCCTTGGAAAAGGCTGAGTTTTGATTCATTTTCACCAGCATTGTAACGAGGGGGTCGATTATGCACGCTAGGAAGCTTGTCACCATAGTATGCTTGTGTGAAGTTAGTAACCTCCTCTAGAACGAATGCCTCCGCCATGGAAGCCTCGATTTTGCATTTGTTTCTGCATTTCTTCCGAAGAACCTTTAGACATCTCTCGATTGGATAGCACCAACGGGCCTGCACGGGCCCCCCCATTCGTGCCTCATACGGGAGGTGCAGAATCAAATGCTGCATCGGGTTGAAGAAGCCGGGTGGAAAGATCATCTCCAACTTATAGAGCAACACAGGTGCTATTTTTTCCAATTCTGCAACCACGCTACGAGATAACTCCTTGGCACAAAGTTGGCGGAAGAAATAGCTCAACTCGGCTAGCGTCTTCCACACATGCTCAAGGACATAGCCTCGGAGCATCGCCGAAAGAAGACACTCAATCCATATGTGATAGTCATGACTCTTCAGGCCGTTGATTCGCAAGGTAGATAAGTTCACTCCCCTCCTCAGATTCGTTGCATACCCATCAGGGAACATTAATGTTTTGAACCATTCTAATACTTCTCTCTTTTGTTCCGGTTTCAATCTGTAATCGGCCTTAGGCCTTGTCCATTTCTTGCCGCTTCTAGGAGGTTGCATGTGTTGCTTTGGTCTATCACATATCGTTGCAAGGTCCAGTCTCGCCTTTACATTGTCCTTCGTCTTATCCTTAATGTCCATGATCGTTGCCCAAAGCGCCTCGGCAACATTCTTCTCGGTGTGCATTACATCAATGTTGTGTGGAAGAAGAAGGTCGTTATAATAGGGGAGCATCAACAAGGGCGACTTATGAGTCCACATATGCTCCTCACCATATCCCACGAACCTACCATCTTTTATCATTGATCCGAAGAGCATCTATCTGATCATGAACCTCGACACCGGTCATCATCTGTGGTGCGGGGTCTATAACCATGACACCTTTAGTAAAGTTCTTGATGTCTCGTCTGAATGGATGCTCAGCAGGGAGGAATTGTCGATGTTTATCGAACACGGAATATTTGCCGCCCTTCTGCAGCCAATTGAACTGCAGAGCTGCCTTGCACAAGGGGCATGGAAACTTCCCGTGAACACACCAAGCGCTGAATATCCCATATGCTAGGAAGTCATGCATGGAGTATTGATACCAAACATGCATGTTGAAGTTTGTCTTTGTAGCTCGATCGTATGTCCATACACCATGGTCCCAAGCATGGACCAGTTCATCGAACAAAGGCTCCATGAACACACCCATGTTATTCCTGTGGTGTTCGGAATTATCAATGACAAGAACACATTATGTCGCTTGGAAGGAGACGCCGAGGGGAGATTGAGAGGATAACAAACACGGGCCAACAAGTGTATGGGGCAGCCATCATTCCATAAGGATTGAACCCATCTCTGTTGCCGATTGCAACACGCACATTACGTGCCTCCCCACTTTTGTTACGATGAATGTTATCAAAGTGATGCCATGCTTCACCATGGGCTGGATGTACCATCTTCTCAGGACTGTATCTTTTTCCATTTTTGTGCCATATCATCTGCTTCGCGGACTCCTCTGTCATGAATAACCGTTGGATCCTCGGTATGAATGGAAGGTACCGTAGGATTTTCACGGGGTACGGACTTTGCCTCTTCTCACCATCACCAGAGTCTACCTCCAGATACCTAGAGGATTTACACTTTGGACAGTACTTTGCATCCGCGTGTGCTTTTCTAAAGAGGACGCAACCCTTCGGACAAGCATGTATCTGCTCATACGGCATCTTAAGTGCACGAAGGACCTTCTGCGATTCGTACATGTTCTGTGGCAGAAGGTGACCGGTCGGAAGGATGGAGCCAATAACTATCAACATTTCATCAAAGTTCTCTCGACTGAGGTTGAACTGGGACTTTAAGGCCATTAAGCGTGAAATGCCATCAAGCTTTGAAATCGTGTGTGGCCATGAAGGGTTTCCTCACTGCCGCAGACAACATGTCGTAATGTCGCCTTTGCGCTTGCCTCTGGCTCCTCCTCCTCCTCCGCTGCCACGTCCGTCAACGTCAAAAGTGCTTCGTGAAAGTCATCTAACCAAGCTGCTACCCCTGCATCGAAGATTGTAATCCTCAACACGTGGTCTCACCACCTCCTCTCTCACACGATCGGCTTCACCGTGGTGGGTCCACTTGGTATAGTTTTTCCTAAATCCATGCCTAGCCGGATGTGAAGTCATCACCTCCTTTGTCTCCCTCTTTTACGTTCTTACAGGTTGATGCAGGGACAAAAAAACAACGCAGCGCTCCCGAGCCCGGTCAAATACTTGCTTGATGAAAGCCTCGGTCTTGTCGACCCATTCTCTATTAATCTCATGGGCGCTCCGCGTGACCGAGTACATCCACTCACGGTCATCCATCCTCTAACATATATATCACTAAGTAATAAATATAACCATGGACTTGCATCTACACGCCGTTCCTACCATGCATAGGTAAGGATAGGTCCTAATCCCACTCGAGATGCGTAGATGGTGTTAGTTCCCATGGTTCGATCCTATCCAAAGCAGAATTTCGGCAACACCTCCCCATGTTCTCCCAAATACACGTCCCGGCAGGAGATCGTGTATCCGGAGAACAACAGAAGGTATTGTCGAAACTCGCTCTCGGATCGGAGCAGAACCATGGAAACTAACACCATCTCAAGCATCCTCGGCTGTCCAAAAAATCGTGGACAATTGAAACAGATACGGTTATTGATATGCAAAGATCTGCATATTTCTAACCGTATCTCTTTTCGAACGGGAGACACCTAACGGAGTTACGTGGAGATACATGACCAGGACAAAGAAAGAGTGGTTATACCTTAGGTGGCGGTGAAGTCAAAGAAGCGGGGCCGTGGCGGGTCGGTGCAAAGTGGCGCGGCGACGACGGTGCGAGGCGAGACACAGGACACCGGGGTACTCCGACTCGGCTCCTGCAAAAAGAAAGAAAGAAGCAAAATAACGTCAACTCAAAAATTCGGCAGCATCTCCCCTGAACGGTGAGGTTTCCAAACCTGAAAGAAAACCACGGCACGATGGCCGACAACCACATATATATCAAGGAACCACATGCAGCTTAATTATCAACTACTACTACTCTAACTACTACAACTACTACTATCAAGCTGATAAAAAACTTATCTTTCCCATCTCATTCAGTTCCATCATTTTTTCGTTCTCAGCATTCAGAAACACTATCAAGCTTAGAAAATTGTATGACTTCACCGTAAAGCTTACACAATTTCCACTGCCATATCTGGTGGCACAAAGGGAATTGGCAAATATGTTTGTGCATCATTTCAATCAAGTTCGCTTCTCGTGGAACAGTACATGTTTGAATTCACAAGCAATACATTCCCTGTTAATCCTATTTTGCCTTCTCATCATTTCAACCAGCAAATAATTTTCAGACACTTTGCTTGTCTATAGCAAACAATGTGACAAATGGATTTAGGATGCACAGTAATTTAGTAAATGCAGGAATTCTCCTTTTAAGAAATACAAATTCGGATATTTCTATTTTTAACATTATAATCCAGTTAGCCTCTTTTTGCTCACGGAGATAACTTAGTTTATTTGACAAGAAAACAAAGTACTACTACATGATACATTGCAACTGTGCACGAGGAAGAAGTTTTAATTAAATTCTTTAGATGTTTCATCACAGGTGCCAGCTCAGTAGCTGTTTCATCATTCCATATCAATCACCAGCCCATAGCAGCCAAGAATCATCAGTACGGAAGAAAAAGAAACTACTAGTAACTCTCGCATGAGCTTAAACATATGAGAAACTGTCATCTGAGTTTAAACATCTGAGATAAACAAAATGTCTGAGCTTAAAACCACACTACATTACTGTCAAGCAAACGACATGCAGCAAAAGATCTTACCCTCACAGTTACCTCTAATAATAATGATAGTTATTTAAATTTAATTGCATTTTATATACATAGCATACGACATTCAAATCAAAGCAGATCAATGGATGCAGAACCGCATGCTGAAATGAAATTAGATTCGATCCGAATACAAATTCACAAAGCATAAAGGGAAGAGAAAGGGGTGGGCATACCTGTTGGGTGGCCGACGAAGACCTGACGAAGGGTACGATGAAGACGCGAGCGCCTGGCGTGCTGCGGCGGCGGCGGCGACCTTGACTCCTGGCGTGATGGAGGCACCGAGCAGGATGGGGCGGGCTGGCTCGGGCGGAGCGGCGGCGGCAGCGCGCGCGGCTGGGCGTGGCGGGCTGCGGCGGCGGCGGGGCTGCGGCCGAAACGGTTCACGCGGCTTGCGGGGCTGCGCCGAAACGTTTAAGTGGTGAAGCCACTTTGCCGAGAGCCAGATCTGGGAGGCTCTCGGCAAACCTTCCCCCTTTGCCGAGAGCCCCCAGATCCGGCTCTCGGTAAAGTTATTTTTTTTTTTCAAATTCGGTTCGAATTTTTTAACTAGCTAACTGCACAAAAAAATATAAAAAAATAAAAATTATTATTTGCCGAGAGTAGCTCTCGGCAAACCTATTCGCCGAGAGCCCGCTCTCGGCAAAAAATTGATCCAGGCCAGGTAAAAAAAAGAAATCTGCGCCGAGAGCGGGACTAGTTGCTCTCGGCAAAGAGTCTTTGCCGAGAGCAATCCCCTGAAGCTCTCGGCAAACCAAATCCAAAAAAAAACGGCTCCGGAAAAATACGAATTTTTGCCGTGTTACAACTTATGCTCTCTAATGGCTATGCAAAAAGTTTGGAACTCCAAAACTAATTCGACCGTGACATTGTTTGAAAATCCTAATGACTCCTTCTCAACTTTATGAAACTTATTCGGAGATGTCTCAGATTATAAGAATCATACGTAACCACTTGTGCGAAACATTTTCAATTTTTTACCACAGCCTCCAAGTGTGATACCATGACTTCATTGCAAATATCACAATTTTCCGACTTCGTTTCCTTTTTTAAGAATTTTTAAATCGTTGGGCGACATATGTTCGTGGTCTTCGATTCGTAAAATAAAAGGTGAAAAAAACGTCAACAAGATGTTATTTGCCCTCAATAATGCATAAATAGCATGAATATCATTTTCTACTTAATTTTTTTCCCGTGTTTAAATCAATCGCTATTCAAATTTTAATCGATTAAAAAAACTCATAGAAATGCAATTAATTAATTATATATAGCAAATAATTACAAAAATACACAAAATTTTAATATTGAGTACAACCTGTAGTATGTCTGTAGAGAAAAAAGTTTGGAGCATATGAAATAAAAAATTATTTAATTGGAGAGAGTTAGGAGAAGAGAAACACATACACATGAAATATAGAAACCACATTTGCCGAGAGCCTGGGAGGGGCTCTCGGCAAATTTTTGCCGAGAGCAGCTCTCGGCAAAGAGGTTTGCCGAGAGTAGTAACGGAGGGGCTCTCGGCAAAGCGGTGACGCCGTCAGGGCAGGTTACGGCTATGGGCCCGCGGCAATGTTTTGCCGAGAGCGCGGCCTACGGCAAAGGACCGTTTTGTCGACGGGCATTTTTTGCCGAGAGCGGCTCTCGGCAAAACGGCCCACTTCGCCGAGAGCTGTTTCTTGCCGAGATGCAGGCCCACGGCGATCCTGTCACTTGCCGACAGCCGATGTTTGCCGAGAGCCGCTCTCGGCAAACGTTTTCTTTGCCGAGAGCCCGCGTTTTTGCTCTCGGCAAAAATATAGGATCTCTGCAAAGGACGTTTTCCCGGTAGTGAACGATTTTCTAACCCACGAGAGTGCCTCACTGTAATTTTTGGCTTTCTTTTTTTTCATCCGGAACAGTGTTTTCCTCTCACAAATTTCTCCGGATTCATCCAAATTCCTCCAGATTCCTCCAAATTCCTCCCAGCGAATGGGGCCATAAAGATGTCATATTCCTTTTGAAACTTGAGACACGCAAGCCAAGAAACATTTTGTTTATCGAGACGGTGACTTTTGGCCCGCTGAATTTGATCGGTCAGAACCTGATTCTGCGCTGTAGTGCACTAGCTTCATCCCAAGAATGCAAAAGTATAAGGCAATGGCGGCTTCCCAGGCCCAGTTGCTGTATTTTGACCGTGCTGAAGAAAAAAAAACTAAAATGATGCTCCTTCCTATGCTCAATAACGGACGGACCCTCTCTATTCAGTCCCCTCCTCTCCGTCTTCCAAACTTTTCTGCTTTCCCGCCCTATATAATCCCCTGTCGGCAAGCCGCATGCACCACCAACGACACAACACGAACTAGGTGTGGCTCACCGTTCGAAATGATGGCCGCGGCGGCAGTGACTCGCCGGGTCAATGCCATTGCCAGCCTCCACGTCGACGCGACCAACGGCGCCGACGAGGAGAGCAGGCGCAGCAGCTCGGCAGCTGACAACTCGCCAGTGGCCAAGCGGATCAACGACGCCGCCGCCAAGGACAATGATGTCTGGGTGGCCGTCCAGGAGGGAGACATGCCTGCAGGCAACTCCAGCCAGCCCCTGCTGTTCCGGACCATGAAGGTCAAGGGCAGCATCCTGCATCCTTACAGGTTATTTTGGCCATCCAATGCAAGAATGTCCTCCCTAGGTGGCAATAATGGTTTGCATCAATGAATAATCCTAACTCGACAGAAACATTGCCACTACTCATCACTTGGTATTATATATAAAAACTGACTGCAACCGAAATTTGTTGATCTCTGACTGAATTTGCCCACGGTATGCAAGATCCATATACTAATGCGTTTGCCCGTTTTCTGTCAGGTTTGTGATTCTCCTGCGGCTGATCGCCATCATCGCTTTCTTCATATGGCGCATCTGGAACCGAAACCACGACGGCGTGTGGCTCTGGGCCACTACCATGGTCGGCGACGTCTGGTTCGGCTTCTCATGGGTCCTCAACCAGCTGCCGAAGCTGAACCCCATCAAGCGTGTCCCGGACCTCGCCGCCATCAGACACCAGCACGAGTACTCAACCTCCGGCGAGTCCAACTCCAATCTCCCCGGCATCGACGTCTTCATCACCACCGTGGACCCGGTAGATGAACCCATACTGTACACGGTGAACTCCTTCCTCTCCATCCTCGCCACCGACTACCCAGTCGAGAAGTACGCCTGCTACCTCTCGGACGACGGCGGCACGCTGGTCCACTACGAAGCCATGCTCGAAGTTGCAAGTTTCGCCAAGCTATGGGCTCCCTTCTGCCGGAAGCATGGCGTGGAGCCGAGAGCGCCGGAGAGCTACTTCGGAGTGAAGAGGCAGCCGTACACGGGGAGCATGCAGGAGGAGTTCGCGAGTGATCACAGGCGCGTGCGCAGAGAATATGAAGAGTTCAAGGTGAGGATAGACTCTCTTTTCAGCACCATCTACCAGAGATCCGAAGCGTACAACAGAAAGCATGCCAAGGACGATGATGGTGTGTTGAAGGCGACGTGGATGGCTGACGGTACGCAGTGGCCTGGGACATGGATCGAGCAGGCTGAGAACCATAGAAAAGGACAGCACGCTGGAATTGTTAAGGTAAACATTCCATCACACTGACTTTATTTTCTTTAAAATATTCATCAAATTAACAAACTGTGAGCTAATACTAATTAGTGTACTAATTAACATGCTCTTTGACAGGTCGTACTAAACCATCCGAGCCATAAACCACAGCTCGGGTCACCAGCAAGCACTGACAATCCACTCGACTTCAGCAACACTGACACGCGCCTCCCCATGCTCGTCTACCTATCTCGCGAGAAGCGCCCCGGCTATAACCACCAGAAGAAAGCCGGCGCCATGAACGCGATGCTCCGGGTATCCGCTCTGCTCTCCAACGCGCCGTTCCTCATCAACTTCGACTGCGACCACTACATCAACAACTCGCAGGCTTTCCGTGCCAGCATGTGCTTCATGCTCGACCCACGCGACGGCGAGAACACCGCGTTCGTCCAGTTCCCGCAGCGCTTCGACGACGTCGACCCGACGGACCGGTACGCCAACCACAACCGCGTCTTCTTCGACGGCACCATGCTCTCCCTCAACGGCCTGCAGGGGCCTTCCTACCTCACACCGGAACCATGTTCCGCCGTGCCGCGCTCTACGGCATGGAGCCACCACGGTGGAGAGCACACGAGAGCAAGGTGAACGACGACAAGGGCAAACAATATGGTAGATCGACATTGTTCATAAACACAATACTAGACGGCGCGAAGAAAGAACGACGATCTATCACGCCGGTGTTCCTCGATGAGGAGATAGTCACCAGCGAGCTGGCGTCACTGATGACGTGCGCTTACGAAGACGGGACTCAATGGGGGAGAGACGCCGGGTGGGTGTACAACATCGCGACGGAGGACGTGGTGACCGGGTTCCGCATGCACCGGCAAGGTTGGCGCTCCATATACTGCTCCGTCGAGCCGGCGGCGTTCCGCGGCACGGCTCCGATCAACCTCACGGAGCGCCTCCTGCAGGTGCTCCGCTGGTCGGGCGGCTCCCTCGAGATGTTCTTCTCCCACAGCAACGCGTTCCTCGCCGGCGGCCGGATGCACCCGCTGCAGCGCGTGGCGTACCTCAACATGTCCACCTACCCGATCGTCACCGTCTTCATCCTGGCCTACAACCTGTTCCCGCTGATGTGGCTCGTCTCCGAGCAGTACTACATCCAGAGGCCCTTCGGCACGTACATCCTGTACCTCGTGGCGGTCATCGCCATGATCCACGTGATCGGCATGTTCGAGGTGCGGTGGGCGGGCATCACGCTGCTGGACTGGTGCCGCAACGAGCAGTTCTACATGATCGGCGCCACGGGGGTGTACCCGACGGCGGTGCTGTACATGGCGCTGAAGCTCGTCACGGGGAAGGGCATCCACTTCAGGCTCACGTCCAAGCAGACGGAAGCCTGCTCCAGCGACAGGTTCGCCGACCTGTACGTCGTGAGGTGGGTGCCGCTGCTGGTCCCGACCGTCGCCGTTCTGGCCGTGAACGTCGCGGCGGTGGGCGTGGCGGTAGGCAAGGCGGCGACCTGGGGGCTGCTCACGGAGCAGGCGCAGCACGCGGTGCTTGGGATGGTGTTCAACGTCTGGATCCTTGTGCTTCTCTACCCGTTTGCGCTCGGGATCATGGGACAGTGGGGGAAGAGACCTGCCATCCTGTTCGTTATGCTGGTGGTGGCCATTGGTACGGTCGCTGTCGTGTATATCAGCTTCCGTGCCACGTACCCAGTAGGATGGTCAGGCATGGCAGCTTCTTCTCTTGGTAAAGCGGAATCGGTGGTTGCAGCTGGGTCATCGGGGTAGATATAATCATTTTTTAATGCCACTGTATGTTTGGTGTAATAATTTGGATGTTTTGACTCATGAGATATTATCTTGGCTCAAGTAAGGGCTGTATCCATCCAGTGTTTGTTGTTGACGCGAACATTTTCAAGATTGTTGAAGTCTCTTTACTTTGTATTCGAACTTATGTGACCGTGGTAACTGGTACGAAATCAAACAAGACCCTGGCGGTCGTCACTGATTCTAATCATGCTATACCAGCACCATCCCTTCCGATCCCCACCAAGCAAGTCCTCTGTTTTCTTAATTAATCAAGCTTCTAATCATGATTGTAATATTAGTTTACTCGCTCCAGTAGTCCAGTAGCTTTTGGCAATCAACTGAACTCTCCATAGTTTCGACTAGCTTCAAAAGATCTGTTCCCCCAGCCCCCCCTTTGGATCCGCCGCTGCCTGGGAGGGACTCCGTCAGTCAGCAAACCTAGGATGCCATCTCTGATTGTCGAGATCAAGGATGAACAGCATATCAAGGTTGGAAAAAGAGAATAAGCATAAAGAGAGTAGATTGATTTGTTTGGTATGATTCGTTTCTGACCCTTATATTTTTAGGGTGAGTGGACTTATCCCGTTAGGGATCGAAAACCATTAGAAATCCAAGACAAAATACAACTTCAACCATTAGAAAACCATCCCTTTACTACCAAGTCCTATGTTTTCTTAATTAATCAAGTTTCTAATCGCAAATCTAGATTGACAGTACGTCGCCCCCGGAACAAAGTGCCTCGGTGCACGGCGGTTCCCAACAGGACCCACTTCTCTTTTTTTTTCTCCCGACACTATGTCCAGTGAGCGAGTCGCTCCCGACACCGTATCCAGTGAGCGAGTCTGCTCGATTACTTGTAGTTTTCACCCATTTATTCTTTTTTTACTATTTCCTTTTTATATTAATCTATCTATTTTTCTTCTATACTATGTTTTTTATGTTACATAACAAAAACTTTATATGTATAAGTTTATTTTCAGATTTTTTAGAAGGACAGAGACATTTTCTGTGGTTCAAAAACCTTGTCAAGTATTTATCAAAAAAAATAATATAACTAGATAAAAAGTCAAAACCACTTCAAACCATGAACGGTTCTGAGAGTTCGGGGATGTATAGTTTTAGAGTTTGATGAGAAAAATAAGACTATGATGATAGTTCGATGAGGTAAAATAAATTCCTCTGGGTGGCCTAGGTTGTGGGCTGCCATGGAGGCCCAATTTGAGGTGACGGGCTTTACCTCACTGGGCCGCCGATTCGTTTACCTCACTGGGCCACCGATTCGTTATCAGGGCTGTACTCTGTCCCTATGGATTGCTTGTTTCTATTGCCTAGTAATGGGCCAAAACACAGGTCTAGTTCGCATGCAGCCACAGCCATGGAGGCACTGCAAAGGCCTACCAACTACAGCTACCCGACTATACCACCCTTGTAGGGAAAGAATCAAAGAAATCAGAAACTTAATACATCCAAGCAAAACTTGAGATGTTTATCAAAAAAAAACTTTTTTTTACAACAAACGAATTCATTTCAGCATCAAAAAGCTACAAGCAGTCTTACAGACTATAAGTTTACACAATTCAGTGCATCCAAGAGTGAGCACCCTGCTGAGTTCAGGTCAGGCACCACAAGGCTAGCGTACGCTGACTCCAAAACTGTAACATCGTCATCTATCCGGTGATACCAAATCTCGGATCCCAGCTCACGTATCCGATACAAATCATTTTCCACTCGGAGATCACGTGTTCGCATTCTATCTAATTCCGATACAAAGGCCGGATCTACATGTCCATGGATCTCATGCATCCGCGTGAGGTTTATTCCCTACCTCATTCAGAACCATGGAGCTCACGCGTTCGCGTGAGGTTAGTCCAAAAATCTAAGGTCCCGGTGCAATGCACGGGCATGTATTTAGTGTATATATATATATAATAAAACAAATGACCTGTCCGAATTTTCTAATCTTAATCATTAGTAAATAAATTAAAAATTATTAGGACGATATTACATTATTACTTAGTACTAATTATGACGAGTATTAGTTTGATATGGGCGCCCTCAACGATGGTCGTAGTCGTTAGCATGTGTCAGACTTTGTCCAACGAGGAAGAAAGAGATTGGAAAGGAAAGAGACTAGCGAGCTGCGAAGCGATAGTCTCGCACGTATATCAATGAACATTGTGTCTTTGCTTCATCTCACGTAGATTTACTCTTTATTTTATTTTAGTGTCTCTCGCTGCCACATCAGCTGGCGTTTTAGGATTGCTGTTGAGGACTCCGTGCTACTACGGTCATAGATGCATTGATTTGTGCGCCAATTGATGTAGTAGTAGATTAGTTCATATTTTTTATTTTAGAGGCTTAAACGTTCATGCCTTTGTTTCGAAGCGAAATAGTAATTTTGCTTTGTTTTTTAATCTTTGGGATTTTAACCCTGCATTTTCAAATTGAAGAAAGAGTTTTCTCTTATTTCGTGAAGTCCTCTTATTAACGGTACTAACTTTTGTTAAAAAAGGACAAGTTTAGTCATGCGATTTTGCCCCTATTTTATTAGAGGTCTTATAATTTTATTGGAATCAAATGTTTAGGCTATATTTTGACAGATTTGACAAGGATTTCAACGACAAACTTGAGACGGTTTGTGTACATTTTAAATCTGGACGGAACTTGACACTTTTTTGACCGTGTCCACCAATTCAGAGCAAACACAGAGAGGCCATGGTGCAGCCCGACCCCATGACATTGGGGCTGCCCTTGATCCCTAGCACCTTGTCGCTCCACTCGCCGGAGAAGATGTCTGTTTCAAGTCTCAGTGATCGCTGCACGCTCGCGAAGACACCGGCACCTTGGCCAGCACGACGTTGAAGCTCGGAATGGTAGAAGGAGAAGTCATCTAGGGCCTGTTTTGTTGGAAGCCTGGACAGCTTGCCTGGCAAAAGGTGTTGTCTGGGAGTTGCCTGAAAATTTGATGAAATCTGCCTGACCAGGCAAACTTGAGAATGGCCTGTTTGGTTGGAAGCCTGTGCCCGAGAAAGTTAATAGTATAAAACTTTCTAACTTACATCTAATTGATTTTGTTATACACTTTGATTGTGCTATTAAATGGTAATACATCAATTAATCTAGCAAGAAACATATTTGGATCAGATTTTTTTTTTTCAAAATTTTTTGCGAAGGATTTAATATAGTCATGTAAAAAAATGCAAGAAAATCATGATAAAGTTGTATAAATATTGTGATGTGTATATATTATAATATTCGCGTCGTCTAAAAGCTAACATAGGCTGCTTCATCTTCTATTTATATATGTCTCCTTGTCTCCTAATCATGATGGCGCAGGGTCACAAGTCCAGGCAATCACGCTGCAACGTCCTACGAAGGCCTGGCCACATATCGGCAGCCCAGGAGACGACAGGGCCACGTAGGCCCTGTCGGCCGTCCGACAGCCGATAGACCACCTGTCGGCGGAAGGCCGACAGGAGGCCCCCCCGCGCGCTAGCTCTTCCACTCGCAGGCGCCGTGCCGCCGCTGCCCCCCCACCCGGCCTGCGGGCTGCTCGGCGGCAGCTGTGAAGGTAAGGTTTTTTTTTTAAATTTAGATTTTCTTTTTTTAGTTACTTTATTAGTTAGTTTAGTTAATTAGATTAGTTAGTTAGTTTAGTTTAAGGGTTTGTTTAGTTGTAGATTGGGGTTAGGGTTTGTTTAGTTTGATTTAGTTTTTTCAGTTAGTTTAATTTAGTTTAGTTAGATTACTTAGTATATTTAGTTAGTTTAGTTAATTAGATTAGTTAGTATAGTTTTAGTTGTAGATTAGGGTTTGTAAGATTCTCTAAGTTATGGTGTATGTTATATGTCCGGAAAAGGGGATCAAATATTTTTAGTGTCGCTCGAAAAGTGGTAAAGTTTTTTGCGTGGCAATGGTTGTGTTCGGCAAAGGTATTGAGTGCTATGACAGCATAAAATAGTGTAGTCGGGTGCTGTGTTGCCGAGGGGCCTGTCAGCTGACCAAAAGCTGATAGGACATGTCGGCCCTCCAGCGGCTGGCAGGGCTGTTGTCGGCGCCCACAGGTCGACGTCGGCTGCCACGTGAGCCGATGACATGCCGACATGGGACCTGTAGGCCTTCCAGCGGCCGAGAGGGGTCCTACTTCGTTTTTGCTTCGTCTCTCCGGCCGGCACGGGTCGATAAACCATGGCCCTACCTCTCTGCAGCCTGCACCGAAGACAAGCGCTCTGCCTTCAGTTGAGTGGCTGCGACGGAGACGTATGTACAATCCGAGACGAGAAGAGAAGCGGTGGCAGCGCTGTGGTCAGACCTACAAAGGCGACGACTCCACAAGGCTCAAGGCTGCCCACAACTCGCCCACGGATGCACATCACGACGAATGCTTTGTACGCTGTGCTTGAATTGATTCCATACATCATATCTTCTGAACGGAAGGCAATGGTCTACATGTTGAAAGTGTCGTTCGTGGATAGATTGAATCAGCTGTCGAAATATTCCTCTCTCTCTCTCTCTCTCTCTCTCTATCTATATATATATATTCCACCTAAAAAAAGTAGGGGTTTCGTCCACAACCAACTTGGTGCGCGCGCTCCCACCCTGACGTACGTGCCTGCCCGGACTCTACGTACGTGTACCTCGCCTGGCTCCATACCGACAAAACTCGGAGTCACGTACGAGTAGGTATCCGTCCGAGTCTGATACGCAGCATGCAAGTTATTAGCAACCAAATAGCCGTAACACATACATCTTCGCATATTCACGCATACATCTTGTCGGCGGCGGAAAGATTCATCCAGATATTGATGCCCCTTTGCACGCCCTGGCCCGCGGACGTCTCCGCGTGCACGTAGCGGTCAGCCACTCCATGCACACGTACAACGATACCACGAATACATAGCTGCACATGCTGACATGCATGCATGTCTAACTCTGTTACCAGAGCTCTGAGTCTGATCTTATACGAAGGCTAAGTATATCCGTCAAAATTCCGACTCTGAGAGTCTGATATGTAAGCTACAAGCTCAGTATGTATATATACATCCACCGTGGCACACTGCTGATCATGAACGTGTACGCCATCTACAGGACCTGGCGGTGTGGGAGCACCCTGCTGAGTTCAGGTCAGGCACCACTAGGCTAGCGTATGCTGACTCCAAGACTGTAACGTCGTCATCTATCCGGTGATACCAAATCTCGGATCCTAGCACACGATCCGATACAAATCATTTTCCACTCGGAGATCACGTGTTCGCGTTCTATCTAATTCGATACAAAGGCCGGATCTACGTGTCCATGATCTCAGGCCTCATTCAGAACTTTGGAGCTCACGCGTTCGCGTGAGGTTTAGTCCAAAAATCTAAGGTCCCGGTGCAACGCATGGGCATGTATTTAGTGTATATATATATATATATATATATAATAAAACAAATGACCTATCCGAATTTTCTAATCTTAATCATTAGTAAATAAATTAAAAATTATTAGGACGATATTACATTATTACTTAGTACTAAGTATGACGAGTATTAGTTTGATATGGGCGCCCTCAACGGTGGTCGTAGTCGTTAGCATGTGTCGACTTTTGTCGAACGAGGAAGAAAGAGATTGGAAAGGAAAGAGACTAGCGAGCTGCGGCGATAGTCTCGCACGTATATCAATGAACACTGTGTCTTTGTTTCATCTCACGTGAGATTTACTCTTTATTTTTTTAGTGTCTCTCGCTGCCACATCAGCTGACGCTTTTAGGATTGCTGTTGAGGACTCCGTGCTACTACGGTCATAGATGCATTGATTTATGCGCCAATTGATGTAGTAGTAGATTAGTACATATTTTTATTTTAGAGGCTTAAACGTTCATGCCTTTGTTTGAAGCGAAATAGTAATTTTGCTTTGTTTTTTAATCTTTGGGATTTTAACCCTGCATTTTCAAATTGAAGAAAGAGTTTTCTTATTTCGTGAAGTCCTCTTATTAACGGTACTAACTTTTTTGTTAAAAAAGGACAAGTTTAGTCATGCGATTTTTGCCCCTATTTTATTAGAGGTCTTATAATTTTATTGGAATAAAATGTTTAGGCTATATTTTGACAGATTTGACAAGGATTTCAACGACAAACTTGAGGCGGTTTGTGTACATTTTAAATCTGGACGGAACTTGACACTTTTTTTTGACCATGTCCACCAATTCAGAGCAAACACAGAGAGGCCATGGTGCAGCCCGACCCCATGACATTGGGGCTGCCCTTGATCCCTAGCACCTTGTCGCTCCACTCACGGAGAAGATGTCTGTTTCAAGTCTCGAGTGATCGCTGCACGCTCATGAAGACACCGCGGCACCTTGGCCAAAGACGACGTTGAAGCTCGGAATGGTAGAAGGAGAAGTCATCTAGGGCCTGTTTGGTTGGAAGCCTGGACAGCTTGCCTGGCAAAAAGTGTTGTCTGGGAGTTGCCTGAAAATTTGATGAAATCTGCCTGACCAGGCAAACTTGAGAATGGCCTGTTTGGTTGGAAGCCTGTGCCCGAGAAAGTTAATAGTATAAAACTTTCTAACTTACATCTAATTGATTTTGTTATACACTTTGATTGTGCTATTAAATGGTAATACATCAATTAATATAGCAAGAAACATATTTGGATCAGATTTTTTTTTCAAATTTTTTTGCGAAGTATTTAATATAGTCATGTAAAAAAATGCAAGAAAATCATGATAAAGTTGTATAAATATTGTGATGTGTATATATTCTAATATCCGCGTCGTCTAAAAGCTAACATAGGCTGCTTCATCTTCTATTTATATATGTCTCCTTGTCTCCTAATCATGATGGCGCAGGGTCACAAGCCCAGGCAATCACGCTGCAACGTCCTACGAAGGCCTGGCCACATATCGGCAGCCCAGGAGCCGACAGCCGATAGACCACCTGTCGGCGGAAGGCCGACAGGAGGCCCCCCCGCGCGCTAGCTCTTCCACTCGCAGGCGCCGTGCCGCCGCTGCCCCCCCACCCGGCCTGCGGGCTGCTCGGCGGCAGCTGTGAAGGTAAGGTTTTTTTTTTTAAATTTAGATTTTCTTTTTTTAGTTACTTTATTAGTTAGTTTAGTTAATTAGATTAGTTAGTTAGTTTAGTTTAAGGGTTTGTTTAGTTGTAGATTGGGGTTAGGGTTTGTTTAGTTTGATTTAGTTTTTTCAGTTAGTTTAATTTAGTTTAGTTAGATTACTTAGTATATTTAGTTAGTTTAGTTAATTAGATTAGTTAGTATAGTTTTAGTTGTAGATTAGGGTTTGTAAGATTCTCTAAGTTATGGTGTATGTTATATGTCCGGAAAAGGGGATCAAATATTTTTAGTGTCGCTCGAAAAGTGGTAAAGTTTTTTTATGGGCAATGGTTGTGTTCGGCAAAGGTATTGAGTGCTATGACAGCATAAAATAGTGTAGTCGGGTGCTGTGTTGCCGAGGGCCTGTCGGCTGACCAAAAGCTGATAGGACATGTCGGCCCTCCAGCGGCTGGCAGGGCTGTTGTCGGCGCCCACATGTCGACGTCGGCTGCCACGTGAGCCGATGACATGCCGACATGGGACCTGTAGGCCTTCCAGCGGCCGAGAGGGGTCCTACTTCGTTTTTGCTTCGACTCTCCGGCCGGCACGGGTCGATAAACCATGGCCCTACCTCTCTGCAGCCTGCACCGAAGACAAGCTCTCTGCCTTCAGTTGAGTGGCTGCGACGGAGACGTATGTACGATCCGAGACGAGAAGAGAAGCGGTGGCAGCGCTGTGGTCAGACCTACAAAGGCGACGACTCCACAAGGCTCAAGGCTGCCCACAACTCGCCCACGGATGCACATCACGACGAATGCTTTGTACGCTGTGCTTGAATTGATTCCATACATCATATCTTCTGAACGGAAGGGTCTACATGTTGAAAGTGTCGTTCGTGGATAGATTGAATCAGCGGTCGAAATATTCCTCTCTCTCTCTCTCTCTCTCTCTATATATATATATATATATATATATATATATATATATATATATATATATATATATTACCACCTAAAAAAAGTAGGGGTTTCGTCCACAACCAACTTGGTGCGCGCGCTCCCACCCTGACGTACGTGCCTGCCCGGACTCTACGTACGTGTACCTCGCCTGGCTCCATACCGACAAAACTCGGAGTCACGTACGAGTAGGTATCCGTCCGAGTCTGATACGCAGCATGCAAGTTATTAGCAACCCAAATAGCCGTAACACATACATCTTCGCATATTCACGCATACATCTTGTCGGCGGCGGAAAGATTCATCCAGATATTGATGCCCCTTTGCACGCCCTGGCCCGCGGACGTCTCCGCGTGCACGTAGCGGTCAGCCACTCCATGCACACGTACAACGATACCACGAATACATAGCTGCACATGCTGACATGCATGCATGTCTAACTCTGTTACCAGAGCTCTGAGTCTGATCTTATACGAAGGCTAAGTATATCCGTCAAAATTCCGACTCCGAGAGTCTGATATGTAAGAAGCTACAAGCTCAGTATGTATATATACATCCACCGTGGCACACTGCTGATCATGAACGTGTACGCCATCTACAGGACCTGGCGGTGTGGGAGCACCCTGCTGAGTTCAGGTCAGGCACCACTAGGCTAGCGTATGCTGACTCCAAGACTGTAACGTCGTCATCTATCCGGTGATACCAAATCTCGGATCCTAGCACACGTATCCGATACAAATCATTTTCCACTCGGAGATCACGTGTTCGCGTTCTATCTAATTCCGATACAAAGGCCGGATCTACGTGTCCATGATCTCAGGCCTCATTCAGAACTTTGGAGCTCACGCGTTCGCGTGAGGTTTAGTCCAAAAATCTAAGGTCCCGGTGCAACGCATGGGCATGTATTTAGTGTATATATATATATATATATAATAAAACAAATGACCTATCCGAATTTTCTAATCTTAATCATTAGTAAATAAATTAAAAATTATTAGGACGATATTACATTATTACTTAGTACTAAGTATGACGAGTATTAGTTTGATATGGGCGCCCTCAACGGTGGTCGTAGTCGTTAGCATGTGTCGACTTTTGTCGAACGAGGAAGAAAGAGATTGGAAAGGAAAGAGACTAGCGAGCTGCGAAGCGATAGTCTCGCACGTATATCAATGAACACTGTGTCTTTGTTTCATCTCACGTAGATTTACTCTTTATTTTTTTTAGTGTCTCTCGTTGCCACATCAGCTGACGTTTTAGGATTGCTGTTGAGGACTCCGTGCTACTACGGTCATAGATGCATTGATTTATGCGCCAATTGATGTAGTAGTAGATTAGTACATATTTTTTATTTTAGAGGCTTAAACGTTCATGCCTTTGTTTCGAAGCGAAATAGTAATTTTGCTTTGTTTTTTAATCTTTGGGATTTTAACCCTGCATTTTCAAATTGAAGAAAGAGTTTTCTCTTATTTCGTGAAGTCCTCTTATTAACGGTACTAACTTTTGTTAAAAAAGGACAAGTTTAGTCATGCGATTTTGCCCCTATTTTATTAGAGGTCTTATAATTTTATTGGAATAAAATGTTTAGGCTATATTTTGACAGATTTGACAAGGATTTCAACGACAAACTTGAGGCGGTTTGTGTACATTTTAAATCTGGACGGAACTTGACACTTTTTTGACCATGTCCACCAATTCAGAGCAAACACAGAGAGGCCATGGTGCAGCCCGACCCCATGACATTGGGGCTGCCCTTGATCCCTAGCACCTTGTCGCTCCACTCGCCGGAGAAGATGTCTGTTTCAAGTCTCAGTGATCGCTGCACGCTCGCGAAGACACCGGCACCTTGGCCAGCACGACGTTGAAGCTCGGAATGGTAGAAGGAGAAGTCATCTAGGGCCTGTTTGGTTGGAAGCCTGGACAGCTTGCCTGGCAAAAAGTGTTGTCTGGGAGTTGCCTGAAAATTTGATGAAATCTGCCTGACCAGGCAAACTTGAGAATGGCCTGTTTGGTTGGAAGCCTGTGCCCGAGAAAGTTAATAGTATAAAACTTTCTAACTTACATCTAATTGATTTTGTTATACACTTTGATTGTGCTATTAAATGGTAATACATCAATTAATATAGCAAGAAACATATTTGGATCAGATTTTTTTTTCAAATTTTTTTGCGAAGTATTTAATATAGTCATGTAAAAAAATGCAAGAAAATCATGATAAAGTTGTATAAATATTGTGATGTGTATATATTCTAATATCCGCGTCGTCTAAAAGCTAACATAGGCTGCTTCATCTTCTATTTATATATGTCTCCTTGTCTCCTAATCATGATGGCGCAGGGTCACAAGCCCAGGCAATCACGCTGCAACGTCCTACGAAGGCCCGGCCACATATCGGCAGCCCAGGCCGGCCGGCGATAGACCACCTGTCGGCGGAAGGCCGACAGGAGGCCCCCTGCGCTAGCTCTTCCACTTCACTGCGCTGCGCCGTGCCGCCGCTGCCCCCCCACCCGGCCTGCGGGCTGCTCGGCGGCAGCTGTGAAGGTAAGGTTTTTTTTTTTAAATTTAGATTTTCTTTTTTTAGTTACTTTATTAGTTAGTTTAGTTAATTAGATTAGTTAGTTAGTTTAGTTTAAGGGTTTGTTTAGTTGTAGATTGGGGTTAGGGTTTGTTTAGTTTGATTTAGTTTTTTCAGTTAGTTTAATTTAGTTTAGTTAGATTACTTAGTATATTTAGTTAGTTTAGTTAATTAGATTAGTTAGTATAGTTTTAGTTGTAGATTAGGGTTTGTAAGATTCTCTAAGTTATGGTGTATGTTATATGTCCGGAAAAGGGGATCAAATATTTTTAGTGTCGCTCGAAAAGTGGTAAAGTTTTTTGCGTGGCAATGGTTGTGTTCGGCAAAGGTATTGAGTGCTATGACAGCATAAAATAGTGTAGTCGGGTGCTGTGTTGCCGAGGGGCCTGTCGGCTGACCAAAAGCTGATAGGACATGTCGGCCCTCCAGCGGCTGGCAGGGCTGTTGTCGGCGCCCACATGTCGACGTCGGCTGCCACGTGAGCCGATGACATGCCGACATGGGACCTGTAGGCCTTCCAGCGGCCGAGAGGGGTCCTACTTCGTTTTTGCTTCGACTCTCCGGCCGGCACGGGTCGATAAACCATGGCCCTACCTCTCTGCAGCCTGCACCGAAGACAAGCTCTCTGCCTTCAGTTGAGTGGCTGCGACGGAGACGTATGTACGATCCGAGACGAGAAGAGAAGCGGTGGCAGCGCTGTGGTCAGACCTACAAAGGCGACGACTCCACAAGGCTCAAGGCTGCCCACAACTCGCCCACGGATGCACATCACGACGAATGCTTTGTACGCTGTGCTTGAATTGATTCCATACATCATATCTTCTGAACGGAAGGGTCTACATGTTGAAAGTGTCGTTCGTGGATAGATTGAATCAGCGGTCGAAATATTCCTCTCTCTCTCTCTCTCTCTCTCTATCTATATATATATATATATATATATATATATATATATATATATATATATATATTACCACCTAAAAAAAAGTAGGGGTTTCGTCCACAACCAACTTGGTGCGCGCGCTCCCACCCTGACGTACGTGCCTGCCCGGACTCTACGTACGTGTACCTCGCCTGGCTCCATACCGACAAAACTCGGAGTCACGTACGAGTAGGTATCCGTCCGAGTCTGATACGCAGCATGCAAGTTATTAGCAACCAAATAGCCGTAACACATACATCTTCGCATATTCACGCATACATCTTGTCGGCGGCGGAAAGATTCATCCAGATATTGATGCCCCTTTGCACGCCCTGGCCCGCGGACGTCTCCGCGTGCACGTAGCGGTCAGCCACTCCATGCACACGTACAACGATACCACGAATACATAGCTGCACATGCTGACATGCATGCATGTCTAACTCTGTTACCAGAGCTCTGAGTCTGATCTTATACGAAGGCTAAGTATATCCGTCAAAATTCCGACTCCGAGAGTCTGATATGTAAGAAGCTACAAGCTCAGTATGTATATATACATCCACCGTGGCACACTGCTGATCATGAACGTGTACGCCATCTACAGGACCTGGCGGTGTGGGAGCACCCTGCTGAGTTCAGGTCAGGCACCACTAGGCTAGCGTATGCTGACTCCAAGACTGTAACGTCGTCATCTATCCGGTGATACCAAATCTCGGATCCTAGCACACGTATCCGATACAAATCATTTTCCACTCGGAGATCACGTGTTCGCGTTCTATCTAATTCCGATACAAAGGCCGGATCTACGTGTCCATGATCTCAGGCCTCATTCAGAACTTTGGAGCTCACGCGTTCGCGTGAGGTTTAGTCCAAAAATCTAAGGTCCCGGTGCAACGCATGGGCATGTATTTAGTGTATATATATATATATATAATAAAACAAATGACCTATCCGAATTTTCTAATCTTAATCATTAGTAAATAAATTAAAAATTATTAGGACGATATTACATTATTACTTAGTACTAAGTATGACGAGTATTAGTTTGATATGGGCGCCCTCAACGGTGGTCGTAGTCGTTAGCATGTGTCAGACTTTGTCGAACGAGGAAGAAAGAGATTGGAAAGGAAAGAGACTAGCGAGCTGCGAAGCGATAGTCTCGCACGTATATCAATGAACACTGTGTCTTTGTTTCATCTCACGTAGATTTACTCTTTATTTTTTTTAGTGTCTCTCGTTGCCACATCAGCTGACGTTTTAGGATTGCTGTTGAGGACTCCGTGCTACTACGGTCATAGATGCATTGATTTATGCGCCAATTGATGTAGTAGTAGATTAGTACATATTTTTTATTTTAGAGGCTTAAACGTTCATGCCTTTGTTTCGAAGCGAAATAGTAATTTTGCTTTGTTTTTTAATCTTTGGGATTTTAACCCTGCATTTTCAAATTGAAGAAAGAGTTTTCTCTTATTTCGTGAAGTCCTCTTATTAACGGTACTAACTTTTGTTAAAAAAGGACAAGTTTAGTCATGCGATTTTGCCCCTATTTTATTAGAGGTCTTATAATTTTATTGGAATCAAATGTTTAGGCTATATTTTGACAGATTTGACAAGGATTTCAACGACAAACTTGAGGCGTTTGTGTACATTTTAAATCTGGACGGAACTTGACACTTTTTTTGACCATGTCCACCAATTCAGAGCAAACACAGAGAGGCCATGGTGCAGCCCGACCCCATGACATTGGGGCTGCCCTTGATCCCTAGCACCTTGTCGCCCACTCACGGGAGAAGATGTCTGCTTTCAAGTCTCAAGATCGCTGCACGCCATGAAGACACCGCACCTTGGCCAACACGACGTTGAAGCTCGGAATGGTAGAAGGAGAAGTCATCTAGGGCCTGTTTGGTTGGAAGCCTGGACAGCTTGCACCGCAAAAGTGTTGTCTGGGAGTTGCTCAAAATTTGATGAAATCTGCTGACCGTGCAAACTTGAGAATGGCCTGTTTGGTTGGAAGCCTGTGCCCGAGAAAGTTAATAGTATAAAACTTTCTAACTTACATCTAATTGATTTTGTTATACACTTTGATTGTGCTATTAAATGGTAATACATCAATTAATATAGCAAGAAACATATTTGGATCAGATTTTTTTTTCAAATTTTTTTGCGAAGTATTTAATATAGTCATGTAAAAAAATGCAAGAAAATCATGATAAAGTTGTATAAATATTGTGATGTGTATATATTCTAATATCCGCGTCGTCTAAAGCTAACATAGGCTGCTTCATCTTCTATTTATATATGTCTCCTTGTCTCCTAATCATGATGGCGCAGGTCACAAGCCCAGCAATCACGCAGCAACGCCCCACGAAGGCACGCCACATATCGGCAGCCGGCCGAGAGCCGACAAATGATAGACCACCTGTCGGCGGAAGGCCGACAGGAGGCCCCTCTGCTGCTAGCTCTTCCACTGCAGGCGCCAGGTGCCGCCGCTGCCCCCCACCAAGCTCAAGGGCTGCTCGGCAAGGCAGCTGTGAAGGTAAGGTTTTTTTTTTAAATTTAGATTTTCTTTTTTAGTTACTTTATTAGTTAGTTTAGTTAATTAGATTAGTTAGTTAGTTTAGTTTAAGGGTTTGTTTAGTTGTAGATTGGGGTTAGGGTTTGTTTAGTTTGATTTAGTTTTTTCAGTTAGTTTAATTTAGTTTAGTTAGATTACTTAGTATATTTAGTTAGTTTAGTTAATTAGATTAGTTAGTATAGTTTTAGTTGTAGATTAGGGTTTGTAAGATTCTCTAAGTTATGGTGTATGTTATATGTCCGGAAAAGGGGATCAAATATTTTTAGTGTCGCTCGAAAAGTGGTAAAGTTTTTTTAGCGTGGCAATGGTTGTGTTCGCAAAGGTATTGAGTGCTATGACAGCATAAAATAGTGTAGTCGGGTGCTGCTGTGTTGCCGAGGGCCTGTCGGTGACCAAAAGCTGATAGGACATGTCGGCCCTCCAGCGGCTGGCAGGGGCTGTTGTCGGCGCCCACAGGTCGGCGTCGGCTGCCACGTGAGCCGATGACATGCCGACATGGGACCTGTAGGCCTTCCAGCGGCCGAGAGGGGTCCTACTTCGTTTTTGCTTCGTCTCTCCGGCCGGCACGGGTCGATAAACCATGGCCGTACCTCTCTGCAGCCTGCACCGAAGACAAGCGCTCTGCCTTCAGTTGAGTGGCTGCGACGGAGACGTATGTACAATCCGAGACGAGAAGAGAAGCGGTGGCAGCGCTGTGGTCAGACCTACAAAGGCGACGACTCCACAAGGCTCAAGGCTGCCCACAACTCGCCCACGGATGCACATCACGACGAATGCTTTGTACGCTGTGCTTGAATTGATTCCATACATCATATCTTCTGAACGGAAGGCAATGGTCTACATGTTGAAAGTGTCGTTCGTGGATAGATTGAATCAGCTGTCGAAATATTCCTCTCTCTCTATCTCTCTCTCTCTCTCTCTCTCTATCTATATATATATATTCCACCTAAAAAAAGTAGGGGTTTCGTCCACAACCAACTTGGTGCGCGCGCTCCCACCCTGACGTACGTGCCTGCCCGGACTCTACGTACGTGTACCTCGCCTGGCTCCATACCGACAAAACTCGGAGTCACGTACGAGTAGGTATCCGTCCGAGTCTGATACGCAGCATGCAAGTTATTAGCAACCAAATAGCCGTAACACATACATCTTCGCATATTCACGCATACATCTTGTCGGCGGCGGAAAGATTCATCCAGATATTGATGCCCCTTTGCACGCCCTGGCCCGCGGACGTCTCCGCGTGCACGTAGCGGTCAGCCACTCCATGCACACGTACAACGATACCACGAATACATACCTGCACATGCTGACATGCATGCATGTCTAACTCTGTTACCAGAGCTCTGAGTCCGATACCAAGGCTTTACCATTCGAGTCTGATCTTACACGAAGGCTAAGTATATCCGTCAAAATTCCGACTCCGAGAGTCTGATATGTAAGAAGCTACAAGCTCAGTATGTATATATACATCCACCGTGGCACACTGCTGATCATGAACGTGTACGCCATCTACAGGACCTGGCGGTGTGGGAGCACCCTGCTGAGTTCAGGTCAGGCACCACTAGGCTAGCGTATGCTGACTCCAAGACTGTAACGTCGTCATCTATCCGGTGATACCAAATCTCGGATCCTAGCACACGTATCCGATACAAATCATTTTCCACTCGGAGATCACGTGTTCGCGTTCTATCTAATTCCGATACAAAGGCCGGATCTACGTGTCCATGATCTCAGGCCTCATTCAGAACTTTGGAGCTCACGCGTTCGCGTGAGGTTTAGTCCAAAAATCTAAGGTCCCGGTGCAACGCATGGGCATGTATTTAGTGTATATATATATATATATATAATAAAACAAATGACCTATCCGAATTTTCTAATCTTAATCATTAGTAAATAAATTAAAAATTATTAGGACGATATTACATTATTACTTAGTACTAAGTATGACGAGTATTAGTTTGATATGGGCGCCCTCAACGGTGGTCGTAGTCGTTAGCATGTGTCAGACTTTGTCGAACGAGGAAGAAAGAGATTGGAAAGGAAAGAGACTAGCGAGCTGCGAAGCGATAGTCTCGCACGTATATCAATGAACACTGTGTCTTTGTTTCATCTCACGTAGATTTACTCTTTATTTTTTTAGTGTCTCTCGTTGCCACATCAGCTGACGTTTTAGGATTGCTGTTGAGGACTCCGTGCTCTACTACGGTCATAGATGCATTGATTTATGCGCCAATTGATGTAGTAGTAGATTAGTACATATTTTTATTTTAGAGGCTTAAACGTTCATGCCTTTGTTTGACGAAATAGTAATTTTGCTTTGTTTTTAATCTTTGGGATTTTAACCCTGCATTTTCAAATTGAAGAAAGAGTTTTCTCTTATTTCGTGAAGTCCTCTTATTAACGGTACTAACTTTTGTTAAAAAAGGACAAGTTTAGTCATGCGATTTTGCCCCTATTTTATTAGAGGTCTTATAATTTTATTGGAATCAAATGTTTAGGCTATATTTTGACAGATTTGACAAGGATTTCAACGACAAACTTGAGGCGGTTTGTGTACATTTTAAATCTGGACGGAACTTGACACTTTTTTGACCATGTCCACCAATTCAGAGCAAACACAGAGAGGCCATGGTGCAGCCCGACCCCATGACATTGGGGCTGCCCTTGATCCCTAGCACCTTGTCGCTCCACTCGCCGGAGAAGATGTCTGTTTCAAGTCTCAGTGATCGCTGCACGCTCGCGAAGACACCGGCACCTTGGCCAGCACGACGTTGAAGCTCGGAATGGTAGAAGGAGAAGTCATCTAGGGCCTGTTTGGTTGGAAGCCTGGACAGCTTGCCTGGCAAAAAGTGTTGTCTGGGAGTTGCCTGAAAATTTGATGAAATCTGCCTGACCAGGCAAACTTGAGAATGGCCTGTTTGGTTGGAAGCCTGTGCCCGAGAAAGTTAATAGTATAAAACTTTCTAACTTACATCTAATTGATTTTGTTATACACTTTGATTGTGCTATTAAATGGTAATACATCAATTAATATAGCAAGAAACATATTTGGATCAGATTTTTTTTTCAAATTTTTTTGCGAAGTATTTAATATAGTCATGTAAAAAAATGCAAGAAAATCATGATAAAGTTGTATAAATATTGTGATGTGTATATATTCTAATATTCGCGTCGTCTAAAAGCTAACATAGGCTGCTTCATCTTCTATTTATATATGTCTCCTTGTCTCCTAATCATGATGGCGCAGGGTCACAAGCCCGTGCAATCACGCTGCAACGCCTCTGAAGGTTGTCCACATACATATCGGCAGCCCAGAGCCGACAAATGATAGACCACCTGTCGGCGGAAGGCCGACAGGAGGCCCCCAGCTAGCTCTTCCACTGCAGAGCGCCGTGCACCGCTGCCCCCCACCTGCCTGCGGGCTGCTCGTGACAGCTGTGAAGGTAAGGTTTTTTTTTAAATTTAGATTTTCTTTTTTAGTTAGTTACTTTATTAGTTAGTTTAGTTAATTAGATTAGTTAGTTAGTTTAGTTTAAGGGTTTGTTTAGTTGTAGATTGGGGTTAGGGTTTGTTTAGTTTGATTTAGTTTTTTCAGTTAGTTTAATTTAGTTTAGTTAGATTACTTAGTATATTTAGTTAGTTTAGTTAATTAGATTAGTTAGTATAGTTTTAGTTGTAGATTAGGGTTTGTAAGATTCTCTAAGTTATGGTGTATGTTATATGTCCGGAAAAGGGGATCAAATATTTTTAGTGTCGCTCGAAAAGTGGTAAAGTTTTTTGCGTGGCAATGGTTGTGTTCGGCAAAGGTATTGAGTGCTATGACAGCATAAAATAGTGTAGTCGGGTGCTGTGTTGCCGAGGGGCCTGTCGGCTGACCAAAAGCTGATAGGACATGTCGGCCCTCCAGCGGCTGGCAGGGCTGTTGTCGGCGCCCACAGGTCGACGTCGGCTGCCACGTGAGCCGATGACATGCCGACATGGGACCTGTAGGCCTTCCAGCGGCCGAGAGGGGTCCTACTTCGTTTTTGCTTCGTCTCTCCGGCTGGCACGGGTCGATAAACCATGGCCCTACCTCTCTGCAGCCTGCTCCGAAGACAAGCGCTCTGCCTTCAGTTGAGTGGCTGCGACGGAGACGTATGTACAATCCGAGACGAGAAGAGAAGCGGTGGCAGCGCTGTGGTCAGACCTACAAAGGCGACGACTCCACAAGGCTCAAGGCTGCCCACAACTCGCCCACGGATGCACATCACGACGAATGCTTTGTACGCTGTGCTTGAATTGATTCCATACATCATATCTTCTGAACGGAAGGCAATGGTCTACATGTTGAAAGTGTCGTTCGTGGATAGATTGAATCAGCTGTCCAAATATTCCTCTCTCTCTCTCTCTCTCTCTCTCTCTCTCTCTCTATCTATATATATATATTCCACCTAAAAAAAGTAGGGGTTTCGTCCACAACCAACTTGGTGCGCGCGCTCCCACCCTGACGTACGTGCCTGCCCGGACTCTACGTACGTGTACCTCGCCTGGCTCCATACCGACAAAACTCGGAGTCACGTACGAGTAGGTATCCGTCCGAGTCTGATACGCAGCATGCAAGTTATTAGCAACCAAATAGCCGTAACACATACATCTTCGCATATTCACGCATACATCTTGTCGGCGGCGGAAAGATTCATCCAGATATTGATGCCCCTTTGCACGCCCTGGCCCGCGGACGTCTCCGCGTGCACGTAGCGGTCAGCCACTCCATGCACACGTACAACGATACCACGAATACATACCTGCACATGCTGACATGCATGCATGTCTAACTCTGTTACCAGAGCTCTGAGTCCGATACCAAGGCTTTACCATTCGAGTCTGATCTTACACGAAGGCTAAGTATATCCGTCAAAATTCCGACTCCGAGAGTCTGATATGTAAGAAGCTACAAGCTCAGTATGTATATATACATCCACCGTGGCACACTGCTGATCATGAACGTGTACGCCATCTACAGGACCTGGCGGTGTGGGAGCACCCTGCTGAGTTCAGGTCAGGCACCACTAGGCTAGCGTATGCTGACTCCAAGACTGTAACGTCGTCATCTATCCGGTGATACCAAATCTCGGATCCTAGCACACGTATCCGATACAAATCATTTTCCACTCGGAGATCACGTGTTCGCGTTCTATCTAATTCGATACAAAGGCCGGATCTACGTGTCCCATGATCTCAGGCCTCATTCAGAACTTTGAGCTCACGCGTTCAAGTGAGGTTTAGTCCAAAAATCTAAGGTCCCGTGCAACGCATGGGCATGTATTTAGTGTATATATATATATATATATAATAAAACAAATGACCTATCCGAATTTTCTAATCTTAATCATTAGTAAATAAATTAAAAATTATTAGGACGATATTACATTATTACTTAGTACTAAGTATGACGAGTATTAGTTTGATATGGGCGCCCTCAACGGTGGTCGTAGTCGTTAGCATGTGTCGACTTTGTCGAACGAGGAAGAAAGAGATTGGAAAGGAAAGAGACTAGACTAGCGAGCTGCGGAAGCGATAGTCTCGCACGTATATCAATGAACACTGTGTCTTTGTTTCATCTCACGTAGATTTACTCTTTATTTTTTTTAGTGTCTCTCGCTGCCACATCAGCTGACGTTTTTAGGATTGCTGTTGAGGACTCCGTGCTACTACGGTCATAGATGCATTGATTTATCGCCAATTGATGTAGTAGTAGATTAGTACATATTTTTTATTTTAGAGGCTTAAACGTTCATGCCTTTGTTTCGAAGCGAAATAGTAATTTTGCTTTGTTTTTTAATCTTTGGGATTTTAACCCTGCATTTTCAAATTGAAGAAAGAGTTTTCTCTTATTTCGTGAAGTCCTCTTATTAACGGTACTGACTTTTGTTAAAAAAGGACAAGTTTAGTCATGCGATTTTGCCCCTATTTTATTAGAGGTCTTATAATTTTATTGGAATCAAATGTTTAGGCTATATTTTGACAGATTTGACAAGGATTTCAACGACAAACTTGAGACGGTTTGTGTACATTTTAAATCTGGACGGAACTTGACACTTTTTTGACCGTGTCCACCAATTCAGAGCAAACACAGAGAGGCCATGGTGCAGCCCGACCCCATGACATTGGGGCTGCCCTTGATCCCTAGCACCTTGTCGCTCCACTCGCCGGAGAAGATGTCTGTTTCAAGTCTCAGTGATCGCTGCACGCTCGCGAAGACACCGGCACCTTGGCCAGCACGACGTTGAAGCTCGGAATGGTAGAAGGAGAAGTCATCTAGGGCCTGTTTTGTTGGAAGCCTGGACAGCTTGCCTGGCAAAAGGTGTTGTCTGGGAGTTGCCTGAAAATTTGATGAAATCTGCCTGACCAGGCAAACTTGAGAATGGCCTGTTTGGTTGGAAGCTGTGCTAGAGAAGTTAATAGTATAAAACTTTCTAACTTACATCTAATTGATTTTGTTATACACTTTGATTGTGCTATTAAATGGTAATACATCAATTAATCTAGCAAGAAACATATTTGGATCAGATTTTTTTTTTTCAAAATTTTTTGCGAAGTATTTAATATAGTCATGTAAAAAAATGCAAGAAAATCATGATAAAGTTGTATAAATATTGTGATGTGTATATATTATAATATTCGCGTCGTCTAAAAGCTAACATAGGCTGCTTCATCTTCTATTTATATATGTCTCCTTGTCTCCTAATCATGATGGCGCGGGTCACAAGTCCGAGCAATCACGCCAATAACGTCCTCTGAAGGCTCAGCCACATATCGGCAGCCCAGGAGACAGACAGGCCACGAGGCCACTGCGGTCATTCCGACACCGAGATAGACCACCTGTCGGCGGAAGGCCGACAGAGAGGCCCCTGCCGCGCTAGCTCTTCCACTGCAGCGCCATGTGCCGCCGCTGCCCCCCCACCTGGCTGCGCTGCTGCTCGTGACATTGTGAAGGTAAGGTTTTTTTTTTAAATTTAGATTTTCTTTTTTTTAGTTACTTTATTAGTTAGTTTAGTTAATTAGATTAGTTAGTTAGTTTAGTTTAAGGGTTTGTTTAGTTGTAGATTGGGGTTAGGGTTTGTTTAGTTTGATTTAGTTTTTTCAGTTAGTTTAATTTAGTTTAGTTAGATTACTTAGTATATTTAGTTAGTTTAGTTAATTAGATTAGTTAGTATAGTTTTAGTTGTAGATTAGGGTTTGTAAGATTCTCTAAGTTATGGTGTATGTTATATGTCCGGAAAAGGGGATCAAATATTTTTAGTGTCGCTCGAAAAGTGGTAAAGTTTTTTGCGTGGCAATGGTTGTGTTCGGCAAAGGTATTGAGTGCTATGACAGCATAAAATAGTGTAGTCGGGTGCTGTGTTGCCGAGGGGCCTGTCGGCTGACCAAAAGCTGATAGGACATGTCGGCCCTCCAGCGGCTGGCAGGGCTGTTGTCGGCGCCCACAGGTCGACGTCGGCTGCCACGTGAGCCGATGACATGCCGACATGGGACCTGTAGGCCTTCCAGCGGCCGAGAGGGGTCCTACTTCGTTTTTGCTTCGACTCTCCGGCCGGCACGGGTCGATAAACCATGGCCCTACCTCTCTGCAGCCTGCACCGAAGACAAGCGCTCTGCCTTCAGTTGAGTGGCTGCGACGGAGACGTATGTACGATCCGAGACGAGAAGAGAAGCGGTGGCAGCGCTGTGGTCAGACCTACAAAGGCGACGACTCCACAAGGCTCAAGGCTGCCCACAACTCGCCCACGGATGCACATCACGACGAATGCTTTGTACGCTGTGCTTGAATTGATTCCATACATCATATCTTCTGAACGGAAGGGTCTACATGTTGAAAGTGTCGTTCGTGGATAGATTGAATCAGCGGTCGAAATATTCCTCTCTCTCTCTCTCTCTCTCTATCTATATATATATATATATATATATATATATATATATATATATATATATATATATATATATATATATATATATATATATATATTACCACCTAAAAAAAAGTAGGGGTTTCGTCCACAACCAACTTGGTGCGCGCGCTCCCACCCTGACGTACGTGCCTGCCCGGACTCTACGTACGTGTACCTCGCCTGGCTCCATACCGACAAAACTCGGAGTCACGTACGAGTAGGTATCCGTCCGAGTCTGATACGCAGCATGCAAGTTATTAGCAACCAAATAGCCGTAACACATACATCTTCGCATATTCACGCATACATCTTGTCGGCGGCGGAAAGATTCATCCAGATATTGATGCCCCTTTGCACGCCCTGGCCCGCGGACGTCTCCGCGTGCACGTAGCGGTCAGCCACTCCATGCACACGTACAACGATACCACGAATACATACCTGCACATGCTGACATGCATGCATGTCTAACTCTGTTACCAGAGCTCTGAGTCCGATACCAAGGCTTTACCATTCGAGTCTGATCTTACACGAAGGCTAAGTATATCCGTCAAAATTCCGACTCCGAGAGTCTGATATGTAAGAAGCTACAAGCTCAGTATGTATATATACATCCACCGTGGCACACTGCTGATCATGAACGTGTACGCCATCTACAGGACCTGGCGGTGTGGGAGCACCCTGCTGAGTTCAGGTCAGGCACCACTAGGCTAGCGTATGCTGACTCCAAGACTGTAACGTCGTCATCTATCCGGTGATACCAAATCTCGGATCCTAGCACACGTATCCGATACAAATCATTTTCCACTCGGAGATCACGTGTTCGCGTTCTATCTAATTCCGATACAAAGGCCGGATCTACGTGTCCATGATCTCAGGCCTCATTCAGAACTTTGGAGCTCACGCGTTCGCGTGAGGTTTAGTCCAAAAATCTAAGGTCCCGGTGCAACGCATGGGCATGTATTTAGTGTATATATATATATATATATATATAATAAAACAAATGACCTATCCGAATTTTCTAATCTTAATCATTAGTAAATAAATTAAAAATTATTAGGACGATATTACATTATTACTTAGTACTAAGTATGACGAGTATTAGTTTGATATGGGCGCCCTCAACGGTGGTCATAGTCGTTAGCATGTGTCAGACTTTGTCGAACGAGGAAGAAAGAGATTGGAAAGGAAAGAGACTAGCGAGCTGCGAAGCGATAGTCTCGCACGTATATCAATGAACACTGTGTCTTTGTTTCATCTCACGTAGATTTACTCTTTATTTTTTTAGTGTCTCTCGTTGCCACATCAGCTGACGTTTTAGGATTGCTGTTGAGGACTCCGTGCTACTACGGTCATAGATGCATTGATTTATGCGCCAATTGATGTAGTAGTAGATTAGTACATATTTTTTATTTTAGAGGCTTAAACGTTCATGCCTTTGTTTCGAAGCGAAATAGTAATTTTGCTTTGTTTTTTAATCTTTGGGATTTTAACCCTGCATTTTCAAATTGAAGAAAGAGTTTTCTCTTATTTCGTGAAGTCCTCTTATTAACGGTACTAACTTTTGTTAAAAAAGGACAAGTTTAGTCATGCGATTTTGCCCCTATTTTATTAGAGGTCTTATAATTTTATTGGAATCAAATGTTTAGGCTATATTTTGACAGATTTGACAAGGATTTCAACGACAAACTTGAGACGGTTTGTGTACATTTTAAATCTGGATGGAACTTGACACTTTTTTGACCATGTCCACCAATTCAGAGCAAACACAGAGAGGCCATGGTGCAGCCCGACCCCATGACATTGGGGCTGCCCTTGATCCCTAACACCTTGTCGCTCCACTCACGGAGAAGATGTCTGTTTCAAGTCTCATGATCGCTGCACGCCATGAAGACACCGCACCTTGGCCAGCACGACGTTGAAGCTCGGAATGGTAGAAGGAGAAGTCATCTAGGGCCTGTTTGGTTGGAAGCTTCTGGACAGCTTGCACGGCAAAAAGTGTTGTCTGGGAGTTGCCTGAAAATTTGATGAAATCACCTCGACCGTGCAAACTTGAGAATGGCCTGTTTGGTTGGAAGCTTTGTGCTTAGAGAAAGTTAATAGTATAAAACTTTCTAACTTACATCTAATTGATTTTGTTATACACTTTGATTGTGCTATTAAATGGTAATACATCAATTAATATAGCAAGAAACATATTTGGATCAGATTTTTTTTCAAATTTTTTTTGTAAGTATTTAATATAGTCATGTAAAAAAATGCAAGAAAATCATGATAAAGTTGTATAAATATTGTGATGTGTATATATTATAATATTCGCGTCGTCTAAAAGCTAACATAGGCTGCTTCATCTTCTATTTATATATGTCTCCTTGTCTCCTAATCATGATGGCGCAGGGTCACAAGCCCAGGCAATCACGCTGCAACGTCCTACGAAGGCCTGGCCACATATCGGCAGCCCAGGAGCCGACAGCCGATAGACCACCTGTCGGCGGAAGGCCGACAGGAGGCCCCCCCGCGCGCTAGCTCTTCCACTCGCAGGCGCCGTGCCGCCGCTGCCCCCCCACCCGGCCTGCGGGCTGCTCGGCGGCAGCTGTGAAGGTAAGGTTTTTTTTTTAAATTTAGATTTTCTTTTTTTAGTTACTTTATTAGTTAGTTTAGTTAATTAGATTAGTTAGTTAGTTTAGTTTAAGGGTTTGTTTAGTTGAAGATTGGGGTTAGGGTTTGTTTAGTTTGATTTAGTTTTTTCAGTTAGTTTAATTTAGTTTAGTTAGATTACTTAGTATATTTAGTTAGTTTAGTTAATTAGATTAGTTAGTATAGTTTTAGTTGTAGATTAGGGTTTGTAAGATTCTCTAAGTTATGGTGTATGTTATATGTCCGGAAAAGGGGATCAAATATTTTAGTGTCGCGCTCGAAAAGTGGTAAAGTTTTTTATGTGGCAATGGTTGTGTTCGCAAAGGTATTGAGTGCTATGACAGCATAAAATAGTGTAGTCGGGTGCTGTGTTGCCGAGGGGCCTGTCGGCTGACCAAAAGCTGATAGGACATGTCGGCCCTCCAGCGGCTGGCACGGCCGTTGTCGGCGCCCACAGGTCGACGTCGGCTGCCACGTGAGCCGATGACATGCCGACATGGGACCTGTAGGCCTTCCAGCGGCCGAGAGGGGTCCTACTTCGTTTTTGCTTCGTCTCTCCGGCCGGCACGGGTCGATAAACCATGGCCCTACCTCTCTGCAGCCTGCACCGAAGACAAGCGCTCTGCCTTCAGTTGAGTGGCTGCGACGGAGACGTATGTACGATCCGAGACGAGAAGAGAAGCGGTGGCAGTGCTGTGGTCAGACCTACAAAGGCGACGACTCCACAAGGCTCAAGGCTGCCCACAACTCGCCCACGGATGCACATCACGACGAATGCTTTGTACGCTGTGCTTGAATTGATTCCATACATCATATCTTCTGAACGGAAGGGTCTACATGTTGAAAGTGTCGTTCGTGGATAGATTGAATCAGCGGTCGAAATATTCCTCTCTCTCTCTCTCTCTCTCTCTCTCTCTCTCTCTCTCTCTCTATCTATATATATATATTACCACCTAAAAAAAAGTAGGGGTTTCGTCCACAACCAACTTGGTGCGCGCGCTCCCACCCTGACGTACGTGCCTGCCCGGACTCTACGTACGTGTACCTCGCCCATACCGACAAAACTCGGAGTCACGACGTACGAGTAGGTATCCGTCCGAGTCTGATACGCAGCATGCAAGTTATTAGCAACCAAATAGCCGTAACAGATACATCTTCGCATATTCACGCATACATCTTGTCGGCGGCGGAAAGATTCATCCAGATATTGATGCCCCTTTGCACGCCCTGGCCCGCGGACGTCTCCGCGTGCACGTAGCGGTCAGCCACTCCATGCACACGTACAACGATACCACGAATACAAACCTGCACATGCTGACATGCATGCATGTCTAACTCTGTTACCAGAGCTCTGAGTCCGATACCAAGGCTTTACCATTCGAGTCAGATCTTACACGAAGGCTAAGTATATCCGTCAAAATTCCGACTCCGAGAGTCTGATATGTAAGAAGCTACAAGCTCAGTATGTATATATACATCCACCGTGGCACACTGCTGATCATGAACGTGTACGCCATCTACAGGACCTGGCGGTGTGGGAGCACCCTGCTGAGTTCAGGTCAGGCACCACTAGGCTAGCGTATGCTGACTCCAAGACTGTAACGTCGTCATCTATCCGGTGATACCAAATCTCGGATCCTAGCTCATGTATCCGATACAAATCATTTTCCACTCGGAGATCACGTGTTCGCGTTCTATCTAATTCCGATACAAAGGCCGGATCTACGTGTCCATGATCTCAGGCATCCACGTGAGGTTTAGTCCAAAAATCTAAGGTCCGTGCAAAATCTAAGCCCGCGGGGCATGTATTTAGTGTATATATATATATATAATAAAACAAATGACCTGTCCGAATTTTCTAATCTTAATCATTAGTAAATAAATTAAAAATTATTAGGACGATATTACATTATTACTTAGTACTAATTATGACGAGTATTAGTTTGATATGGGCGCCCTCAACGGTGGTCGTAGTCGTTAGCATGTGTCAGACTTTGTCCAACGAGGAAGAAAGAGATTGGAAAGGAAAGAGACTAGCGAGCTGCGAAGCGATAGTCTCGCACGTATATCAATGAACACTGTGTCTTTGTTTCATCTCACGTAGATTTACTCTTTATTTTTTTTAGTGTCTCTCGCTGCCACATCAGCTGACGTTTTAGGATTGCTGTTGAGGACTCCGTGCTACTACGGTCATAGATGCATTGATTTATGCGCCAATTGATGTAGTAGTAGATTAGTACATATTTTTTATTTTAGAGGCTTAAACGTTCATGCCTTTGTTTCGAAGCGAAATAGTAATTTTGCTTTGTTTTTTAATCTTTGGGATTTTAACCCTGCATTTTCAAATTGAAGAAAGAGTTTTCTCTTATTTCGTGAAGTCCTCTTATTAACGGTACTGACTTTTGTTAAAAAAGGACAAGTTTAGTCATGCGATTTTGCCCTATTTTATTAGAGGTCTTATAATTTTATTGGAATCAAATGTTTAGGCTATATTTTGACAGATTTGACAAGGATTTCAACGACAAACTTGAGACGGTTTGTGTACATTTTAAATCTGGACGAACTTGACACTTTTTGACCATGTCCACCAATTCAGAGCAAACACAGAGAGGCCATGGTGCAGCCCGACCCCATGACATTGGGGCTGCCCTTGATCCCTAGCACCTTGTCGCTCCACTTTCATGGAGAAGATGTCTGTTTCAAGTCTCGAGTGATCGCTGCACGCTCATGAAGACACCGCACCTTAGCCACACGACGTTGAAGCTCGGAATGGTAGAAGGAGAAGTCATCTAGGGCCTGTTTGGTTGGAAGCCTGGACAGCTTGCACGGCAAAAAGTGTTGTCTGGGAGTTGCTCGAAAATTTGATGAAATCACCACCGAGCAAACTTGAGAATGGCCTGTTTGGTTGGAAGCTTGTGCCCGAGAAAGTTAATAGTATAAAACTTTCTAACTTACATCTAATTGATTTTGTTATACACTTTGATTGTGCTATTAAATGGTAATACATCAATTAATATAGCAAGAAACATATTTGGATCAGATTTTTTTTCAAATTTTTTGCGAAGTATTTAATATAGTCATGTAAAAAATGCAAGAAAATCATGATAAAGTTGTATAAATATTGTGATGTGTATATATTATAATATTCAGCGTCGCCTAAAAGCTAACACAGGCAGCTTCATCTTCTATTTATATATGTCTCCTTGTCTCCTAATCATGATAGCGCGGGGTCACTAGTCCGGGCAATCACGCCACTGCAACGTCCTCTGAAGGCCTGGCCACATATCGGCAGCCCAGGAGCCGACAGGCCACGATAGGCCTCACCGGCCGTCCGACAGACCGATAGACCACCTATCGGCGGAAGGCCGACAGGAGGCCCCAAGACGCTAGCTCTTCCACTGCAGCAGCGCCAGGTTGCCTGCCCCCCCACCCGGCTGCGGGCTGCTTTCGGTGCAGTTGTGAAGGTAAGGTTTTTTTAAAATTTAGATTTTCTTTTTTTTAGTTACTTTATTAGTTAGTTTAGTTAATTAGATTAGTTAGTTTAGTTTAGTTTAAGGGTTTGTTTAGTTGTAGATTAGGGTTAGGGTTAGTTTAGTTTGATTTAGTTTTTCAGTTAGTTTAATTTAGTTTAGTTAGATTACTTAGTATATTTAGTTAGTTTAGTTAATTAGATTAGTTAGTATAGTTTTAGTTGTAGATTAGGGTTTGTAAGATTCTCTAAGTTATGGTGTATGTTATATGTCCGGAAAAGGGGATCAAATATTTTTAGTGTCGCTCGAAAAGTGGTAAAGTTTTTTATGCGTGGCAATGGTTGTGTTCGGCAAAGGTATTGAGTGCTATGACAGCATAAAATAGTGTAGTCGGTCAGTGTGTGTTGCCGAGGGCCTGTCGGCTGACCAAAAGCTGATAGGACATGTCGGCCCTCCAGCGGCTGGCAGGCCTGCTGTCGGGGCTCACAGGTCGGCGTCGGCTGCCACGTGAGCCGATGACATGCCGACATGGGACCTGTAGGCCTTCCAGCGGCCGAGAGGGTCCTACTTCGTTTTTGCTTCGTCTCTCCAGCCGGCACGGGTCGATAAACCATGGCCCTACCTCTCTGCAGCCTGCACCGAAGACAAGCGCTCTGCTTTCAGTTGAGTGGCTGCGACGGAGACGTATGTACGATCCGAGACGAGAGAGAAGCGGTGGCAGCGCTGTGATCAGACCTACAAAGGCGACGACTCCACAAGGCTCAAGGCTGCCCACAACTCGCCCACGGATGCACATCACGACGAATGCTTTGTACGCTGTGCTTGAATTGATTCCATACATCATATCTTCTGAACGGAAGGCAATGGTCTACATGTTGAAAGTGTCGTTCGTGGATAGATTGAATCAGCTGTCGAAATATTCCTCTCTCTCTCTCTCTCTATATATATATATATATATATATATATATATATATATATATATATATATCCACCTAAAAAAAGTAGGGGTTTCGTCCACAACCAACTTGGTGCGCGCGCTCCCACCCTGACGTACGTGCCTGCCCGGACTCTACGTACGTGTACCTCGCCCATACCGACAAAACTCGGAGTCACGACGTACGAGTAGGTATCCGTCCGAGTCTGATACGCAGCATGCAAGTTATTAGCAACCAAATAGCCGTAACAGATACATCTTCGCATATTCACGCATACATCTTGTCGGCGGCGGAAAGATTCATCCAGATATTGATGCCCCTTTGCACGCCCTGGCCCGCGGACGTCTCCGCGTGCACGTAGCGGTCAGCCACTCCATGCACACGTACAACGATACCACGAATACAAACCTGCACATGCTGACATGCATGCATGTCTAACTCTGTTACCAGAGCTCTGAGTCCGATACCAAGGCTTTACCATTCGAGTCAGATCTTACACGAAGGCTAAGTATATCCGTCAAAATTCCGACTCCGAGTCTGATATGTAAGAAGCTACAAGCTCAGTATGTATATATACATCCACCGTGGCACACTGCTGATCATGAACGTGTACGCCATCTACAGGACCTGGCGGTGTGGGAGCACCCTGCTGAGTTCAGGTCAGGCACCACTAGGCTAGCGTATGCTGACTCCAAGACTGTAACGTCGTCATCTATCCGGTGATACCAAATCTCGGATCCTAGCTCATGTATCCGATACAAATCATTTTCCACTCGGAGATCACGTGTTCGCGTTCTATCTAATTCGATACAAAGGCCGGATCTACGTGTCCATGATCTCAGGCATCCACGTGAGGTTTAGTCCAAAAATCTAAGGTCCCGTGCAACGCACGGGCATGTATTTAGTGTATATATATATATATATAAAAAACAAATGACCTGTCCGAATTTTCTAATCTTAATCATTAGTAAATAAATTAAAAATTATTAGGACGATATTACATTATTACTTAGTACTAATTATGACGAGTATTAGTTTGATATGGGCGCCCTCAACGGTGGTCGTAGTCGTTAGCATGTGTCAGACTTTGTCCAACGAGGAAGAAAGAGATTGGAAAGGAAAGAGACTAGCGAGCTGCGGCGATAGTCTCGCACGTATATCAATGAACACTGTGTCTTTGCTTCATCTCATGTAGATTTACTCTTTATTTTTTTAGTGTCTCTCGCTGCCACATCAGCTGACGTTTTAGGATTGCTGTTGAGGACTCCGTGCTACTACGGTCATAGATGCATTGATTTATGCGCCAATTGATGTAGTAGTAGATTAGTACATATTTTTTATTTTAGAGGCTTAAACGTTCATGCCTTTGTTTCAAGCGAAATAGTAATTTTGCTTTGTTTTTTAATCTTTGGGATTTTAACCCTGCATTTTCAAATTGAAGAAAGAGTTTTCTCTTATTTAGTGAAGTCCTCTTATTAACGGTACTAACTTTTGTTAAAAAGGACAAGTTTAGTCAAGCGATTTTGCCCCTATTTTATTAGAGGTCTTATAATTTTATTGGAATCAAATGTTTAGGCTATATTTTGACAGATTTGACAAGGATTTCAACGACAAACTTGAGACGGTTTGTGTACATTTTAAATCTGGATGGAACTTGACACTTTTTGACCATGTCCACCAATTCAGAGCAAACACAGAGAGGCCATGGTGCAGCCCGACCCCATGACATTGGGGCTGCCCTTGATCCCTAACACCTTGTCGCTCCACTCGCCGGAGAAGATGTCTGTTTCAAGTCTCAAAGTGATCGCTGCACGCCTTTCGAAGACACCGGCACCTTAGCCAGCACGACGTTGAAGCTCGGAATGGTAGAAGGAGAAGTCATCTAGGGCCTGTTTGGTTGGAAGCTCGGACAGCTTGCCTGGCAAAAAGTGTTGTCTGGGAGTTGCCTGAAAATTTGATGAAATCTGCTCGACCGAGCAAACTTGAGAATGGCCTGTTTGGTTGGAAGCACGTGCCTTGAGAAAGTTAATAGTATAAAACTTTCTAACTTACATCTAATTGATTTTGTTATACACTTTGATTGTGCTATTAAATGGTAATACATCAATTAATATAGCAAGAAACATATTTGGATCAGATTTTTTTTCAAATTTTTTTGCGAAGTATTTAATATAGTCATGTAAAAAATGCAAGAAAATCATGATAAAGTTGTATAAATATTGTGATGTGTATATATTATAATATTCGCTAGGCGTCGTCTAAAAGCTAACACAGGCAGCTTCATCTTCTATTTATATATGTCTCCTTGTCTCCTAATCATGATAGCGCAGGGGTCACTAGTCCGAGCAATCACGCCAGCAACGCCCCACGAAGGCTGCTGCCACATATCGGCAGCCCAGAGACGACAGGCCACGAGGCCTGCCGGCCGTCCGACAACCGATAGACTACCTATCGGCGGAAGGCCGACAGGAGGCCCCCACTGACGCTAGCTCTTCCACTCATGAGAGGCGCCAGTGCGCCCGCTGCCCCCCCACCCGGCTGCGGGCTGCTCGGCGGCAGCTGTGAAGGTAAGGTTTTTTTTAAAATTTAGATTTTCTTTTTTTAGTTACTTTATTAGTTAGTTTAGTTAATTAGATTAGTTAGTTTAGTTTAGTTTAAGGGGTTTGTTTAGTTGTAGATTAGGGTTAGGGTTAGTTTAGTTTGATTTAGTTTTTCAGTTAGTTTAATTTAGTTTAGTTAGATTACTTAGTATATTTAGTTAGTTTAGTTAATTAGATTAGTTAGTATAGTTTTAGTTGTAGATTAGGGTTTGTAAGATTCTCTAAGTTATGGTGTATGTTATATGTCCGGAAAAGGGGATCAAATATTTTTAGTGTCGCTCGAAAAGTGGTAAAGTTTTTTGCGTGGCAATGGTTGTGTTCGGCAAAGGTATTGAGTGCTATGACAGCATAAAATAGTGTAGTCGGGTGCTTTGTGTTGCCGAGGGCCTGTCGGTGACCAAAAGCTGATAGGACATGTCGGCCCTCCAGCGGCTGGCAGGCCTGTTGTCGGGGCTCACAGGTCGGCGCCGGCTGCCACGTGAGCCGATGACATGCCGACATGGGACCTGTAGGCCTTCCAGCGGCCGAGAGGGTCCTACTTCGTTTTTGCTTCGTCTCTCCAGCCGGCACGGGTCGATAAACCATGGCCCTACCTCACTGCAGCCTGCACCGAAGACAAGCGCTCTGCTTTCAGTTGAGTGGCTGCGACGGAGACGTATGTACGATCCGAGACGAGGAGAGAAGCGGTGGCAGCGCTGTGATCAGACCTACAAAGGCGACGACTCCACAAGGCTCAAGGCTGCCCACAACTCGCCCACGGATGCACATCACGACGAATGCTTTGTACGCTGTGCTTGAATTGATTCCATACATCATATCTTCTGAACGGAAGGCAATGGTCTACATGTTGAAAGTGTCGTTCGTGGATAGATTGAATCAGCTGTCGAAATATTCCTCTCTCTCTCTCTCTCTCTCTATATATATATATATATATATATATATATATATATATATTCCACCTAAAAAAAAGTAGGGGTTTCGTCCACAACCAACTTGGTGCGCGCGCTCCCACCCTGACGTACGTGCCTGCCCGGACTCTACGTACGTGTACCTCGCCCATACCGACAAAACTCGGAGTCACGACGTACGAGTAGGTATCCGTCCGAGTCTGATACGCAGCATGCAAGTTATTAGCAACCAAATAGCCGTAACAGATACATCTTCGCATATTCACGCATACATCTTGTCGGCGGCGGAAAGATTCATCCAGATATTGATGCCCCTTTGCACGCCCTGGCCCGCGGACGTCTCCGCGTGCACGTAGCGGTCAGCCACTCCATGCACACGTACAACGATACCACGAATACAAACCTGCACATGCTGACATGCATGCATGTCTAACTCTGTTACCAGAGCTCTGAGTCCGATACCAAGGCTTTACCATTCGAGTCAGATCTTACACGAAGGCTAAGTATATCCGTCAAAATTCCGACTCCGAGAGTCTGATATGTAAGAAGCTACAAGCTCAGTATGTATATATACATCCACCGTGGCACACTGCTGATCATGAACGTGTACGCCATCTACAGGACCTGGCGGTGTGGGAGCACCCTGCTGAGTTCAGGTCAGGCACCACTAGGCTAGCGTATGCTGACTCCAAGACTGTAACGTCGTCATCTATCCGGTGATACCAAATCTCGGATCCTAGCTCATGTATCCGATACAAATCATTTTCCACTCGGAGATCACGTGTTCGCGTTCTATCTAATTCCGATACAAAGGCCGGATCTACGTGTCCATGATCTCAGGCATCCACGTGAGGTTTAGTCCAAAAATCTAAGGTCCCGGTGCAACGCACGGGCATGTATTTAGTGTATATATATATATATAATAAAACAAATGACCTGTCCGAATTTTCTAATCTTAATCATTAGTAAATAAATTAAAAATTATTAGGACGATATTACATTATTACTTAGTACTAATTATGACGAGTATTCGTTTGATATGGGCGCCCTCAACGGTGGTCGTAGTCGTTAGCATGTGTCAGACTTTGTCCAACGAGGAAGAAAGAGATTGGAAAGGAAAGAGACTAGCGAGCATGCGGCGATAGTCTCGCACGTATATCAATGAACACTGTGTCTTTGTTTCATCTCACGTAGATTTACTCTTTATTTTTTTAGTGTCTCTCGCTGCCACATCAGCTGACGTTTTAGGATTGCTGTTGAGGACTCCGTGCTACTACTACGGTCATAGATGCATTGATTTATGCGCCAATTGATGTAGTAGTAGATTAGTACATATTTTTTATTTTAGAGGCTTAAACGTTCATGCCTTTGTTTCAAGCGAAATAGTAATTTTGCTTTGTTTTTTTTAATCTTTGGGATTTTAACCCTGCATTTTCAAATTGAAGAAAGAGTTTTCTCTTATTTACGTGAAGTCCTCTTATTAACGGTACTAACTTTTGTTAAAAAGGACAAGTTTAGTCAAGCGATTTTGCCCTATTTTATTAGAGGTCTTATAATTTTATTGGAATCAAATGTTTAGGCTATATTTTGACAGATTTGACAAGGATTTCAACGACAAACTTGAGACGGTTTGTGTACATTTTAAATCTGGACGGAACTTGACACTTTTTGACCATGTCCACCAATTCAGAGCAAACACAGAGGCCATGGTGCAGCCCGACCCCATGACATTGGGGCTGCCCTTGATCCCTAACACCTTGTCGCTCCACTCACATGGAGAAGATGTCTGTTTCAAGTCTCAAGTGATCGCTGCACGCTCGCGAAGACACCGGCACCTTGGCCAAAGACGACGTTGAAGCTCGGAATGGTAGAAGGAGAAGTCATCTAGGGCCTGTTTGGTTGGAAGCCCGGACAGCTTGCACGGCAAAAAGTGTTGTCTCGGGAGTTGCCTGAAAATTTGATGAAATCTGCTGACTGAGCAAACTTGAGAATGGCTGTTTGGTTGGAAGCACGTGCCTGAGAAAGTTAATAGTATAAAACTTTCTAACTTACATCTAATTGATTTTGTTATACACTTTGATTGTGCTATTAAATGGTAATACATCAATTAATATAGCAAGAAACATATTTGGATCAGATTTTTTTTCAAATTTTTTTTGCGAAGTATTTAATATAGTCATGTAAAAAAATGCAAGAAAATCATGATAAAGTTGTATAAATATTGTGATGTGTATATATTATAATATTCGCGTCGTCTAAAAGCTAACACAGGCAGCTTCATCTTCTATTTATATATGTCTCCTTGTCTCCTAATCATGATAGCGCAGGGTCACTAGTCCAGTCAATCACGCTGCAACGTCCTACGAAGGCCTGGCCACATATCGGCAGCCCAGAGACGACAGGGGCCACGTAGGCCAGTCGGCCATCCGACAACCGATAGACCACCTATCGGCGGAAGGCCGACAGAGGCCCCCTGCCGCGCTAGCTCTTCCACTCATGAGGCGCCAGTAAGTCACATGCTTCCCCCACCGGGCTGCAAGGGCTGCTCGGCGGCCACTGTGAAGGTAAGGTTTTTTAAAATTTAGATTTTCTTTTTTTAGTTACTTTATTAGTTAGTTTAGTTAATTAGATTAGTTAGTTTAGTTTAGTTTAAGGGTTTGTTTAGTTGTAGATTAGGTTAGGGTTAGTTTAGTTTGATTTAGTTTTTCAGTTAGTTTAATTTAGTTTAGTTAGATTACTTAGTATATTTAGTTAGTTTAGTTAATTAGATTAGTTAGTATAGTTTTAGTTGTAGATTAGGGTTTGTAAGATTCTCTAAGTTATGGTGTATGTTATATGTCCGGAAAAGGGATCAAATATTTTTAGTGTCGCTCGAAAAGTGGTAAAGTTTTTTTATGTGGCAATGGTTGTGTTCGGCAAAGGTATTGAGTGCTATGACAGCATAAAATAGTGTAGTCGGGTGCTGTGTTGCCGAGGGGCCTGTCGGCTGACCAAAAGCTGATAGGACATGTCGGCCCTCCAGCGGACGTCGGCAGGCTATGTGTCGGGGCTCACAGGTCGGCGTCGGCTGCCACGTGAGCCGATGACATGCCGACATGGGACCTGTAGGCCTTCCAGCGGCCGAGAGGGGTCCTACTTCGTTTTTGCTTCGTCTCTCCAGCCGGCACGGGTCGATAAACCATGGCCCTACCTCACTGCAGCCTGCACCGAAGACAAGCGCTCTGCTTTCAGTTGAGTGGCTGCGACGGAGACGTATGTACGATCCGAGACGAGGAGAGAAGCGGTGGCAGCGCTGTGATCAGACCTACAAAGGCGACGACTCCACAAGGCTCAAGGCTGCCCACAACTCGCCCACGGATGCACATCACGACGAATGCTTTGTACGCTGTGCTTGAATTGATTCCATACATCATATCTTCTGAACGGAAGGCAATGGTCTACATGTTGAAAGTGTCGTTCGTGGATAGATTGAATCAGCTGTCGAAATATTCCTCTCTCTCTCTCTCTCTCTCTATATATATATATATATATATATATATATATATATATATATATATATTCCACCTAAAAAAAAAAAGTAGGGGTTTCGTCCACAACCAACTTGGTGCGCGCGCTCCCACCCTGACGTACGTGCCTGCCCGGACTCTACGTACGTGTACCTCGCCCATACCGACAAAACTCGGAGTCACGACGTACGAGTAGGTATCCGTCCGAGTCTGATACGCAGCATGCAAGTTATTAGCAACCAAATAGCCGTAACAGATACATCTTCGCATATTCACGCATACATCTTGTCGGCGGCGGAAAGATTCATCCAGATATTGATGCCCCTTTGCACGCCCTGGCCCGCGGACGTCTCCGCGTGCACGTAGCGGTCAGCCACTCCATGCACACGTACAACGATACCACGAATACAAACCTGCACATGCTGACATGCATGCATGTCTAACTCTGTTACCAGAGCTCTGAGTCCGATACCAAGGCTTTACCATTCGAGTCAGATCTTACACGAAGGCTAAGTATATCCGTCAAAATTCCGACTCCGAGAGTCTGATATGTAAGAAGCTACAAGCTCAGTATGTATATATACATCCACCGTGGCACACTGCTGATCATGAACGTGTACGCCATCTACAGGACCTGGCGGTGTGGGAGCACCCTGCTGAGTTCAGGTCAGGCACCACTAGGCTAGCGTATGCTGACTCCAAGACTGTAACGTCGTCATCTATCCGGTGATACCAAATCTCGGATCCTAGCTCATGTATCCGATACAAATCATTTTCCACTCGGAGATCACGTGTTCGCGTTCTATCTAATTCCGATACAAAGGCCGGATCTACGTGTCCATGATCTCAGGCATCCACGTGAGGTTTAGTCCAAAAATCTAAGGTCCCGGTGCAACGCACGGGCATGTATTTAGTGTATATATATATATATAATAAAACAAATGACCTGTCCGAATTTTCTAATCTTAATCATTAGTAAATAAATTAAAAATTATTAGGACGATATTACATTATTACTTAGTACTAATTATGACGAGTATTCGTTTGATATGGGCGCCCTCAACGGTGGTCGTAGTCGTTAGCATGTGTCAGACTTTGTCCAACGAGGAAGAAAGAGATTGGAAAGGAAAGAGACTAGCGAGCTGCGGCGATAGTCTCGCATGCGTATATCAATGAACACTGTGTCTTTGTTTCATCTCACGTAGATTTACTCTTTATTTTTTTTAGTGTCTCTCGCTGCCACATCAGCTGACGTTTTAGGATTGCTGTTGAGGACTCCGTGCTACTACGGTCATAGATGCATTGATTTATGCGCCAATTGATGTAGTAGTAGATTAGTACATATTTTTTATTTTAGAGGCTTAAACGTTCATGCCTTTGTTTCGAAGCGAAATAGTAATTTTGCTTTGTTTTTTAATCTTTGGGATTTTAACCCTGCATTTTCAAATTGAAGAAAGAGTTTTCTCTTATTTCGTGAAGTCCTCTTATTAACGGTACTAACTTTTGTTAAAAAGGACAAGTTTAGTCAGCGATTTTGCCCTATTTTATTAGAGGTCTTATAATTTTATTGGAATCAAATGTTTAGGCTATATTTTGACAGATTTGACAAGGATTTCAACGACAAACTTGAGACGGTTTGTGTACATTTTAAATCTGGACGGAACTTGACACTTTTTTGACCATGTCCACCAATTCAGAGCAAACACAGAGAGGCCATGGTGCAGCCCGACCCCATGACATTGGGGCTGCCCTTGATCCCTAGCACCTTGTCGCTCCACTCGCCGGAGAAGATGTCTGTTTCAAGTCTCAGTGATCGCTGCACGCTCGCGAAGACACCGGCACCTTGGCCAGCACGACGTTGAAGCTCGGAATGGTAGAAGGAGAAGTCATCTAGGGCCTGTTTGGTTGGAAGCCTGGACAGCTTGCCTGGCAAAAAGTGTTGTCTGGGAGTTGCCTGAAAATTTGATAAAATCTGCCTGACCAGGCAAACTTGAGAATGGCCTGTTTGGTTGGAAGCCTGTGCCCGAGAAAGTTAATAGTATAAAACTTTCTAACTTACATCTAATTGATTTTGTTATACACTTTGATTGTGCTATTAAATGGTAATACATCAATTAATATAGCAAGAAACATATTTGGATCAGATTTTTTTTTCAAATTTTTTTGCGAAGTATTTAATATAGTCATGTAAAAAAATGCAAGAAAATCATGATAAAGTTGTATAAATATTGTGATGTGTATATATTATAATATTCGCGTCGTCTAAAAGCTAACACAGGCAGCTTCATCTTCTATTTATATATGTCTCCTTGTCTCCTAATCATGATAGCGCAGGGTCACTAGTCCAGGCAATCACGCTGCAACGTCCTACGAAGGCCTGGCCACATATCGGCAGCCCAGGAGACGACAGGGCCACGTAGGCCCTGTCGGCCGTCCGACAGCCGATAGACCACCTATCGGCGGAAGGCCGACAGGAGGCCCCCCCGCACGCTAGCTCTTCCACTCGCAGGCGCCGTGCCGCCGCTGCCCCCCCCACCCGGGCTGCGGGCTGCTCGGCGGCGGCTGTGAAGGTAAGGTTTTTTTTAAAATTTAGATTTTCTTTTTTTAGTTACTTTATTAGTTAGTTTAGTTAATTAGATTAGTTAGTTTAGTTTAGTTTAAGGGTTTGTTTAGTTGTAGATTAGGGTTAGGGTTAGTTTAGTTTGATTTAGTTTTTTCAGTTAGTTTAATTTAGTTTAGTTAGATTACTTAGTATATTTAGTTAGTTTAGTTAATTAGATTAGTTAGTATAGTTTTAGTTGTAGATTAGGGTTTGTAAGATTCTCTAAGTTATGGTGTATGTTATATGTCCGGAAAAGGGGATCAAATATTTTTAGTGTCGCTCGAAAAGTGGTAAAGTTTTTTGCGTGGCAATGGTTGTGTTCGGCAAAGGTATTGAGTGCTATGACAGCATAAAATAGTGTAGTCGGGTGCTGTGTTGCCGAGGGGCCTGTCGGCTGACCAAAAGCTGATAGGACATGTCGGCCCTCCAGCGGCCGGCAGGCCTGCTGTCGGGGCTCACAGGTCGGCGTCGGCTGCCACGTGAGCCGATGACATGCCGACATGGGACCTGTAGGCCTTCCAGCGGCCGAGAGGGGTCCTACTTCGTTTTTGCTTCGTCTCTCCAGCCGGCACGGGTCGATAAACCATGGCCCTACCTCACTGCAGCCTGCACCGAAGACAAGCGCTCTGCTTTCAGTTGAGTGGCTGCGACGGAGACGTATGTACGATCCGAGACGAGGAGAGAAGCGGTGGCAGCGCTGTGATCAGACCTACAAAGGCGACGACTCCACAAGGCTCAAGGCTGCCGACAACTCGCCCACGGATGCACATCACGACGAATGCTTTGTACGCTGTGCTTGAATTGATTCCATACATCATATCTTCTGAACGGAAGGCAATGGTCCACATGTTGAAAGTGTCGTTCGTGGATAGATTGAATCAGCTGTCGAAATATTCCTCTCTCTCTCTCTCTCTCTCTCTCTATATATATATATATATATATATATATATATATATATATATATATATATATATATATTCCACCTAAAAAAAAGTAGGGGTTTCGTCCACAACCAACTTGGTGCGCGCGCTCCCACCCTGACGTACGTGCCTGCCCGGACTCTACGTACGTGTACCTCGCCCATACCGACAAAACTCGGAGTCACGACGTACGAGTAGGTATCCGTCCGAGTCTGATACGCAGCATGCAAGTTATTAGCAACCAAATAGCCGTAACAGATACATCTTCGCATATTCACGCATACATCTTGTCGGCGGCGGAAAGATTCATCCAGATATTGATGCCCCTTTGCACGCCCTGGCCTGCGGACGTCTCCGCGTGCACGTAGCGGTCAGCCACTCCATGCACACGTACAACGATACCACGAATACAAACCTGCACATGCTGACATGCATGCATGTCTAACTCTGTTACCAGAGCTCTGAGTCCGATACCAAGGCTTTACCATTCGAGTCAGATCTTACACGAAGGCTAAGTATATCCGTCAAAATTCCGACTCCGAGAGTCTGATATGTAAGAAGCTACAAGCTCAGTATGTATATATACATCCACCGTGGCACACTGCTGATCATGAACGTGTACGCCATCTACAGGACCTGGCGGTGTGGGAGCACCCTGCTGAGTTCAGGTCAGGCACCACTAGGCTAGCGTATGCTGACTCCAAGACTGTAACGTCGTCATCTATCCGGTGATACCAAATCTCGGATCCTAGCTCATGTATCCGATACAAATCATTTTCCACTCGGAGATCACGTGTTCGCGTTCTATCTAATTCCGATACAAAGGCCGGATCTACGTGTCCATGATCTCAGGCATCCACGTGAGGTTTAGTCCAAAAATCTAAGGTCCCGGTGCAACGCACGGGCATGTATTTAGTGTATATATATATATATAATAAAACAAATGACCTGTCCGAATTTTCTAATCTTAATCATTAGTAAATAAATTAAAAATTATTAGGACGATATTACATTATTACTTAGTACTAATTATGACGAGTATTCGTTTGATATGGGCGCCCTCAACGGTGGTCGTAGTCGTTAGCATGTGTCAGACTTTGTCCAACGAGGAAGAAAGAGATTGGAAAGGAAAGAGACTAGCGAGCTGCGAAGCGATAGTCTCGCACGTATATCAATGAACACTGTGTCTTTGTTTCATCTCACGTAGATTTACTCTTTATTTTTTTTAGTGTCTCTCGCTGCCACATCAGCTGACGTTTTAGGATTGCTGTTGAGGACTCCGTGCTACTACGGTCATAGATGCATTGATTTATGCGCCAATTGATGTAGTAGTAGATTAGTACATATTTTTTATTTTAGAGGCTTAAACGTTCATGCCTTTGTTTCGAAGCGAAATAGTAATTTTGCTTTGTTTTTTAATCTTTGGGATTTTAACCCTGCATTTTCAAATTGAAGAAAGAGTTTTCTCTTATTTCGTGAAGTCCTCTTATTAACGGTACTAACTTTTGTTAAAAAAGGACAAGTTTAGTCAAGCGATTTTGCCCCTATTTTATTAGAGGTCTTATAATTTTATTGGAATCAAATGTTTAGGCTATATTTTGACAGATTTGACAAGGATTTCAACGACAAACTTGAGACGGTTTGTGTACATTTTAAATCTGGACGGAACTTGACACTTTTTTGACCATGTCCACCAATTCAGAGCAAACACAGAGAGGCCATGGTGCAGCCCGACCCCATGACATTGGGGCTGCCCTTGATCCCTAGCACCTTGTCGCTCCACTCACCGGAGAAGATGTCTGTTTCAAGTCTCAGTGATCGCTGCACGCTCGCGAAGACACCGGCACCTTGGCCAGCACGACGTTGAAGCTCGGAATGGTAGAAGGAGAAGTCATCTAGGGCCTGTTTGGTTGGAAGCCTGGACAGCTTGCCTGGCAAAAAGTGTTGTCTGGGAGTTGCCTGAAAATTTGATGAAATCTGCCTGACCAGGCAAACTTGAGAATGGCCTGTTTGGTTGGAAGCCTGTGCCCGAGAAAGTTAATAGTATAAAACTTTCTAACTTACATCTAATTGATTTTGTTATACACTTTGATTGTGCTATTAAATGGTAATACATCAATTAATATAGCAAGAAACATATTTGGATCAGATTTTTTTTTCAAATTTTTTTGCGAAGTATTTAATATAGTCATGTAAAAAAATGCAAGAAAATCATGATAAAGTTGTATAAATATTGTGATGTGTATATATTATAATATTCGCGTCGTCTAAAAGCTAACACAGGCAGCTTCATCTTCTATTTATATATGTCTCCTTGTCTCCTAATCATGATAGCGCAGGGTCACTAGTCCAGGCAATCACGCTGCAACGTCCTACGAAGGCCTGGCCACATATCGGCAGCCAAGGAGACGACAGGGCCACGTAGGCCCTGTCGGCCGTCCGACAGCCGATAGACCACCTATCGGCGGAAGGCCGACAGGAGGCCCCCCGGCACGCTAGCTCTTCCACTCGCAGGCGCCGTGCCGCCGCTGCCCCCCCCACCCGGGCTGCGGGCTGCTCGTCGGCGGCTGTGAAGGTAAGGTTTTTTTTAAAATTTAGATTTTCTTTTTTTAGTTACTTTATTAGTTAGTTTAGTTAATTAGATTAGTTAGTTTAGTTTAGTTTAAGGGTTTGTTTAGTTGTAGATTAGGGTTAGGGTTAGTTTAGTTTGATTTAGTTTTTTCAGTTAGTTTAATTTAGTTTAGTTAGATTACTTAGTATATTTAGTTAGTTTAGTTAATTAGATTAGTTAGTATAGTTTTAGTTGTAGATTAGGGTTTGTAAGATTCTCTAAGTTATGGTGTATGTTATATGTCCGGAAAAGGGGATCAAATATTTTTAGTGTCGCTCGAAAAGTGGTAAAGTTTTTTGCGTGGCAATGGTTGTGTTCGGCAAAGGTATTGAGTGCTATGACAGCATAAAATAGTGTAGTCGGGTGCTGTGTTGCCGAGGGCCTGTCGGGCTGACCAAAAGCTGATAGGACATGTCGGCCCTCCAGCGGCCGGGCAGGCCTGTGCTGTCGGGCTCACAGGTCGGCGTCGGCTGCCACGTGAGCCGATGACATGCCGACATGGGACCTGTAGGCCTTCCAGCGGCCGAGAGGGGTCCTACTTCGTTTTTGCTTCGTCTCTCCAGCCGGCACGGGTCGATAAACCATGGCCCTACCTCACTGCAGCCTGCACCGAAGACAAGCGCTCTGCTTTCAGTTGAGTGGCTGCGACGGAGACGTATGTACGATCCGAGACGAGGAGAGAAGCGGTGGCAGCGCTGTGATCAGACCTACAAAGGCGACGACTCCACAAGGCTCAAGGCTGCCCACAACTCGCCCACGGATGCACATCACGACGAATGCTTTGTACGCTGTGCTTGAATTGATTCCATACATCATATCTTCTGAACGGAAGGCAATGGTCTACATGTTGAAAGTGTCGTTCGTGGATAGATTGAATCAGCTGTCGAAATATTCCTCTCTCTCTCTCTCTCTCTCTCTCTCTATATATATATATATATATATATATATATATATATATATATATATATATATATATATATATATATATATATATATATATATATATATATATTCCACCTAAAAAAAAGTAGGGGTTTCGTCCACAACCAACTTGGTGCGCGCGCTCCCACCCTGACGTACGTGCCTGCCCGGACTCTACGTACGTGTACCTCGCCCATACCGACAAAACTCGGAGTCACGACGTACGAGTAGGTATCCGTCCGAGTCTGATACGCAGCATGCAAGTTATTAGCAACCAAATAGCCGTAACAGATACATCTTCGCATATTCACGCATACATCTTGTCGGCGGCGGAAAGATTCATCCAGATATTGATGCCCCTTTGCACGCCCTGGCCTGCGGACGTCTCCGCGTGCACGTAGCGGTCAGCCACTCCATGCACACGTACAACGATACCACGAATACAAACCTGCACATGCTGACATGCATGCATGTCTAACTCTGTTACCAGAGCTCTGAGTCCGATACCAAGGCTTTACCATTCGAGTCAGATCTTACACGAAGGCTAAGTATATCCGTCAAAATTCCGACCTGAGAGTCTGATATGTAAGAAGCTACAAGCTCAGTATGTATATATACATCCACCGTGGCACACTGCTGATCATGAACGTGTACGCCATCTACAGGACCTGGCGGTGTGGGAGCACCCTGCTGAGTTCAGGTCAGGCACCACTAGGCTAGCGTATGCTGACTCCAAGACTGTAACGTCGTCATCTATCCGGTGATACCAAATCTCGGATCCTAGCTCATGTATCCGATACAAATCATTTTCCACTCGGAGATCACGTGTTCGCGTTCTATCTAATTCCGATACAAAGGCCGGATCTACGTGTCCATGATCTCAGGCATCCACGTGAGGTTTAGTCCAAAAATCTAAGGTCCCGGTGCAACGCACGGGCATGTATTTAGTGTATATATATATATATAATAAAACAAATGACCTGTCCGAATTTTCTAATCTTAATCATTAGTAAATAAATTAAAAATTATTAGGACGATATTACATTATTACTTAGTACTAATTATGACGAGTATTCGTTTGATATGGGCGCCCTCAACGGTGGTCGTAGTCGTTAGCATGTGTCAGACTTTGTCCAACGAGGAAGAAAGAGATTGGAAAGGAAAGAGACTAGCGAGCTGCAAAGCGATAGTCTCGCACGTATATCAATGAACACTGTGTCTTTGTTTCATCTCACGTAGATTTACTCTTTATTTTTTTTAGTGTCTCTCGCTGCCACATCAGCTGACGTTTTAGGATTGCTGTTGAGGACTCCGTGCTACTACGGTCATAGATGCATTGATTTGTGCGCCAATTGATGTAGTAGTAGATTTGTACATATTTTTTATTTTAGAGGCTTAAACGTTCATGCCTTTGTTTCGAAGCGAAATAGTAATTTTGCTTTGTTTTTTAATCTTTGGGATTTTAACCCTGCATTTTCAAATTGAAGAAAGAGTTTTCTCTTATTTCGTGAAGTCCTCTTATTAACGGTACTAACTTTTGTTAAAAAAGGACAAGTTTAGTCAAGCGATTTTGCCCCTATTTTATTAGAGGTCTTATAATTTTATTGGAATCAAATGTTTAGGCTATATTTTGACAGATTTGACAAGGATTTCAACGACAAACTTGAGACGGTTTGTGTACATTTTAAATCTGGATGGAACTTGACACTTTTTTGACCGTGTCCACCAATTCAGAGCAAACACAGAGAGGCCATGGTGCAGCCCGACCCCATGACATTGGGGCTGCCCTTGATCCCTAGCACCTTGTCGCCCAAATCCACCGGAGAAGATGTCTGTTTCAAGTCTCAATGATCGCTGCACGCCATGAAGACACCGCACCTTGGCCAAGCACGACGTTGAAGCTCGGAATGGTAGAAGTAGAAGTCATCTAGGGCCTGTTTGGTTGGAAGCCCGGACAGCTTGCCTGGCAAAAAGTGTTGTCTGGGAGTTGCCTGAAAATTTGATGAAATCTGCCGACTGTGCAAACTTGAGAATGGCCTGTTTGGTTGTAAGCTGTGCGTCTTGAGAAAGTTAATAGTATAAAACTTTCTAACTTACATCTAATTGATTTTGTTATACACTTTGATTGTGCTATTAAATGGTAATACATCAATTAATCTAGCAAGAAACATATTTGGATCAGATTTTTTTTTCAAAATTTTTTATGAAGTATTTAATATAGTCATGTAAAAAATGCAAGAAAATCATGATAAAGTTGTATAATATTGTGATGTGTATATATTATAATATTCGCGTCGTCTAAAAGCTAACACAGGCTGCTTCATCTTCTATTTATATATGTCTCCTTGTCTCCTAATCATGATAGCGCAGGGTCACTAGCCCAGGCAATCACGCTGCAACGCCCCACGAAGGCACAGCCACATATCGGCAGCTCAGAGCCGATTAGGCCATACGAGAGCCTGTCGGCCGTCTGACAATGATAGACCACCTATCGGCGGAAGGCCGACAGAGGCCCCCGCCGCTAGCTCTTCCACTCAGGCGCCGCGTGCCGCCGCTGCCCCCCACCCGGCCTACGGCTGCTCAAGGCAAGGCTGTGAAGGTAAGGTTTTTTTAAAATTTAGATTTTCTTTTTTAGTTACTTTATAAGTTAGTTTAGTTAATTAGATTAGTTAGTTAGTTTAGTTTAAGGGTTTGTTTAGTTGTAGATTAGGGTTAGGGTTAGTTTAGTTTGATTTAGTTTTTTCAGTTAGTTTAATTTATTTTAGTTAGATTACTTAGTATATTTAGTTAGTTTAGTTAATTAGATTAGTTAGTATAGTTTTAGTTGTAGATTAGGGTTTGTAAGATTCTCTAAGTTATGGTGTATGTTATATGTCCGGAAAAGGGGATCAAATATTTTTAGTGTCGCTCGAAAAGTGGTAAAGTTTTTTGCGTGGCAATGGTTGTGTTCGGCAAAGGTATTGAGTGCTATGACAGCATAAAATAGTGTAGTCGGGTGCTGTGTTGCCGAGGGGCCTGTCGGCTGACCAAAAGCAGATAGGACATGTCGGCCCTCCAGCGGCTGGCAGGGCTGTTGTCGGCGCCCACAGGTCGACGTCGGCTGCCACGTGAGCCGATGACATGCCGACATGGGACCTGTAGGCCTTCCAGCGGCCGAGAGGGGTCCCACTTCGTTTTTGCTTCGTCTCTCCGGCCGGCACGGGTCGATAAACCATGGCCCTACCTCACTGCAGCCTGCACCGAAGACAAGCGCTCTGCCTTCAGTTGAGTGGCTGCGACAGAGACGTTTGTACGATCCGAGACGAGGAGAGAAGCGGTGGCAGCGCTGTGATCAGACCTACAAAGGCGACGACTCCACAAGGCTCAAGGCTGCCCACAACTCGCCCACGGATGCACATCACGACGAATGCTTTGTACGCTGTGCTTGAATTGATTCCATACATCATATCTTCTGAACGGAAGGGTCTACCGACAAAACTCGGAGTCACGACGTACGAGTAGGTATCCGTCCGAGTCTGATACGCAGCATGCAAGTTATTAGCAACCAAATAGCCGTAACAGATACATCTTCGCATATTCACGCATACATCTTGTCGGCGGCGGAAAGATTCATCCAGATATTGATGCCCCTTTGCACGCCCTGGCCCGCGGACGTCTCCGCGTGCACGTAGCGGTCAGCCACTCCATGCACACGTACAACGATACCACGAATACAAACCTGCACATGCTGACATGCATGCATGTCTAACTCTGTTACCAGAGCTCTGAGTCCGATACCAAGGCTTTACCATTCGAGTCAGATCTTACACGAAGGCTAAGTATATCCGTCAAAATTCCGACTCCGAGAGTCTGATATGTAAGAAGCTACAAGCTCAGTATGTATATATACATCCACCGTGGCACACTGCTGATCATGAACGTGTACGCCATCTACAGGACCTGGCGGTGTGGGAGCACCCTGCTGAGTTCAGGTCAGGCACCACTAGGCTAGCGTATGCTGACTCCAAGACTGTAACGTCGTCATCTATCCGGTGATACCAAATCTCGGATCCTAGCTCACGTATCCGATACAAATCATTTTCCACTCGGAGATCACGTGTTCGCGTTCTATCTAATTCCAATACAAAGGCCGGATCTACGTGTCCATGATCTCAGGCCTCATTCAGAACTTTGGAGCTCACGCGTTCGCGTGAGGTTTAGTCCAAAAATCTAAGGTCCCGGTGCAACGCATGGGCATGTATTTAGTGTGTGTATATATATATATATATATATAATAAAACAAATGACCTATCCGAATTTTCTAATCTTAATCATTAGTAAATAAATTAAAAATTATTAGGACGATATTACATTATTACTTAGTACTAATTATGACGAGTGTTAGTTTGATATGGGCGCCCTCAACGGTGGTCGTAGTCGTTAGCATGTGTCAGACTTTGTCCAACGAGGATGAAAGAGATTGGAAAGGAAAGAGACTTTGTCCAACAGGGGAGCGGAGGGCCCTGTCGGTCGTCCGACAGCCGATAGACAACCTGTCGGCCAGCGGAAGGCCGACAGGAGGCCCGCCCCCCGCGCGCTAGCTCTCCCACTCGCAGGCGCCGTGCATTGCATGCCTCGCCCGTAGGCTGCTCGGCGGCGGCTGTGAAGGTAAGGTTTTTTTTAATTTAGATTTCCTTTTTTTAGTTACTTTATTAGTTAGTTTAGTTAATTAGATTAGTTAGTTAGTTTAATTTCAGGGTTTGTTTAGTTGTAGATTAGAGTTAGTTTAGTTTGATTTAGTTTTTTCAGTTAGTTTAATTTAGTTTAGTTAGATTACTTAGTATATTTAGTTAGTTTAGTTAATTAGATTAGTTAGTATAGTTTTAGTTGTAGATTAGGGTTTGTAAGATTCTCTAAGTTATGGTGTATGTTATATGTCCGGAAAAGGGGATCAAATATTTTTAGTGTCGCTCGAAAAGTGGTAAAGTTTTTTGCGTGGCAATGGTTGTGTTCGGCAAAGGTATTGAGTGCTATGACAGCATAAAATAGTGTAGTCGGGTGCTGTGTTGCCGAGGGGCCTGTCGGCTGACCAAAAGCTGATAGGACATGTCGGCCCTCCAGCGGCCGGCAGGCCTGCTGTCGGGGCTCACAGGTCGGCGTCGGCTGCCACGTGAGCCGATGACATGCCGACATGGGACCTGTAGGCCTTCCAGCGGCCGAGAGGGGTCCTACTTCGTTTTTGCTTCGTCTCTCCAGCCGGCACGGGTCGATAAACCATGGCCCTACCTCACTGCAGCCTGCACCGAAGACAAGCGCTCTGCTTTCAGTTGAGTGGCTGCGACGGAGACGTATGTACGATCCGAGACGAGGAGAGAAGCGGTGGCAGCGCTGTGATCAGACCTACAAAGGCGACGACTCCACAAGGCTCAAGGCTGCCCACAACTCGCCCACGGATGCACATCACGACGAATGCTTTGTACGCTGTGCTTGAATTGATTCCATACATCATATCTTCTGAACGGAAGGTGATGGTCTACATGTTGAAAGTGTCGTTCGTGGATAGATTGAATCAGCGGTCGAAATATTCCTCTCTCTCTCTCTCTCTCTCTATATATATATATATATATATATTACCACCTAAAAAAAAAGTAGGGGTTTCGTCCACAACCAACTTGGTGCGCGCGCTCCCACCCTGACGTACGTGTACCTCGCCTGGCTCCATACCGACAAAACTCGGAGTCACGTACGAGTAGGTATCCGTCTGAGTCTGATACGCAGCATGCAAGTTATTAGCAACCAAATAGCCGTGACACATACATCTTCGGATATTCACGCATACATCTTGTCGGCGGCGGAAAGATTCATCCAGATATTGATGCCCCTTTGCACGCCCTGGCCCGCGGACGTCTCCGCGTGCACGTAGCGGTCAGCCACTCCATGCACACGTACAACGGTACCACGAATACATACCTGCACATGCTGACATGCATGCATGTCTAACTCTGTTACCAGAGCTCTGAGTCCGATACCAAGGCTTTACCATTCGAGTCTGATCTTATACGAAGGCTAAGTATATCCGTCAAAATTCCGACTCCGAGAGTATGATATGTAAGAAGCTACAAGCTCAGTATATATATATATACATCCACCGTGGCACACTGCTGATCATGAACGTGTACGCCATCTACAGGACCTGGCGGTGTGGGAGCACCCTGCTGAGTTCAGGTCAGGCACCACTAGGCTAGCGTATGCTGACTCCAAGACTGTAACGTCGTCATCTATCCGGTGATACCAAATCTCGGATCCTAGCTCACGTATCCGATACAAATCATTTTCCACTCCGAGATCACGTGTTCGCGTTCTATCTAATTCCGATACAAAGGCCGGATCTACGTGTCCATGATCTCAGGCATCCACGTGAGGTTTATTCCCTACCTCATTCAGAACTTTGGAGCTCACGCGTTCGCGTGAGGTTTAGTCCAAAAATCTAAGGTCCCGGTGCAACGCACGGGTATGTATTTAGTGTGTGTATATATATATATATATATATATATATATATATATATATATATATATATATATATATATATATATATAAAAATAAAACAAATGACCTGTCCGAATTTTCTAATCTTAATCATTAGTAAATAAATTAAAAATTATTAGGACGATATTACATTATTACTTAGTACTAATTATGACCAGTATTAGTTTGATATGGGCGCCCTCAACGGTGGTCGTAGTCGTTAGCATGTGTCAGACTTTGTCCAACGAGGAAGAAAGAGATTGGAAAGGAAAGAGACTAGCGAGCTGCGAAGCGATAGTCTCGCACGTATATCAATGAACACTGTGTCTTTGCTTCATCTCACGTAGATTTACTCTTTATTTTTTTTAGTGTCTCTTGCTGCCACATCCACCGGTAGAGAACCGAGCTTTACTCCCGGTGGGGAACCCCTCTAGTCCCGGTTCCCGACCCGGGAGTAAGCATCCGGGACTAAAGGGGGGTCCTTTAGTCCCGGGTCAGGAACCGGGACTAAAGGAGGACCTTTAGTCCCGGTGGGTAACACCACCCGGGACTAAAGGTGCCTCCTGACATGCCACGATGGCCGGCACCTTTAGTCCCGGTTGGTAATACTGACCGACTAAAGGTTTTTTTCTTTTTTTTTCTTTTCATTTTTTGTTTTCTTTTCAAAATAGGTTTTCAAGTCGTATTGTACGCTGCTAATTATACATTTATACGCCGCATATAGTATGTTTCGGTTCAAGCACAATGAACGTATTAAATCACACAATTCAAGCATAGAAATATATATATATATATATATATATATATATATATATATATATATATATATATATATATATATATATATATATATATATATATATATATATATATATATATATATATATATATATATATATATGAATGCATGCATCATATATATATTAAATGCATGCATGCATATGTGTATTTTACATTATATTATTTCATGTGCATATATTACAAAAGATTGCATTACAGCTTGTTGTGACATAACAAGTTTCCTCTCATCCTCTAGCTTGGCTTCAATGGCGTGTGTTGGGTCGGTAGAACTCTCGCCCTTGGAATCGATGACCTGCTCATTAAAAAATCCGCTATAGACTCTTGAATTGCTTTGATTTGGTCTTGCCAGTATGACCTTTTCCTCCAACCATCGAGTCTACAGTGTTTGAATTAAAGGAAAATAAATTAATATATGTACATATATATATATATAAAGATATAGTAACACAATCAATAATAATAATTAAATGAATATATAGTGTATTTTAACGCATTTTTTGAGTCTCTCTCAGTAGGAGTTCTTTGGGAGAGCACCTTGATAAACTTGCAAACATAGTAACCACATGTAGTTGTTCCCTGTTCTCGCCTTTTTAGACACCACTTTTTACGAGAAAAAGATTTGTCATCCAACTGGTGATCCGGTGAAAGCTATATGTTTAATTAATAAAGATGATGCGATTCGTGGGACTTACTTTCAAAGGGATTACATTCAAAGTGGCGCTTTTGCATTTTTCCATGTGTTGCTTCTCAATAAAGGTTTTCCAAACACCGCCTAATAAAAATTTGCCACGCCATCGATATAGTTAATCATCATGTTTGTGTGTATATATAGTTGCTAGAGATCCCAAATTACCTCTGGATAATATCTATCATATCTTGGTAGTCTTGTTGTGGTTTTCTCATCGAGTCATAGATTATCAAGTGACTTTTCACCAGATCGATGTCCATCAATATCCAAAGATTGCTGCATGTGTTTATAGGATATAACGATAACACTCATTAATTAACTAGAATCAATATATGAGCCATTAAGGATATGATCGACATGATTAACACTCACTTAAAGTTATAGGGAAAGAGTATATCCTTCTTGTATGCGTTGGTTCACTAAGAAGTTCATGAGGTTACTCTCAACTCAGGACTTCCAATTAGTCTTTGGAGTAATTGGGTCTTTGAATACTATATGGGGATCAACAAAACCAATTTCATTGCAGCCTTCCTTTCTCGAGCTCACATTGTAAATCTGCATATATATAGTACTTGATAGGATAATTTATATGCATATACACACATATGATGAGTTTAATAATAGATCGAAAAGAATTATTACTTACAGTGCAATAGCAAATAATGATAACTTTGTCCGAGAGGTCGTGGCATAGTTGATGAAATTCTGCAAAGTCAACATACATAACATCATCGCCACGGAACCAATGTTCGCCTCTAATTCCTCGACACCAACGCAGAAGTCTCCATTGGTAGACGCCTTTGCATGTACCACTTGTTTAGCGGTGTACATTTGCGTCCCCGCATCGAGATAAGGCTTGAGGGTTGTATAGACTCGCCTAGTATAAATTTTTTTTTTTTTCCAAATATCAACCTTCGCCAAGACTCTCAATGTTTCCATCACCAAACATCTAGTAAAGGTCGAGATCGGTCTCATCAAGAAATTCACCAAGGTGATCCAAATCGACATCCGGAGGTATGTTTGCTCGATGCATTAATCCTAAATTCGAACCATATTCATTACCAACAACTAGCGGGGATTGATTGGTGCGCTTTGTTGTCCGAGTTGGGCAATGCCTTTCCCCGCCCGCTTTTTTTTTACATGTCACCAATTGACTTGGTGAGAGTGCGGTCATAGTCCGATAACGTTGATTTGGACGGCTTACGAGATTCCCGCTATTGTTGCCGGTAAGAAGTTACCTTTTTCTTAGAATATCTCGAGCTACTAAAGAAGTACGGTTTCTCCGGGTTTCTCCTTACTTCTTGATTCATTTTAAGTTTGTCATAGAATCTAGACATGTCTTTTTATATGCATCAGCCTCCTTCTTCCTTCTCTTCGAGATATTATTTTGGGAATAGCCCTTGGTTTCACGGTGGCTTTCTTTGTAGTATGGACCTGTTCTTTGTTTGAGGGGCTGGCCTCTTGCTAGGCTTCTTGGTAGGCGGGGCGGGGAGGCGTTGGAGACCTCCTTGGAGGTGTTGGCAGCCAAGCGTTGGAGACCTCCTTGGAGGTGGCGGCTGCATGGCGTTGGAGACCTCCTTGGAGATGGTGTAGATGCAGCCTCGCCTTCCAACATAATGTCATCGTCTGAGAGCACTATGATGATCCGGCGATTGAACAATTGGATTTAGGTTGGGGAGGATCTGCTACAAAAAAAGGAATGACATATTATTATGAGCAGATTGTTAATTATTTAAGCCAATACAAATTAATGATGTAGTGTTTTCATCCGCATGCGCACCTATGGTGAGGTAGTTCAGGGAGGAGGTGGAGCCGACATCCCCGAATGATGATGTAGCGCTTGCGCCATAGAATGAATGTCTTCTCGCTTCTCCTAGAGTCTTCTCGTCATCACCTCTAGGAATGTCAAGAGGCAAATCACTAAAACCTTTTTCAGCTTTATCTACCGAGATGGTAGCATATCCTTCTTGGATTATATTCCCATGAATCCTTGGTGTCTTGGTTCGGTCGATAGGATTAACAAGACCGATAACCACCTTGATTGTAGAATTCTCCTTCGAATGTGTAGCTCACACGCCAGGCAAGGGTTCAAAGACGCCATCCACGTGGAAGCGCAATCCTTGTCCCCTTGATTTGGTATCTCCGTGGAAGCGCAGATGCTTTTCAACCGAATGTATTGGCTAATGTTGATTTCGCTCGATGCTCGCTTACTTGCACTCACCGCTATTTGCACTTGCCTTCCGATTTCCTCCCGCATTCTCGCTTCAAGGTTTTTTTCCGCGCCTCGTGCTTCACGCACCGCTTCCTCCAATCTCTCGAGCCATTGTGCCTCTTCTTCCTTCTTTCTCTGGCGACTTCAGAAGAAGGTCTGCCCCGAGGGGAATCCATGCTCCCACGAGACACTTCCTTTGCCTCTAGTTCGCCACCATGTTCAATAGTCCCGATGGCGTATGTCACTCATCCTTCTCTCTGTTGGGCCGAACGCACCACTCAGCAAAGAGCTCTCGAGCATAAAACAATCTTTCGCTTTTCTTGCGCCTTGCGCCATAAACGCACTTCCCTGCCTCCCGGTCTAGTGTTCCCCATGACCGAAAAACCAATTCTTTTGCACGCTTCTCCCCACTCGAGTGATTCTCGGTTTGATACCCTTGGCAAGAAGGTCTGCTTCCATTTTGTTCCACTTCTTAATGGCAATGGGTAGCCACCTAATCCCAAGGTATGGTGGTATGTCTTCGTTGGGCATTACGTTGGTTCTTTATCACCCGACTCACACCCTCTTCAAAGTCTTGTACTGTATAAACTCATCCCAATAGGGCCTCTCGCTTTGAGATCGGGCCCGACAAGAAAAATCTGTGCTATGTTCTTCTTGACATACGTCGTGTATAGGTGTTTCTTCCAAGTCCGAAACTGGGTGACCATCTTCTTCATTGCCCAATCCCTAACTCGCTCTTTCAATTCATCACCATCTATTATATCATCATAACCATCTGCTTTGGAGCGTGAAATGTACCAAGACATCATTCCAAATTAACGCCTTTGTCACGATCGGAGACAAAACCGATATGAGGAGCATTGGTCTTCTTCTTCCATTCACGGGTACTAATCGGGAGCCGGGTCCCGCATAAGGTAACCACAAGCAGTGCAAATTTCATTTTATTCGCCCCCCGTTCTCCTCAGATCCACATTGAACTCCGAGATGATGAAGCGGCCCTCCAATGGCTTTTTGGGACCTCGAACATTTTTACTCTTCGCTAGAAGTTGTTGATGTCGATCCGTAGGGCTACAAAACATAAACATTATTTTTAATGTCATGAGCACACATAAAGACATATGATAATATATATAGCTAATAATAAAAAATATATACTTGGCCAATCTGTTGTTGCTCATTTTGTTCAAGAGCTAAGCATCGACTCCCGCCATCTCGCATCCTCTTGCACGTTATTTTTAGCACCATCATCGCCGGCAACTTGAGTGCCAGTGTTGATCAAATTCATCATCAACTCCTCCTCATCCATGTTTCTCGGTCGGCCATCTAGCTTCAAAAACAAAACCAATATATAGTACATCAACAAATGCCGTTCGCCTCGGTGTGATTGTTTAGCATTAACGATAATGATAATACAAATGTTGATCAACTAGGCCACGAGAAAGGGCGGTGTGATAAGAGTGGTGGTGCTCCACTCCGCCAGATATATGTTCCACACATGGGTGAACGAGGGCGGCGGTGTTCACCGTATACATAGAAACGCATGGATTTAACGAGGGCGGCGGTGCTCCACGACGACGATATATACATGCATATGAATACAAATGACGATATATACGCACGCCGGTGGCTGTGTCGTAAAAGCAACGACGACGACATGAGGCGGGTCATGGCGTGACGATTTACGACTTTAACGACGTGAGGCGGGGCGTAAGCGGTGTCGGTGCGTGATGTTGTGATCCTATGTACCATGTGAACCATGTAGTCATTCATCATATGAGAAAATTCTATGTTGATAATGTAAGTATAAGTCATTATGAAATGTAAGTATATGTGTCATTCATCATATTACTTTAGCAACATTAATATATTATATCTCAGATATTCAAAGTTCACAAATGAAGAAACGTTGAAGTTTTCCTTCATTTGTCTCAGAGCTATGCATGCAAGTCCAACCAAAATGCTTACATCATCACATGTGATATTTTTATAAACTAAAAAACGCTTAGTTTACAAACTGGGTATCAAAATTGAGTTCCTATTTGACCATTATATATCCTACAACAAATCCTTCAAAAAAAGACCCTACATGAATATATTTGGATAAAATTTCGTTAACAAACATTGATCTATGAAGATAGAAAAAATTCTTCTATTGAAACTGCATCTTGGAATAATGGCATATCATATAGTGATGAATATATGGCGGTTGATTGGTCGGATCATTTTCACTTTAGTGACAACGACAATGGTTTCCAAATAATATATAGCGTGTTTATTATACAAGCCATGGATTTACATCGATCTAATTAATTTCTAAAGTAATTTCATTGGTGGTCCTTAATTAAACTTGTCATGAGTTCAGTCCCAAAGATCTTAAAATGTATTTTAGTACCATAAAATGCAGTTTTGACACTCTAAACTTGCTAATTTATCCATATAATATCCAAATATTCAAAACTTGCGTGCTAAGATATGGTTTTGAGATGTGAGCTTGACAACTCCATCTTTCTCTCTTTGGCCTCGCTTCACGCATATATAGAGTTCCAAATATTCATTTTCAGCCCTAGATTTTGTGATTCAAAATTTGGAATTTTCAATCGACCTCGAGCGTTGACATGGCTTCCACCAAAGTTGTAGTTTTCGACGTGATCTATAATTCGGCAGTGGAGGGCTCGGGCGAATGTACAAAGAGATCGACGAACATATCACCTCGAGCTCGGCAGTGGAGGGCCTCGGGCGCGGTGGGGCCACGGGCACGGTGGAGGGGCCTCGGGCGCGGAGGAGGGCGCGGTGGAGGGCCACGGGTCGCGCGGAGGAGGGGCACGGGCGCGCGCAGTGGAGGCCGCACGAGGAAGAAGAGGGCGGCGCCGGTGTCACGGAAGGCGAACGGACGCGGTGGAGGCGGCGCGAGGAAGAAGAGGGCGGCGGTGTTCGACGAGGAAGAAGACGAGCGGATCGATCTGCGCCAGGCGCTGGAGGTTATATATCAGAGAGAATTACTCCCGGTGCCAGCCACCAACCGGGAGTAAAAACCCTTTACTCCCGGTGCGTATTACCAACCGGGAGTAAAGGTCTCTTTACTCCCGGTGCGTGTTACCAATCGGGAAGTAAGATACTTTTACTCCCGGTTGGTAACACGACCGAGTAATGATATTTTTGAGCCCGAAGATGAATCAGAACCACCTTTACTCCCCGGGTGGGCTTCCCACCCGGAGTAAAGGTGGCCTGCAGCTTGCTTTCCCTACTGTTTTAAGCAATAGTCTTGTTAAATACAATAGAAATGCAATAGTTTTTGTTAAATACATAGTAAATTAAATAAAAGGCATAAAATTATTTTGTTAAAATATGAATTTTCTTTTTGTTTATTGCACATAGGAAAAATCTATAACCTAACTTTTTTTATTTTTTTGTTAGAATTATAAAACATAATGTAACTAATATTTATTATTTCGTTAATGCAAAAATGTAGTGTTTAATTAAAATTATTAAAAATATTGGTTTTGGACAGAAATTTGTTTTCACGCCATTTTAACGTTAATATTTTAATTTTTCATCACTCAAGATCCTAATTTACCTTTTGAGAGAGAAATCCCACCAAATCAAACATTGATTTAATTTGAAACATGACATAATAAACATCTGAATTCATAATTATTACATAATATCTCAAACACACACTATATTAAATCACTATATCATCAAGTGGGCACAAAGAGTGAACTTCTTCTTTACGTATGTCCCTTGGTTATGATCGCTTCAGTAACCATGGAGTGTCCTCATCATTTACCAAGATGCTAGGGTCTTTGTTCACTTTGAAGGGCGGAATTCGGTCATCCTTTTCATATTCTTCCCGACATGTCCGACTTGTCCTCAATTCCCACGATGACTCTTTTCCCTCGAAAGAACTATGTGGCGCTTTGGCTCTTTGGTTGAGTCATTATCGCTTTTCCCTCTTTTTGTTTGGTAGACATATCATTGACATAGAACACCGATTCACATCCTTGGCAAGGACGAATGGTTCGCCTTTGTACCCAATATTACTAAGGTCTATCGTTGTCATTCCATACTCGTTGTTCATCGTTACCCCGCCTCCGGTCACCTTGACCCATTGGCACTTGAACAATGGGATCTTCAAAGTAGGTGCATATTCTAGTTCCCATATTTCATCTATGCGTCCATAATATGTCTCGCTTATTCCCATTCGGTCTGTGGGCATCTATGCGACACCACTGCTTTTTGGTTGGTACTCCTTTTATCTTGGGCTACTGTAGAATATGTTCCCATTTATCTCGTACCCTTTGTATGTGATGATATGCCATGATGGTTGCATAGCCAATAAATACAGCTTGCTCATGGATGCTCTCATCACCTTGACATTTTTTTTCAAGAACCAACCGCCGAAAGTTTCCATGTGCTTATGCGTAATCCAAGCTTCGCCTTCCCTAGAAACTCGGATCGTAAGAGATCCTTGTGTGTCTCAATATACGGATCTACCAAAGAGGAGTTCAGAGAACTGTAGTGCGCTTTTATTGAAATAATCATCATCCGTATACAATATATGTTTTCCTTCCTAGTGTCCTCTTTCCGCTTAGTCTACCCTCATGTCTCGATTCAGGAACACCAATCGAGTCAAGGTCGGGAATAAAGTCAACACAGAACTCAATGACCTCTTCTGTTCCATAGCCCTTGGCGATGCTTCCTTCAAGGCGAGCATGGTTGTGAACATATTTCTTCAGACTCCCATGAATCTCTCTAAAGGGAACATGTTGTGTAGGAACACAGACCGAGAGTGAAAATCTCCTTGACTAGGTGAACTATGAGGTGTGTCATAATATCAAAGAAGGAAGGAGGGAACACCAACTCAAAGCTGACGAGACATTGAACCACATCATTCTGTAGTTTAGCTAGATCAGTTGGATCAATTGCCTTCTAAGAAATTGTATTGAGGAATGCACATAGCTTCACGGTGGCTAGACGATATTTGGAGGTAGAATTCCTCTAATGCAACTCGGAAGTAATTACGTCATGAGAACGTGACAACTATGGGACTTTAAGTTATAGAATTTCTTCTCTGCACACATTTATAATACCCTTTATATTCGAGGAGAATCCAGATGGTACCTTGATGTTGTTGAAGCATTCAAACATGATTTCCTTCTCCTCTTTGCTTAGAGTGTAGCTAGCGGGACGTAAGTAATGGCGCCCATCATCTGCCTTCTCTCGGATGCAGGTTGTCTCTTTCTCTCAAACAACGCAGGTCCCGTCGTGCTTCAAATGTGTCCTTAGGCTTTCCATACACACCCATAAAGCCTAGCAGTGTTCACACAAAGATTCTTCGTCAGTGCATCACGTCGATCGAGCTACGGACCTCCGTGACTTGCCAATAGGGTAGGTCCCAAAATATGGACTTCTTCTTCCACATGGGTGCGTGACCGTTAGCGTCTTTTGGAATAGGTTGGCTTCCATGTCCTTTTCCAAAGACGACTTTCACATCATTGACCATATCGAGTACATCCTCACCGGTTCGGTTATGAGGCTTGGTCGTGGTCTCGCCTTCCTTTAAAATGCTTGCCTTTCTTTCTTACGGGTGATTTGCGTGAAGAAATCGACGATGGCCAAGGTACACGACCTTTCGACATTTTTTCAAGAATACACCTCTAATATCACCAAGCAAAGGTGTGCATGCATTATATCCCTTGTTTGATCGTCTCCGAAGATTACTTAGAGCAGGCCAATCATTGATTGTTATGAACAACAATGCTCGCAGATCAAAGTGTTCCTGCTTTGTACTCATCCCACACACGCACACCTTCTTTATTCCACAAAATGAGAAGTTCGTCAATAAGTGGTCTCGTGTACATCGATGTCATTGCGAGGTTGCTTTGGGCCTTGGATGAGCACATGCATCATAATGAACTTCCGCTTCATGCATAACCAAGGAGGAATGTTGTAGATACTTAGAGTAATGTGCCAAGTGCTATGACTATCGCTCGCTCTCCAAAAGGATTGATACCATCTGTATTTAAAGCAAACCTTAAGTTTCTTGCGCCATTTGCAAACTCCGAATTCTCTCGTCGATTGCTTCCACCGGGACCCATCAGCAAAGGTGTCTCAACATATTGTCTACCTTACGGTCTTCTTTGTGCCATCGTAACAATTTTGCATGTTCTTTGTTTCTGAACAGACGTTTTCAAGCGTGGTATTATAGGAGCATACCACATAACCTTGGCAGGGATTTTCTTACGCAGACGTTCGCCCTCAACATCACCAGGGTCATCTCGCCTGATCTTATACCGCGACGCATGGCATAACGGGCATGCATCCAATTTCTCGTACTTTTGCCACAGTGACAGATGCGCTCATTAGGACATGCATGTATCTTCTCTATTTCTAGCCCCATAGGATGTATAAACTTGTTTTGCTTCAGTAGGTAGTGGCGGCAATTCATTGTACTTCGAAGCATCTTCTTTTGGATTTTAGTAACTCTCCAAATCCCTTGTCGATATACACCATTCTTTGCCTTCCATTGCAAAGAATTCTAGTGTGGTTCCCAACTTTTTCTCGCCTCGCATCACAAGTTGGGTACAACAATTTCTTGTGATCTTCTAGCATCCGCTCAACTTGATCTTCTCCTTTTCACTTTCACATTCTCTTTGTGCGCCACGAATGACCGGCAAAGATCATCACCGCTCATCTTCATGCGGCTACCTCTTCTTCAAATTTCTCCCATTGCAAAGATCATTGAAGCACGCACCATCAAGAATAATATCATTGTCGTCCCATTGTTCTCCTTCACCTTCTTCCATTACAACACCGGTTTCTCCGTGCTTTATCCAACAAATATAGTTTGGCATGAAACCCGACTTGAACAAGTGTGAATGAAGAGTCCTTGAGTAAGGATATTCCACCGTATTCTTACATATGGCACATGGGCAACACATGAAACCGTCATGTTTGTTTGCCTCGGCCAAGACGTAACAAAGAATGCACGCCAATGAACTCTTGGGAGCGGCGATCAGCATTATACATCCAATGACGGCTCATCTGCATTACATGACATAAATATTATATTAAAACCTAGATCATAATTAATTATTTATACAACATGCGTGCCACCACAAAAGATACAAATTTATGAAAGTATCGCTACAATGTAGACAATCCCAACTACCACTAAAAGAACTAAAGCTAAAATACATTTTAGGAGCACAAGGATTTCATGACCAATCTCAACTAAAATGCATGATCCCCGATTGTGTAACATCTTTGGGCTTCTTCGTGGATCACCGCCTCATTAGTCATTGCAGATTCTCACATTGTTGTGCAAGATATTTTTGCACGAGTTCAACATACTCTTCCTCCCAAAGAGAAGCCCGAACATCGCCCACCGCCATCCCAATCAAATTAAAACAAAAATTAGAACTTTAATCACAACCATCATGAAAATAGGTATAAACTAACCATAATCATTAAATACGATAAAATAACTCACATTGCGATCCTGGACACTTGTAGAAGATACGATCCTTGTTGGGACCCTCCTTCTTCACTCGGTACTCCATCACAATCTCGCCTCATCACGACACTTGCCGCATGGAATGAGAGGAAGGCCCGCCTAAGTCGCTTTGGAAACCCATGAGAGGCCGAGGACCCTAAAGCGCCACCATCTACTCTCTATACTCATTTTTAATACACTATAAATTTCTCCTTTTATAAACAAATAAAATTAACAAACTATAAAATTATCTAGATCTCTAAACAATGATATTTTTAATGGTCATTGTGTTCTCGCCTTTTATCAAGCGGTAGTAAGTAATTCACATGATATTTCCGTAAATTAATGTAAGAATGGGAGTGTACACATAATGAGCATCTACTGCGACGACGATATCGGGACGTGTGAATAAATAACCATCCGCATTAGTTGATCTTGTTACGTGATCATCTCGGTGAGCATTTCTCCACCGGACGGCACCAGTATTTGGTCAAGGAAGAGCTCGATTCTACGAGGAAGGGAACACGGTCTTCCACGACCGCTGCCGCCTCCCCTCATAGAATCAAAGCTCCTCCTTGACGTCCGCTATCGCTTTCAGAGAGAACATGCTCGCCGAGATGAACACGGTCCGCAAGTTCAACTAGTACGGATTTTCTATAATTTTCTAAGTTTTTCATTTCATAAAAAGTTAAAATAAAAAGTACGGTGATTGACAAACTACTGCGACGATATATCGGGATATGAATAAATAACCATCCGTATTAGTTGAACTTGCTTACGTGATCATCTCGGCGAGCATTTCTCCACCGGACGGCATCACATTTTTCAAGGAAGAGCTCCGATTCTACAAGGAAGGGAACACGGTCTTCCCACGACCATTGCCGCCTCCCTCGAGAATCAAAGCTCCTCCTTGACGTCCATTACCGCTCGGCAGAGAACATGGTCGCCGAGATGAACACGGTCCGCAAGTTCAACTAGCTACTTTAACCTTCTTTCATGTAAATATGCAAGCTTGAAGTGATTTTGAGCTCAAATTGCTTACAAATGAAAAAAACCACAATAAAGAACAATATATATATATATAGTGAACAAAATGAGATAAGACAATGGTGAAAAATGAGAGTATGAGATTGGTAACCTTTACAACTGAAGAATCGACGGAGAAATCAAAGAAATCGACGGAGGAATCAAAGAATAGATGGAGGAACAATGGAGGGAGGGAGGAAGCAAGAACACTACTGCAGTGAGCTTCAAAATACGCTGAGCTCGGGCTCGGGGAGGAAGAAGGAGACGGCCGATATATAAAGGGGGGACCTTTAGTCCCGGTTGGTGGATCCAACCGGGACTAAAGGTAACTTTCCAACCCCGGGCGCAGCCATGGCTCGGAGTAGACCTTTACTCCGGTTGATCCACCAACCGAGTAAAAGTATATTTAGTCTCGGTTGGAGGCTCCAACCGGGACTAAAGGTCCCCGCCACCTCTATCTCGGCGCAGAGAGCCAGCCAAGGCGGGACCTTTAGTCCTGGTTGGAGCCTCCAACCGGGACTAAAGGTATTTCTAGTCCCGGGGGCAAAAAATTCCGGGACTACAGCCCATTTTGGCCGAGGATCAAAGGTCTGTTGTCCACTAGTGATCAGCTGACGTTTTAGGATTGCTGTTGAGGACTCCGTGCTACTACGGTCATAGATGCATTGATTTGTGCGCCAATTGATGTAGTAGTAGATTAGTACATATTTTTTTATTTTAGAGGCTTAAACGTTCATGCCTTTGTGTTCGAAGCGAAATAGTAATTTTGCTTTGTTTTTTAATCTTTGGGATTTTAACCCTGCATTTTCAAATTGAAGAAAGAGTTTTCTCTTATTTCGTGAAGTACTCTTATTAACGGTACTAACTTTTGTTAAAAAAGGACAAGTTTAGTCATGTGATTGTGCCCCTATTTTATTAGAGGTCTTATAATTTTATTGGAATAAAATGTTTAGGCTATATTTTGACAGATTTGACAAGGATTTCAACGACAAACTTGAGACGGTTTGTGTACATTTTAAATCTGGACGGAACTTGACACTTTTTTGACCGTGTCCACCAATTCAGAGCAAACACAGAGAGGCCATGGTGCAGCCCGACCCCATGACATTGGGGCTGCCCTTGATCCCTAGCACCTTGTCGCTCCACTCGCCGGAGAAGATGTCTGTTTCAAGTCTCAGTGATCGCTGCACGCTCGCGAAGACACCGGCACCTTGGCCAGCACGATGTTGAAGCTCGGAATGGTAGAAGGAGAAGTCATCTAGGGCCTGTTTGGTTGGAAGCCTGGACAGCTTGCCTGGCAAAAAGTGTTGTCTGGGAGTTGCCTGAAAATTTGAAGAAATCTGCCTGACCAGGCAAACTTGAGAATGGCCTGTTTGGTTGGAAGCCTGTGCCCGAGAAAGTTAATAGTATAAAACTTTCTAACTTACATCTAATTGATTTTGTTATACACTTTGATTGTGCTATTAAATGGTAATACATCAATTAATCTAGCAAGAAACATATTTGGATTAGATTTTTTTTTCAAAAATTTTTGCGAAGTATTTAATATAGTCATGTAAAAAAATGCACGAAAATCATGATAAAGTTGTATAACATTGTGATGTGTATATATTCTAATATTCGCATCGTCTAAAAGCAAACACAGGCTGCTTCATCTTCTATTTATATATGTCTCCTTGTCTCCTAATCATGACGGCGCAGGGTCACTAGCCCAGGCAATCACGCTGCAACGTCCTACGAAGGCCCCCCCCCCCGGCCCGCAGGCTGCTCGGCGGCGGCTGTGAAGGTTAGGTTTTTTTTTAATTTAGATTTTCTTTTTTTAGTTACTTTATTAGTTAGTTTAGTTAATTAGATTAGTTAGTTAGTTTAGTTTAAGGGTTTGTTTAGTTGTAGATTAGGGTTAGGGTTAGTTTAGTTTGATTTAGTTTTTTCAGTTAGTTTAATTTAGTTTAGTTAGATTACTTAGTATATTTAGTTAGTTTAGTTAATTAGATTAGTTAGTATAGTTTTAGTTGTAGATTAGGGTTTGTAAGATTCTCTAAGTTATGGTGTATGTTATATGTCTGGAAAAGGGGATCAAATATTTTTAGTGTCGCTCGAAAAGTGGTAAAGTTTTTTGCGTGGCAATGGTTGTGTTCGGCAAAGGTATTGAGTGCTATGACAGCATAAAATAGTGTAGTCGGGTGCTGTGTTGCCGAGGGGCCTGTCGGCTGACCAAAAGCTGATAGGACATGTCGGCCCTCCAGCGGCTGGCAGGGCTGTTGTCGGCGCCCACAGGTCGACGTCGGCTGCCACGTGAGCCGATGACATGCCGACATGGGACCTGTAGGCCTTCCAGCGGCCGAGAGGGGTCCTACTTCGTTTTTGCTTGGTCTCTCCGGCCGGCACGGGTCGATAAACCATGGCCCTACCTCTCTGCAGCCTGCACCGAAGACAAGCGCTCTGCCTTCAGTTGAGTGGCTGCGACGGAGACGTATGTACAATCCGAGACGAGAAGAGAAGCGGTGGCAGCGCTGTGGTCAGACCTACAAAGGCGACGACTCCACAAGGCTCAAGGCTGCCCACAACTCGCCCACGGATGCACATCACGACGAATGCTTTGTACGCTGTGCTTGAATTGATTCCATACATCATATCTTCTGAACGGAAGGTGATGGTCTACATGTTGAAAGTGTCGTTCGTGGATAGATTGAATCAGCGGTCGAAATATTCCTCTCTCTCTCTCTCTCTCTCTCTCTCTCTCTCTCTCTCTCTCTATATATATATATATATATATATATATATATATATATATATATATATATATTACCACCTAAAAAAAAAGTAGGGGTTTCGTCCACAACCAACTTGGTGCGCGCGCTCCCACCCTGACGTACGTGTACCTCGCCTGGCTCCATACCGACAAAACTCGGAGTCACGTACGAGTAGGTATCCGTCTGAGTCTGATACGCAGCATTAAAGTTATTAGCAACCAAATAGCCGTGACACATACATCTTCGCATATTCACGCATACATCTTGTCGGCGGCGGAAAGATTCATCCAGATATTGATGCCTTTTTGCACGCCCTGGCCCGCGGACGTCTCCGCGTGCACGTAGCGGTCAGCCACTCCATGCACACGTACAACGGTACCACGAATACATACCTGCACATGCTGACATGCATGCATGTCTAACTCTGTTACCAGAGCTCTGAGTCCGATACCAAGGCTTTACCATTCGAGTCTGATCTTATACGAAGGCTAAGTATATCCGTCAAAATTCCGGCTCCGAGAGTATGATATGTAAGAAGCTACAAGCTCAGTATATATATATACATCCACCGTGGCACACTGCTGATCATGAACGTGTACGCCATCTACAGGACCTGGCGGTGTGGGAGCACCCTGCTGAGTTCAGGTCAGGCACCACTAGGCTAGCGTATGCTGACTCCAAGACTGTAACGTCGTCATCTATCCGGTGATACCAAATCTCGGATCCTAGCTCGCGTATCCGATACAAATCATTTTCCACTCGGAGATCACGTGTTCGCGTTCTATCTAATTCCGATACAAAGGCCGGATCTACATGTCCATGATCTCAGGCATCCACGTGAGGTTTATTCCCTACCTCATTCAGAACTTTGGAGCTCACGTGTTCGCGTGAGGTTTAGTCCAAAAATCTAAGGTCCCGGTGCAACGCACGGGCATGTATTTAGTGTATATATATATATATAATAAAACAAATGACCTGTCCGAATTTTCTAATCTTAATCATTAGTAAATAAATTAAAAATTATTAGGACGATATTACATTATTACTTAGTACTAATTATGACGAGTATTAGTTTGATATGGGCGCCCTCAACGGTGGTCGTAGTCGTTAGCATGTGTCAGACTTTGTCCAACGAGGAAGAAAGAGATTGGAAAGGAAAGAGACTAGCGAGTTGCGAAGCCATAGTCTCGCACGTATATCAATGAACACTGTGTCTTTGCTTCATCTCACGTAGATTTACTCTTTATTTTTTTTAGTGTCTCTCGCTGCAACATCAGCTGACGTTTTAGGATTGCTGTTGAGGACTCCGTGCTACTACGGTCATAGATGCATTGATTTGTGCGCCAATTGATGTAGTAGTAGATTAGTACATATTTTTTATTTTAGAGGCTTAAACGTTCATGACTTTGTGTTCGAAGCGAAATAGTAATTTTGCTTTGTTTTTTAATCTTTGGGATTTTAACCCTGCATTTTCAAATTGAAGAAAGAGTTTTCTCTTATTTCGTGAAGTCCTCTTATTAACCGTACTAACTTTTGTTAAAAAAAGGACAAGTTTAGTCATGCGATTTTGCCCCTATTTTATGAGAGGTCTTATAATTTTATTGGAATCAAATGCTTAGGCTATATTTTGACAGATTTGACAAGGATTTCAACGACAAACTTGAGACGGTTTGTGTACATTTTAAATCTAGACGGAACTTGACACTTTTTTGACCGTGTCCACCAATACAGAGCAAACACAGAGAGGCCATGGTGCAGCCCAACCCCATGACATTGGGGCTGCCCTTGATCCCTAGCACCTTGTCGCTCCGCTCGCCGGAGAAGATGTCTGTTTCAAGTCTCAGTGATCGCTGCACGCTCGCGAAGACACCGGCACCTTGGCCAGCACGACGTTGAAGCTCGGAATGGTAGAAGGAGAAGTCATCTAGGGCCTGTTTGGTTGGAAGCCTGGACAGCTTGCCTGGCAAAAAGTGTTGTCTGGGAGTTGCGTGAAAATTTGATAAAATCTGCTTGACCAGGCAAACTTGTGAATGGCCTGTTTGGTTGGATGCCTGTGCCCGAGAAAGTTAATAGTATAAAACTTTCTAACTTACATCTAATTGATTTTGTTATACACTTTGATTGTGCTATTAAATGGTAATACATCAATTAATCTAGCAAGAAACATATTTGGATCAGATTTTTTTTTTCAAAAACTTTTGCGAAGTATTTAATATAGTCTTGTAAAAAAATGCAAGAAAATCATGATAAAGTTGTATAACATTGTGATGTGTATATATTCTAATATTCGCATCGTCTAAAAGCTAACACAGGCTGCTTCATCTTCTATTTATATATGTCTCCTTGTCTCCTAATCATGATGGCGCAGGGTCACTAGCCTAGGCAATCACGCTGCAACGTCCTACGAAGGCCTGACCACATATCGGCCGCCCATTTGCCGGGAGTGGAGGGCCTCATCGGTCCGTCCGACACCGATAGACCACCGTCGGCCAGCGGAAGGCCGACAGAGCCCCCGCACGCTAGCTCTCCCACTGCAGCGCCGTGCCACCGCTGCCTTCTGCCCGCAGTTGCTCTCGCGGGCAGTTGTGAAGGTTAGGTTTTTTTTAATTTAGATTTTCTTTTTTTAGTTACTTTATTAGTTAGTTTAGTTAATTAGATTAGTTAGTTAGTTTAGTTTAAGGGTTTGTTTAGTTGTAGATTAGGGTTAGGGTTAGTTTAGTTTGATTTAGTTTTTCAGTTAGTTTAATTTAGTTTAGTTAGATTACTTAGTATATTTAGTTAGTTTAGTTAATTAGATTAGTTAGTATAGTTTTAGTTGTAGATTAGGGTTTGTAAGATTCTCTAAGTTATGGTGTATGTTATATGTCCGGAAAAGGGATCAAATATTTTTAGTGTCGCTCGAAAAGTGGTAAAGTTTTTTATGTGGCAATGGTTGTGTTCGCAAAGGTATTGAGTGCTATAACAGCATAAAAATAGTGTAGTCGGGTGCTGTGTTGCCGAGGGGCCTGTCGGCTGACCAAAAGCTAATAGGACATGTCGGCCCTCCAGCGGCTGGCAGGGCTGTTGTCGGCGCCCACAGGTCGACGTCGGCTGCCACGTGAGCCGATGACATGCCGACATGGGACCTGTAGGCCTTCCAGCGGCCGAGAGGGGTCCCACTTCGTTTTTGCTTCGTCTCTCCGGCCGGCACGGGTCGATAAACCATGGCCCTACCTCACTGCAGCCTGCACCGAAGACAAGCGCTCTGCCTTCAGTTGAGTGGCTGCGACAGAGACGTTTGTACGATCCGAGACGAGGAGAGAAGCGGTGGCAGCGCTGTGATCAGACCTACAAAGGCGACGACTCCACAAGGCTCAAGGCTGCCCACAACTCGCCCACGGATGCACATCACGACGAATGCTTTGTACGCTGTGCTTGAATTGATTCCATACATCATATCTTCTGAACGGAAGGTGATGGTCTACATGTTGAAAGTGTCGTTCGTGGATAGATTGAATCAGCGGTCGAAATATTCCTCTCTCTCTCTCTCTCTATATATATATATATATATATATATTACCACCTAAAAAAAAAGTAGGGGTTTCGTCCACAACCAACTTGGTGCGCGCGCTCCCACCCTGACGTACGTGTACCTCGCCTGGCTCCATACCGACAAAACTCGGAGTCACGTACGAGTAGGTATCCGTCTGAGTCTGATACGCAGCATTAAAGTTATTAGCAACCAAATAGCCGTGACACATACATCTTCGCATATTCACGCATACATCTTGTCGGCGGCGGAAAGATTCATCCAGATATTGATGCCTTTTTGCACGCCCTGGCCCGCGGACGTCTCCGCGTGCACGTAGCGGTCAGCCACTCCATGCACACGTACAACGGTACCACGAATACATACCTGCACATGCTGACATGCATGCATGTCTAACTCTGTTACCAGAGCTCTGAGTCCGATACCAAGGCTTTACCATTCGAGTCTGATCTTATACGAAGGCTAAGTATATCCGTCAAAATTCCGGCTCCGAGAGTATGATATGTAAGAAGCTACAAGCTCAGTATATATATATACATCCACCGTGGCACACTGCTGATCATGAACGTGTACGCCATCTACAGGACCTGGCGGTGTGGGAGCACCCTGCTGAGTTCAGGTCAGGCACCACTAGGCTAGCGTATGCTGACTCCAAGACTGTAACGTCGTCATCTATCCGGTGATACCAAATCTCGGATCCTAGCTCGCGTATCCGATACAAATCATTTTCCACTCGGAGATCACGTGTTCGCGTTCTATCTAATTCCGATACAAAGGCCGGATCTACATGTCCATGATCTCAGGCATCCACGTGAGGTTTATTCCTACCTCATTCAGAACTTTGGAGCTCACGTGTTCGCGTGAGGTTTAGTCCAAAATCTAAGGTCCCGTGCAACGCACGCGCATGTATTTAGTGTATATATATATATATAATAAAACAAATGACCTGTCCGAATTTTCTAATCTTAATCATTAGTAAATAAATTAAAAATTATTAGGACGATATTACATTATTACTTAGTACTAATTATGACGAGTATTAGTTTGATATGGGCGCCCTCAACGGTAGCCGTAGTCGTTAGCATGTGTCAGACTTTGTCCAACGAGGAAGAAAGAGATTGGAAAGGAAAGAGACTAGCGAGTTGCGAAGCGATAGTCTCGCACGTATATCAATGAACACTGTGTCTTTGCTTCATCTCACGTAGATTTACTCTTTATTTTTTTTAGTGTCTCTCGCTGCCACATCAGCTGACGTTTTAGGATTGCTGTTGAGGACTCCGTGCTACTACGGTCATAGATGCATTGATTTGTGCGCCAATTGATGTAGTAGTAGATTAGTACATATTTTTTATTTTAGAGGCTTAAACGTTCATGCCTTTGTGTTCGAAGCGAAATAGTAATTTTGCTTTGTTTTTTAATCTTTGGGATTTTAACCCTGCATTTTCGAATTGAAGAAAGAGTTTTCTCTTATTTCGTGAAGTCCTCTTATTAACCGTACTAACTTTTGTTAAAAAAAGGACAAGTTTAGTCATGCGATTTTGCCCCTATTTTATGAGAGGTCTTATAATTTTATTGGAATCAAATGCTTAGGCTATATTTTGACAGATTTGACAAGGATTTCAACGACAAACTTGAGACGGTTTGTGTACATTTTAAATCTAGATGGAACTTGACACTTTTTTGACCGTGTCCACCAATTCAGAGCAAACACAGAGAGGCCATGGTGCAGCCCGACCCCATGACATTGGGGCTGCCCTTGATCCCTAGCACCTTGTCGCTCCCCTCGCCGGAGAAGATGTCTGTTTCAAGTCTCAGTGATCGCTGCACGCTCGCGAAGACACCGGCACCTTGGCCAGCACGACGTTGAAGCTCGGAATGGTAGAAGGAGAAGTCATCTAGGGCCTGTTTGGTTGGAAGCCTGGACAGCTTGCCTGGCAAAAAGTGTTGTCTGGGAGTTGCCTGAAAATTTGATAAAATCTGCCTGACCAGGCAAACTTGTGAATGGCCTGTTTGGTTGGATGCCTGTGCCCGAGAAAGTTAATAGTATAAAACTTTCTAACTTACATCTAATTGATTTTGTTATACACTTTGATTGTGCTATTAAATGGTAATACATCAATTAATCTAGCAAGAAACATATTTGGATCAGATTTTTTTTTTCAAAAACTTTTGCGAAGTATTTAATATAGTCTTGTAAAAAAATGCAAGAAAATCATGATAAAGTTGTATAACATTGTGATGTGTATATATTCTAATATTCGCATCGTCTAAAAGCTAACACAGGCTGCTTCATCTTCTATTTATATATGTCTCCTTGTCTCCTAATCATGATGGCGCAGGGTCACTAGCCCAGGCAATCACGCTGCAACGTCCTACGAAGGCCTGACCACATATCGGCAGCCCAGGAGCCGGGAGTGGAGGGCCATGTCGGCCGTCCGACAGCAGTTAAACCACCTCGCCGCCAGCGGAAGGCCGACAGGAGCCCCCAGCTTGCTCTCCCACTGCAGGCGCCGTGCCGCCGCTGCCTCCCCCACCCGGCCTACGGGCTGCTCGTGGCGTCTGTGAAGGTAAGGTTTTTTTAATTTAGATTTTCTTTTTTAGTTACTTTATTAGTTAGTTTAGTTAATTAGATTAGTTAGTTAGTTTAGTTTAAGGGTTTGTTTAGTTGTAGATTAGGGTTAGGGTTAGTTTAGTTTGATTTAGTTTTTTCAGTTAGTTTAATTTAGTTTAGTTAGATTACTTAGTATATTTAGTTAGTTTAGTTAATTAGATTAGTTAGTATAGTTTTAGTTGTAGATTAGGGTTTGTAAGATTCTCTAAGTTATGGTGTATGTTATATGTCTGGAAAAGGGGATCAAATATTTTTAGTGTCGCTCAAAAAGTGGTAAAATTTTTTGCGTGGCAATGGTTGTGTTCGGCAAAGGTATTGAGTGCTATGACAGCATAAAATAGTGTAGTCGGGTGCTGTGTTGCCGAGGGGCCTGTCGGCTGACCAAAAGCTGATAGGACATGTCGGCCCTCCAGCGGCCGGCAGGGCTGCTGTCGGGGCTCACAGGTCGGCGTCGGCTACCATGTGAGCCGATGACATGCCGACATGGGACCTGTAGGCCTTCCAGCGGCCGAGAGGGGTCCTACTTCATTTTTGCTTCGTCTCTCCGGCCGGCACGGGTCGATAAACCATGGCCCTACCTCACTGCAGCCTGCACCGAAGACAAGCGCTCTGCCTTCAGTTGAGTGGCTGCGACAGAGACGTTTGTATGATCCGAGACGAGGAGAGAAGCGGTGGCAGCGCTGTGATCAGACCTACAAAGGCGACGACTCCACAAGGCTCAAGGCTGCCCACAACTCGCCCACGGATGCACATCACGACGAATGCTTTGTACGCTGTGCTTGAATTGATTCCATACATCATATCTTCTGAACGGAAGGTGATGGTCTACATGTTGAAAGTGTCGTTCGTGGATAGATTGAATCAGCGGTCGAAATATTCCTCTCTCTCTCTCTATATATATATATATATATATTACACCTGGGTGCATTCTAAGAATGCACCCAGGCCAAACCGATCGACGCGCGCGCCCATCTGGTCCAGCCGACACGCGCCCGCACCACCTGGTCTGCACGCGGCACGCTCTAGTAAACCGCCTCCACTCCCTCTGTTCAGTTTCTGTTGCTCTTTTCCTCGCGAGGAACCGCCGTCGTTCGCGCTGCGCCGTCGCTCCGCCGAGAGAAAACCGCCCCCATTGCTCTACCGAGAAAACTGCCCCCACTCGCCCAGGCCAAACCAATCGACGCGCGCGCCCATCTGGTCCAGCCGACACGCGCCCGCACCACCTGGTCTGCACGCGGCACGCTCTAGTAAACCGCCTCCACTCCCTCTGTTCAGTTTCTGTGGCTCTTTTCCTCGCGAGGAACCGCCGTCGTTCGCGCTGCGCCGTCGCTCCGCCGAGAGAAAACCACCCCCATTGCTCTGCCGAGAAAACTGCCCCCACTCGCCCTTCATTTTTGTCGCTGCTCCCCCACCCCGTACTCCCCCACACCCCCGCGCTCTCCATTTGCCGCTTCGCGTGCTGCGGTTTTCTGCTCTCCATTTGCCGCTCTTCGGATTTCTGGACCTAGGGTTCGAGCGTCGCCGTGTTGAGGCGCTCAAATTCGAATCCGCCGCTTTTTATCCTGATGTAAGTCATCCCCCATTCCCTATCCCTATTTAATTTTGAATTGAAATCGTTTTAATTGGCTATTACGCTCATTTGTAATCGGCTTTTTTATGGTTTGTTTGCAATTTAGAGGATCCATGGGGCAATTGCAATTGTAACCATATTAGTACTTAATTTTGTAATTTTTGCGATGACTTGTGTAACTAGCCTATTTGTCCTTATGTTTGCAACTGGTAGGGTGTTGTAGTTGTAAATGGTCGACAATTCATCTGAAATTCAACTGATTTTGTAACTGTTGCTGCAACTCACTTAATCTGAAGGTGCATCTCTAGTGTTTTATCGGTTGCAATTGGTTGACAATGCTGGTTTGTTCATTTCTGGGTTCTAATATGTAGAGGATACTGTTCGATTTTTGTTTTGTTTTGATCTATGGCTCATGGGCTCAAAATGACACCATTTTTTCATGGGTTATAATATATGCATGAATTGTGACTTTTTTGTTTTCGATAACCTTATAAGTGTTGATGGACATATACATACGTCGGACTCAAAACCTTTCATGTTTTGCTCTTGATGACTTGTGTAACTAGCTTCTAACCTTAGTTGTAACTGGGAGGGTGTTCTAGTTGTAATTTGTTGACAATTCATCTGAAACTAAACTAAAATTGTAACTGTTGCTACATCTGGCTTTTTCAATCTTTTTTGTAGGTGCAAGTGTAGTGTTTTATTGGTTGCAAATGGTTAACAGTGCAATTTTATGTTTTATTCTCTCTTTTTTGTGCAACTGGTTTTTTTTATGTGTATTTTTTTTCAATGGCAGTGGTTATAATGAATTCGGAAGGGATTGTATCAGGTTCCTAGGGCAGTGATCCTCCCCGGCGTTCCTCCCGTGTTGCTTCGCATGAGCAGAATGTATCAGGTGCTCAGGGCAGTGACCCCCCCGGCGTTCCCCCCGTTTTGCTCCGCCGGAGCCGAAAAGGCTGAATGTATACAAGTCGAAGGGCAGGAAGAAGAGATTAAGGCTCCCCAGTCCACCCCGACCTGATGTTGAGAGTGAAGTGCATGAACGACAGGAAAGAGAGCAAGATCCAGATTTTGATCCTGGCACTGATGGTGACGCAGGGAGTGAACAACATGGAGAGGATGATGCCGAGGCTGGCGGCGATGGTGACACTGGTGCTGATGGTGATGGGGATGCAGTGAATGTAGCTAATAAGAAGAGGCCCCGCAAGCAGCCTCCTGCAATTCGTTGCTCTCCTTCAAAATTTCATGAACTTCTCAAAGCTCTCCCTGCTGACCTCGAAGATATAGTAAAGGCAAGGGGTTTTGGTGGATTGTTGGGATTCAAACCAACCTGCCTGGATAGGAAGTTGCTCACCTGGCTTATGTTGAGGCTTAACCCAGAAACAATGAAATTAGAGCTTGGTGGTGGTAAAGTGATTGATGTTAATGAGCACACTGTTTGGTGTCTGTTCCAGATACCCAAAGCTGGCGGTGACCCACCTTATATGTCTGACGCTGAAGCTCGTGTTAGGCGGAATGAGTTGGGAGAACAAATCTGTCCCAGTACATACAAAAGGCTGGGTATTAGGATTGCGGATATTGTGGATGGACTGAAGAGCAAGAAGCTCACGGGGGATTTGGGTCTCAGGGCATTTTTTATGGCTGTATTCCAGTCTCTACTTTTCTCAAACACTGATAGTTGCATCAGGCTTGAGGATGTTATATATACTGAGGATCTGGACAACATTGGCAAGATTAATTGGTGCAAAGCAGTAGTGGACAACCTTAGCAAAGCTGCACGTTTGTATAAAAAGGATTTCGCGGCGAAGGGCGTCCATGCACCTCTCACAGGATGCGGTATTTTTCTTATGGTAAGTTTTTGTTGCATTTACTGGCTTTTGTGACACTAGTAGTTTTCCCCTGGTTGTGTAGTAGTTTCTCCAAAAACACACATTTTGTTCATGGCAAGAGTTGCAAATGGGGTCATGGCACAGTAGTAATTGTGTTGTAGTTTTGTTGCAATTGGGTCATGTTTCCAGTAGCAATTGGTCTCCTGTTGATCTTTTCTTATCTAGCATTCTTTATATTTTTGACTTGTAATTTTCTGCAGTAGTTTTTGTTGCATTTACTGGCTTGTTACACTAGTAGTATTTTTTTTTTGGCTGTGCATTTAGTTTCTCAAGAGTTGCTAGTGGGGGTCATGGCACCATAGCAACTGTATAATAGTAGTAGTTTTGCTGCAATTGGGTCATGTCTCCAGTAGCATTTGGTCTCTTGTTGTTTTATTTTTGTCTATCATCCCTTGTATTTTTTACTAGTATTTTTCTCGTAGTAGTTTCCGTTGCATTTTTTTGGCTTGTTACACTAGTAGTAATTCTCTGGCTGTGTAGTAGTTTCTCCAAAACACACATTTTGTTCACGGGCAAGAATTTGGAATCTGGGGTCATGGCACCAAAGATCAACTGCTTAGTAGTTTTCTGCTGCAATTGGTTCATGTCTCCAGTAGTAATTGAATTGTTCATGTCATCAGTAGCAATTGTGTAGTAGTTTTCTGTTGCAATTGGGTCATGTCTTCAGTAGTAATTGGTGTCCTGTGTGTGTTTTTGTTTTGTCTTTTTTTATACATGTAGATGCTATACGTCGATCACTTGCAGCATGGGCTACAGGTAGACTCGTTCGCGCTCCCCCGATGTGCTATTTTGGATAGCAAAATTATCGACAAAATTACAACATTGGATCATAGGGGAGATGTTCCAGAAGATGCTATTGAATATGGCAACCTCAGGGTAAGATGCTGATAATCTGTTTTTTCTTTTTTTTTCTTTTTTGCATGTTTTTTTATCCAGTATGTGATTTTACGTTTCGGATAACCAGTTTCATTTTTTTTTGTTTTTTAAAAACCTGCAGTTGAGAAGCATCGCTGCCACATGTTATACACCCCCCGCTTTTGTCCCAGCTGCTCCTGCTATTGCTGCCCCTCGTCCTGTTCTTGCTCTTGAGGGAGCTTCTTATGCTACTGGTACCTCAGCGGACGTGGCTGGCACACATCATCCCCCTGGCGGGCATGCTGCCATGGAGCTTCAGCCTCCTGTTCTACACCAATACCCGAGCTTCCGTACTGCTTTTGGCCAGAGCATTGCTGATGTAGTTGGAAGAAGTAGGAAGTCAGAGGCGCTTAAGATATTGAAGGCTTTTGATGACAGTACTGCCCAGGCCCAGACCTACGCGACCAAGGCTGCTCAGTACATTACTATGGCCAACGATCTAATGGCAAAAAGTCATCACGAGTGCTTCAGTGCTTATTCAAGCTTCTTCTTGATTCCCCCCATTCTGGTAGGGAAGCTGCTAATGAGCGTAGGAGGGGAAAGAGGAGGAAGAAGAGTAAATCTGGAGCATCAGGTAGTTTGTTGCAATTTTCAACGTATTCACATTGCAATTACTAACATATATATGTGTTGCAATTGTGTGTCATACCAGTTTTGAAATTTTTATTATCAGTTTGTTTGCAAGACTAACAAATTTTTGGGTATGCAGCAGCAGCTAAATCAGCTGTTGATGAAGATCAACGCAAAGCAGTAGGTGACGAAGATGTTCTAGAAGAAGAAAATGTTGGAGCAAATTCTGGAGGAGGTACTTTTGTTGCATTTTGTCTTTGTTTCATTTTTCAATTACCACATTATCTGTGTTGCAATTGGGGGGCAGGGGGGCCAACAAGATTATGTGGGGTGTCTCTTTGTTTGGTATGCAGGAGGAGAGACTAGCGGAGGACATATTCCAGATGTTGAACCACCACTAGGTTCTCTTTTTTTTGTTGCATTTTTGTCTTTTTGTTTTCATGTTGCAATTACTGCCATTATCTGTGTTGCAATTGGGGTGCAGGTGGGCCAACAAGCTTACGTTGGGTGTCTATTTTTTTTTGGTATGCAGGAGGAGAAACTAGCGGAGCTGGATTTGGCCAAGATGATTTTCATGAAGAAGAATTCGATGGAGATGGATTTGGCCAAGGACGTGATTCAGACCATGATATTGGCCAAGGACCTAAAGGCGGAGATGGAGATGGCCAAGAAGGTGCTGGAAAAGGACCTGAAGGCGGAGACCGAGATTGCCAAGAAGGTGCTGAAAAAGAATCTGAGAAAGGACCTGAAGGCGGAGACCGAGATGGCCAAGAAGGTGCTGACAAAGAATCTGGTGCAGGAGGAGAGGGCAAAAAAGATGCTGGAGAAGGTGGAAATATTAGAGGTAATCCTCGAATAGTTATGTTGGAATGGACGAAATCACCATGTAATTTTTTTGTTATTCTTTTTCATATTTTTTTGTAATCACCACTAGTATTTTTCTTCCTATGTAGTACTGGGTCATGGCACCAGTAGCAACTGTGCCGTAGTTTCTGTTGCAATTGGGTCATGTCTCCAGTAGCAATTTTTGGTCTCCTATGTTTTGTCTTTTTGTTTTTTATACATGCAGATGCTATACGTCGATCTCTAGCAGCATGGGTACAGTTATAAGTGTTTTTATCTAGCATCCTTTGTATTTTTGACTAGTATTTTTTCTGTAGTAGTTTTTTGTTGCATTTTTTATTGGCTTTTTTTGTTACACTAGTAGTATTTCTTCAAACACACATTTGTTCATGGCAAGAGTTGCAAATGTGGGTCATGGCACCAGTAGCAACTTTTGTAGTAGTTTCTGTTGCAATTGGGGTCATGGCACCAGTAGCAACTGTGCAGTAGTTTCTGTTGCAATTGGGGTCATGTCTCCAGTAGAATATGCATTTGCAATGTGGTAGGGTCCTACAACCTTAATTATTCCAGCTTATATTTTCCTTTTTTTCAAAGTTACAGATCCTCATTCTCGAATTCGTGAACCAGTTAACACTGAGTCAAGCAGCGGCAATGTTGATGCCCAGTCATCTCAGATTAGCCCCCCACACACGCCGCCAACACCTAGCAGCAATGTTGATGACCAGGAGAAAGGCATATCAAGTAATTCTTTTATATGAATCTCCCTCTTTTTTTGGCTGTATTCATTATGAGTTTTTTTCTTCCGTTTTGCCATGTTAATTCTTATATACTTTTCTTTTTCATTTACCCCTAGCACCGCTTCCATTGCGTGGTCCTTCGAAGGGGTTGGAGTCCATAATTAACCAGCTGGAAACATCTATGCTTGGTGATCCCTCCACTGACCAGGTGACATGATGATCACTTCATAGTGTAGTAATTCTTGTAGCATCAATATTGTAATTGGATTGTCTTATTGGTTGCAATTTGTATTCCACAGAACATAACCAGTGAGATTGGAGGTGCATCCAGGCAACCACAACCACAGCCTGCCAATCCTGAAGTTGAGACACCGAGAAAGGAGGCATCTGATCACATGGAGGATCCCTTGACAACCTCAAGCACCGGCCGCAAAGTTAGCAAATCTGCTGTAAGCTATTTATGACACAAACACACACACAATTATTTTTTTATGCAGGCAGCTTTTTTTCTCGTGTCTGTTTGCATATATATAGCTTTTTTCTAATAGTTTGCAGCTCACTATAATTTTCCATTTTTTTCCAAGCCTCTTCGTGGTGGTCGTAAGAAAGCGAAAGCTGTTCGGGCACCTGCCGGGAACAAGAGGTCTCTTGCTCGTATGAAGAAAGAGCAGGAAGCGCGCCGCGCTCAACATGAGAAATATCTGTGTCAGATGCGCGATGAAGCCAATGTAGAGATTGCCATGTTGAAGAGCAGTGTCGTTGGTGAGGAAGGGCCCAGCGGAGCTGCATCTGATGCATCTTTTCCAGATGATCCAATTGAAGACATAAATTGCTTAACCCCACCTATCCGGTTGTCTCAAGAGGAACGTGAACAAGGATCACAAGACTTCAATCAGTTCCAAAAGATGATCTTCAAACATGTGGGAGAGCGGTTGAAGAAGAAGCCAAGGAAGTACATATCTCCTTTCCTAATTCCCAACAACCACCCAAAAGTACCATTGGCAAAGGCTCTAGCTCTGAGGATCAAGATCGCGTCTGATGAGAACCTAAGAGAGTAATCACCCACATATCATTGTTGCAAACGACATACATCAGTGTTGCAATTAGCTTCCTATCTTCTGATTTTTTGATTTTTTTTGTAACATATTCTGTTTCTGCCCACTACACAGGATGGCTCTGATTGATTTCAGCATCTTTTGCTCTTTTGATGGCAATGATCTACTTACCAGTTTTGCGGATGACAAAGATGGTGACTCTTCTGTTCTAGATTTCACTGTTCATTGTCTCCGTTGTGATGATATTGTCCACAAGGAAAATTCAATCGGATATAGGCTGTTCCTCACCACCGGCTTCTATGTGAGTTTTTACTGAACCCCCATACACACTTTTCTTTTTTGCACATTAGCTGTTGTTTTAATCTTCGCATATTTTGTTTTCTCTAGCACCTGGTAAATGGCATTAACAGCGTCTACACAGATGATGGAAAAACTGAGACTCAAGAATTCACTGTATTAAGACAGCACCTTGAGAATGAAGTCGAGCATTATCCTGATTTAACTAGAGCAAAGCTGGTTAGTATCTGATTATTTGATTGGTTTTGCTTTTCTCTCTTTTTTTTAATGATTTTTGGAACTGGCCACAACTGATGCATCATACTCAATTGATGTGTAATTAACCAGCAAAGTAGTCCCACTGCAAATGTTAATTAACCAGGTTGCAATTGTGTCACATCCCATGTTGCAAATGGTGTACAGTAGGTGTAGACAACAACTATTTTTTGTTTACTCAACTGATGCATCATACTCAACATACGCATGCAGATATTTATTCCAGTATGTGTTGGGAAGCATTATTTTGTTTACTGCATCAATCAAATTCACAATCGGATCGATATCCTAGACTCAATTGACTATTTTTGGGTGGACACTAGCCCTTCATCACGCCACGAGCCCATTTTTTAGAAGATCCCCATCATTAGTGCTGTATTCCAGAAGGTCAGCAAGAAAAAATTCCCTCAAATTGAGAAATGGAGCAGGCCATTCGTTGAGGTCCCAAAACAAGGCGGGCCCAGTGATTGCATGTTTTTCCTTTGGAAATATATGGAATTTTGGGATGGCGAGAAGCTGAACATTGACATCAATCTAGTGAGCATTTCCTTCTTTTTTTGCCCCCACATTTTCTTTGTGTTCAAATGTATATATGATCTGCATGTTCTACTATCATTTTTAGCAGTCTCAAATGTTCTTTTTTTCTTTCTTCTTTACTGTGTTTTTAGTTCAAGGGCATGATATACAGGGTAGAGCTCATGCACTACTTGGTGTTTCATCCACTAAACCAGGCTGACTTACCTGACGAACTGGATGTTTATAGGATTGGCGGAAGGAAGATACTTTGCGATGCTGAGCAATGATGAACTTTCATGACATGTTGTTTTTGTTTTGTGTGTCATTGATGTTTATCAGCATCATGCACATTGTGTTTTTTCAGTACGATGATATATGTGTATGTTTACACTGTTTGAAAACTATGTGTCATAACTTGTAACTCCTCGAGCACTCGTGTTGTAACTGGTTCAAAGACTTGTTGTAAATTGCAACTCCTCCCTGATGACATCTAAATGATGCAGCAAATTTGTTATTAATAACAAGGTTGCATATGTGTCATAACTTGCAATGCTTTTGTGCATATGTTGTACATAATCGTTATATTTCTTCTTATTTATTTAAGTTGTACTATACCGTGTCCCATCGTTTTGCTTACGAATGCATACAACTCGATCAATTAACCAGAAAACTTAGTGGAGGCTAGAATTGGTTGTCATACTAAGATAATTAACCAGGTTGCAATTAACCATGTTGCAATTCGTAATTAACCAGGTTGCAATTGCGTCACATATCATGTTGCAAATGGTGTACAATAGGTGTGCAATTTTGTATTAACCTGAGACTTTTTGCCATCATTCTCATTCTATTTTTTGCTTTTCCCAGAATTGGTTCTTAAACTAAGAATTAACCAGGTTTGTAGTTAATCAGGTTGCAAATGGTAATTAACTAGATTGCAACTGCGTCACACCCATGTTACAAACGGTGTACAATAGGTGTAGAGAGCAACTATTTTTTGCCAGCATTCTCATTATATTTGATGTTTTCCAGAAATAGCAACTAGCAAGTATTCAAAAACAAACAAGCATGTGTTTCAAAGATGTAATCATATAGTTTTTAATTTATACACATGTAACCTATAATTTGTAGAGGTTATAATCTACACATGCCACACTATGTGTTTTTACAGCAAGAAAACACAAAGGACTTTTTTGTTTTTTTTGGTCCAGCACTTTTTACTCATTGCAGTTCACACGTGGAGCTCTCCCCCCACTGCCTCTGGTTGCTGAACCTCTTCCTCTTCCAGCCCCTCTGCGCGCAGAGCTGCTTGGTTGTGTTTTAGCAACTTCAGCAACATCTACATCACTTTCTTCATGCAGATCCCTCATTATCTTTGGCCGCCCTCTTTTCCTTGGAGGCCCAGCATTTGCTTTAGCACTCTTTTCATGGAGACGCATTTCTGCTGCCTTGCTTCGATCGGGGTTTATCGGACATGTCGTGACGTAATGTGAACCCCGGACCCCACACTCGCTGCATTCCTTGTTACCATAGTTTTCTTTGTCATATGTGCTGAATGGGATACCATCACGTGGAGGCTCAACTTCATTTTGCCTTTTCTTCCCTCTGCCTTTTGTGCGTGCTACAGGGGGCTCAATCAGCAACAATCCATCATGCAACAGCGCTAATGATGGCTGTGATCCAGCGCTACCATTATCAGGTTGTGTTGTTGTCACCACTGATCCAGTTGCCGACGGCCCACTGCCAAGCGACCCATTAGCTGTGGTGTCATCATTAGCAGGGTGTGTTGTTGTCGCCACTGATTCAATTGCTGACGGCCCACTACCTGGAGACCCATTCTCCATGCTTCTTGGAAACATTTCAATTCCTGGGATGATCTTGTCCAGCTGCCTATTTGTCTCTTGACAAGCACGATCTGACCTACTTCCTGCCCTTCCGAGCTTCATCAACTTAGGTAGCAAGCTGGACATCTGGGTCTGTTCTTGGCTTGCTGCTGGACCAATTAGCACGTCGTCATGCCTATCCCACGTAACTTCTTGCCTCACACTACGAGTGTACCTTTTCCAGATGTACTTCTCTGGGATTTTCCTGACCTGCAGGTGGGTGAAGGCTCTTATAATATGCATGCAGAATAGCCCTGTAATTTTTTTAAAAAACAACAGATGCACATGTCAGAAGTTGCAATCATTTGTATGATACATGTTGCAACTGTGTACCCACGAAGTTGCAATTGGAGCTTTTAACAAATATTTTTTCAAATCCGCGCATACCTGTGTGTTCCCATTGTTTGCATTCGCATCTATATTCACCATTGTCCTTATCAGCAACCACCCTGAATTCATGTTGTGCCCAGCAGAAGCTCCCTCCCCCTTGTTCATGCTTCACCAACCACCCATTACTCATCTGTGGGTCTGGATCAGGGCGAATGACAAATGCTGTGCTGTTATTGTACTGCTTTTTGTACTCTTGGTATATAGGTCTAGTGTACACTCTGCATAGCTGCTCATCAAATTTTGCTTTGCATGCCCGCCCCACCTCAGCCTGCATTTAGCAATCTTTATTTTTTAGTATGTTTGTCTTTTTTTGCAATTAGAATATGGACTGTGTTGTAACTGGGGAACAGTAACCATTGCAAATGCCATGTGATTTTTTTTGGTTTTTTTTACCTGCGCATAATGTGTCTCTCCTGCGTCCATGTGGTCAGCGTGCTGGAGTGAGTCTAGCATCCTTCTAGCGAACATGTGCAGGCTAGTGCTCTCACTAACATAGCCATCTTTGAGCACCCTGTTCTGGCTCTCCGATCGTTGCGTCGATGTCATCCTACCACAATACATCCCCTTGAAATAAGCAGCTATCCACCTCTCTCTCTTATCCCACAGGGGCTCTAATGGCGGGATGATCAACAATGCCACACTCATCAACTAGCTTCTCCCATTCAACCTCAAATTGCGTCGGGCCCAATGGATAGTTTATCAACGATTCAAGCCTTTCCTTCAAGTTTTTATCCTTGTGCTCGTGTACAGCTAGTCCAACTCAAACTCCCAAGGCCTTATTATGTTCCAGCGACAGTTTACGTGTTTGAGACTTGAAAACACCAACTCAATTGCAACTTTCATTGCTGGATCTTCGTCTCGATAAAAGACGAGAAAAGGGGGGGAAACAGGATCAGCAACACACACAGCGGCATTTTGCTGCAGCAACTATACAATTTTTTAAGGTTCCAATCAGTGTTTTTAGAAAAGAAGATAAGGCTCACCCGTCAGGATAACATGAGGTTCCTGTCCACCCATGCAACTCTTGAACGTCTCAAACAACCATTTGAATGATCCAATCGATTCATCACCAATCAGAGCTTGTCCGAAGGTCACGTTCTTGAGGTTATTGTTGGCTCCAACAAACATCGCCAGTGGCATCTTCTTACTGTTGGTTTTATGTGTCGTATCAAAGGTGAGGGCGTCTCCAAAATCTTTGTATTCAGCTCTCTGGCTTGCATGACTCCAGAATATGTTTTTGATCACTCCAGTCTTTGGATCTGTATCCACATCCCAGTAGAAATATTCGTTGTTCTCCTTGCATTCTCTGAAGAACTGCAGCAGCTTGTTAAGATCATCTTCTCTTTCCTCCCTAGCCTTCACCGCCTTCCTGTGAACATTTAAAAAATATAGGGCAGTTTTTGTTAGAAAAAGTTCAGCCACATGTTTTTTTGCAATTCAGATATGTGACATCTTGCAATTCAGATATGTGACATGTTGCAATTCAGTGAAAAAAAATTCAGCACGTACATATTCTTTATGTCCTTCTCTGTAAAACCCCACATATGGCGACCATCATACAGATCCGCCATCACATTCAATGCTGCCTGATGTGGAACTCCGTTCCTTGTCATTATGTTAAATAAGTCACTCATGCCTTCTGCCATGTTCTTGTGCGCGTGCATGTATCTTGTCATCCTGGGAGACGGCTCAAGTTTGTGGTTGTGGGCTTCCTGCACATGGTCAAAGAACCAGAAATTGTGCTTCCCATCCTTCTTAACTTTCACATAAGCCGGGCAACCGCATCTTCTCGATCCCTTTTCTGTTTTTGCTTCTTCTTCTTCTTTATTTTTGCTCTCATGTTTCCCTTCCCTGTTGCAGACCCAATGATTCGTCTCCTTGCTTGTTCTCGCTGTCCTCAAACTGAACCCAGCCAGCTTTGCATAATCTTTGTAAAATATGTAAGCATCATTTTTTGTAGAGAATTGATGCCTCACTCTTGGCACTAACACAGCTGGTATAGTTGATTCCTGACAAAAAGAAAACATACAAAACATGTGTGATATTTTTTTCAAAATAAAATGATGCAAACTCACTGGAAAATTCTCTGTTGCAATTACTACCATGTCTCTGTTGCAATTTATACCACATCCTAGTTGCAATCAGTTGCATTTTCTTTTTATCAGATCCATGGAAAAGCCAAACACAGGTGATTCAGTTTAAAACTCAAAGCCATGTGTAGCAATTACTACCACATCTCTGTTGCAATTACTACCAAATCTCTGTTGCAATTAGTTGCATTTTTTTCCAGATCCATGGGAAAAGTCAGTGACAGGTTATTCAGTTTAATCCCAAAGCTGTGTCGCAATTACTACGAAAGCCGTGTTGCAATTAGTTGCACCCAGCACACAAATCACAGGTGATTCAAGCATTCAACTCACAGGCACAGCATAAGGGAGGTCAAGTGCTTTTTTTTACCGGGTAGAACAGCTGGTTGGCATCTGGAGTCACCATGTCCCCTGGAGCCAATGTCGCCGGCGGCGTGAGTGTCGTCGTATGGTGGAGGGGATCGCTTGTAATTGCTGTTATCGGGGGAAGCATGGGTGTCGACGACGGCGGAGGCTCTCTCCGATGTGCTCGAATCAACGCAGCGACCCTCTCCGATGCCGTCGGTGGATCACGCAGGCGGCGGCCCGACCTCGACGAAGCGGCGGCGGCGTTAGCCCCCATCTCGATCTTTGGAGGCGGACGGCGGGGAGGTGGCTTTCATGGCGGCGGCAGGCGAGTAGCGCTGCGGCGCAGGGCGAGGAGCGCGCTCCCCCTCAAGGCGCTCCGCCGGCGGCGGCTGCGCCTCTACTGCGAGAGAGGGGGGCGTGGGGTGGGATGCGTTTTTCCTCCTCAGGCGATCCCTTTTTCTGTTTCTGTTGTATTTCTTACTTGCTGTTCAAGACATCCCGTGCACACGCATATATGTTGCAACCAGAACAGAATCGAGGTTGCAATCACAAGACACACGGCATTGCAATTGGCGCCGATTCGACGAATCGGATCTTGCGCGCCCATTTTTTTGCGGGGAGGTGAGCGGCCCACGTCTTTGGCGGCTGCGCCACCTGGCACGCGGTGGATGTGGGACCGCCCGAATGGGCGTGGCCTGTTTTTTGTCGGCGCTGCGGGCGGGGAGGTGTTTTTGTGGTCTGTGCAATTGCTATATTAATTGCACCTTGTTGCATTTAGCCTCGCCGTGTGTGTGTGTGTGTATATATATATATATATATATATATATATATATATATATATATATATATATATTACCACCTAAAAAAATAAGTAGGGGTTTCGTCCACAACCAACTTGGTGCGCGCGCTCCCACCCTGACGTACGTGCCTGCCCGGACTCTACGTACGTGTACCTCGCCTGGCTCCATACCGACAAAACTCGGAGTCACGTACGAGTAGGTATCCGTCCGAGTCTGATACGCAGCATGCAAGTTATTAGCAACCAAATAGCCGTAACACATACATCTTCGCATATTCACGCATACATCTTGTCGGCGGCGGAAAGATTCATCCAGATATTGATGCCCCTTTGCACGCCCTGGCCCGCGGACGTCTCCGCGTGCACGTAGCGGTCAGCCACTCCATGCACACGAACAACGATACCACGAATACATACCTGCACATGCTGACATGCATGCATGTCTAACTCTGTTACCAGAGCTCTGAGTCTGATCTTATACGAAGGCTAAGTATATCCGTCAAAATTCCGACTCCGAGAGTCTGATATGTAAGAAGCTACAAGCTCAGTATATATATATACATCCACCGTGGCACACTGCTGATCATGAACGTGTACGCCATCTACAGGACCTGGCGGTGTGGGAGCACCCTGCTGAGTTCAGGTCAGGCACCACTAGGCTAGCGCATGCTGACTCCAACACTGTAAGGTCGTCGTCTATCCGGTGATACCAAATCTCAGATCCTAGCTCACGTATCCGATACAAATCATTTTCCACTCGGAGATCACGTGTTCGTGTTCGTGTTCTATCTAATTCTGATACAAAGGCCGGATCTACGTGTCCGTGAGGTTTATTCCCTACCTCATTCAGAACTATGGAGCTCACGCGTTCGCGTGAGGTTTAGTCCAAAAATCTAAGGTCCCGGTGCAACGCACGGGCATGTATTTAGTGTATATATATATATAATAAAACAAATGGCCTGTCCGAATTTTCTAATCTTAATCATTAGTAAATAAATTAAAAATTATTAGGACGATATTACATTATTACTTAGTACTAATTATGACGAGTATTAGTTTGATATGGGCGCCCTCAATGGTGGTCGTAGTCGTTAGCATGTGTCAGACTTTGTCCAACGAGGAAGAAAGAGATTGGAAAGGAAAGAGACTAGTGAGCTGCGAAGCGATAGTCTCGCACGTATATCAATGAACACCGTGTCTTTGCTTCATCTCACGTAGATTTACTCTTTATTTTTTTTAGTGTCTCTCGCTGTCTCATCAGCTGACGTTTTAGGATTGCTGTTGAGGACTCCGTGCTACTACGGTCATAGATGCATTGATTTGTGCGCCAATTGTTGTAGTAGTAGATTAGTACATATTTTTTATTTCAGAGGCTTAAACGTTCATGCCTTTGTTTCGAAGCGAAATAGTAATTTTGCTTTGTTTTTTAATCTTTGGGATTTTAACCCTGCATTTTCAAATTGATGAAAGAGTTTTCTCTTATTTCGTGAAGTCCTCTTATTAACGGTACTAACTTTTGTTAAAAAAAAGGACAAGTTTAGTCATGCGATTTTGCCCCTATTTTATTAGAGGTCTTATAATTTTATTGGAATCAAATGTTTAGGCTATATTTTGACCGATTTGTCAAGGATTTCAACGACAAACTTGAGACGGTTTGTGTACATTTTAAATCTGGACGGAACTTGACACTTTTTTTTACCGTGTCCACCAATTCAAAGCAAACACAGAGAGGCCATGGTGCAGCCCGGCCCCATGACATTGGGGCTGCCCTTGATCCCTAGCACCTTGTCGCTCCACTCGCCGGAGAAGATGTCTGTTTCAAGTCTCAGTGATCACTGCATGCTCGCGAAGACAACGGCACCTTGGCCATCACGACGTTGAAGCTCGGAATGGTAGAAGAAGTCATCTAGGGCCTGTTTGGTTGGAAGCCTGGACAGCTTGTCTGGCAAAAAGTGTTGTCTGAGAGTTGCCTGAAAATTTGATGAAATCTGCCTGACCAAGCAAACTTGAGAATGGCCTGTTTGGTTGGAAACCTGTGCCTGAGAAAGTTAATAGTAGAAAACTTTCTAACTTACATCTAATTGGTTTTGTTATACACTTTGATTGTACTATTAAATGGTAATACATCAATTAATCTAGCAACAAACATATTTGGATCAGATTTTTTTTTTCAAAATTTTTTGCGAAGTATTTAATCTAGTCATATCAAAAAAAATGCAAGAAAATCATGATAAAGTTGTATAATATTGTGATGTGTATATATTCTAATATTCGCGTCGTCTAAAAGCTAACACAGGCTGCTTCATCTTCTATTTATATATGTCTCCTTGTCTCCTAATCATGATGGCGCAGGGTCACTAGCCCAGGCAATCATGCTGCATCGTCCGGGTAGTCGATTTCGATAGCCTGGCCACAGGTAGCTGTTGCCTCGCAGGCAACTTTTCAGGGCTCCAAGCAAACACAGTACAGGCAGGGTCTAGGCAACAGTTTTTTCAGGCAATCTCAGCCCAGGCTCGTAACGAAACAAGCCCCGTGCCACTAGACTCTGTGCGCGCAAGCCACGTGCTGCCTTTCTGTGTGTGCCCCAGCTCATCTACCCGTCACACGAGCCTAGCCGGCTGACCGTCATGCGCATCCGCCGGGTGAGCCCACCCGGCCATGCGAGGGAGCGCTGCGCGCCTCGGATTCTCAACCTGGCCGTTCCAGTCCTCCAGCCATCCAGCGCCATCGCGGAGACGCTCTCCAGAGCGCCACCTCGCCTGTCGCCTCTGATGACGAGAGCTGGCCTGAATCCAACAGAATTGTGAGAATCCTCTGCCGAGATAACTCTGTAGCTTGCATTGTGAGACACTGTACAATAGGAATTCTTACCAGGCCCTGTATTATTTCACAAAAGCACAATGGGTAGATGAGCCATCTTGCTGTGCATCTCCACACAAAAATGGATCGACACGGATGGGCCTATTCTACCTCAAATCAAGCAGGGTTCATAACCTGCACACAAACATGCATATGTTGTTAGTTGGGCATTATGTTAGAGCAAGAGACAGAAGGAGGCTAGATAATAATGAGTAATTAAGGTACCCAATATTTCATGATCCAATTAATTAAGATGTTTTTATCCTTCTTTGTTAGGTTTAGTCCCACATCGGTAATTGATGGTAGGAGAGCACAAAATATAAGGCGGGGGCAGCCCTCACCTATCAGACTTGGTATTTTGGGTTGAACTAGGCTTGAGACCTTGGTATGTTGTGGACTTGGGCTCGAGGGGGGTGTCGACTCGTGCATATAGCAAGCTAGGCCGGATTCGCTGCACACTCTAACATTCTTTTTTTTGTCATCCCCATCAGGCATCAGCAGCAGTGCTATTAGTAAATAGCTTCAGGGTATGCCCTTCTCAAAGCCAATTTTGGGTGCAGCTCAAATCATAAATTCTTCCATTGATAAAGCTTTAATGACTAGCCACAACTGAAACAAGCGAACCCATTGGCACTCAATAGTGTCTCAACATGGAATATGGGCAACACCAACAAGTTCCTAGCATCAAGGAAGTATTGGAAATTAATTGGCACAGCAAATGGCGAAAGAAACAAGCAAAGTAGGAAGAAAATGGCGCATGGCTCGCTAGAGTCGGCCAGGCTAGCTCGCTAAGCCAGCTAGGCTGGCCTAAGCCGACACCCCCAGTCAGCTAAGCTGACTGCCCCTATTGCCGGCTGAGCCACAACGCTCATGCCCATGAAAACCGGCTTAGCTGACTTGGGATTCGACTAAGCTGACTTTTCTGTTGTTTTCGAGTCGGTTTGGAATCTGTTTTAGACCTATTTTGGACGTGGGAAACTTGAAGAACATGTTTTGGACTTGTTTTCTACTAGGATATGACTATCCCCCTATATATATATGAGATCCCTCTATATATATGAGAGGATCACGGCCGATTAAGGATCCCAACTTCGAATCGTCAAAAACACATCTACTACACCTATTTTCCCTCTCTTTGTATCCTGTTGTTCGTCACGTCTCTCGGTGAGATTTGGTGGCATTCTAGTGGCCTTGCCGACCCTACGACAACCTCCACATGCTCCTTCCCGATGGGTCTTCTCGGGAGGTGTTCGTAGTCTACCAGACGAAGAATGGGCTCAACATCAGCCTAACCGATCTCTAGATCGGTTTCGTCGATCCTGCTGCGTTCTAGCTACGATCAAGGTCATGTGTCGACCGTGGGCGTGCTAGCTCTTGCCGGTGTGTGATCCGAATCCTATTCGGCATCAACACACTTTTTGGCGACTCTGCTAGGGAAGAAGAAGAACATCAAGATCCATCTACTAGTGACATGTCGGGCAATGACAAGCCTAAGGATGGAGGTGATCACACTTATCCCTTCAACCAAAGCAACATCAACCACCCGACTTCCATTGAGGAGCTTCCCGATGAGCTTTGCTAGAAGCTTCAGGGCAAGCTTGATGCCGATCTGAAGGCTTTCTTGGAGAGCTGCACCAAAAATCGGCGTGACAAGGTCACCCAATACCATCAGCTTAATGAAGAGGTAACCGATCCTTATTGTACTCATGCTAATTATGGTAAGATGTTAGATGATGAAAGGACAATCAAGGCAAACAATCTCATGAATCTTGCTAACATGGTTTTCATGCGCATGGATAAGATAGAGGGCAAGACGACCGATTGTGTAGATTTATCTGCTGATGAATAGGTCATTAAGCAACCTCAATATGGTATGCCTTTCAATTTTTATGAAAATCAAGGTCTTTATGCAACAGCTAACAAAGCCAAATCGGCCGCCTCTTCGACACTTGAAACTGATAAGGTCAATTTAGGTGGAGCTAGCACATCTTTACCAATGGTCACCTTTGCTCCCAATTCGGGTTGTAACACATGAACCGATCAAGGACCAGCAGTGAATCGAGCTTCGGCAGGGTATAATACAGTTCTTCCTAACCCGCCGAAGTCCCCAAGTCAAATCCCTATGCTTAATACTGCATCCACAGCTCCTATTACCGATTTTAATGAAGCTATGAATCAGCTTAAAGATGAATTGTCTAGATCCATTAAGAGTAGCTTGGGTGTGCAAATTAAGCCAGTAGGAATACTTATCATAAGTCGTACGCTTCCACTTTTGATTTCTTAAAAGCTCCCAATGGTTGGAGGGTCTGTGTGTTCGAGCTCAATGGGAGCACTGTGTATGGCTGTTGTGAACATGTTCCTATGTTGTAGTACTATGTATGGTTGTTGTTCTAGCACTATGTATGGCTGTTGTTCTAGTACTAAGTATTCAACGGTTGTGAAACTGTGTGTTCCTGTGTCTGCTCTTTGTTACTCCCTCCGTCCTACAGTGCATTCTAGCATTCAAAATTTGTCCTCAAATATAATGCATCACTACGCCAGATTTGGACATCACTGCCCGCATTATCACTGCCGGATTTGAGAGAACCGGCAGTGATGTACCTTCACTGCCGGTTATGAGCTTGAAAATGAGAAAATGATTGGGGCTGGGCTAAAACCAACAATGAAGCACCACATCACTGCCGGTTTGTGGCTTGAACCGGCAGTGGTTTGGTGGCCACTTATCACTTCCGGTTCAAGCCACAAACCGGCAATGATTTGGCCTTATCACTATCGGTTCTACCCAAGAACCGACGGTGATAAGCCTACAGCACAAAAAGGTTGCAGTCGTCCTCTTCTTCCTCCTCTCTTCCTTCCTGAGAACAGAGGTGCGCGTTTGGGCCCTTCCCTCCATTGTTGCGGCTGCTCTTCACCATGAAGCTAGCACTTGGATTTTGAAGAATGGCTTGATCTTTTTGCTTTAATGTTAGTAACAAACATCCACTCCTTTGATTTTGTTGCTTAATTAGCTTTGTTTTGATGGCCACATTGCTTGATTCTCATTCTAATTCTTTCTCCATTCTAGAGAGCACTTTTCCAATTGGACATTTGTGCAAGGCTCAAATTGTGGTGAATCCATCATCCAAACGGTTGGTGTCTATGAACACATTTAAATTCCTAGCTAATTATTCCATGGTGGTCAAGATCATCATTGTTGGTATGTGATGCTATAATTAGTTCTTAGAAGTAGAGTAGAATAGATGTTCTTCATTATTTTGCAATAATTGTTTTTTACTATGATTTTCAATTTACAGGGCCGGGGCTACCAATTTCAATTTTCCAATAATTAGTGTACAATAATGTTTTCCAAAAATGGTACTTTCGAGCTACAATTGTTGTTCATGAAGCTCAATTTCTTATTAATTCTTTGTAATTACTGTCTCAGTATTTTTTTTTGCAGAGATGGATCGAGAGTGGATGCATCTGTCCCGAACGGACAAACGGTACATGCATGGCGTCAGCCAGTTTATCACCGATGCCAAAGCCCATGCTGGGAATGGAAACCCTGTCTTCTGCCCATGCAAAGATTGCAAGAATCAAAGGAACTTTCGTCAAACTGAGTCTATACGATCGCACTTGATTACCAGGGGGTTCATGCCAAACTATACGATATGGACTATGCATGGTGAGGTTGGTGTGAATGTTCTGCAGGAAAACGATGATGATGTGGACATGCCTGACGTAGCCATCCACGATGCTGATGAGGAACCCTGTGTCAATATGGAACCTATGGCCACAGTTAATAATGTGTTTAGGAACACGCTAGCTGATGACACCGAGGATAACGATGGCATTTCTCAACTGCTACGTAATGTAGAGACCGGATGTCTTAGTGAAAGACAGCTGAGAAAGGTAGAGAAAATGAGAGAAGATGGCAAAATGCCATTGTATAGGAATTGTCCAATGAGCAAACTAGAAGCCAACATCATGCTGTTAGAGTTCAAATCGACAAACGGATTGAGCGATAAAGGCTTCGATCAATTGTTAGGTATAATATGGAAAATGCTCCTAGAAAAAAAATGAGTTGCCAGAAAAAACATACTTGGCCAAGCAAATGATCTGCCACATCGGCCTCGAGGTTGAAAAAATTCACGCGTGTTCCAATGATTGCATATTATACCATGGAGAAAAATACAAAGACTTGGACAAGTGCCCCAAGTGTGAAGCTCCATGATACAAGGAAGGGCCGTAAGATGAGGGTACCAAGACCAGAGGAGGTCCCATGAAGGTCGTTTGGTATTTCCCTATAGCTCCCCGGGTGCATAGGTTGTTTGCATGTGCAGTCAGCCAAGCTGTTGCGCTGGCATGGCGAAGAGCGTAAGAAAGATACAATGATGAGGCACCCCGCCAATGGGCATGACTAGAGGATTATCAATACTATGTTCTATAAGGACATTGGTGGACATCACTAAAAACGTGTGTGCTAACACTCTTAACAGCTTGATGAACACCGAGGGGACATCGAAGGATTCACTAGCCACACGCCTAAACATGCAACACTTGGGAATTAGGAAGGAGCTGCATCCCATCGAGCTAGAGAATGGCCAGTTCGAACTTCCGGTTGCATCATGGACATTGAAGAAGGAAGAAAAGTGTGCGCTTATTTCTTTCTTCAATAAACTCAAAGTCCCGATGGGCTATTGTGCGAACCCGAAGAGGCTAGTGAACATGAGAGAACTCAAGTTCAACTATGTCCCTATGAAGGCCCATGACTATCATGTCATTATGACTCAGCTACTCCCTGTTGCCCTGCGTGGTATCCTCCCCCCAAAGGTCTGTGCCCCAATCATAAAGCTTTGCTCGTTCTTCAACGCGATCTCAAAAAAGGTCATTGATGTGTCCACGCTAGAGCAGCTGCAGCGGGACATAGCCAAAACTCTCGTTAGACTTGAGATGCATTTCCTGCCGACTTAGTTTGATATCTCATTGCATCTGCTCATTCATCTTGTTGACCAAATTAGAGCCCTTGGCCCAATGTACCTGCATCAGATGTTCCCTTTCGAAAGATTGATGAAAGTTTTCAGGTGGTATGTTAGGAACAGATTCAGGCCAGAAGGAGGCATGGTTGAAGGATGGTCAACGGAGGAGGCCATTGAGTTCTGCACATATTATCTGGACATCAAAAGGGTTGGAGTTCCAGAATCTCGTCACGAGGGAACACTAAGTGGCAAAGGAACGATCGAGGAGAAATCTATTATAGTAGACGACCCTGTTTCTTTCAGACAGGCATAGTTCGTTGTTCTCCAGCAAGCCGAGGGTGTGATGCCATACATTGACGAGCACGGGCAATCGCTGCAAACTCTGTATCCGAGCAGGTCACAGGCTTGGCTAGATAAAAAAACATAAGGAGGAATTTGTCAATTGGTTGCGACGTCGCTTGCTTGGAACAAAGTTGGGTAATCAACTGGTTGCCTTAGCCAAGGGACCTTCGAGTACATATCTTAAGTACCAAGGGTATGAGATCAATGGATTCACATTTTACACAAAAAAACAAGATGGAAAGAGCACATACCAAAATTGTAGTGTTCATTTTGATGCTCACAATGAAAATGGCAACGTGCAGGCAACATACTATGGTTTCATAGAGGAGATATGGGAGCTAGCCTATGGTCCATTGAAGGCAGCTCTTTTTCGCTGCCAGTGGGTCTGGCTCGAGGAAACCAACACTGACAGCGAAGGGTTCACTACCGTTAATCTCACTAAGACCTCATATAGAGATGACCCCTTCGTCCTTGCAAGAGATGTTATGCAAGTCTTCTATGCAAGGGACAACAAGACAAAAGGAAGGCTAAAAGGAGTCCTAGAAGGGAAAAGGAAGATTGTCGGTGTCGATGGAGTGACGGACAAAGAAGACTATAGGGGCTATCAGGAAATGCCTCCATTCGGGGCGAACGTACCCCTACCGATTCTTCAAGAGGGTGACGAACCTGCTTACGTATGGCTTGATCACAATGAGGCCCTCATTGTTGATGCACCTAAAGATAGTTAGATTATTGTTAACTATGTAATCATTATGCAGACGTTGTATCAGTAATTCGTACTGAATATCTAATTTATATTTTATGCGCATCTCTGTAATTTAATTGTTGACTATGTAATCAAATATTGAGATGATGTTCACAAACACTATTATTTGATAATTATAGACCATTAATTAATTATCATAGAATTAAATAATCAAGACACAAATTTTTGTGTTATTTTAGAATATAAACTAACTGCATTATTTCTATTAATAAATAAATAAAGAAAAGCAAACTAACCGAACTCCCTATCCTAGCTCAGCGGTTAAGGCCGTGCACTTTGTACTCTGAGAACCGCGCTCGAATCCTAGGTGGGTCAAACTTTTTTGATTTTGCATTTATTATTTAGTAGTGCATTACAACGGGGTAAAAGAAAAAGAACAACTAATTCTAACGTAATCCCTATTCTAGCGTAGTGGTTAAGGCTCCAAACTAAGAACCCTGGGACCTGGGTTCGAATCCTAGGCTCAGGAATTTTTTTATATTTTTTTATAAAAAGGCTGCGAGATAGTGATTTTTTTTTATATTTTTTTACTAAAGGGCTGCGATGGCGGCAGGGCCCTTCACTGTCGGTTTTGGTTTTAAAACTGGCAGTGATAGCGCTGTGATGGTAGGCTCCAAACCGACAGTCCTTTTTTTATATTTTTTACTAAAAGGCTGCGATGGCGGCAGGGCCCTTCACTGCCGGTTTTGGTTTTAAAACCGGCAGTGATAGGTTCTATCACAGTCGGTTGCTCGAACAGACACAAATGGCCCCATTCACTATCGGTTTTTAAACTAAAACCGACAGTGATGTGTAGATGCTCCTCACATGCCAACAGTGCTCCCACTAACCACAACAGTAGGAAAACTGCTCCCACCTACCTCGACAACTTTAGTTCAGATACAAAAATGTACAACGAATGCTAGCCCCCTATAAAATGGCCCTTGGCCAGGAGCTAGCCTCTCTATGCATGTTGGTTTCAGCCAGGCCTTTCAGCAATGATACAATGTTTTCCTCTCACAACAAACCACAGATATCGTTATGCGTCGTAGTCCACCAAAATGGTGCACACAAGAGGTACTAGAAGAATGCTACCGAAGATAGAGCAATGCCGAAGATTGGAGATGCCACGAGATTCACAATGCCATCCGCTGCGGTGCGCATCTAGAAAAAGGCCATGTACATACAAGGCGGATTCATCGATGCCACCTTGTCATCTCCAACCGGTATAGCTCATAGACCACCTCGGTGCTGCTGTTTGCCCCTACTTGGTGCTAGAAGAATGCTACTGAGGTGGTTACATTATAATGTGTTGATACACATTAATTGTAACATTGACCTGTACGCAAATAGGTCTTTGTTATCGTATATGTAATTTTAGTGTGGTTTGTTGGTGGACAGATTTTGATGGTGGACAGTTTAGCAAGCAGAAGGACTTATGGCAGGATTTCAAGGATTACAGGTTATCCGAGGAGTACTTAGAACTGAGCAGGAAGAATAAGGAGAACACGCAGAAAGCGATGAATCCTCATCATCTCGGCTCTCGTGGCTACACAAAAAAGATTCTAGAATTTGAAGTAGAACTTCAAAAGTTGGATCACCTTGTTGAGGAAGGCATTCAGGTTGACACCACCGATTGGGAGCTAAGATCGGTAATATACTGTATGGGGAGGAATGTACGCCACGCAGAGGACGGGAGCTTTAGCTCCACAAATCAACCCATGAGCGAACTCATCCAGAGGATCTCCTAGGTAACTGAGGAGGTGAGGCAAGGGACTCGCACTTCTAATAGGGAGAAAGATGTGCTCACCCAAGCACTCGAAACCAAGGAGCACCCTAGTCGCACTAGAGGAACCGGTGTTGTTCCTTAGAAACTAGCATTCCCCCAAGAATCTAACACTTACCGGAGCCGCTCGAGGGGTAGAGCGGATCAGGAGGCAGAGTATTTTAGGCAACTAAAAGAGTTGGAAGAAAAAATGGATGCACGGATTGAGGCGGCTGTTGAAGCATGAGTCCAGCAAATTTTGTTGTCCAAGGGGTCTGGAGTACCACAAAACCCTACTCCTACTACCTTTAGCCCACAGTTTAGGGGTCGCAGCAGCTGCGGATCGACCCCGCTCGATGAAGAAGATGCGAATGTGCCTCATCCGGTGGACGGCATCACTGAACCCATCAATGTCAAGTTGTACATCCGTCAGGAATGGACAAAGGACAAGGTGGCGCTCGGCCAGGCCTGGCCTGCGGGAGGCGGGACCATTAATGGCCGCCCAATTCCATAGGGGTACGCTCGTGTCACCATTGACAGAATACTTGATAAGAAGTATAACAAGATACACATTGAGTACCCCGTAGTGGAAGACAGGCTGAAACTTGGTCATAACAAGGGCTCTCAAGTGGCCTAGCGCAAGCGCTTCATTAAGCTTGACCACCTATTGTCCTCTAATGATGAGGACCACTATGAGTCTTCGCCCACCCACGATGATCACTCACCATCTCCCAACAGAGATCACTCCCCTCCTCACCCCTTGCCATCACCCCCGAGAAGATAGAGGTCTCCTTCTATTCCTCCTCGTCCGACTCCATCTTCATCAGCCCCGAGAAAAGAGAAGACTCCTCCTCCTCCTCCATCTTCATCAGCCCCGGGAAAACAGAATTCTCATCGTCATCCTCCTCCTCCTCCTCCACCTCAGCCTAAAACAAGATCAAAGGCATTCTCGCTGTTGCAGAAAAGGTCCTTGGATTCAGTCGCTAATGTTCCCAAAGTGGACCAACAAAAAAGAAAAAGGTTGTTTAGTGGCAGCGTTACAAACTTGATGGAAGGAATATTTACATCACACATCTCGAAGGAAGATTTAAGGAAGATACAGAAGTTCGTCGAAGACAACCCCAAATTATCCATGGAAGAGGCCGCAAACATATATTATGATGTACAAGGGACGGGAACACCGACAATGAAGTATGAAAGGGGCAATCTTTTGGTTCCCGATCACGAGTATAAAAATTTGACAACATATATGCGTCAGTTGAATGAATATTACATGGCTCAAACTACAAAGACGGAGGACATTGGTTTTGAGGTTATTATCCGTTCGCCACATGTTTTTCATTATCCTAAAGAAGAGAAGTTCGATGTCGAGTGGGAGTGCTTGTTCCAGCTATACCAGAAACGCTCTCTCGATACACAAATGTTGACGTTGTGGACTATGTAAGTACCCTACACGCACGATATTACAATTAACTACTCTCCCGAGACACAAATTGTTAACTTTTGAGCACTTCCCATGATTTTATGTAGGTGTACAGCAAAATTTTGCATTCTAAAAAGCAAATGGGATAACATAGGCTTCTTGGACCCCTTGCGAGTCAATGAGAAGACATGTCTAGGCCTCCATGGATGTGACGTGGAAGACCTGAAACAGAGATTGACTGTTGTTTTCGATGAATTCAAGATGAAGAACAAAACCCACATACTTCTAGCCTACAACTGCGAGTATGAGTTCTCGGCTTTTAATTTTATGCTTCTTTTTTTGTTAAGATTATTCGATAATTAGAATTATGTGATTGCAGCCACCATTTTGTCTTCATTTGTGTTAATCTTGCCAAAAATCTGATCGAGGTGTGGGACTCGAAGAAAAAACCATTTCATCATCTGGATGCACTAGTGGCAGTGCTAAATTAGTAAGCGATCCTAATAACATATTATTTTCTAATCACACATACCACTTTCTAACGTTTCTCCTTTTAATGTTGCTCAGTGTTCGAAGAAGACATATTGGTGGGACGCAGGTCCCATTCAAGGTTGTCGAAATGGAGGGGAAGTACCTAAAACAGCCGACGAGAAACAATGAATGCGGGTTTTATGTAATGTGGGCAATGCTTCGCTACATCGGCGGGAAATCCGAAGAAGCCGATAAGTTGGTGTGTATAATCCCCATTTCATTTATGTCTGTTAATCATTCAACAAAATGATTTACTAATTTCTCTTTGGATATCATCTTTTTTGAACGACAGCGCAAGAAATATAACCACGAAAGGCTGTTAGACATGGAGATCGTCGCGCTGCAATCGGAGATGGCAAAATTCATCTTAGCCGAGGTATTGGAAAAAGATGTAGTATTTTCCATTGCACAATCCTTTTAGTTCAAGGACCAGTATGTCCCAGAGCGGCTTGCCAGATTATTGTAAGAAGTCCGAGAAGCATTGCACAATCTGTGAAGTCCGAGAACATTTCTTTTTTATTTTGAGGGATCGAGATCTTGATAAGAACATTTGAACTGTAACCGTAACATTTGTAATGTTTAATATTGATGGACCTGTCATCTATGTAGCGTATATAAAGCGAAACTCGATTCCACGAAAAAATATAAATTAAAATAAATTATAAAACAATAAAATACGATCATGACATCACTGCCGGTTAGTAGAAAACCAGCAGTGTTGTCGTAAACATCACTGCCGGTTAGCAACAAACCGGCAGTGATGGCACTGTCGGCTGGAGCCACAGGCCGACAGCGTTGGCTTAGCCATCACTGCCGGTTCTTGTCACAAACCGGCAGTGATTCTTACCACAACACTGCCGGTTGAAACACAAACCGATAGTGTTGGTGGAACTGAACTCTACCGGGTGGTCTTATGAACCGACAGTGTTGGTGGAACTGAACTTTGCCGGTTGTGTAAAGAACCGGCAGTGAGGTTGAAGAACACTGCCGGTTTGTAGGAACCGACAGTAATAGCTTACCCTTGTCACTGTCGGTATGGTTGTGCCGATTCAAAATCCAACAGTGATGGGCTATTTTGAACCGGCAATGAAGCACTATTCTGACGTAGTCCATTCTAGAGGACAAAAACATGAGGTTCCTGTCCACCCATGCAACTCTTGAACGTCTCAAACAACCATTTGAATGATCCAATCGATTCATCACCAATCAGAGCTTGTCCGAAGGTCACGTTCTTGAGGTTATTGTTGGCTCCAACAAACATCGCCAGCGGCATCTTCTTGCTGTTGGTTTTATGTGTCGTATCAAAGGTGATGGCGTCTCCAAAATCTTTGTATTCAGCTCTTTGGCTTGCATGACTCCAGAATATGTTATTGATCACTCCAGTCTTTGGATCTGCATCCACATCCCAGTAGAAATATTCGTTGTTCTCCTTGCATTCTTTGAAGAACTGCAGCAGCTTGTTAAGATCATCTTCTCTTTCCTCCCTAGCCTTCGCCGCCTTCCTGTGAACATTTAAAAATATAGGGCAGTTTTTGTTAGAAAAAGTTCAGCCACATGTTTTTTTGCAATTCAGATATGTGACATCTTGCAATTCAGATATGTGACATCTTGCAATTCAGTGAAAAAAAATTCAGCACGTACCTATTCTTTATGTCCTTCTCTGTAAAACCCCACATATGGCGACCATCATACAGATCCGCCATCACATTCAATGCTGCCTGATGTGGAACTCCGTTCCTTGTCATTATGTTAAATAAGTCACTCATGCCTTCTGCCATGTTCTTGTGCGCGTGCATGTATCTTGTCATCCTAGGAGACGGCTCAAGTTTGTGGTTGTGGGCTTCCTGCACATGGTCAAAGAACCAGAAATTGTGCTTCCCATCCTTCTTAACTTTCACATAAGCCGGGCAGCCACATCTTCTCGATCCCTTTTCTGTTTTTGCTTCTTCTTCTTCTTCTTTATTTTTGCTCTCATGTTTCCCTTCCCTGTTGCAGACCCAATGATTCGTCTACTTGCGTGTTCTCGCTGTCCTCAAACTGAATCCAGCCAGCTTTGCATAATCTTTGTAAAATATGTAAGCATCATTTTTTGTAGAGAATTGCTGCCTCACTCTTGGCACTAACACAGCTGGTATAGTTGATTCCTGACAAAAAGAAAAATACAAAACATGTGTGATATTTTTTTTCAAAATAAAATGATGCAAACTCACTGGAAAATTCTCTGTTGCAATTACTACCATGTCTATGTTGCAATTTATACCACATCCTAGTTGCAATCAGTTGCATTTTCTTTTTATCAGATCCATGGAAAAGCCAAACACAGGTGATTCAGTTTAAAACTCAAGGCCATGTGTAGCAATTACTACCACATCTCTGTTGCAATTACTACCAAATCTCGGTTGCAATTAGTTGCATTTTTTCCAGATCCATGGGAAAAGTCAGTGACATGTTATTCAGTTTAATCCCAAAGCTGTGTCGCAATTACTACGAAAGCCGTGTCGCAATTAGTTGCACCCAGCACACAAATCACAGGTGATTCAAGCATTCAACTCATAGGCACAGCATAAGGTAGCTCAAGTGCTTTTTTTACCGGGTAGAACAGCTGGTTGGCATCTGGAGTCACCATGTCCCCTGGAGCCAATGTCGCTGGCGGCGTGAGTGTCGTCGTATGGTGGAGGGGATCGCTTGTAATTGCTGTTATCGGGGGAAGCATGGGTGTCGACGACGGCGGAGGCTCTCTCCGATGTGCTCGAATCAACGCAGCGACCCTCTCTGATGTCGTCGGTGGATCACGCAGAGCGAGCGGCCCAGCCTCGACGAGCGACGGCAGCGTTGGCCCCATCTCGATGCTGGAGGCGGGACACGGGGAGGCGGCTCGCGCGGCGGCGCAGGGCGAGGAGCGCGGCGGCTAGCGCGGCGGTGCAGGGCGAGGAGGCGGCAGCTCGCGCGGCGGCGCAGGGTGAGGAGCGCGCTCCCCCTCAAGGCACTCCGCCGGCGGCGGCGGCGCCTCTACTGCGAGAGAGGGGGGCGTGGGGTGGGATGCGTTTTTTCCTCCTCAGGCGATTCCTTTTTCTGTTTCTGTTGTATTTCGTACTTGCCGTTCAAGACATCCCGTGCACACGCATATATGTTGCAACCAGAACAGAATCGAGGTTGCAATCACAAGACACACGGCGTTGCAATTGGCGCTCGATTCAGACGAATCGGATGCGCACGGCCCATTTTTTGCGGGGAGGCGAGCGGCCCACGTGCTGGCGGCTGCGCGCGGCCCACGCGCGGGTGGATGCGGGACCGCCCAGAATGGGCGTGGCCTGTTTTTGTCGGGCGCGGGGGCGGGGAGGTGTTTTTGTGGTATGTGCAATTGCTATATTAATTGCACCTTATTGCATTTTAGGCTCGGGCGTGTGTGTGTGTGTATATATATATATATATATATATATATATATATATATATATATATATATATATATATATATATATATATATATATATATATATATATAACCACCTAAAAAAATATGTAGAGGTTTCGTCCACAACCAACTTGGTGCGCGCGCTCCCACCCAGACGTACGTGCCTGCCCGGACTCTACGTACGTGTACCTCGCCTGGCTCCATACCGACAAAACTCGGAGTCACGAACGAGTAGGTATCCGTCCGAGTCTGATACGCAGCATGCAAGTTATTAGCAACCAAATAGCCGTAACACATACATCTTCGCATATTCACGCATACATCTTGTCGGCGGCGGAAAGATTCATCCAGATATTGATGCCCCTTTGCACGCCCTGGCCCGCGGACGTCTCCGCGTGCACGTAGCGGTCAGCCACTCCATGCACACGTACAACGATACCACGAATACAAACCTGCACATGCTGACATGCATGCATGTCTAACTCTGTTACCAGAGCTCTGAGTCCGATACCAAGGCTTTACCATTCGAGTCAGATCTTACACGAAGGCTAAGTATATCCGTCAAAATTCCGACTCCGAGAGTCTGATATGTAAGAAGCTACAAGCTCAGTATGTATATATACATCCACCGTGGCACACTGCTGATCATGAACGTGTACGCCATCTACAGGACCTGGCGGTGTGGGAGCACCCTGCTGAGTTCAGGTCAGGCACCACTAGGCTAGCGTATGCTGACTCCAAGACTGTAACGTCGTCATCTCTCCGGTGATACCAAATCTCGGATCCTAGCTCACGTATCCGATACAAATCATTTTCCACTCGGAGATCACGTGTTCGCGTTCTATCTAATTCCGATACAAAGGCCGGATCTACGTGTCCATGATCTCAGGCATCCACGTGAGGTTTATTCCCTACCTCATTCAGAACTATGGAGCTCACGCGTTCGCGTGAGGTTTAGTCCAAAAATCTAAGGTCCCGGTGTAACGCACGGGCATATATTTAGTGTATATATATAATAAAACAAATGACCTGTCCGAATTTTCTAATCTTAATCATTAGTAAATAAATTAAAAATTATTAGGACGATGTTACATTATTACTTAGTACTAATTATGATGAGTATTAGTTTGATATGGGCGCCCTCAACGGTGGTCGTAGTCGTTAGCATGTGTCAGACTTTGTCCAACGAGGAAGAAAGATATTAGAAAGGAAAGAGACTAGCGAGCTGCGAAGCGATAGTCTCGCACGTATATCAATGAACACCTTGTCTTTGCTTCATCTCACGTAGATTTACTCTTTATTTTTTTAGTGTCTCTCGCTGCCACATCAGCTGACGTTTTAGGATTGCTGTTGAGGACTCCGTGCTACTACAGTCATAGATGCATTGATTGGTGCGCCAATTGTTGTAGTAGTAGATTAGTACATATTTTTTATTTCAGAGGCTTAACCGTTCATGCCTTTGTTTCGAAGCGAAATAGTAATTTTGCTTTGTTTTTTAATCTTTGGGATTTTAACCCTGCATTTTCAAATTGATGAAAGAGTTTTCTCTTATTTCGTGAAGTCCTCTTATTAACGGTACTAACTTTTGTTAAAAAAAAGGACAAGTTTAGTCATGCGATTTTGCCCCTATTTTATTAGAGGTCTTATAATTTTATTGGAATCAAATGTTTAGGCTATATTTTGACCAATTTGTCAAGGATTTCAACGACAAACTTGAGACGGTTTGTGTACATTTTAAATCTGGACGGAACTTGACACTTTTTTTTACCGTGTCCACCAATTCAGAGCAAACACAGAGAGGCCATGGTGCAGCCCGGCCCCATGACATTGGGGCTGCCCTTGATCCCTAGCACCTTGTCGCTCCACTCGCCGGAGAAGATGTCTGTTTCAAGTCTCAGTGATCACTGCACGCTCGCGAAGACACCGGCACCTTGGCCATCACGACGTTGAAGCTCGGAATGGTAGAAGAAGTCATCTAGGGCCTGTTTGGTTGGAAGCCTGGACAGCTTGTCTGGCAAAAAGTGTTGTCTGAGAGTTGCCTGAAAATTTGATGAAATCTGTCTGACCAAGCAAACTTGAGAATGGCCTGTTTGGTTGGAAACCTGTGCCCGAGAAAGTTAATAGTAGAAAACTTTCTAACTTACATCTAATTGATTTTGTTATACACTTTGATTGTACTATTAAATGGTAATACATCAATTAATCTAGCAAGAAACATATTTGGATCAGATTTTTTTTTTCAAAAAATTTTGCGAAGTATTTAATCTAGTCATGTCAAAAAAAATGCAAGAAAATCATGATAAAGTTGTATAATATTGTGATGTGTATATATTCTAATATTCGCGTCGTCTAAAAGCTAACACAGGCTGCTTCATCTTCTATTTATATATGTCTCCTTGTCTCTTAATCATGATGGCGCAGGGTCACTAGCCCAGGCAATCATGCTGCATCGTCCAGGTAGTCGATTTCGATAGCCTGGCCACAGGCAGCTGTTGCCTCGCAGGCAACTTTTCAGGGCTCCAAGCAAACACAGTACAGGCAGTGTCTAGGCAACAGTTTTTTTAGGCAATCTCAGCCCAGGCTCGTAACGAAACAAGCCCCATGCCACTAGACTCTGTGCGCGCAAGCCGCGTGCTGCCTTTCTGTGTGTGCCCCAGCTCATCTACCCGTCACACGAGCCTAGCCGGCTGACCGTCACGCGCATCCGCTGGGTGAGCCCACCTGGCCATGCGAGGGAGCACTGCGCGCCTCGGATTCTCAACCCGGCCGTTCCAGTCCTCCAGCCATCCAGCGCCATCGCGGAGACGCTCTCTAGAGCGCCACCTCGCCTGTCGCCTCTGATGACGAGAGCTGGCCTGAATCCAACAGAATTGTGAGAATCCTCTGCCGATAACTCTGTAGCTTGCATTGTGAGACACTGTACAATAGGAATTCTTACCAGGCCCTGTATTATTTCACAAAAGCACAATGGGTAGATGAGCCATCTTGCTGTGCATCTCCACACAAAAATGGATCGACACGGATGGGCCTATTCTACCTCAAATCAAGCAGGGTTCATAACCTGCACACAAACATGCATATGTTGTTAGTTGGGCATTATGTTAGAGCAAGAGACAGAAGGAGGCTAGATAATAATGAGTAATTAAGGTACCCAATATTTCATGATCCAATTAATTAAGATGTTTTTATCCTTCTTTGTTAGGTTTAGTCCCATATCGGTAATTGATGGTAGGAGAGCACAAAATATAAGGCGGGGGCAGCCCTCACCTATCAGACTTGGTATTTTGGGTTGAACTAGGCTTGAGACCTTGGTATGTTGTGGACTTGGGCTCGAGGGGGGTGTCGACTCGTGCATATAGCAAGCTAGGCCCGATTCCTTGCTAAACTTTAGTAGCTAAATATGAAGAAAATTTTAGTAGATAAAAACCATGGACAACACTTATCCTTGAGGTATAAAATTTTTCTTAGTAAATGCTTATAACTCTACATACACGAATTCTTAGTATATCCTTCTTACTTCAATTCTGTAGCTACGTGCTGGTTTCGGCACGGCTCGCTCAGTCAAGGATACAGCAGCACGCAGATCAAATTTACACATCAAAACGCTGGCCAAAAACCCCGAGAAACCAAAAACCCATGGTCGCAATATGCAACTGAACCTATTGAATCTGATATTCAATAGGTACATCCTATTCATATGGTACACTCCGTTATATTATCAACCCGAGCAGACACAAGGAGCCTGTTCGCTTGGGCTGATCCGGCTGGCTGAAAGTACTGCTGGCTCGTTTTTTTGAGAGAAAAACACTGCTGGATGGCTGGCTAATTTGGCTGATAATCTCAAATGAACAGGCTGCAAGTTTGTGAAGGCTTGACATCTGTCTTCATCTTTTTTCTTTCTAAAAGAAAAGGTGGTCTTCTTCACCTCATCACGCGAGCGATGATGGAGGCGATGACCGTGTGTCTCGAGAATGGGACTATGATAGATTGATAGTATTAAAGCATCTCCTAGAGTGTTTCTAAATTTAACTCTCTAAATCATCATTTGTAGAGCCATCAGCATAAAAATCGTTTTCTCCCAACAGCTTTTGTATATATTGTGTACACTCTAGAGAGCCATTTTTGTTATCTATTTTTTGCTAGTGAAAAATCTGGAATAGAGTATGGATAGATTTGGATAACCACTTAGAGAAGTTGTTGGAGGATGTTTTTCCATCAAAATCTACATTCCTAGCAATTAGGAAGGATATAGAGAGTCTTTTGGAGTTGCTCTTAGTATTTTCCTATGATACATCAGTGGGGTTGTGCTTATAAAGACAACCTAGCTAAGCGTAATTGGCAGAGTAGCAGAAGTGTTCCTTTGTTATAAGCATGTGACTATAAGACCTTGTTTGGAAGGACACTCAGCGGCTCCAGCTCCTCCGACTCCTCTAACTTCATGGCATTGTTCATCTGAACCTTTTTTCTCTCTCTCTCTATACTCTAAATGAACTGAAAGCCGAGAGAAGCCAGTATTTTTTCTCCTCAGAGCTAGAGCTGAACCCAGCCAAACAGGCTATAATCATCACTTTGTTCTTTAATGCAATTTTGCTCGCTCTGTTTAGTCTGAGGAATTTCTAAGCCTCCCGTATGTCTCGTATGTGGTATAGGTAGCTATGGGGTCTTAGAAAGGAGTTGAAGCTGTAGGATCTCTGGAGTGCCTAGGGGGGGTGAATAAGCCTGTAAAAATTTATCTCAAGCAAATGTCAAATTCCACTGCGGCACGCCACTCTGCCCTTGGCACTGCCACACCTGCAAACTAGGTTAGCCCATAGTTAAAAAACTACTCAACGAAATTTAGATCGGGTAAATTTCTTAGCTTCCTGCAAGGTAGTAGATGACATATCGAGAGCTGAAAGTGGTAAGAACACCACACACAAGTGATCGGGTGCAAACCCTAGAAATCAACACAAGAACAAGGGAAGTACCACAAGCACAAGTGACACGATAATTTTTCCCATGGTTTAGCTCGCCACCAAGGCTTTGCCTAAGTCCACGTTGTTGAGGTCTTGCCACTAAGGCTTAGGGTTTTGCAACCCTACCTCGTTCTCAAGTCAAGAGAGTGAACTCTTGAGATGAGGGGTGATTTCACTAGCTGCAAGAGATGGTTACAAACCTCCCGAGGCTGCCACAAGCTTGGCAAGCTCACCGGGCGACGCTCTAGCTAGGTAGGAGCAAAGCTCCAAGAGTAACAGACACAACCGCCGGCCAAAACGTGAACCAAATGCTTTTTTGAGTTGGGGAATCAATGGATATGCTCTCTAATCGAGTTTTGGCACCTTTTCTCTCAAGGATTGATGGGGAAATCAATGGAGTTACTTGGGAGCTCGAGGTGAGCCAATGGAGGAAGAGAGAGAGCTCAGGTCTATTCTGCTCACAAATGGAACGTTGGAGAAGAAGCAGTGACCATTGGGGAGGACAGGAATGTGTATAAACACCCCCTGTTCCCAAACGGTAACTTAAGTGCGGCACTGCCGCACTCACCAAAACAACAGGAAATGGAAAAGGTTGAGCTGGCTGTCTTGTGTTGGTATTTGTTAACGCACACAGAAATAATCACTAGGAAAGATTCGCAAGCACATGGATATCAATGTAGCACTTCACCTAGGAGTATTCCAGAGTATCATTATTTATATTTTACCACAGGGAAAACGTGTGAGAATAACTAAGTCTATACTTAACCCCTGAGAAAGCAACAAGGATGGAGATGATAGGGATATAGAGAAGATCACTAAGGTCTTCTAGTTCAAACCTTGCAAGCTATGTTTACTATTGTTCAATCTGGGGACATTACTTAAGAAAAGACACCAGCAGAGGATGCTTTCCTTAGCAACCAGGTCCGACTTGGCCTATAAATGAGAGGTGGACTATGAAAGATTCAACGAGACTATAAAGTCACCCTCGCGAGCTACCACCGATCCAGAAGGTAGGGTGCATCTACGAGTAACCGAGTCTAAGCACGACGCTTGCATTACGAATACTACTCCAATCCAAGAGCGACAAGGATTAAAGTACTCAAAAGAGTCACAAACTGGAAGAACAATAATAACAATGTAACTTACTTAAATTAGAAGTTGATTACCAGAGAAATCTCAGAAGCAAGCTCTAATGGAACTTGATCCCACAGGTAGAAACCGGAGAGGAGACATCGACAGGCCGGCACTTCCTCCAAACTCTTCCCCAACACTCTATCTCTCTATTTCTAAATAAGACTAGTCCTAATCTTTGGAGGACTACAAGACTAATCTTCTCTTGAATGCTTGGCTCTTGATCCTATCTAGGGCTTCTTGATTGTAGAGAAGGATTAGGGTTTCTACCCAGGATGAGGATGGCTCTGACCAGGGGGTACAGTGCTGCTTATATAGGCCGGTGGGATGAACCAGGGCCCTCAGATCAAACCGACTTCATCAATGGTGGAGATTGGACCTCAAAGACGGTGGAAGAACCGACGTCGAAGCGGAGGCTGACCGGGCTGGCCCACAGGTCGGCCGACCTGGGGGTGGGGTCGGCCGACCTAGGTCTATTCTAGGTGGGGCCCACCTCCGGGGGCACGTCTTCACATGTCTTCTAGATTCTTCTTTTGTTGGTGCCGCTGTGGAATATGCTTTTTAGCCCCACGTCCTTGATATCTTGCTCACTTTTCCTGTTTAATCCCTAAAAAACACAGATTTATCAAAACTCGTGGAATTCTGTCAGTTTAACCCCTATTCTATGTAGGTGGTTCCTTTTATGCATTTATTCATGTTTGATTGATAGTTTAAAATTGTAGTTAACTACCGTCAACATCTTGGTGGAGGTGTGAGGATGTTTTGAGTAAAGATAGAGCACTTGGTCACACAATTTTAACCAGATGTCATGTCCCTCTTGATAGTACGACATTCCTATACTCAATTTCAAAATATAAAATGGAAATTAAACCTCTTTTGAGTAGGCATCCATCCTTGAAAGTAATTGGGGACTCCTCCTTTCCATGTAACATCCTCTTTTATGAATTCCCTGCTTGTCATCTTGGTAAAGCTCATTAGTCCTCTAATTAGGTGGTCATCAACACCAAAATCCACAATAGGGTTTGATTGCACTTACAATCTCTCCATTTTTGGTGATTGGTGACAACCTAATTAGAGCTTACAAAAGATATGAAATAAACAACTAAACTTTTCAAGACATGAGTGTAGAGCCTCCCCCTAAATGTGTGAATAGAGAATTGAATTCTCAATTTGGTATAAGAGGCCAAAATTCATAATTTCACAAAGTGAAATAGGGTTCCCCCTACATCCATGCCTCCTGTGGGGTGATGCACATAGTGTCACAGGTATAAAAATGTGATGCAAATGATAGTTCATACATAGCAATGCTTGCTGCTGCAGCTAGGTGTGGCACTGCCGCACCTACTGTACCAGCAAGACTGAAATCAGTCACCACACAGTTAAAACACATGTAAATAGATATGCAACCTAGCACAATTGTATGACATCTAATCCACACAAATAATACATGTCCATATCCGATATACAAAGAGTAATATAGTAGCAATATTACATAAATTAGAGTTTTGAGCGACTCTCAAACTCACAACCTAAAGAAGACTAACTCTCAACGGATAAGACATAAAGCTCCTGCAGCTGATCCAAAGTCGAAAAGTTTTGTTGACCCCCTCTAATTTTCTCCCCCTTTGGCAACAAGCACCAAAAAGCGAGAAAAGAAGAAAGAAGCCAACAAGCTCACTCATCATCCGAATCCCAAATCTTGTCCCAGTTGACATCAGCATCACCACCAGCCTTGCTAGTACCAGCAGCAGTGCTAGTGCCAGCAGCAACCCCTGCACTACCATCGTCATCATCAGACTCCACACGTGCTCGGCCCTGACGGTGTGTAGTGGCGATGTAGCGTGTAGAACGTGTGGAACGCCTCGGCTCAGCTCTCCTCTAGTACCCCACTAGGGTCTCCTACCAACCCGCAGAAGGTGCATGTGGTCACTCCTCTGACTCACTGTCACCATTGTCATCATCATTTGAGTCTGAGTCTATATTTCACAAGCTAGGTAGGTCAAACACTGGAGGAGTGAAAGCTCTAGTTTGGTTTTGGTTAATTAATGAAACCCTAAGTGCTAACCTAGTTTATCAAGATGATTATGCGATAGGTAGCACTACTCCAAGTGATGAAGCAATGACGAAGATCATGACAATGGTGATAGCATGGTGATGATCAAATGCTTGAACTTGGAAAAGAAGAAAGAGAAAAACAAAAGGCTCAAGGCAAAGGTATAAAATGTAGGAGCCATTTTGTTTTAGTGATCAAGACACTTAGTGAGTGTGATCACATTTAGGATAGATAGCCGTACTATTAAGAGGAGTGTAACTCGTATCGAAATGCGGTTATCAAAGTGCCACTAGATGCTCTAACTCATTGCATATGCATTTAGGATCTAGTGGAGTGCTAACACCCTTGAAAATATTTGTGAAAATATGCTAACACATGTGCACAAGGTGTTTGCAGGGTTGAGATGGGTTTGGGTCAGATGCAAAATTCTTGGTGGTTGGCACATTTGAGCAAGGGTGAAGAAGTTAGAGTTGAAATGGAGTTGGTCGAAATGATCTTTGGCGTCGGTCTCTTGACCGACGCTTTGGATCACTCAATGACCGGACTGAAAAGGCTGCGTCCGGTCGAAATATCGAGCAACACATGGGTGGGTAGAGTTGAGCACCGGACGCCGGTCTGCGCGTCGGTCAAGGTGGGACGGACGCGTCCGGTCGAAAAAAATACGCCTCGGGAGCTTATCGAAAGCGATCGGACGGCGGGGCTTCAGTCGTCCGGTCGGTTCTTGTTGGAGCGTCGGTCGGCTTCAGAGCCGTTGAAATCGGCGAACAGCGTTTGAAGCTAGTGACGCGTGGCGTCCATCGAGGCGACCGACGGCGAGGGCCAGCGTCCGGTCGGTATGACCGGAGCGTCCGGTCGAGGCGTGTTTTGCCCAAAGAAGGGGTACAACGGCTCTATTTGATGGGGGCTCTATTTATAGCCCCATGGCCGGCTCAAGGGAGCACTCTTGCACATTTTCATTGACATAGCAACCTTGTGAGCTTAGCCAAAGCCCTCTCACTCATCTCCATCATTGATCCATCATCATTGTGAGATTGGGAGAGAATCCAAGTGCATTGCTTGAGTGATTGCATCTAGTGGCACTTGGTATTCGTGTTGCGCTGCGGATTTCGCTTGTTTCTCTTGGTGGTTGCCACCACCTAGACAGTTGGAGCAGCGGTGAAGGATCGGCACGAGTTGGTGATTGTTCGTGGCCGCCTTTGGTGATTGTGAGGGGAGTTGTACCTTCCCCGGCGGAGTGTCGAAAGGTAACTCTAGTAAATTGCTCGTGTCATTGAGTTACCTCACTTGTGGGTCGGTTCTTGCGGTGTCCTATCGTGTGGACGAGGTTTGTGAAACACCTCTTAGCCGCCGAACCACTAAGTGTTGGTCGACACAACGGGGACTAGCGTGTTGGCAAGCACGTGAACCTCGGGAGAAAAATTGGTTGTCTCTTGTCATTTGCATTCTCCCGGTGATTGGCTATATATTCATCGTGTAATTGGTTCACTCCACGACCCGACGGTATAATCGTCTCACTTACTCATTTACATTTCTACAAACTAGATATAGCAAGCTCTTTAGTGTAATTAGAATTGAGAGCTTGCCTTGTGCTTTAAACATATCTAGTGGAGCTCTTTAGTGTAGCTTTTGTGAGAGCTCTTAGTGAGTAGTGGTCAAGTAGATTGTGTGCAAATAGATCATTGCAACTAGAATTGTTGGATAGGTGGCTTGCAACCCTTGTAGAGCTAGAGCAAGTTTGCATTTCGCTATTTGTCTTACTAATCAAATTGCTCTAGTTGATTTGTAGTTTTTAAATAGGCTATTCACCCCCCCCTCTAGCCATATTAGGACCTTTCAAGGAGGTGTAACAGGAGGAAGAGGTGGAAGGTGTTGTTGGTATTTCTTAACGAATGCAGAAAAATCCGCAAGCGTACGAAATTCCCGTTGTAGCCTTCACCCGGAAGTATTCAGGGTATCATATTTTCCACGGGAAACGGAGGTACTTTCTTCTAACTAATTCATCCAAGGACAACTCAAGGGTAGAGATGGAAAGGAGTAGAGACGGACTCCTATAGATTTTGGGTCTTTAGGATAGCTAAATTCTACTTCTACTTGCTCACTTCGGGCACCGGAGATCACCTGGTCTGCCAAGCGATGCCGGCTTGTAGCTCTACGCCATACCCGGACGTGGGGATTACAAGGGACGGACAGGGCTGTCACCACCTGTCGCCTACCCCTCAATCGTAGAGTATGAGGCAAACGAAGGTAGCCTCTAGCCTAAACACCACGTCTACGCTATCGACTACTACTCTAGTGTTGTGTAGGGCGATCCGTCTTTATTAGGGACCCTCTACTAGAGCATCCGCCACGAGGATAGACGACGAACCCGCAAACAAGTATAGGTGAATCTCAACTAAACAAAAGACATAAAAGACTATAAGAACCATGAACATTTACTTAGCCAAGATCCCGTTAAGGAGCCAAGTACTTGTTCGTAGAGGTACAAGCTCGGGGAGACACCGACAAACCCGGCGCTTCCCTGCTCTCTTCCCTCACATCTCACTTTCTCACTCTAGCTAGCTACTAGGGCATAGCCCTTTGGAAATGAAGCTCAAGTGGTGCTCTTTCTCCCTTGGAATGCTGTTGTCAAGTGAGGGAGTGAGGCCCTCTACTTATAGGTGGGAGAGGGGGATGATTCCATGGAATATTCCCTTCATTAACCCCCCAAACCGACCTCAAACCAGCATCCACGTTCAGTGTATCAGGCAACCCACCCCAAAACCACCTTTGGGATGTCAGCATGGGCCACACGAAGAAAGATGGGCCGATTTGGCCACAAAAGTGGCGCATCCACTCCCCTGGCGCAGCTGAGCACCCACTGAGCCCAAATGTGCTCATTTTTGGTGGGCGTGCTCCTTTGGGCCTCCTGAGTTGGCCTAGGGGGTGCACTCATGGAGTTGAGATGTTTTTGTGTGGGTTTGGGCTTGATTTCCTCTCGTCTGGGCCCTGAGTTATCTGGTAACGGGCTTGCTTCCATTTGGGCTCATGTCGGGTATATATTTTGTTGTGTTTCTTGTATATTCTAAGCTTGTTTTCCATGTAATCTAGACATGTCCACCTGCAAATGGTAAAACACCAAAACTTATAGAATCGGTTAGTTATAAGCCCTAACTCTAAGTTTGGTGTGAATTTTAGGTCAAAGTTGGCGGCTAAAAATGTGAGTTAAGGACCACCAACAAGTACCCCCACACTTACTTCTTTGCTCGTCCTCGAGCAAAGCTTAGAGATAAAAGTAATCATGAACATAACATCTTAAGATATATGGCTTTCATGAAAGTTACTTTAGCATATTCTTTACACAAGTGGGATATGTGGTGCTAGCTAACATGTTTCCTTGAGTTGTTGAAAAGTGGAACAGTTCTCAAAACAAAGTCATCTTCCCAATTTCACATCTTAGCAACTTAGAGTTTTGAAGGTTTTCACAAACAAAAGCATAGTTCACTTTATACTCCTCAAATGGCACTCTCAAATACTCAATGGTGTATATATCCTTACCAAGGCATAACAAAGTTTTGCCTTCTTTTGTTTTCTCCTACTTCTAAAAAGGTTTATGTGGAGCTTCAGGTAGGGATAAACAATATGGCATGCTTGTATTGTATATATTGTAAAGTCAAATCGAGGATCCAAGGAGAGGAGTGTCATGCTCTTAGATCAAGATGTGCATGTGTGTGGAAAGTGATAAACTAAAACTATACTCCTTTTGTAGATATGATCTCTCTCTAACTTTATTTTTGAGACATGGCTATCATCATCATTTTTTTATATTTATGAGCTTTCATGTGCTCATCATTCATTTTTTCGATACTTTGAGACCTTCATGTGTCCCTATATTTTTTATTTTCTTGGACCTTGATGTGTCCAAATATTTTTCTCTTTTTTTTATACTTTTACATAGCTCATGTCTCTTGTTCTAAACTACTTATTTAGAGAGATCATTATCTGTTTAGCACATGGAGTATTTTTCTAACAAATATTTTTTTCTGCTCCTAGTATAAGAGCAGAATTTTGGTGGACAGAAGCATGTTTTTGCGTACTCCCAGTGTAGGAGCAGCAAGTGTATGTGGGTGTACGTGATCTTGATCTTGGGAGCATGATAAATCTCTCAACAAGGGTCAACAAGACTTGACCAAACTCAATACAACAACAAGCAACATTTGTGGAAGGTTTGATACTTACAAGATGTTATATTTGACTTTGGTAGGAATTGCTCACCAAATGAGGAGTATGTGATACTATAGTTTTATAACATTTTTATCAAAATAAATTCTCCAAGTGCTTTGAATACAAATGGTAGGATTTCTAAGTCAGAACTATATCACACCCCGCAACAACTTAGTCAACATGATTGTCCTATTAGAATATTTCCCACAAGCATAAATACATGTATGTGGAATAAAATTCATGCAAGCTTCTATCTTAAAAATGTTATGATCATGTCACTTTTTAAGATTTTAAATAAAGTGTGGATCAAAATTTGCATGGAAGCATAGTTGGTTCATTGAGTTTAATTTTAGTGATAAAAATTGTGTTTGTTTAAACTCAAAGTTATAGGAAGATTGAGGGAGAGAGTTGCACAAACCACCGTTGAAGATGAAGGAGTTTATGGGGATTCAGAGATGGTCCAACCAAACCAGAGGTTCGGTCAATCCATTCTAAGACTTTTTGTTTTGTCCTTCTACATGATGGATCGCTCGATGTTTGTGCAACGCATTGAGGAGATCTCAAATATATGTTAGTTATGCTTGAGAGATCTCCCCCATATTTGTTCTTGTACCTGTTTTATTTTAATAAAGAAACAGAAATAAAAGAAACAGAGACAAGTAATGGCTCTACCGGCTTGAATACCGTGGAACCCAAATTTATTATTATTATTTATTAATTGATTTTTTTAATTTAATTTAATTTATTATATATATTTATATATTTATGATAATAAATTTTATATTATTATTTTTTTATTATTATATATTTTTCCATTATTATTTATTTGTTCACCAAACTTTATATACTCAAACAAGGCTAATGTAAAGTTTGCAAAAATAATCTGTAGCCTTGATTCATCTCCTACATGAGAGTTAGCTCCAAAGTTTATGAAAGTAATACTCAAAGTTCATTTAATAAAGATTAAACACCATGTCTAATTTTGATTAAAGAATGCTATTTTAACCTAAGCACCATGCTTAATTTAAAAAAAACTATGGATGCATCGTATATGTACTGTATACGAATACACCCAAACCAGAGCTTACAACATAAACATGAATTTGTATGATCAAGATCGTGGAGACAAACATGAGTAATGGTGTTGGTGAACATTTATTTACCTTTGCATACCTGAGTTTCTCACCGGCAGCATATGTGGATGAAGATTTTTGAAGTTACTACAACAGTGGCTTGTATACGGTTCATCTCAGGTTATCACCAAGGTTAGGCTACACACACAACTAGTGTGTGTGAACCGTGGGCCTTAGTGATAGCAAAGGTCTAAGAGAGGGAAATGCTTCTTCTCTCTCCCCTTTTTTCTATCATATATTTTTTTCTTTTCTTTCTTTTCTTTCTTTTTTTACTCTTTTTTAGCTTTCTCCCGTTTTTTCATCATTCATTTTTTTCTATATATAGCAAGGTAGAGCTGTCATTTCTTTATAACCCCAAGATGACCTTTGGTGTGGATGATTTTCACCACTCTCCCCCACACTTGAACTTTTGTATAAAAGTCAAGTGTACAATGTCGGGGGTCTCCCTTGGAGTGTGTTCCATCACCAAAGAACATTGATATGTATAGTTGATGCAGGTCTTTCATGTTCTCAAGCATTGTACGTCCCCTCTTCTTCTCGATCTCTTCCTGAAAAGGTTAGTGACCAAGAATACCCGAAGGTGCATTCTAACTTGACAACATGATCTTGTTTTTATTAAAAAAGGAAAGTTTATTATTATTATTATTTATTATTATTATTATAGAATATAAAAAATATATTTCTTTTCATGATAATCATATAGATATATAAATATATGAATATATTTTTTCTTATGATAATCATATTTATGTGTTTTTTATTTTTATTTTTATTTTTGATAGTCTGGGGTATCTCCTGGCAGTGCTTAATTTATGGTCTTTAAGCTTGACCGCAGGAACTTTGTCTTGCAGCTATCAATGGTGGTATAGTTCCTAGTTTTACCACCAAATGTTTAGTATCAATGCCCAAGCTGCAAGGTTAGTACCACGTGCTTCTACATGACTTGTAGTATTATATTTGCAACATAGGGGAGGAGAGGCCTAGGCTAGTCAATTCCGGCCATCGGGGTGGGAGCCGATGGTGAGCGGCGGCGCGCAAGCATCACTAGCATCCGCCCCGTGCTCGTGGGTGCCCTTAGCTCGGCCGGGGACAACCCGAGGCGCCCCGGCTCATGCACCCGGCGGCCATCGGCAGGGGCGGCTGCAGCGAGGCATCCGGTGGCATTGGGGATTGGGGAAGAGGCCGGGGAGGCCCTCTTCTGTTAGTGGACGCGAGATCTGAGTGAGCCTCCGTAGTCGGCGGCGAATTCATGAGGTCGACGAGAAGTCGGCCACGTATTGTCGGACAAACGCACTGCCAGGGAAGAAAAAAGGGCAATAGTTACACATCAGCTGCTGCTACCTACTTATACTTTTATTTTTCGATTGCTGGTAGGAGGACTTTTGCTCTGCCAGGCAAAGAAGAGACTGCTAGCTAGTATACTTTTGGCGGTGAAGAATTGTGACTGACCGCAAGCAGACCCATCATCATGCTAACTGCACAGCAGAACAAAATATCTGTCGTTCTGAAATCTGAATTTTTCATATGTAAAGGAGATCAAACAAACGCTGCACGTTCTGATCAAAACGTTGGGTGTGTCTGACTCTGATAAAGCAGAGTCATGTGGTTAATACAATAGAATGCTCCATGCCTCCATGGAGAATAAACAGTACAGTTCAACTCTGAAAACTGAGACTTCATATGCAAAGGAGATCAAAGAAACGCTGCATGTTCTTATTAAAACGCTGGGTGTGTCTGACAAAGCAGAGTAAGCAGTTAATACAGCAGAATGCTCCATGCCTCCATGGAGAATAAAACAGTTCAGTTCAACAATTTACTTCATAACATCTGGTAGCAAAGGAAATCCATTCGCAGTAGCTCGGTTGTGTAAAATTCATTCGCAGTAGCTCGCTTGAGTACAGGCAAGATGGAAATTGTGAGCATAATGCATTTCTTCATAGCAAAGCAGAGCTCGAGGATGCCAACATAGCCTTTACTGTTGCTTTCTTGATATATCGTCATATAACTTCTTAAATCATATCCACAGGTACGGGCAAGGACTGAAATGAATTTGTTTATCATATATAGCCTCAAGATCTTCATCTACTTTTTTCATCCAAGCAGGTCTTTTATCTTGACTCAGGCTAATCAAGGACTGCCAAGTGCAGTGGACCTGCAAAAATAGGCAAGTACTCAAAAGCCAGAAATACACCCTCATTCAAACTATTCAAGAAATGAATCAGTTCAAGAGTGTCTCTGTGTGTTTCCTTTACATATTCATCAGCAGCAGTGAAATTACTAAAGCAAACCAATTTTTAACTTCTTGTGTGGTGCTTGCATATTGAACTACGTAATATTAGTTTGCTAAACATGACGACCGCCTAGTGTTCCCTTTTCCCTTGAGTGGCATCAAAGCATGCACATCTGTATGTTAATATGGGTGTTCAACTGAAAAATTGATCAACTCACAGAGGCTTTAACGACAGCACATAACTGAATCGTATAATATAGTATTCTTTGTAGCTTGTGAGACACAAAAGCACAAATGGTATTGTGATCTCCACACCCAAATGATTAAATGAATCAAACAGCACACAACTGGATCATATAAAGTATTCTCTCCACAACAAGATGATTAAATGAATCAAACAAAACCAGGACCGTACAATACACACAAGAAGCCCTCCTTGTCTCTGGAAAAAGCGTGAATCAACAAATGAGCCTGGTCTACCTGAAACCAGAGTTCAAATTAGCCAACCCATACATGCTTGTGGCATAAACTGGGCATTTCTCCAGTGGTGAGTTGGAAAGAAAAAGGTACAAGGAAACTAGTGAATTACATAGAAATATGATTTGCTTACTGGCAACGAGTTGATGTTGTTATGCAGGCATAACAAGTAACAACAATGGCCTCGGCAGCAAGTAGTTAGATAATCCCAATCGCAGATTTCCCATTAGTAAGTGTGAACACAATATGCAAATGGCTGAGCAGGCTGTATGAGCACTTAGACCTGGAAACAATTAAAATGAATAAAAAATAATTAGAAAATAGGCTCTCTAGCGAATCTACATAAGGGAAAAAAGGAGACTACTCATAGGTACAGGTACAAGTAGTACAACAAACTCACCCGATCTTGCCAAATCTTCCACACACGGTCACACCCCCTTCATCTGTCTAAACCATGACGACATCAGGGATGTGGGAGATGAGGTGCCTGTCCTCCCCTGTTTCTCTCTCGCAGCACCTCGCTAGATCAGGGCATCGGTAGATCCCTGTCGGTGTTTCGAACAAGCACCGACAAGTAAATTTATAATTGATGCGCGTTAGGCCCGGATGGTGCGCTAATGGACACAAGGTTTATACTGGTTCGGGCTGAATGTCCCTACGTCCAGTCTATTGCTGCTCGTGTTATTAGCACCGAAAGAGGTTCGTAGTAGGGGGTACAAACGGTCGAGAGAGGGACTGGTCCCAAGTCTCTGATGGAAGGGTCGAAAGGATGCTAGGAGCCTGGTGGCGGCCTAGCTGTGTGTGTGATGAGTTGAACTGAACTCTCTGTGAGTTCGTTTGTGTCTGTGTTCCGTTGAAAAGTCGATCCCTCTAGTGGGGAGCCCTGCCCTCCCTTTTATAGACCAAGGGGGGAGCAGAGGTTACAGATGGGAGAAAGAGGAAAATACCAAGGGTATAAAAGGTCCTCCGAAGGATCCCGGTCTTCCTTTTTCCCTGCGCCTGCTCTGTATAACATGGTAGATAGTGTCAGAAGTGGCGTGTTCGTTGATCTTCGTAGGCCCTGCCCTGGCTTTATTTAGCAAGTGGGCACGTCCCTTCCCGCCCCTGCGGGCGGCGTGTCAGACAGGGTTGTCGATTTCCGACCCCGTGGGGAGCGGATGGCGCGGTGACTGCCCGTTTGCCGTCGTAGAGGATGAGAGTCCCTCCTTGGAACGTAGTGGTTGTCGTATGCCCGTGTCGGGTTCTTCGCCCGGAGGCTGAGGGCGGCGCCTACAATACTGTAGGGCGGAAAGCATGCGCCTGCAACATTGTTCCGGCTCTGCCACGCCTGGAAGGGTCTAAGCGCTCGTCTTGTCACATCCTGACGGTACTTCCCTGCAGGGGGGCAGGGTATGGTCCTTGATGCCGCGGTTGACCCAAACGTCTTGTCTTACCCTGTGCCTATCATCATGAGGGAGCAGGGTGCGCTTGTTAGGTGAGGTGGAGCCAGCCTTTGGACATCGGGCGAGACGAGGTCCGCCCTCGAACGTCGGATGAGGTGGAGCCTAGCTTTTATCCATCGGGTGAGGCCGAGCCCGGCCCTCGGGGGTCGAGCGAGGCGGAGTCTAGCCCGCGGGGGTCGGGCGACGCGGAGTCTATCCCGCGAGGATCAGGCGGGGCAGAGCTTAGCCCTCGGGGGTCGGGTGAGGCGGAGTCTAGCCCTTAGCCCTCGGATGAGGCGGAGCCGAGCCCTCAGCCCTCGGGCGAGGAAGAGTCGTTCTCCAGCCGTCGGGCGAGGCGGCGTTGGCCCTCGGGCGTCGGGCGAGGTGGAACAAAACTCCCGTCATTCGGGCAAGAAGCGCAGCGGTGCTCTTGTCCGTTCAGGAGTTTTTAACGTTCGATGTTTATTAGTTTCACCTCCTTGGGTACCCCGGTATTAGGTCCCCGACAGTAGCCCCCGAGCCCCCGGGTGATTTCAGAGGGAATCGCCCGGGGGGTGTTTTGATTTCGTCGGAGTTAATCCGCCAAAGGGTGCGCGCGAGCGCACCCGGTGGGTGTAGCCCCCGGGTGATTCGAGTAGAATCGCTCGGGGGGTAGTGTCGATTTCGTCGGAGTCAATCCGCCAGAGGGTGTGCGCGAGCGCACCCGGTGGGTGTAGCCCCCGGGTGATTCGAGTAGAATCGCCCGGGGGGTAGTATCGGGCCCTCCGCGGGTAAGGCCATAAGACTTGGTTTTTTGTCAACCGGATATTTTTTTAGGGAATCGTGGTATCCCGTTCGCGGGGATTTCGTTCAGGGTTGGCCTGATTGGAGCTACTATGGATCGAGGCCCTGGCGATGCTTGCATCCTTGAGTCCCGGTCATTTTGCGGGCCCATCCCTCGCTGGGGTGGCCATCGAGACGGTTCAGACCGAGCCCTAGTCGTTATGGGCCCAGACGGATCAGAGAAGAGTTTTTTCTGGCCCACGTCTCCTCTGTGGGAAAAGAGTCTGGTCGCTTCGGGAAGGCAAACCGTCCAGCGCGATTTTGGTGGGAGAGGATAGGGATTCCGGGCGCGTGTCCCGCGACGTGACGCGACGGTGCGCGTGGCAGGCCTAGAGATCGAGGTGGACGGTTGCCCTTCTCGCATCCGTCACCCCTATAAAACCACGGGGTTCGCCCCCAGGGTTCCGTATTTCGCCCCCTTGCCTTTGCGTCCGAAACCTCAGTCGCCAATCGCCCTAGCCTCCTGCGCCCGCGCTGCCGCCACCGTCAAACTCGTTGTTGCCTTCTTCTCCGTGTTGCTCCCGCTGTCGCAATGGACCCGAGGTACAAATCCAACATCTCCATTCGGCGCCTGGAGGGCCTCGTCCGCCGAGGCCTCCTTTGCCCGTTGACCGCCGCCGAGGAGTGGCGACTGCCCGGTAAGGAGGAGGAGCCGCAGCCGCCTGAAGGGTACGTCATGTCTTTTGCCCACTTCCATGAGCGGGGATTCGCCATGCCCGCCCATCCGTTTTTCCGGGGACTGTTGGACTACTATCAGGTGGAACTGTAGCACCTTACCCCCACCGGGATCCAGCACATTGCGGCGTTCATCGCCCTGTGCGAGGGGTTCTTGGGGATCAGTCCCCACTTTAACCTATGGCGGTATCTCCTTGTCGTTAATCTGGTGAAGAGGCGGGTCAGACAGCAAGAGCTGCTGTTACGGTGTGGACGGGAACGGTGAGGAGATTGCAGGGGTGAATGAAGAAGAAGGCTGGATTGAGAGTTGGAGCGCAAGGGATAGCGAGGAAGCAGTGCAGCGGAGGGTTCACCGACGGCAGCGGCAGAAGCGCTCGCAGCCACCATCGAAGGTAACCCGCCCACCTTGGGAGGTTTATTCCTTCTTCGATAAGATCTAATACAATCTATAAGTGCCCTTTATATAATAGGTGCACTCCTAACAAACCAAAATAGATTTCCTAATTATAGATAGATTTCCTAAATATCCTCCCTTTCCTCTCCTAACTTGATCAGCTGATCCCCTTAGCCACAACTGGGCCTGGGCCAGCGCCTGTACTGACGCCCTACAAAGGCGTCTATAACACTTCCCTCCTCCCCAACAAACAGATCGTCCGCGAGCTGAAATGCTGGATAGCGCTCCTTAAAGTCATCAATATCTTCCCAAGTAGAATCAGCAGCAATCCGCCCTTCCCAATGAACAAGGAGTTGCCGGCGACCCCGGTTCAAGCGAGCACGCACCACTGCAGCCGGAGTAAGAATGACACGCCCATGAAGCGTGGATGGAAGAGGAACAATGGCTTCTGGAGGGTCCCCTTCATACTTTTTCAGCAGGGCCACATGAAAGACATCATGAATATGAGACTTCGGCGGAAGTCGCAGACGATAAGCCACGGCACCCAAGCACTCAACAATCTGATAGGGTCCAAAGAACCACGGCCCTAGCTTGGAGGAGGCTGCCTGAGTAATACCAATAGCTGTGCGGTGATGAAGGTGGAGCAGCACCCAGTCACCTACATCAAACTCCACAAATCGGCGCTTCTTGTCATGAATCTCCCGCATAGTGTCCTGAGCCAATACCAAACGATCACGGATGTCCAGCAGGAACTCATCACGGTCATGAAGTTGTTGATCAACAGCAGCCACCTGAGCTAACCCAGGAAGATAGGAAACCATCGATGGTGGAGACCGGCCATATACCACCTCAAAAGGTGTAGTACGCAAGGTAGACTGGTAGGAAGTATTGTAACAGAATTCCACCCAAGGAAGCCACTGCAACCAAGAACAAGGCTGATCCCCCGCTAAACAATGCAGGTACATAACTATGATACGATTAGTGACCTCATATTGCCCATCTGTCTGTGGATGAAATGCGGAACTGCGTAGTAAGGTCACACCAGCCAGCTTGAAAAGCTCTTCCCAAAAATTGCTAGTGAAAACAGTATCCCGATCACTCACAATAGAACATGGAAATCCATGCAGCCGCATAATGTTGTCGAAGAAGGCACGAGTGACGGAACTAGCTGAATAGGGGTGACTTAGGGTGATGAAATGCGCCATCTTGGAGAAGCGATCAACCACAGTAAGAATCACGGACTTACCGCCCACACGCGGAAAGCCCTCCACAAAGTCCATGGCGATGTCGCTCCACACATGTTCAGGAACAGGAAGTGGCTGAAGAAGGCCAGCGGGATGCAGGTGTTTAGTTTTATTAAGCTGACAAACGGCGCAGCCTTTGACAAAGTCTCGAACCAGTCTATGCACATGTTGGTTGTAGAAGGATGCACGCAGCCTGTGGAGTGTCTTCTACGAGCCTTCATGACCGGCAGTGTGAGCTTCACACAATAGCTGTGGCCAGAGCGGCGATGCATCAGGAACGAAAGGACGTCCTTGGTACAACAGCAGTCCGTCCACCATTGCCCAGCCGTCAGGTGCGGTGCCAGCATTGATCTACGCCTAGAGTTCCTGGGCCTGAGAGTCGCTCTGAATGTCAGCGCGCAGGACATCATAAATGGCGAACGAAGGCCCGGAGAGTGCACATGCAGCCACAGTATTGGAGTCCATATCACGGCGTGATAAGGCGTCCGCCACCGTGTTCAGCTTCCCTGGTCTGTACTCAACTGAGAGGTCATATCCGAATAATTTGGTGACCCAAGTGTGCTGCGGTATAGTCGTTAGGCGCTGGTCAAGAATAAACTTCAGGCTCCAATGATCTGTCCTCACAGTAAAGGCACGTCCCCAGAGATAAGGCCGCCAATGATGAACTGCCTTGATGAGACCAATCAACTCCCGCCCATAGGCCGGAAGCTTGACAAGGTGGGGCACCACAGCGCGGCTGAAGAAGGCCACCGCACCATCTCCTTGGTGTAGGACTACACCAAATCCAGCCCCTGACGCGTCACAGTCAACGATGAAGCGCTTGTCGAAGTCAGGCAGCTGAAGTAAAGGAGTGGATGTCAGCGCCCTCTTGAGCGCTAGGAGGGCCTCCTCTGCTGCCGGTGTCCAGGAAAACGCCTCATGCTTGAGAAGCGTCGTGAGGGGCGCAGCCACACCACCATAGCCTGTGATGAACTTCCGATAATATCCTGTTAGGCCAAGAAACCCACGGAGGGCGCGAGCAGTCTTCGGCCACGGCCAAGCTTCCACCGCCTCGACCTTCGTCGGATCCATAGCAACTCCTACGGCCGAAATGATGTGACCAAGGTACCCGACCGAGAGTTCACCAAAGAAACATTTGGAGCACTTGGCAAAGAGATGGTGCACGCGCATCTGCTGCAGCACAGTCCGCACATGCTGTAAGTGCTCTGCCCATGTTGAACTAAAGATCAAAATGTCATCAAAAAATACAAGCACGAAACGACGGATATATGACTTCAAAATATCATTCATAAGTGCTTGGAAGGTGGCAGTCGCGTTGGTGAGACCGAAGGGCATGACGAGGAACTCGAAATGACCACGATGCATCCTGAACGCGGTCTTGGCAATGTCGTCCGGGTGCATGCGCACCTGGTGATACCCGCTACGAAGATCAATCTTGGTGAAGAAGCGAGCACCCTTCAACTCATCAAGGAGTTCATCAACAACCGGAATAGGAAACTTGTCCTTGATGGTGTTGTCGTTAAGGGCACGAAAGTCGACGCAGAAGCGCCAACTGCCATCTTGCTTGCGAACGAGGAGGACCGGGGAGGAGAATGGCAAAGTGGACTCCCAGATGATCCCTTGTTTCAACATATCATCACACTGCTGCTCAATTTCATCCTTGAGGAGCTGTGGGTAGCGGTAGGGACGCATAGCCACCGGTGGGGAACCAAGAATGAGGTGAATACGGTGGTCATGGCGTCGGCTTGGAGGCAGTTCGTGCGGCTCCTCGAAGATGTCGGCATAGGACAGCAGCAGCTCCTCCAATATAGTTCGGGGATTGGCGATAGCATGGGCAGCCAACTCCTTGCTGCCCAGGCCGGTCCACCTGTGAGCACGCCCTCGGTACCAAAAGGCCATCGAGAGGGCGTCGAAGTCCCAAACGATTAGCCCCAAAGAACGCAGCCACTGAACACCGAGAACCATGTCAAAGCCACCCAAGTCGAGGGTGACATAGTCGATGGAGAAGGGTTCCTCGTAGATGAAAACCTCCGTGGCAAGGCACACACCGGGGCTGTGGACATGATCACCATTCGCGACCAACACGGACAACCCATCACGTGAGGAGACTGGCAAGCCCAGGCGAGCGGCCACCTCCGTATGGATGAAGGTATGCGTGCTGCCGGTATCAACCAACACTTTGAGTGGAACACCCGTGATGGTCACATGTAACATCATAGAGATAGCATGGCCGAGGCCAGTCAATGCGTGCAGGGAGATCTCCAAGTTAGAAATGTCGTCGCCGAGCGGGTCCTCCTCGCCGTCCTCAAGTTCCATGAGGAAGACGCCCTTCGCCGCACACTTGTGCTCCTTGGAGTATGGTTCCGGGCAGAAATAGCACTGCCCGTTCTACCTCTTCTCTTGCATCTCGGCCGGTGTCAGACGACGAAAATGAGAACGTGTCCCTTCTGGCTTGTCGTCCAGCAGACCAATAGCAGAGCCTGTAGCGCTGGTCGAAGCCAAGGCTCGGCGAGTGGATGACTTCGGTGGTGCTGAGCTGTGAACAGTGGAGGCCTGCTCTTGCCGCTGTTCATAGGCCCGGGCTAAGCTCATGGCCTGCTGCAGATTGATCGGGTGTTGCATCTCCACATCAGCAGCAAGCGGCTATCCCAAGCCACCGGTGTAAAGATCAATGGTCGTCTGTGTGGAGAGGTTGTCACAGTGCGAGAGCAGTGCAAGGAAGCGCCGCGAGTACTCCTCCACAGTGCCCGTGCGGACCAGTGCCTTGATCTCGCCAACAGAATTGGTGCGGATGGGTGGCCCGAAGCGAAGGTTGACGAACTCGACGAAGCATGGCCAAGAGACCATCCCAAAGTCGCGCTCCATCTGATAGTACCACTCGGCTACGATGCCATCCAGATGCAATGATGCCATCCACACCTTCTCATCCTCTGGTACACGATGCCCGCGGAAGTAATTGTCACACTTATTGAGCCAATTCAAGGGATCTGCCTCTCCATTGAAGCTGGGAAACGGAATTTTGGGTGGACGATGAGGCTCCCGGCGGCCTTCAATGTTGCCTTATTGATGGCCGCCGTGGTCGAAGAAGCGGTAGTTGCGTCCTTCGCGATCGAACTCGCAGCCGCCCCTATCCCAGTCGAAGCCGCGGTCAAACTCCCGGCCGCCTATGTCTCGGTCGAAGCCACAGAAATCACGACCGCGGTCACGGTCGTAGCCGCCACGGTCACGCGTGTAGGGCCCGTGCTCAAAGTCCCTGGCACGGCCGTAGTCGCGCCCGTCGTGGCCGTAGTCGCGTCCATAGCCGGCCACAGAGTCGCGATCGGTGCGACGGCCGAAACGCTCGCGGTCTCGCAGAGTCCGTGCATGGAACTCCTCCCAGGCGTGGTTCGGATCCACATCGTCATCATGAGCATCACCGCCGTCACGGTTGTTGTCTCTGTCGGCGCGGATTTCATCCCCGCCACCCGCAGCATCCTCCGTGGCAGCGCCCTTGCCAGCATCGACCTTGCCGGACTCGATGCGCGCCATCCGCTGATCATGGGAGTTGAGGCGAGTGGTGATGGTGGTGAGTTGATCCAAGATGTGATCCAATTTTGCATCCATGGCCGTAGGATCGTAGGTGCCGGACATGGTGATCGATGCACCCGTGAAGGTCTCTGATACCAAATTGTTACGGCGTGGACGGGAATGGTGAGGAGATCACAGGGGTGAATGAAGAAGAAGGCTGGATTGAGAATTGGAGCGCAAGGGATAGCGAGGAAGCGGTGCAGCAGAGGGTTCGCCGGCGGCAGCGGCAGAAGCGCTCGCAGCCACCGTCGAAGGTAACCCGCCCACCTTGGGAGGTTTATTCCTTCTTCGATAAGATCTAATACAATCTATAAGTGCCCTTTATGTAATAGGTGCACTCCTAACAATCCAAAATAGATTTCCTAATTATAGATAGATTTCCTAGATATCCTCCCTTTCCTCTCCTAACTTGATCAGCCGAGCCCCTTAGCCACAACTGGGCCTGGGCCGGCGCCTGTACTGACGCCCTACCAAGGCGTCTATAACAGCTGCATGCGCCGGTGGGGTGCGCCAGCATCCACCTTCGCAACAACCGACGGGGGATGTACCCGCTAATGCGTTTGTCCAGCTCCAACAAGGGGTGGCATTCGCAATTGTTTTATGTCAAGAATGACGCTGCCGCCCCCTTGCCAGCTTTCACCGGGCGCTATATCTTGGAGGCCCCGGGGTCGTGGGGGTGGTGCATCCCGGGTAAGGGAAAGAAGCATCTCAACAGTCTTCTCACCGCCCTCCAAACTCTGAAGCAGAGGGGCGTGAAGGGGTCAGGGATCATCGGCGCCTACCACACGAGGAGGGTTGCGCCGCTGATGGCGCGCGCGCTCCCCCTGTATCAGATGGTGCCCGAAGTGTCATTCGAAGGGACGGCGCTTGTCGACGAGGCACTCCCTTACTCTGAAGTGGCGCAGCGCGTCAAGGAGGCGATGGAGCCCACGAAGGACTCCCGTGGCACCGTTCTTGACTTTGTGTATCCGGTGCCGGGACATCCCCCAATACGGCTGGAACCGGGGTTTGTTGACTTTGTAAGTCTTTTTTCCCTTCGCTCCTCTTTTCTCTTGAAATTTCCGACCCCCTGATGCTAACCTCGGGATGGCGGGACCAGCCGGGGGGACTGCACTTCAAGGACAGCCCGGCTCCACCGCCGAAGGACCCAACTCGGGCGGCAACGAACTGCGCCATGGTTGGTTGGGACAAGAAGACGAGGGAGCTCGCGAAGAAAAAGGTGATACGGAAGCAGCAAGCTCAAGATCGAGGAGAGGAGACGAGCAGTGAAGATGACGATGAGGATGACGAGTCCGATGAGGGAGCAGTCGGCGTGGATTGGGGTGACCTGGTGGACGAGGACTCGTTGCCCCCGCAGGGACCCTTCCGGTTCCACGCGGAGGGAAGTGAGTCTGCGGGAACGGTGGAGCCGGGCCCACCCTGGGTCCGGTGGGAGCCGGTGGATCCGCCGTTACCCTTGGGGTGCCAGCAGAGGATCGGTGGATGGGAGGGGACGAATCCGAGACCGTCCCCGTGGTGCTGGTGGAGGGGGGCGGCTTCGACGCCCCATGAGACAGTGGAGGGGAGCGGCTCTAGCGTCGCACCCCATGAGGTGATGGAGGGGAGCGGCTCTGGCGCCGCGCCCCATGAGACGGTGGAGGGGAGCGGCTCTGGCGCCGCGCCCCATGAGACAAGGGAGACGAGCCCCCCTGCCTCGAAGCAGGGGGTAGGCTCAAAACGGTCCCGCCCGCATGAGTTGGAGCAGGGGTCCGGGGGTTCCTCCCTAAAATGTACCCGTCGCCCGAAAGCGTCAGGGTATGTCACCGATTCCCCTCGTTTTTCCCTTTATTTTTCTGTTCCGATCTTACGCTTTTTCCCTATTTTGTAGATTCTTGCGACGGGCCACCCTTTGGGGCCGGCGCCCAAGAAGAGCCTTGCCTTTAGACGAGACGGATGACGCTGCCCGGGGTCGCCCCTGTTTTGGGTGCCGTGGTTGCGGCCTCGTTGGCCGGTCCGGCGGCGTCCACGGTGGCGCCCGTGCCCTCGGTGGTTTCCGAGCAGACGGCTGTGACTACGCCGAGCCAGGAGCAGCCGGACGCAGCCATGGTGGTGTCCGAGGGGGTGGCGCAATCCGGGCCCCCGGCGGCCCAAGTGACGGCGGCCGACGCGGGCCAGGCGGAGTCAGATGCAGCCGCGGCGGCGTCCGAGGGAGTAGCGTCGTCTGTGCCACCGGAGGCCCAGACGGAGGTGGCCGCGACCGCGACGAGCCCGACGGGGTCGGGTTCTGCCACGATGGCGTCTGAAGGGGCGGCGCAATCCGCGCCACCAGCGGTCTCGGCCGCGGCGGTCGGGGAAGGCCGGACGGAGGAGGATACGGCCGGAGGGTCTTCGGGCATCTTGGCGGTGGTGGAGAGGACCCGCAAGAGGTCGCCCCCAGCTCTATTGTCGGGGGGCATCCGTTCTCCCGCGCGGGGTGAGCCGCCGCTCCAAGATGCGATCCAATTTTGCATCCGTTGGCGCAGGATCGTAGGTGCCGGACATGGTGATCGATGCACCCGTGAAGGTCTCTGATACCAAATTGTTACGACGTGGATGGGAACGGTGACGAGATCGTAGGGGTGAATGAAGAAGAAGGCTGGATTGAGAATTGGAGCGCAAGGGATAGCGAGGAAGCGGTGCAGCGGAGCGTTCACCGACGGCAGCGGCAGAAGCGCTCGCAGCCACCGTCGAAGGTAACCCGCCCACCTTGGGAGGTTTATTCCTTCTTCGATAAGATCTAATACAATCTATAAGTGTCCTTTATATAATAGGTGCACTCCTAACAAACCAAAATAGATTTCCTAATTATAGATAGATTTCCTAAATATCCTCCCTTTCCTCTCCTAACTTGATCAGCCGAGCCCCTTAGCCACAACTGGGCCTGGGTCGAATGTCACTAAGGATCGGGGTTTGGTAAAGGCAAAAAGTAATAAGGAAGAGTATGCATTTATTTAAGGGAAAAAACAACGTAGCTGTTCGATGTTCCAGGCGTTGGTGAAGACCTTGCCGTCGATGGTTTTCAACTTGTAGGCACCTGGACGAAGTACTTCCGCGATGACGTACGGCCCTTCCCAGGGTGGGGAGAGCTTGTGGCAGTCCTTGTTGCTCTGTACAAGGCGGAGAACAAGGTCCCCGACGTTGAAGGCTCGGTCCCGCACCCGTCGGCTGTGGTACCGCCGTAGCGCCTGCTGGTACTTGGCCGAACAGAGGAGGGCGATGTCGTGGGCCTCATCTAGTTGGTCCATGGCGTCTTGGTGGGATGCCTCGCCCTCCCCGTTAAATCAGTGGGCTCGACTCTTGGCGCTCCGTAGTCGAGGTCCGTCCGGGAGGACGGCCTCGGCACCGTGAGACCATGAAGAAAAGGCGTGTAGCCGGTGGCCTGGTACCGGAGTTGTTCTCGAGCTCCAGTATCTTGTGGGGAGCTCGGCACCAAGCGCGTCGCCGAACTTGTTCAACGGTTGAAGATCCCGGGCTTGAGGCCCCAGCAGTAGCATGCCGCTTATGCTACCGACCTACCCGTTCGTCCGGGGGTGCGCGACGGCCGCCCAATCGATCCGAATGTGTTGTTCATCGCAGAATCAAATGAATTTTCTGCCAGTCAACTGCGTGCCATTGTTTGTGATGATGGAGTTTGGTACTCTAAAATGATGGATGATGTCGAGGAAGAACAGCACAGCTGCTCGGATTTGATTGTGGAGATCGGCCGAGCTTCGATCCATTTTGTAAACTTGTCTATGGTGACAAGTAGGTGGGTGAAGCCCCCGGGCGCCTTTTTGAATGGCCCAACCAGATCGAGCCCCCAGACCGTGAAGGGCCACGTGATGGGGATCATCTGGAGTGCCTGGGCCGAGAGGTGAGTTTGCCGAGCGTAGTATTGACACCCTTCGTAGGTACGTACGATTTTCTCGGCGTCGGCTACTGCAGTGGGCCAGTAAAAGCCCTGTCGGAATGCGTTTCCAACCAAGGACCTTGGTGCGGCATGGTGACCGCAAACCCCACCATAGATGTCGCTCGGCAGAAGCCTTCCCTGTTCGCCAGGGATACAGAGCTGTAGGATCCCGGTGTGGCTTCGTTTGTAGAGTTCGCCCTCTACAAGAACGAAGGACTTGGCGCGGCGTGTGAGCCGTCGAGCTTCTGTCTTGTCTGCTGGTAGTGCGTCGTGGAGGAGGTAGTCGATGTAGAGCATTCTCCAGTCATCCGGAGGGTCGAGCTCCGTTGTTGGATCCACTTCCAGCACCATGACCTCGGGGTCGGGAGGAGCCATCGGTAGATCGGCCATCGGGGCCGGATCAAACGGGCCATCATCGGCCGGTTCTGTCCTTTCGTAGCGTACCGAGGGTTTATGTTGATCGCTGGCGAACACACCCGTTGGCACCGGCTCTCGGCCAGACGCGGCTTTTGCAAGTGCGTCGGCCGCCTCGTTGAGGCGCCTTGGGATGTGGTTGAGCTCGAGACCGTCGAACTTGTCTTCCAGCCGTCGGACTTCTTGGCAGTACGCAGCCATCCTGGCGTCGTGGCAGGTTGACTCCTTCATGACTTGGTTGACGACCAGCTGGGAGTCACCCTTGATGTCGAGGCGTCGGATGCCCAACTCGATGGCAATTCGTAGGCCGTTGATGAGTGCTTCATATTCGGCCACATTATTTGATGAGGGAAAATGGAGACGAACCATGTACCTCATGCGGACCCCGAGGGGTGATACGAAGACTAGCCCTGCGCCGGCGCCCTTTTTCATCAGCGACCCGTCGAAGTATATCGTCCAGTACTCTTGATCAACGACCGCTGGTGGCGTCTAGACCTCGGTCCACTCCGTGATGAAGTCAGCCAACACCTGGGACTTGATTGCCGTTCGGGGCGCATACGCGATGCCTTGATCCATCAGCTCGAGTGCCCATTTTGCGGTTCTCCCCGTGACGTCCTGGCTATGGACGATCTCGTCGAGGGGGAACGACGTTACGACTGTCACGATGTGTGACTCGAAGTAGTGGCGTAATTTCCTCTTGGTGATGAGTACGGCGTATAGCAGTTTCTGGATTTGGGAGTAGCGGGTTTTGGAGTCGGACAGTACCTCGCTGATGAAGTACACTGGGCGCTGTACTTTGAAGGCGTGCCCCTCTTCTTCCCGCTCTACTACCAGGGCGGCGCTGACCACTTGCGTGGTGGCCGCTATGTACAGTAGGAGGGATTCTCCGTCGTTTGGAGGGACCAGGACCGGGGGCTTTGTCAGGAGTAGCTTGACCATGTCGAGCGCCTCCTGGGCCTCGGCTGTCCACTCGAAGCGGTCGGATTTCTTCAGGAATTGATAAAGGGGGAGTCCTCGTTCGCCAAGGCGTGAGATGAACCGGCTGAGGGTGGCGAGGCACCCTGTGATCCGCTGAACCCCTTTTATGTTCTGGATCGGGCCCATCTTCGTGATGGCTGAGATTTTCTTCGGGTTGGCTTCGATGCCGCGCTCGGAGACGCTGAAGCCGAGCAGCATGCCCCCTCGGGACCCCGAAAACACATTTCTCGGGATTGAGTTTGATGCCATTTGCCCAGAGTTTAGCGAAGGTTTGTTCAAGATCGGTGACAAGGTGGTCAGCTCGTTTGGACTTAACTACGATGTCGTCGACGTAGGCCTCGACGGTCTGCCCGATGAGGTCCCCGAAGCAGTTGAGCATACAGCGCTGATAAGTTGCCCCGACGTTCTTTAGACCGAACGGCATTGAGACGTAGCAGAATGATCCAAAGGGGGTGATAAAAGACGTCGCGAGCTGGTCGGACTCTCTCATTGCGATTTGGTGGTAGCCGGAGTAGGCGTCAAGGAAGCTGAGGGTTTCGCACCCTGAGGTAGAATCAACTATTTGGTCTATGCATGGCAAAGGAAACGGGTCCTTTGGGCACGCCTTGTTGAGACCTGTGTAGTCGACACACATCCTCCATTTCCCGCTCTTCTTTCGTACAAGAACGGGATTTGCTAACCACTCTGGGTGGTGTACTTCCCTGATGAATCCGGCGGCCAACAGTTTTGCTATTTCTTCGCCGATGGCCTGGTGCTTTTCCTCGTCGAAGCGGCGCAGGCGTTGTTTCACCAGCTTTGAGCCTGGGTGGATTTTCAAACTATGCTCGGCGACCTCCCTCGGGATGCCTGGCATGTCCGAGGGTTTCCACGCAAAGATGTCTCTGTTGTCGCGGAGGAAGCCGACGAGCGCGCTTTCCTATTCGGAGGAGAGCACAGTACCAATGCGTACCGTTTTTCCCTCAGAGCTGCTGGGGTCTATGAGGACCTCTTTGGAGCCTTTCGCCGACTCGAACGACCCACTTGATTTCTTTGCGTTGGGTGTTTCTTCGGCGACCTCCTCCTTGAGGGCGGCGAGCTCCCCGGAGGTGATGATTGCTGTGGCATGGCCGCAGCACTCGACCTCACACTCGTAGGCCCGCTGGAAAGAGGTGCCGACGGTAATGACCCCATGTAGGCCCGGCATCTTTAGCTTGAGGTATGTGTAGTTGGGGACGACCATGAACTTCGCGTAGCACGGTCGTCCCAGGATGGCGTGGAAGGTTCCGAGGAACCCCACCACGTCGAAGGTGAGGGTCTCAGTCCTGTAATTGGACCGATCCCTAAAAGTAACGGGCAAATCGATCTGCCCCAGTGGCATGGCCTGTTTGCCAGGCACGACGCCATGAAAAGGCGCTCAGATGGGGCGGAGGTTCGTCCGGTCGATGCGCATCTCGTCGAGCGTCTTGGCGTACATGATGTTGAGGCCACTGCCTCCGTCCATCAGCACTTTCGTCAGTCGCTTTGGTCCGACGATCGGGTCGACAACAAGTGGGTACCTTCCTGAGTGTGGGACAGCATCCGGATGGTCGGTCCGGTCGAAGGTTATGGCGGACTCTGACCATCGGAGGAAGGCAGGCGTGGCCGGTCTGGCCGTATAGACCTCACGGCGCGCGACCTTCTGGCGTCGCTTGGAGTCATAGGCCGTTGATCCTCCGAAGATCATAAGGGTGCCGTTTGGTGACGGGAAGGCGTCGTCCTTCTCCTCGTCGTTGTCCGCGGTGGGGGCAGGTTCCTTCCCCTGCTCCCCCTTGTTGGTGCTTCCGAGCAAGAACTTCCGCATGAGACCGCAATCTTTGAGCAAATGTTTTACAGGAAAAGCGTGGTTCGGGCACAGCCCTTCGAGCATTTTTTTCGAAGTGGTTCGGAGTGCCCTCCGGGGGCTTCCGACCACCCTTGTGGTCAGCAGCGGCTATGAGCGAGTCGTCGCGCCGTTGCTTCTTATTCTTTCTCTTGGCGGAGCGGTTGGAGACGCCCTCGCCGGCGCCCTCGTCCTGCCTTGCCTTGCTGTCGAAGCGGTCAAAGATTGCTCCGACGGCTTCCTCCCCTGAGGCGTGGCTGGTGGCGATGTCAAGGAGTTCCTTGGTGGTCCACGGGCCCTTTCATCCCAGCTTATGGACCAAGGACTCACAGGTGGTTCCGGACAGGAAGGCTCCTATCACGTCGGCATTGGCGACGTTGGGGAGCTCATTGCACTGCCGGGAGAAGCGCCGGATATACCCGCGGAGGCTTTCATCGGCCTTCTGGCGGCAGTTCTTGAGGTCCCATGGGTTCCCAGGACGCTTGTACGTGCCCTGGAAGTTCCTCACAAAGATTTCCCTCAGATCCGCCCAACTCTGAATGGCGTTGGACGGTAGGTGCTCCAACCATGCTCGTGCCGAGTCGGCCAAGAATAGTGGGAGATTTCAAAAAATGAAGTCATCATCATTCGCGCCACCGGCTTGGCCGGCAAGCCGATAGTCCTCGAGCCAAAGCCCGGGGTTTGTTTCCCTAGAATATTTAGGGATGTTGGTAGGTGGTCGATACCTTAGTGGGAAAGCGGCGTTGAGGATGTGCCGGCCGAAGGCCTGAGGGCCCGGCAGGCCGGGGCTCGGGCTCCGGTCCTCGCCGCTGTCGTAGCGTCCGCCACGCCGAGGATGGTAGCCGTGTTTGGCTCCTTCTCTTGAGTCGTCGTAGGCGTGTCTCCGGGCGTCGATGGTGTTGCGTGCGTCGCGGTTGTGGCCGAGTCGTTGATGCACCGGGACAGCGGTATGCTGCCTGTCGCCTGGAGGTGTCTGGTGGACCGACGCGTCCTTGGCAGGGCGCACCGAGGGCGTGCGTTGGCTGGTGTCGAGCTCGCGTCGCCGAGACAACGAGCTTTCTGCCTACTGCGTCGCCGCACGCTCAAGCAACGTGCGAATCTCTCGACGGGCCCGACGATCCTCGGACGTCGCGGCCTCTGGAAGGCCGTGAAGCAAGGCCGTCGCAGCGGCGATGTTCTGGCTTGCCCGGGCGAAGTGAGGGAGGGTCCCGTCGTCGGTGAGGATCCTCTGGTGTACGTCACGGGCGGTGGCGCGTGCGTGCCCACCGTCTCCGCGACGCTTGATTTCCTCGTCGATCTTTCGGTACTCCCGAACAAGCTGTTGTCCGGCGTCATCGATTTCCAGCATTCGTGCTCTCAGCTGCTCCATCCTCATGTGAGGTGGGGCGGCCGCCTCCCCTCCGGTCCTAGCGTCGGGGTTGCCTGCCAGGGTAGTCTCCTCGGAGACGCTTTCGACATGCCCCTCAGGGGTTTCCACCATGAAGCATCCCCGGGAAGGGTGATGGCTCCCCTTGCTGGAGTCAGAGCTAGAGGATGATTCTAGCTCCTCAGTGAGGAGCTTGTAGAGGGACCCCGTGTCGTGTTCGATTACCCCCACGAACTCGCTGTCCGCGAGCGGTTGAACCATGCGTAATGCCACGAGGTGGCCAGCGGTTGCCGCAGCGTTGCGGAGACCGAACAGAAACGCTGTCGAGGCGCTCCGCACATGGCGTTCCAGAGAGAGGTGCCCCTCTCCGGAAGGTCGTGCCACGTCGTCGTCATTGGAAAGGGCGAGGCGATGCTGGTTCTCCTTGGACTGCTGGGTTCCAAGGGAGACGTCGAGCTGGCACCCAAGCCCCTTGTGGTCGAGGACGATGGAGGGGAGAGATTGGATGGCGGTGCGTGCCCGTACCAACTCTCCTCCCATCGTGATGACAAAATCTAGGCTCCCGAAGCGCACATGTGCGCCTGGGACCCAGCTGACGTTGTGGTTAGCCATCCGTGGCCTGGTTTTGAACGCGCAAAGGCCCCTACCTGGCGCGCCAACTGTCGGTGTTTCGAACAAGCACCGGCAAGTAAATTTATAATTGATGCGCGTTAGGCCCGGATGGTGCGCTAATGGACATAAGGTTTATACTGGTTTGGGCTGAATGTCCCTACGTCCAGTCTGTTGCTGCTCGTGTTATTAGCACCGAAAGAGGTTCATAGTAGGGGGTACAAACGATCGAGAGAGGGACTGGTCCCAAGTCTCTGATGGAAGGGTCGAAAGGATGCTAGGGGGGACTGGTCCCAAGTCTCTGATGGAAGGGTCGAAAGGATGCTAGGAGCCTGGTGGCAGCCTAGCTATGTGTGTGATGAGTACTACTGAACTCTCTGTGAGTTCATTTGTGTCTGTGTTTCGTTGAAAAGTCGGTCCCTCTAGTGGGGAGCCCTGCCCTCTCTTTTATAGACCAAGGGGGGAGCAGGGGTTACAGATGGGAGAAAGAGAAAAATGCTAAGGGTATAAAAGGTCCTTCGAAGGATCCCGGTCTTCCTTTTTCCCTGTGCCTGCCCTGTATAACATGGCAGACAGTGTCAGAAATGGCGTGTTCATTGATCTTCGTAGGCCATGCCCTGGCTTTATTTAGCAAGTGGGCGCGTCCCTTCCCGCCCCTGCGGGCGGCGTGTCGGACAGGGTTGTCAATTTCTGACCCCGTGGGGAGCGGATGGCGCGGTGACTGCACGTTTGCCATCGTAGAGGATGAGAGTCCCTCCTTGGAACGTAGTGGTTGTCGTATGCCCGTGTCGGGTTCTTCGCCTGGAGGCTGAGGGCGGCGCCTACAATACTGTAGGGCGGAAAGCATGCGCCTGCAACACTGTTCCGGCTCTGCCACACCTGGAAGGGTCTAAGCGCTCGCCCTGTCACATCCTGACGGTACTTCCCTGCAGGGGCGCAGGGCATGGTCCTTGATGTCGCGGTTGACCCGAACGTCTTGTCTTACCATGTGCCTATCATCATGAGGGAGCAGGGTGCGGTTGTCAGGTGAGGTGGAGCCAGCCTTTGGACATCGGGTGAGACGAGGTCCGCCCTCGGACGTCGGATGAGGTGGAGTCTAGCTTTTATCCATCGGGCGAGGCCGAGCCCGGCCCTCGGGGGTCGGGCGAGGCGGAGTCTATCCCGTGGGGATCAAGCGGGGCGGAGCTTAGCCCTCGAGGGTCGGGCGAGGCGGAGTCTAGCCCTTAGCCCTCGGATGAGGCGGAGCCGAGCCCTCAGCCCTCGGGCGAGGCGGAGTTGTTCTCCAGCCGTCGGGCGAGGCAGAGTTGGCCCTCGGGTGTCGGGCGAGGTGGAACAAAACTCACGTCGTTCGGGCAAGAAGCGCAGCAATGCTCTTGTCCGTTCGGGAGTTTTTAACGTTCGATGTTTATTAGTTTCACCTCCTTGGGTACCCCGGTATTAGGTCCCCGACAATCCCCAACCTCTTTAAAGCCGTGAGGCCCTTTATGCCCTCGGGCAAGGATTTTATTCCGGGGCAGTAAGCGACGGATAGATCTTCAAGGGAGACGAGGCCTTTTATCCCCTGCGACAACGATGTGAAGCCCGTACAGTGCACGATTGAGAGCTTTTCAAGGGAGGCGAGGCCTTCAATCCCCTGAGGCAAGGATGTGATGCCCGGGCAAACATGGATTTTGATCTCTTGAAGAGAGGTGGTGAGGCAGCACATGGATTGTGGAAGGCAAGTCAGCCCCGGCAAGTTTGTAATCTTGAGTTTGCGTAGAGAGCAGAGTTCTCCCAGGCAATCGGGCAACTGCTGAAGTGCATCGCAGTGATTTATCTCGAGCAACTGGAGGGATGTGAGTTGACCCATTGATTGGGGGAGGCTGGTCAGGCTATCGCAGTCTTCGATGGTCAACTCTTGCAGAGACCTGAGTTCCCCTAGCAACTCGGGTAGGATGTAGATATTAGAACACTCGTCCACTTTCAGGGACCGGAGGGATGTGAGGCTCCACAAGCTCTCAGGCAGCTCGGTTTCCACCCCAGGGAAGGCACTAATCTCCAATGACTCGAGCGCCGTCATGTGCTGCAGCAGCTCCCACCCATGCCCAGATCCTAGTCCTGTCATATCGCTTAGCTGAAGCTCCTTCAGGTGGCTAAAACTAGGGGGCGAAGAGGACCCCTGGCATTGGCCTTGTGACTGCAGCAGCAGCTCACTACCCCACAACCGCATCTGCTGCAGTGACAAAGGAAGGTGCGGCTTCACCTCCAACTTAGGACAATCATAAATCTGTAACTTTGTTAGGCAATTACCAACTTGGATGACTTGTCCCAACTGAGGTGTGAAATTGCAGCAGCATCCCCCATCTTCTCCATCGAGCATGGTCCTCTCTGCTACCATCAACACCTCTCCCAGTCTAGGTAATTCAAACATCTCCAACTTCACCAACAAAGGAAATGGGCCTCCACTTATGCTCTCAAGAGAAGGCATATCTTGAAGATTAAGCTCCTCCAAACAAGGCAGCTCCACAAGCCCATGTAGATTCTTCAAGTTTGGCAAATCAAATAGCCTCATCACCTTTAAAAATGGGAAAGGAGCAGGCCCCTGTACTCTACCACCAACTTGATTCTGCATCCACCGTGCATATTGCCTACCCGTATACTCCGAAATTTCTAGCTCTTTAATCCCAGGTGGCGGTTCTAGACCATCAAGGACAGCCTGCTCCAACTCAGTGTTCGCCTCACCTGCATCATATTCCATCCATAGGTGCAGCCTCTGTATATTTGTCTTCTGTTTCAAGCGTGCCATGTGTGCATCATTTGGCTCTATCACGTGTGCAATACCTCTGATTGTTAGTTCATCACCAATCCGAGATACATTTGAGAGCTAACCCAACTTTTGTAGTCGACTGAGTTGTCCAATGCCGACAGGCATTCCTCCTAATTTCATACAATCTTTTAGGTTCAAAACTTGAAGCTTCTCCAAGTTGCCGATGCCTTCAGGCAACTCCACCAGCTCAAAACAGCCCTGAAGGTCTAACCACTCCAGATTTCTCAGTGTTGTGATAATTGATGGAAGCCTCTCAATTTTGGTGAAACTTAGTCTCAAAACTCTTAGCTTCTCATTTCTACCAATAGAGTTTGGCAACACTGTAAGCAAAGCAACTGCAAAGATCAATGCTTGAGATCATTTGACAATCACCAATAGATTCTGGTAAACTCTTTAGGAATCTACAGTGTGACAGACGTAGTGTTCTCAACTTTTTCAGCTTACCAATGGATTGTGGTAGCTCCCGAAGTGAATAGTTGTATCTTACATGAAGTGCTTGCAGGCTCCAAACATTTGAGACAGTCTCAGGAAGTGTTTCACAACTTAGTCCTGAAACAGCAAGATATTTCAGATACTTAACCTGAGATATGGTGTTAGCTCCTTCTGCATTGAGATATCCCACCGTAACACTGCGCAAGTGCTTTGCATGCTTCAATGCCATGTCATATATGTAATCTTCATACTTACGCATATATACAACACGTGCTTTTCTGAAAATATTTTTAGGTACCATATGTTCTGGCCGTTTAATCAAAGAAAAATATCTATAGCTCTTTGTGGTACTGCTGGTTGCCTCCTTTGGCATGTCAAATGAAATTTCATCACCCAAGATAGACAAGGCAAGATCATGAACCAAATCATGCATCCCACATGCAACTCTCCCATCTTCTTCTTCGACATTTTGCAGGAAAGACATTTGCACAAGAGAATTGAAGTGATTGTGGACAACATACTCCACGTTTAAGTAATCAAAACCATCCTCTGGAGTGATCATATCATGAGCAATCCACAGGTCAATCAATTGTTCTTTATCAATCCTATGACCTTTGGGAAACACTGAACATATTGTAAAGCACTGTTTGAGATTGAATGGCAAACGGAAATAGCTCAACCTCAAGCATGCAGCTACTCTTTGTTCTTCACCCTCAACATATAATAAATTGCTGTCTCTTGTGGCCTTCCACTGATCTATCTGATCCTTGCCATGAAGAACACCTGCAATAACTTTAATTGCCAATGGTACCCCACCACATTTATCCACAATCTCTTTTCCAACGTTACGAAATTCAGAGGCCATATCATTTGCAGCCATTCCACAACTTTCTATGAATAGTTTCCAGCTGCTAGCCTCAGATAATAGTGGCAGCAAAAATTGGTCTGTGGATCCCACTGTTTCTGCAACTTTACTACTGCGAGTAGTCAGTAAAATCCTGCTTCCAGGTGCACCAATATTGATTAGAAATTCCCTAAATTCTTCCCACTGAAATTGGGACTCAGTCCAAACATCATCCAATACAAGAAGAAACCTCTTTCCATCCAACTTGTCTGAGATTGTTTTTCTAATATAAGGCATGCCATGCTGTCCCGGATTATGGTCAGCAAAAGCTTCAAACATTTTTTTGACTAGGTTGTCGACATCAAATTCTTGTGACACATGAACCCATAGTGTGAGGTCGAAATGCTTGTTAATGTTACCATCATTGAAAACCAGTTTGGCTAAGGTAGTTTTACCAGATCCACCAAGCCCGATGACAGAAATTATCTTGATTTTCAGTTGATGATCAGTCTCTTGAAGCTTGGATATTATATGCTTCTTATCTTCATCTCTTCCAACTACTGATGACACATCAACGTCAGGCCAGGATGAAGTCCCCCCAGTCCTCATGTTTGTTTTCCTAACAGGAGGATCTACTGGGATACTATTTCTTATTGCATTGTAGTCTGTTCTTTGTTTCACAATTTTAGCAAATCTCCTTTTGATTTTCTTGATCTTGCTGGCCACCTTGCATTGTAAAATGAATGGTTTTGGTTTTGTGCACATGTATTTGGAAATAATACCACCATCAGCAGCAGCAGCAGCATGTTTCTCAACCTTTAGCTGGAACTCATCAACAACATTATCAACAGCATAGGCGACATCTTTCAACCTTTTCAGCCAGTTTAATGTTCGATCATTCCACACAGCTTCATATCTTGTTTGCAACCAACCGTTGATCTCCTCAACTTGATCTCGGAGGTCCTTGAGATCTCTTTTCACACCCACAATGGAGGTGTACTCTTTGATTAGCAGTGGAGCTAACTTATTGCCCACAACCTTCAATGCCATAGATACCACAGCAGCTTCCATACTTGTTGTAATTTTGAAAATGTCTCCACAAAATTTCCTACAAATTACAATATTAAATTATTAGCTTCTACTGTCGACAAAGTAAAAGAAAAGTGGGAAAACAAAACGAGCTATACTGAAATATGGCCTTTACAATATACAATTAATTCAGTCACGTTTGTTTCTTTATCCACTGGCATTATTTATTGATATCTGACCTACGAAACCGGGTGCAGTTGTAGTAGCAGTAGCTCCTTAGCCTTTGGTCTTTGGGTCGCTGAAGTGCTTCTTTGCAAGCAAACTGGCACTAGCCTTCTTCCTCCTTGCATCATAAGCAGCGAAAATAAGCATAATATAGGAGGGATCAGGGATTAAATGCTATGGCATGAAAGCAAACTAAACAGTAAACACTTAGTGACTGGAAGATGAGCATACCATATCCTGTAGCAGCTCAGAAGAATCAACACTGATGTATGACTTCTGAGTTTCCAACCTTCAGTACCTGATCATATGCAGAACAATGACCAATTTTGTTTGCAGAAAACAATTGCACTGAAAGCAGAAGTCTAGATGCCCATTGTTGGAGAAGAAATGGACGAATGTTGCCATGGAAAAAAGAAAGAACAAACAACATTAAAAAAAGTTGTTCATGGTAAAAAGAAAAATACCAGGAGCTTAGGTCTGCTGTTATGATTTGTGACTTAGGAGTACTCAGCCTTCAGTTCAGTACCTGAGAAGTCAAAGGCCAAGTTAATGTCCAAAAGATTACCGTTCATAGCATACAACATACAACATACAACCCTGACTACAAATAGATCAATGAACACAACAAAATGGTAGCGTATTCCTGGTTAAAAATACTGTACGATACCTGGACCTCAAAATGCCACTCCTGCTTGTGCCCTCAATTCCTCCGATGCAACATATGCACAAAATCATAGGTTTCTAGAGCTCGGTGCCATCTCCAAATTCCTTTACTCCCCTGCAATCTATGCACACCAGATCTTGCGGAATCTTGATTGCAAAATGCGGGCTTGTGCCTAGATCTAGATAGCCAGTGAGATGAGAGCACTCGGGAGTCAGGATTGGGAATTCTGCTAGCTTGTGAGTTGTGACGCTTCCTAGTGAGCAAAACCAACTGCAGGCCAAGGGAAGCAACAAGGACACAAGGAATAATGCAAATCTATATGGCCAACTGTCCGAGGACTCCCATGGGCCATAGTCATAATTTAGAGGGCCAGGATACAGGACTGTAAGAGCCCGGACAGTACGGTGAATGGAGCAATTTTTAAGTTGGTCCTTCATGTTAGAATCAAATTCGAGTATGTTACATAATATTACTATTCTTTCAAGCACTGAGTTTGTCATGGATGGTGGGTAGATACAGTGTTTTGGACCTTTTACATCTATGTGATCTCGACCTATCATTTTATACAGATACACATGGCTCATCTGCTCCGATTAGATAGCAAGATTCATTGTGCTTAAGCTTGTATGAACATGTCTGAGTGTCTGACCTTATAGCTTGTATTTAAGGGACTAAGGGATAGGATTTGTAAGCCCGTGTTTAGTTCCAAAAAAAGTTCCAAAAAAGTGCTACAGTAACCATCACATCGAATCTTACGATACGTGCATGGAGCATTAAATGTAGACGAAAAAAAACTAATTGCACAGTTTGGTTGGAAATCGCGAGACGAACGTTTTGAGCCTAATTAGTCCATGATTAAACACTAATTGCCAAATAAAAACGAAAAGTGCTACAGTAGCCAAATTCCAACTTTCCCCCCAACTAAACACGCGCTAAGGCTTCTAGGATGTTGCAATTCTTCCATAACGATGTGTTGTCATTGCAAAAGTTCTCGTGCTGCACGGCTGCGCATGCACTGTACTCAGGACAGGAGAGGAGCCGCCAAGGTAATTGACCGACTCTGAGACTTTGCTCAAGCATCGATACAAGGGGGAACGGGTTAAAAGAGGCTGCTGGAAATGCGTATCTGATAACAGCGAGTAGCATTGAAATGCGTAGTCTTAGCAGCTAAATAATGTGTTGTTGTTAGATATAATGACGAGTCTGAATCTAAAACAAAACAGCATCGGCCGGCTTATCAGGCACAGAAACCATCAGCCAAACAGGCTGCAGCATGAGTAAAACTGTAAAACTAGGATAGGAGCAGCAGCAGGCCAGCAGCAATGTTGGTTCATGTCACTGAAATTTTGCACATGTTCACGCGCTGCACTGCTCCTTAGGGAGAAGAGAGAAGCAGCCAAGGGTGACTGGCCAACTCTGAAGCCTTGGTCGAGTGACAATGGCTAAGAAAAAGATGAAGCTGAGCTGGAAAGGCGTACCATGTACACGCGGAGCTGCTGGGATTGCCAGACCGCAGAGAGATCCCATGTGCACGCGTACCATCTTGCCTCCATCTCCATGATTCATGCCACAGTTAAAGATGGAGGGACCCAAGCAAAGCAAGCAACCAAGGATTCTCAATCTCTTCTTCAGAAGACGAAATAAATGAGTTCTTGAAAAATAGAAAATACTATCGGGGACGGGGAAGATGCCCCGGAGTTGTGGCACGTACCGTGGCGACTGACGAACCAAGTTGAAGTTCACATTTCACACGGCGCTTCGTTTGACGTTGAAGCAGCAAGGCTCCACTGGTGCGCGGTGGCACATTTCGTCGAACGGGCGGCGCGCACTGCGACGGTTTGAGTGCTCACGCGTTCGCTCCCACCGTAGGACAACGCTCGGGCGTCGGCATTGCACGTTCCCACCAAAGGCAGGCAGGCTCGCGATTCCACGTCCGTGCGCAGGGGCCGCGCGGTGACCAAGGATGCAGCCAGGCAGCGGTTCACTCCCAATCCATGCCCGTGCGGGCGTGCCCTGCTGCTGGCGGCTGCTGCTTCTGCATCTTCCACCCCTCATGATCCTAGATCGCTTGCACGCGGCACGCGGCCTAGCTTCGTCTCTCCGGCACGGGTTGATCAATCATGGCTCCACGGTCTCTGTACTGAGGAGTGAGGACAAGCACTGTGCCTCGCTTGAGTGGCTGCGACGAAGACGATAACAGAGGAGCGAGCGGTGGCAGCGCTGTGGACAGAGGGAGGTTAAAGGCGACGCGAGGAGTCCGTAGTCGGCGACAACTCAACGAGACTGCCGACAACTCAATTCCTTAAAAAAAAAAAACTGCGGCGTCATCATGTTGTTCATCACACACACAGAACGTGGCATCTTTCGATCTGAGCTCAAGTGAAAATGAAAGAAATACGTATGTATTGTTTGTTCTCTAAAGTTTGATCTACCCAAAAAAAAACGTTTGAATCTGGTGATGCAGACTCTCGTGTGCTTCATGTATTGGAGTTGGGTACTTTTTGTTTCTTTGCAATTCTATTTTTTGAGATGGGATCCACATGGAATGCATCATGCGTCACGCGATAAAACACAAAGTTTGGAAGGCAGACCTTTGAGCAGTTGGCAGAAATTGCACGCGATAAAACACATGGAATGCATCATTGCACGTTCGGCCGCGTGCATGCAGGGCTGCGCGTCCCTGCCTCCATCCCCCTCGGACGTTGCGTTCAGCTGGTTGCCGGCCGCAGCTCCGCGCGCTCTTCGGCCACCACTCCGATGCGGCAGGTTATAGGCCGCTCGAGCCCGTGCGTCGACCACGGTGGAGGAGGTGCAGGCCAGCGGCGAGAGGAAGCCTTCTCACTTCTTGGAGGAGCTGATGTTCTTCCTGGCAACCTACCTTTCAGCTGAAACATACGTAACATCATATATATTTTTATGACATCCAAACAAAACACCTGTAATATACGTCTGAAAACAAACGAAACATTTGAAATATACGTTTAAAACATACGTGTATAGCCATAGCAACATATACAACATCCATATGAAACACTTGTAATATACGTCTGAAACACTTGAAACATGTATGTATAACCATAACAACATAACATGCAATATCCAGATAAAACACTTAAAATGTACATCTGAAACGCCTGAAACACTTGAAACATAAGCTTGCAACATACGTATATATCCATTGCAACATACGCAACATCTCATATCTGATTTTGTAACATCCAGATGAAATTGAAACATAAGTCTGAAACGTCTGAAACACTTGAAACACGACGTCGTCGGCAGTCATGGCGTATCTGGTGGGGAACTGTGGTAGCCATCAAGCTCGGGTCAGGGTGGACATCGAGAACAACGGCCTAGCATACACCCAGGCACAGGGGTAGGCCTCCCCTTCCTACCGCAGTCGCCCTGATCGGCTGGGCCCAGCTGGCTGGGCGCCTCACATGGATACTATTCACATGAACCAGCTAGCAGTACTTCTCTCTCACATAAACGAACCAGCAACGATACGAACCAACCAACCGAACAGGCTAAGTGTCTTCGACCGGCCGCGGGAGACGATGTCCAGACCGGCGACGCCTCCTCTTGGTGTCGCCAGGGTGGTGGTGGTGAGGTGAACATCGTGGCTGAAACATACGTTTGAAACACCAGAAACACTTGAAACATAAGCTTGCAACATACGTATATAACCATTGCAACATACGCAACATCTCAGATCTGCTTTTGTAACATCTAGATGAAATTGAAACATAAGTCTGAAACATCTGAAACAATTAAAACACGGTGTCGTCGGCGGCCATGGCCTACCCGATGGGGAACTGTGGTAGCTAACAAACTCGGGTCAGGGTGGACATCGAGAACAATGGCCTAGCATACACCTAGCACATGCCCAGGCCTCCCCTTCCTACCGTGGTGTCTTCGACCAGTCGCGGGAGACGATGCCCGGACCGGCGACACCTCCTCCTGGTGTCGCCAGGGTGGTGGTGGTGAGGTGAACATCGTGGCCGCGACGGACGAGGCAGACTGGGGTCTAGCGGGGGATGGGGCGCAGCGCGGCGCAAGATGGAGGCGCGCGGCGGGGGATGGCCGTGGTGGTGAGGTGGAGTCAGGGCCGGCCCTGGGGGTGGGCAGGGTGTGCGGCTGACCCTGGCCTCTAATTTTGGTGGGCCTCTCCCCATATAGTAGGTACTAGTATATATATATACGATTTTGTCTATAATACATATATACATGGGCTTTTAATTGCTGCGTGTTGCCTATTGGGCTGTTGGCTAAATATAGAAGCAAGCAAAAGTCAAGGAAGAGGCCCTTCGACGCTTGGGCCCATTCACCTCATGAACGACCTGACCTCATGCGGCGGCTGGAGGTAATCGTCCTCATCCGTGATCGAAAGCGGATGCGAGATGTTGCTCGTTCAATTTCGATCCCAATTCCCATCATCCTCATCCATGATCCCCGATCCATTTGCGTACCGCTTCAGTTCATCAATCATCACGGATTAACTGGATCAAAGTATCAAACCAACGCACAGGAGATGAGAGATCATCATCCATAGGTAAGCACCGCTTCGGTTTGACAAAGAACATATTGATGATTAATTTATTTATTGTAGCCTACGTACCCTTATAATTGTAAACTATAATTGTCTATCGCTTATTTAATTTTAGGATTTGGATATAATGTCATCGAGAAAGTTTGAATCGGGTGCTTCCAAAAGGAAACGGAAAAGAAATGCTCAGCGATGATGTAATCACCGAGAGGATCTCTTGATAAATTTTTCAAGACTAGTACGGCTGCTTCGACGAATCCTGATGAGTTGGCGATAGTTGCTGTGGATGTAGCAACTAATGAGAATGATGAAGAAAATGTTGACATCGTAAGCGCCGCTGATAACAATGTAAGTGACCACGAGAACACCGCTCCTCGCATCGGGTGCGCAAGAACAATCTACTAGTATTGATGAGCAGCCAGTTTACACTTCGGATATATATGATCCAAGCAATTGGGATAAACTTGATAATAAGGCACGAGACATATTAGTTGAGAAGGGGCCTATAAGAGAAGAGAACATTGAATTCCCTCGTGATGCTGAATCAAGACATTTTTCATGTGGCCATTATTTTAGAAAACTAAGCAACGGAGAGTTACATGATAGAAAATGGTTAGTTTATTCAAAGAATGTTGACAAAGCATTTTGTTTCTGTTGTAAGATCTTCAAGTCTAGCAGTACGAGTGGCTTAGCAAATGATGGCTATAGTAATTGGAGGCACATTAGTCAGAAGCTTAGAGAGCATGAAAATAGTCCTGAGCATATTAGGAATATGAACAGTTGGAATGAAATGAGAGCTAGACTGCGGAAAAAGGAAACAATTGACAAAGAATTGCAGCAACAAATCACAAAGGAGAAAGAACGTTTGAGGCAAGTTTTAATAAGGATAGTTGCAATTGTGAAATTTCTTGGCAAACATAGCTTGGCTTTTAGAGGAAGCAATGAGCAACTTTACAATCCAAGTAATGGCAATTTCTTAGCTGCTGCCGAGATGATAGCAGAATTTGATTTTGTAATGCAAGATCACCTCAGACGTATTCAGAACAAAGAAATTCATTATCATTATCTTAGTCATAAAATTCAGAATGAGTTGATTTCTCTCTTGGCTGCTGATATCACAAGCCCTATCATAAAGGTTGTTAAAGAGGCCAAGTATTTTTCCATTATTCTTGATTGCACCCCTGATGTGAGTCATCAAGAACAAATGACTTTGTTAGTTCGATGTGTTAATTTGTCTAATGCCCAAATAAAAGTTGAGGAATATTTTTTGGGGTTCTTGAAGGTGGATGATACATCTGGTTTGGGGCTTTTTAATGTAATGGTTGATGCTATTAACTCCTTCGGACTTAATATTGATGATATAAGAGATCAAGGCTATGACAATGGTTCAAACATGAAAGGAAAACACCAAGGAGTACAGAAAATGTTAACTGATATCAATCCAAGAGCATTGTATATGCCATGTGCTTGTCATAGTCTCAATCTTACTCTAAGTGATATGGCAACCAAAACATGTGGTAAAGCTGAGTCATTTTTTGGTATTGTTCAACGCATATATGTGCTTTTTGCTAGTTCTACAAAAAGGTGGAATGCTTTGCTGAAACATGTTCCCAGTTTAACTGTGAAATCATTGTCCAATACTCGCTGGGAGAGTCGAATCAAAAGTGTTTCAGCAATAAGATATCAAACTACTGAGATAAGAGTAGCTTTATCTGAGTTACATCATGATCCTGAGACTGATGCTAAAGATAAAAGTGATGCAAAAACTTTATTTGAGGCCATTGGAAAATTTGAGTTTATACTTGGTATGGTTATCTGGAATGATATTTTATTTGCCGTGAATAAAGTGAGCAAGAAGTTGCAGTCTCCAGACATGTGCATTGACTCTACATTGCAGCAAATACAAGGTATAAAGCAATACTTTGAGACATACAGAAATGAAGGGTTTTCTTCTAGTCTGATTATCGCCAAAGGCATTGCATCTGACATGGGTGTAAAGGCATCATTTCCAGTAAAACGTTGTGGTACGAGGAAGAAACAATTTGACGAAAGTGATTGCCAAGAAGAAATTCTAGACGCTGAGAAGGCTTTTGAAGTCGAATATTTTAATGTTGTGGTTGATATGGCAAGATCTTCTTTAAATCATAGATTTGATAAACTCATGGAGTTTAAAGATATATTTGGTTTCTTAATGAGCTCAACTGCCCTAAAGTCATTAGATGATACTGAACTTGAAGAGTGCTGCACTAAATTTGCCAAAAAAGATTCGGTTGATGGATCATCCGATGTTGAGGTACATGATCTTATTTCTGAATTGAAGATTTTGAAATTCACATTGCCAGAAGGTACATTGTCTGCTATGGAGATTTTCAAGCATGTCAGAGAGTTGGATTGTTATCCAAATATTTCCATTGCTTATCGGATCTTATTTACTGTTCCTGTGACGGTCGCATCAGCTGAAAGAAGCTTTTCAAAGTTAAAATTATTGAAGAACTATTTGAGGTCAACAATGTCTCAAGAAAGGCTAAATGGCTTGGCGACTTTATGCATCGAGAAGAAGTTGTTGGATGAGATCGATATCAATAGTATAATCAATGATTTTGCATCTCGAAATGTAAGAAGAAATTGTTTTAGATAGTGTCAAGTGCCAAGTAAGTAATATATTATTACATATGTCCATTTTATTAACTTTGAGAGATTATATATAAGCTTTTTTGGTGCTTTGAATATTATCTAAATTGATGTGTATTTGTGAGACTATATATATCTATAAAAAATCTATATAAATAATTTTTTGAAAGTAGACTTTGGGCCTCCATATTAGTTCTCGACCATGGCCTCGAAAAACTCAGGACCGGCGCTGGGTGGAGTAGGGCGGGTGGACGACAACACGGTGCAGTGAAGCCGCGACGGCGCGAGGCGGAGTGGTAAGCCACATCCGAATGGGACGGACACCCGCGTCTAAGGGTTTCCAAAAAAAAATTGTTGCTAGTACAACAGAGAGAAACATACTGTATATATACTAGTCAAGGAACAACAAAATATAACGTGGAACCACAAATTTCGACATTGGGGCAATCGCAATGGAAGATGATTTATACTAATAGAAAAAAAGTCAAAATATACTTATTAGAGAGCAACTTCTCGCTTTCTAGAACAAGCCAAAATATGAAAGAGGACAATTATTTTTATCGCTGAACTTGTCCAAAATATACCATAGAACAATCAACAATGCATTTTTAACAATCAAATGTACCGTGCAGTATAATAAATTTTTACCATTGGAAAACAATGACTTTCCACTAACAACGATGCAAAATACTTCCTCCGTATCAGAATGATAAGGCAAACGGAAAAAAGCCAACATACACAAACTTTGACCAACTATTATTCAAATTAGAGAAAAATTCATCGCCGGTCCCTAAAGTTGGTCCGCTGTGTCATCCAGGTTCCTTAACTTCTAAAGTGGTATATGTAGATCCCTGAACTTGACAGACAGTACCACCTGGGTCTCTGAACTTTCAAGATAATCACCGCAGGTCCCTAAACTTGGCAAGCGGTGTCACCCCTATTCAAATGTAATAATATTAAAAGTTACCTATAGTATTAAAAGTTTTCTCTATTAAAAGTTACTTCTAATTTTAGTATTATTTTAAAAGTTTTAATAGTAGTATTATAAAATAACTTTTCTCTGTTATTAATACTACGATACTACAACACTATTATTAAATCTTTTAATATTATAGTACTATTATTAAAAGTTCTAATATTATAAAACTGCTATTAAAAGTAGTATAGTATTATAGCATTATAGTTTTAATAATAGAGAAAAGTTACTTCTATAATACTACTATTAAAACTTTTAAAATAATACTAAAATTAGAAGTAACTTTTAATAGAGAAAAATTGTAATACTATAGGAATTTTAATATTATTTTAATACTTTTAATGATATATAAATATTAAATTAATTTTATTATTTTTCTATTTTAGTTTAAACCTAATATATCTGTTGTTGTAAATTATTTTATATAATTTATATTTTCATGATAAATATTATATAATTAATGATTGATTTATTGACACATGTTGGATGCACATCTAACGTCCAGTCAACGTGCCACGCTAGCTTATAGAGTAGGTTATACCACATTTGGACAGGGATGACATCGCTTGCCAAGTTTAGAGACCTGCGGTAATAACCTTGAAAGTTTAAGGACCAAGATGACACCACCAGCCAAGTTTAGGGACATGCGGTGATCACATTAAAAGTTCAGGGACATGGATGACACCGTCTGTCAAATTTAGGGATCCACAGATATCACTTTAAAAGTTCAGAGACCTGGATAACACCGCCAGCCAAGTTCAGGGACCGACGGTGAATTTTGCTCTTCAAATTATATGCAAGATTAGATCAAACTTGTATCAATGGATTTGTATTTATTTAAAGTGCCTCGAGATTATAATGGATTTGTATTTAAAGTGCATCTGAGATTATATTTTTGGAAAATTTATGTTCTTGCCCTTGTCTAGCAGTCCAATTATGATTTTACCCTTTTTTAACTTTGTGATTTTGCCCTCGCTATTTTCGTTTGGCCCTACTTTGGATGTCTGTTACATGAGGACGAAACAAATGAATTAAAAAAATACAAAATCTGTAAACACAAAAGGAAAAAGACAAAACTGCCCCTTATCAACCTATCCCTCGTCCGACCAGAAGGAAAACGCACACGTGGGCTTTCTCGCGGGCAACGGCTGCATCGGTGGAGCATCCGAGGCATCGACACCCCCATTGGCTCCTGATGTAGACATCATGGTTCAGTTTATTTGAGGATGAAGTAATTTGAAATAATTGCAAATGATAACAAATATATTTGATAAAATCTAACCATTTTTGTTAAAATACAATATAAATGTCTTATTCCAAATCATAGGTAAAATCACAAACAACCATAAAAACTAGGGGCAAAATCATATAGACATATTTGTCTTTTTGTTTAAAAATTAACACCGCTAGGGGAGGATGACATAATAGAGACGAGTGCTCGGTTGAACTGGCTGCAGCTGTAGGCATTATCTACAGTGAAATCACTATGCAAAATGCCTATGGCTGTAGCAGCTGCAATCAGTGCAGCGGGCAGAGTTAAAAGTGGTGCTTCATTTTGAAAATCCAGGAGTAAATTCACAAAATTTTAAAAAATAGAGGCAAAACCATAATTTCGACATAAAACAAGGGTATATATGCAAGAGCCCCTACTTTTTCTAGCAAATGATGATATATAGTAAGAACTTTTAATAGGTATTTATTCTAAATTTCTAAATTCAAAATGCCCAATCCTTTTTATGTTCCATCTAGCAATTCTGTATTTCTTTTTATGTTCATATCTTTGCCCAAAAAAATCTAGATGTATAATAATCTAGATTTTTAAGGATTGCTCTAGGAATTTTCAAAAACGAGACCATGAACATTATTGGCAAGCTCAATAAAACCGAAGAGATCACACCAATCTACAACCCACTGACAACAACTTGCCCTTCCGGATGCTGAGTTTGTTTCGGAACCATTCCTCAATTAAATTCCAATCTTTATTCAAAATTTAACGATAATGCATTGATATTCCTAAATACCTAAAAGAGAAATTAACTTGCCCTTCCAACAGCTCACTTCGGTACAAGCAACGCATTTCTTCATGGCAAATAGAGCTCAAGGATGCCTCATGGCTTTTGGATTGTTCACTTGACGTAACAACTTGTTCATTTATCTTCTTTGCACATCCATGATCCTCTAAGTTCAGAATAGATTTGATCACATCAGTGATGAGCCTCTAAGTTCTTCATCTCCTTATTCACTCATGGGCATCGCTTGATCTTTGCTGTAGGCTGGGCAAGGAATTCCAATCCCCCAAGTGCATCACAGCTGCAATAATATACAAGTACTATATCATTTAAATCATTATAGACAGAGAAAAACCAATGAATCAGGGATTAATTATCCTTGGGAGATATATGCATGTGCTGCAAATTGGACATTTGCCACGCTGTTAGTGCGTCATTTTGTTTCTGACAAAAAGAAGCAAGAGAATTACCTTAATTTTTTTTTTGCTTGCTGGCAACCAGTTCAAGGTAGCTGTTGATATGCGGGCGTAAGAAGCAACAACAATGGCGTTGGTACTTGGCAGCATGTAGTTAGCATGTCCCTTACAAATGTATAACACCTCAATTCAAAATTCTCAGCAGTAATCAGTCCAATTGGAAATTGGATACCTGAACATTAACGCACATCGGCACTTGACCTGGGAACCATTTGTTGAGAACAAAAAAATTATCATGAAATAGGTTATCCGGTGAATCTAAACGAGGAAAAAGAGTCTCTCTGGAGGTTAAACTAGTATAAGAAACTCACCTAATCACGCGCTAGCATGCTGAACAACTCTAGCAGATGGCCCATACAAGGCAAGAAACCCTACACTACTTTCACCCTGTTCTCAACAAGCTCTAGCGAGGGTCTGTGAATGTAAGCCCCCAGCAGCCTGAGTTTGCGAGGGTAGCCTTGTCCCCGCCTGCTGCTGCGACTGCTGCCTCATAACTCATGACAAATTATCTCATATCGGAGTTGCCATCATATTTTGGTAAATTTTGAGGATAGTACCCTGGCCATGGGTAGCAGAAATGAGTAGAGTACACGCCTGGCGTAAGTTTAATAGTTCATAAAATAAACTAAATTACACCTAATATGGGCAGCAAATCTATCCTCTTCTGAGAAGCGAAACTTACACAGATGCCCAGCTTCCCTGAAGGTTGCAGTAAATCAGCTGCCAGACGGTTGTGAGCTGTTGAACACCACCTCATTCCTATGCTTCCAAAGCGGCCTGCATACAAAAGGTGCAGCAAGGTGTCAGAGTGTAGGTCTGGTAGCTTCGCCGACTTGTTCAAGGACCAGAGCATTCTGATTTGTCACATCGATGCCAATGTGAGTATTTTTTTCTTTGATTTGAAACAATAATCAAGAGTGTTGAATCATTTTTGTTTGAGAAGCAAGGCTTGTGAGTACATTTGACACAATGTAACCAATCCTTCTTCGCTACAAACTTTGTCAAACTTAGGGTTATTGGACTTTTGGGCAACTGAAAATTCCTATATTTTAGGGTGAAAATCACTGCATGCATACTTTAATATGTTTGAAGCAATCCATTAATTTAATTCCGCCAAAGTCAAAGAGGAATCAACCTTGAACATATTTTAGCAATTGACAAAACTTAATAATACAGCAGCTTGGGTAATAAGTCTAGATGTACTAGCACATATTGGTGCTGAAATGAAACAAGCTAAACATGGCATAGATGCGATGATGACTCCCAAAACAGGAAACCTCAACTCCAACCACAACGAGCAGACCTAAACAAAGGGTTTAGAGACAAATGACCACCAAAAGAAGAAAAGAAAAGAAGGAATAGGTTTTCTGGTGAATCGAATCTACACAAGGAAAAACGGGCTCATGGTTAGAGGCTAATATAGTACAACAAACTCACCAATCACCTACCCAATCCTCAAAACAGGGATGTGGGAGATGAGATGCCAGTCCTCCCCGATTTCTTTATCGCAGCGCCTCTCTAGATGAGGACAGCCACTGATCTCCAATCGTTGCAGAGCGGTGAGGTCCTTCATCCACTCCGGCAAGGATCTGATGCCCGGGCAAGACACAATCTCAAACTTCTCAAGGGAGGAGGTGAGGCGGCATAAGGATTGGGGAAGGCAACTTAGGCTGGGCAGTTCCCAAATCCTGAATTTGCCTAGGCAGTGGAGCTCGCCTAGGCATTCAGGCAGTTCCCCAATTGCATCGCACAGCCCTATCTCGAGCACTTGCAGGGACATGAGGCAGCACAAGGATTGGGGAAGATGGGTCAGGCTATCCAAACCCCAAATCTTGAATTTGCGTAGGCGGTGGAGCTCACCCAGACATTCGGGTAGTTCACCGAGCACATCGCAGCATCCTATGCTGAGCTCCTTGAGGGACCTAAGGTGGCACAAGGATTTGGGAAGGCAAGTCAAGACTGGCAAACGGTCAATCTCGAGCCTATATAGAGAGCATAGCTCTCCCAAGCTTTCCGGAAACTGGACAAGCGCCTCACACTCTTGTATTTCGAGCTCTTGGAGGGAGGTGAGGCGACCTATTGACTTGGGAAGGCTGCATAAGCTATTACACTTCTTGATGGTCATCTTTTGCAGCGAACAGAGTTCCCCTAGGCACTCAGGCAGTTCGGTTAGATCATTGCAGCAGAAAATCACCAACGACTCAAGTGCCGACATGTGCTGGAGCATCTCCGACCCACATCCAGCAGATCCTAATCCAGGTGATAATGGCAACGATGATTTCATACGCAGTAGTTCAACCACCTTCAGGTGGCTATAAGATAGTGGAGAAGTAGAGTAGGATGAAGAGGACCCTTGGCCTTGGCATGGATACAGCAGCATGTTGATGTTGCATGTGTCCAACTGCAAGTGCTCTAGTGAATCCGTGAAGTATGGCTTTACCCTCAATTTAGGACAACAATATATATCCAAATCTGTAAGATGACTACCAATTTGCACTTGTCCTGATTGATGAGGATTATAGTTGTTGCAGCCCTCTCCCTCCTCGTTGCCAAAAAAGGTCCTGTCTGGTACCATCCACACCTCTCCTAGACTACACAATCCCTCCATTTTTAACTTCACAAGCGAAGGGAATGGTCCTCCACTTATGCTCTCAAGAGCAGGCATATCCTTCAGATGAAGCTTCTCCAAACAAGGCAACTGCACAAGCCCATCCAATTGCTTCAAGTTTGGGAAATCAAACAGAATCATCTTGGTCAAAAAGGGGAATTGACGAGACCCCTGTACTCCACCACCGACTTGCTTCAGCATCCACCATGCAAATTGTCCACCTCCATACATTCTTATCGTAAGTTGTTTGATCCCTAATGGAGGTTCCAGACCATCCAATACAGCAACCTCATGTTCGTCATTCAAACTCCTATGACGAGGCCCCCATGAAAGTTCCAGCTCATGTAAATTTTCCTTTTGTTTCAAGCATGCCCTGCGTGCATCACACGAATCCATCAAGCGTCCAAGAAAATTGATAGCTAGTTTCCCACTTATCCTCGATAAAGTTTCTAGCTCTGAGATTCGTGCATATTTTACATCGAATTCCACACAAAACGAATTAAGTTTTTCTAGTCGAGTGAGCTGCCCAATGCCAGATGGTATGGCTATATATTTATCTAGTTCCAATGCTTTAATCTTTGTCAAGTTCCCTATGCCTTCAGGGAACTCTGTTGGCATGTTCCTCTCAAGTTTCAAATACTCAAGATTTTCTAGAGTTGTGATACTTGATGGTAGCCTAACAATCCCGGTGCAAACTAGTCTCAACACTCTTAGTCTTTTGTTCCTACCTATAGAATTTGGCAGCTCCTTAAATGCAATGCAATCTGTGAAATCCAGAGTTGAAAGCATGTCACAATCACCAATAGAATCTGGTAAAGTCTTCAGCCTAGAACACCCTGTTAGGCTCAGTGTTCTTAACTTTTTCAGCATCCCAATGGATTTAGGCAACTCAAGAAGACCGCTTGATTTTATGTAAAGAGCTTGCATGCTCCAAATATCTGAAATAGCTTCAGGGAGTGCCTCACATTTCAACTGAGATATTTCAAGATATTTCAGATTTTTTACATGAAGTATGGATGTCAACACTGCTGTTGACGAAATAGAATTCAGAATGATACTGCGCAAGTGCTTTGTGTTCTTCAGTGCCTTGCCAAATTTTATGCCATCTCCCTTATCAACATATATAACACGTGCATTTTCAAAAACCTCTTCAGGCAAAAGTTTTCTTGGTTGTTCAATTAAAGAAAAGTATCTGTAGCCTCTTGTGTAACTGGTTGCATCCTCTTGCACAATAGTTGAAATTTCCTCACACAAGATGGACCGGGCAAGATCATGAAACAAATCATGCATCTTGCATCTCACCGCCCCTTCATATTCCTCCACATCTTGTAAAAAGAACAATTGTACAAGTGAATTAAAGTACATGTGGCCAATATGCTCCAAATCATCAACTCCAGGACTCAAACTGATCATATCATGGGCAATCCATTGGTCAATCAATTGTTGTTTATAGATCAGATGACCTTTAGGAAATAATGAACACATTGTGAAACACTGCTTCAGATGGGAAGGCAAATTTAAATAGCTCAAATTCAAGCATGCAGATACTGCTTCACCCTCAACATCTAACAAAATGTCTCTCATGGCCTGCCACTCTCCTATTAGTTCCTTGTCAGCAAGAGAACCTGCAAGAACTTTAATTGCTAGCGGCAACCCACAACATGCTTGAATAATCTCTTTTGCAACCAATGTAAAGTCAGAATCCAAAAATTTCGCAGGCATCCTAAAGCTTTGTTGGAACAGATGCCAGCTATCATCCTGAGATAAGCGTGGCAAACATAACTGGTATGTGGATCGCACTGCTTCTGCAACTTTTATACTGCGAGTAGTGAGTAAAAGGCCACTTCCAGGTGCGCCAGTTTTCAGATAGCCCATTATTTCTCCCCACTTATTTTGGGACTCAGTCCAAACATCATCCATTACAATCAGAAACTTCTTCTGAGTCAACCCCCCTTGGATTCTTTTGCTCATATACGGCAAAGAAGGCTGTCCAGTATCTTTATCAGCAAAAGCCTCAAACAGTTTCTTGATGAGCTTTTCAGAATCAAATTCTTGTGACACATGAACCCATAGTCTTACTTCAAAATGCTTCTCTATTGTTTCACCATCATTGAAAATCAGTTTAGCCAGGGCAGTTTTCCCAGAGCCACCAAGTCCAACAATGGAAACTACCTTGAATTCCTGTTTGTCATTAGTCTCTACCAGATTAGATATTATTAGGTGCATCTCTTGGTCTCTTCCAAGTATTGTTGCCTCATCCCCGACAGGCAATGTTTGCATATTGACAACTGACATGTTTATATGGCTAACAGGATCATGTCCAAATATTGCAGTCAAGTCAGTTCTTTGCTTCACAATCTTAGCAAATCTCTTATTGATTTTCTTGATCTTTTTGGCCGCCTTGCATTGAAATATAAATGATTCAGTTTTTGTGTGCAGGTACCTGGACACAAATCCACCACCACCATTAGCGTCATGTTTCTCAGCCTTTAGCTGGAACTCATCCACAACATCATCAACATCGTAAGCCACTTGTTTCAATTTTTTGAGCCATGGAACATCCCCTGTAGCTCTATCTTCTGCTGTTCCCAGCCGACAATTGATCTCCTGAACCAGATCTTGGAGCTCCTGGAGGTCCTTTTTCACACTCACTATAGAGCTGTACTCTTTGATGACCAGTGGAGCTAACTTGTTTCCCACAACCTTCAGTATTCCAGTTATTGCAGCAGACAGTGCAGCGGCTTCCATGCCAACCATGTTTGCCCTGTACATTGAATTTTGACATAATCAAGTGTTTCTGAAAGCAAAATAGTTTGCAAAAAAGAAGTATTCCAGAATAGTAGGGTTTCGCAGGTCACAACTAATGAACTAATTGGACCATGTATATGGACATATGGTATTACTGCTTTCGTGTGTGGTTATCTATTTCTGTTGCCATCAGTATGGCTAGTCAACAAGGATCTGATAGAAGTCCCAAGGAAGTGGTTGAACTTGAAGGTATGGATATCTGACCTGAGAAAACTAGTGACTGTTAACCCTTGAGCCTGAGTTGCTGCTTCTATATTTATAGAAAAGACATTTGGAGCCTTGAGTTCTTGTCACAAAAGGAGAGATGAATGCCTGCGCGCATTTGAAAACGAGAGGCTTAGAGCAGATCGATTTTGGTTCCCCCAACGCCAACAAAGAAGTTGATCAGTGGAAGGTACAGTAGACTGAAGGAAAATCAGAGCTCAAACATGATGCAACTTACGCAAACCAGAGCTTTCCGGGGAGCTCAGATCTATTGCTTTTACTCATCCATCTAAAAATTGAGGCCTTCCTTTTCTCCTTTGCTACATATGTAGAGTATATGCACACCAGAGCAAGAAACAAAACTAAACATACAGGATGTTAGATTATTCGTCAAGAATTAAGTAAATACTGGAGATCCGGGATCTGCTAGCTAGGTACCTGGAGCTCCAAGCGTGGCGTAGCCCTCCTTTCCTCCTTTGCAACGTGTGGTCTGGGTTGATCAACTTGCCCAGAAATGAAAGGATGCATCGGCTGTGGGCTGTGGCCGCTAGTGATTGATTAGTCAAGCCCACCCAGAGGGCGGATTGGAGCAAAATGACGTACGGCTTTCAGTTATTAAAGCCAGATTGGGTTGATCAATTTCTCCACGATGTCTTGTCACCTCAAATTATTGAAGTCACTATGTATAGGCCCTGCTTCTTTGGGCTACAGGGTCTGTTCGCTGGTGGGTGTCAGTGCTGGTTTAGATTGACTGGTGCTAGTTTTTTTTGAAAGAAAAACATTATTAGCTAATTTAGACTGGCTGAAACTAATAAACAAACAGGCTCTGCCAACACAGTACGCACGGCTTCCAGTGCCGAAGGATGAGGAATACCTGCGGTCCTGCATCTCAGGGCCGCTGGGGCATCTGGGCGCAGAGCCGCTGGAGACGCCGGCCGCCGGGGCGTGGGCAGCGTAGGGCCGCGGTGGTCGCCGGGGCGGAGGAAGCCGGAGCGCCGACGGAGGAAGCTTCGGGGCAAAGAGGCATCCCGTGCGGTGTACGGATAAGGTCATATGGAAGAGAACAGAGAAGAAGAAAAAAGAAACAAAAGAAAAAAGAGATAAAGGCAATATAGACATTTTTATTTAAGATAGTTTGGAGGTTTAAACATTCATTTTAATTGAACCGACTTTGTTTTTTTTTTTCAAATGACCTCAAATGTCGATATCGTCTATACCAAAGCTCTGGTACTAAACGTGATCTATAAACTTATAGTTGAATTTTTTTTTTATTTGAGATGGTTTAGATGCTAAATATTCGTTTTAAGTTATCAGATTTTAAAATTCAAAATTTTAATTTTTCAAATGACTTCGGATGTTTGACATTGCCTATACCAAACTTGTAGCCCTTGATGAGATATATGGCAAATTTTTTATTTGAGTTAGTTTAGAGGCTCAAATATCATTTTAAGCTATCATATTTAGAAATTAATATTTTATGATCGTAGATGTAGAAATGATCTACACCAAATTTGTAGTTTTCAGTGAGATCTAAAAAAATTTTGTTGAATTTTTTCCTTGAGACCATTAAAAGTATGAAATATTTTATTAAATATTTAGGCATCTAAATGATCTCAAACGAAATAGATGTCAACTACAAATTTTAGATTACATTGGACTTTATAATTTTGATATAAAGTTTATCTTCATTTAATTTCATATGAAAAGTTATGAATTGTTTTGATATAAGAGATCACTTACGTGTGTGGCAGCAAGACAAAACCACCCACAAACGGTTTTTGATAGATTGAAATTTAGATATCTAGTTTTACAGGGTAGAGACTAGAGAGTAGCTAATTTTGTAGGTAAGTGGATATACTGTAAAACGTGAGGGGTTATATGGACCTTTTTTTCTCCCCAATTCCTCCATCACTAACGGCGGCGGCGGCGGACGGCGCTGCGCTGCGACGGCCGAGTAAGGGGCATTCCCTTCTCCTCGCCACAGTGGAATGTCGTCGTCCCGTCCTCCATCTGTCTGCAGGCGTGGATCGTGGCGGTGGAGCTCCCTCATTCAGCCTAGAGCACCCTGCCGTCCATCCCGTCAAGAAGACCTGACCACATCCCTGCAGCTGCCGCGGACGCCGCCCGTCCATCCGGCAGTACGCAGCGGCGCTGAGGTATGCTACGAGCCCTACTCTTCCCTATCCTCTCCTCTGCTAGATCCACGAGGTACACTGTAGCTCCGGATTTCCATGTATGTTGATGCTAGTCTAAGATTATTATTTCCTGGAATGGGCATGATTGTTTTCATTCATAACACTAGTAGGCATTGTAACGAGTAATTCAAAACTTCTGCTTAATAAATGGAATTATGAAAAAAAAAATCATCCCCAGTCTAACGAACATTAGCTAACGCTACACGGCTACAGTATGATGACACTACTTCACTGTCCCTTGCTACTACAACTAATTCAGATACTAGGCCAATCATTTGATCAATATGTTTTTTATAGGCTGAACCTGTTAATCACTTAATTTTCATAAGTGCAAGATTATTTGAGGTGACTGTTTGAATTTCTGCTTGTTCAGGTGGAGGACCCTGGAAATCTCATCAAGCTCTATACAGACTGGCATCTTTGGGTCTATCACTTGAGATCACCATCAAAAGGTACTCCAGATTTCTAAGAGTCTACCTGCTGTCCATGTTTGTCATTTTACAATAGTCCAGAGACAGTGTAGTACTTGCCACCTGTTTTCCAGTACAGGCTGTAACCTCCCCCTCTTACTTGTACACAGATGTACTAATTACTTGTACACATATTTGAGCATATGGTCTGCACTGAGGTAGCATATTGTTATAAATCTTGATAGTTATAAGCATATTTATATTATGAATATTCTGTTGTACCCTATAGTATGCGCTAAGGTAGCATAATGTCATAAATTAAGAACTTAGTCATGCGTGTTGATGTTTGGTCATCCTTATCCGTTGGTGAGCACTGGCCAAACCGTTTCAGTTCCATTTCTATTCCTAGCTAATAATAACAGTTACCTGACATATGAACCTCATTAACTGTGCTGGTATGTGGATCTTCCTTCGCTGCTAGCACAGTAGTCTATCTCAACATAGCGTAACTCAGTCTTCCTTTGCAAGAAGGCATTTCCAGCCAGTAGTAGGTAGATATGTGATGGTGATGATCTGGTGCCTCTTTTCCTAAGCACTGGCTTCCCCTCTTATTTGTACTGGTGTCTGGTGGTAGTGGGGTGCTGTTGCTAGTCATGGTTCCCTCTGTTAATTTGTCTGGCTGCAGTATTATTATCATTGGCCCTGCTCAATGGATGGCTTAGTATGCAGTTGGGACGTTTTGAGAATTAAGGTTGCGCTTTCAAGGTACTGCTGCCTGATGGATCTGGAATGACAATGGTGCCTTTTCTATCAGCTTGGTTCAATGGTGTTCTAATTGTGGTTTTTGCATTGCTTTTTGGATAGTTCATTGCTATTTGTAGGAGTACATGGCATTTTTGACATACATATCACGTGCCTACTGGTTGCCTTCCTGGATTCATTGTGAAATTTTGGTATGTCTTCAAATGTTAAATTTCTGGAGATGGTCAGTGTTGCCTGCTTGTCATTTCTTTTGCACCTGTAGCTTTGTAACTTAGGTACTTCTATATCTTATTAGTTACTGATGATTGCGCAGTATGTAATAGTTATTAGTTACTGATGATGGTTTTTAACTCCAGTTGCTGATGATTGTGCAGTATTCAATATAGTTGTGCAGTATGTAATAGTTATTAGTTACTGATGATTGCATTGTGTTTAACTCCAGTTGCTGGCTATTGTTGGACAGGCCCAGAATCTTATTAGTTACCGATGATGGACGTCCTGCCGGACGGCGTCCTCGAGCACATCCTCAGCTTCCTGCTAGCTCCAGAGGCCGTGCGGACATGCGTTCTCGCTCGACGCTGGCGCCAGCTCTGGAGATTCACCACGTGCCTGCGTGTCGGGTGCCGCCATGAGGATGAAGTGGCACTGGTGAAAGAGCACCGCAAGTTTTTGGACCATCTGCTGCTCCTCCGTGGAGGTTCACCTCTTGACGTATGTGAATTCGGATTTACTGGATTCCAGGATGATGATGTGCCACGGGTGAATCTCTGGTTCCGCCATGCCATGATGTGCAGGGTTCGAGCGCTCAAGCTCCATATGTTTTCCATGTTCTATCTTGTGCTAGATGACCTGCCTCTCGTTTCTCAGCACCTGACAAGACTGGACCTCCGTGGTGTACAACTCCACAGCAGTTTTCTCAACTTCTCCAGCTGCCCGGCCTTGGAACATCTAGAGTTGGTTGACTGTGGTCTCTCGACTGCCAACAAGATCTCGTCCAAGTCCCTAAAGCATCTGAGCTTGACTGATTGCGGTTTTGATTCTGTTAACAGCGTTTGCATTTATACCCCAAGCCTGGTTTCACTGTGTCTAGATGACCTCTGCGAGACGACTCCCACACTTGACAGCATGCCATCATTAGTGAAGGCCTTTGTCCGGATAACCGAGGAATGTGCGGATGTCTGTGCAAAGCTGTTAGACCCAGAAATTTTGGATTGTATCTGCCAATTGTGCAACAGTTCTGAGAACACTGATGGCAGCAGTAGTTCTGTGCTCCTAAGAGGTTTATCCCAAGCTAAGAGCTTGGTGTTGATTTCTGAACCAGAACAGGTAAAGTTACACTTTGCCTCATTACATTATTAATAACTCTATATGCCATCCCCATATTTATGCTACATTGGCTACATTATTGCATCTTTTTGTCCAGATTATATTCAGAAGTGATTTGAGATGGTGCCCTGTCTTTAACAATCTGAAGGCTTTATTTCTCAATGACTACTGGTGTACACCTGACTTCAACGCATTAGTCTGTATTCTTGAACACTCACCGGTTCTTGACAAGCTTACACTTGAACTGTTTTGTGAGGTATGTTCTTTATAAATAATGAGCAATTGCTTCTCTGCAAATGAGAATAGTTACACCACTGAGTGGTCTTGGGAAAAATGATTTATTTCACTGCAGGGACCTAAGTATAAAATTGAAATGAAAGGAAGCTTGAATCTGATGGAGCTATCGGCTAAAATTTCAGAACACCTTAACATTGTTGAAGTCAAGTGTCAAGACGTTGATGAGAGAGTTCTCAAAGTGTTGAAGTTCCTTTCTACCATTAACATATGTAAGCTAACTTACAACTTTCCTGGTGCTTCTATCTGAAAGTTCACTACAAAATTATTGACGAACAAACAACCTGCACTGTGAGACGTACATTTAGCTGGCAGATAAAATCACAAAAGTCTGAACTTTCACATGCAGTTAGTAAACTACATGTCAAAAAATTAGTAGACTTTTATATTCTAATTCGAAGTTGAGATTGTTGTAGTGTCATAATTAGTAAACTACATGTCAAACAGTTAGTAGTTTTTTTTTCATTCACTGTCAGGTTAATTGAACATATGACAGTTAATCAGATTAGCCAGCAGTTGTTCATGCAGTTTTAAGATTCTGTCAAGTTACTGATTTTTCTATTCCTAGAGATAACAGTTAACTCTGGAGTTATTATGATTTTCATTTTTGTACAGGTTTTGGTGTCTTAGTTGAGGCGCTATAAAATTTGGGCTGTCAAGGGATCTACTATCTTTCACTGTCACAAAAATGTAAGGCTAAAGTTGGCTGGAACAAGGTTATCATCTCTATGACTACTATATATGGGCGATTGGGTGTCTTATGTCGTCTCGCTGTGATTTCTTTCGCAAGGAGATCACGAGTGTTTGTTCGACAATTCTGGACCAATTAATGTGCCTTTAGTATGTGTATGTATATATACTTTGATCTAGACTTGAGAGCCTGAGCTGGTAACGTGACCTCTTCTCTTGTAGCATAATCTGTTCATATCACTATGTTGTCACTCTGCGTTCAAATGCACATGCCTTAGCAAACTGTAAAAGCAGCATAGCTGCAAGTGCGCATGAACCTGGAAGCACATGGTGAACAGCTGTTGAAGAGACTGAAGTTCCACATGCGAACGCAGTCAGAAGACCGGAGGGATGTGATGTGAGGCTCTGCAAGCTCTCTGGCAGCTCGGGTGGACTTCATCTCCAATGGCTCGGAGTGTTGTCGTGTCTGCAGCAGCTCCCACCCACGTCCAAATCCTAACCCTGTCATCTCATCCCCCATAGCCCAAGCTTGTTCATTCAGGTGACTGAAATTGGAGTAAGGAAGAGGACCCCACCACAGGCATTGGCCTGGCAATTGCAGCAGTTGCTCGCTGCTCTCGGACGACTGCAGGTTCTCCAGTGACAAAGGCATGTGTCGTGTGGTTTGACCTTCAGCTTACCACAGTCAAGTTGACAAGCCTTCGACGCTGAAGGAACACGCTGCTCTTTTGGATGACAAAACGGTGGCACATTTCGTCGAACGGGGTGGAGCGCACTGCTCCATCCACCGTTTGCCGCGATCGCCAGCAACGCCCAGCCGTCGTCGCCGTTGCTTGCACGCTCCCGGGCCTACCCGCCACCCGCGCGCCACCTCCGGCGCCGCGCGGTTGCCAAGGGTGCGCAGTCAGGCAAGCGCTTGGGCCGTGTCATGGGCTCATGGCCAGGGAGGCAGCGCTAAAATCGATCGATATGTTCATCACAACATTGTCTTATTGCGCTCTAAAGTGAACAAAAAGAGACTGAAAATATTAGTAATTTTAATTAGTTTTTTTAGCAGAAGTAATTTTAATTAGTTGTAGATACTAAATACAAACTTCTAATACCTATATATGTCATAAGATTTTAGGCCGTGCAGAAACATGGATTGATGAACTAGTTATAATAAATATTAAGAGTGTAGTATAGGATTTAGAATCTATATTTTAAAATATGAAAATACAGAAAAGATGTACATAAGCAATAGAGTTTCAACTTAATACACTGAGAAAAAAATGCACTAACTAATAGGATAAAATTAAGATTTCACAACACATGGGCTGTAACAAGTGTCAATAACCAAAATTAAGATTTCAACTAAACACGTACTAAAGATACATGGTGGTGTGGTGTAATGGAGTACTATGCATATATTTGGAAAAGGCAAATAGAAAAACTGCTAATCAAAGTTTATCATAGCTCAGTAGAGATTACATGGTGTCTACATGGGTATTATGTTATAAAACGATGAACATAGTTGATCAAAGTTTTGCACGGTGAATGCCAAGCACTTCCTCCTCACTTGCCAACGAAGCATCAATACCCATTAATATATACACGAGGGATGTGGGCAATGACGTGCCCCAGTCGACCTTATTTCTGTCGTATCGCCTCTTCAGATCAGGGCAGTTATAGATGCCCAATTGTTGTAATGCGGTGAGGCCTCGTATCTGCTCTGGCAAGGATGTGAGGAGCGGGCAGTATGAGATGGATAGCTCTTCCAGGGAGGAGAGGCGGCGTATGGATTGGGGAAGGCAAGTCAGGGCGTCCAAACCAGTAATCTCAAGTCTTTGTAGAGACCGGAGCTCTCCCAGGCTTTCAGGCAATAGGCGTAGTTTAGTTGTAACGCCCCGACCCAGGAAGACGGGCAATAGGTGTAGTTTAGTTGTAACGCCCCGACCCGGGAAGACGGCTAAGGCCGCCCACTCTACATGTTAAATGAACCACACCTGTTAATTAATTCTCTTACGCTTTCATCCTCGCTTCGCGCAAAATGATCAATCCGGAGTTAACAGTCTCCCAGGTCTAGGCTTTTAACTTGATTCAGCCCTCCCTCAGCTGCTAAATTTAGTAGCTACAGTGTTCCGCACTGCTATAGTACCCCCGAAACTACAGTGTCGTGCATTCGGTCCGGCCCAACTGGCTCAATGGGCTGGGTCTCACATTAGTGCACCATCCTATTAGAAGCCTCTTGAGGGAGATGATGTGGCCCAATGACTGGGGAAGGCTTTCCATGCTTCTGTAGCCACCGATGGTCAATTTTTGCAGAGAACAAAGTCGGTCAAACGATCGGGGAAGGCTGTTAACAGTAGGCCAGCGTTCGATGATCATCTCTTGCAGAGAACAGAGTTGATCAACTGATTGAGGAATGCTGCTCAGACTATCGCAGCTATCGATGATCATTTGTTGCAGAGAGAGGAGTTGACCCATTGACTGTGGGAGGCTGGTCAAGCTATGGCAGTAGGTAATGCTTAATTTCTGCGAAGACTGGAGTTCTTGAAGCCATTCAGGCAGCATGCAGGACGTGAGGCTCCGCATGCTCTCTGGTAGCTCGGTTAGGCCATTGCACTTCGAAATCTCCAAAGACTCTAGTGCTGTCATTTGTTGCAGCAGTACCCACACCCAGATTGCAATCCAAGGGGTGGTGGTGATCCTGATGATGATATCACCATCTTCCGTAGTGTAAGCTCCTTGAGGTGGCTAAAACTGAATGAAGATGGAAAACTAGAGGATGAAGAGGAGCCTTGGCCTTGGCCTTGGCCTGGCGATTGCATCAGTTGCTCGTTACTCCCTTCCAATAACAGGCGTTGCAGTGATGATGGGAAGTATGGCTTCACCAACAATTTAGTACATCCTATAATATGTATATCTGATAGGCAAGTACCAATTTGCATTTTGCCCTTCTCATTACCCAAGTTCATCTCTGTTACCATCCAAACTTCTTCCAATCTGGGCAGTCCGTCGGTAACTAACTTCATCAGAGAAGGAAATGGACCTCCATTTATGCTTTCAAGAGAAGTCAGTCGTGACAGTTCAAGATGTTCTAAACAAGGCAACTCCACAAGTCCCTCTAGATGCTTCATGTTTGGGAAATCTGATAGCTTCAACACGGTCAAAAATGGGAATTGATCCACACCTTCTCCCGCACCAACTTGCTTCAGCATCCATTGTGCGTATTTCCCACCTGCATATCCAGCAATATGTAGGTTTCTAATACCTGAGGGTGGTTCCAGACCATTTAGTACAGCGTGCTCCGTTTGAGCATTCACCTTATCCTCATCATTTGTCCTCCAATCAAGCTCTAGGGTCTGTAAGTTTGCCTTTTGTTTCAAGCATGTCCTGCACGCCTCATCTGGGTCCATCACATTTGCAATACCTCTGATATTTAGGTTTTCACTCATCCTAACTATGTTTGTGAGCTCATAAATTTCTGAAGAGTTTTTCCCCTTTCCCACAACAAATGTGTTTAGATTTTGTAGTCGACTGAGCTGTCCAATACCTACCGGCATAGCTCTCAAATTATCACATCCTCTCGTTTTTAATACTTGAAGATTCTTCAAATTTCCGATGCCTTCAGGCAACTCTAGAATCTTACAACACCACCGAAGGTCCAAAAGCTCTAGATTTCCTAGTGTCGTGACACTTGATGGAAGCCTCTCAATTTTTGTAGATTGTAGTCTCAACTCTCTTAGCTTTTTATTTCTGCTTATTGAGTTCGGCAACACTGGAATCTTCTTGCAATAGGAAAGGTCTAAACTTGAAATCATGTGGCAATCGCCAACAGAATCTGGTAAATTCATTAGGCTATCACATCCTGACAAATTTAGTGTTCTCAACTTCTGCAGCTTACCAATGGATTCAGGCAGCTTGATAAGGTAACGACAGACTGTTACATGAAGCGCTTGCAGGCTCCAAACATCTGAAATAGCCTCAGGAAGTGTATCAAAATTCTCGTGTGATATGCTAAGATACCTCAGATTTTTTACGTGCAGTATGGCAGTGGGTACTGATTTTGTAGACACAGATTCCATCGTGATACTGCGCAAGTGCTTTGCATTCTTCAATTCCTTGCCAAATATGGTGATATCACTTTCATCAACATATAGAGCACGCGCCTTACCAAAAATACTTTTAGGCCGAATATTTCTTGGTTGATTAATCAAAGAAAAGTATCTATAGCTCTTTGAGAGCATGGTTGCCTCCTTTGGCACAACAAGTGAAATTTCATTGCCCAAGATGGATCGCGCAAGATCATGAACCAAATCATGCATCCGGCACCTTACTCTTCCACAAAATTCTTCCACATCTTGTAGAAAAGACACTTGCACAAGAGAATTAAAGAACTTGTGGCCAACATATTCCAAGTTATCAACACTTGGCATATTGATCATATCATGAGCAATCCATTGGTCAATCAATTGTTCTTTATCAATCCAGTAACCTTTTGGAAACAATGAACATAATGTGAAGCATTGCCTCAGATGAGATGGCAAATGGAAATAGCTCAACCTCAAACATGCTGACACCGATATATTTTGTCCTTCACCCTCAACATCTAATAAATTGTTGTCTCTCATGGCCTCCCACTCTCCTATCCGCTCCTTGTCATGGAGCACACCTGCAAGAACTTTGATTGCTAGAGGCACTCCTCCACATTGTCTCACAATCTCTTTCCCAACCTCTACAAATTTAGGTTCCAAACCTTTTGCAGGCATTATTAAGCTTTGTTTGAAGAGTTGCCAGGAATCATCTAGAGATAAGAATGACAAGTCAAACTGGTATTTGGATCGTACTGCTTCCGCAACTTTTCTACTACGAGTAGTGAGTAAAATCCTGCTTCCAGGTGTGCCATTCTTCAAATGTACCATGAATTGATCCCAATGAAGTTGGTCCTCTGTCCAAACATCATCTAATACAAGTAGATACCTCTTTCCAGTCAATTTATCTGATATTGTTTTGCTCATTTGCTGCAAGGGATACCGTTCAGACTTCTCACCAGCAATAGCTTCAAATAGCTTCCCAACAAGTTTTGCAGCATCAAACTCTTGTGACACATGAACCCATAGTATAACTTCAAAATGCTTCTTTATAATGTTACCATCATTGAAAACCAGTTTAGCCAAGGTAGTTTTTCCCGAGCCGCCAAGTCCAATGACAGAGACTATACCAATACTATGTTGGTCATTAGCCTCTACAAGTTTAGATATTATCACATCCTTCTCTTTATCTCTTCCTAGCACTAACGCTGCATCAATGTTGGGCAATAATGGCATCTCCCCAACTGTCAAATTCATATGTCGAACAAGGTGACCAACTGGTAAACTACTTGTTATTGCACTAATATCATTTCTTTGTTTAACAACTGACGCAAATTTCTTCTTGATTGCCTTGATCTTGCTAGCAGCCTTGCATTGAAACATAATTGATTTTGGTTTTGTGCATAAATATTTGGACATAATACCATTATCACGACCAGTGTCATGTTTTTCAGCCTTTAACTGGAACTCATTAACAATATCATCAACATCATAAGCAATATCTTTCAATTGTTTGAGCCAATTAAATGATGGATCATTCCCCACAGCTTTATCTCCTCTTTCCAACCATTTGTTGATCTCCACAATCTGACCATGGAGCTCTTGGAGATCTTCTTTTGCACCCACTATGGAGCTGTACTCTTTCATTAGCAGTGGAGCTAACTTGCTGCTCACAATCTTCAATATTCCAGATGCTACAGCCACTTCCATCCCAGCCATATTGTTAAGGTGCCGCTTTCACCCAAACCCTGTGTAGTTAAATTAAAATTAACAGTCAGAACAACCAAAATTGCATTTGAACTGTGCTGAACAATATATTCCAGGTTTCTACAAGTTTCAACTTTCAACAGTTTGGCTAGTATAGTGCTTACTTTTCTGACCAAACTATTAGTTCTTCCTTTGCTGTTCTATTAATACTATGACTAATGGAGACAGTTATTACATGATAGAATTGCAGTAATCAGTAGTCCATGATATTATCTAACTTGAAGTGCATGAAAATGAAACAGACAATAACAAGATGTGAAAGTAGACGAAGGATATAATGATGGTAAGATTAGCATACCACAGCGTCAAGCACTTAAGCGTCTTTGTAGTTTTATGATTTGTGACTTAGGAGTACTCAGCCTTCACTTCAGTATCTGAGAAGTCAAAGGCCAAGTTATTGTCCAAAAGATTACTGTCCAAAGTAGAAAGCATAGAAGCCAGAGTACAAATGGATGAACATAGTAGAACCAATGAGCAAAACAATATGGTACCATATTCTTGGTTAAAAATAACGTACAATACCTGGAGCTCAGACATGCTGGTCCTTCTTGTGCCCTCCTTTCCACCAATGCGAATCTGAGCTTTCTGGAGCTCATCATATCTGCTGTTTTTACTTGTGTCATCTCTTCCCTTTCTCCTCTGAAATGTATCCACACCAGAGCTTCTGGAATCTAGGTTTGCACAATGCGTGCTTGACCCTATCTAGATATAGATGGCCAGGGATGATAGCATTTGGGATTGGGAGGTTCCGCTAGCTTGTGCTGCTTCCTAGCGAACTAACGAACTGCAGACCAAGGAGCTTCAACAAGCACACAAGGAGAGAAAATGAGTACAAAATATGAGGCATCAGGGAGTAAAGGCAAGTTGTATATAGTGCACGAAAGCAACTAAGCAAATATTCAGGGACTGGAAGATGAACATACCATAGCCTCTACCTACGAAGAATCAACAGGACAAGAGCTATCACGTATTGTAGTTATGATGTATGACTTCTGAGCTTCCTGCGTCCTGCCTTGAGTACCTGAAAATTGCAGTACAATCACCAGTTTTGTTTGCTGAAAACAATTGCATCGAAAGCAGAAAGTGTAGATGTCCATTGTTGGAGAAATAAATGAAGGTTGCATATACCAGGAGTTCAGATCTGCTGCTACTGGCTGTGCTACCTCCAATCTCCAAAGGGAATTTACTACTCCTGTCCTCCTGTCCTCCTATGCACTGTATGCAAATCAGAGCTTTTGAGGCAGAAGGCCTGGGAACTTTGGTGCTTCTGCTGTGACCACGCTTCCTTGTTGATAAGTCAACTATGCTAACTGCAGAGCTGGAAACGCGTCTTGAAATTGTATAATATTCACCATTTGCAATTAAAGTAGTGCATGGTAGGTGGGTAAATACGTCAAATTCAAAGTTAGAGACGTGTGCATTTTGTATTGTCTGCTTACAGAGATGATGCTGGGGTTGTTTGGAAATCCGGAGAAGTTAAAAGACAGAAGAAGGAAATATTGGAAGATAGAGAACTCAAACCCAGCAGTCCACAGAAGCAAGAAAAAGAAAAAGAAAAAAAAATGAAATTCTGACAGCTTGTCACCTGTTAAGTGCTGTGCCACATTTCGCCGAACAGGTGGTGCGCGGGTACCTGTTGTCGCCGAGCCAACCCCTTTGTCGATCGCCGATGCTTGCAACGCTCGATGTGCCAGTGCCACCACGTGCAGGCGTTGGGGCCGCGCCATGTCCAAAGGAGTCTACCAGGCAGCGGCAGGCAGGTTCGATTGGCCGTGGCCCATGGCAGTGCTCTGGCCTCTCTCCGGCAAGGTGACCCGGTCTGGCCCGTCCCAAGCGGCTGTGCCAGTGCCTGATGGAGAAGAAGAGCGGTGAGGTGATGCAGGGGATAGACGCGGCGGCCCTAGGTAGCTCCGTCAGTAACCATACAACAAGAACGCCCCGCGTGTTACTGCAGAAATCGCCCGTAAAATTATACTACTTATTTTCTAGCATCATTAAATAAATATGATAATATATGTTAGTGGTTGAATTTAGCATTATGATGTAGATAGCTAAATATATGTTAGTAAATAAATGATGTGGTTTAATACGAATAGCTTGAGTAAAGACATAATGTTATGTGTTAATTGATATGTCAGTGGATGCTAATGTGGATATTTTTTCATAGCTAGATAGTAAAATGTATTAGTAGGATATTCTAGTGGATATTGATATGGATATTTTGTATGACAAGATAAATTATTAGTGGAGTTTATCTTCGTGGACTCGTTTGGAAACAACCCGTCACTTTCCCTGGATGTAACCCCGGTTCTAATTGTGGCACGGGCCAACCACGGACGTGCGGACTTCGCTCCCCGGCCTCGTTGTGCGAGCGAGTGCCGTGCAGCAACGAGAAAAACGTGGTGGTGAAGGAAACCAAAGAGCAACAGGGGTCAGAGAAGAGAAATAGCAAGAATTAATTAGTCAAAAAAAATCCCATTCCGTTCTACCCGGGTCGTGCCTTCTCTGGCTTCTGAAGAAAGCCTATAAGATTTTGTTTGGATACGCATGTATTCAAATCCACATATGTTGAAGTAGATTGAAATAGAATTAAACTAAATTTTATTTTATTTTACTCCAACGTATCTGTATTGAAGTGAATACATCAAACAACGTCCAGCAGATATAGATTTCCGTCACGTCATGTTAAATTCAACAGCAGAACAAAACGTTGGATCTGAGAAAGCAGAGTTATTTCAACGTGCTTTTGAGAAAGTCAAACGGTCCATGCTTCCATGGAGAATGAACAATACAGTGCAGCGCGTGTGCATGAGGTGTTATTTTTGCTTAGTCGCTATGGTTTAGCCAACCAATCACCAGCTGAGTACAGCGTGGCCCATGCGAAACAGGTAACCAAACGGAGCTACTTCGCACGCCCACAGCCTGAATGCGCTTGGCCCGGCTCTGGTGCAGGCTGGTCCAACCATGGGCACTAACCAATCACGTACTTGGCAAATTCTCCTCATCAAAAAATAAAAAAAACCGTACTTGGCAAATCCCCTCTAGTGAGCGCTAAATACAGCGAATAATAGCTTCATGGTGGGCTAGTGTCTGCGTAGCGAATCACGAATAACAGGTGCTATAGCTTAAGTTATAATAACCAAATATTAATAGTCAAAATTTAGAGCATATATGCCAATACTAGTATCATTTGGTTTAAAATATTTAGGATTTCTTAGTTAACCATTACATTTAATGACATAAATCACAGAGAAACACATAAATGAATAAGGAGGTGTTTAGATTGGGCTGCTAAAGTTTAGCTGACTGGTTTTAGTCCTATTTAGTCACTTTTTATGTAAACACTATGACTAAATAGGATTAAATGGGCATTAGCCAATTAGTCTCCAGGGGTTGCTAAATGGGACTAAAGCCTAGGCTGCCTCACCTTTTAGTCACTTTGGATCTAAACATCCTGACTAGAAGGAACTGAAAAGTTCTTATAGTCCACCAAACTAAACATGCGTGGCTAAAGTTTAGCAGCTTCAATCTAAACAGGGCCTAAGATCACATGGAGACAAACTATCTTTAAGTTTTTATATCGGTTGAAGAGGATATTATTAATCATCCTATTATTTTATCATAGTTCTAATCAGTATCTTAACATTTTTATTGTTTTTGGAATTATCCACACTGTCACCTGAACCATCCATGTAGTAAATAGCAAACGATAAATGCACTAGCAGCCGCTAAGTTCGATCTTTGGCCCACTATCTATTAGGGCGTCTGCAACGGTACGTAGCTAGCTTAGCATCGGACATTGCCCGCTCCAGCGCTCCTCTGTTCTCTCTCGTTTCCCCCAGAACCCTACCAGTAGGCGGAGAGGAGGAGGCTGTAGGCGGACAGCGGACTCCGGCAGAGAATCTTATTTGTTACTGATGATGGACGCCCTGCCGGATGGCGTCCTTGGGCACATCCTCGGCTTCCTGCTAGCTCCGGAGGCCGTGCGGACGTGTGTTCTCGCTCGGCGCTAGCGCCAGCTATGGAGATTCACTACGGGCCTGCGTGTGGGTGCCGCCATGAGGATGAAGGGCACTGGCGAAAGAGCACCGTGAGTTTTTCGACCATCTGCTCCTCCTCCGCGGAGGCTCGCCTCTCGACTTCTGCGAATTTGGATTTACTGAATTCCAGGACGATGATGAGCCACGGGTGAATCTCTGGTTCCGCCATGCCGTCATGTGTAGAGTTCGAGTGCTCAAGCTCCATATGTTTTCCATGTTCTGTCTTGTGCTAGACGACCTGCCTCTCGTTTCTCTGCACCTAACGAAACTGGACCTCCGTGGTGTAGAACTCCACAACAGTTTTCTCAACTTCTCCAGCTGCCCGTCCTTCATCTCCAAGCTTGTGAGGCTCCGCAGCTCTCTGGCAGCTCGGGTGGACTTCATCTCCAATGGCTCAGGAGTGTTGTCATGTGTCTGCAGCAGCTCCCACCCATGTCCAAATCCTAACCCTGTCATCTCATCCCCCATAGCCCAAGCTTGTTCATTCCGGTGACTGAAATTGGAGTAGGAAGAGGACGCCAGCAGGCTCAGCACAGGCATAGGCCTGGCAATTGCAGCAGTTTATGTTGATCTTACTTCGCTGCTACCACAGTAGTCTATCTCAACATAGCGTAACTCAGTCTTTCTTTGCAAGAAGGCATTTCTCAGCTAGTAGTAGGTAGATATGTGATGCAGATGACCTTGTGCCCCTTTTTTTAAGCAGTGGCCTCCCCTCTTATTTGTACTGGTGCTGGTGGTAGTGGGGTGTTGTTGCTAGTCATGGTTCCCTCTGTTAATTTGTCTGGCTGCGGTATTATTATCATTGGCCCTGTTCAATGAATGGCTTACTATGCTGTTGGGATGCTATGAGAATTAAGGTTGTGCTTTTGAGATACTGCTGCTTGATGGATCTGGAATGACAGTGGTGCCTTTTCTATCAGCTTGGTTCAGTGGCGATTCTATTGTGATTTTTGCATTGCTTTTTGGATAGTTCATTGCTATTTATAGGAGTACATGGCATTTTTGGCATACAGATCATGTGTTTACTAGTTACCTTCCTTGATTCGTTGTGAAATTTTGGTATGCTTTCAAATGTTAAATTTCTGGAGATGGTCAGTGTTTGCCTGCTTGTCATTTCTTTTGCACCTGTAGCTTTGTAACTTAGGTACTTCTAATCTTATTAGTTACTGATGGTTGTGCAGTATGTAATAGTTATTAGTTACTGATGATTGTGTTTAACTCCAGTTACTGATGATTGAGTTTTTGGAACATCTGCTGCTCCTCCGCGGAGGTTCACCTCTTGACTTATGTGAATTCCAGGATGATGATGTGCCGCGGGTGAATCTCTGGTTCCGCCATGCCGTCATGTGCAGAGTTCGAGTGCTCAAGCTCCATATATTTTCCATGTACTGTCTTTGTGCTAGACGACCTGCCTCTCGTTTCTCTGCACCTGACGAGACTGGACCTCCGTGGTGTAGAACTCCACAGCAGTTTTCTCAACTTCTCCAGCTGCCCGGTCTTAGAACATCTAGAGTTGGTTGAGTGTGGTCTCTCGACTGCCAACAAGATCTCGTCCAAGTCCCTAAAGCATCTGAGCTTGACTCATTGCTATTTTGATGACTTTTCTCGTGTTTGCATTTACACCCCAAGCCTGGTCTCACTGTGTCTAGATGACCTCTGGGAGATGACTCCCATACTTGACAGCATGTCATCATTAGTGAAGGCATTTGTCCGGATAACCGAGGAATGTGTGGATGTCTGTGCAAAACTGTTAGACCCAGAAATTTTGGATTGTATCTGCCAATTGTGTGACAGTTCTGAGAACACTGATGGCAGCGGTAATTCTGTGCTCCTAAGAGGTTTATCACAAGCTAAGAGCTTGGTGTTGATTTCTGAACCAGAGCAGGTAAACTTACACTTTGCCTCAATTACATTATTAATAACTCTATGCCATTCCCTTGTTTATGCTACATTGTCTACATTATTGCATCTTTTTTGTCCAGATTACTTCAAAAGTGATTTGAGATGGTGCCCTCTGCCCTGTCTTTAACAATCTGAAGGCTTTATTTCTCAATGACTACTGGTGTACACCTGATGACTTCAACTCATTAGTCTGTATTCTTGAACACTCACCGGTTCTTGAGAAGCTTACACTTGAACTGTTTTGTGAGGTATGTTCTTTATACATAATGAGCAATTGCTGCAAATGAGAATAGTTACACCGCTGAGTGATCTTGGGAAAAATGATTTATTTCACTGCAGGGACCTAAGTATAAAATTGAAATGAAAGGAAGCTTCAATCTGATGGAGCGATCGGCTAAAATTTCAAAACACCTTAACATTGTTGAAGTCAAGTGTCAAGATGTTGATGAGAGAGTTCTCAAAGTTTTGAAGTTCCTTTCTACCTTTAACATATGTAAGCTAACTTGCAACTTTCCTGGCGCTTCTATCTGAAAGTTCACTACAAAATTATTGACGAAGAAACAACCTGCATTGTGTAGACGTGAACTTTCACATGCAGTTAGTAAACTACATGTCAAACAATCAGTAGACTTTTGTATTCTAATTCGAAATTGAAATTGTTGTAGTTGTAGTGTCATAATTAGTAAACTACATGTCAAACAGTTAGTGTTTTTTTTTCATTCATTGTTAGGTTAATTGAACATATGACAGTTAATCAGATTAGCCCTCAGTTGTTCATGCAGTTTTAAGATTCTGTCAAGTTACTGATTTTTCTATTCCTATAGATAACAGCTAACTCTGGAGTTATTATGATTTTCATTTTTGTACAGGTTTTGGTGTCTTAATTGAGGCGCTATAAAATTTGGGCTGTCAACGGATCTACTATCTTTCACTATCACAAAATGTAAGGCTAAAGTTGGCTGGAACAAGGTTGTCATCTCTATGACTATTATATATGGGCGAGTGTGTGTTACGTCAGCTATAGAGTTGTAGTTATATGAATGTCTAACAAATGGCAGCACAAATTGTTCAGAACTTTAAATATCTATAGTGGTATCAAGCACATCATATCACTATGATTTCTTTCGCACAGACATCATGAGGGTTTGTTCGACAATTCTGGACCAATTAATGTGCCTTTATAGTATGTATACTTTGATCCGGAGTTGCGCTGATGAAAAGGTTGCACTCCATCCGGGAGTGCCTGAAGCCCTCAGCCCCTCGCATCGGTTCAAATGTAATATACAAAACTGAGGCTTGAACAAAACCGCCAAGCATAAGTCTTGAACTTATCTTGATAATTTTCGGGTTGTCATTGAAATAATGAGTGTCGATATGTGATGGTTCAAAAGGTCTTGAAAACCAATGGCCAGAGAGATCCTAGCAAATGTGATTAATCTGATACAGCAGAGTTACACTTGATACAATTAGAAAGGCCCATGCCTCCAGGGAACATAAAACTGCAGTTCAGCAAATCTCTACAGGTATAAGGCAGCAACGAAAATTTTGTAGCATCTCGCTTAAGTACAAGCAACACAGGTCAAGGATGCTTCATGGATTTTGGGTTGTTCACTTGATGTATGAACTTCTTGATTTCTCTCCATTGGTAATTGTAGTGTCAGAATTCAGAAAGATGGGAGCAGTACATCAGACTCAGCAGGATCTCCATCTACTTTTGCACTCGTGGAGATCGCGTGCTCTTTACCGCCTAGGCTGATCAAGCACCCAAGTTGCGATAGTATGTGCATGTGTTGTAGTAAGTTGGAACATTTGTCATGTGATGAGTGCATCATTTTGTTTTTTTTTTAAAGAAACTAGAGGAATCACCTTGAAATGCACATGCCCTAAGCAAACTCTGTAGGCATAATTACAAGTGCGTATGGACCTGAAACCATTTGAAGAGAATAAAAGACAATGAGGACATAGGTTCTCCAATGATCTAATACTAATACATAATGAAAAGGGGGCTCATCTGTAGAGCTCAAAATACAGTAGAACAAACTCACCAGATGATGCCATGGAAGGCAGCCGCGCATCGCCAAATCCTCAAATTAGGGATGTGGGAGATGAGGTGCCAGTCCTCCCCCTTTCCTCTCTCGCAGAGCCTCTCCAGATTAGGGCACCTATGGATCCGCAACTCCATCAGAGTTGTGAGGCTTTTTATGTCCTCGGGCAATGATTTGATTCCCGGGCAGCCATTGACGATTAGCTTTTCAAGGGAGGAGAGGCATTTCACCCCTTGCGGTAAGGATGCGACGCCCGGGCAATCACTGATCCAGAGTTCTTGAAGGGAGGTGAGGCCTGGCCGGACATGGATTGGGGAAGGCAAGCCAGCCTTGGCAAAGAGAAAATTTTCAGTTTGCATAGAGAGCGAAGCTCCCCTAGGCATTCAGGCAACTGGTGAAGTTCATAGCATGCATCTATGACATGCACCTGGAGGGATGTGAGGTGGCCCATTGATTGGGGAAGGCTGCTCAGGATATCACAAGACCAGATGAACAACTGTTGCAGGGACTGAAGTTCCCCTACCCACTCGGGCAGCATGAGAAGAGCTGAGCATGCGAACACGCTCAGAGACCGGAGGGACGTGAGGCTCCGCAAGCTCTCTGGCAGCTCGGTTAGCACAAGAGAGGAGTTGATCTCCAATGACTCGAGTGTCGTCAAGTGTTACAGCAGCTCCCACCCACGTCCAAATCCTAGTCCTGTCATCCCCCCATAGCCCAAGCTTCTTCAGGTGGCTGAAATTAGAGTAGCAAGAGGACCCCAGGCATTGGTCTGCAGGCGATTGCAGCAGTTGCTCGCTGCTCTCGGACAACTGCAGGTTCTCCAGTGACAAAGGCATGTGTGGCTTGAACTTCAACTTAGGACAGTCTAGTATAAACATATATGACAGGCAATTACCAACACGGACTTGTCCTAAGTCAGGTGTGCGATTGTTGCGGCCTGCTTCTTCACCATCAGGTATGGTTCTCTCAGCTACCAACCACACTTCTCCTAAACTAGGCAGTTTATCCATTTCTAACTTCAACAGGGAAGGAAATGGGCCTCCGCTTATGCTCTCAAGAGAAGGCATTGCTCGCAGCTCAAGGTCATCCAAACAAGGCAGCTCCACAAGCCCATGTAGATGCTTCAAGTTAGGAAAATCATATAACTTCACCACCCTAAAAAATGGGAAGTGAACAAGCCCCTGTACTCTGCCACTCACTTTATTCTGCATCCACTCTGCGTATTGGCTACCAGAATACCCATTAATTTTCAACTCTTTAATCTGTGGTGGTGGTTCTAGACCATCAAGTACAGCCTGCTCCAACTCAGTGTCCACCTCACCTGCCTCATGTGCCATCCATTCCAGGTCCATGTCCACCTCACTTGCCTCATGTGCCATCCATTCCAGGTCCATGTCCACCTCACCTGCCTCATGTGCCATCCATTCCAGGTCCATGTCCACCTCACCTGCCTCATGTGCCATCCATTCCAGGTCCAAGTCCACCTCACCTGCCTCATGTGCTATCCATTCCAGGTCCAAACTCTGTAAGTTTGTCTTTTGTTTCAAGCATGCCTTGTGTGCATCGTCTGGGTTCATCCCATGTGAAATAGCTCTATACTCAGTTCGTCACTGATCCGAGGTACATTTGCAAGCTCTGAGATTCCTAAAGACTTCTTCCCATCACCCACAACAAATAAGCCCAACTTTTGGAGTCGACTGAGCCGTCCAACACCTACAGGCATGCTTCCCAATTTTTTACAACCTTTGAGGTTCAAAACTTGAAGATTATCCAAATTGCCAATGCCTTCAGGCAACTCTACCAGCTCTTGACACGTGCAAAGGTCCAAACACTCCAGATTTCTCAGTGTTATGATACTTGATGGAAGCCTCTCAATTTTTGTGTAACTTAATCTCAAAACTCTTTAGTTTTTTATTTCTGCCAATAGTGTTTGGCAACACTGTAAGATTCTTACAATGGGAAAGATCAATGATTGAAATCATTTGACAATCACCAATGGAATCTGGTAAACACTTTAGCTTCTGAGACATCGATAGGTTCAATGTTCTTAACTTAATTAGCTTACCAATGGTTTTAGGCAAATCGAGGAGATCACTGGATGCCATGTGAAGAGCTTGCAGGGTCCAGAAATTTGAAATGGCTTCCAGGAGTGCTTCACATTTCAGCCTTGAAATCTCAAGATATTTCAAAATTTTCACCTTGAATATGGCACTAGGAATTGCTGCCACAAACATAGATTCCATAGTGATACTACGTAAATGCTTCGCATTCTGCAATGTGCTTCCAAATATAGTATCATCACCATTGTTAACATAAATAGCACGTGCCTTTCCGAAAGGACATTTGGATGGAAGAATTCTTGTATGTTTAGTTAATGAAAAGTATCGGTAGCTCTTTGTCAAGCTGGTTCCCTCCTTTGGCACATCAAGTGAAATTTCATCTTTTAGTATGGAGTGTGCAAGATCATGAATCAAATCATGCATCTTGCATGTCACTCTCCCATAATAATTTTCTTCCACATCCTGCAGAAAAGACATTTGTACAAGAGAATTAAAGCACTCATATCCAATATACTCCAAGTAATCAACATCATCCGCACTAGTGATCATATCATGAGCAATCCATTGGTCAATCAATTGTTCTTTGTCAATCTTGTGACCTTTAGGAAACAGTGAACAAATTGTGAAGCACTGCTTCAAATGAGAAGGCAAGTTCAAATAGCTCAACCTCAAGCATGCAGATACTCTACGCTCTTTGCCCTCAGCATCTAATAAATTACTGTCTCTAATGGCCTACCACTCTTCTATCCGTTTCTTGTCGCGGAGGACACCTGCAATTACTTTAATTGCTAGCGGCACCCCACCACATTTGTTTACAATCTCATTTCCAACATCTAGGAATTCTCTGTCCAAACCTTCCACCGTCATACCAAAGCTTTGAAGAAATAGTTGCCAGCTGTCAGCCAAAGACAAGAGTGGCAGGTTAAATAGATATGCAGATTCCACTGCTTCAGCAACATCGCTATTGCGAGTAGTTAGTAAAATCCTGCTTCCAGATCCACCGCTCCTCATAAGTACCATAAATTGTTCCAACTCAATTCGGTCCTTAGTCCAAACATCATCCAGTACAAGCAAGAACATCTTTTCAGTCAACTCGTCTGATATTCTTTTGACCATATGCTGCAAGTTATGGCATTCAGACTTGCCATGGACAATAGCTTCAAACAGCTTCCCAACAATACTTTCAAAATCAAATTCTTGTGACACATGAACCCATAGTCTAACTTTAAAATGCTTTGCTATAGTGTTACCATCATTGAAAACAAGTTTAGCCAAGGTAGTTTTGCCAGATCCACCAAGTCCAACAATGGAGACTATCATGGTTTTTTGTTGGTCACTGGTTTCAATTAATTTAGATATTAGCTGGTGCTTCTCCATTTCTCTTCCGAGTATTAATGCCGCATCCATGGCAGGCACTGACGACAGCCCCACAGCTGTCTTGTTTATATGGAAAACAGAATGACGACCACCAGGTAAACTAGTAGCTATTATATTGATGTTGGCTCTTTGCTTCACAATTGTAGCAAATCTCTTCTTGATTGCCTTGATCTTCTTAGCTGCCTTACAATGAAATATGAACGATTCTGGTTTTCTACGCATATATCTGGACACAATACCACCATCACCAGAAGCATCATTTCTCTCAGCCTTCAGCTGGTACTCATCGACAACATCATCAACAGCGTAAGCAACATCTTTCAACTGTTTAAACCAACTAAATGATGCATCATCCCCCAAAGCTTGATATCCTGCGCTTTCCAGCCAAGAGTTTATATCCTCAACTAGGACCTGAAGCTCCTGGAGATCTTTTTGCACACCCACTGTAGAGGTATACTTTCTTATCACCAGTGGTGCTAACTTGTTTCCCACAATCTTTAATATTCCAGATGCTACAGCAGATATGGCAGCAGCTTCGACACCAGTCATCTTTTCTTAAAGTGTCTCTTGTGCCAGAATTTCCTGCAAAATGAACTCACAGTGATGAAGCTGCTAAGCTCAAAACCAAAATAATAGAGACCCCCACCCCCACCCAAAATGTAAAAACTGCACTAAAACATGGCTTCTACATGTTGCAACTACTTCATTCATACAGTGCTTTCATGCATGCATGATTATTATTATTATTTTCTTCTTTTGCTGCCTTAAGTTATGACCAGTGCTAGGAACAATCTGATAGCAATTTTCATTCAAACAATAGAAATAATCTGATAGAAGTGCATGAAATGGAACAGTTGTTGATTCATTTGATATATCTGACTTGGGTAAATAATAGGTGCTGAAGCCTAACCTGAATTTGTCTTCAAATCACTGAACTGATTTCAGCCTTTCAGCCGCCTCCCCCCAAAAAAGCTCCAGTCTTCTTTCTCCTAAATAGGAATGAAGTTGAGATAAAAGACGATGAGAAACAGTACCTGAAAATGAACTAGATCTTGATGGATATACAAACATACCACCACTTCCAGCACTGAAGAGGCTGTAGAGAGATCTTGTGCCGTAACTATGATTTATGAATTAATTATGAGTGGCGAATGTTCTTGTCCTCATACCTGAGAAGAATACTAAGAAAGGCCAATTATTTGCTAAGAATTTGCAAAACAAGGTAAAGCACAGAGTAGGTGTTATTAGTGAGACAGAAAAAAAAGATGAAAGCTAGTGGAGCAAGAAACAATAAAAGGAACGTCCGTGTTCTTGGTTAGAAATGAAGTAAATACTACCTGGAGCTCAAATCTGCTGCTTTTGCTCCTCTTCAAAAATACAGGATATATGTGTTGCAGAGTAGAGGTGCTAAAAGATACAGGTGCAGCCAGGAAACTTGTGAGCTTAGCTAGTTGTGAAGACAAGGGTAAACATGGAGATGAGATGAGATGAGTTGAGCGGCTGCAGACAGGCAAAGAGTGTTTGTGCCCACTCTGAGAATCTGATTCTTGCTCGAGCATGCTGGCTGCTGAGCTGGAAAACGCGTCTCCCGCGGACAGCCACTTTTTTTTTACAAGAGAGTGGAGACCCAAGGATGGGAATACCTTGCCGTAGTACACGCTCTGGCGAAAGAATGAGAATACCTTGCCGGCCGTGGAGTGTCATGTTGACGCGCTTTGAGCCTTTGACGCTGAAGGGACAAGAGACACGCTGTTCTTCAGGATGACGAATTTCGTCGAACGGGTGGCGGGCACTGCTCCATCCGCGAGACCCCGATCGCCTGCAACGCCTGGGCCGTCGCCATTGCACGCTCGCGGTCGCGTCCTCGCAGGGCCTAGCGGCTCGCTGTTGCCCGCCTACCGCGCCACCTCGTGCATGCTAGCTAAGGATGCTGCGCTGCAGTCAGGCAAGGCAAGCGCTTGGTGTCCCGTACGCCGTACTGGGTGGTTCCTCTCTCACGGGCTCACACGGCATCACACGCTCGCCCTAAGCTGCTCGTGCTTAGTCCACATATATTATTGTCACCCAGACCATTTGTCTATTTTCTGCAACTGTCCATTTATCACGATTTTTCTAGTTAAGTTACTCCAACAGTCCTAGAATAATAATCGTATTTTGTAAAGAAAAAACAAATTTACAAACTTTGGCAATAATTAGTCAAACTATATGTAAGTTTAAGGCATAAAATCTACATCAATAGATTTGTACTGAAAATGCCTCAAATAATATTGTTTCTTTAGCAAATAAACAATATATATCAAAATGTGCTCATCACTTTCCGAAGTACGAACGGAGGGAGTACCGTGTATCGACATGGAATAGCACTGTTATTTGCTGTTTTCCTGTTGTGCTAGTACCATGTTTGGTCACAGCTTGTGGTAAGAGGGAATAAAACTAATGTAGAACCCCCTTTTTTTTGTTGTAATAATACTTTAAAAATCCGCATATGTTTGTGTTCTGTCGTCATGGTTTCTAAAACCAATGCCTCCCACAACAGTATTGGCAACATGCCTCCCACAGTGCGAGGCAAACTGAGTTTTATGCTTGTTATACGAATTACTTGCACAAAACACAAAACAGATTTGCTGCCTAACCGATCCGCCAATACTTGCTGTACTCCAGTCTCCAGATTAGTTACCGTGCCTTGGTACAGAAATGAAGCAACGCAAAGGATTGCATTCTCAAGAATGGGCACATCTAATCACCGTACAAACGTCAGAACGAGAGCATGTTAAAACTGCCAATGGCAAGGATGAACAAGTTAAACAATGTCAAGAAAGTAAGATAGGATGTGCCTCGCCATCAAACCAAGACCACTGAAAATCATTTCTCCGAAGCAACAACGATGACAGCAAAATAAAGTCACTAAAATCCTAAAGCCCACCCTGACTTCAAAAGGGGCGAGCCCCAACATACCCATTGGGTACCCGCGGCAGGACAGTAAAGATTCAAGTAGACAAGAGCAAGCATAAAACTCAGTTTTTCTTTTCGAACGCTGCACTAGGGCTATGAGCACAGAGGATCATCAGAGAATTATCGTTTTCTGACATAAATAGCAAACAAACAAGAATATTTCAACAGAGCACTCTCTAGCCCTATTGAGGATTTTATCGGGCCTGTTGCAAACAAAATCCCTCTTTTTTCCATCAAATAATCACCATTTCCCATCAAATAATCACCTTCCTAACACTGTATTAGGGCTATGAATAACATCCCTTGAAACAGGATACTCCATATACTAACAACAGAGACAGTCATAACTATAAGAGCAGCACCTACTCACAAATAGTCATAGCAGAGGTTCCAAGGGGGGACGGGGTAGGCAAAGTGTCTGATAAAAAGGAACTACACTAATCATGAAAGCAAACAACTCAAGTTGATTGGAAGGAGCATATTGGCAGATGGGTTACTCAATAAAATTGGCAAGAAATGAGGATTTGCCACTCCATTGTCACACTGACTTGTGTACATGGCCAACATTTGAAATATCCTAAAATTACAATGAATAGATGGAGACAAATCATCCAAAATTGATAGAATGCATTTGGTAGTTCACTTCACTGTGTAGGATATAGAAAACACATGCACAATTTATTCCCTAGTGCTTTTGAGCATCTGCTAGTTAATTAACATCACTTCAACCTGCAAAGATGGTAAAATCCCATGTGCCAGTATATAACACCAATAATACTATCACTACTCTCATAATCGTGCAATCCATTCAACTAAGCATAAACAGACAGAAACTAGCACAAGTTAACTAAACACATAATGGATACGTTAAGAATTGGAAGCCAAATCAAGTGTAGATGTAAGATAACAAGCAAAACATACTTCAGAGAACTAATAGGCGATCATATCATAATTACTCGACAGAGATAATAAAAAGCAAAACATACTTAAGAGACTAATTAAGTCTTCAAAATCTCCTCAGATTGATACCACAATGCCAGTCTAAAACATTAGGGTAAAGCAGAAACTAGATATAGATAAGCAGCTCCATGACAGGAAATGAAGCCACGAACAACCAGAACGATCTTGCAAATTTGCGATTCGGCAAGCAATCGCTCAACGGTAAGACTTCTGGAACCTGGCGCGGGCTCCACGACCACCGAACTTCTTGGGCTCGCAGCGCCTGGGGTCGGCGACGAGGAGGGTGCGGTCGTAGCGGGCGAAGATGTCCTTGACCTCCTTCTTGGCGGCCTCGTCGACGTACTTCTGGTAGTAGGCGACGAGCCCCTTGGCGACAGCCTGGCGGATGGCGTAGATCTGCGACGTCTTCCCGCCGCCGCGGACGCGGATCCGCATGTCGATGTCCTTGAACCTGGACCGCCCCGCCAGCAGGATGGGCTCGAAGGCCTTGAGGCGGAGCATCTCCGGGCGGATCAGCTCGATCGGGACGCCGTTCACCTTGATCAGCCCGCGCCCCGGCTTCGTGTACGCCACGGCCACGGCGGTCTTCTTCCGCCCGAAGCACTGGACCGTGCCCGGGGTAGGGCGGCTCAGCACGGACATGGTTGCGGTGGTGGCTCACCTGTGTTCGCAGCGGCGGCGGCGGAGCTAGGGTTTTGGCGGCTTGGGGGAGGGGCGGCGGGGAGCGGGATGCGGCTGGAGAGAGTGGCGTTTTATAGCCTCGAAGCGTTAGGGTTTTATGTGGTGCCGACGCGGCTCTGAGAATGGCATGTAGGCCCGTGGAGCGTTTGAGATATATGGGCCGGAGTGGTACTTCGAGGCCCATGTTGTAGTTAGACGAGACATTTATTGGGCTAGGGCCTTTAGAGGCCCGTGTCTTGTGATCAAAGGCCATGGGGAAGGACGCGAGGAGGCTGGGGTTTGAGCCCTCTCGAACACTACTTGATCTTATCCGAGCGAGCCGTCTGGCGGCGGCCGGAGCCGGCTGTGTTGCCCCGCTGACCTCCAAGGGTTTAGTGGGAAGGTGGCGCGGTTGGTGGTGGTGAGCGGCGGCGGCATGCATTCGCGATTCTTCTTGCCATGGCGAGCGATGACGACTACCATGCGGATGAGCGGCCATGATGATGGCATACGGTTCACGCCCAAAGCATAAACAATTCACGAGATTTCTGTTTTCCCCCTTGTCGAGGGAAGCAAGATTTCTGCTGTCACTTGTCTTCCTTTTGGGTGAATTTCGAAAGTTGAGCTTTTGTGTGACTGTTCTCTTGGTTAGTTGGTTCTATACTTGTGTTTTACAATTATACCTTTTTCTAGCCTTATTAGACAAATTGATTAGGTTCCAGAATGATGCGTGATTAAATTTAGGGTTATTTGGATTGGTACCATTACAATTCTCGAAACTTTGAGATATACCATTAAAATTCACCTATTTTGAGATTTACCATTATAATTCAATGGTTCACCGAGTTTTGCCATTTTTACGTCTTCCAAATTGTTTGGGCCCACTAGCGAGTGTCGCATCTTATTCACTTTTTCTCAGTATGGACGTATTTGCCCTTGTCCCGAAGTTGAAAGAGCCCTACGCCCGTGGCCCCATCTCTCAGTCTGTTCTCCACCTCGCGCTCACTCTGTCTCTCACTCTATCATCCTCTCGATGCGGCGACGGCGACGGAACCCTAACCCTAGCCGTCGGTGTCCTGGAGCCTACTTCCGCCCTTTGAGTCAATCTAGCCGCCGCCCAACTCCACTGCCGCCCCGCGCCCGAGCTGTCCTCCCGTGGCCCCATCTCTTGGTCTGTAGGCCCTACTCCGTGGCTGCGCCGAGCTTTTGAAGCCATGGCCGGGCAGTGGACTCGAAGCCCGATGAAGGTACCTTCGACAGGCTCGAGCGCGACGGCCAGCGGCAGAAGGGAGTGCCCTTATTGCAATGTTCCTTTGGTCCGGATCCAGAGCAAGCAGCCGGCGACAAAGGATCAGTGGTTTCTTACGTGCCCGTACAACATAAAGGTTAGGATTCTTGACATTGTTGACCTCACTGTTTCTCTTGATGCTACTCTGATTGATGCGTTTTTGTATGCAGGGTGATCATACTACATGCGGCTTCATCTGCTCTGAGTTGCAGATTGAGGCCTTGGAAGCAAAGGAACGCCGGTTGCAGACTGGTAAGGAGACATCAGCTGACTGTTATGCCGAGTTGAAGGAAGAATTGCAAGAGTTGAAGCAAACTATGGATAGTGTGTGTAGCCGATCTGTGGAAATCAAGGTCCAACTCTTTGAATAAGCCTAAAATTTGGACACGAAGAAATGGCATATTGTGCTTGATTGTTCAGTTATATTGCCAGTTTTTTTGGCTTTGTAGGTGTCCTGATTGGTGCATTTGTTGTTGCTGTTATGTGGAAGTGAACAGCTAGAATGTGTGTTAGTCAGCTAATGTAAGTGTGGGTTAGCTAATGTGTGACTGTGTGTATGTATGTTATCCTGAAATTGAATTGAAATGAAATGTGTTCTGTTGAATCAATTGACATCTTGTGTTCTGAATACCAGATGTCTTCTTTTCTTTCTAGAATCTTCGAGCATTAGATCTACTTCTTTTATTCTATGTTCAAAGCATTTTCTTGCCTTCAAAGCACTACTCTCCAGTTCTTGAATATGTGTCTTATGAGATTCCCGAGCTAATGAAAGCTCTTGCCTGAGTTTTGATATTATATTGTCACTATTCTCCTTGTCCTTCTGAAGCTTAAGCAACTCCTCCTTTGTAGATTCTAACTGGTTGTGGTTATCTTTATATGATGATTTTACAGCTTCCAATTCTCTCTTTAGTTTCATAATTGTATTGTTACTGTCTTCTTTGTCCTTCATCATCCTAATGGTTTCATCGTTATATGTAGTTGATTTATCCACATGTGCATCTGCTGACTAATCTCTGCCATCAATCTTATTATATCTTCCTTATCTTTCAACAGCCTAGCCATATCTTCCTTATCCTTTGTCAATCTAGTTACATCATCCTTCTCAGTCATCAAGCTTGACATATCTTTGTCAACTAGTCTTCTTTCTTCAGTTCTGCTTTTGTCTATCTGAAGAATGAAAGTGAATTAAAAAAATCAACCATTCACACAAAGGTGGCTTAAGTTAAGCCACCCCATGTTGGCCACCACTTATACAGAACTGAGCATGGAGTACCAGCATATCAGGTTCTCAACCACTTAAATCAACATAACAGCATACCAGGTTCACAACCATACAAGGTTCCAGCATTCTAACTACAAGGTTCTAGGAATCCAACTACAATGTTACACAAACAACAAGGTTCAACTGCTGATCTTACAAAAGCATACCAGTAGCAGCATACAAGTTCTCTTTTTATTACAAAAGCATATCATAAGCTGCTGACAAGTTCTAGTCTTCATAGACTAGCCTCCTAAGGCTACTAACAACAGTAGTAGGTGGGTCGGCTGTAGCCTTCTTGAGCTTCTTCTTGATGGGTGTCTTCTTCTTTGGTGTGCCTTTCTTCTTCTTCTTCTGAACTTTCTGTTTCTTGGCTTGGGAGGGACCAGCTGCATCTATTAGAGCTTCTTTCCTACATTTTAAAGGTGACATTACATATTGTGAAGTGAAAAACAATGAGACAGATTTAGTGCATAGAAACATACCTTTTGTTAGCCTTGTTCCTTGGTGGAGCTCTCTCACCATCTTCTCCAATCTCTGCATGTTTGCAAGTTTTTGAAAAGTGGCCAAAATCTCCACATCTCCTACATTTGACCTTTTTTTTAGATGCCCTTTTCTCCAAGCAACCTCTTTGCCTTTGAACCTTTGGTCTTCCTGCTCCTCTGCCTAGCAACGGTGGATACACTTTGAATCCAAGTTCCACAACAGGCCATTGTGACCTATCTAGGATAGGTTCAATTCAGTCCTCATAGGTTGCCTTGAACCTAGCCATTGAGTAATACTCATGGACAAAATCTTCAAATTTCACCCCTCTGTTGGACAGGATCCATGCCAAAGCATGTTTGTAGGGCTTCCCTATCAACTGCCACTCCCTACAGGAGCATTTATGGTTCTACAAGTCAACTGTTTGTCTTTTCTGATTGTTCCACTCATCCAAGATGGTCACTTCTACAATATCAACATCACTAACTGATACCTTGACCACTTTGAGGTTATTGTTGATCAAGTTGAGCTCCTTCATCACATTTGGGAGTATTCCATCTATCCACTGCCTAGCAAGCATCTTCCTACTGTATCTCTTCTCCATGATCAGCTCTCTGATTCTATCAACTAATTCATGCAGTAGCATACCTTTGAACTTCTTTATTTGTGCATTGAAGCTCTCTAAAACATTATTTGTCAAGTAGTCACACTTGTTGTTTTCTGAAAATGCACACATGTACCAGATCCTGTTGTGGTGTTCCTCAAGGTACTCAATGGATTCAGGTGCAAACTCAAAAAATTTCTTCATGTGCCACTGAAACAGCCCTTGTGTGTAGCTTCTAGCTGCAGGGTACAAGTGATCAGTGAACACCTCACCAGAATACTTCTTCAAAAAATTCTGATACAAATGCCTCATGCATTCCCTGTTTTTAGCTTGTGGGAAGACAAACCCCACTGCATTCTCTAGTCCTTTACATGCATCTGTATATATAACCAGATTTGGAACATCTCCTACATCCTTATGCAGCTGCTGTAGAAACCATTTCCAATTATCTTCAGTTTCTGACTCGAAAATTGCATAAGCTATATGGTACAACCAATTGTGTCCATCCACACCAGTAGCTGAAGCTAACTGACCCCTGTATTTACCATGCAAACAGGAAGCATCTACCCCAATAAAAGGTTTCCAACCAGATAAGAATCCATCCACACATGGTCTAAGAGCAATAAACATCCTCTTGAATCTGTTTTTGGTGCCAATCTTCTCTAACTCTATCTCTACTAAGCTACCAGGGGATACTTTCTCAATTTGAGCAGCCCAATTAAAAAGCAACTGAAAACTCTCATCATATTTACCATGGATCTACTCTAAAGCTACCTTCATACCTAATCATGCCTTAGAGTATTTCAACTTAATGCCATAGTCACCCTCCAATTTGTCCCTGCAGTCAGTTGCATCTTTGGTTGGATTCTTCTTCAGCTAGTCTGCCAACCTATCTGCACACCAACCTTGGGTGACCATCTTCCCTTCTCTGAGTTTTGTGGTAGGACAGTTGTGTTCAAAAGGTAGCCTTTTGATCTACACAAACAAATGCAATATGACATTAGTTGCATAAATAACAAATTTAATAAACAAACAACTCCAACAGTAATAACAAATTTACCTCTATTGTCTTGCCATAAGAATTTCTAGAAGCATGTATACGCTAAGGACATCCCTTTGCTTTACACTTGGCAATAAATCTAGTCTGGTTAGTTTGCAGATTAACAAACTCAAAGCCTGTCTTCACTTCATGATGCCTAATTGCCTTCCTGAATGCAACAATATCAGGAAAGAGCCCTCCTTTCACAATCTTGGGCTTTTATAGATCATGAATCACATAGACCTCCTGTGGATCTACATCATCAATCTCTGCCTCAAGAGGAACACCTCCTTCAGCAGCACCAGAATCATTTGCATCAGCATTAGCATATGGTTGTGGGTGAGAACTATTAGCAGCCTATGCATTGTTAGTGTACTGATGAGGAGGTATTGGCATGCACATTCCCTCATCATCGACACCCACATACTCCTCATTATCAAACATGTCTGGCTCCCTGTCAGGCTCTAAAGGATACTCTGGTCCTTCATCTGGCTCAACAGTAGGCTTGGTAGCAGGGCTAACAGGAGGGTTAGGCTGCTCAGCAGGATCTAGAATAGGATTCTCATGCCTATTGGGATCTAGAATAGGATTCTCATGCTCAACAGGAGGAATCACACAAAGAGGCTCTAGGGTAGCAAACTCATCAACATCTGCAACTTTTCTTTCAAAAACTCCTACAACAACTTGGCAATGCATCTGATCCTTATACATTTCAAACACATCATTCAGCTAGAAGTCATTAACTAGTCTGACGTCTTCACACATCCTTTTGTCAAAGAACCACACACAAGGACTCTAGGTAGGGGACCATTTGAACTGATTGGTCAAGCTTTGCATCAGCAACTCAAAAGTGAACGATCCTACCTCCACATCCCATTTAATCACACTACCCTTCGTGTAAGCTTTCCTACCATTACTGTCTGTAGTACAGAAACCTTCAACTTTAATCTCTAAGGAAAACAACCGAACCCTAGCAGCAAACAAACAAGTCACAAAAAATACACTAGGGCCAGCGCAATTCCTCGACCTACTCGCATCGCTACTTAGACTCAAGAGATTGAAGGTTGGAGATCCATACCTCTCCTCGTTGTGCTCCATGTCCGCGGGGTTAGCCATTGCGCTCAATGGAACACCATCGTGAGGTCGTTGGAGAGGCTCCAATCGTCCGGGATCCGGGAGGACAGCTCGGGTGCGGGCGGTAGTGGAGTTGGGTGGCAGCGACAGTTGACTCGGGCACGGGCGCGGGCTCCAGGACGCCGGTGGCTAGGGTTAGGGTTCCACCGCTATCGCCGAGTTGGAGGACGAGAGAGTGAGAGACAGAGTGAGCGCGAGAAGGAAGAACAGACTGAGAGATGGGGCCACGGGCGCAGGGCTCTTTCAACTTTGGGACAGGAGCAAATACGTCCATATAGAAAAGCGAACAGTACGCATATGCCTGCCAGTGGGCCCAAGCAGCTAGAAGACGTAAAAAATGGCAAAACTTAGTGAAGCATTGAATTATAATAGTAAATATCAAAATAGGTGAATTTTAATGGTATATCTCAAAGTTATGAGAATTGTAATGGTACCCATCCAAATAACCCTTAAATTTATCACTTTTCCAATCCTACAGTCGCCTGAATTCTGGGCTCCCTCTCAGGCGACGTTCCTGTCCGTTGGATGACTTCTAGATTCGTGCGCTCTGTGTTGCTTGTTTATTGGGTCCGGGTACTGGAGACCGCACCACCACCGAACAGAGGGAAGGGGTGATTCTTCTGGCATACTCCGCCTTCTACCCCGTGGAGGCGCGTCGGAGTCTCTCCCTCGCCGATTTGGAGGCTCGTTCGCGGCCGCCCCGAGCTCCGTCGTCGGGATCTAGCGCCGTCGTGGCCGGCTACAGGGTCTGGTCCCCGCATCTAGGGGCGTGGGGGCCGGTGGTGAAACAGTCCGCATCGTCTGTGCTCTCCATGTCTGCCCGCTTCGTCGCCGGCGCCATTGTGTTCGTACACCTCCTCTTCCCCAGCTTTTGCTTGCTAGTAGCTTGCGTGTGTGGTTTGCTCGGCTACTCTGAGGTACTTGTGAGGAGGGGATCGGGCTTGTGGGTTTGGCTTGCTTCTCCTCTGTGGCTCTGTGCTTTAGAGCCCAGATCTACTGCCCAAAATGGATGGAGGTGTTGCTTCACCTATTAACTAACAACATTTCTACTGTCTAATTTTGCTATGTAGTTGTTTGATTGATTGTTCTAGGATTTGATTTGAGCTCTCCTCTATGGGCTAACTCTGTTTACTTTGTACTTGCATGAATGAACTCTACATAAATTGTTGTGATTAAGGTTACATGGTTTGGTTTGTCAACCTCTAATGAGTTGCCACAGTAGGGTCTAGGTCTTGTAAAAACATCGTCCTATTCATTCATGTACTGTTAGTAGGGTCTGTTTGTAAATTCCGTAGTTGGCGTTTTGCTTCTATCTTCCTCCAATCAGGAATCTCCCAATTTGATTGGTGTTCAGTCTTGCAATAGTTGAAGGGAAGATTCTAGGTAGTGTTTCAACTTTTGCTTGTATATCTCTTTCACTTCATCTGATATCTACTATGATCAAACAAGTGGTGAAAAATTGAAAATTTTTAATCTCTGTACTCTGGACTTCATGTGGTTAAACCTGAAACTCCTCCTCATTCTTTTAGACTAGTTTCAGTACTGTCAGATTAGAACAGATGCTAGAATGGAAGGAGCTCACTTCACAATATTGCATCATGTGTTTCTGTGAGACAATACTATCATACTGTGACTCTGTGAGACTCACTGCACAAAATTGCATCATATTGCTTATTGATGGTGTCAAGGGCGTTGGTGCTCAAGGTAGCTGGCCCTCGACTACGAAGCTCGTAGCTTGGGTTGATAATGGCATGGGGTTTATCCCCTGGACGCCCTATGTTGAAGGGGATGAGATTAAGATGAAGGGGGATGAGATTAAGAGAGAACAGGGAGATTAGGAATAGGTTTGTTCATTGCTTACTTCATTCAACTGAGTCTTGGATACATATAGGAGTCGGCTGGCTCCTTGGTTCTAATTCCTGCATTAACTCTATCCTCTCAACTACTTCTTAATTGCTGAGACAACCAGCCACCTAAACCACCTCGGGCTCCTGCTGGCCTGTGCCCTCAGGGGCAACCCTGGCTGCATCTCGTGCTCTGGGTTGAGTTGAGTGGTCAGCCTTTCATAGAAATAGAATGCTTTGGTGTGGGTGCAGTATGGATTTGGGACAATTAGCATGTTTATGCTTGCGATCTCACCTGTTTCAATTTAACATCTCTTTATAGTTTTTTTCTATTCTTATTTTTCTACATAAATTATTCCTAGATAGCAAAATAGAGATATCATTAATCTTGTGCTAGTACAACAAGTAGCTGAAACATTAGTTGTAGCAGGTCCATCCATTCAGTGGTTGATGTATTGCATTGTGCCCATTCGAGTTACAACCTTGCAGGTACAAAAACTGCAGTAGTATCTTAAACTCATGCCGGTAAAATAAAACATGAAAGTGATGCAAGCTGTTCTTGACAGTAGCTCAGTTTCTTTATAGAAAATTTTCCATGTTAGCTTTATTTGGTGAGTTTATAGTGCAGTTTTTATGATTCCTTACTTAAAACAACATTTTTTCCATTCTATAGTTGTTTGTTTGATTGATTGTTCTAGGGGTCTCTGTAGATCTGGTTTTGCTTGCTGCTTCATGTTAGTTGGAATTAAGGGTTTCAGCATGTCATGCATGCCAAATCTGGTGCATTCAGGTGATTTCTGATCAGATTAATTTTGCCAAATCTTAGTTTTGCCGAACAAGGACATTTCCGATCATGTGCATGTGCGTGTGCGTGTTGACCCCACTGAATGACAATGATTTCTTCATGCCATCCAAAAGAAAACAAATACACTGCCTATGAAATTAGTTTGGCCTTGACGATCTGGTGCATGACATTAAATTAACTTGTGGGCTAGTTGCCTTGTTCTATATATTCATAAGTGCTTTCTGTCGTGCCTACCAAAGATAATTTGGCTCCTACCATGACCAAGAGTGACCTATTTTTAGATAATAGAGGTAATCGCTGACCTCTGTGTCAGCTGAGAATGCACAAAGTCATTAATTGTATTGCTCTATGTGTGGTTGCTGTTGTACAACTCAGTGGTCTGTTTATCATAGGATCTAATGCCTATTGTAATTTCCTGATTCATATTATAAACTTTAGCCAATCAATGTCATAGTTACCAACACCAGCTATTATCAGCTTGCAAGCGACTTGAGGTCTTTGAGGTGTAGCCTTTTGGTCTTTGAAAGATTTTAACTAATTGTTGGCATAATTTTGCACATATAAACAGAATGGTTTCTTTGAAACTGTGGTTTGTGATATATATATTCTTTGTGAATTGTGTGAAGTGTTTTATTCATTGTTAAGAGAGACCAAAGTACCAAACTCATATTTAGGTTTCCGCTACAGGTTGGATAGCAATGAAGAAAACAAAAGGTGGACATTTTGGGGTACTCATGGTACTTGATTGACAGCCTCCTTTCAGTAACTATTCAGTCTTTCAGTACCAAAGGGAGTCAGTTGCTTTGTTTGTGTCCAAGTCATTAGCTCTTTTGGTAACACAGTTGACATGCTAATTGCATTTTGGACAGGAAATTTTGAAAAGTCCTGTCACCATTGTACTGAATGAAGAAGCCACAGCATGGAAGGTTCCCTGCTGGCTTGATCCTCAGAGGCCTGAATCACAGCTTCCCGTTGACACTAAAAAATTTAACAAAAGGTGGCCCTGTAAAGTTGATCATATATGTACTATTAATTCCTTAATTATTACACCAATTTGTGTATTTTGCTCTCTGTTGCAGGTTTTTGTGGTACCACGAGTGGGCAAGTGAGATTGCTTTATCATTACAAACATTGCAGCAATCAAATGGTAGTATCATTGGAGTTCCTACTGCCTAAGGTTTCTATCTCCTCACCCCCAATGCACAAAAAAGAAAAGAGAAACCGATTCCATTTTTCTTTTCCCTCCAGTGTTTTTGTTACAAACTTACAAATTTTTTGTGTAGAATTTGCAGATATTGTATACAATGTGAAGCACCTGCAGAATGAATTGAGCTCAATGACAGATTGCAGTAATTTTGGATCTCTTGAGATAATCTGTGGGGTAGCTAATTTTGCTAGTACAGTTTAGCATGGGAAAAAGAATCAGAAGAGAACAGCTGTATCCAATCTGTTCAAAACTCTTGAGGAATGTGGACTATCAAAGCAGAGGCCATTGGGTCACGAGGTACTATGAAAGCACAAGAATGTTCTGTGAAAAATTAACGAAGATCTAGGTTTACAAGAGGTCAGTTCTTAGTTAATTTTAGTATCTAGTGCTATAGATCAGCATATATCAATTTTGTATTTATGCTTTGAGCAACCTACAGGTTAACAAGGCCACGTCTCATCTGTTGATTGTGTTGTCTGAACAATAGCATCTTGCTTATAATCTTTTTTATCAGCTGAACCAATTCCGGCATGCTATTTTTTTTATTATGTTCTGGAGGTACTTCTCGACTTATGCCTTTTTCCTTTTTCCTTTTAGGGCTTCAAAATCAATTTGCAAAACTTACTTGTTATCCTTTATAGAAAAGAGTAAATCCTATCATCAAGCCAAAATGTGTCAGGAATTTTAATTGGATGCAAACAGCATTAGGATTTTTTTACTTCAGAGCATAAATATGTCAAATATTTTCTCCTATAAACTACAGTACTGCTCCTTGATATAGCACTTGGCATACCACTGAACTATGTGATCCTAATTTTCTACTACATAGTTGTTGAAGTGCTCTGCAAACAAATTAAACATTTAGTTACATAATTGCAATCAACAATAATGTAAATTGCAAGTATCTGACACCGCAATTGTAGTTCTAAGCATATGCAATATGGTGGTGTTGAACCATTTTCCTCCTCGATTTGTCTTTTTTCTACTAGTTGATCTAAATGGCTGCTGCTAAGACTGGATAAATACATAAACATCAACAAAGGACATTTGTATGCACCTTCCGTAAAATTGAAATTTGAATACATGGACTGCCTCTTTCAATGATCCTTTTTTGTGATAAAAAAATATTACATAACTTAATTTAAGCTTCCTACAGCTTGGTCCTTACATAATTTAATTGTCCATCTTAAAAATTGTGCATCTGTCAGTTCTTGAAGTCCTTATGCACCTGCATAGGGACATATTGCCTCAGTTGGTCTCATGGGATGTTAGATGAGCATTAATCAACACCACATTTTTGTCCTTGTCCTTTCATAGAAAAAAGTTGTTTATTATGATTTGTGCCAACACATTTCAGATATTTGTGTTTGTGTTTCTATATAAGAAATTGTAGTCTGTTAATTGTGATCTGTGCCAGCACACAACACATTTTTGTCCTGTCCTTTCATAGAAAAAAATGTTTTTAATTAGGTTTCGTGACTCCATGCATGCATCTCCTCAGTCCCTCCTCTTTTTTCATGGCTGAAAAGAGAATAATCTCGTCGGTGCCAGCAGAAGGTGGTGCTCTGGATCCCCACCATTACCAACAATAGGACGAAGCAGAAGGCCATGGAGGCCATCATGGACATCTACGGTAAGCAACTAATCCAAACTAATAACCACATTGTTCCTTCCTTACTTATTTGTTTTGTCAGTTTAATTAATTTGGATGGAAAAAAAAGAGCTATAAAATATGATATGATGGATCTCCGCAGCTGAAACTAGATAGATATGTACTCCAGGATCTGGATGCTTGCTTTAATTTCAACTTTTCTGTTATTATTATTCAGAAACATACTTGGCTTTACGGCCAACTTCTGGTAGCTGAATTATTCTTGTGATCATATCATATATATATATGAAAGCTAGCACGGTCAGGTCAGATTGTTAGGTCGGTGGCCGAAATAGAATCGGATTGTGATGCCTGATTATAGTTCAGAGTTGTCTTTATGCATAGGTGCACGACACCGCCTTGTTTTGTTTACACAGTTTGTTGCAGTATATGGGTGCATTTGGCACAGCTCCAGTGCTGTAGCTAGAGCCCTCGGCCGAAGTCACTTTTCATTGCTTTGTTTCTGTACTAAAAAATGACTCTGGCTCCGTGCTTAGATGGTTAGAAGCCCTCCTTGTGAGGGATCAGCACAAACCTAATTGCTGTCTATAGAATCGGATTTGTCTTTATGCTAACATAGTCCAGAGTTTTGTGGTGAACTGATCAGTCTCCCTAACAGTAAAATTTCAAATGGTGGTGAAAATGGCACAGTTAGCATACTTCTAGTCTAGTTCAATTGAGAGGAAGATGGCACTGATTATGGTGGTGAAAACTAAGAGTGCAATGTGAAGCTAAACGCTTAATATTATTTCTGTAATAGTGTAACAGTGTAACTATATTAGCACGCTCTATTTGGTGGCGTTGTTATGGTTCCTTTTATCCAAGTATCATGGATGGGATAGGTAACAAAAATATAGAGTATTCCTCAGAGATACTGTTAATTGTGATTTGTGGCAACACACCTCTTTTTTGTCCTTGTCCTTTTATAGAAAAAATTGTTTCTTGTGATTTGTGCTAACATGTCTTTTCATCTGCTTATTGTGATTTGTGCCCCCCACACCCGTGGTCGCTGCGTTAAGTGACAAAGTCAAGATGGCTTACATGGGGCGTCCCTTTGCTCCTTACATCTCTCGGTGTTTTTCCCGAGCCATTCGATCGACTTAGGAGTTGATGGGTCTCTCGACGGAGATCCCTTTGTTTGGGGTTTTCCATGTCCCGCCTGGGGAGGCGGAGAGCCACCTGCGCGGGGTGACGCTTCGGTTTTTGCGCCCGGCGTGCGGTAGTGGTGGGCCATACCCAGGCCATGTCTCGTCTTACCAGGTGTTGTTCCGTCTGACTGCATCGTTCCGTCGGTCGAGTGTGTGTCCCATCGGTCGTGGTGCGTCCCCATCGCTTCCCATCCGTATTGAATGGGGGAAGGGGAGAGTTTTTTGCTCTAATCTTTTGCCCCTCTTCAGCTATCATATTTCCTCTTTAAATAGGGGGAGGGAGAGGGCTTCTTGTCGCAGTCCTTTGCCTGTTCTCCAACTATTGTCTCTCCTTCTTCTTCCTCACCGAGAGTGCCTGTATGCCGTGGTGGTTCCTAAGTGAGAGAGAGGGTAAGCGAGGGGGAGGACTTACAGATCCTTTCATGAATCTAGAGTGTGATGTTGAGCTGGGGGCTGTATGGGGCGGTGCAGGCCGTCTTTGCTTGAGAAGGGGCGGATTCCGCCGAAGGAGGTGGCGCGCTGGATCCATCCGCGAGGCCTTTTTTGGGATGGAGCCATGTATGGATTTTCTCCGGTGGATCTTCACCGGGGGAGCCTTGTTGGAGGGGAAGTTGCCTAGGGTCGTGCTGATGAAGGGTTCCGTGCCTGCAGCTGCTCAGGTTGGCCAGTTAATAAAGTTTGATGAGATCTCTTCCAGCCATGGTGGCCATACCTCAGTGGTCGCGTCCTTGCCTAGGAGCTGCCTTGACTGCATGAGAAGGTCAGGAGCTCTATGCTCTTCTACTGAGCATCTATGGGTGCGACGCCCTTGAGGTACCCATTGTGCTCGCCATAGTCGAGGAAGCGGAACTGCACCGTTGTGCTCATCGAAGTCGAGGAAGCAGAACCGGGCAGGTCCCGTGAGGTACCTGTTGCGCTCACCCGAAGTCGAGGGAGTGGAACCAGGCGGTGGTTATGTCCAGCGGTGTGTGCCGTGGCCTCTCCTTTGGCGTCAGGCGATGTCGTCGAGCGGCCACAGTAGTATTTGGATTAGAAGTGGTTAGAAAATGTAATAGTTGAGTTCGTGAGTGAGTCCCCGTGTGAATAGTTTTTTTGTATCAATGAATACATCAGTTCTATTTTTGTGATAGAATTACTATTCGTTCCCTATTTTTATCCTAGCATAGCATTTGTTTTTGTCCTTTCTTTTTCGCACCTGCCCGTTAGTTCCATAGGCTATAGCTTTTAGGAACATGGGCATGTTCTGCGAGGCTCGGCTGCTTATAACTGTAGGTCGTGGCGGGGTGCATTCGGTTAGGAGTAAGAACAAAGTTACGTAGGGCAATCATAGGAATGGAATGTGTTTCTGTTCAGGGACAAGGTTGTTTACCATGTGATAGTAAAAAAGAGAGGTAATTCTTAGTATTGTACCCTCATGGAGCCCCCGAGCGACCCGGGCTGAAAGTGTTCGGGCTGGGGTGGTTTACAGGAGCAAGCGTTTGACTAAAAAGTTGTAAGACCAAAATTAGGGGAAAAAACAACGTAGTTGTTCAATGTTCTAAGTGTTGGTAAGAACGTTGTTGTTGTCGTCCTCCAGTCGGTAGGTGCCTGGTCGGATCACTTCGGTCACCGTATAGGGTCCTTCCTATGGTGGAGAGAGTTTGCATTTTTCCTTCGTTGATTGGGTCTTCCGGAGTATGAGATCGCTGACTTTGAGTATCCTCCCCCTGATCTTCCTTTCGTGGTACCTACGGAGAGTTTGCTGGTAGCGGGCGGAGTGGATGACGGTCGTCTCGCGGGCCTCCTCGAGCAAGTCGACTACGTCTTGCTGAGCCTCCTTGGCTCGGTCTTGGTCGAAAGCCTTCACTCTTGGGGAGCTGTGGTCGAGGTCGGAGGGCAGAACTGCCTCAGCTCCGTAGGCTAGGAAGAAGGGTGTGAACCCTATGGATCGGTTGGGGGTTGTTCTCAGGCTCCAGAGGATCGCTGGGACCTTTACAACCCATCGCCCGGCATACTTGTTGAGTCAGTTGAAGATGCGTGACTTGAGTCCTTAGAGGACCATGCCATTGGCATGCTTGACCTAACCGTTGGTACGTGGGTGTCTGACCGAGGCCCAGTCGATTCTGATGCCGTATCCATCACTGAAGTCCAGGAACTTCCTGGTGAAGTTAGTCTCGTGGTCAGTGATGATGCAGTTAGGAACGCCGAACCGATAGATGATGTCGAGGAAGAATTTGACCACCTCTTTCGAGTGGATGTTGGTGATGGGCTTGGCCTCTATCCATTTGGTGAACTTGTCGACTGCTATGAGTAGGTGAGTGAAACTGCCTGGGCCCTTTTTGAGGGGTCCCACCATGTCGAGGCCCCAGATCACAAATGGCCAGGTGATGGGGATGGTTTGGAGCTCCTGTGCCGGCAAATGGGTTTGCCGAGCGTAGAACTAGCATCCTTCACACCTATGGATGACCTCCTCTGCATCTCGTAGCACGGTGGGCTAGTAAAAACCTTGTCAAAAGGCTTTTCCGACCAGCGACCTTAGGGTCGAGTGGTGTCCGCAAATTTCGACGTGGACCTCGAGGAGGAGCTGCTTCCCCTGGTTGGTGGGGATGCACTTCATGAGTACCCCTAATGGACTTTGTTTGTAGAGTTCGTCACCGAGTGCGACGAAGGTCTTGGCACGTCAAGCAATCCATCGGGCTTCAGTCCTTTCGGGTGGTAGAACCTCCTCGAGGAGGTAGGCGAGTAGCGGTGCTCGCTAGTCGGTTTGATCGAGTGCTAATACGGCGACGTTGGCGGATGACGTCATCATGGAGGTACTGGGATCGGAGCCCCTGGGCGCTGGCTTGGTGTCAGGGTCGTAGCCCCCGGGCGTCGGCTGGGCATTGGGGTGTGTCTGGACCGGACCTTCCAGGATGCGGGCGAACGGTTCGTGGATGTCATTGATGAAGACTCCGGCTAGGGATGGATCCCGCCTGGCAGCCAATTTTGCAAGAAAATCGGTGGCATCGTTGTCCTTTCAGGGGATGTGATGCAGCTCGATCCCCTAGAATTTGTCCTCAAGCTTGCGCACCTCTTGGCAGTATGCTGCCATGAGGGGGATTTTGCAGGAGGACTCCTTCATGACCTGATCAACAACTAGCTCTGAGTCGCTGTGAACATAGAGCCGCGTAGCACCAAGCTCGATGGCAATGCGTAGTCCGTTGATGAGGGCCTCATACTCCGCGGCGTTGTTTGAGGCTGAAAAGTGGAGGTGGATGGCGTAGCGGAGCCTACTCCTGTCTGGGGAGATTAGAACCACTCCAGCTCTCGAGCCAGGCACCATTATGGACCCGTCGAAGTACATTGTCTAGTACTCATGGGTGACGTCCGGGGTCGGTAGCTGCACCTCTGTCCATTCGGAGACAAAATCTACGAGAGCCTGAGACTTAATGGCGGTACGGGGGATGTACCTCATGTCATGGCCCATGAGTTCGAGAGCCCACTTGGAGATCCATCTCGTGATGTCGCGGTTGCAGATGATGTCTCCGAGCGGGCATGAAGTGACGACCTCAACTTCGTGGTCGGTGAAGTAGTGCAGAGCTTCCAGGTCGCCATCAGAACGACGTATAGGAGTTTTTGCATGTGGGGTACTCCGGACCTTGGGGTCGGTCAAGACTTCCCCAATGAAGTATACGGGCCGCTGGATCTTAAGGTGGTGTCCTGGTTCCTCTCTCTCGACGACTAGGGCGGTGCTTACCACATGGCTGCTGGCTACGACATAGAGGAGGAGGGGTTCTCCTCGTTCGGGTGCGACGAGGATTGGGCCGATGTCAGGGACGCTTTGAGGCTCTCCAAAGCCTGCTAAGCTTCCTCGATCTAGATGAAGGCGTCCATCTTTTTGAGGAGCTTGTAGAGCGGCATCCCTCGTTTGCTGAGCTGAGAGATGAACCGGATCAGAGCGGCTAGACAGCCGGTGAGCCTTTGCACACCCTTGACATTGCGTATGGGACCCATGCTAGAGATGGCCGTGATCTTTTCGGGGTTGGCCTCGATGCCACGCTCGGATACAATGTATCCTAACAGCTTCCCCTTTGGAACCCCAAAAAAACACTTTTTAGGATTCAGCTTAATGTTGAACCTGCGGAGGTTCATGAATGTTGCGGCCAAATTTGCGATTAGGTCACAAGCTTGAGCCATTTTGACCACTATGTCATCAACATAGACTGCGATTGTTGGTTTCGGCCGCTTGGTCTGATTAGGCTGATCGAGCGGGTCGATTTGGTCGGCGAAGCATTACTGCATGCACCTTTGGTAGGTGGCGCCAGTGTTCTTCAAGCCGAAAGGCATGGTTACGTAGCAGTATGAACCATATAGGGTAATGAACGAGGTTGTGAGCTGATTGGACTCTTTCATCGTGATCTGGTGATAGCCCGAGTAGGCATCCAAAAAGGAGAGGATCTCACAATCTGAGGTGGAGTCAACTATCTGGTCTATGCGCGGTAAAGGGAAGTGATCCTTTGGACACGCCTTGTTGAGGCTAGTATAATCAACGCACATTCTCCACTTCCCAGTCTTCTTTTTAATAAGAACGGGATTGGCAAGCCAGTCGGAGTGGAATACCTCTCTGATGAATCCGGCCTCCAGGAGTTTGGCGATCTCTTCGCCTATAGCCCTGTGTCTCTCGTCATCGAAGCGACGCAGGCGCTGCTTGGTGGGCTTTGAGCCTGGGATGAGGCGCAGTGCGTGCTTGGCGACTTCCCCGCCAGATGCCCAAAGATGATAGAAGGCTGCCATGCGAAGACATCGTGATTGGTGCGCAGAAGTCGATGAGCCCGCATTCCTATATGGCCGTGAGCCGGGTACCAATCCACACCATCTTAGTTGGGTCGGTGGGGTCGATTCCCACCGCTTTGGTTTCCTCGAGTGGGTGGAAGGCCATCGAGGAGGTTGGTTTGTTGCGATGCAGGATTGCTGGGGTCGATGAGTCCCCGAGCCGTGGAAGCTCTGACGAGTTGACGACTGCGGTGGCGAGCTCGAAATGCTTGTGGTCGCACGTGAAGGCGTGCGAGAAGGCGCTGCTCATGGTGATGATGCCGTTTGGTCCTGGCATCTTCAGCTTGAGGTAGGTGTAGTTGGGATTGCCATGAACTTGGCGTAGCATGACCTCCCCAAGATGGTGTGGTAGGACCCTGGAAAGTCCACCACTTCGAAGGTGAGGACCTCCGAGCGGAAGTTGGCTTGGTTGCCAAACATGACGGGCAGGTCGATCTCGCCTAAGCGGGTATGCTCAAGCTCCCTGTGATCACCCGTGGAAGGAGAGCCCGCCAGGTGGAGTTCCGATCGGGGATGTGCATGGCGTCGAGGGTGTCGACGTAGAGGATGTTGAGGCCACCGCCTGGCCCATCGCAAGACCTTGGTAAGGCATTTCTTGCGCATTTATGGGGTCGACGACGACGAGCGGGTAACGTCCCAGTCTCGCGACATGGGAGGGATGGTCCCTCTGATCGAAGGTGATCAGAGATTCCAATCAGCTAAGGAAGGAGGGGACGGCTGTCTCGACGGCACATGCCTCCCTATAGCGCACCTTGTGCTGGCATTTGGTCCAGATGGCGTCGAATCCGCCGAGGATAATGATGCATTCCTTAGGGTCGGGGAAACCATCTCTGTCCTTGCCCGCTGCTCCTCCTTTCTTGGCTACCGCCTCTTTGTCGTCCCCTTCTTTCGGCCCGCCAGTCTATCGGAGGAAACGTTTGAGGAGCTCATAGTCCTTGTAGAGGTGTTTGATGGGGTAGGCATGGTTGGTGCACATGCTGTCCGTGAGCTTGTTGAAGTGGTTAGGCAGCCCCTGTTGGGGCTGCTTGCCCGTGCGATCAGCCGTGGCCACCAATGCAGTGTTGTCCGATCGACGACGATCTTTTTTGTTCTTTTTGCCCCTCTGTGTGGAGGGGCCCTCGTCCTGGTCCGTGCGCTTGGCCTTGCCTTTGTCCTGGCCTCTATTGAAGACCGCTCTGACTGCCTCCTTGCTAGAGGCATGGTTAGTGGCGACGTCGAGCAGGTCACAGGTGGTACAGGGCTTCAGGCAGCCAAGCTTGTGGATCAGGGACTCGTAGGTCATCCCAGAGGAATGCGCTGATGACGTCCGAGCCAACAACATCAGGGAGGGAGTTGCATCGTTGGGAGAACCTACAGTTGTAATCCTATAGGGATTCACTGGGCTCCTGCTGGCAGCTCTTGAGGTCCCAGGAGTTTCAAGGGCGGACATACGTCCCCTGGAAATTTCTGACAAAGACCCTCTTGAGGTCCGCCCAGTCGTGGATGCTGTCATGCGGGAGGAATTCAAGCCATGCCCGAACATGTTCCCCCACGCAGATGGGGAGATATTGGATGATGAAATAGTCATCATCCACTCCTTCGGCTCGGTAGGCGAGCTAGAAATCTTTGAGCCAAATACCAGGGTTTGTCTCCCCGGTGTACATGGTGATGTTGGTGGACGGTTGGAAGCGCTGTGGGAACGGCGCTCTCCGGATACACCAATCAAAGGCCCATGGTCCTAGGCCCTTAGGGCTAGGACTCTGGTTGTCTGGCCGACGACCGTGCCTAGGGCGCGTTTCACCGCTCCCCTCGATGGTTTGGCCGGGACCCGTGTCGCATGCCCCCATTGCCGCCCGGCAAACGTCATCATCACACCAAGCGTGATGCCGGTTGCTGATGATGTTGTGAGTGTCTTGGTGCAGACCAGGCCGTTCGCGTATCGGCAGTCAGTGTAGAGCAGGTGCTAGGTCGGACCATGGCGCAGCCGCTGCCTCCTGAGCCATGCTTGGCGGTTGTAGCGGCGAGCGGATGGAGCGATCCATCTAGCGTGTCCCCACTCCCCCATTGGGGAGAGAGGGCACGTGTCAGAGTCACGATGTGGAGCTTTTCGCCTGTTGAACGGTGGCAGCTTCTACCAGTGCCCGGAGGTTCTGGTAGACTTCCCGCTCCTGGGGGTCGACGAGCTCGGGAACACCGCGCAGAAGCATTGCCGCAGCGGCGATGTTCTGGCTAGCCCAAGTGAACCATGGGGGGTCATTCTCCTTGTTCATGATGTCGTGCTGGACCTGGCGGGCGCGACCCCGGGCGCCGCCCGCCAGGTCATGCGCATGGGGCGCAACGGGCTGCACCGAGCGCGCCGGCGCAGGTGGCGGCTAGTTCTGCCGCCGTTGTCATAGTTCCTTAGCGTGCCCTTGTGCCCACGTGAGGCCCCCCGCATGAGGGTCCAGAGGGGTGTGAGTCTGCAAGGACTCCGCTACCACCGGTGGTTGTCCTAGAGTGTCCGCCATAGCGCACTCCCGGGACAGATGGTGGTCGGGCGCCATGTCGCCGATGCTGGAGCCGTCACTCTCAATCTCATCATCTAGGAGTTCGTAGAAATTGGTGGGAGCGTAGCTCGCCATCCCCACGAATTCAGATGTGAGAGGAGATGGCATCATCATTTTTTGGAGCCCCCGGGCGTACGCGTCCGTGGAGGACGCAAGGCCGTAGGGGAACCGGTCATGTGGTGGTTGTGGTACGGACAATGGGGTCCCTCTAGATAATTGATGAAAGATGGTAAATAGCGAGTAAACAACAGTATGGACATTGCTCACAGCGGGGTTTGAGCAGAGAGTTTGCTCGGAATGAAGCGCAGATGCCTCGTCGTTGAAGTCGTCGTGCGTCCCGGAGCCGATGGAGGGCGCCCCTTCAATGGGCATTGGAACGAGAGCCTCCTCGCGGAGGTGTAGTACGCCGAGCCGGTCGACGACGAAGTCTAGGCTTCCGAAGAGGAGGGCCTGGGATGGCTCAAAGATGGGTGGAACCCACATCCCAATAGGTGAGAGTGCGGGAAACTCCAGTGAGCCGAAGCGAATCGTATCGCCTGAGCCCGCCATGGCGAGGGTGGTGGACAGCGCCAACTGTCGGTGCAGAAAGTGACCAACAAGTAAATATTTGTAGTTTTGCCATATGTTGTGATCGGAGGTGGCCTAGCACTCAATGACACAGGGTATATGCTGGTTCAGGCAACGTGCCCTACGTCCAGTTTGAGTCGGTCGGTGACTTTATTCCTGAGCTCAGGTGCTCAAAGTTTGTAGTGGGGTTACAAACAAGAAGGAAAAGGATGGGGTACAAGATGTCCGGTCGAACTCCTGCTGGAAGGGCCGAGAGTGACAGGAGCCCCGCGAACTAAGCGTTCGAGCATGTGCTCGTGGTTCGAACCTGGCGGTTCTGTACTAGTGAACTTGATCGATCTAATGAATCTGGAATGACTTGGAATCTAGAATGTTAGGAGAGAGTGCATCCCCTTTTATAGATGAAGGGGATGGCCTTACAAGTGAGAGGGAGAGAGTACATATGCTTTTAATCCTTGTTGCCAACACCGGTGGGTACAGGATGATGGTAGGCGCCCACAACACTGTTGGATGTTAGATGCATGTGGGAGGTCACGTCGTCTTGTTTAGGTATGGCAGATGTCGGTACCTGCTATACTGTTGATGCCTAGAGGCATGTGAGGAGTTTTACCATGTTCTCCTAGTACGGTAAATGCCGGTGCCCACAAAACTGTTGATGCCTAGAGGCATAGGGGGCCCTTACCGTATGGGAGTTATTGGCGCCCACAATACTGTAGGGGGAAATGTCGGTGCCTACAACACTATTTTGTGCCAGGGAGGTTGAAGAGTACTATTTTTGTAGGTGCTCAGGGTACGGACCCTAGTATTGCAGTTTGACTTGTGCGCCCTGCCTTACTTTCTCCGTCCGTTTCCTGGTTTTTACCGAACGGACGTCCCCGGTCGGTTGATCCCAGTTGGTTCTGATCGTGCCAGTTAGAGAAGAGCAGTGAGCAGGGGTTTGCCGTATCCCCGGTCAGAGATGCGGGTCGGAGTCAGAAGCTGTGTTGGGCCAGGCCTTCGGGTCGGAGAGGCCATCCGGAGGAGGGCTGGATATCGGAGCGAGCGCTTCGGTCAGAGAGGTAGGCCGGAGTAGGAAGACAAGCATCGTTCCTCCTCAGCCAGACCTTCCGGTCGGTGATTGGATTGCCCTTCTAGCCTATTGTTTAGATAGCTGGGCCAGCCCACGAGTTGCGTGTTGTCTGTTTAGGCTGAGCCTCTATTGGGAAGCCGGTCCGCGAGGGAGCCCAGGTTTATGAACCCAACACTCTCTGTCTCAATGTCTCCCCTCTGCTCCAGGGAGCCGTGCCTGTTGTTAGCGTGGCGGCCCCATCCCCACCATCAACCGGCCTCTCTCCACCATTGTCTCCTTCACCTACGCCCCCCTGTCCCTCCCCTGGCCAGTGGGTGGTGTGCCGCACCCCTCTCCCTCTCTCTCCTGCTCCCAGAAGAAGCCCGCCAGGCGGCCACCTCGTTGCCGTTAGTGGATTTGGTTAAGCCCAATCTCCCTCTGGTTGTCAAGGTACTCTCGATGTCTATTTGTTGATTGAATCAAAACTATTGTTACTTAGGGTTAAGATGCAAAATTAGTTTTAATGAGAAATGATTTTTATAATTAGTTGGGGTCCCAATCAGATGAGATTATTTAGGTTGTCCAACAGGTTTTAGTAGTATAGGTAGCATAGTAAGTTAGTATAGTCAGTGAAGTTAGTTAGTTTAGTTAGTTAGTGTAGTTAGTATAAATAGTTAATGTAGTTAGTCTTTGTAAGGAAAATGGACCCTTGGCCCATTTACTTTGGATTTTGGTGTTTGATGACGAACACAACCAAATTAGACTAATGAATTTGCAAGTGATTGTTTTATAGTTCAATAGGATGCAAGACGTGACTTGGACGAAGGCGACGTGATCATCCAATGATCAACACCATAAGCAAGACCTTAGAAGCACAAGAGAAGACCCAAGATATCAAGCAAAGTCCAAGCACAAAGATAGGAACCAAGCTGGACACAAGATCACGAAGAAACGAGCTCACAGAGGTGACCGGACGCTGGACCGGACGCTGGACAGCTCACAGACGTGACCGGACGCTGGACCGGATGCTGAGCAGCAAAGTGATCGGGCACTGGGTGCCAGAGTCCAATCAACATTAGTAAGGTTCTAGAGAGCCATTTTCATGACCGAACACGTCCGGTCAGTGCTGACCGGACGCTGGTCAGAGTCCGGTCAGTAGCAGAAAAGCGGGATTTCATCCCCAACGGCTACTTTCTTAGTGGGGCTTATAAATAGACCCCCCAATCGGCCATTTGAGAAGTGTGGAGCTGAGGAAACATATCTAGGGTGTTGATACACCATTTTAGTGTTCTCCACTTGCATAGTGCTTAGTGTTTCATTCGGTGATTAGCGTAGGTGCTTTGCGAAGTGCTTAGGTTGATTAGACCACCGCTTATGTGCTTGCTCTAGGTTTGGGCCTAGTGTTTAGTGAGGTTTGCATACCTCTTACCACTCGGTGCTTGCGTGCACCATCGTTGTACATCGGAGGGGCTTGTAGTCTTGCGAGATCACACCAACCGCGTTTGTGGTGTGGCCACCACCATGTACCGGAGGGAACAAGGCCCGCGGTGTTTCGGCTGGAAGCTTGATAGTGAAGACGGCGGGGAGCATCCGGGAGAGGCTTGCCGAAAGGCATGTCGGAGACCCACTTACGCATGGGGAAGGCCTAAGGCTATCCACGGAGTTACCCAACCAGGAGCTTGGCCCTTGCGAGGGATTCCTTGCGAGGGGCTCCAACGAGGACTTGGGGGAAGCTTGCTTGCTTCTCGATACCTCGGTAAAAATACCGAGTCATCGCTGGGAGTTTGCATATCTCTACCTTGCTCTTTAGCTTCCGCATTTACATTGATTGCATTACTCCTTTTGCGGTAGAGATAGCAACACACTAGCAAAACCGTAGTTGCACATTTAGACAGTTTATCTTTTGCATATGTTTTGCTAAGGTTAGAAAAAGAGGCCATAGTTTAGAGTTAGAATTTTAAGTTGCCTAATTCACCCTCCTCTTAGGTGTCACGGTCCCCTACAAGTGGTATCAGAGATAGTTGGCTCAATTTGGACCTTTGGCTTAATCGCCGTTGAGCCGACGCTTTTTAGAGTGGTTGGGATAGATACCTCTAGGCCTCTACACTTTGACGGCACTAACTTCCCCTATTATAAAGCTAGAATGGCTTGCTACCTTGAGGCGATTGATTTGGGTGTTTGGAGAGTCACTCGTGATGGGATGAAAACCATTAAGAATCCCGATAAACCCACGAAGAGTGAAGAAAAGGAAATTCATTTCAATGCTAGAGCTAAAAATTGCTTGTTTGAACCATTTAGTATGGACGTGTTTAACCAAGTGTTCACTTTAAATACGGCACATGAAATTTGGTTAAAACTCCAAGAGCTCCATGACAAAGACATCTAATGTCCGTGAGCAAAAACATTGTCTAGCTAAACAAAATTATGATTCCTTTACAATGAATGATGATGAGCTTGTTCATGATATGTATTCTCGTTTGAATCTAATTATCAATGAGCTCCATTCAATAGGACTAACAAAGCTAGATAATGCGGACATCGTGAGGAAGACCATCTCTATGCTACCACAAAAGAAATATGCAAGCATCGTCACCATCCTTCACAACATGGAGGACTTGAGCACCATGACCTCGGGCATAGTCATTGGCAAGATAGTGGCATTTGAAATGTCACGCAAGATGGGTCAAGAAGAAGCCTCTTCATCAAGCAAGGCAGGCAAAGCTCTCGCATATAGCGAGAAAAAAGAAGATGAAGGGCAAGCAAGTTGAGACAAGCTCAAGCTCAAGCTCCTCAAGTGAAGATGAAGAAGAAGATGAGGACGATGATGATGATGAAGATTCAAGTGAAGATGATCAATCTTCCTCCTCCACCTCCGACCTTGATGAAGAATCAATCAAACTAATCAATAAGGTGGAGAAGATGATCCAAAGGCTCAATGTCAAGGGTGTGCCCATTCAAATTCAAGATATCATCTTCACCAATCAAAGAAATGAGCAAAGAAAGAGAGGATGCTATGGATGCGGCGAGTTGGGGCACTTTGTGGAAGTTTGTCCAAACAAGCCCACACCCAAGACAAAGAAGAAGGCATGCAAAAACCAAGCTCTCACATCAATAAGGTCATGTGATGATTCTTCAAGTGAAGAAGAACACCATCACAAGAGGCGAGGCCGCAAGCACTCATCATCAAGCTCTTCTCGTGTGTTCCCTATGGCACGAGGTAACAAATGCTCATCCTCTAGTGAGAGTGATAGTGATAATAAAATACCTTCTTATGATGAAATTGTGCAACAAAATCTTAATTATGCTAAAGTTTGCACTAGTCAACAAAAGAATATCGAAAAATTAAAAGAAAAGCTAGATAGTTCACAAGAAGCATACAAAACTTTGCTTGAACAATATGAGAACTTTGCTAATCTCAATGTTGAACTATCTACTAAAATTAAGCAACTTAAGGCTAGTACAACAACAAATGCATGCACAATCAATGATGAGCAATTTGTAAAGAAAAACAAAAAATTAAAAGAAAAGTTAGTTAGATCACAAGATACTTACAAAAGTTTGCTTACTAAAATGGAAACCATGTGCAAACATTGTGATGATCTAACTAATAAAGTTGCTAATCTTGAAGCCGTCGGTACAACCCCCACCAAGGCATCTAAAAAGAAAAGCTCTATCTTTAACATGCCTAAAAAGGATGCTTCTACTTCTTGTAATGACTTATGTTTAGACTCATCTTTGTGCAACCAAGTTTGTGTTGAGAAAGTTATTGTAGATACATGCACACAAGAGGTTGCAAAGGAGAATGAGCAACTCAAGCAAGAAGTAGCTCGCCTCACCAAGGACTTGACTCAAGTGAAAGGCAAGACGAAGCAAGCCCAACTTCATCAAGATAACACCGTCAAGGGAGTGAAGAATCTTGATGAAGGACAAACCATGGTTTGCTACGTGTGCCACAAGGAAGGTCACAAGTCCTATGAGTGCAAGGTGAAGAATGGGGGAGGAGCAAAGAAGAAAGAGAAGAAGCAAACAAGCAAGCTCTCCAACACCTACACCAACAAGGTGGACAAGAAGGCCTCCACACCATACTTGTTAAAGAAGAAGAAAAATGACAAGGTGGTGGCCATCAAGGTGAACAAGCAAGCCAACAATGGGGTCAAACGCTTTTGGGTGCCAAAGGAAATCATTTCCAACATAAAGAGCACCAAGAAGGTTTGGATCCCAAAAGGGAACTGAGAAGTCCATTGGACTTTGGGGAATTTGGAGACTTGGCAAAGTATGGGTGTATTTCATGGGGTCCATCATGATGGACAAAATCATTGCCAAGTGGGTTAGTGAATACTATGAACCCAAATTCCCCTTCCCATGTTAGGTAACTAGATTCAATTTCCTTCAAGTAGTATCAATTTGCATTTCCTACAAGTGGTATTTCTTACAAATTGGTATCTTTAAGCATCTAGTTACTTTTCATGCCTATGTTTGCATTTGCATGCTCATATCTTTTGTCATGCATACACTAGGTATATCTTATGTTAGGTTTGCTCGGTTTCATTCTTAACCCTTGGAGCAAACCTATATGGTTTAAAATTGTTTAGGAGCATGGCACATAGCTTGTCTTTTGATTGTTCATCTAATATGTGCCAAAGTCCAAATTGTAGATAATTTCTCCTGAATATCATCTTCGAAAATGATTCTCACATTCATGAGATGTCATCTTTCAAGTGGTATTATTGATTCTAAAATCAATGTGCATGACTTCTACAAGTATTCCACACTTGTGTGCACAAATTTAGGGGGAGGTTACTCTACAAGTTGGATGCTCTAAGACTAACACATTTTCAAGCTTATCATGTGTGTAGTAGTCTCATTGCAAGGAAAATGAAGTCCCCGGAGTTAAGCATCATACTTCAAATATCCACCACCTATTGCAAGTGGTAGAAATCAAATTGGTTTCCACATGTGGTATTTCTAAACCAATATCATCATGTTGATTTCATTTTGATATTTATATGCTTTCTCCATGCATTATATAGATTAAATTCCCTTGATCAATAATTTGCCAAATATGCATATGCTTGCTTTCTACCATATGTATGCATATATTTAGGGGGAGCTTAATCTATATAATGTGAGAGTCAAATTTTGTGACCTATTCCACTCTACACACAAAGGATCACAAAGTTTGACCCTCCCTTGTGCTACTAATGTCTTCCTTTTGGTGTTTGATTCCAAAGGGGGAGAATTTAGAGGACCAAAAGCAAGCATTAATTTGTAGGGCCATAAGCTAGATCATAATAATTTACAAGTGGTAATGGTCTACGAGCGATAATGGTCCGAGAAAAGGGAGGATAGTGGATTATGGATTAGTCTATGTAATCGGGAGAATTTGTAGGAAGCAAGGCTTAAATCCATAATGCCACATGGGGACATTTTGCAAGGGCAAGATAAGTTTTTATGTAGTATCTTTTAGTATTACAAGTAGTATCTTTTAGCATCATATAACCTTGCCCCTTGCATTGCATCCTAGCAAGTAGATAGTTTTTAAATTCCAAAATTTTATTATTTGCTTGCTTTGGTCGTGTTGTCATCAATCACCAAAAAGGGGGAGATTGTAAGGAAAATGGACCCTTGACCCATTTACTTTGGATTTTGGTGTTTGATGACCAACACAACCAAATTGGACTAATGAATTTGCAAGTGATTGTTTTGTAGTTCAATAGGATGCAAGACGTGACTTGGATGAAGGCGACGTGATCATCCGATGATCAACACCATAAGCAAGACCTTAGAAGCACGAGAGAAGACCCAAGATATCAAGCAAAGTCCAAGCACGAAGATAGGAACCAAGTCGGACATAAGATCACAAAGAAACGAGCTCACAGAGGTGACCGGACGCTAGATAGCTCATAGAGGTGACCGAATGTTGGACCAGACATTTGACAGACAAAGAAAGTGATCGGACGCTGGGTGCCGAGTCCGTCAACATCGAAAAGGTTCCAGAGAGTTGCCATGACCGGACGTGTCCGTCGATCTTCGACCGGACGCCGGTCGAGTCCGGTCGATGTAGTAGAAAAGCGGGATTTTGTCCCCAACGGCTACTTTCTCAGTGGGGCTTATAAATAGACCCCCACCCGGCCATTTGAGAAGTGTGGAGCTGAGGAAACATATCTAGGGTGTTGATACACCATTTTAGTGATCTCCACTTGCATAGTGCTTAGTGTTTCATTCGGTGATTAGCGTAGGTGCTTTGCGAAGTGCTTAGGTTGATTAGACCACCGCTTATGCGCTTGCTCTAGGTTTAGGCCTAGTGTTTATTGAGGTTTGCATACCTCTTACCACTTGGTGCTTGCACGCACCATCGTTGTACATCGGAGGGGCTTGTAGTCTTGCGAGATCACACCAACCGCGTTTGTGGTGTGGCCGCCACCGTGTAGCGGAGGGAACAAGGCCCGCGGCATTTCGGCCGGAAGCTTGATAGTGAAGACGGCGGGGAGCATCCGAGAGAGGCTTGCTGGAAGGCACGTCGGAGACCCACTTGCGTGTGGGGAAGGCCTGAGGTTATCCACAGAGTTACCCAACCAGGAGCTTGCCCCTTGCAAGGGATTCCTTGTGAGGGGCTCCAACGAGGACTAGGGGGAAGCTTGCTTGCTTCTCGATACCTCGGTAAAAATACCAGAGTCATCGACGGGAGTTTGCATATCTCTACCTTGCTCTTTAGCTTCCGCATTTACATTGATTGCATTACTCCTTTTGCGGTAGAGATAGCAACACACTAGCAAAACCGTAGTTGCACATTTAAAGAGTTTATCTTTTGCATAGGTTCTGCTAAGGTTAGAAAAAGAGGCCATAGTTTAGAGTTAAAATTTTAAGTTGCCTAATTCACCCCCCTCTTAGACGTCATGATCCCCTATAGTCTTGTATTGGTGTTAATATTGGATTAATTAGTATATTTATAGTTAGTATAGGTATTGATATTACTATAGATAGTACGTACGACGATTTGGACGACAATGAAGTTTCCTCAAATGCTTTTGTAGATGGATTGTTGTGTCTGAGTTTTTTACGGAGGAAGTGTTAGGAAAGAAGATGGTATGTTTGAGGATATGGAAGAAGAATTGAAATGGTTTGATGAACCTCCTAGCTTCAATGACCTTTGTGTCTGTTTGAGTCCAAAGTTTGGCGGTGATTTTACATTGAAGGGGAGGTTTGATAGTGGGAAGACTAGGGCACACTATGTCCTGATGCCCTTCCATGACCCTGCTCATTGGTCCCGCTACAATAGGGTGATCTAATGTTCCAATATGCCCATGGCTGAGGTGGTGGTGAAGAATGGTTACAAGATGCAGGGTCTCTAGGATGGGCCGTTAATGTAGACAAGGCACGATCTTCCGATAGGTACGATAGTGTCAATTGGTGGAGACTCGGCGTTCACCATTTAGGCTTCGAACCAAGACTAATTCAGACCCTCACAACCGTTACACCACTGCTCCGTTGGTTATCAACCACGCGAACACGATTGACCTCGCCGAGAAGACTTTCCTGCAAGCGAATCGAGAACACAAGCAAGAACGGGATGAACGCAATCTGAAATTGCAAATAAATATGAGGCTTATGATAACGACAAGGAGTTCAGGTCTTTATTCGAAAGGACTAATCGCCACAGGTGAACAAGATCAAGAATAGGGGCCCTGGTTCATATCAAGCAGCCTTGGCGGCACAGTTGCAGCAAAACGACGTCTGTTTCATGAGAAAATCAAGAACTAAACAAAACCCAAAACCCTAATGAGAGTGACGGCAGTATAATATAGATTCTTGGGTGTCACCCCCCTGGACGCACCCCTAATGGGCCCAAACATGATACACGGTCCAACGGACCAAAAGACGGTGTCGCAGCACCCTAGTAGATTCTAGATGCTGATTTGTTTCAACGATTCCCGTTGATTCCAAAGGGCTATTGATGTGAGACCACTTGCATTGGCTTCCTTATCTAATTAGCTTTCCATCCATATGTGGATCGTCGAAAATGGAGCCTAGACGCGCCCGTGTGACCAGTTTTATGATAGACTGGTCCTAGAACCCGAGATGGGCTCCAACTTCAGTTGGACTGGGCCTCCACCATGAGAAAGATGAATTGGATGCCCATGCTGTACCTCCTCCTCTCCTTGGCTTGTATGTGATGGAGTGATGTCCTCGTCATCCGTCCATTGACAGTGTTGGAGGCAATGAATAAGAATTTGGGTCGAAGGGGAAGCAACTCAGGGTAACATGGATTTGGACGATCAGTTGACGTAGGGGCAGTTTCATTCAACTCCAGTAGGTTGTATAAACAATGACTTCGATGTGAACGAGTTCGAATAGGAAGAGGAGGAGCAGGAGGAGGAGGACAGGATCGGTGATGTAGTTAGCAGTGATTCAGATGATTCGGATGATGATCAAGGAGGTAGAGATGCTATGCCAACACCGGTTGATGCCATGCCAGTACCAGTTCATGCTATGCCATTACCAAGCATACAACCGAGGTACTTCATGCTATGCCGACTTAGCATAGACTAGTCATGATTTGCTAGAGAATGATACCCCTATGATTCATGGCGAGAATTAGCGAAGCACAACAAAGATGTTCCACCACCACCTTACACAACGACAAAGCTTATGCAGCTGAGGTCGATGAACGTACCTTTCAGTGGCATTCTGAACTATAGGGATATCGGCATGACGGATATGGCAGTTTATGACACCGGTCTGCAGATGTGTAGGAAATCATTGTATGACCATAAGAATGAAATCCTTAGCAAGGGGATGGTATTCAATACAATGTTAGAGATGAAGTTGTTCCTTTAGGACTATGCTATCTATCACCATAGGCCGTACACCGTCACTTATTCGGATCAGGAGTTGAGATACTACGTCATATGCAAAAATGGTTGTATGTGGAGGTTAAATGCACGAAAGAGACAGAGTGATGGCAAGTGGAGGATAAGTAAAATGGTCCAACCCCACACTTGCCTATCAAATAAGGAGAAGGAAAATCATCGGCATCTCACTGCATGTTACCTTGCTCGTCGTATATTAGGGCTCATTGAAACAATAACGACATTTTGGTGTCTTCCTTGCAAGAGTCCATGTTGGAAAACTAGGGGTCTCTAGTAGGCGGGGTACGGAAGGCCTTCGCCCAGCCAGGTGCTCTGGGCGAAGGGATGTGAAATGAAGGGTGGGCCCTAGCTCAATCAAGGTTTCATTAATGTATTCACCAATCTCCCTTACATAGTATCCGCTTCTTCCCTTTTACAAGGCAATCGTTAGCTACTACTTCATGGTACAAATTTGCCTTTGACACTAAGGTACATTCCTAGAATATACTAATACCTATACAAACCATCGGGGGCATCCTGGGTCTTGTCCACTTGCACCGCCTATGCTCCTTGGGCCTTAGCCTCAAGCCCATGGGAGGCTTGTCTCCGATCTTGGGCCATGGTGCTATGAAGACCCCTTTCTCTCGGGTGAAGACAGCATTGCCTCTGCTCGAGCCATCAGAGCCTTTGCCTTTGCTCCTGATTCTCCGCCTATGGACTCCTTCGAACATCTTCAGGGTCATGCTCGGGCTTCCATCCTACCGATGGCCAGTGGCGGAGGCCTTCTTGCTGCTAGCGAAGGCCTTCTGGGTTTCCTCCCAAAACATGTGCAACCTTCGCTTGAATTGCTAGGGTCTCCGCTCCATCACAAGCTCCATGCGAAGGCTTCGCCTAGCATCCCTGCAAAACACTTACAAAAAATGTTCCAATGGTATTAGCTTATGTTTGCACTGGCCTCCGCTACTCATGTATTGGTGTTCCAACAGTTCCCCCTAGAGGGTGACATACGATGCAAGTGGTCCATGAGCCTCAAGCGTGACACTGATATCGAGTGGTGGAGGCTTGCCTCTTTTCCACCTGGGTTGCCTGCATCGGACCATTAGAGGGGCGACGTGTCGCCGTTTGACTTGTTGCGGTGGCCCGGTGCCCAATGCTCGCGAACAGTCACAACCATTGGTGTTTGGAATTCGAAGCATCCCCCCATGGCCTATATAAAGGGCAGGTTGGTGGGGAGCCCCCCCATGCCGCTCGAGCCATCGCTTCCTCTCCTGTAGCTTTCCAAGCTCCACCTGTGCTGCTCTACTATCTTGTCTTGGTGCCTTAGAATTTTTCTTGCATTATTGCTCCTTTTGATTCTATGCTACCTTTAGAAGTGGCTTTTCCTACTAGCTCTGATCTTCGCTGGCCTAGCTTTAGCGGTCCTTATTCCTGATTGCTTGGTGTGAGGTCTGAGGGTTGGTCAAAGAGGTACGAAGAGTGTATGTCTGCGTCTGTGGAGGCTCAAGACGATTTAGAGAATATTGAAGCTTCTGTCGGAGATCTGATTCCCGTTTCCTCGGTTAAGAAGGCAAAGGTTCAAATGGTGAGATCTTGAGATTTTGGGCCTTCTCTCATGACAGAAGAGGCGATAAAGGCTCTGGAGGATGAGGGTTGCTTCCCAGTAGGGAAGGGTTGTGGTAGAACCACCTAAAATAACACATTTTTGGAGGCGCTCGTCTTCCACTAGACACTAAGCACCCCAAAAGTGGGCTAAAACGGGGAGTTCCATCGAGCACACCCCACGGGAGAACTCAAAACAATCCATGATTTACATCCAGGATCCAATAATGAGTACGAGTTTACAATACTTAGTTCATTTCGTACCTCAAAGGGTTCTTGGAAATTATTTATTACAATACCAGAGTTCAGAGTGCGGTAATTAAATAGCGGAATTAAAATAAACATCTAGCGGAAACGATACAAGGATCCATCTGTGCCCACTAGAAGAATCCTCCACACAAGAGCTACTCCTCAAGCTGCACCTGCAACAGTGGTAAAATAAACCCTGTGTACACAATGTACTCGCAAGACTTACCCAACTAAAGGGAATAGTTTCCCGACTCCAAGGATATGATGGGCAATATGGTTTGCTGTTTTATTTTGTTTGTGAAAAGCATTACTAGTAGTGCGTCCTTAGGGTCAAGTTTTATTAGCGGTCATGATTACTTTATTAGCTAACCATTCTAGGTAAGCACCTATTCTACCTTCAAGCAAGGGTTGAGCAATCAGAATCATTTCACCATCTTTCATCTTCCAGTTCTTACTATGGTGCTAGACCATAGCCAAGTTGTACCATCTCACGAAATGGTGATTCATGAACCAATGTATCCTAGTTGGTACTGAAACACACGCCTCGCTTGTACCCTGTGCACAACGAGACCAACCCATTCCACTCCTGTCGAGAGGTCCAGGTCCCCATCCAAACTTGGACTCCAAGCCCCCACACTTGAGACCCGGTCTCAATATGGTGCTTAGACCTCCACCTTTCCCCGCCTCCAATCAGTCAGTCCGAAAAGAGTCAGAACCCACGACAAGAGCGTAATGAGCCTTCCCGCTCCTATAAGCAAGTATGTGCTTAGGATAATAAGTCTGTGACTTGACTACCATCCACAGCAATGGATGGTCCTCAATCGACACGGATAGGGAAAATAGTGTAACCAAGCTAAGCCCCGTTGGCCGCGGGACACAACTTGTTACACCCACCAATATCCCATGCCATATCCCTACCCGGTCTCCATTTTCTTTTTATCATTTTATTATGAGAGTGATAATAATCACCTATTGTGAGTAACGGCAGGTTACCCACGCTACCGACAACCTAAGCATAGAAGCTACTTGAACCTGCACTAGTAGGACTCTTAGGATGGATATATATGCATGTGGTTTCCATAAAATCCATATAACGTAAATGCACAACACATATATATACGATGAATATGAAAATAGAGGTCATGCACCGAGGCTTGCCTTGGGCAGGTGAGGTGTCAGCTGAGTTAGTCGGTGGTGGCTCTAGGATCTCCTCCCTCATGAGGACCTCCTCGTATTCCTCGATGATCTCCTCGAACTCAGGAACGCCGGTGGTCACTATCTCCACCAACTCGTTCTCTACATGCATGCAATGATGATGCAACCACTTAGCATTTAGGCAACAACTCTTAAAATAAGAATGCGCATACCAAGCTACTAAGCTAGCTCTAATGACTAAGATACTAAGCTAACTATCATCTCTATCAAATCAAGTGTCATGCTCATCCTAACAAGTGCTTAATTTCATAAGTCAATATTATTCTCTTATTCATATTAAAGGTTCAATGGATATTTAGCTACCCTGATAAATAGTCTATCTTAGGGCTACAAAAATTATAGTGAGTACATAATAATGTAATGAAGCTACTGTAAAAATTTCAAGACTAAAGCTATCACCAATTTACCACAAAAATTCCTACAATGATTAACATAATAATATGAAGCACTTTCAAACAATTTAATAGCTCCTAGTATCAACATGTATATGTATAAACTCATTATACCAGCAGATAGATCACAATTTTAGGAACCTAACAAAATTTGTTTCACAATTTTTGGATACCTACACTATTTTATATTAATTACCAAAGATCAGCTCGAAAATTAAAATAGAAAATTATTTCCTAGAAAAAGAAAACCAATCTCCACAGGCCCCACATGCGCCCCATGTGATGCAAAGGCTTGGCGTGTAGTGGCCCAGGTGGCGTGGGCCACGTGTGGGAGTCCCACATGTGTTGGCGCTTTTGCAAAAGAGGCCTCGCACTTCTCCCAAATCACAACTAAGTGCTAACACTATTTCCCCCTCTCTCAGACCTTCTCTCCTAACCCCCGTCCTTTCCCTAATTCACCCGCGTGCACCCCATGGCTGCTCAAAGTGCATGGCATGGCAAGCGCAGACAAGGACACAACACGGCCATGCGATGACCACCACCTAGGACCTCGCCAAATTTATCTAACAGTGTCAGGTCTCCAACTACGACCTAAATACCTGCGCTAAGCGGCAACACTAGGCGGCGGGACTCATTGAGCCCAGCCTACGGCGGCGGCGGCCCATCCACGACGGTGGCGTGGCTGCCTCGGCGAACCAAAGCACCTAAGAACCTAACTAACTAGCTAGCGAGGGAGCATTAGTAGACTACCGTGGACCTAGCCAAGGTGACGGTTGGGGTGGAGGATGGCGGAGGAGGTGTGGCCACATCTTGGTGAGCCATGCGGCGGCGCACTGTGGTGGCGCGGCGCGTCAACAAGCGATGGGGAGGTCAGTGGCAGCCCAATCGCGGCATGCGCAAGGTGGAGAGGGAGGCAAGGCAAAGCTAGTGGTGTAGGTGAATTGGCTCGGGAGGGATGATAGGAGGGCTGCCCTCGTCCCACGGCCGAACACGGCCTTATTGGCACGCAGAACGGAAAAAGCACCAAATTGGAGCTTGGCGATTGCCTTCTTCATGGTCGGGTGGGGTTGGGTAGCGAGAGAACATGATGATGAAGCCATAGACGTCTTTGAATTAAATGGAAATGAGCACTTTCGGTGGCCAATTTGATGGCGCGCTCGACGGCGGCGGCGAGAGAGGGAGAGAGAGAGGCGAGGCGACAAGTGGGCTCGTCTCGGTCTCGCCTTGGTGGGACATGGCGGCGTGATCTAGGTGTTACGTGCGTGGGCGCAATCGGATAGGCGCGCGTCGTCCATCGACCGACATGGCCCGCCTGGGCGTAGTGCCATTAATGGCAAGGCGACGATGAGCTAGGCCACGTGCGCGCGGCATCTAACCGGCCCAGCAACGGGGTATAGGCACAGAGGATATGCGTGGATGTGATGGTGATGCGACGACATCGGCAGCTACTGCGTCACGGCACGAGGTGGGTTGGCCATGCGGCAGCGCGGCGAGGCAGGCTACAGTGCCACCCGGTCGTGCGAGTAGCAGCGGTGGCTCCACGTGGTAGAGCCAGTGGTGGCCAAGCCAGGGCAGTCACAGCCGGACATGCATGGCAGCGTGTGTGCGCACGCAAAGCAAGACGGCGTGGCGATGTCACGCCCCCGAGGTGTGGTGACTGCGCTCACCCGGTGAACTAGCCCGAAATCATGTGTTGCACGAAATTTAAAGTGTCTATAAAAACTAAACGGTTGCTTAGGAACCTAAACCATGTTCACCATTCTCTAGAGGGTATATGAGGCTACCAACCCGAGCTAAAACATGACACCACTTCTTAACTCGATTTCACAAAATAAATTGCCAAACATAGCATTGTCTAGCTGTCAACATTCTTGAAAATATTCTAAGTTTTTGACCTGAACTTGATTCCAAATTGCATTTCTAGGCTATTAAAAATATTAGATAGCAATGTTGTTTTTCAATAGCAAGGATTTCATTGTCATCTACTAAGTTCATATTCCAAACTTTATTTAAGTGCTATATAGATGTTCTATAGTTTTTTTTCAACAAAAATTGGTTTTAAACCCTACTTGATATACATGAGTTATGGATTAGCTTCTCATTTAACATTTTTATTGATCATCTTAAGTTACAAAAATTTTATCCACGCATTCCATCACACGCATTCTCACATAAACATGATGCTCATGACATGGATTGATAATTTGTTTAGGGCGTAACACCGAGGGTGTTATAGCTCTCCCCCCTAAAACAAAATCTCGTCCTGAGATTTCATGTGAGTGCCTAGTGTAGGAAAAGGGATAAGAAGTAAACTTTAACTTAAACCATTACCTCGATACCTCGGGGAGAAGGTGGGGATAATGCTCTAGAATATAACTCTCCTGTTTCCAAGTTGCTTTGTCCTCTGAATGGTTTTGCCATTGGTCTTTATAAAATTTCACCACTTTGTTTCTCGTTACTCTTTCTTTTTCATCCAAGATTTTGATGGGATGCTCAACACAAGAAAGATCAGGTTGGAGAGGGAGTCCTTCAATTTCCACTACTTTAGTGGGAACCCATAAACACTTTTTTAGCTAGGAGACATGGAAAACATTATGGACTGCTGACAAAATATTCGGGAGCTAGATACGATAAGCAATAGAACCACACTATTCCAAAACTTTATAAGGTCCGACATAGCGAGGAGCTAATTTCCCACGAACTCCAAAACAATGCACACCTCTCATCGGAGATACCTTGAGATACACAAGGTCACCAACTTCAAATTGCAAAGGTCTTCTCCTCTTGTCTACATAAGTTTTCTGATGGTTCTGGGCTGCTTTCAAATGACTTTGAATAACACTAACTTGCTCTCTTGCTTCCTTTATGAAATCAGGCCCAAAGTAATCACGATCACCTACTTCCGCCCAATTAAGTGGTGTTCTACATTTCTTGCCATATAGCGCCTCAAAAGGTGCCATACGAATGCTCTCTTGATAGCTATAGTTATAAGAAAACTCAGCTAAAGTCAAGCATTCGTCCCACTTTTCTAGAAAAGAAATGACACAAGCTCTCAACATATCTTCAAGTACTTGATTGACCCTTTCTATCTGACCATCAGTTTGTGGATGATAAGCTAAACTTCTAAGGAGATGAGTACCAAGACATTTCTAGAGTTAGTCCTAGAAGCGAGAGACAAAGACTGACCCTCTATCAGAAACAATGGTAAGAGGAACTCCATGTAGGGTCACAACCCGATCAAAATACAACTTGGCATACTTCTTGGCTGAATACCTTGTATCCACTAGGAGGAAATGAGCAGACTTGGTAAGGCGATCCACAATGACCCAAATGGAGTCATACCCTTTTGCTGTGTGGAGCAAACCCACAACAAAATCCATGGAAATATCCTCCTGTTTCCAAACAGGGATAGGCAAGGGCTGCAGAAATCTAGACGTAAGCATATGGTCCGCCTTAACCCTTCCACAAATGACACATTCTGAGATGTATTTAGTGATGTCCTGTTTCATATTGGCCACCAATACAAGTGACGCAAATCATGATATATCTTGTTACTCCACGGATGAATGGATAACTTGGAGTTGTGAGCTTCATCCAAAATTTTCCTCTTAAGCTCATCACTTGATGGAACCACCAATCGATTGTTGAACTTCACTACACCTTGATCATAAATACTAAAATGAGGACCATGCCCTTCGACAATTAACTTCTTGATGTGAGGAATTCCCGAAGCATCTTGTCTTTGCTCCATAATAATTTGCTCAAGTAAATCCGAGACTAGAGCAATATGTGCTAAAACTTTAGAATGGGTGAAGGGCAAAGACTCTTCGTTAGATTGATGTGACTTCTGACTCAAGGCATCAGCTACCACATTAGCCTTTCCAGGGTGATAATGACCCTCTAAATTGTAATATTTGATTAACTCGAACCACCTCCGTTGCCTCATATTCAGCTCGGATTGAGTGAAAATATATTTGACTCTTATGATCTGTATAAATAGGCACTTTGTTTCCCAACAGATAATGTCTCTAAATTTTTAGAGCGTGCACTACTGCAGCTAGCTCTAAATCATGAGTGGGATAATTCACCTCGTGCTTTTTTCAGCTGGCGTGAAGCATAAGTTATCACACGCACATCTTGCATAAGCACACAACCCAGTCTAGTCCTAGAGGCATCACAATATACATCAAATGGCCTCTCAATATCTGGTTGAGCAAGAACAGGGGCAGAGGTAAGAAATTTCTTCAAGGCTTTGAAAGCTTCTTCACGAGCTGGACTCCATACAAATTTGACATCCTTCTGGAGCAACTTGGTCATCGGTTGTACCTGAGTCTTCAGGGCTTTGGGCGCTATGCTTGGGTCTTCCCCTTGGTGTGGGATCCATAGGTGCCCTTGCTGAGGTTGCTCTTTTCCTTGCCATTATGGGTTTTGCTTGGCCAACACGCGGTGGGCGCCAATGTTGGAAAACTAGGGTGTCCAGCAGACGAGGTACGAAAGGCCTTCGCCCCGCCAGGTGCTCTAGGCAAAGGGATGTGAAATGGAGGGTGGGCCCTAGCTCAATCAAGGTTTCATTAATGTATTCACCAAGCTCCCTCACATAGCATCCAGCTTCCCCTTTTATATGGCACTGTTCGCTACTACTTCACGGTACAAATTAGCCCTTTGATAGCTAAGGTACATTCCTAGAATATCCTAATACCAGTACAAATCCTTAGGGGCATCCCGGGTCTTGTCCACCTTCACCGCCTTTGCTCCTTGAGCCTTAGCCTCAGGCCCATGGGAGGTCCATCTCTGATCTTGGGTCGCGGCGCTGTGAAGACCCCTTTCTCTCGGGCGAAGACAACATTGCCTCTGCCCGAGCCGCCAGACCCTCTGCCTTCTCTCCTGTGTCTCCGCCTATGGACTCCTCCAGACATATTCAGGGTCATGCTTGGGCTTCTATCCTACCAACGGCCAGTGGCGGAGGCCTTCTTGCTGCTGGCGGAGGCCTTCTAGGTTTCTTCCCAAAACGTGCGTGGCCTTCGCTTAAATTGCTAGAGTCTCCGCTCCATCGAAGGCTCCACGTGAAGGCTTCGCCTAGCATCCCTACAAAACACTTACACAAATGTTCCAATGGTATTAGCTTATGTTTGCACTGGCCTCCGCTACTCGTGTATTGGTATTCCAATAGTCCATATCCAGATTCGTTAAGTATGATGTGAAGTACGGAAAGGCTTGGCGTGCTAAGCAAATTGCCCTAGCGATTCATTGGGGTATCTAGGTGGAAGCGTACAACAGGGTTCCTCGAATATTATGTGCAATGCATTACTACAACCCTGGCTTGAAATGGTTTGTAGACACCGAAGGGATGTACTTTGAGGACCCATTGAGACATGTCCTACATCGTGTGTTCTGGTCGTTCGCGCAGATGGAGCATGCATTTCGGTATTGTTGGTCAGTCATACTTGTTGATGGCACTTTCCTGACTAGAAAGTACAGGGGCACCTTGATGATGGCTGTTGCTGTTGATCTGGAGGACCAGATAGTACCCATGGCTTTTGCCTTGGCAGAGGAAGAGAACAATGAGTCATGGTCATGGTTTATACGGCTTCTATGTGTACAAGTGCTTGGCCCATCTGGCACTATATGTTTGATCTTGGACCGTCACCCAGGGATTCTTAATGTTGGAGGTGAACATATAGATGGGTTCCTGCCTCTAGTGCACAGATGGTGCATGCAACATTTTGCCACTAATTTCTAGCACGTTAGAGGAAGAAGGAGGTTTGTGACAAGGTAAAGGCTCTATGTTATGTATGTACAGAGCACCAGTTCAAGGAGATAAAGAGAGAACTAGACAAGATGCTAAAAGAAGTGGACAAGGCCTGGTTAGAGACGCAGATGGAATAGAAGGCTAAGTGGGCATTAGCATATGACGAGGGTGGTTTTAGGTACGGCATCATGACCACCAACTCATCAGAGTCTTTCAACCGTGTATTCACCAGAGTTCGATCGTTGCCTGTGTCTGGAATTGTTGAGTTCTCCTTTCACAAGTGCAACGAATATTTTGTCAAGAGATGAGAACTTGCGTAGAGGAATATAGTTGAGCTTGGGCGATTTGTAAAGGCCGAAGCAGAACATTTGAAGGAGGCCGAGGAATTGGCCAAGCAGCATATCGCCGAGCTGTATGGACCTCGTCGACATATCTTTAGTGTATGAGGGAAGGGTGGCACAAGCTTGGGCAGCGAACATGTAGCACCCGGTTTTAAAGACAAAACCAGATAAACACTATTTGTGAGCCTAGGAAGTCAAATCTCACATATAGCCACAAATAAGGGTAATATCAAGAGATAATACTTATTGCATAATGTATTAGTAAAAGGAATATAACCTCAGAGTATAGACAGTGGAATGACAACTCCGATCTTCAGGCGAAGACTCCAAATCCACAGGGATGACTGACTGGTTGACCACAAGCCTAACTCCTCCAAACTAGCAATCTGGTACCCATTCGGGATTTTTATCCAAAGTATAGAAAAGTAAAGCAAGCGTAAGTACATGTCGTACTTAACATAACATGGGGTTCATAAGGTTCAAAAGGCTAACACTGGTTTACTACGATTAGCTTTTGATTATCATAATTTTAGCAATTGGTTGACAACAAGTTTGTCCATAAGCCCATAAACATATGATCAGGTAAACATGATTAATAAATAGCATAAACAATTGATTATTAGCATCATCATTAGCCATTAATGAATCATCCATTCCATAAGGGTCCAAGGCCGCTCGTGACCGTGAGCATGGCTGTTATAATAGTTTTACACTCTGCAGAGGTTGTACACTTTTACTGTGAGTCGTGATTTACCCTTTCGCCCGAGGTAGCTAATTTCTTGACCCACTTCCAAGGAAGGTCAGCAAGGTTCACTATGAAGCCTTTCAAAGGTTCATCTAACAAGTTAGGGCCGCTAGGCGTATGTGGCCCTTCCCCAGGAGTGGCACGCATGGGCACGCAGCACGGTACACACATCCTAGCAGGAAAGAAAACATACCCTCATGCGCCATAAAGGTAACCACTAACAAGCTAGAAAAGGTCCTCATACTGAGCTAAAGCCAGAGTCATATAGCCCTCACAGCTGTACTGTAAGTCTCAGATGATCGCTTACAGATAAGTCCTTAGGGAGAGAAATATGAAGTATTTAGAAAGTAGCTAAACACTCCAGCCCCCTATTTCCATGTTACTAAAAAGTCATGTTTTAATGTTTATTGCATATACCATTAGTTAAGTTACAAGATCATGGTTTTGATTAAGCATTAGCAAAAACTACCCAATGCAATAACCCAAAGGTTTCAAGGTACAAGATATCAAATATCTAGGATATCCTTATTGGCAACAAGGTAGACATATGCAATATGAATTAAGTGATTAAAGGTGAATAGGTAACAAGTATGGTCCCATGCTATACTTGCCTTACACATCGATCCTTCGGTAAGCTTTAATCTTCAACGTCCTTCTTCTTCTTCTTCTTCTTCTTCTTGATCACCACGTATATCTCACCGACTGGACGTAATCATAGAACACCACACAAAACATCCATACACATACATGCATAGCATAAAATTGCATCTATATCGTAACAAAGACATCAATCATAGAAAAATAAGTAAAGAGTTTGGAATATGATTCTACGCATTGCTACAAACACATAGTCGCGAGAGGCACGCTAATCGGAGCTACGGTTGAAAAGATACAACTACCGAGAGATTTGCTTTATACGTGGAAAAGAAAACTATAGGCTTCATTTATTTTAACTATATAAATCCATATAAGGTATTTTATAAATAATATAGATTGAATTAAGTCATTTTTAGATTTGAATTATAAACTTAATAAAACAAATCATATTTTATTTATAAAATCTAGTTGCATAATCATTAATCAAGATATGATTTAAACCATGTCATTTCAGAAATAACAATATAGTAAACACTATTACTAACGCGTAGATCTCGTTGCTACGAATCTAACGCAACTTGAATGGACTATTTCGGAGTTAAAACGAACAAGTTATGATTTAAACAAGTTTTCCTATAGTTAAATAATAGATTAAATCTACCCATGAATTTCAAATATTGAAAACATGCCTAACAGTAGTATAAACACGTAGAAAACATAAATACGATCCTAACGCAATTCGAACAGGTCAAATCGGACTTAAAACGCAAAGATTACACATGAAATAAGGTGCAATGGCATTTCTGTAAATAAACTGAACTTATTTTTGAATTAAAACAATTAAAAAAATATGAAATTACACGGCTGCTGGACTGTGGGTACTATTTATGGAAACTACAGGGTCCTAAACGAATAAAAGTAGGGCTGATTTGTAATTATTTTGAACTAATATGGACTACGGGTTGATTATATGAAAATTCGGGGGCTAAACTGCAAAACGGGTGTGGCTGACCGCGTGTTGACTGCGTGTTGCTGACTGAGCAGACATGTGGCGGTGTGTGAGTGGTGCGGTGCACCACGCGTGCGTGGCGCGCACTGACGCGGCACTGTGGACCGAGTCCACGGCCCACGGTGGACCGGTTACACATCGAAATGGTGCGATCCAATCATGGCCGTCCGTGCGAATCCAACGGCGCGAAGTGAACGGGAAGTTCCCTGCCGCTGCTCTGCGCCTCCAGCAAGCCAAGCTCAGCGGGGGACACCGTACGGTGATTCTAGCCATCCCGATCTAAACCAAACACACTAAAGTGAACTACATGCGCTCGCAAATTCTAGCCATCCCGGCGGCTCGGATGCTTGCCGATACGGCATTCTAGAGCATCGTTCAATACAATGGAGGCACGGGGAGGTGAAGAAGCTCACCGTGAATCGATTGGAATGGAGCGCGGCGTCCGGGGAGGCTCCGAGGGGGTGGGTCATCGACGGCGGCGGCTGGAGAGAGAGAAAGGGGTGTGGGTGAGCGAGAAATCCGAGCAATCCGTGACCAAATCATGAAATTGGAGGTACCTAAAGGCGTGGGGAAGCACGGCGGATCTCTAGGTGGCGTTGGCGTCGAGAAGTGGGGCGTTAGTACGGTGAATCGCCAACCAATGCGGGCGAGCTCAAGCGTGAGGGAAAAGGGAGAAGAAGGGGCTCACTGGTGCTTTATAGGAGGGACGGGGCACTCTAGATGGTAGGTAAGCGGGGCGCATGGTGATTTGGTCGCTTGCCATGTGGGTGCGGTGGACCGATGGCTCGCCATACTTGCAGCGCCATTGTCGGTATTGGGAAGGAAAGAAGCGTGCCGGGGAAGAAAGGAAAGGGGAGCGTGGGGCCCTGACGAACGGGACCCATGGGGCAGTGAGGGAGAAGGGGGCGGTGTGTGGGCGTGGGCGTGGGCGCTGAAGGCCGAAGCGGCTATAGCGCCGAGCTAAGCGAGCTGCCAAGCTAGGCCTCGGGCGAGCAGTAGACGCGCGCAGGAGGAAGGAAGGGAGCAGGGTGGGCCGCCGAGCGAGCCAGTGCATGGGAGGAGGAGGAGGCGCATGGGACTGGGCCGCCAGTAGGCCGGCCGAGAAGGGGAGCAGAGCAGGCCAGCGTGGGAGGAAGGAAAGAAGCGGGCCGGCGAGAGGAAACGTGGGCCTTCGGGCCAAAACGAGATAGAGGAGGTTTTCTTCTTTTTTATTTTTTTCCAAATCCAAGCCAAATTCTATGTAAATCATATCAAATCCGAATATGTTTTCAATATACTTTTCATCTCAAATATAAATGAGCAATTTTGGTAAGTTTCCAAAAATAAATTTTACCATTTTTTAAATCCTCTTATTTTCAAATTTTCTTTTCTTTTATTTCAAAGCCATTTTTAATTTCATTTCAAAAGCATTTTAACCATTTTGACTTTTCAATTAAAACCACTCAACCAATAAAATCAAATGCAATGACATGTATGCTCAAACATGTTGCTACCTTATGATGTATTTTAATGAAAATTTTTATTTTCCTATATTTCATGTGCACAAAAATTCATAAATAAATCATTTTAGCTCTATTTCAAAATAGGCAAATTTTAGAGTGTTACAGAACACTATGGTGGACGAAACTACCGAGTTGATTGTGACAAAGTAGAGTGCAGTTGCAACGTTCCTCTGATCATGCATGCCCCTTGCTCTCGCATGATCATGGCCTACAGGGTCCGCGGATATGACTTCGAGGGTCTACCATATATGTCATCCTTGTATCTCCGTTCAAACACCCTTAGTATTTGGGAGAGGAGCTTCAAGCCATACCTTGACCCAACACAGTGGGCACCTTATCATGGTTATGACTACGTGCTGAATCCGTACCTAATGAAGGTAGGATGGGTAGGAGGAAGAAGAAGCGACTCAAGGGGGACATGGATGCTATGAGAGGATACGGCGAAGATATGTATGGAGGGGGAGACTTCGACGAGACCCGTGGCAGGAATCTTTGCAAAGAACCTGGTCACAAGGCTAGCAGGCATAGAAGATGAGGGCAGCAGGTCCATACATAGAACTTGTTTTTTCCCTAGTAAAGTTGATTCATATGTTTATTAATGTTACATTCAATATGTACATGTTCTTTCATATTTTTTCCATGTTGCATGGCACGTAGTTGAAATTTTGCAATGGTACTTAATGTTAATTTAAATATTGTATTATTCATAATGTTTGTTCTAACCCTTTGTTTGTCAATTTGAACCAGGATGGCCCATCCCACGCAGCATCCACTATACATTATTCTTGAGGTGGAGTATGACAACAAGCACTGAGCTCATGTGTTGATCGACACCGATGCAGAGGTGGCCTTGCCTTCGTTGAGGCCACACACACACAATAGGGCGTACTAGTGGGACGAGCGTTACGCGCCATACATACGGCGTGTCGGCTTCCTCGAGCTTGTCCAGGTTGTCAACTACAGTCTTCCGACCCTTGACCCTGCACTTCTTACTGCAGCTATAGACAAGTGCGAGTCCCTTCATTCTCCATAAACATTCTTATAATGAAATTGAGGTAACTAACAGTTGTTCTATTTTCATAATGCAACCTCATAGGTGGAGGCCTGAGGCCCACACATTCCACCTACCTTGCGGCGAGATGACCATCACCATGCAGGACGTGAAGGCTATCTTTGGCCTTCGGTTGGGGGGACTTCCAGTGACAGGTATAGTTGACAATGATCGATGGAGAGAGCTAGTGGCTCAGTTCTGTGGTTTCCTTCTAGAGGATGATGAGGACGCTAAAAAAATAAGTAAGTAATTGAACCCTATTTAATAGTTGCATTGCTTTCCTGAATCCATTGCGTCTCATTGTCTTTTGTGAATTTTAGGAAAACTTCTGATGTTTCATCGTTGTGGATCACAGAGCGCTTCGAGAACTTGCACCCACAAGCTGATGAGGTTGAGATCGAGAGGCTAGCTAAAGTCTAGCTGTGGCACTTCCTTGGCGCTTTCCTATTCCCCGACGCGTCAGGCAACACCATCAGCTAGATTTTCCTTGACATACTATGCTAGTCGTGGGAGAACATAGCGACATATAGCTAAGACAGTGCGATCCTAGCATGGATGTATCGACAACTATGCGTTCCCTGCCGTCGCACCTTAGGGTTTGTGTCACTTGGTGGTTGCTCCTACCTACTCTAGGTTTGGTGTTGGGAAAGATGGCCTGTTGGGAGGCCCCTTCTTAATGGTTCACCTGTAAGTACTTCAGTTCACTACTTTACTTTGAAGCTATTATTTATGATGAAATTGTGATAGGCTAATTCATTATCGTGTTCAATGCAGCATTGGAACGGGTGATAGGCTAATTCATTATCGTGTTCAATGCAGCATTGGAACGGCTAGGATACACTACCTACTGCTTTGTATATCTAGAAGGAAGTAGAGTTAGTTAGATGGAATGCGCTGTGCAAGTATAGGGAGTACACGGACTGCCTCAACATACTGACACAGCACCAGGTTATGCTCTCTTTGGTTACCTACATGTGTGTTCTTGTTGGATGTTCACTATGTCACAAGCTAACTCAATTACGAAATGTTCAGGTGACTTGGTGTCCTTGGGATGCTCTTTGAGCTCTATGACTATCTCGAGTCCCCTGCCACTAGGCAAGAGTCCGACGAGTATTGCTACAACGTCCCTCTTATTTTCTTCCACGTGGTCGAGATCCACTTGCCCATCAAGGTTTGCAGGCAGTTCGAAAGAATTACAGGCTACCCACCACCGCTTTACTCCACCAACCAAGAATTGCACGGGTACATTATCGATTCATAACAAAGCTACAATTGTAAGGTGTGTGTGGTAGAACTAACTATCATTTTATTGCGGGTATGACCGCAGGAAGAGGTAGAAGGACAAGGATTGGCGCGTGAAGCACAACAAGTACATCCAGGTTGTGGCGAGCAGGAGAGCGGCAACCGTCGATGCGGTCCACCACACCACCAAAGACACACCTTCAACGAGTATCTGTGGTGGCTTCATAGGTCTCTGAGGACACATATCAAGCCCCCCTACACTTAGGACACAATTGACGAGGACTCAGAGGAAGATGTCATTGAAGATGTGTACGACATTGCCACTAGGGAGGAGACACAACCACAGAGAGCCCCGCTTCAGAGATACGTGGTAAGATACTTGAATGTTATAATTTGTTATCCATTTGGCATTTAGTAAGTGTACTAAAATGGTCCAACCGCGTTTCTGTCCCCAGGCCACACAATTGTCAAGGTTGTCCAACGAAGCAGCGTTTTGACTTCACGAGTCTAGAGGGCAGGGCCCAGGCGTTCTACAGGCCTTTGTGGAGGTACACATAAACTTGTCCATTATGAAAATGGTCTTTTAGTCTCAATGCATTATCTTTAACATCCGTTCATGTAGAAACTAAAGAAGAGCTACAGGAAGCTAGCTCAGAAGTTGAGCTACATGGACACTCCATGGGAGAACCCCGAGTATCCCAAGGCAATCGGATGGCATGGTTTTGGCCTCTTTGAGGACACCAGCCAGCTCTTCTGAGCCGGTGATAGGTGTGACTTCCACTGTGCGTACACCACCACACTATAGCGCTAGGAAGGGCCCTATAGATGAGGATGACAAGGACAACGAGGAGGCCCTAGGCTTCCACATACACCACCACCAGTGGGACCCTTGGCAGCAGGATGAGATTGGCATGTCTCAGCTAAGTGGTGCCCCGCTTGGTACTCAAGGAGACGAACATGTACTAACAAAGGTACTTTTTTAAAATACCTAGCCTATATGAACTAGCAATGATAAAGATTGTAACTAATCTTGCCTATCTTATACTTGTAGGGTACAAGCCGTATGCAATAGTATGGCCGTCAGCCCCGCCATCACGACCGCACCGACGTTGGGTACACTCTTAATGTGTTGCATACAAATCCGAAGAGACAGAGGCATCCGAGGGCCCCTTACACTCCTGGGACATAGGGTCTAGGCAAGCATAGTCCATGTTTTTTCTCAAGTTTCCTCAATTACAAAACTTGATGTATTGCCTCCTTACTAACTGTTGTGATGATAATGTAGGTACACATTCAACAAGGCCTTCAAATGTTGAAGATCGTGAAGGATCATGTTAGGAAAACGTCCATCAACTTGCGCACTTGTGGTTCAAGACCTCTGTACCAACTTGTGCACTTGGTAAACTTATTTGCTTCGTGTTGTACGAATCATGTAGTGTCAAACTTATGTTGTCATGAACTTAATTTGCTTCAAGTCTTATGTAGCAACTAGTCGTGTCGAACTTATGTCAAACGAATGAAGTCTTGTGTAGCAATCTATAAACTTTGTGCACTTGATCGACTTTGTTCAATTTGTGCAATTTGTTATCTTGTGCGTCTAGCCTGCATCAGTGGTGGTATTGACGCGTCGTGGAGGCTGTTGCTCACCTTTGTTCTGCTTGAAACAGCATCCAGGCCTTGCCGCACCATTTGCCCTAGCGCGTCAGGCTGTCGCGCCATTGCCCCTAGCGCATCAGGCTTACCGCGCCTCTGGTGGTGGCGCGACAGAAGCTGGGCAGACTAAGCGTAGGAAATGGCTTATATGGTGACGATCCAAATGAGTTTCTCACACGTCTTGCAAGCAATATTGGATTAAATAAGTTTCATGCTATTATAGAAATAAAAAATAAATAACCTCTCCAACCCACATCTAAGGTACTCATATACGTTATTATTAAAAAAACTTGGGTTATAGTTGGATGGATCAGAGGGTGACAAACGGATGGGATGAAGATACTTACTTAGGATTGAACATAGGTACTCCGAGTACATGGAAACAATGTTCGATACATGAGTACAATACATCAATAGTTCAAATGAAAGACTCTTCTTCTTGTCCACTTCAAAAGCACTTAGGCTACATATTGAAAGTTCGAATACATCAATAGTTCAAATGTAACACAAGACAACACAATAAAAGTTCTAATACATAACAACATTGTTCATTAATAAAGCATGGAACTAACAAATCTAAATCATGGAACTACCACATGGCGCAATCACAAATATTTAGTCAGAAACATACTGAGTAAGCAACTCGTCGTCTGAGTACCAATCCTCTACCAAAACCTCGTTGCTGTGGCTAGGCTCACCTGTATTGCTCGATTTGCCTGTCGTCTGTAGTAAGCGGCCTCCGCTTCATCTGTGGCCTAAGACAAGAACATGTTCTCCTCTTGCCTCGTTCATGTGGCTAGGCTCACTTGCATTGCCCCGATCACTGCTGCCTATAGTAAGCGGCCTCCGCTTCATCTGTGGCCTCTGCGGCTTGAGAGAAGAACGCATCCTCATCCTCCTCCGCCTGTAAGCCTGCCTCTGCTAGAGCGATGAGCTCACTCAGTCTACCAGTGTCATCCTCATCCTTCTCCACCCGCAAGCCTACCTCCGCTAGAATGATGAGATCGCTCAATCTGGCAAAGGTCATTCTCATCCTCATCCCCCTCATTGTCCAACACAATCTCGAGATAGAACGCCATGCGACCAGCTCGCGTTATGTGCTCATGTAACTTATTTTCCACATACCTTGCATGGGCCACCTCTGTGGCATGCTCCCTGCTGCATCCAATCCCTTCATGTATAAAATGCAACAAGTTAGCAACGTGATTATATTACATTTAAAAGCAAGCAATGAAAATAACAAGGCTTCCAAGTGGCGGTGGCGGTGGTATGTGGGGGGGGGGGGGGGGGTGTGCTGGTGGGGTGCGGTGCTTGGGGGGGGTGGGGGGGTGCAGGTGGGGGTGGTGGGGGTGCTGTGCCTTGCCGGTGGGGTGGGGGTGGTGCTTTGGTGGGGGCGGTGCCGATGCCGGTGGAGGTGGTGCTGTGGTGGTCTTGGTGGGGTGCTGCGGTGCAGGGTGGGGGTGGGGTGGTGCGGAGGGGTCTTTGGGGTGTCTTTGTGGGGTTGTGCTGCGGTGGGGGTGGGGCGGTGCATGGTGGTGGTGGTGCCGGTGGGGGTGGGGTTACAATTACAATGGTGGAGCCTTCCATGGGCTTGTCGCTAACAAAGATGTGTCTGTTTGATCTTGTTGTCTTGGAAAACATCTTAACAAAGTTCGGCAGATTTTAATGCAATTTGTTTTTTTGCTTATAGACTTCGATCGTTACACGGTGCGATTTAAGGGCGTTACACAAGACCTGAATGCTAGGCAGATCTTTTGCATTATTGCAAACCCTGATCATTTTGACCAACTTCCAGATAATGATGGCCTCCGAGGTATGCTGCTCTCTGTCCGTTTTACTTTTTTCATAACTATTTGTGTGAGAGTGTGTGCAAATCTTAAATAACCAGCTTGGATGCTTTTTGCAGAGGGCGTCTTCCTTTTCCCAGTTGAGATCAATGTTTTAAATAGCGGGCTATCATATTTAGCGGTGAACTTCTCCAAAAGCTATAAAAAGCTATAGCGGGATATAGCAGAAGCTATTCATTTAGCGGTATTATAGAAAACATTCTTAATGAACTATGCACGAAAATATTTAACTAGATAAAAATTTTATGAACACAAATACTCAAATACATGTTAAATATCTAGGAGTATATGTTTTAAATCCATTATATTGGAACCAGCGACACATGTAGAATATCTAGAAAAATATGTTTTTAAGTCCATTATATTGGAACCAGTTGTTCCGAACAGTTGAGAGAGGTTGGAGAGAGCTCGTCTTTGGAGAGGGAACACACTGGGATTTTCAACAAGTGGAAATGAGTGGGAGGTGAGTTCCCTTGCCTTCATGCCCTTGGGGCACTTATATAGGCAGTGGCTATTTACATGTGGCCCCTTGGAGGGGTTGGATTTCATATGACACTACTCTACCTACTAGTTGGGCCTCTTCTAGGGGAGACTTGGCCCATATACATCAAGGGCTCCCCCAACATTGCCCCGTCAAACACTTTGGTGGGAGAGGCTTCACCAACACTTTAGCTTATACAATAACTCACTCACACCAATGCTTCGGCGTGAGGGGTCTCAATATCATCTTGAGCCACCGCAATGACTAACCTTTGACTCTAACAGGTAGAGGGTCTTCTCCAAAATCTTCAACGTTAGCACTAACAATATATCATAGTCAATATCTTCAGCGACTACAACAACTTGCCTCTACCAAAACTTCGGCACGAGGGGCTTCCCTGACATCTTCAGGATCTACACCAACATTGCCTTCGTCAACACTTTTGGCAGGAGGGCTTTTACCAACATCTTCGTCATCCACCACAAATTCCCTCCACCAAAACTTTGGCATAAGGGGCTTCGCCAACATCTTTGGTAACTATGACGGCTCGTCTTCACCAACACTTTGGTAGGAGGGGATTCACTATTATCTTTGGCTGCTATAATGGCTCAAGAGCTAGGGGAGTATACTAGAGGACCCTACAATCCGTAGGGTGAAGTCTTTTGCCCAACGCTTATGAGAGATGATTTGGAGGCTTCACGAAAACCTTTAGCTATTAATACTATGACAACAACCATTTGTAAAGAAAAGGCGTGTCTCCATGCAAAGCCTTAGACAAGAAGGTCTCGAAGGTGAAGATTTGCATGCCAAGAAGGTCCTAGAGATGAAGATCCATGCATTGAGAAGGTCCTAAAGGCAAAGATCTGCACGTCAAGGTCATGAAGGTAAAGACCTATGCATCAAGCGAACCTAACAATCCATGTCACAGAAGCGGTCGAGGAAGCCGAAGCTCATATATGAAGATACCTCGGAGATTGACATAGAAGCACTTGGAGTCAGTAGCTTCCTAAGTTAGCACTTGTATAGGCTAGAGTCATGTACATGATCTTTTCTCCATGCCCATTTTCCCACAAGGTTTTGGGATGATGTTTTTAGTGAGGTGCACATGCATAGGTTGCAAAGGGAGATCCCCGCGACCAGGGTTTGAGCTCTATTTGCGTCTCTTCTACTATGGGCATCTATTAGGTCATGTTGTACCAACAATAACCTATTAGCTGAGGGGCTACTATTGGGGGAGCCCATGAGGTATGTGGGCTAAATATCCCCTAGAAGAGGTCCAACTAGTAGCTAGAGTAGTGTCATGTGAAATCCAACCCCACCAAAGGGGCCACATGTAAATAGCCATTACCTATATAAGTGCCCAAGGGCATAAGGGCAAGGGGCTTCACCTCACACTCACTCATTTCCACTTGTTCCAAATCCTAGTGTGTCCCTCTCCACCGCCCGAGCTCTCACCTCCCTCCTCCCTCCCTCCTCCATCTCTCTCTCTCTTCCAACACATTACTGAACATTTATCATATGGATCAACGTACTATTGTGATCAACACTCGACATTCAACAATTCAATAATTATTTAGTGGTTTATTACATCATTTTATGAGTAAAGAACATAAAGGAGAGAGAGAGGGGCATAGATTATAGTCCTTTAGTCTAGACTAAAGAATTAATATCTATCTCGATCAAGATTAACGGTGTTAAATATATATCGCGATGAAACCAAATAGTGGTGTTTAGTGGAGCTAAAATGTCATTAGCGGAAATAGCGAAATAATTAGCAACAACAGCAGCAGTAGATAGTCTGAAAAGCTATAAGCGAAGCTATAACGAAGCTATAGCGAACAATTTAAAACCATGGTTGAGATGGATCCAGATGCTTTACAAGAAGATGAAAAATGGGCTCAGTCTTTCTTAGTCTTCCTGACAATCATGCTTGGTTGTATGACAGTCTTTCTCAAAGAAGAAGGGTAAGAACTCAATTTATTCCTCATCTAATCTGTTGCGTTTGTCCCCTATTAATTCCTGGAGCCTAATATGCACACTCCTTCATATGTTGTGGACACAATTGAATTTCATCCCTCTGATTGATGTTGCATTTGGTTTTTCCCTTAGGCTCATCTGTTGCGTTTGATTGAACAAAAAATTAGAAATTCCGTAACTATGTCTTTGTGGTTATCTACCATAGACAGCATGTGCCCAACTACATGTGCCCGGCTACACGGCTTCAAGGCAAGGTTACCCACTAGTGCAATAAATTTACATACATAATCGATTTTTTGTGTAATCTATCATAATACAATGTGTTTCTAAGTTATTTTTTTGGAACATGGAACCTCTATTTGAAATTATTAGGTGAATAACAACTTTCATGACCCAAGGATTTGGAGTGCCCTATTCATTTCAGATGATGATTGGACTATGAGGGTGTACCGTTGCAGGTGAGGTGTAGATCTAATTCAGCTTGTTTTGTATTATTTTTATTTTATTTGTTTTTGTTCTAACTATTTTTCTTTTTTTAGCACAATTGATGAATGGGCAGTAGTACACTATCGACGGAATGGTCGGCTCATTTACGAAGTAAATTTTATGTCTGCGCTTGTTCAGCGTCTTCAAACTCTACATGACATTGCAATGGACGGAGATGCGCTCAAAGACACTGCCATAAGGATACCAGATTGATCTTCTTCCATAGGTAAGACAATTTCAGGGGTGCTGTATTTAGTAGTCTTCATCCTCTCTAGTGAGTTATTCTTATTTCAATTGGCAAACCCGATGTAGTTTCGAAAGAGCCTTAGTGTTAGGGATGCTTCATTACTTAAGTATGCAATAGCCTATGCATTTATGTTTGATTTGCTCCGTGTTAACATGTCTTCGCAGGTGAAGCACAGCATCGAGAGTCTGTTGGTGCTGCATTTTTGGTAGCAAGGGCAGCAGGATGGGAAGTCGGGTTCAAGAATCGATGCCTCAAATCAAGTTGATTTGGGGGGGGGAGGCAAGAACAGTTTTGATGTTGCTCTGTCTCTGCCTTTTGATTGATTGGAGTTCGTTGTGGTGACAAGTTTGCATGCTTTTTGGGCTTGGCTGGATAGATGTATTTTGTGCCATCATAAATTGCGTAACATGCTGGAATGCATTTCCTGGAGTTTAGAACTCAATTTATTTCTTTGATGTATTTTTGGGAGTTTAGAACTCAATTAATTTCTGGGAAAAAAGAGTCCCAAGTTTCCACTCGTGCCTAACAAGCTGGAATGCATTTTTGGTAGTTTAGAACTCAGTTATAAATTCCTGGGATGCATTTTTGGTAGTTTAGAACTCAATTAATTCTTGGAAAGAAAAGAGACCTAAGTATTTGGTTGGGTGGGCTAATTTGAACCTGATGCCGCACACGAGATGTGTATGCGCGAGTAAGTATTTGGTTGGGTGGGCTAATTTGAGCCCTGACTATGAAAGTAGTGATTGCATTAGTGCTGTTAGATACTGGCACATGTTAGATACTGGCACATGGGATTTTAGTATCTTTGTAGGTCAGTGATCTTAATTAACTAGCAGATGCTCAAACGCACTAGGGAATAAATTGTGCATGTGTTTTCTATATCCTACACACTGAAGTGAACTACAAATGCATTCTATCAATTTTGGATGATTTGTCATCTATTCACTGTAATTTTAGAGATGTTTCAAATGTTGGCCATGTACACAAGTTAGTGTGACAATGGAGTGGCAAATCCTCATTTTTATCTAGCCAATTTTATTTATTGATTAACCCATCTAGTATAGTGAATCTGCCAATATGCTCCTTCCAATCAACTTGAGTTGCTTGCTTTCATGATTAGTGTAGTTCCTTTTTATCAACACTTTGGCTACCCTCTCCCCCTGTGGTACCTCTGCTATGATTATTTGTAAGTAGGAGCTGCTGTTATAGTTGTGACTGGAATGGCTCTATTGTTAGTATATGGAGCATCTTGTTTTAAGGGACGTTATTCATATTCCTAATACAGTGTTTGGAGAGAAAAATACTGTCACTTGCCATAGTAGTATTGTGGTGTAGATTGGACAGGTGATTGTTTGATTTAAAGAGGGAGCTTGTTTGCAACAGGCCCAATAAAATCCCCAATAGCTCTAGCGCTAGAGAGTGCTCTGTTGAATTATACTTGTTTGTTTGTTGTTTACTTTCAATGTTCCAAATTGTAAGTCTTTACATAGTCATATCTAGGAACGTAGTAAAAGCTGTTGTATCTAAAAAGGCACACCAATTTACAATTTGGAATGGAGGGAGTATGTCAGCGAGCGATAATTGTCTGATGGTCCTTTGTGTGCTGATAGCCCCTACTTCTGTGTTCGTAACCAAAAACTTAGTTTTATGCTTGTATACTGTCGTGCTGCTGTTAATGGGTATAATCTATATTGGGGTTTAGGATTTTAATGGCTTTATTTTGTTGTCATCGTTGTTGTTTTGGACTAATGATTTTCTGTGCTCTTGGTTTGATGGTGAGGCACATCCTATCATACTTTCTTTTCTTGACATTGTGTAACTTGTTCATCCTTGCCATTTGCAATTTTAAAACGTTCTCGTTCTGATGTCTACCATGATTTGATGTGCCCATTCTTTGAGACTTTTGGAGGTATACTAATTTGTGGCTAGCAAATGCTACATATGGCAATGTGCAGTTGTACCCTTCTCTTATTACTGGGGGAATCTTTACGTATGAATCCTGGGTCCAAAAGCTGGCCGGCAAGAGTGGCCACGTCACCAGCCGTTCCCGGCCGTCGGATCTCAGGTTTTCAACCCCAAAATTTCATTCCAAGTCACATGTTTGTGCGTTCTCCTTCGATCTGTGCTTTTCCAACTTCCTCTATCAGAATATGCGGGCAAGGACTCGATTAAATGACCCTCCTAGATACGGTAGCATATTTAAGGTACAAAGTGTCTTATTCCATCCTCCAGTTATTTAAATGTTCTATAGAGATTGATCTGCTAGAATGACATCGATTTCAAATAAAATAGAGTATGCATCATTCGTTTCAGGGACGTCCTCATATCAGAGCCATGGGAAGATAAAAAACAACTACTGATAAGTCTACAAATAGAGATTCCAATGGAGATTTTTTTAGTGCAGAAATATTAAAACCTCCCCTCATTTTTTCTTACTTTTTTGTACTCTATAATAACTACTCTATAAACTAGGAGTACAGGCATCCGGTCACCATTCTAGAGGATTTAGATACGATTTAAGTTCATCTTATTATAGATAATACACCTCTTTCAGTTAGATTTATGTGAAGCAACTCATGGGACACATTTTAAATTAACTTAAGCACCAACATCAGTCTTAGCAATATATTTTTTTTCCAATTCATACAAAGACCTATATGTATTAGGGATGAAAATAGGACAGATATTTCTCGACATCTGAAAATACTAATGGAATAATTCATGTTTCCTGCTGCCTATATTTTATAGCTTGGGCTAGGTTTCGGTGCTCTTGGTATCCATCTAAAACATGTCACATTACAGTTGGTAATATTTTTGGCTTAAAGCATCTGTAGATAAGTAGGAATTGTTGCTTAGAATTACTCAATGACAAATATATGTACCTTAAGCTTAGATTCCTTGTTATTTCAGGTCAAACAGTTTTTTACATTTATAGGATCCAGACAAGAAAGCAATCTTCACTAACTGATGTTGAAACTCCAAGAGCTGTTTGCTTCTACCTCAGCCATCCATTTTGTAATTCTCTTGGTTGTCCAACTTCTTTTGCAACAGAATTGCTCTCCATTCCTCCATGTTGTGTCACCTCACCATCCTAGCCTCTTTGAACTTGCTAACAGCTTCTCCAGCTCGCCCATTGCAAGATCAAATGATTCGATGTCCCTGGCATGACAAATAATTCTGCAAATTAAGGAATGACCATGTATGTGTTGCTTAGATATATTCTATGTTTCTCTACTTATATATGTAGTTAATTTTATTATCCACTTGCTATTAGTTCCCAAGTTTTCATCACATTATCATCAGTGAGGGCCTCTCTTTCCGATTTACTCTCTCTGTGCAAATAAGGAGGGCGCCAAATATGTTTTGCTTTCCAAGTATGTCAATTATTGTTCTTTAATTGAAACCAATGTGAGAGCAGGAGCAATATTGCACGTTTCAATGCATTATGTGCCTATTTGAGCCATGCGTGATATACTTATTTGTTTTTTCCATGTACTTTACTTAGACATTGATTTAATGCCTCTAAGAGAAGTTATTGATTTTATAATGCAGGTTCCTCAAGAGATCCAATCGGAGGCCAAGTATCTAAATTATTTCATATCTTAGCTAGCAAGTAATTAATTTTACTAATATTTTGGGCCAAATCAAGCTCAATGCCTCATTGATTAGAATTATGCACTTGGGGCCTGTTTGGATCGCGACCTGCTTTGGAGCCCTTGCCAGCGCGCGATCGATCCAGCCCCAGCGCCGAAATCGACGGCTGGAGAAGCCACCTGCCCAGGGCGTTTTCAAATACCGATCCAAACAGGCCCTTGGTCAGATTATCAACACATATATATATCTGAAGGTTCCAGTCACAATGTTGTAATACAAATGTACAAATACGTTGTATGTGATGTATGTTCCATTTCTAACAAGCTTCTAAGTTCTATGACCTTGCATGCGCGTTTTAATTGGAAATTAATAAAATTTGGATTATGATCATTCCCTTCTACGGTGCAAGATTCCTATTAAAGAGATTATCCGATAAATATGCAACCTCAGATTGGTCTCTAATAATAATAACTGTAAAGTAATTTAGCCTTTGCATTTTGGCTGCACTATTTCTGAAAATAATGGTTACAAGCATCTTATCGGTTCTTCCTTAATTGATTTATGCAAATTGTTTGAACATGCTACCATTGAAACATTCTTTGTTCATTCATTGGCATCATATCATCATATGTGAATGCATTCTTGCATTTTCAGCTTGTTTATTTTTGTACCACATTTTCTTGGTGCTCTTCACTCCAATTATGATAAGTGAGGCTCGATCTTTTTAGCGAACTTAGTCTCAGATGTTGCACGCCCATTCTCCATGGGCCTTGGTAACATTGTAACACCTGGTTGGTAACAATGGTTTCTTCATATGCTGCTAACGAAACAATCTTTTACTTCCAATCGGTTATTGAAACCAAGCATGCATACTCATCTATCAAGCTTGCTCACCCACAGAAAAAAAAAATCAAAGTACACCATTGTAATTACACAAAGGATCAATAATTCAGGGTCACCCCGCTACAAAGAAAGCAAAACTGGCAGCACAAAGCAACCACTGCTAAGTGATTTACCCTTTTCTTTTAATTTCCTAATTGCACACTTCACACTGATGGTGCTTTGAAAAAATTCTGATCTCTTTGCTGCTGCTACTGACTTCTTGGTTATCGTCTCTCTGTCTTGCTACCTACCTGTCTCTGACTCTCTGTTGATGCATCTGTACGTGATTCTACGAATCAACTTGCACAAGTGGCCTCCGTTCAATACACCACAAAATAAGTATCAGGCGCATCAGCCCTATTTTTTACGGTTGTCCTTGCTGGTGAGCAAGCAGGTGCACTTGCAATCTTGAAAACGGCGGTACAATACCTTTACATAAGAAAACTCCATTTGTTCTTTTCTTATCAGTTATAGACACACATTTTTCTTCTCAGTTATAGACAAACCTTGAATCAATGCTTCAGTTTTCCTTATTCCAAAATTATCTGTACCTTTTACATAAATCAAAATGCTTTACTGTCTATGCAACAAATTAAGCAATTACATTCTCAACTTTAGTGCCACGTAGTTACAGTTGTCAGAATCTTATCTCTTCTACAAATAGAACCATCTTATACACATTATTTACACCAATATGTATACAATCATTTCTATCCAAGACGTAGTCCAAGCAAATGGGCTCATCCCACACTGATGGTCTCGGTATAAACTCACTCACGTATGCGGGCTGGCCCAACACAGACAAGCGCGTGGCAACGCCGCGCATAGTTTCTAGTCAGATAGGGAGGACTGGCACCTCATCTCCCACATCCCTGATGTCATGGTTTAGACGCATGAACGGGGTGTGGCCGTGTGGGGAGGATTTGGCCAGCGACTGCATGCTACTGCTTAATCGGGTGAGTTTGTTGTGCTATTTTTACCTGTAGCTATGAGCAGTCCCCCTGTTTTCATGTGTACATTCACTAGAGGGCCAATTTGCTAATTATTATTTTTTTATTAAAATGTGGTTTGATTTCTTGAATACTTTGGACGAGGATGTAGTTGTGACATTTATGGATTTGCATATTATCGCGTTGCAGACCACTGCACCTGGGAGTTGGGAGTCCTTGGCTTCAAATGATATGAATTCTCTACACGCCTGTGTAGTGTAATGCTTTGATCTTCGTCACATAGGAGGAGTGTGGAATTTCAGATTCCAGAAGAACAGACGTTTGTGCTCTGTTGTTCAGTTAACATGATGGGCCTGCTGGTCCTCTCGTCAGTCACAGTTGGCAGCCAAAAGTTGAGGTAGCGCGCAGCCAGTGAAGTGAGGTTGAACTATACATATTGCGAGCTTGCGACTTGCAAGTGACGCGCGATGATGAGTTTTTTCTTCTGTGGCACTGTCAGTACAAATGTGGTGGAAATATGCTGCTGCAACCTACAAATGTTTGTTGCAACTTACTGTAGGAGCTAGGTGTGGAACTAGATTTTAGTTTATTTTTTTAGGGCTATATAGATGACATATACAACAGTCCAACTCATACATTTTGATTGGTGTCGCCATATGTGAGAAAATGGATTTTAGTTTCCACAATGTATTGACATTTAAATGCTTAAGAAATAAGAATATATGTCATTCTATCCTATAAATGGAAGGGAGCCTTGCACGAATTGAAAATTTGCCATCCTAAATGCATGTCTCGACCAGCCGAACAGGATTTTGACACAAGATAATAAATTCCTACCACTTCATAGTACTGGAGCTTGTTGGGCCATCAAAATAGAATATACAAACAGGATAAATAACTCCGTCCACTTCAGATCCTTATTAGATTCGTCATGAAACATATTTTTATAGTATATTTATTTGAAGTCATAAATATTAATATTTTTTACTATATATCTAGTCACCGAGAATACATCTAGAATTATATTCTTTTTTAGGATGGAGGTAATATATTCATGTGTGAACTTGTGTTTTCGTTTTGTTAACTCAGTTTGGCATACCTAGTACTACGGATGCTCTACAAGTCAAACAGGCTTTTACTCACATCAGTACGATGCCACATCCTCGGGTGGTCTGCTAGCCGAGTTAAAGTATCTAGCTCAGGTTAATTTCAATTGTTTCCAATGTGATTTTGTTCCTAGGGAATGTAATATAGTGGCTCATTTGATAGCTGCTAGTGGGTACGAATGTGAGCAAGGGTCCGAGCAAATTATGAGCTCTCTTCCGGTGCACATTGATGTAATAGTTGCTGACGATTTGTTAGTTCATGAGCAATGGAGTCACTACCCAAGTTCAGAAAAAATAAGAGTAAGGGTAACAGGTACTCCATCGGTCCCATAAAAGTGTATTCTCACTTTCCGAGAACTGTCCGAATAAGATTGTAAAACAAACCATTTTAGAGGAACAACTTAGTACATACTCACTCCTATCCAGATAAGATTATAAAAGAAACCTAAGATGGTAAGTGGTACACTAACGTACCTAAGATGTACTTGTTATTATGGACTGGAGATTTTTTTCATAATGTATTATCATTTAGTATAATAGTGTATATAGTTAGAGAACATATACATACATAAATACATACATATGTTGTTCCTTCACGTTTGGAATTGCATATTAATCATGTAGAAAAAGAATTAAAATTTGACATTGAATTTGTGATTAAAGGTGCATGAATGGTCTACTTGTGTGGTTTGATTAAATTTAAAAACAAGCAGGTTTCATTTTACATGCTTGGTGTACAAATATTAGTACTACCTTTGTCCCAAAAAGGATGCAACTCTATAGAACAATGTTACATTAAAATATGTCAAGTTCAACTAAATTTACATAAAAATACTAGTATTTATCATACTAAATAGGTAGCATGTCTCGACCAGCCGCACAGGATTTTGACATAGGATAATAAATTCCTACCAATTCATAGTACTGGAGCCTGTTGGGCCATCAAAATACTCCGTAGAATATATTGTTCAAGGCAAATGTCTGGGAGGTCTATTAATACAATAACATTACAACAAAGGTACCAAAGGGCCTTTAAGAAGTTTTTTTAGGCATCCTTTCCTAAACAAAGTGTATTAAAGTCTCCAACTGCCTGCTGATTAAATGGAAGAAGTTTAAATCTCCAATAGGTCCATCAGGCTGGGGATGGTGCCACAGTTCCCAACCATTCCTAGGACATGCATCAGTAATTCGGCAAGATTATAAAAGTGATTGTGAAAGTTTGTAAAAGTATTTCCTTACCATTCTCACTTCCTGAAAACTGTCAGGATAAGATTGTAAAAGAAACCATTTTAGAGGAACAACTTAGTACATACTCACTCCAATCCGGATAAGATTATAAAAGAAACCATTGTATATATGTTTTTTAAAATTTTTTAGGGAAGTGGTACACTAACGTACCGAAGATGTGCTTGTTATTGTGGAGTGGAGATTTTTTCACAATGTACTATCATTTAATATAATATACTTCTAGAATTATATTCTTTTCAGGACGGAGATAGTATATTCATGTATGATCTTGCGTTTTTGTTTTTGTTAACTCTAGTCCGGCATACCCGGTACTAATAATAGTAAGGGTAAGAGGTACTTTATCCATCCAATAAAAAGTGTATTCTCACTTCCCAAGAACTGTCATTATAACATTGTAAAAGAAACTGCTTTGTTTGGAATTGCATATTAATCATGGAGAAAAAAGAATTGAAATCATTCAATTTGTGATTAAAGGCGCATGAAATTAACATGTTGTACTTGTGTGATTTGATTAAATTTAAAAACAAACATGTTTTATTTTACATGCTCGATGTACAAATGTAATAAGTACCCCCTTTGTCCCAAAAAGATGCAACTTTAGAACATTGTTATGTTATATGTCAAGCTTAACTAAATACGTACTAAATGAGTTAATCGGCTGTAGTAGTTTCATCACGAAACATATTTTTATAGTATATTTATTTAGTCATAAATATTAATATTTTTAATAATATATCACGTCAAAGTTTAGACACTATAATCGAGAATACATGTAGAATTATATTCTTTTTGGGGCGGATGTAGTAAGTACCCCCTTTGTTCCAAAAAGGATGAAACTCTAGAACATTGTTATGTTAAAATATGTCAAGTTTAACTAAATAGGTTGTACTAATTTCATCTTGAAACATATTTTCATAGTATATTTATTTAAAGTCATAAATATTAATATTTCTAATGATATATCTTGTCAAAATTTAGACACTATAACCGAGAATATATGTAGAATTATATTCTTGGGACTATGTAACCTTTTTTATAAAATATGCAATGTAACAAGTATCTAATTCCAAAACTTTCCGCTAGCGAGTACTTTAGTGCTCAATGTTTCTCGGTTGTTAACATAATTATGCAAAGTAAATAAATGTCGTTAGTTATATAAAAATAATTAACATTTATTTATATATTAATATTAACTTAATATAATTACTCCTTACTTTTATACTTTTAAATAGTTTCAATTGGTACACATTAACAATATTTAAATATTTAGTTAGTCATTAGTCACCGATAACTTTTAGATAGTTTCACCTAGTGATATATTCTTTATGAATATAGATGGTGTCGAATATCCATCTATTTTCAAATGAATTATATTCTTTTGGGACTGATGTAACCTTTTTTTATATAAAATATGTAATGTAACAAGTATCTAATTCCAAAACTTTCGGCTAGCGAGTACTTTAGTGCTCAATGTTTCTCGGTTGTTAACATAATTATCCAAAGTAAATAAATGTCATTAATTATATAAAAATAATTAACATTTATTTATATATTAATATTAAATTAATATAATTACTCCTTACTTTTATACTTTTAAATAGTTTCAATTGGTACACATTAACGATACTTAAATATATAGTTAGTCATTAGTCACCGATAACTTTTAGGTAGTTTCACCTAGTGATATATTCTTTATGAATATAGATGGTGTCGAATATCCATCTATTTTCACATGAATTATATTCTTTTTTGGACTGACGTAAACTTTTTTATAAAATATGTAATGCAACAAGTATCTAATTCCAAAACTTTACGCTATGAGTACTTTAGTGCTCAATGTTTCTCGATTGTTAACATAATTATCCAAAGTAAATAAATGTCATTAGTTATATAAAAATAATTCATATTTATTTATATATTAATATTAAATTAAGGAAAATTTATTTTTACTCCCACTAGTAATTACTCCCATATGTATATCTCTAGATTTAGGGCGTATATGGCCCGACGAAGTGTATGTAGACGAAGTATATGATCAAACTAAACCATCTAAGACAGCCAAGTATGCAAGCATACATAGAGTATATGGTTATACTTATTTTATACAGTACTACAGTGGTATTTTAGTAATATATTAAAAAGTATGGGCTCTTTTTAAAAAATTCGCGTACTAAGATTTGAAGTATCTTAAGTTGAGTATATAAACATACTCAAACTGATAAATTAGTATGCACACATACGTAACATGGTTTATTGAAGATGGGAGTAACTACTCCCGGGAGTGCAGAAAATGCACCCTTAAATTAATATAATTACTCCTTACTTTTATACTTTTAAATAGTTTCAATTGGTACACATTAACAATATTTAAATATATAGCTAGTCATTAGTCACCGATAACTTTTAGATAGTTTCAATTACTGATATATTCTTTATGAATATAGATGGTGTCGAATGTCCATCTATTTTCAAATGTAGATCTGTAATAGGATAGAAAAAAATAATAGAAACTGATTTAGAAATAACCCTTCATTATGAATTTAATAAAAGTTATGATTTAAGATATCATATTAGAAATTGTAACAAATACGTAAAGATTTAAACAATTTATCATCATTTATAAGGTGTTTCAGCTGCTCCAGCACCTCCATTGTGTTATGGCGTTGTTCATCCAAACTTTTTTTCTCTCCTTCAAATCTCCAAATGAAATTAGAGCCAGAAAAAAAAACAGTTTTTAACTCCTTCGACTTCAGCTACTCAGCTAGTACTCCTCCATCCCGGAAAGAATACATGTCCATCCCGGAAAGACTACATCTCATGTTTTAGTATCTTATAAGTTTAACCAAATATAGATAAAAAATATTTAATATTATAATATCAAATAGATACCATTAGATTCACGGTAAGACATATTTTTATAATAAATTGATTAGAAAACATAATATGATTACTATTTACTAAAAACATGATCAGATGTGAATCACTCTAACTGGAATGCCATAGCCAAAGCCTGGAGTCAAACAGACTGAAGCCATCCATTTTCAGGCATGCTCAACGACTCGCCATTTCCGTAGGAGTACAGCATGTTAGCATAGACCAACTGTTGCTATAGTACACCCACTTGCTGGTTGTACAGTGCGCACAAAGCTCAAAACAGCCTGTTCGGGAGGACGTATCATATCGTTGATTATTTATTCACGGGCTAGTTTGGTGTGAGAGAAAAACACTGTTTCCGGCTGGAAATTTACTTCTGCCATTTCGTCTGCTGTTGTCACACCTCCTGCGACAGCACCGTCTGGCCACTACATTTTGATATATTTTTTTTACTTTAAAACTTTTCAGGGTGTACTACAGCAGTGAGACTCCCACCACAGAGAAAGTGGTAAAACAAAAACAACTACTGTACTAATGTAGTTTTAAAATGTACACCAGGAGAGAGGCGGTCAACTAGCATGGCTCTCTGCTCCCACAATTTCACTGTGCCATCATCCATTGCAGATGCCAATAATCTAAACAAACTGAGAATATGTTGCTGTCAACTCTCAGAAGTTATCAGGATACCATCGCTTGTCCAGTACATGTGCCTTCTCTTTCTTTTTAATATTAATCGGATGCCCTCTCAACCTGCAAGGCCGAGATTACATTCAATACTTAGTGCAACACAAAAACTCTCAAAACAATTTTCATAAACACATGGGTGAAAGATGTACAAGCTGTCATCAACTTTTGCAAACAAAAATGCCATTATGGTACACCAAAATAAAAATAAAAATTTGTGGAAAAGATAAATAGCCATACATCATTGGTAGTTGATGCAAACCAATAATGGAGAACAATCTGTCAAAGAATGGCAATTCTCACAATGCGAGAAATCACATACATGGACTCAGTTGATACTGTTATTGTATCTTAGATGATAAACTTGCCTAAGAAATTCATTTTGGGTAGCTGAGAATTCAACCGACCTTGACCAATGTGCAGGAAAAAATTTGCCATGATATCCTGTAAGTGTAGAAATGTGTCACCTGAAAAGGTAAATAACAACTTTCTGTTCAGGAGGTGCAGTGCAGGACAACTCAGTTTTGACATCTACCTTTACCGGGGAATGTAATAGTAATTAATTGTCAAGATTATCTAAAAAGATATTATACAATATCAAGAGAACTCAACAGTTTATCAATCCATAATTATTAACTGTAGCATAGTAGGAAGTATTTCTCAGCTAGGCAACTTTAGCCAAGGTCAATGGAGAATACATGATAAACACATATCTGTAAAGAAAAGGTAAATCCTAGTTACTTCTGCATTAGCAACATGACAAGCCTAGTAGAAAATGCAAAGGGGTATTTTCACTATTTCCAAGCTGCAAATCTCCAGGACACACTGTATTGTTTTTTTTAATAAAAAACACAACAGATGTAACAGCTCTGAGAGCATTAAAAAGTACTAGTGGCAACCATTATGGTGTGTCTTAAAAAACATTTTTACAAACAGCATGTCTGCAGAATTAAGCTTTATTTATTATAAACTTATATTTCTTGGCACCAGTGGCAACCAACTAGGAAACGCAAGGAGACATCTCATCTATGAACTAAGCCCACTAACTTGTACTAAATCCACTAACTTGTACTTAACACTAACTTGTATTAGTAGTTTAAGTGCTCGCTCATCATCTAGGGAATAACTAAGAGAAATAAATAATTATGTACATTAACGATCCAAGAGAGAGCTGCTCTTCACATAAAGAAAAAATGACATATTCTGGACCTGGGCCACGCCAAACTAGTAATTTCTGAATATTCTCAACTAGCCGCTTGCTAATTGTTCTTTCATATTTGACCGTATAAACACTACAAATAGCTTGTTCACTACCTGCCAAGTTCTAATGCGCCAAGAACATAACATGAAGACAACCTGAGGTCAAATCTTTAAGCAAAAAATTCCAAATTTTACACAACTAACAGACCACAGACTAAGTTGAAGTGGATGAAAGATGGCAAAGAACATAACTTTCGATAGCCTGCTTTCTAAATATGGTAAGAGCTGCTAGAAAGTACAAGTAATTTAGAAGGTTTGCAATGGGAAATAGCATTGGGACTAACGTTGATATGTAGTCTTTCCCCTCTCGAGGTATCAACAGTGAGCTTACTTTCCGTAGCAGAATATAGATAAAGACTTACAGGAGATATATCAGAATATTAAGTTAACATACAGTTAATGAACTATTATTATCTAGATAAAGAGGCATGGAGCAGGCTACATTGTGAGAGAAGGTATTTGCAGCATCAAACAAATTCATTGTTCTTCGTGATTTTAGCATGAAAAAAGTAACAAGTATCAGTTATAGCCCATAGTATGGATAAAGGTTATCACACATAGCACCATATAGCAACCATACTTGCAAGAATAAAGGGAACAGAAACTTAGCATCAAACACAAACACCAAAATGATGGAGCAATTCCAAAAATCAAGATCTAAACCTGAACCTTAGTCTACATAATAAAGAAAAATAGTGAGAGACTATAGGATAAAAGAATGAACCTAGAAGAGTGAGAGACTAAAGAAAAATAGTGAGAGACTAAACTAGGACAGACATGGACAGGTGATTGTTATGTCTCTATATAACAGAAAGCTTGAGCCTATGTATCACCAATACGAGATACGGTGATACCAGTACGAGGATGACGATATGGCATTTGTCTGAGATGATTTATGTAAGAAATACAACTAATCTGGGATCTCCATGGATCTAGCGAGCATTTGGACACAAGTAATGTGATGCAATACATAATTACGGGTGAGGAGGGGGCTCATCTGGCCTGCAGCACGCGCATCATAGATCATGACAATGGATTGCATGTGGATTGCCCTGTGTCGAGCTGCTGATGCTACAGTCCTGCAAAGAGAATGAAAATGAGTCGATCAAGGTAGTTGATCTGCTGCTGGACTGACAATCTGAGAAATAAAAAAGAGAGCATGAGCTGCTTCTATACACTGAACAGAGAAAACTGCGGCTTGGCCTTTTTTAGAAAATCATGTGCAAAACCAAAACCACATCTATAGAAAGCTTGTGCTGGGGACTCAAGAAATCCTAGTCCTTACTGCTTGACAATGTTAAGAAAATCTCTAGAAAGCATACAAATTGTTAACAAATACTACATATTAAACCAAGGTGAGTGATCCTACATTGTGATCCATTTTGCACAATCCAAATTGCACATGCACAGACATAATCTGCACATGTAAAACATAAATAATGATTCACAGTGTGGTCTTGATAGCTAACAGCCGTGATTTTGCAAATAAAGACTACCATGATTCATGAAAACAGAATCATTGTTGAATCATCCATGCGAAAAATGAGCTTCACTACCTCTACAGCAATTGTAAAACATAACTAATGATTCACAGTATGGTCTTGAAGGCTACCAGCAGTGATTTTGCTAATATAGTCACCAGGACCATGAAAATAGAATCATTCCTGAATCATCAACTCGAAAATGAGTTTCACTACCTCTACAACGACCATAATTGTAACTTTAATATCCATTCTTAACATGATCCTGGTTTTGAGAAGATTTTATTGGAATTACATATGAGCATTACATCTTTAAGCCCAATTACAAGTTGTATATATTAGCATGTATATGTTACCATGAATGAAAACCACTCCAGATGACATGAATGTAGCATTTGCAGTTAATTAAGCATATAGTGAAAGAAAGGACCTTCTAGTTGAGCAGTCCCATTGCTAGCTGAGGATCCTTTACAGAAAGGGCGTCTGATGTACAGACACATGGAAATTAGTAGTGGTGAAAAAAATTACAAAAACAAAATCAAGGTAGGAAAATTAATATAGAAAAATCATAACTGGAAGACAAATTAAATATCATAGTTAAAGGGCATGCTATTAAAATGTACTTGAAACCAAGAAACAACGATTAATCCCTTGCGTGTATGGAAACCTCGGACACTGAATTAAAAAAGAAGAAGCTTTTGGCACCTGAATTAAACCAGTACCTGCACAAATCATCGCCACCAAAATTAAAAGCGAACAAACTTGATGCTTTCTGGTTTAAATGAAGCATGTGTGTACTAATTAACCTGGAGGTCCTCCAAATCAGCTGTGATGTTCACAATTGCATATCAATTGCCCCGTGACCTCCTCCTTGGCTGGCGGCGGTCCTCGGCTCGGCCGCATGGGCCACAGGCGCGGTAGCGCCCTGAAGGAGGGTGAAGGCGAAGGGGAGCAGCGGAGGAGCTGGAGGGCGGATAACCCGCCGCCGCCGCCGCCGATGAGGAAAATCTCCGAGCATCCGATGCTGGGGCGGCGCCGGCGGATGCGGATTGGCGCTGGCAGGAGCGCGCGGGGTCGAATGGAGCGGAGCTGATTCTGGAACGTGGGTGGGGGAGCTGACGAGATGTGATGGTGCTCCGTGCTCGGGCCTCGGCGAGAAAAATAACTGGGCCGGGCCTGGGAGTCTGAGCGGACGGGGTGCTGTGGGTGGGTGGGTTCCTATCTAGAATGTTTGGCCCGTTCGACTTGACGAAGGTCCAACAGACCAATAGATGGAGAGCCCTTATATTCTCCTCTTGGGCTCTTCCCCTTTTGTTGTATTCCTCGATCTTGAATCTAGGGTTTACACTCCAGCCGCGACGATGCCGAAAGACGACCACAGCGCCGCCGAGGACCGCTGGGTTCGCACCGTTGTGGAGGAGATCCGACGCTTCCAATCTCTCAGGCCTCGCCCAGGGAGGGTCCTCCGCTACACCCCGATGCCGCCGGCGGTCAGGGCGAGGGTGAACAAACGGCTGGCTTGCTGACCAGTGCCGCCGAAGGATCGCTGCCATGTCCAGCTCATGGTCGCGGAGAAGTTGGAGAAGCTGGCTGGGCTCCAAGGCTACAGCGCGTGGCCCGAGGCCAGTCGCATCGCCGCCGCCGCGGAGGCCGAGGGCTTCGCCGCAGCCTCCGCGTACGCCGCCGGCAAGTCCCTGGCTACCGACGAGGAGCGGGCCGACGTCTTCAAGAAGTACATCAAGGAGGTGTCGGGTACCGCCAAACGCTACGCCATGTCCCGACCCCAAGCCGCCGGCACCTCAAGGTCAGGGCCCGCTGCTCAACCGCCTCCTGCTGCTTCCGTCGCTGTCGTCTCAGGGCCCGTGCACTGCCGTCGGCGTCTGTTCCGCGATCTCCATCCGCTCCCGAGGAGTAGGGCAATAGGGCGTCGCCCACGTTTTCATCCAACGTGAATTGCTCTCCTTTGGTGGGGCTTCGTTGGCGTCTATGGTTATTATTAGTACTATCTTATCTGATGTCTATTTGAGATTCCAGTGAATGTTTCGTTGGTGTCTATGGTTAGTACTAACTGATGTCTATTTGAGATTCCAGTGAGAAGACCAACTTATGTTTGTTTCTGGATCTGGTACTCTGCTATATGCAATGTCAAGCAAGTTAGTCACTTCGCATCACGTATTTATAAATTGAGCATGTGTGTTCTTCTTTGCTGGTTGCGCTTCATCATTTAATATAGATTCAAGAGTAGAGTGTTTGTATATACGCCACTGTGTTCGCTTGGGAGTAGTCTAGTTTCGTTGAAGAGGATTAATGCTTCCTGATTTGCAACTATATGGGTATTGGGTTGTAAAATTCAACTCATCATGGCCGATCTTGCATTGGCACAAATGCTACTGGACAATTGGTAGATAGATCATCTGATATATGCTTTGTGATTGACTAGCTAGTACCGTTGAACACATTGTCTTTATACTTGTTTTTGGATGTGGGCGGTTAAGAGTTGACAAGAGGGAGCTCTAATCCATACGGAGTAATTCAAGTGTTATTTCCTAGTTTTAGAACTCGATAGCTTCGTGTGTGTTACATGTGCTGCCTTATGGAAAAAGAAAAGATCAAATGGGACTGAAGGCTATGGACGAGATTACCTGTTCATGTTGGGGTTTACTATGCTCTTTAAACTGTATAGTTCATCCATTCCTTTCTTATACTATTATTATATTATACTATTCTCAGGCTTCTTAGCAGCCAGTTCATGATATTATGCCTTTCTGCTGGCTGGCTTGTTTTTGGCCTCTCAAAAAGAAGTGTAACAATATTTTGCTGTGATGGGAACTTTAGTTACCAGGTTTGTGCAGATTGTTGTTATCTTATCTGATTGATGGATTTGAATTCATTATGTTGGTGATTTAAGATACATATGCTAATTTGTTGAACTAAATCTGTCTTAATAGCGAGGAAAGGCAGATCTGGTATACTTAACTTCCACCACTGTGCATGCATGTTTGCATCAGCATATTTGTTCTGGAATTCTGTTTTTTTTTTTTTTTTGGCTGCAATGCATTTAATATCCTAGAGTGTTTGTATGTTAGCTACTGCCTAGTGTATGCTGTTCCCCCATGTTGATCAAGGCTGTGTTAGCTTGGGATTTGGTGTATTTTCTTGGGCGATGAAAGATGCTGGTCTTTTTGCAACTAGCTATATGTGTTTTGTGGTTCTTGTGGGGCGGTTTACAAGCCTGCAATGTGATTCAAGATCCATAGACATCACATTTTTCAGTTGAAAGTACCAACGAGAGAAGTTTTGACCATGCATCTGTTTTCAAAGATTTTATGGCATCATAAAATTGTGGATTACTCTGAAACACGAACCACAAAAAATTCAGGTACACAGATGTAACTATCTGCTCCAGTAATATTGGCTTACTCTACTTGCTCTGTTGCATATCCACAATTTAGACATATTTACATCTTTATATGCATATAGGCAGATCTCTGCTACTCCCTCTGTTACAACATATGGCTAAGCCAGTTCTGGATATGTGTATATACATCTTCCTTTTATGACATATTTAGCATCTTCTATGACTATATATATACTTCTTCCTTTTATCATTTTGTGTAGGTTTGTCTTTGAATTCTTGCACTGTTTTTTTCCCTATTCTATTCAAAGTGTTCTGTATTTCTTTTTAATCATTGTGTGTTTTGTCTTCTGAATTCTTGCACTCTCATGGGCACTTGAAGCGTCTTTTCAGTATGGATGAAAACGGTACGGATATTTATTCGACCGTCCGTTCGACCGAACAAATATGAACACTTATCTGGATAGTTACTTGGATATTCGTTTTTTTTTCGGATACGGATACTAAAACGGATATCTTAGGCGGATATCAAATACGGATGTAATATCATCGATATCCGACGGATATCGGATAATCCGGATAAGTATTGGATATATCCGAATATTTAAAAACGGATATTATCTGGATATTTATTCAAAATTTAAAAATCACAAATTTAAACCATCCAAACTATCTCAAATGGAAAGTTGACCAAAACAACAATTGTAGATCTTGATGAGTTGAACAAACTTGATATTCAAAACTTTTTAATTTGAAGTCATTTAGAGTTCATAATACTAAAGTCAAAGTGTTGTTTTTTCATTTGACCAAATTTGATTTGGTCAAACTTGCTCAAATGAGACACTAAATGACCTCAGATGAAAAAACTCTGAATACCAAGTTTGATCATCTCAGCAAGATCTACAATTGTTACATAGCTTATTTTTCCATTTGAGAAAGTTTTATCAAACACTAGTCATAAATTCTTGAATCTCATATAGACTTTCTAAAACTATGTCACACACTTGTGAAATTTGAATTATATTTTGTTCAAACTTTCTCAAACGAAAAAATGGCCTATATAAGGATTGTATATCTTGATGAGATGAACAAATTTGGTATTCAAAACTTTTCAATTTGAGACAATCTAGGGTTTCGAAAACTAGTTTGTAAACGTCGAAATTTAAAAATCACAAATTTGAACCGTTCAAACTATCTCAAATGGAAAGTTGACCAAAACAAAAATTGTAGATCTTGATGAGTTGAACAAACTTGGTATTCAAAACTTTTCAATTTGAAGTCATTTAGAGTTCATAATACTAGAGTCAAAGTGTTGTTTTTTCATTTGACCAAATTTGACTTGGTCAAACTTGCTCAAATGAGACACTAAATGACCTCAGATGAAAAAACTCTGAATACCAAGTTTGATCATCTCAGCAAGATATACAATTGTTACATAGCTTATTTTTCCATTTGAGAAAGTTTTATTAAACACTAGTCACAAATTCTTGAATCTCATATAGACTTCTGAAACTATGTCACACACTTGTGAAATTTGAACTACATTTTGTTCAAACTTTCTCAAATGAAAAAATAGCCTATATAAGGATTGTAGATCTTGATGAGCTGAACAAACTTGGTATTCAAAACTTTTCAATTTGAGATAATCTAGGGTTCCGAAAACTAGTTTGTAAGCATCGAAATTTAAAAATCACAAATTTGAACCGTCCAAACTATCTCAAATGGAAAGTTGACCAAAATAAGAATTGTAAATCTTAATGAGTTGAACAAACTTGGTATTCAAAACTTTTCAATTTGAAGTCATTTAGAGTTCATAATACTAGAGTCAAAGTGTTGTTTTTTCATTTGACCAAATTTGACTTGGTCAAACTTGCTCAAATGAGACACTAAATGACCTCAGATGAAAAAACTCTGAATACCAAGTTTGATCATCTCAGCAAGATATACAATTGTTACATAGCTTATTTTCCCATTTGAAAAAGTTTTATCAAACACTAGTCACAAATTCTTAAATCTCATACAGACTTTCTAAAACTATGTCACACACTTGTGAAATTTGAACTACATTTTGTTCAAACTTTCTCAAAATGAAAAAAATGGCCTATATAAGGATTGTAGATCTTGAATCCATGACCATGACTCCATGAGACCCATGAAGCAATGTGTTTGGCTATTTCTACTCATGCCGCGAAGATTGGTGCTTATATGATGTTTGATGTATGATGTATGATGTATCTGTATCTTTATCTTATTTGTTGCTTTACTCTTTAGTCTTTCGGTTTAATCTAGATGGATTATGGATTCATAGAGTGGTGTAATGGTTTGCGCACGTATGATATATATATATATATATATATGCTGCTTTTACTCAATATCCGAATAGATATTTGTATCCGACCTTCTCCGAATCCGATTCATACCGTATTCGATACTTATTATTCGTATCCGTAACCGAGTCAATCCGTATTCGTATATGTATCCGAACGCTATCCGTGTCCGAATCTGAATCCGAACATAAATATGAAAACAAATATAATATGAGTGATATCCGTTCGTATCCGATCCGTTTTCGTCCCTACTTTTCAGAAGCAGTCTTCATAGGTGATCTCGATCAGTATTTTCAAGGACAGTATGAGCTGCCGGGCTTGTGCACTGCACCAGGTGGAGGGTGTTAGGCCTGCCTGAACCTGAAGATACTGAAAACTGACTAATTTTCAATTCTAACCAGTGAGAAACAAGTTGTTCTCGAGTAACGATATCACTGAAATGAACCACCGGGAGAGACCGGTGACTGATTGAAATAACCAGTTGAGTGGATGAAAATGTCCTTTGTACGCACGGTTGGACCAATGCTCTTGTGTGCTTGACTGAAAACCTGGAATAAACCTGTTTACTTAATCCGTGAGCCATGATGTATGGCTTAACTCTTCTGTGCTAGTTGTAACTAAGGCTGGACGAAAAACTCGAAGCTCGTTAGCTCGCTCGGCTCGTGGCTGGCTCGACTCGGCTCGGCTCAAGCCGAGCCAGCTCGTTATCCAACCTTAGTTGTAACGATAAGTACTGTGATATCTATCTCTGGTCCTGTACTAAGGTGAAGTAATTTGGCTTTGCAATTTGGCTAATGATGTTTGCAAACTATTATATATTGTCGTCCCTGAAAACGAAACGGAATGTCTGCTAACCTTAAGGATTTCCGTCGATCTGCTGCAATTTGGCTAATCCTGTATACGGGAGGACGGCGATATCATCCACATGAATCAATACCACGGATCTAACCCAAAGCATTCGATTTTAACCATAGATCTAATCCTACTATAGATCACATCGGATGTTTTATGGTACGTCGGAAGGGGTTTTCGGATACTAATTAAAAAACTAATTACATAACTCGTCTGGAAACTGCGAGACGAATTTATTAAGCCTAATTAAGCCAGCATTAACACATCTGTACTGTAGCACTTTAGTGTCAAATCATGACTAATTAGGCTCAGAACGTTCGTCTCGTAATGTATACGCAAACTGTGCAATTAGTTTTTTATTTCATCTATATTTAATACTCCATGTATGTGCCGCAAGATTCGTTACTGTAGTTTTTCGCGAAAAGTTTTTCGAACTAAACATGGCCTGACTTCCGAACGGATGCCAATCCCGTTCGTTCACTTTGTATCATGTTCTATTAATTACATTAGGATCAATCAAATAAAAAAAGACGGTTCATTAATTACATTCTCTCAAACACGCTATCAACATACTTACTTCGTTCGGTTGGTGGGGAACGATTTCCAGCCGGAGGCTTGCTTCGATAATTTGTATGTAAGTGTGTAGAATGTGGAGGGAAGCAATACGAGGTGAGTACTCGCTTCTCAGACAGAAGGATCAAGAAACACCGTTGCTGCGATGCTGGACATGTCACATGAATGAAGTGAAAACCAGGAGGATTAGCGTGAGGCAGGAAGGAGGAAAGGGGGTTGAAAGAGGGCACACCTTTGCTCCTCATCTGCTTCCTTCTCCTGCAAATGCGGGGATCCGGTACGGGAAAGGGTGTATTCGTGTATACTGAATACTGCGTGCACGCACCTGGTTAGCTGTTTTTTTTTTGTTACTATTTGATATTTTGATTTGATTTCATTTTGGCGTGCTTTTGATCCCCTTTCAATATAACCTTCCATGGACATTGTTAGCTGAATTAGGAAAAGGTTGGAGATATGAGCCAACTCTTACCTGGGCACAAGTACGGTGGTTAGTCCCGTTCTCCGTGTGGGCACAGTTGTACACCTCTGCAGAGTTTGAAAGCCTGAACTCCCTCGGGACAGAACCATTTTGGTTGTTCTTACTTCTAGACCCTTTGTAGTGTTGATGGTTATGACACATAAACATGAGATGGATTATAATGTTGATCACTTTAACTACGTATTCCTTTACCACATGCTATGTACTTGTAATTGCTCTATTAATTTAACGATGAATCATGAGCATTGCATTCTTTAACAAACCCATGCTTTTTCCGCAAATGTACAAATGCCTGATAATACCCTTTGCATCCACCAAATATTTATATGTTGGAATTAAGTCCTGCGAGTACGAAATATACTCACGGTGCTACCATTAAGTTGCTTTGCAGGTAATCCCGTTTGGTTTATAGTTGTGCCAAGCTCAACAAGTGCGGAATAGCAGACTTTGGAATGGGCGAATCCAATACGAGCTACAAGTTAAACTCCGATATATATGTGTGTACGATTCTGAGAGATCAACTTTAGAATGGGCTGAACTTAAAATTGTGTATGTTTCTTCAAATATAATGAAATGTTTTGAGCTTTAAAGCTTGAATGTTAAGTGTGTTTTACAAATGTTATACATGAGGCCACATGTTAGTTTATTACCTGGATTGCCATATGTCATCCAATTACAAGATCTTGATGAGGGGAAAGCCAATTGGCACTCTCCCGTTGGTATCATCAAGTGAGCTGTCACGTGTCGCCAGTTAGCCCACTTCATCTATCGTCGTCCAGTCACAACTAGCCAATCAGACGTGAGCTGACAGGATCCGCTTATGCTTCGCCAGATTCCAAGGCCTCCATTGCCAATGGGGCAACACCGTCATTGGGATCATGATCGTCGCCTCTACCAAAGTCCTCTATCGCTGCCGCCAAGGATATCCTCTTCTGCCCAGACTCCTAGGCCACCGCTGCCAACGGGATCAGCCTCCTCCTCGCTAAGATCCTTGCACCAGTGATTAGGCTGCTATCGCGGCACCACCCCTAGGACATAGCTGCCTACGGACCCACCTCCGTAGGATCCGCCTTCTCCCTACCGAGGACTGACCGTCGACGCTTAAGTCACCACCGTCCTTCGTCACACCAGCCGCCGCCCAAAGGGACGACGTCGTCGACGCCTCGCCGCTACCCGCCGCCCTACCGGCCACCTCCGTTGCCGGCACCATAGGGGCTCGCCGCTGCCCTACCTCTAGATGTGAGCTCCGGCAGCTGTGCTAGGGGCTAGAGGAGGGGATGACCCGTTCGAGCGCCGCTGTCGGTCACAACCTCTAGATCTAGGCATGACTCCCCTCCTTCTTTGGAAGCACCACCGGGTCGATCAACAGGCGTGGAGCCACGAACAGGGGCACACATGCACACCGTTGGGACCGGCCAAAGCGAGCCGACGGTTGCACCACCACTCTGAGGAGGCCAAGAGCACGCGAGCGCTCCACCACGCCGGGTAGGGATGAGTGCGTCGCCAAGTCGGAGGGCCGCGCGCCGCCGCGCCTGGCAGGGGCGAGAGCGCACCGCCAGATCGGGCAGGACCACGCACTACCGTGCCTAGCAGGGGCGAGCGTGCCACCGCACCGTGTTATAACGACCACGGTGGTCACTGCTTAGTTTGGATCGGTGGTGGCAGACCCGTCTAGGAGCTTGCGCAAGAGCGGAGCCGTGTGGGGCCACGCCTGGCCCTGCATGTTTGGATATTGGACGAGGGAGTATATGGGCATGTTTGGTTGGGTGGCTAACCCCCAACCAGGTTCCAGGAAGCCACCTTCATACTGTTTGGTTGCCTGTTCGAAGGTCGAAGCTAGGCTCCAGAGAGCCACCGACCACCCCCTAGCCAAGCTCCAGAAAAATGCAGGGGTCAATCGTTCTTTGGGAGCCAGGCTTGGCTAAGCGCCCGTACAGGTTCTCCTCACCGCCCATCTCACCCAACGGCGAACTCTCTTTCCCCCTCACCGATGGCATCGAGCTCTGCTCCCCCATCACTAACGGCGAGCTCTCCTCTCCTCCTCGGATACGGACGGATATCACTGATATTATATTTGTTTTCATATTTCTGTCCAGATTCGGATTCGAATGCGGATAGTATCAACTATACCGGATAGGATACGATTAGATATCGACATCATAGATATACGATTTAAATATTCGGATACGAATACGGTATCGGATGTTGAATATCCGGACTCGAATACGGACGGATTAAAACCCTTTAAACGGATTCGGTCTCGAATATGGTCGGAAAATATCCGTACCCTTTTCATCCCTACTGCCTGCCATCCAGGAATCCAGGTCCATGAGGACCATGACCAAATCAAATGAATATGGATCTAGCTTCTAGCGTTTCCATCGTTTGCCGGGATTAGAATCCCCTCCCAATGGATAGTGCAACATGCTTTTGCAGCAGGGACCTTTAGTCTCGGTTTTTGGTTCAAACTGGGACTAAAGGTTGCCTTTCAATCCCGGTTTAAACCACCAACCAGGACCAAAGGTCCAGCCGGCCTTTTGTCCCGGTTTGTGTCTTCAACCGGGACTAGAGGTTGATCCTTTAGTCCCGGTAGGCTCCACCAACCGGGACTAAAGGTCCCCACCCATATATATCCGCTTGCACTGTCCCCTAGGACGAGACACAGGTTGTCAAATCTTGGTCGCCGCCCTATCTGCTGCTTGTGTTCATTCTGTTCTTGCTTGGGGAGCAAGTTCTTGCTCTCGGCCGTCGGCACGCTTTATCTCTAAATCTTCCAAAGGTTAGCAACTTCATCTTCTAATCTTTCATTGCTAATAATGTAGATCGTTTGATGCTTTAGTAATAAGCATAGAAATATTCAAATATGTGGTTTTTTAGATTATGAATAATAATGGTGGATTTTATTTTTATTTATACATCATTTCTAGATCTTTGTTTTCTAGATTATGAATATGTGGTTGTTTTTTAAGATTATGAAATATTCAAGTATGTGGTTGCTTTAGATTATGAATAAACATAGAAATATTCAAATATGTGGATTTTAATGTTTTTTTAATTATGAATATGTGGTTGTTTTCTAGATCTTTGTTAGCAATATTATTTTTTCAAGAGAGTTAATAATCGTTCAAAAAAATATGTGCAAAATGTTTAAGTTTACTTGTCATGCATATATCTCTTGATGATTTATTGTTTATATGGTTCTCTAATATATAATGTTGCATTGTATATTTATATGGGGTTCTATATTTATTGGGATGTTTTTTAGTTTTTTTAGTTACGATGAATGGCGGCGGACTTCCCCACCCATAGGCACTAGGTTTCCACCCTGGCGATGTTGCATTCGAGCCATCGCCAGATAGGGTCGTCCCGCGTAACCCAGACCCATCAGTAGTATGGAATATTTTAAGTTTTGCGTGCTAATATAATTTTGGCATTTATACATTCATTGATAATATGTTTATTGCATATGTCACAGACTATAGAACCGGTGAAGTGGCTGGACAATGCACTATGGCTGCTCGGGGTGTATGACATCTTCGAGAACACGACATGTCAGGAGGTGAATGGAGGCGAGTTATGGACGTGCTGTCTCGCCTTCGCCATCCCCATTAGGTACAATAATGAGGTGCGCCGATAGATTGTCCAGGTTGGATGACCGTAGGTGCCCAGCTCCACACCGTGCATCTTACTTTGCAGGCACTTGAGAGGATTGGGTACCGTATTCCTAATTGGTCCCATATGAAGATACAAGCTTTAGTTCAGCGTACTCTGGATGTGCCACTAGTAAGCGAGAGGCATGCGTCATTCAACTTTATGGATGTGGTACAGCGTGTATGATATGAGAGTAATGTTTATTTATTCTTATTATTATATGAGCGCTTCTTGATACTTTTTTGTTTGTACGCTTGCAGCATTTGCTCCATGACTACACCTATGCTACATGTGGCTCGTATCCCATTCTCACGCAAGCTCTTAAGCACCTGGGGTATTACTGGGACTTCGTGGAAGTGCTGGGCCAGAGGACGACAGCTGGCTACCAGCATTGCGTGAGAATGAGGCAGAACCAGGATATCGATAGTCCGTCAGTAGGCTACATCTATGGGATGTCATGTCCTCGGCGTTGTGAGGCAGTTGAGAGTGCTATAGTGCGGGCCTTGCATTACATAGACAATGTATGTGGTTACACCATCCGAGACATGCGCTACTGACAGTGGAGACAGGAGAGGTTTGCAGCCAATATTTAGGATCCATGTGTTAGTTTGGTTTTTAGTTGTACGGTTATGTTTAATCAGATTTATACGAATGGTTATGTACTTTAATTAGGATTATTTGTATAGATATTTTAATTATGTTTGTATGAACAAGTTAATTATGTTTCATTAGGTTTATTTGTATGGACATCATAATTATGTGTGTATGGATTCAAATTTACCTCGTGTAGGATTGAAATGCATATGCAAATTTAAAAAAACAGAGAAATAAAAACACAAATATTTTTTGTCGGAATAATAAATGCAAACAAATAAAAATGGACCGTTTAGTCCCGGTTGGTACTACAAACCGGGATTGGTTTGTAGTCCCGGCCGACACTGCTCCCACATACCACGGCGTTTGAGCACCACTCATCCTAGCTACCACACCCGTTGCTCAGCTTATAAAACTAGCTACCGGGCACCATTCACATCATCTCCCAGGACGACATGCATGCAGTGCCCGATTGCGCCCAATTCCATCCCAATTGATAATGATTCGTTGTTGTTCACCCAATTTCCTATCCACAAGTATGGCCACTCTGTGGGAGAAAGCCCTCCACATATAAATTTTATTATGCGCACTCAGCAATGATGCACGCAAGAGGTACTAGTAGAATGTTTTTGAAGATGGAGCAACGCCAAAGCCTAGAGAAGCTGGGTGTGACGCCCGTGCAACGTAATTGTTGCATGGGCAGTCCGCAGGTTGATGGATCCATTCGTGGCATGAATGTACTATCTTCTCAAGAGGCATGGGTTCATCAGCGCTCGTGCAACCGCCCCCTTCGTCTCCAGGCTTGGCGTAGTTCGTCATCCACCTCTGCCATCCTTTAGCACCTATTTGCCCCTATCTTGGTGCTAGAAGAATATTTTTGAGGTGGTTCTTTTATAATATGTTGCTACATTTTGATTGTAACATTGACCTACTCAGAGAAAGGTCTTTGTTATCGCATATGTAATTTTATTGTTAGGTCTTTGTTACCGTATATGTAATTTTCTTGTACTTTGCCAAATGAAGAAATGGCCAAAATAAAAGTTGTAGATCTCGAAAAGTTACACAACTTTGTAGTTAGCAACTTTTTTATTTGAAATCATCCTTTCAAGGAAAACTATGTTTTAATTTCTTGAATTTGAAATTTAAATTTTAAAATGACCTCAAATGGAGAAACAACCGAAACGAAAGTTGTAGATCTCAAAAAGTTATGCAACTTTGTAGTTAACAACTTTTTCATCTGAGATCATCTAATATTTCGAAATTCTGTTTAAAATTAAATTTTTAAAGAAGTTTGATTTCTCTTTTTAAGCTTTGGCTAAAACTTGTAACTAGTCTTTCTCTGTCATACAAACTTCAAATTTGGTGATTTTTTCCTAAAATTTTCTAAATTCATGCAGATCAATTTATTGTGTTCTTACTGCTTTCATTTTGGCCATATTTTCATGTGCATTTGTTTTATAAATTGAAAATTTGATTTAAAAAAATAGCAACTTCAAACGGCATTTTGAGGAAGTAAATGGATTCAGCTACGAAATTCATAAACATAAAAGTTGTAGAACTGATGAAGATGTACAACTTTTATTTTGGTAATTTTTTCGTCCAATAAAGTGGTAGTATAAATTTGTGAACAATGTGCACTAACACTTTGCCAGATGAAGAAATGACCAAAATAAAAGTTGTAGCTCTCTAAAAGTTACACAACTTTGTAGTTGAAAACTTTTTCATTTGAAGTCATCTTTTCAAGGAAAACTATATTTGAATCTCTCGAATTTAAAATTTGAATTTTTAAAATGACTTCAAATGGAGAAACAACCAAAACGAAAGTTGTGCTCGAAAAGTTATGCAACTTTGTAGTTGACAACTTTTTCATTTGAGCTAAATTTTTTTAACTACGCATTTTCAAATTTTCAACCTATTTATATTAATGGATATGTTAGCATGCGCGGGAAACGAAACTACCGAGTAGGCAGCACTTCCGCTGCGCACCAAAACTTACCTTTACTCCCGGGCTGCCTCTTCAATCCCCCAGGCCACCCCATCTTCCTCGTCTGTGGCCGTGCTCGCCACCCGCGTCATTCGCCCTCTTCCTCGGCTCCGGCGCCCATCTTACTCGTCTACGGCCGCGCTCGCCACCCGCGCCATTCGCCCTCGTCCTGTCCTTGGCTCTGGCGGCCGACGGCGCCCACGACCTCCCTCTCCCCCTCGTCTCCGGTGGCGCCCTCGACCTCCCCCTCGTCCTCGGCTCCGGCGTGCCCTCAACCTCCCCCTCGTCTCCGGTCGGCGGCGCCCTCGTCCTCTCTCCACGAGCGCGCAGCGGCGGCCTTGCCCTCGTCCCTCGGCTCCGGTGGTGGTCAACCTCTAGCCCGACCTCTTCCTTAGCTCCGCCAGCCTCGCCATCGCCCCCGTCTTGCTTCGGCTGGCTTTTCCTCGCCCCCACCAGCGCCTCCGGCCTCGACATCGCCTCCACCGCGGTGGCAAGGCTCCTCTGCTCCCCATGCGGCGGCGCGGCGAGGTCACCGACCCCCTCCATGTGGCGGCGAGGCGAATCCTACCTTGCTCCCAACGGAACAACGTGGCCAGGCCCAGGTTTCCTGATGCAAATTTGTTCTCTGTTTCCTGTTTAATCTTTTCTTCAAGCATATAACCGGCAGAATATTTGAAAATACAAAGTAAATTGTAGAAAAATCATAAAATAGCAAATGAAAATGTTTTGGAATCGTTGTGAGTAGATGTATGTAGTAGAAGCATAATATGGCATATGTTAGTGCAAAATTTTTACTATAGATGTACATCCATGCTTTTAGGGTTAAATTCATATCTGTAGTTGTATTGCTTCTTTTGATGTGAATTTTTTATGGTATGCTCATCATGTGATGCTTGTGTTGTGATAAAAATTGTAGATTTATTGGTGCATATATGACTAAGTTATTGATTTAACTTCTCTAGTGCTTGTTAAATGGTTTATAAATAATATAAGTGTGTAAAAATAGGAAATGTTGTTCCACTGCCTTTGCATGATGTTGTTGTACCATAAGAACACTTAATATGATCATGTATTTACAAAAAATGTGGATCTCTAAATTTATTATGCTCTCACATGCTTATTTGTAATTAAAATTTATTTTCTTTGTGATAATTAAATTATAAAACCAGAGCATATAATCTTTCTACAGCAGTCATGTTTTGTAATCACCTATCATCCATAAAAATCTCGGCTTAAAATGAGATGTTTGGTAATGAACCAAGTGAAGAACTTGGTTACACATGTGTGCTGAAATGGCTGCATGTGTAGTTTCTATTGTAGTGATAATTTCTTGATGCAAATTATGTTTTCTGTAAACGTGATGAATACAAAAGTTGTAGATAACTTCTATACCTTGGTTGTCTTAAAATTTCATGATTTTAGGCCTGCTAGTTTAGGAGTTATAGATGTTAAAAGCTGGATGCCAGAATCTGCCCAAATCTGGACATTAATGCTTTTTTGTAATGTTTGGCCTAGTTAACTGTTGAAAGCTCTAGTTTGGTTTTGGTAAATTGATGAAACCCCAAGTGCTAACCTAGTTCATCAAGTGATCATGAGATAGGTAGCACACTTCAAGTAGAGAAGCAAATGAAGATCATAACATGACAATGGTGATAGCATGGAGATGATCAAGGGCTTAAACTTGAAGAGAAGAAAGAGAAAAACAAAAAGCTCAAGGCAAAGGTATAACTTGTAGGAGCTATTTTATTTTGGTGATCAAGACACTTAGAGAGTGTGATCACATTTAGATTTGATAGCCGTACTATTAAGAGGGGTGAAACTCGTATCGGAATGCGGTTATCAAAGTGCCACTAGATGCTCTAACTCATTGCATATGCATTTAGGATCTAGTGGAGTGCTAACACCCTTGATAATATTTGTGTAAATATGCTACCACATGCGGGATTCGACACTTTCGGGAAAATGAAATGTCTATTTTCTATTGCGCCGGATGCAAAATTCTTGGTGGTTGGCACACTTGAGCAAGGGTGAAGAAGTAAGAGTTGAAATGGAGTTGATCGAAATGATGCTGGCGTCGGTCTACTGACCGGACGCTGGGTCACTCAGCGACCGGACGCTGAAAGGTTTCGTCCGGTCGAGCTGTCAGACGGCACAGTGGTTAGGGTTGAGCACCGGACGCTGGCTGCGTCCGGTCAAGGTGGACCGGACGCGTCCGGTCAAAAAAACATGCCTCGGGGAGCTTACTGGAAACGACCGGACGCTGGGGCTTCAGCGTCCGGTTAGTTTTACCGGAGCGTCCGGTCAGCTTCGCGACCGTTGAAATCTGACGAACATCATTTGAAGCAGGGGACACGTGGCGTGAATCACGTGACCGGACGCTGAGGGCCAGCGTCCGATCAATCGGACCGGAGCGTCCGGTCACCCCGCGTTGTGCCCAGTGAAGGGGTACAACGGCTCTATTTCACTGGGGCTCTATTTATAGCCCCATGGCCGGCTCAAGGGAGCTCTCTTGCACATTTTCATTGATATAGCAACCTTGTGAGCCTAGCCAAAGCCCTCCCACTCATCTACATCATTGATTCATCATCATTGTGAGATTGGGAGTGAATCCAAGTGCATTGCTTGAGTGATTGCATCTAGAGGCACTTGGTGATTGTGTTTCGCTGCGGATTTCGCTTGTTACTCTTGGTGGTTGCCGCCACCTAGACGGCTTGGAGCAGCAAGGATCGTTGAGTGGAGGAGGTGATTGTCTCCGACTCCGATCGTGATGATTGTGAGGGGTTCTTGACCTTTCCCCGGCGGAGCGCCAAAAGGTACTCTAGTAAATTGCTTGTGGCTTGTGTGATCCTCATCTTGTGTTGGTTGTGCGGCACCCTATTGAGGGTTTGGCGAGTGATGCCAATCAGCGCGTGAACCTCCAAATGAGTGAATCGCCACAACGAGGACTAGCTTGCCGGCAAGCAAGTGAACCTCGGTAAAAATCATTGTGTTCATCATTGATTCCGAGGTGATTGGTCATCATTATTATTCATCTTCATGATTGATTGGTTCATTCATCTACACGGTGGTATAACCCTCTTGATCACTCTCTTTACTTTACCGCAAACTAGTTGACAAGCTCTTTAGTGTAGCTAGTTGTGAGAGCTTGCATGCTTAGTTGGTGTGGCTCTTTAGTTAGCCTTTGAGAGCACACTAACATAGGGTAGTGTCATTGCTCTTGTGTGAATTGACACTATCTAAACTAGAATTGTGGTAGGTGGCTTGCATTTTTTAGTAGGCTAGCGCAACACTCGCTTCGCCTCATAATTGTCTAACCATTTGGTTAAGTGTTGTTGTAGAAATTTTTATTAGGCTATTCACCCCCCCTCTAGACATTAGGACATTTCAACTGTGGAATCATCTTGAGATGGTAATAATAAAGTTATAGATAACTTAATAAGATTTCTAGAAAGTTAAGAATCATTATTATTAGATGTCTATAACTTCAGATATACATTTTTGAATAGTCATGTGTTGATACAATTTTTGATATATTGACTTTTGTGAGAAGAGATGGTTGGACGTCGTCTCCCTCCGCCGGAAGTGCTAGGTTTCAGCGGCTATGTAAAGTGGCAGGGATTTGATCCAGTGGTGCCGCCGAATGTACGGTCTACTCATCCAAGCATAGTAAGCAACTCTTCTATAAATTAATGTGTCTAATATGCTTGTATAAATATATTTTCTGATTTATTATGTATATATGTGTTTCTTAAATGTACCGTAGGTAATTGACCCAATTATTTGGCTTGAAGAGACACTCATACATTTCGGGGTTCAGCCAGTGAATGTTGAATGCTTTGAGGTAGACAATGGTCGATTGAAGCAATGTCAAGTTAGCTTTTTCATCGCCGATAGGAGGGGTAGAGGCCGTGTTGTACAAATCTCAGAAGTGGAAAGTAAGGCACCTGGTAAGGTTGTTGCAGAAAAATATGGTGTCCTAGCATGTGTAAATAAGCTTGCGACTATTGCGTACAACCTGCCTACTTATTCCTCCTTGACGATACAATCTATTGATGCTGGCTCTTATCATGATCTTAAGGGCTTTTGTGCAAGGTTGGCTCAACATAACCGGAATGATGTGGTAAGTCGAAGTCCAACATTGGTAGTATCTAGATTTGTTATTATTGGAAAGCTTGGTTCTCATATCCTTTTTCTCGCCAACACTTAATTACGAGTGTTCAGAGTATGACTCAACTTATGCAAAGTTGCAACTTTGCGTACCATTCTTAACCAAACAATGTATGCATTGGGTTATGAATGGAAATATGCCAATGATTGGCCAACACTCACTACTGAAAGGATTTCAGCGGTTGTCAGTATGCGACTAAGAGGATCATCATCTCACCCACTACCGCTAACCGTCGTGAGTAGACCTTATGTTCGTACCTTTGAAGCAAGGGAGAGTGTCTTGTTAAATACCTTGGATTTCATCAATGAAATTTGTGGATACAAAATCGGTGATCTACACTTCACCGAGTTCATGATACGACGTAGTCAACTTCATAATTCGATGTAGTCAACTTGTGCTTGCATGAACTTGGCGTGTAGTTGAACTTTAGGGTGTATTTGGAGCCTTGGACATGCATCTAGTTTGTAATGACTTGTTTTAAATTGTGATGGTTTAATTGTATGAACTTGGTGAACGGGGATGATCATTGTAATATATATCTAAGCTCTTCATTAGTTCTGTTCTTATTTATGGATGACGTACAATAGTATAGCATATCTAATATAATACATGTACGAAAACTATTTGAAACGAAAACAAATTGAATGGTACGAAACTACAAAAGAAAAGAAAAAGAAAAAACAGAACACGGGATATTTAGTCTTGGTTGGTTATACCAACCGGGACCGGAGGTGGTCGCCCGCGAGCTCGCCCCCCCCCCCCCTAGTTCCGGTCAGTATAAGGAACCGGGACTAAAGTCCCCCAATCAATCCCGGTTGGCAAGCCAGGACTAAAGGGGGGCCTTTAGTCCCGGATTCGCAATCCCGGTTGGGAAACCGGGACTAAAGGGGGTTTCCCATCCTGGATTGTAGCCCGGTCCTACACTAGTGAGATGAGTGGCAGGTTGGTGGAGGACCCGTCGCTGATGGCCCCCAGCGTGCCCAGGGCCATGAGCAGGACATCCACCCGGTCCGTGAACCGGAACATGCCGCAGATGCTCATCGGCCGCTCGCCGGCGCCCGCTGGGGCACTCATCTTCTCCTCCTCCTCCTTGCCCCTCTATTATAATGCAAGCTGGAGCCTGACAAGGAGATGGCCGCCGGCGCCGGAGCAAGGCAATGCTTATGGACCAGGGCTTTATATAGCTGAGCTGAATGTGCACCAACTCGCGCCCTGTGTCTCATCAGCAATTTCCTCCCTTTTATTATTTGGGGTTGCATCATAAGGGGGCAGGCATGCCGGCATGCACACATCATATTGCAACAGAGTAATGAGGAGTTGGAATTCAGCATGTGTGGTGTGGACTGTGGAGGCAAAGTTGGCTGCAACTTACATGCCCATTGGCTCTTCCTTATTATCTTTTCTTTTGTATAATAAATAAATAAATTTTAGAAGCCCATTGGCTCTTCCAAGTCAAAACTTTGTTAAATTTGCCCATCAATAGGTTTTGAAAACATGACTGACCTCACTAGATTTATTATGAGAATGACTTCATAATATATACTGCCTTTGCTTTTATTTACATGTCATATTAGGTTTGTACTATGTCAAACATTTGTATATTTGACCATCAATTGAAAAAATGGTTCATGACATAAGATCTTTTGTTAGATTCACTATAAAAACCACTTTCATAATATATAATTCATGCAGGTTCTAAAAATGTAAGGATTTTTTTTTTCAAAATGGATGGTAAAATATAATAATGTTTGACATGGGAGAAACCTAATGTGATGTATAAAAGAGAACGGAGGGAGTAACTTTTGTTTCTATAAACATCGCTTATCAGTCAAAAATCATGACTTATCATAAATCTAGATAGACTGATATTTATGATCCGAGGAAGTATATGCATGGTTTTGGTCTGTGATGTGTGAATTAAAGCAGCAAATAAAAGCAGGGCTGCACCTTTCTATTACCCAAGTGAAATTGCTTTTAAATTTGAGTGGTCAAGTAAACAAGACAATTAAAGGCGGGTATATCACACGTATAGTTACCGTGCCAGATTTAAACTGCGCTGCCAGTTAGGAGCTTGTCAATCATCACCATTTCATCTGTCATGTAGCGTATTTTGGAAAGACACGCGTGCACGCATTAGGAACTTCCTCTATCCCTTTTTAAGTTAGAAGCTAAATTTAATTAGATTTGTAAAAATAGTAGTAATATTTGTATCCCCAAATAAGTTTACTATAAAAATAGATTCCCTCAGCGATATATATAATGATACAAATTATATACTATAAATATTAATGTTTTTTTGTACATATTTGACCGAAGTTGAGTATGTTTGACTTTTCGGGGGGTGAGAACGAAAGGGAACGGATGGAGTAGAGTACACATGCCATTTTTTTCCAGCAAAAAAAGAGGAGCATAATCAAATAACAATGGTAACTTGAGTACATAATAAGATCATACATTAACATTGTCAGTCAAGCCGAGCAATTCAATTGGTCATATTCCTTCTGGTGAAATCTATATTTATCTAGGTTAAAGTTCTTGAGGCACATTTGTAATAAAAAAAGTTAATTGAATATGCGATTGTAAATGTCATGATTTAGAGAAACATCATTATTATTCGTCTATTTAAAACCATGCAACTATAATTCTTTGTCTACCAAAGATCCGCCATGCTATACGTTTTGGATGCAGTTTGACCGGTTTGACTCACTATTGGGCTACTATATTTTTGTATGGATAAAAATGCCCTTGCTAGTCCCATCTCTCTCCACTAGCTCACTGACACGTAGGTCCTATGTGACACCATTCATCACTCTTATCATCTCATTGACTCCCCGGTCCACAACCCCCTCTCTCTCGCAAGCTACAGGCCCATCCACAGGCTGATGCGGCCTCCAAGGCCGGGCAGCTATCCCCCGTCCCTACCCCACTCTCGTGGAGGTTGACTAGCCACATATAAGCTCCACCTCCCATCTATCGAACCTGCCTTGTGCACGGCTCTATAGCCACACCTGCTGACTTATCGTTCTAGCCGATAGTCGCTAGCGTTCATATCAACTTAGAGTAGGTGAGGAGCGCATGGACACCGTCGAAGTCCCAATACGACCCTGCTCAGCTAAATTGGAGGCACAAGAAGCATCATAAAGACACGAAGAAGCTTAGCAAAGGGTGAAACAGGATGTATTATGCGTGTATAGTGGACTGCTCATGAACTCAGTTGTTGGAAGTATATATGCAAAGTGACATATCTCAGGTACATAAACTATAATGGCATGGTTACAATATGACGAATAATAAAGATATATCTTACAAGCTTGACAGTTATAATGGCATATATTCATTTAACACTAGAAAAATAGTATTTAGTAATAACGTTGTCGTTCCCTTAGGACAAGTACTCTTAGAAAGTGATGACCAATGCGCTTTTTTTATGAATGTCAACGGGAGGGGAGAGGTTCCCCCACCTAGGATTTCATTCATTTGATCTTAGAGCATCTCCAAGAGTACCAAAACGGTCTCCCAATCTATGATTTTTAACAGGATTTAAAAAATACTCATCTCCAATAATTTCCAATCCCAATACACGCGCACAAACGGCAGGGCGAGGTTGGAGCACAGGCACCTTTCAGCTGCTAGATTACCGACAAGTCTTCAGTCGGCTAACTGATTGCCGACTAGACCGTAGGTTGTCGGCCATCCAGTAGCCGATGGGAACCTATCGGCCTCTGGATAGCCTATAAGATGCTAGTTTTGTAATTTTATAAATATAACATCTAGATCTATAATTATTTATTAAAATAATATTATCTAAAAAAAAGGGTAAATATTTATCTGATATCTTGGCAGCAACTAAAGAATGTGTTGATCAGATAATGACACGTTTGAATGTGAAACACTTAGACTGGTCGAAGGAACTAAACTGGTGGTTCAGTGAAACCGGGATAGAAGCAGCCAGTGGGCAACGCTTCTTGCACGCCTTAGCATCCTAGATCGCACGGGTTGATCAACCATAGCCCCGCGCTCTCTGCACTGAGGACAAGCACCCTGTCTCGCTTGAGTGCCTGCGACGGGGACGGGACGAGAAGAAGAGAAGCGGTGGCAGCCCCTGTGGATGGACAGAGGGAGGTTAAACGTGAGGAATCCGTAGTTGGCGACGACTCCATGAGGCTGCCGACAACTCAATTCCTAAAAAAAATTAAAGAAGAAAAAAGGAATCAGGAATTCCTATTCCAGCTTCAAGCACCAGGGGAGAGGAAAGTACCGGCCGGCCCAGGCGCAACTCATGTGATTTCTGTAGCCTGTGTCAAACCTGTAAATCTGTAATACAAGCTGGCATTAAAGTATGCATGCATTCTCCACCATAGCAGCAAGCAAGATGCACTGCACAACATCATCATGAGAATTGAGAAGCTTCCTCCAGCACAAGAAATTTTATGGTTTCAAACTGTCACAAAATTAAGCACATTTCGAAATCATCACATCTGTGCACTGCATCTGCCTTCTTACGCCCAGTACAAACGGCCATGGCGCTGAAACTCGCAAACCACTGCATCTCTCTAGTCTCTACCTTGTGGGGACTGGTGAGTCACACACACACACCTGTATTCTGATTAGGACAGGTGGCATGGAGCCAGCTACCAATCAGCACGGCGCCGGAGGTGCAAGCATTCTTCAAAGCCGCCTCCATGTTCACGGCGCTCGGCGACGGAAGACAATAATTGTTCTGGGAAGACGGATGGCTAGAGGGGGACGCCATAGCACACCATGCGCCCTACCTGATCCAGCATGTGCCAGCAGAAGCTCCTTGACAGTAAGAGAAGGCCTCAACAACAGAACTTGGGTTCGCGGCATCACAGGAGCTCTCTCAGCCTCGGCCATCGCAGAATACCTGGAGCTCTGGGACCGGATGCAGCACGTTCAACTGAATGATCAAGCTGATCGCACAGTTTGGCGATGGACACCGGATGGGAAGTACACAGCCAAATCTGCCTACGCCATGCTACACGCCGGAGCCACCAAATTCCAGGGACACAGACTCATCTGGAAAACATGGGCTCCGCTAAGGGTCAAGATCTTCCTGTGGCTTGCTTTCCGTTTCCGCCGGAGACACTGGACGGCCGACCGAAGAAGAAGGCATGGACTGGACGCAAGGGACTCCTGCTACCTATGCGACCAATCAATCGACCACATCATAGCCACATGCCCGTTCACCAAGGAACTCTGGCATCGCATCGTCCAAGCGCTCGGGCGACAAACGCCACAACCTCAGCCCACAGTCCGGCGCTGGTGGCGACGCCTACGCGCGCTCTAGAACGATGACCGACGGGATGGCCTGGACAGCCTGTTCGCACCTGTCTCCTGCCAGGTCTGGAAAGAGCGCAACGCCCGTTGCTTCAGACAAGCACCATCTTCCATGAACGAGCTGCTCCAGGTCATCAAGCACGAAGCCGACCAGTGGATCGAGGCCGGGGCGAAAGGTTTGGCAGCCATAGCACAAGCCTAGGGGCAGTGATGATTGCTTCCAGTTGTTTCCCAGCAATGTAGCGTCTAATTCTCGCAGGCCGCAAACTCTCGTAAATTTGAAATCTAAAAGTCTAAATAACCCCATGAAGTATCATGGGTGCCTTACTTAACCCCCTAAACTATAAAACCATGTATTCAACACATTAAACTTTGCCAAACCAGTCATTTTACCCCCTAGCTGGTTTTGCTACCCGGTTTTGCCTACGTGGAGCTCCAACTTGGCACTTGCTACCCGGTTTCGCCTACATGGCGCTCCAACCTGGCACACAGTGCCCTATGTCTGGCCGTTTGGGGCTCCTGGCCGTCGGGTATGTACGAGCACCACGGCAACCCGCCGGGCCCTGCCGCCGTTCTTCCTGCAGCCCTGCCCGTGGTACTGCCCGGTCATGGTGGACCCGCGCGGGTTGCCGTCGACCGCGTCCGCGTACGCGCAGCAGCGGGCAGCGCTCCCGTCAGCATCTTCTCGCGGGGCCCGGGGCTGGGGAGCGTAGAGCGACATGGATAAGGCGGCCATGGCGACGGATGCAAGGAAGCGGAGGAAGGAGCTGACCAAGCTCAAGCACATGGACGCCGCTGCCCGTCCCCGCCATGGATGTGCCGGCTGCCGGCGTCCTGGTCGCCCGTCCTCCTCTTCCTCTGCTGCCTCGCCTACGCCTCCCTCGCCAATGCCTGGGTCGCCGTAGGAAGGAGCTGCCGAAAAGCGAGCGCTGTCCTTGGATCCACTACTTCATGCTCGCCGTCCTTGTGCTCAAGGTCAGGGGAGGTGGAGGAGCTCGCCATGTTAGAAATAGCTTGTGATATGTCAATGTAAATCCTGTAACGTGATCTTAGGTAGACCGGCATGAGAGCCCTTGATTGTAGGGTTGTTACTAAAGATAGAAATTGTTGTATAGGATCCTAGAAACATGGAACTCTCATGCCGTGATCTCCTGAGTCAGTTACCTTGTAAATGTGCTACATATATCAACACGAACGGCGCCCCTGGCTATCATCTTGCCAAGCGCTTCCACCATCTGCCCTCTGTATTTTACATGGTATCAGAGCCATAAACACTTAATAGATCCAACTGCCGCTCATCATGTCTTCCTCGAATCTTCATCACCCTAACAACAATCCTCTCTCGGCCGGCGCTGTGACAGAGAAGCTTACTAGGAGCAATCACTCCATCTGGGAAGCCCAGGTGCTCTCGGCCGTGCGCGGTGCCCGCCTGCACGGTCATCTCACTGGTGCCTCTCTGCCGCCGACGAAGGAGATTGATGACAAGGATGGCAATGGCAAGAAGGTCTTCAACCCGGCGTTCGAAGAATGGGTGGCACGGGATCAACAGATCCTCAGCTTCCTTCTCACTTTCGTCTCTCTGGGCATTCTCAGCCACATCGCCAAGACGAGGACAACGGCTGATGCATGGGCCAAGATTGAGGCCATGTTTGCCTCACAAACCCATGCGCGCGCGGTAAACCTGCGCATCTCCCACGCCAATACCAAGAAAGGTAACTCATCTGCTACCGATTATTTCACCAAGATGAAAGGTTTCAGCGATGAGATGGCGGCCGCGGGACGACCAATCACTGATGACGAGCTGGTTGAGTACATACTCACTGGTTTGCCTGCGGAATATGAATCACTGGTTACCTCCCTCGTTAGGAGGGTGGAATCGGTGACTGTCGACGAGCTCTATTCACAGCTCCTCAACTACGAGACCAGGATGGATTTGGTTCAAGGCGGCGATCAGAACTCGGCCAACATGGCCGGCCATGGAAGAGGCCGTGGTAATAATCGTGGCCGTGGTGGTCCCTATCGTGGACGTGGCCACGGTCCTCCAAATGGCGGGGGTCGTGGTCGCGGCCAAAGGAGCAATCAGCAAGGAGGCGGCTTCAACAGCAAGAAGCAGGACAAACCGATCTATCAGGTGTGCTTCAAGGAAGGGCACACTGCAGCTCGTTGTTGGTACCACTTTGATGAGGACTTCGTCCCTGAAGAAAGGCATGCAGCAGCGGTGACCAGTTCATACAACATCGACACTAACTGGTACACCGATAGCGGCTCCACCGACCACATCACCAGCGAGTTAGAGAAACTCTCCATGCGCGAGAAGTACAATGGTGGTGATCAGATCCACACCGCAAGTGGTGCAGGTATGGCAATTAAACATGTTGGTCAATCTACTATTGTTTCCCCTAGCCACAATCTCTAGTTAAAAAATGTTCTGCATGTACCTAAGGCTTCCAAAAATCTTGTTTCATTTCATCGATTTACTTCTAATAATTCTGCCTACATGGAATTTCACCCCACTTATTTTTTGGTTAAGGATCAGGCAACCAAGAAAACTCTGCTTAAAGGTCGTTGTCATCGGGGGCTATATCCTCTTCCTTCACCGCCAAAACAAGTCCTCGCAGCATCTCGACCGTCCCTGTCTCGGTGGCATGAACGACTAGGACATCCAGCTTCCCCGGTCATCCGTCGCATCATTAGTAATAATAGCCTTTCATTTGCTTCAGAGTCCAATAATGAGCATGTGTGCGATGCTTGTCAACAAGCAAAGGCACACCAGTTATCCTATCCTAAGTTAGTGAGTCGATCTAGTGCTCCCTTAGAACTTGTGTTCTCTGATGTATGGGGTCAAGCTATCGAGTCTGTTGGCAGAAAACAGTATTATGTTAGTTTTATTGATGACTACAACAAGTTTACCTGGATCTACCTCATTAAGCATAAGTCTAAAGTTTTTCAGAAATTTCATGATTTTCAGAACCTAGTTGAAAGGTTGCTTGATCGCAAAATAAAAGCCATCCAAACTGATTGGGGTGGTGAATATCAAAGGCTTAGTTCCTTTTTTACTAAAGTTGGCATTTCGCATCAAGTTTCATGTCCTCATGCGCATCAACAACATGGTGCAGCCGAGCGCAAACATCGGCACATCGTTGAAGTTGGTTTAGCTCTTCTTTCAGGCGCTAGCATGCCGCTGAAATTTTGGGACGAAGCGTTCCTCACAATGACATACCTCATCAATCGCCTTCCTAGTGCAGTCATCAATTTTACTACCCCTCTAGAGCGTCTCTTTGGTCAAAAACCAGATTACTCCTTTCTACGAACGTTTGGTTGTGCCTGTTGGCCCAATCTTCGCCCATATAATGTCCATAAACTCCAGTTTCGCTCTAAGAGATGCGTCTTTTTGGGTTATAGTAATCTTCATAAGGGGTATAAATGTCTGGACATCACATCTGGGCGTGTCTATATCTCTAGAGATGTCACATTCGATGAAACAATCTTTCCTTTTGCCGAGATGCATCTCAATGCGGGTCCTCGTCTGCGCTCAGAAATTCTTCTGTTATCTCCTAATTCCGTGGCTATCCGAGGGGACAGTAGTTTGGATGATCAACATGTTAATTTGCCTGTTAATTTGCCTAATGTATCTAACAATTCTGCCGGAGTCCCTAGTTTGCCTCAGGCACCAGGTATACACGTTGAAAGCAGCAGCATGGATCACGGAGATGTTTCTCGGCCGCCTTCTGTGATCGGATCAGCATCGGTCCAACCGCACGGGGGCAATCAGCCGCACATACACCATCACCGCCGCCAAGTGTCTCCAACACCTGATGATGATGCCGTTATATGGACCCCGGAAGATTTCCGTCGATGGATCCTCTGCGGCGATGCGAGAAGAAGTCGCAGCTCTGCTCCTCCGTAAAAGTCGCAGCTCCTTCTCCTCCAGCCCTCGCTCGGCGGTTACAAGGCTCCAGTAGCGGCATTCAAAAGAAGAAAATTTATACCGATGGCAATTGTCAGTGCGGGATGTTAGCAAGCACTTTGGTGAACCGACTGATCTAGCCGATGCAATCGCAGGATAAAAATTGGAAACAGGCCATGAACTATGAATATGAAGCAATCGATGAGGAACAAGACATGGCACCTAGTTCCACCACAGAGGGGAACCAATGTTATAGGGTGCAAATGGGTGTATAAAATCAAGAGAAAGTCCGATGGGAGTCTAGATCGTTACAAGGCTCGTCTTGTGGCCAAGGGCTTCAAGCAAAGGTATGGAATAGATTACGAAGATACATTCATCCGATAATTAAAGCTGCAACTATTCGAGTTATATTGTCTCTAGCTGTATCTTGTGGATGGTCTCTTCGCCAACTCAATGTGCAGAATGCATTTTTACATGGGCTCTTAGAAGAAGATGTATACATGCATCAACCTCCTAGCTTTGAGGATCCAAACCGGCCAAATTATGTGTGCAAACTTGATAAAGCCTTATATGGGTTGAAGCAAGCTCCTCGAGCATGGTACTCTAGGTTAAGTGAACGGTTGATTCAATTGGGGTTTAAGGCATCCAAGGCTGACACATCCTTGTTCTTCTTCAGTAAGGGAGGCATCACAATGTTTGTTCTTGTGTATGTCGATGACATAATTGTGGCAAGTTCCACCGAGCAAGCAACAAGTGCATTACTTCGAGATCTTAAAGGACAGTTTGCATTGAAGGACTTGGGAGAGCTTCACTATTTTCTTGGTATTGAGGTGCATAAAACAAGCGGTGGAATTCTGCTTACACAAGAGAAATATGCATCTGATCTACTGAAGAGGGTCAGCATGGCAGACTGCAAGCCGGTCAATACACCGTTATCCACTAGTGAGAAGCTATCTCTGTATGAAGGAACTCCTCTAGGGGCTCAAGACACCACAAGATATAGAAGCATTGTAGGAGCTTTGCAATACCTAACATTAACATGACCGGATATCTCATTTGCTGTGAATAAGGTTTGTCAGTTCCTTCATGCTCCAACCACAATACATTGGGAGGCCGTGAAAAGAATATTGAGGTATATAAAACAGTGCACTGGACTTGGACTAAAGATCCACAGGTCGACTTCCACACTAGTAAGCGCCTTCTCAGATGCTGACTGGGCAGGCTGTGTGGATGACAGAAAATCCACTAGAGGATTTGCGGTTTTTATAGGAACCAATTTAGTGTCCTGGAGTGCTCGCAAACAATCCACTGTCTCTAGATCGAGTACTGAAGCAGAGTATAAAGCAATAGCCAATGCTACGACAGAGGTTATGTGGATACAGACCTTGTTACATGAGATTGGTGTGAAGAGTCCTAATGCTGCAAAATTATGGTGTGACAATCTAGGCGCCACATACCTTTCAAGCAATCCTATGTTCCATGCTAGAACAAAACACATTGAGGTGGATTATCATTTTGTGAGAGATCGGGTCAAGCAGAAATGTTTGGAAATCAATTTTGTTACCTCCAAGGATCAAGTAGCTGATGGATTCACCAAGGCTCTGCCTGTACGGCTTGTTGAGAATTTTAAGATCAATCTCAACTTGGCAAAGTTGTGATTGAGGGAGGCTGTTAGAAATAGCTTGTGATATGTCAATGTAAATCCTGTAATGTGATCTTAGGTAGACCGGCATGAGAGCCCTTGATTGTAGGGTTGTTACTAAAGATAGAAACTGTTGTATAGGATCCTAGAAACATGGAACTCTCATGCCGTGATCTCCTGAGTCAGTTACCTTGTAAATGTGCTACATATATCAACACGAACGGTGCCCCTGGCTATCATCTTGCCAAGCGCTTCCACCATCTGCCCTCTGTATTTTACACGTCGGACGACGGTGCCTCTGATTCAAGTCCTGCGCGTGTGAGCCACGAATGCCGCCCCCACCCCGCCGCTGCTGCTACTCCGAGATGAGGCAGTGGTCTTCCGGCCGCATCCTGGCCGCGCGTGCACCACGGTGGGCCAGCGCCTTGGCTGCGAGCCGACAGCTGTGTGGTGCCTAGGCGGCCAGCAGGGTGCAAGCCGCCATGCGTCCAGACTCTAGAACAAGATGCTGCTCGCTTGAGGCCCGCACCCCCTTGCATCGCTGAGAGTTCACCGGCATGCACGCGAGCAGCAGCATAGGCTGTTTCAGTTTCCATGGTGAGAATACACGGCACACATCATCTTTGCTGTGTTTGTGGATCCGTCGAGTTCGAGTAATCAAGAAAGGTATTCTTTGATTGTGTTGTGAAGTTGGAAGATGCGCTGAATCATGCGTATTTTGCTATGCTGTCAGTCAACGCACAACGACAAATGTCTAAATATTCATTAATCATTACCCATGCGCGTGGAAGATGAGCTGCAGCAGCACACGGGGAGGACCAGATGAACCCCGGCTCGAGCATGCAGGGGACGCGGTACGCCAGGCCACGCTCGTCTAGGACATCGGCGCCTACGGCGTCCTGCATGGGCCACCGTATGGGAGGCACGGGGAGCAGAGCGCACGCATGCACCCGGCGGCGGAGCAGTGGAGAGGCCGAAGCAGAACAGTGGGGCGACTGCGAGGGAGAGGTTGCAGAACGCGGTGGCCATCTTAGCTAGCACAAGCAAGGCATCGTCGTCGGTCACGAGGTGGTGGACGCCCTCGAGGCGGATGGCCTCCACGGAGACACGCGAGGTGGTCAGGGTCGTGCGAACGCTACCAGCGGCGGCCCAAGGTGAGCATGGCCAAGAATGCCACCGTGGTTGTCCATGTGCACAAAACTGGGTAGCAAAACCAGCTACTGGGTAAAATGACCGGTTTGTCAAAGTTTAATGTGTTGAATACATAGTTTTGTAGTTTAGGGGGTTAAGTTGTTAGAATTGGTCTCATCCGCCTTGACCCAACGGTTGAGACGGACCCCTTGACCGTGTCCTGATCGGGGACGCCCAGCCATCTAGTGGCTGGTGGCCACCCGTCGCACAGTGCCTATATAGAGGAGGTGGGGCAAATGGCTCACGATACGAGGTTCACTGCCACTGCCACAACCCCACCGTCTAACCCTAGTCCGATCGAGAGGGAGGCACTGCCAGCGGCGGGAAGCGCCACTACCTTTGCCACCACCAACCTCTTCACCGACACCCTTTCGTCACCTACACCGACCGTCGCTACGCGTGCGCAGAGCTTCACCGATGAACCAGCGATGGCAGGGAGCTCCTCCAACCCCTCCGACGGTCAGATGCTCCTACATCTCCCTCTCTCTTTGTCTCCTTCTCCTGAAGCAAGCTCTAGGTATATTTGATTCAATTGGTAAAGATATCACCCTCTGATCTACACCTAGATGATCTAAAGACCCTAACAATGGTATCGGAGCGAGGTTTCCCTAGGTGTGGATCTTGTCAGGGGCAAGAAACCGATTAGAAAAGAAAAGATAGACTAGATCCGTTTGGATCTAGATAGAGAAGGGGTCAGCCGAACCCTAACCCTATGAAGAAGCACATGGGGAAGAAGAACAGTCTCTAACCCTAACTGGGTGAAGACGGAAGGGGCTCGACTTCAAGACTGCTTGATCCGAACCCTAAACCCACGACCAAATCTCAGGGAAAGAAATAGAAAGAAAAAGAGAGAAGAAGGTGATTCAAATCGATTCGAAATTTCACCAAACCCTAACCCTAGAAGGGGAAGAAGAGGAACAAGACGGACAAGGGGGGCTCACCTGTCACCGCCGTCAGTAACACCACCGCGCCGTCGCGCGGGAAGAACCACCCGGGCCGCCGGCTGGCGAGTCCACGCCATTGCGTGGGGCTGAGCCTAGGGCTCGGGGTCATGGGCACCATCGCAAGGCCCCTCGACTGCGGCATGCTCAGCATCGAGCGAGCGTGCGCGTCGGCGAGGAGCTTCGCGGCGGCACCGCCACCACCACCAATTTTTCTCCAGCCGCCGTGGGTGGCCATCACTGCTCGCGGCGCCGCTGAGAGAGAGAGAGAAGGAAAAGAACAGAATCATGACCTAGGGTTTGGAGGGGTGCGGCCAAGGCGGGGGTTTTAGCCTCCCGAAAATGGTGCTCGACCGTCGGATTCAGATTGATGGCGAGCATTGCTCCGGGCCGAATAGAGGCCAGGCAGGCAAGAGGAATCTCGGCCCAGGCCTAGGTTGCGGCTTTGGCGCGGGGGGCGCTTCGCTGCCGTGCTCTCGGGCAGCGCTGGCTTGAGCGTGGGCTGTTGAGCGCCACAGGATTTGGCTGGCTCATGGCCTGCGTAGTGGTTGGCCGCCTGCGCTTGCTTTGTTGCTTGGGGCAGCGTGTTGTTTCTTTGCTTGTGGGCCACTCGCTCCGTGCGCCTTCTTGCTCTCGGGCTCCGGGCTACAGGTCTTTGGACCAGGCCAAAATGCACACAGTTTAAAGTTTATTTTTCAGAAGCAGTTTTTTTATGTTTTGCTATGTTTTTATGTTTCATCTCTGTCAAAATTTGAACCAACGGAATAATTTTGACAGAGAGTAGAAAAGTACAGTAAAATACTTCTGAAAAGTAGATAAAGAAATTTTGTCAAGTTTTCGCTACAAAGTTAATGATGATTGTCTTCTTATTAAATTCGAACCAACGGGAGAATTTAATTTGAAGAGCAGTTATAGGTATTCAGTAAATGATGAAAAGTTGATCCTCCAGTTAAAATTGGAACCAACTAAAAAAATTAATTGGAGGAATAGTCGGTTGATAGTTAAAGTTAAATTATGGTATTGTTATTTTCTGACCAACGGTTGATGATAACAATATTATAATTTTATGAGTTTTATGATTAAAGTTTAAATCTCTAATGAATTTTGCATCAAAGTGACCAATTTTCAGAGAATAGATAAAGATCAAGGAATGCTCTTAAACTAGAGAAATGTATTTTCATGTTTCCGCTGCAATGAAGTTGATTGTCTTCTAATTAAATTCGAACCAACGGGAGAATTTAATTTTGAGGAGCAGTTCTATGTTTTCAAGATTATTGAATTTCTATACGTTAATTTCATTTCTGCCCAACGGTGATGTGGAATTAATGTAGAAGAATGATGTTTTATTCTATTTCTACCCAACGGTGATATAGAATAGAACATAAAGATTTCAAAGTTTAATGAGCATTATTGTTGAATATTTTTTCAGACAAAAGACTTCCATGCTTTCATTCTTGAAGACAGTAAGAGAAATAAGCTGGGTACTTGTGACTCAGATGATGAAATGCCTAAGGGCAAGTTATGTATGAAAGAATGCCATTGCTTAAGGGACTGTGTTCTCTTTAAAGAATGGCTTCAAAAGAAAATAATTCTAGGATATTGATCAAAAAAAGAGATAGATCAATGAGAGTCTTCATTGAGAAATGTCTTTTATGTACTCTCTGTGAAGAAGAATTTATTTTTAGTTTCACTCATGAGAGTTGTAAAAGTCATATATATGTTTAATTTGACTAACATTGGATTAAACATGTGTGTTAAAAGAATATTCAGATTTATTTTTGAATTTGATGATTGAACACGAGCCAATCCTGGCAATTATGTCCGTTCAAGGGAATTATCTCGCATGGCGGGAAAAGTTTGTGATAGTACCCGCATGGCGGGAAAAGTTTGAGAAAATACCCGCATGGCAGGGTAAAGTTGGCATAGTACATATGTTAACCAATCCTGCATGGCGGGAGAGTTTGGCATAGTACTTATCCCGCATGGCGAGAGAAGGATATGATGACTCATGTGCTCTAAGTGTATTCCGCACATGGAGAGAAGTTTGGGGTAGCTCTTATGCTATCCTAGAATTGACCATACACTCTGATTGTGTCATGGTCATTAAGTACTCAATGAGTTTAAGAACAAAAGAAAGTTGCATGTGAACCAAAAGATAAGAATGATATGCAAGCGTGACTTGCAGAAGTATTGAAAATAATAGACTATTTGAGTTTTGAAGTGAAATGAGGAAAATGTACTCCCATACGAATTTTGTTTGCATGATGTAATCATGTGGATGAAGTAAGTAATCAAAGTTTCCTCATTCACAAGAGTTCAGAATGTTTCGAAATTGTGGTAGAAAAGTTCATACCACATTTCGAGGGGGAGAAATGTAAGATTAATTAAGAAAGATAATTAAGAAAGATACTTCCCCATACTTCAGATAATGCAATGCATACTATGCATTGAAGGTAAAAGTGATCTATAAAAGATGAATGTGATCATTGAGGGAGTAAGACGGTCATAATAACGATACCCCTAAAGTAAAGAAATAGCTAAATTCCTGGACCTTTTACTGTTCTGATAGGAAGATAGCATAGTCGGCTAGTATTTATACTGGACGAGTTCAGAGTTATCAAGGCGGTGCTAAACGCGCCATATGAGTTTTTAGCAGATTAAACCAAAAATAAGAAATTTGAAGATACACCATCTTTACAGAAGATGGAGTAATCTGGGGGAGCATGGTATGTAGATACCTAAAGCTTGGATAGAAGTGGGATTACATATCCACTACAGTGTTTTAGAGCAACAAATTGCTTAATACATGTTGATGTTGTATGACATATACAACACCTGATGTTAGCTCTTAAAGAAGATGAATAAGTAAACAAGGATCTAGTGATACAGGTGGCTATAGAACAATTGCCCTTTGGCAATGAAGAGCAACAATAGCCCCATATGAAAGAAGTGCCACGAGGCCCCAATAGGCCTCAAAGAATAAGAAAATCAGATATTTCTGGTGACTAAGAAGTAAAAGTTAAGAAAGAAATTCAAATAGAGAGTGATTCCACCTCATTGGAAAAAGCCATGAGAGGCGTTCACTCGTCTAAATGGCAAGAAGCAAAGGAAGATGAAATGAAATCGATAAATACCAACGATGTTTGGGACTTAGAAGAAATTGCTAATGGAGCCAAAACAGTAGGCTGTAATGGGTCTGCAAGACAAATATGACTCCAAAGGAAATATGTGAAGCTATAAAGCGCCACTTGTGGCGAAATGATTTACACAAAGAGAAGAAATAGATTATAATGAGAATATAAGGATTCTTTTAGAATCATAATAGCGTTAGTGGCATATTACGATTTAGAGTTATATTAGAAGGATGTAAAGACACATTCCTCAACGGGGATTTGTGTGGAAAAGTTTACATGGCACAACTCAAAAGGTTTTATCGTGGAAGGAAAAGAATATAAGGGATGTTGCCTGAAGAAATCCATTTATGGATTAAAGCAAGCTTCAAGACATTGGTACTTGAAGTTTGACAGTACAATAAGAAAGTTTGGGTTTTAAAGAGAATATAGAGGACAATTGCATTTATGCAAAGTTTAAACATGGAAAATTTATTTTCCTAATCCTACTTGTGGGTAGCACCTTACTCACTAGTAGTTGTGTTAATCTACTGTTATAGAAGAAACAGTTCTTGTCCTCAAGTTTCAATGAGAATGATCTTGGTAAAACGTCATTCGTTCCAGAAATTGGAACTTACCGAGACAAAAGGAAAAGGGGTATTAGAACTATCTCAAGTGTATACTTAGAGAAGATTCTAAAAAAATAAAGTATACATGTGAGTAAACTTGCGCCTATTCCTATAGTAAAGGGTAATAGTTTTGGGAACTTCCAGTGTTCCAAGAACCAATGTGAGATCGATCAAAAGGACGTCCTATATGCTTCAGCTGTTGGAAGATTAATGAATGCTTATAAGTAAGAACTTACCCTGACATAGTTCATGTATCCGGGATGTTTTGGCAGAAGTCCAGTCCAGATATAGATCATTGGAATAGAGTTGAGAATGTTTTGTAATTGTGGAAAGATTTATAGGCCTCATGATGAGTAAGAAAGAATAAGTACTCTCAAATAGTTGGGGGTACAAATGTTAAATTTTGGTGAGATGTTTAGTGAAACCCACATAGTAGCTAACACTCGCAGTTGGAGTTTTATTGTGGAAAAGCTCTAAAGAAACAGTTATGGTGTCATCAATGATGCATACCTATAGTATAGCTTGTCATGAGGCTTAAAGGACAGGCGAAATGGTTAAAAGAACTTACATCTGGAATTGATAATGGTAAACAACAGCAATAACCATTTAAGTAGTTCGCTCCTATAACAACGGGTCAAGTGTGCTGTCAAACACATTGACGTTAAAGTTATACGTTGTGAAGGAGAAAGTCCGGAATCATACTAAAAGTATTGAACATAAAAGTAACAAGCAAGTGCTTGCGGATCCGCGTACAAAAGGCTTACCACCCAGTGTGTTTAGAGAACACACAATCGACATGGGTTTATGGTATAGCCTATGATTTTCGGACAATAAAGGGCCCAAAGTTAAAGAATTTGTTTTAGAACAGAGACGTGTATTGTAGCTGTTAAGTCTATCGGCGATTGACCGTGACGATGAAGCATGCTCTATGCACTAATCTATGATGGAACAAATAAAAGTGAAAGGGATTAAAGTCAAAGTTTAAAGTTAAAGTATGAGTTGAGATCAAGGGAGAGAATGTTAGAATTGATCTCATCCGTCTTGACCCAACGGTCGAGACGGACCCCTTGACCGCGTCCTGATCAGGGACGCCCAACCATCTAGTGGCTGGTGGGCCCCCGTCGCACAGTGCCTATATAGAGGAGGTGGGGCAAACGGCTCGTGATACGAGGTTCACTGCTGCCGCCACAACCCCACCGTCTAACCCTAGTCCGATCGAGAGGGAGGCACTGCCAGCGGCGGGAAGCGCCAGTGCCTTTGCCACCACCAACCTCTTCACCGACACCCTTTCGTCACCTACACCGACCGTCGCTGCGCGTGCGCAGAGCTTCACCGATGAACCAGCAATGGCAGGGAGCTCCTCCAACCCCTCCGACGGTCAGATGCTCCTACATCTCCCTCTCTCTCTCTCTCTCCTTCTCCCGAAGCAAGCTCTAGGTATATTTGATTCAATTGGTAAAGATATCACCCTTTGATCTACACCTAGATGATCTAAAGACCCTAACATAAGTAAGCCACACATGATACCTCAGAGGGTGATTTAGACTTTTTCCCTACTTAAAACAATGACTCATGCGTATCCAAGGAAAAAAATGTGTGCAACTCGCAAACCACAGTCCACAGTATATATCATACGAATTGCCATCTTGCTCTGCAACTACTATTACACAACGAAATTGCATAGACAGACACAGACGGAACCAGCTCCTCTAACTTATGAAGAACTACGTCCTGGGACATACTAGTGCCTGATGCCCTTCATTTCTGATCTAGCGGCAGGAAGCAAACTGTTCTACAAGCACAGACGTTGGGCCATAAGCCCGCTGCGGCCCAGTCCAGCAGCACGAACGACGAGGAAAAGGGCACGAGTCGAGTAGAGCGACGAGAAAAAGGGTGCGAGCCGAGCAAAAAAAGCACGGGTGGACTGTGCAGACGGCCGCACGGCCGAGAAAAAAAGGAGTGCGATCGATCTGCAAGAGGACTTTATAGATGGAGGTGCCGGAGTGATTGCTAGATTATTGCATCGACGGAGAGACCAATTCTGAAACGCTGGAGGGAGGAGTTGCTCTGCTCTTGTATTCTGTTCCATGGAGATGGAAGAAGAGGGCACCAGAAAAGAAGCTAATCAAGTGAATTGTGATCCAAACAAGTAACACACCTCTCTGTATTCTATATTACTTGTTATTTAACATGAAATGGATTTTGTTATTTCAATCCCATGTACAGCTACTCTTTGCTTACTCTGTTTGGCATGAGATCTGAAATTAGTAAAAGATTTTTCTCTACAATTGCACAAGTCCCCTACTCATGTTATGATTTTTTTTGCTAGAGACATGCCACCTGGTTTGGTACCTCACTTTGGCATGGAATTTGGAAATTCTAATGAAGCTTGGGCATTTTGGCTTAGCTATGGTGGACAACAAGGTTTTGATGTCAGGAAAAGGTATACAAACAAAAGACCATCTGATGGCAAGGTTACATCATGCAAATTTGTTTGTGCAAATGAGGGTCATCGATTGCCGGACAAAAGAGATCATCTAACAAAATGCCCTCGAGCCGAAACTAGGACCGATTGCCAAGTCCACATGAATCTGAAAATGGATCGAGAGAATGGAAATCTAAAAGTGTCTGAGCTTGTTTTGGAACATAATCATGCACTACACCTGCCAGAAACCTTACACTTAATGGTGTCACAAAGGAAAATTTCAGATTTACAAGCTTTTGAAATCGAAACAGCAGATGTTGCAGGCATTGGGCCAAAAGCTGCCCATGAGTTGGCTACTCGCCAAGTTGGTGGTCCACTTAATCTTAGCTACACCCTTCGTCATCACAAAAATTACTTGCGTACCAAGCACCAAAGAGAGATGGCATATGGACAAGCATGTAGTATACTTAAGTATTTTCGAGATAAAATTGCTGAGAATCCATCGTTCCAGTATGCATTGCAAATGGACTGTGAAGAACAAATAGCCAACATATTATGGGCTGATGCTAAAATGATAATGGATTATGCACATTTTGGTGATGTTGTTAGTTTTGACACTACTTTTGGAACAAATAAGGAGAATAGACCTTTTGGTGTATTTGTTGGATTCAATCACTTTAGAGAAACTGTAGTTTTTGGTGCTGCTCTCATGTATGATGAGACATTTGAATCCTTCAAGTGGCTTTTTGAGACCTTTTTAAAAGCTCATAATGGACAACAACCAAAAACTTTCTACACAGATCAGGATGCAGCAATGGGAAGGGCAGTTGCAGAAGTGTTCACTGAAGCATGGCATGGATTATGCACTTTCCACATCATGCAAAATGCTATCAAACATCTACATGAAGATAAGGATGAAGAGAAGAAAAAGGGGAAGAAAAAACAAAAGAAGAAAACAGAGAAGGAAATGGAGAAAAATGAAAGCACAAGTATTCTATCAGATTTTAGTGCCTGCATGTTTGAGTATGAAGACATGATAGAATTTGAACAAAAATTTGACCTCATGAGGCAAAAGGTGAGCAAACAAACTTGGTTGGATAGTATATACAAGTTGAAAGAAAAATGGGCTGAATGTTACATGAAGGATGTCTTCACATTAGGAATGAGAAGTACACAATTGAGTGAGAGTTTGAACAATGACTTGAAAATCCATTTCAAATCTGATTTTGATATCATCCGGTTCTTTAAGCATTTTGAAAGGGTGGTGCAAGGAAAAAGGAACAATGAACTAAATTCAGAATTTGATTCAAGGAAAAAGTTACCTAAACTAGGTATGAGGAGACCACCGCCTATATTGTTGCAAGCTAGCAAGTTGTATACACCTATTATATTTGAAGCTTTTCAAGGTGAATATGAAAGATCCTTGGCAGCTTGCACCAAGGCATTGGATGAAAATAATGCATATCTAGTAGGACATTGTATATACGAGGAGGAGTATAAAGTTGTCGGTGATCCTTTGAAGCAAACGGTTTTATGCAGCTACAAGCAATTTGATAGAATCGGAATATTACGTGGTCATGCACTTAAGGTTCTTGATTTGATGAATATCAAGTCACTACCACCACAATATGTGTTAAAGCGTTGGACACGGGAAGCGCGGGCTGGAAATGTACAGGACAACCAAGGGAGAAACATAATAGAAAATCCAAATATAGATGCTGTACTTCGCTTCAGATATATGTCCCGTAAATTTCTTAATTTGGCACATCAAGCAGCCAACTTTCCTGAATGTACCGCGCTAGTGGACAGCACACTTGATATCCTTGGTAAGCAAATTGGAGAAAAAATCAATGCAAGTACAAGCACTTTTGAGGATTTGTGTGGAGATTCCACAAATGCTAGTCCACCAAATGATTTTTTGATCAATGCTAGTCTAAAGAAAAAAGATGTCCAAACAAAAAGTTCAAAACGAAAGAGAACTTGGCTTGACAAGAAGCACAAGGCTAGAAAAAAGAGACAAAACAAAGCTACATCACAGTTTAGAGAAGAGACTAAGAATGATGTTGCACATGCACAAGAGGCAAGTAGTGGTGGTGCAATCTGTCCATTATTTCCTCAAGCCTCAACTTCAGGTGGTGCACAAGCAGAAGGACAAGTTGTTTTGGTCTCATTGTTTCCTGAACCCTCTAATTCAGGTGGTGCACAAGCCCAAGCACAAGGTGGAACACGAGCACAAGTTAACTTCACTCAAATGTTGACGGTAATATGCTCATATAAGTTAACTTACAAATCTAGAGATGATAATCTTTTTTAAAAACACTAATTTATTTAATGCAGGGACCAATGACGGATGATCTTCTAACTAGATTTTGGTGAAATATTCATGTTACGAAGAGGGAGTAATATTTGAGGGCACGGAGGACTGTATGCCATATATCAGTTAGTTGGGGGCATGAAGATGTATATATATGTTCAGCTTTTGTTTGCAGCATATAAGTGACCTGCCATATATTAGTCATTTGGGGGCATGAAGATGTATATACAACTTCCTTTTGCCACATATTAGTTATGTGCTACTCTGAAAAAACTCTAGTTATGTATATATTTGCACTAGCTGAATTGACAGTCATATATTTGCACATAGAAGTGACCTGCCATATATGTTCAGCTTTCTGTTGCCATTCTGCAAGCATCATTGACAGTATTTGGGTATAAAATCTGAAACTCTTTTGCATTCAGAGTTCTCAATCGACACAATTATCAAAACAGCACTGAAGTTTCAAAATGACAAGGTCCAGGCACTCAAATAGACAAACATTCCATCATCACAACCAATACAGAGCTATAATCTCAATTCACATCATTTTACATTTTCAATTGACTCAACTATCTGTCTACTGCTACTCTGAACTTTTGGCTTCTCAACCTGCCACTGTTGCTCTCCTCCCGAGCGGTGTGTGGTGCCCCTCGTTCCATGGTGCTGCAGGCTTGGCAGTAGCGGACACTCTTCCTCCGTTGCCCCTCGCTTTCTCAGGGGCTGTTAACCTACGCCAGCACAGCTACGCCGAGGGAGACGACGACCAGCAGCAATCGGCCGACGGCCATCTTGAAGCACGTCCCCTTCGCGGGGCCGAGGAATAGGAATAGGAATGATGACGAGAGAGCCAGCGATGTCGGCGGAGGATGCTGTCTCAGGGGCCTACTCACCTAGCCGAGGGAGACGGCAAGCGGAAACACTCGGCCGGCGGCAATCTTCTTCAAGCGCGTCGGCGGCGAGCCGGCGAATGAATCTGGAGCGCCTCTGTTTTTCCCCTTTCCTCGAACAGAAGTGCTTCACGCTGCTACTTGGGCCAAGGCGTGTGTGGCTTCCTGCTTGTTTCCTTGTGTTGGATCAAAAACGGAATCCTGCCGCTGGATCATCAATGGACGGCATCGGGCGCAAGTACGTCCCTGGGCGTAGTAGTTCGCTAAGTTAGAGGAGCTGGTTCCGACATGGACAAACCAGACTGAAATCAGGGTTCAAATTAGCCTACCCAATACTTACTCGCGCATACACATCTGGTGTGCCATGGAGATGGTGCGAGGCCTGCCATGCCTCGACCATGTGGAGCAGCTCTGCGATGTCTGCGTGTTGACGAAGCAGAGGCGACTCCCCTTTCCCCAGCGGGCGAGCTTTCGAGCCAAGGAGAGGCTCGAGCTTGTGCATGGGGACTTGCGTGGCCCGGTGACACCGGCCACACCGGGAGGACGATGCTACTTCCTGCTGCTCGTCGACGACCTCTCCCGCTACATGTGGGTGATGGTCCTCGGCAGCAAGGGAGAGGCTACGAACGCCATCAGGCATGCGCAGGCTGCTGCGGAGGCGGAGTGCGGCCGCAAGCTACACGTGCTGCACACCGACAACAGTGGCGAATTCACGGCGGCTGAATTCATGTCGTACTACGCTGACGAGGGCATTCAACGCCACTACTCCACGTCATACAGCCCGCAGCAGAACGACATCATTGAGCGGCGCAACTAGACGGTTGTGGGGATGGCTCGGGCCCTCCTCAAGCAGAGGGGGATGCCGGCTGTCTTCTGGGGAGAGGCGGTGGTGATGGCCGTCTACATCCTCAACTGCTCGCCTACCAAGGTGCTCGACGGCAGGACGCCGTACGAGGCTTGGCATGGGCATAAGCCGGCGGTCTCCCACTTGCGGGTCTTCGGCTGCCTCGCGTTCGCCAAGGAGCTTGGCCACATCAGCAAGCTCGACGACAGGAGCACTCCGGGAGTGTTCATGGGCTACGCAAAGGGCTCGAAGGCCTACCGCATCCTCGACCCGAAGACACAGTGTGTGCGCACAGCGCGCGACGTTGTGTTCGACGAAGGGCGAGGATGGGTGTGAGACAAGGCGGTGGACGACGGCTCGGCTCCGACGTACGATGACTTCACTGTCGAGTACATCCACTTTGAGGGAGCTGGGGGAGTAGGTAGCTCTTCTTTGGCGAGCGTGTCTACCCCAGTCCCCGAGCCTCCACCGACCCCGGCGCCTGCTACTCCGACAGCACCACGCTCTCCAGCCAGGACCTCGGCTGCGATGAGTTCTTCATCGGCTCTACCACAGCCGGCAATGCCACACACTCCAGCACCGACAGGCACCACTTCGGGCACGTCTACTCCACCACCAGCTCGTGTCGAGCACGGCCCGGTTGAGCTCGCTACTCCCCTCTCTCACGACGAGGAGCTCGTCGACGCGTACCACGACGGCGAGCCGTTGCGGTACCGTACGATGGAGAACCTTCTCGGTGACCAGCCGATGCCGGGACCGGTGCCTCATGACCTAGAGGTGCAGTTGCACCTTGCGTGTGACGACAGTGAGCCTCGATCGTTTGCAGAGGCCGAGAGACACGCGGCATGGCGCGCCGCGATGCAGTTCGAGATGGATGCGGTTGAGAAGAACCGCACCTGGGAGCTTGCTGACCTTCCTCGTGGTCACCACGCGATCACCCTTAAGTGGGTGTACAAGTTGAAGAGGGATGAAGCTGGTGCCATCGTCAAGCACAAGGCTCGCTTGGTGGCACGAGGTTTCGTGCAGCAGGAGGGGGTCGACTTCGATGACGCCTTTGCTCCTGTGTCACGGATGGAGTCCATGCGACTCCTCCTTGCGCTAGCTGCCTAGGAGGGCTGGCGTGTTCATCACATGGACGTCAAGTCGGCGTTCCTTAACGGTGACTTGAAGGAGGAGGTCTACGTGCACCAGCCGCCGGGATTTGCGTTCCTCAGCAAGGAGGGCAAGGTGCTCCACCTGCGCAAGGCCCTCTATGGCTTGTGGTAGGCACCGAGGGCGTGGAATGCCAAGCTGGATTCCACGCTAAAGGGGATGGGCTTCGAGCAAAGCCCGCACGAGGCGGCCATCTACCAACGGGGCAGTGGAGGAAATGCTCTGCTGGTGGGTGTCTACGTCGATGACTTGGTGTTCACCGGCACCAAGGATGCGGAGGTGGCGGCATTCAAGGAAGAGATGAAGGCCACCTTCCAGATGAGTGACCTAGGGCCTCTCTCCTTCTACCTGGGAATCGAGGTGCACCAGGATGACTCCGGGATCATGCTTCGATAGACCGCCTACGCCAAGCGCGTCATTGAGCTAGCTGGGCTCACCGACTACAACCCAGCTCTCACTCCGATGGAGGAGAGGCTGAAGCTGAGCCGCGACAGCACGGCGGAGGAGGTGGACGCTACACAGTACCGGCGTCTTGTCGGGAGCCTTCGCTACCTCGCCCACACACGGTCGAACCTAGCATTCTCCGTCGGCTACGTCAGTCGGTTCATGCAGCGACCGACAACGGAGCACCAGCAGGCTGTGAAGAGGATCATCCGCTATGTTGCGGGGACTCTCGACCACGGCCTCTACTACCCTAGGTCCCCTGGGGCAGCACACTTCGTCGGGTACAGCGACAGCGACCACGCCGGCGACATCGACACCAGCAAGAGCACGAGCAGGATCATCTTCTTCCTCGGCAAGTGCCTTGTTAGCTGGCAGTCAGTCAAGCAGCAGGTGGTGGCCCTGTCCAGCTGTGAGGCCGAGTACATAGCGGCCTCCACCGCTTCGACTCAGGCGCTCTGGCTCGCTCGACTGCTTGGTGATCTCCTCGGCAGAGACACTAGAGCGGTGGAGCTCAGGGTAGATAGCAAGTCCGCTCTAGCCCTAGCAAAGAACCCCGTCTTTCATGAACGCAGCAAGCACATCCGGATGAGGTACCACTTCATCTGAGGCTGTTTTGAGGAAGGGAGCATCAAGGCGAGCTACATCAACACCAAGGACCAGCTTGCGGACCTGCTCACCAAGCCCCTTGGGAGGATCAAGTTCCTTGAGCTCTGCTCTAGGACCGGGATGGTTCAACTTTCCCACAAGACGACGCACAAGACTTAGGGAGAGAATGATGGATAAGTCTCATGTGCTGGCTAGTCTTTGTGGGGCTGACTACAGCATATGGTGGCTGTAGGTCCTTGTGGCTGTCCATCTCCTTGACTAACTGCAAGGACAGCATCCCCTTGACTGACTGGAGGACAACAACTGACTGGAGGACAGCATCTCCTTGACTGGAGGACAGCATCTTAACTAGGACAGCATATTAGCATCTTAGACTAGCATCTTGGCATATGCTTAGCTGGCTAGCAGCCTATAAATATGTATCCCCAACCCCTCAGGTTGGCATGGCATTTGTGTGAGTTTGTGTGAGAAATAAACCAGAAAATTGTCCCAACTTCTAATATCATCCTCTCTTGATGAGAGTAAGAATTCTGCTACTACCAAGAGTGAGAATTCAGCGAGTAACATTCTCCATCGGGCATGGTCCCCTCTGATACCATCCATACCTCTCCCAAACAAGGCAGGTCATCCATCTCCAACTTCACCAGAGAAGGAAATGGGCCTCCACTTATGCTCTCAAGAGAAGGCATCTGATATAGCTCAAGCTCCTCTAAACAAGGCAATTCTACAAGCCCATGTAGATTCTTCAAGTTTCAGAAATTATATAGCCTCATCACTGAAGGATCGGAAATGGCGACCAGAGGGGGGTGAATGGGAGCCGTAAAATTTCTCGTGAAATATTTCGGCCACTGTCCTAAATTCACCGCCAAACGTGCAAATAAAACACCGTGATGTACACGACCCAAATGAGTGGGTGGATATTCTCTAAGAACACAGCGGGACATCACAAAGCCAATCGCAACAATCGAAAGTCAAATCGAAGCTCAAACACGCAAATTTCGGATAAACAAAAATCTGGATCGGCACACTCTATTTTTGCAACTGGATAACAGTACTGCAGCAAAACCACACGGCTGGGAACGGCCCCTGCAAAAACTCACTACCTGTATACTGGAGTGATAACCAATCCTGCAAGAACGAGAACTAAACAAGTGCTGCACTGATGGAACGAGAACAATGCAGCTCGCAAGTAGTACTCCACCAGCTGAACGAATGCTAGTAGTCCACTACGAACATGACAATGATTTAATAATCAAACAAAGTTTTGGTTCCTGTAGATCGAAAGTGACTACTCATAAATTGGAAAAAGCAAATCACGATCAAGCGAATCTCTTGCTTCTGTCCATGATGGCGTTACTTGCAAGAGATCAGACAAGAGATGCTACAAACAAGCATGGAAGGGGAGGCCACCACCGGTAATCTGCTCGACGCACAGGCAGTGTACGCCGATTTGCTCAAGAGATGCAGTACCCACGAGTGGCCATCGCTTCCTCTGGTGCTCTGCGTACGGCAGCTGGACACCACAACACGAACTGAAAGAAAATTAACTGGGGGGAGAGACAGGCAGCAATGAATCAAACGGTCAGAGCAAGCTCTGCTCAAACAAGCAAGCTCGTCGCTTTCGCACCGGCTCTGGTAGTGCTGCAGCTGAAACACATCCCCACGTGAAGAACAACGAAGAACAGAGAATTCACGCTGCAAGAACAGAACAACAGGCGGACACAAAACTTCTCGATTTATGACCCAAGCCAAATCCAACTGCCACGAAATCGAATCCAGGTAATCCGAAGGCAGTAGATGGGCTATCCCTAAGAAATCATCGCCCAAAGTTTGGTCAATCCATGGGAAATTCAGATCACGGCCAAGAACGAAAATAGACGAACACAGTGAAACAAGAGCAACAAAAATCACATGAAAAAATGACGAATCCTAGAGGGCACGAGCAGAATTTGGGCCTCCATTCCCACACCAAAAATCACAAAAAACACCCACGAATTTTTCAGTTTGGAGGACCTCTTTCAAGGGCCAAGTGAGGAAGAAAACCTAGCCTAAAATGACACAACGAAAAATGGGAGAGGTAAGGGAGATGGGGGCTCCCTCATCCTATTTAACAGGGCTATTACATATTTTCAGTTTTGCCCCTGGATACAAATAAGTTGAACCGCTAAGCCCAAGGGCGTTGTTGTTCAACCCGGTGTAATCTTGATCCGACGGCCACCGCACCTTCTCACCGGTAGCTTCGCCTCGACGCGAACTCCCCAATGCCGCCACGTGCCGTCCGTCCCTCCTCGGAACCTCCGCCCGGGTTTTGAGGCCCAAACCCGTAAACCGTCCGCGGGTAGCGTACTCCATACGCGTTCCCCGCCATCCAACGCGTGTCACCGCCGTCCTCGACCGGCCGGCCCGCCAAGTCCTCCTGAGCCTCGCTCGACTCACGCGTCCGCCGTCTTGACCCGGTCAACACCGTCACTCCATGTCTTCTTGCACTTGTCGATGTCCCAAGTGTCAGCCACCGCGGCTAGTCACCCGGCCTTTGGGTCCCTCGGTCCAAGCCTCACGTCCGTCCTTCACTGCTCCCGGTACGTCGGCGCGGCACATTCTCCTTGACCTTCACCTCACCGTCGACCACCGCATCCTAGCTCCACACCTGCACAACACAAGCCAAAAGACATGTCGCACACATAGCTTTCGCCATGGTAGGGTTAGTCACCACTCAACCCACTTCGTGGATCACATTGACAATCACTCATCACAAAACGAACACACAAGAGTACTTGTCAAACCTTGTGTTCGCAATCACCCTAAAAAATGGGAACGGAGCAGGGCCCCGTACTCCACCACCAACTTGATTCTGCATCCACCGTGCATATTGCCTACCTGAGTACCAACGAATTTCTAGCTCTTTAATCCCAGGTGGCAGTTCCAGACCATCAAGGACACCCTGCTCCAACTCAGTGTTTACATCTTCCAAATCAGTCATCGACCTTAGGTCCAAATCAGTCATCCACCTTAGGTCCAACCTTTGTAAGTTTGTTTTTTATTTCAACTTTCAAGCAAGCCATGTGTGCATCATTCGGGCCCAACACATGTGAAATACCTTTGATTCTTAGTTCCTCACCAATTCTAGATACATTTGCAAGCTCTGAGATTCCTGCAAACTTTTCTCCCTTACCCACAACAAATAAGCCCAACTTTTGTAGTCGACTGAGCTGTCCAATGCCAATAGGCATTCCTCCCAATTTTTTACAATCTTTTAGGTTCAGAACTTGAAGCTTCTCCAAGTTGCCGATGCCTTCAGGCAGATCTACCAGCTCACTAGAGCCCTGAAGGTCTAAACACTCCAGATTTCTCAGTGTTGTGATAATTGATGGAAGCCTCTCAATTTTGGTAAAAATTAGTCTCAAAACTCTTAGCTTCTCATTTCTACCAATAGAGTCTGGCAACACTGTAAGCTTCTCACAATTGCAAAGATCAATGCTTGAGATCATTTGGCAATCACCAATAGAATCCGGTAAACTTTTCAGCTCTTCGCACCTGGATAGGTTCAGTGTTCTTAACCTCTGTAGCTTGCCAATTGAGTTTGGCAACATTGTAATCTCATTGCAACTGCAAAGATCAATGCTTGAAATCATTTGACAATCACCAATAGATTCTGGTAAACTCTTTAGGTTTGTACAGTGTGACAGTCTTAGTGTTCTCAACTTTTTCAGCTTACCAATGGATTGTGGTAGCTCCCGAAGTGAATAGCTGTGATTTACACGAAGTGCTTGTAGGCTCCAAATATTTGAGATAGTCTCAGGAAGTGTTTTACAACTTAGTTCTGAAACAGTAAGATATTTCAGACACTTAACCTGAGATATGGTGTTGGCTCCTTCTGCAGTGAGATATCCCACTGTGACACTGCACAAGTGCTTTGAATGCTTCAATTCCATGCCATATATGTAATCTTCGTACATATTAGGCATATATACAGCACGTGCTTTTCTAAAAAAAAATTTAGGTGCCATATGTTCTGGCCGTTTAATCAAAGAAAAATATCTATAGCTCTTTGTGGAACTGCTGGTTGCCTCCTTTGGCATGTCAAATGAAATTTCATCACCCAAGATGGACAAGGCAAGATCATGAACCAAATCATGCATCCCACATGTCACTCTCCCATCTTTTTCTTTGACATTTTGTAGGAATGATGCTTGCACAAGAGAATTGAAGTGCTTGTGTCCAACATACTCCAAGTAGCCAATATCATTCTCTAGAATGATCATATCATGAGCAATCCATAGGTCAATCAGTTGTTCTTTATCAATCTTATGACCTTTAGGAAATATTGAACACATTGTAAAACACTGCTTGAGATCAGATGGCAAATGGAAATAGCTCAACCTCAAGCATGCAGATACTATACACTCTTTACCCTCAACATCTAATACATTGCTATCCCTCATGGACTTCCATTCTTGTATTTGTTCCACGCCATGGAGGACACCTGCAAGAGCTTTAATTGCTAGAGGCACCCCACCACATTTTTTCACAATCTCTTTTCCAACCTTTACAAATTCTGAATCCAATCCTTCTATAGGAATTGCTAAGCTTTGCTTGAATAGTTGCCAGCTGTCATCTAGAGATAAGAATGGCAAATCAAACTGGTCTATAGATCGCACTGTTTCAGCAACTCTTCTACTACGAGAAGTGAGTAAAATCGTGCTCCCAGGTGCACTACTCTTGAGATGCACCATAAACTTTTCCCATTGAATTAGGGATTCAGTCCACACGTCATCCAGTACAAGCAAAAGCCTCTTTCCAGTCAATTTGTCTGAGATTGTTTTGATCATATACGGCAGGGCATGCTGTCCTGGATTATTATCAGCAAAAGCTTCAAATAGTTTCTTGATGAGCTTGTCAACATCAAATTCTTGTGACACATGAACCCATAGTCTGACTTCAAAATGCTTCTCCACAATGCTGCAATCATTGAAGACCAGTTTAGCTAATGTAGTTTTCCCAGAGCCACCAAGTCCGATGATGGAAATAGTCTTGATTATGTGTTTGTCATCTACTAGTTTAGATATTATTTGGTGCTTCTCTTGGTCTCTTCCGAGTACTGATGCCACATCCACAGTAGGCTATGTTGTCTGGTTAGCAGAAATCTGACTCATATCACGTGCAGGATGACCAGCTAGTAAGCTATTTGCTATGGCATTAAATTCAGTTCTTTGCTTCACAATTGCATCAAATCTTTTTTTGGCAGCCTTGAGCTTGCAGGCTGTTTTGCATTGAAGTATGAGAGATTTTGGCTTTTTCCACATATATCTGGACATAACACTAGCAAAACCATGGGCATCATGTTCCTCAGCCTTCAGCTGGAACTCATCAACAATGTCATCAACATCATAAGCTATATTTTTCAACTTTCTTAGCCAATTAAATGCTGGAGTATTTGGTGAAACTTTATCTCCTACTGCTTCCAACCAACAGTTGATCTCCTGAACTTGATCTTTTAGCTCTAGCAGATGCTTCTGGACACCAACTATCAGGCTGTACTCCTTGATTAGCAGTGGAGCTAGCTTGTTGCTGGCAGTCTTCAATATTCCAGATACTACAGCAGCTTCCATACCGACCCTTCTTTGTAAATGTCTCTTTTCACTCAAATTTCTTCTGCAAATAGAATTTTGAAATCAGCATCTATGTTGTAAAGCATAAAGTTTGCAAAATGAACTGTGGTACAACAGATTTTTGACGAATTGCAACTAATTGGCTCCTACAGTGTTTTCATGCCTCTTCATGCACCATGCTATCAGGATTAGTAGTGCTAATAAAGACGTCACAGAAGCTCATGCAACAATGGTTGATCATATGGATACATCACCTGCGAAAACAAGTGTATCCCTTTAGCTTCTTTGTTGCTCAAGTGCTTTTTTGCAGGCACACCCTTACAGCCTTCTTTCTGGAAAGATTAAAAGACCAGAGCTTGAATCACAGAAGAACAAACGGCGTCTTTCACGACTTGGTGTTGGTCCTTGAGTAGCTGTCCATAGTTGGGAGAAAGACCAAGCTATTGCCCAAGAAATTGCTTGTGAGGGCATCAGGGAGTAAAGGAAATTTTATATAGTGCGCGAAAGCAAACTAAGCAAATAATTAGTTAGTGACTTGAAGACGAACATACCAAAGCCTCCAGCTCAGAAGAATCAACAGCAGTCCTAGATATATTGTACTTCTGGTGTACGAGGACTTTTAGTTTCCTGCTTTCAGTACCTGATAATAGGCAGAACAATCACCAGTTTTGTTTGCTGAAAACAACTGCATTGAAGCAGAAAGTTTAGGCGATTGTTGGAAAAAGAAATTGACGAACATTGAATGTACCAGGAGCTCATATTTGCTGATTCTGGTTGTCCACCTGCAATCTACAGACGTATTTCTCCTGTCCTATGCACTGATGCAAATCAGAGCTTTTGAGGCAGAAGGCAAAGAACTTTGGTCCTTCTGCACATTGTGACGCTTTCTTGTTAAACCAACTATGCTTAGAAAGGGTAGGAGCAACAAGAGCATCAGATCTCTTCCGAGAACACAAACAGATATGGACTTACATTAAAAAAAAAAAACAGCTCTGGACTGGTAAGGGCCAACAAACCCATCGAATAGAAAGTCAACTTTGGACCACTCATCTGAATGGAGGTATTAGAGTTTGGTCCCTAAGGTTACAATAAATTTGAGTCATTGATGAAGCACTAATGTGTAGACTGTAGAGTGGCAAACTTAAAAAATTGACGAGTAAACTCATTGTTTTGGACCTTCTGTTAACTCTGTGCCTTGGCCTATAATTTCTCCTAATACAAAGTGTCTCCTTTGTGTGCCCTCCGATGGTATTAGGAAGCAAATCCATGTGTTAAAGCCTGTGCATATTTTCACATTACCTGATTGGTACTAAAGCGCTAGTATCTAAGGTGGTATAACATTCCTTCAAAAAAATAAGTGGGGTATGTATAACTTTTAACGTTTGTACGTAGGTCATGTAATTCTCCAAGAGTAGTGTGTTTCATTGCAAAAGTCTATATTCCCTGCAGCATTGGGTGAGTCTTCGTCAAATTAAACAAACAGCCCCCTTGCAGTTTCAGTACTGACAACTGAGCTGGAAACACGTCTCCAGAGTGTACTAATTCACCAGTCGCAACTTGGCGTTTGGTAGAGCTTCTTGGATGGCTCCTAGAGCTGTTTTAGCGCTTCTGTTACCAAACGCTCTTTCACCAACCGCTCCTTGCGAGGAGTCCCGGAAATAGCGGTGACTAGAGCCGTTTTGCGCAAGTGAAGCCGAAAAAAGTAGCTTCATTCGGCTCCCTGTCAGTCCTGTGGCAGAGCATGCAGCCATGGACTAGTTTGCCCGGGGGCATGGTGAGGGGCCTCCGGGCTGCAAGCGACGACACCGGCATAGAGAGGGGCAGAGGCAGCACAGGGAAGAGAGGGATGGAGAGGCCGGCGTGGGGAGGGGAGTCGGCGGCGCGACGCGGGGCGAGGTAGATCGGGGTGGAGGCCATCGCAGGACGGTGGAGGAGGCCGGCTCGAGAGGGCGCCATGGATGGAGGCGAACGAACAGGACTCCTTTTCCAGCGTAGGACGATGGGAGAAGATAAGCGTCGTGGGCATGCGGTCTGCTGGAGATAAGGCCGCAGTCTGGTGGAGTCGTGTAGATAAGGAGAGAATAATAAATAGAGAGGATAACAAGGAAGTAAAAAATGAAAAGAAAAATAAAATAAAAATAAAAAGGAAAGAGAAAAGAACTCTTCGTATGCTTTTGATGTTATATTCTTTTTCAAGGAAAATTAGTAAAAAATCATGATGACCTCACTAATAAACTCATATTACTAATTGACTTCAAACAGTGAAATTTAAGAGATAGGGGTACTATAGACATTTGATATATTTTATCTATTCTACAACTACAGGAGAAGTTGTTTTACTAAACGTTTTTCAAAAGGGCTCTAGCTCCATTAAAGAAGCTGCTCCTTCAGAGGAGCCAAAGTTAGAGCTGTTTTTAGATGAGCCGGAGCCCTCGCAAACCAGTGGCGGATGTAGGCGTGGCACCTGGCCCCACAGGTTTTGGTGAAACTAATAGAATTTACTGTAGCATATATGGCTTGGCCCTACAGCTCCTAGCTGGCCCCACAGGTTTTGATTCCTGGATCCGCCGCTGTCGCAAACGGACCCTCAAAACACTGTGTTTTGTGCCTGGTCGTACAAAGCCGATGCTGCTCGTCGTGTGCAATCCGAGTAAGGCCCCGTTTAGTTGTTTTCGCGAAAAGTTTTTAAGTCACATCGGATGTTTTATGGGATGTCGGAAGACGTTATTGGATACTAATTAAAAAACTAATTACATAACTCGTCTGGAAACTACGAGATGAATTTATTAAGCCTAATTAAGCCGCCATTAGCACATTTGTTACTGTAGCACTTTATTGTCAAATCACGAACTAATTAGGCTCAAAACGTTCGTCTCGTAATTTACACGCAAACTATACAATTAGTTTTTTATTTCGTCTATATTTAATACTCTATGTGCCGCAAGATTCGTTACTGTAGTCTTTCACGAAAAGTTTTTGAACTAAAGATGGCCTAAATTGAAGAGCAGAAAGACTCTTGAGAACCAAACGTCCAAAACCCATCGACAGACGTTGCAATTCTGACAGCTTGTCACCTGTGGCACATTTCGCCGAACGGGTGGTGCGCGGTGTGTATTGTCGCCGCGCCAACCAGCTTGTCCATAGCCATCACAACTGCCTGCGGCCACGTACAGTCGCCGGAGGACCCGCCACGGCCGCACCACCCTGGCACGTTGCGCCGCCACGGGCAGACGCCGGTGCCGCGCCATGGCGAAGGAGGCGAAGCAGCGCTTTTCGCTGCCGCTGGTCTCTCCAACAAGCGACGAGCCGCCGTAGTACGTAACCTTAGATCGAGTGGCACAGAGATGGTCTGAGAAGCAGACGAAAGGAAAAACGAGATGGATAAACCGGGGGTCCAAGCCTCCAAGGACAAAAGTGTGGGACCCCACGACGTCGTGCAGGCGGAGCGTGTCAGCTGCAGAAGAAACAGCAGCGATTCAGAAGAGAACGAGAGACACGGCGCTCCGTCAGACTCGGCAACATTTTCGCACTGGCAGAAAAGGAAGACGCGATACTTGCACCTGACCTGAGTGACATTTTGGCTGTGACGTGATTTACGAATTCTGACTAATCACATGATAACTGATGACAAGCAGGCCTATCACGTTAACTGATCAACAGCAGAACAAAGCTTTTTTCCCCCTTCTGAAATCGATCTGAAAGTTCATATGTAAAACAAACTCTGCTTGGGCTGGCAGATACGTTGGGCTTTACAAAGCAGAGGAGTTTGCTATAAAACTGAATGGTCCATGCATCCATGGAGAATAAATTGTGCAGTTCAGCAAATCACTTCGTCACATCAGGTTGGAAACGAAATTAGCAGTACTCCATGGCAAAGCAGTAACTAATGAATGCACTTCTCCATGGCAAAACAGAGCTCTTTGGGGATGCTCTGCTCACGTGATATATCAACTTCTTAATTCGTCTCCACAGGTATAGATCAATTAGTAGCAGCGCTGACTGATCAAAGCGAAACTGTTTACATTACATCACATAGCCTCAACATCTCCGTGCAAAGCAGAGGTCTCTGGAGCTCAGATCTGTTAAATATTTACACATTTTCATTATCAGTTTAATCCAGAAATATAACATCAGCAGATTTGTGACAGCATATATGTGCATGTGTATATTTCTTATGAACGCTACAGCATACATAGATGACATACTAATTGATACGGTAAGAATACAAAGTACAGTAATCACAGAGATTATATTGTACCCAGCGGAGGGTCCCATGCCAAGGGCATCGGAGGCTCCATTCGCACTAATCGACATAGTGCGTTGCTCAAGTCGTGGACCACAATCGATCGATGCAGAAGATGTTCGCGATGCGATCCCACGAACGGATCACCAAGAAGAAGACGCCTTGACGTTCTAGGGAAAGGACGGATCCAAGAGCGATCTCTAGGAAGAAGATGGACAAGCAGTCGCGGATCGCTCCCCAAAAACCTAATCGCCGCACACCCCCTGCAGGATTCTCAGGCGGACGAGGGTTCCGGAGGCAACTGCTCTCCCGCTCCTCCGTACGGACAGAGGTACGAGATAGGGAAGTCAGAAGGCTGCTAATATGTGGTTCTTTCGGGAGTGGTTGCGGAAGATCAGGATCTGCTAATCTGTGGTTCTCTTGGGAGTGGTTGCGGAAGACCAGGATCTGGACTGACGAAAGACAGAATATATGGCTGCGACAGGGGAAGGAGACGAATGCAGCGGAGAATCCTGGAGACGCGGAAGCGGAAGCGGAAGGACGATGGCCGCGCAGTCAATTCGCCTCCACCATCAAAGAGAGTAACTCCCGTGATTATATGGATTAAGTGGCAAAAGACTGGCCATGCCCGATCGACCGCTCGCCCGCCGCCCGCCGCCTGCCTCGCCCACGCCCACGCCCACGCCCACGGCCCGGCCCGGCCGCCGGCGGCGGCGGCGCGCGCGCGTGTATCACGCCTTTATCCTTTTCTCAGCTTCTCAATTTAGATGAATAATTTTCAACCATATAAGCTGAGTCAGCGTTCAGTCAAAATCCCATATGGTATTAAACCATGCAACACTTAATGTTACGTACCATAGAGTTTATTTGATTTATTAAATATTATATGGGCCAAACCCATATTATATCCAACAATCCCCACCAAACTCTAGGGTTTGTAACAAAGTAGTCTTAGAACCACATTTCTTTTATATACCAGTATTTCGATAGAGACTGTTAAGTTGATCATCCATCTAGAATAATAGTTTCACTCAGTCACAACTGAACAATGGACTAAGCCTTGAATTGACAGTTTTGTGTGAGGTGAATGTCACTAAAGTCCTTAGCTGATACTGGGCAGTAAAAGACATTCCCTCTATTTGAAGCATATAAGTCATACTTCAGTGCCTTTCATGAGTATTTAGAGATAACCCAAATCTCATAAACTGTGATCAGCAGTCTAACTCATATAGGTGTGTTTCTCAAAAGATGTTCTGTAAGATAAAATCTTTGCTTTGACAAGCCACTTGGAGCACATTAAGACAAAAGCCAGCCTGTCTTACAGAAAGGAAAGATGTGCATCAGAAATGAGTCTTACTAAGGATATTTCCTCACAATTTACTACTAGCTTGTTTCACCGTCCTACTTCACGGGATCTCCGATCACATAGAACAGGTTACCACTATAGTAAATTTCAAGCGGGTCTCAAACCCATATCTCTCGATGCACTTTCTATCACATTGCGTGACAGACCCTTAGTGAACTGATCTGCCAGATTGTTAGACGTGTGGACATAGTCCAACGCTATTACTCCGGAGTTTCTCAATTTTCTGACATATTTTAGTCGTCGCTTAACATGCCTTGTGGACTTCATGTTATCCTTAGAACTGCTAACCTTTGTAATCACAGTCTGGTTATCACAGTTCATAGACATAGCCGGTATAGGTTTTTCAATGACCGGTAAATCCATAAGGAGATCACGAAGCCACTCAGCTTCAGATCTAGCAGTGTCTAATGCTGTGAGTTATGTTTCCATTGTAGACTTCGTTAAGATAGTCTGCTTGCAAGACTTCCAGGAAACAGCGCCACCTCCAAGCGAAAACACATATCCACTTGTGGCATAAAGCTCATCAGCATCAGAAATCCAGTTGGCATCACAGTAGCCTTCTAGCACTTTTGGATGTCTGGTATAACAAATACCATAGCTCATGGTCCCTTTTAGGTAGCGCATTACTCTCTCAAGAGCACGCCAGTGATCATCTCCCAGGTTTGACACAAACCGGTTCAGCTTGCATACTGCAAATGAGATGTTAGGCCTTGTTGCACTAGCAAGATACATGAGCGAACCAATGATCTAGGAATATCTCAACTGATCTCTTGCTATTCTTCGATTTTTCCTCAATAGCACACTAGGGTCATAAGGTGTAGGAGCTGGTGTACAGTCACTAAACCCAAAGCGACTCAACACCTTTTCCACATAGTGGGTTTGTAACAAAGTTACCCCACCATCACCTTCTCTTTGAAGCTTGATATTAAGAATAACATCAGCCTCTCCCAAATCTTTCATCTCAAAATTTTTAGATAGAAATTCTTTCACCTCCTCAATCACTTTGAGGCTAGATCCAAAGATCAGTATGTCATCAACATATAAGTACAAAATGACTCCTTCACCCCCACCATACCGATAGTACACACATTTGCCAGCTTCATTCACAACAAAGTCAGCAGATGTTAAAGTTCTGTCGAACTTCTAATTGCCATTGCTTAGGAGCTTGTTTTAGGCCATATAATGACTTTAATAGTTTACACACCTTACCTTCTTGACCATTTGCTATAAACCCATCAGGCTGATCCATATAGATCTCCTCCTCCAACTCTCCGTTTAGGAAAGCTATCTTAACGTCCATTTGATGAACGATGAGACCATAAGAGGCTACCAGAGAAAGCAAAACTCGAATTGTGATCAATCGGACAACCGGTGAATAAGTATCAAAGAAATCCTCACCTTCCTTTTGAGTATAATCCTTGGGCATAAGCCTTGCCTTATACCTCTCAATAGTGCCATCAGGCCTAAGCTTTTTCTTGAACGTCCATTTGCACCCTATGGGCTTGCACCCATAGGGACGATCAACAATTTCCCAAGTTCCATTAGACATAACAGAATCCATCTCACTCCGTACTGCTTCCTTCCATAAGTCAATCGATCAGAGAGAATATGCCCTCTTCAATGGTCGTTGGTGTGTCATCCACAAGGTACACAATATAGTCATCACCAAAAGACTTTGCAGTCCTTTGTCTCTTACTTTTCCTGGTGACTATAGTGTCATCCTCCTCAGGATTTTGCACATAGGGTTCCTCAATTTATTCTATCAGAGTAAAATTTTCATGCTCATAGGGAATTATAAATTCATGACTAGTTATGCTAGGTGCATTTTTTCATGGGAAACTTATTCTCAAAAAATATAGCATCTTTAGATTTCATGATTGTATCAACAGCCATCTCAGGAACACTAGAGTTTATAATTTAAAAATCTATAACCCACGCTGTGAATAACATAACCAAGAAAAACACCATCAATAGTCTTTGGTCCAAGCTTTCGCTTTTTGTTTATTGGCACATTCACCTTTGCCAAACAACCCCAAGTTCGCAGGTAAGAGAGATTTAATCTCTTCTTCTCCTAATCCTCGAATGGTGTAATTTCTTTGTTCTTTGTGGGCACTCTATTCAGGACATGACATGCTGTTAAAATAGCCTCACCCCACCATTCCTTAGATAGTCCTGTAGTTTCCAATATGGCATTAACCAAATCAGTTAGAGTGCGGTTCTTTCTCTCTGTAATCCCATTGGACTGTGGTGAGTATGGTGGTGTCCTCATGAATAATTTCATGCACCGCGCAAAACTCAGAAAATTCATTTGAGAAATATTCTCCCCCGCGATCGGACCGCAAACGCTTGATTTTCTTCTCAAGTTGATTTTCTACCTCAGCTTTATAGACTTTAAAATAATGCAACGCTTCATCTTTTGTTTTTAATAAATATACGTAACAAAATCTAGTGCATTCATCTATAAATGTCATGAAGTATCATCTACCACCTTTAGTCAATTCGCTATTCATTTCGCATAAATCAGAATAAACGAGTTCTAATGGTGCCAAGTTTCTCGCCTCAGCAGCCTTGTGAGGCTTGCGTGGTTGCTTCGATTGCACACACACCTGGCACTTAGAATTTTTGACTAAGTTAAATTTCAAGATTAAATTCAGATTTGCAAGCCGCGTGAGACAGCCAAAATTAATGTGACAAAGTCGTGAATGCCATATATTCGACTCATCTGAAACAATAACATTGTTCACAAATGAGACAAAGCGAGAGAGGAGAGGGCGGCAGCATGGTGCTTGACTTGCACTAAAATTGGGGCCACAATGAAAAGAAGAGAGGAGCACGTGGCCCAAGATCGAAAGACGGGGGGACTGGGCCTACGGAGAGGAGAACGGGCCGACTGGGCCCGTAGGCCAAGAATGAGAAGGGAGAGAGTTTTTCTTTTCTTTTTCTAAACTAATTTTCCAAATCAATTTTGAATACGAATTCAAATCAATTTGAAATTTGATTTCAATCCACACAATACAAAAATAATATACAGCAGCATGAATGCATAGACATGTAGGTAAGCCTTATATTTGATTTTAATTTGATAAAATTTATTATTTTTCTATATTGCATGCACACACTAATGCATAAATAAATACAATTCATCTATTTAAAAGTGATGCAAATTTTAGGGTGTTACAATTCTACCCCCCTTAAAATGAATCTCGTCCTTGAGATTCGGACGATGCTTACTCAAAAAGCTACGGTATGTTTTTCTCAAATCCTCTTCTCTTTCCCAAGTAGCCTCATCTTCTGTATACCGATTCCACTGAACCTTACACATCTTTATAACTCGGCTCCTCATAACCCTTTTTGCTGTCTCCAAAATCTTTACCGGAAATTCCTCATAAGTGAGATCTTCCTTAATTGTAAGCTCTTCTAACGGTATCTGCTCCTCTGGTACACGCAAATACTTCTTTAATTGAGACACATAGAACACATCATGTACACCTGACAAACTACCAGGTAATTCTAACTGATAAGCCACTTCACCACGTCTCTCTAAAATCTTGAAAAGTCCAATTTACCTTGGTGCTAACTTTTCTTTCATGTTAAACCTTCTCACACTTCTCATAGGTGACACCTTCGTGTAAACATAGTCCCTATTTTGAAAACCAATTCTCTTCTCCTAGTGTCAAGATAACTCTTCACGTCGAGACTGCCACTCTCAAGTTATCCCTAATCATCCTTACTTGATCTTCTGAGTCTCTTAAAACATCCGGTCCAAACACTTGAGTTCCTCCCGTTTGATTCCAAAACAACGGAGTTCTACACTTTCGTCCCTACAAAGCTTCAAAAGGTGCCATATTGAGACTCTTCTGATAACTATTGTTATACAAGAACTTTGCATAAGGCAAACTCTTGTCCCAACTTATACCGTACTACAACGCACAAGCTCTTAACATGTCCTCTAAAATCTAATTAGTTCTCTCGGTTTGTCTATCCATGCGAGGATGATATGTACTAAAATTCAACTTCGTTCCTAATGAACTATGTACTTGTTGCTAAAAATGAGATGTAAATTGAGTACCCGATTAGACACAATTTTCTTGGGAACTCCATATAGACACACTATCTTCTCCATATATAATTGGGCCAACTTCAGTCCTTTATAATGAGCCTAGACCGGTATAAAGTGAGCAACTTTAGTTAATCAATCGACTATCACCCATATTGAATCATAACCTCTTTGAGTGCGTGGTAACCCAACAATAAAATCCATACCAACTTCTTCCCACTTTCATTCAGGTATCTTCATTGGTTGTAACAATCCTGCCGGTCTTTGATGTTCAGCTTTGACTCTCTAACATGCATCACATAAAGCAACATATTCAGCCACATCCCTCTTAAGTCTGTACCACCAATACTTCTCCTTCAGATCTAAATACATCTTGGTGCTCCCAGGATGAATAGAGTAAGCAGACTCATGTGCCTTACGAAGAATTGCATCCCGTATAGCCTTAACCTTTGGTACACATAGTCTTTTCCCAAACCATAGAGTTTCATTATCATCCATACGAGAACCTAGTGCCTTGCCAATCACTATGTTTTCTGCTATCTCTTTCAACTTTGCATCCTATAACTGGCCCTTACATATTTCTTGCTCCAGTGTGGGTTCTATCACTAACTCCACTGCATTATGTGACAAAGCCCAAGTTCAGTTGCTCAAATTCAGCACACAACTCACTTGACATAGCTGCCACTTGCACCTCCTTGGCATAACTCTTCCTTCTAAGAGCATCGGTAACAACATTCGCCTTTCTAGGATGATAGTGTACCTCCAAATCATAATCTTTAATCAACTCCAACCATCGACGCTGCCTCAAGTTCAGATCTATTTGAGTGAATATGTACTTCAAACTCTTGTGATCAGTGTAGATATCACTCTTATGCCTAATAAGATAGTGTCTCCTTATTTTCAAAGCATGAACCACTGCTGCTAACTCCAAATCAAGAGTAGGATAGTTTAGCTCATGCTTTCTCAACTGTCAGGATGCATAGGCCACTGCTCTTCCTTCTTGCATAAGAACACATCCGAAACCTTGACGAGATGCATCACAATAGATCGAAAAGTTCTTACTCAAATCTGGTCTCTATCTTTGGGCGGTAGTCAACCTCTTCTTCAATTCTTCCAAGTTAGCCTGGCACTTTTCTGACCACACAAACTTAACATTTTTTCTCAAACAGGGCTATCATAGGTTTGGCAAGTTTAGAAAACCCTTCTATGAATCTTCTATAGTATTCACCAATCCCAAGAAACTACTGAATCTCTCCCATATCGGTTGGTGGTTTCCAATTCAACACATCTCTCACCTTACTTGTATCTCTTCGCTATTCCACCATTAGAGACAACATGGCCTAGGAAAGAAACTTCCTTCAACCAAAACTCACACTTGCTTCGCTTAGCACACCTTGTGTTCTCTGAGCTTTTGTAAGACCAACCTTAGATGTTCAGCATGCTCTTCTTTTGTTTTGGAGAATACCAATATATCATCAATAAATACCACCACAAACTTATCCAAAAACTCCAAGAACACCATCAAGTACATAAAATATGCAGGTTCATTGGTCAAACCAAAGGACATAATATGTACTACTCAGTACAAACCATACCTCATAGTAAAAGTTGTCTTAGGTATGTCAGTTGCACGAATCTTCAATTGATGATAACCTGAACAAAGATCAATCTTAGAGAAAACATAAGCACCTCTCAACTGATCAAACAAGTCATCAATTCTAGGTAGCGGGTACTTGTTCTTGATAGTAACCTCATTTAGTGACTAATAATCAACACACATCCTCCTCTGGTACCATCCTTCTTGTCCACAAATATAACCGATGTTCCCCAAGGTGACGAACTAGGACGAATGAAACCTTTCTTCTGTAACTCCTTTATTTGTTTCTTAAGTTCCCCTAGTTCATTAGCCCCCATTCTATATGGATGCTTAGCTATAGGTGTAGTTCCAGGTAATAATTCAATAATAAACTCAATGTCATGGTCAAAGGCATACCTAGCAAGTCATCGTGGAACACATCTAGAAACTCATCCACTCTCGGGTCCTCCTTGTTGACGCGATCATCAAGTTTGGTTCATCGTGTGGTCATCGGTTGTGCTTGCACTACAACCTCAACACTAATTACATCTCTCTTTGGTGTTGTCAAAGCTACTACCTTTTCTTTACACTAAATCATTACTTGTTGCTTCATCATCCAATCCATACCCAAAATAAGATCCCACGGTTCTCAACACAATGGGGGTCACTTGAAACTCTACCCCCCTTAAGGATAGACTAGTCGAAAGACAACGATAAGAAGCTTGCATACTATCTCTGGTGAGTTTACTAATATGGGATTTTGCATGGCACATAAGGGTATGCTATGCGTTCTAACAAATGCTTGTGGTATGAATGAATGCGAAGCTCCAGAATCAAAGAGAATAGTGGCAGGAGTGGAGTTAACATCAAACATACTGAGCATGTCTTTTGGTTCCGCAAGCGCCGTCTCTGTAGACACATGATTCACCTTCCCATAATGCGGTGGCTTCTAGTTGCTATTCTACCTCTGGGGGTTTTGCTGGTTGGGCTTCTTTGATAGTTATATGATAGGTGACCCTCTTTTCCACAGCGAAAACACTTGTTGGGAGTGCTAGGGGCACTAGTCTTCATGGGAGTGTTGTTGGGTGTTCCACAATAAATGGTGTCTCTCATCGCCACTCTGCTTTGCTAGGGACGTTGATTTCCATTCTGCTTTCTTTACGATTGGGCGTTCTTTGGTTCGGGTTCTTGTTGAGGATACTAACCATGATTCCACTGATTTTGTGGTCCCTGGTACCTCTGCTGGAAGCCTTGCTGAGGATTGGTATATGGACGAGTATTTATCCTAGAGGCCTGTCCCTGAAGCCTCCTCTTCTTGGCCTCCACCTCTTTACGCTTATTTTTAATAACAATGGTGCGATTCACGAGTGTCTTGAAATTGGGGTATGTATTGGACATAAACTGGAGTTACAGACCATCATACAAACCCTTGAGAAAGCGGCATTGCTTATTAGCATTATCAGCCACCTCATTCGGAGCGTAACGTGACAACTGAGCAAATTTGTCATGATACTCAGCTACAAACATAGATCCTTGTTTTAGAGCTCTGAATTCCTCCTGCTTGAGATCTATCAATCCTTCAGGTATGTGGTAGGATCTAAAATTTTCTCTAAATTCCTGCTTGGTGACAGGAGAAGCATTAGTAGGACGTCCATACTCGAATGACTCCCACCAGTCTTGAGCTTCTCCTTGGAGTTGTCCTGGCGCGTACAACACATTCTGCTGGTCATCGCACTATGCTATGTTGAGTTGCTTTTATACTGCTTCTAGTGGATCAGTGACATGAGAAAACACTGGGCGGCCCTTCAAGAATTCACCACGCTTGTCATGCGGTGCTCCACCAATTGGATGATACTGCTGATTCTGCACCAGAGCTTGCATAAGCTGTGTCTGCACCACCAGAAGCTGCTCAATAGTAGATGGCGGTGGTGGTGGTGGATGTGGGGGAACACCTCCACGAAATTTTGTTAGAATAGAAGCAAAAATTTTCATAATAGAGTGAGGTAAAAGAAGCATAAAATTTAGCAAATAATAAGGGTGAGATGGAAAGCATGAAATGAGTAAAGCAAAAGAAGCTAAGACGACCATTGCTAACTAGGCCCACGTCCTACAGTCAACACGGCTCTGATACCAATCTGTCACACCCGATTTTAAGGACAAAATGGGATGCATAATCTTATGTGCGCCCAGAGATCAGTCACACACATAAGTCAACAAATTATAAATAGTATCATCACAAGTGTTTATTACATTATGAATAATAAGACATAGTCTTCACATAAATGTAGCGGAAGAATAAAGAAAAATCTCTCGCGGAAGCTCCATATCACAGGGACGTCAACTGGTTGACCACAAGTCTAGTAATCCTCAGGAAAGTCGTCATTACCATATCTGTTACCCATTCAGGATTTTTATCCAAATAATGAAAATAAACAAATGTAAGTACGTGTCGTACTCAACAAGTGTAACATGGGGTTCATGAGGCTCAAAAGGCTTGACACAAGTATAACAACATTCAGTTTTTAATTGTCACAATTTTAGCATAAGAGTAGCAACAAGTTGTTTCAATCCTGAGGTAAAACACATGATCAATGTAAACAAGAATAATGAATAGCATAAACGGATAATTCTTAGTGATCATCTATTCTATAAGGGTCTAAGGCCACTCGTGACCGTGAGCACGACTGATATACTAGTTTTACACTTTGTAGAGGTTGTACACTTTCACTGTGAGTCGTGATACCCATATGCCCGGGTTAATTACTCCCAAAACACTTCCAAGGTGAGCAGACAGGGGTCACTATGAAGCCTTTCAAAGGTTCGTCTAACGAGTTAGGGCCGCTAGGTTTTGTGCCCTGCGAATGTAGGGCTCCCCTTTTGATAGGCACAATGACACACAGTCTATACAATGACGGACAGAGGCCGCACTATATCCTACCTAAAATACACCCCTCTTGCGCCATAAAGGTAACCTCTAACAAGCTAGAAAAAATCCTTGTACTGAGCTAAAGCCAGAACCATGTAGCCCTCACAGCTGTACTGTAAGTCCTAGATGTTCGCTTACAGATAAATCCTTAGAAAGAGGAATCTAGAGCATTTAGAAAGTAGCTAAACACTCTAGCCCCCTGTTTCCAAGTTGCTAAAAAGTCATATTTTAATGTTTATTGCATATACCATTAGTCAAATTACAAGATCATGGTTTAATTGAGCCCTAGTAAAGCTACCCAATACATATCACATAGGAGACAAGGTATAAGTTCAATTCTAGGGAATCCCTATCAAGGTGACACATGCAACATGAGTTAAATGTATTAAAGTTGATAATAAACAAGGATAATCCCATGCTATACTTGCCTTGAACAAAATGTTCCTGCTAATCCTGCTCGTTAAAGTAGTACTCTTAATCACCCACGAATTGCTCACCGTCTATACTCGATAACCACAGCAACATACAAGCATCCAGAAACAATCATGTATAATAAACAAAAACTATAGATTAGAATAGTGCACCAATCAGCATAAAATTTAGATGAAAAGTTTGTAAAACAAATCTACGTCTCGCTAAGATCACAGAGACGCGAAGATCACAGAATTCGGAGCTAAAACGAAGAAGTTATGTATTAAACAAGATTTCCTTTAACAATAATAATAGATTAAATCTAACCTTGAATTTTAAAAGTTGAAAACATACTTAACAGTAGTATGAACATGTAGATTACTCAATTATGAACCTAACACAACTTGAACGGATCAAATCGGAGTTAAAACAAAGATTTTATGGCCTACAGAAGGTAGTGACAGTTTTGTAAATAGATAAAACTTAATTTTCGAATTTAAAATAATTAAAATCTGATTTTAAATCTGCCTAAGGACTGCGAACACGATTTAAAGAAAAGGCAGGGGCTCGTTAAAATAAAAGCAGGGACGGTGGGTTCTATAATAAAAAACACGAGGTGTTCTTTAGCAAAAAACGACCCGCGAAGGGGTATCTTAAGATCTGGACTGTTGGATCGGGATTGGACGGCGCGGATTGGATCGGCCGGGGAGAGAGAGAGTGTTGTCACCGGTGTTGACAGGGACAGCGGCGCCATGGCGGATAACGACCGACCTCGGCGGCATTGGTCGAATCGGTGACTTTGGCCACCGTTGGACACGGGAAGAACACAGGGAGAAAGAGGAGATCCAGGCGAACTCACCAAGGAGTTTTCATCGGCGAAAGTGGGACTACTGGCGGCAGCTCGCTCGGTGAGGTGGACGGCGACGACGGTGGAGCTAGGGTTGCGACGATTGCTATTCAAACGAGGGCGGCGGCTAGCGAAGAGGGTTGGGAACGGGGCGGCACACCCGGGGCTGCTATTTATGGGCGCTAGAGGCGTGGGATGCACGCCTGGCGGCGTAATGGAAGCGAACTTCGGTGGCGCGGAGGTGGTGGCGGCAATGTCTGCTCTTGGACATGAGCAGAGAAGGGGAAGGCGATGACACGTGGGCCCGGCGTGTCGTGAGACAATCGAGAGAGGAGAGGCGCCATGGTGGCGCTTGCTTGCACTGGCCGAGCCACAAAAAAAAGAAGCGAGGAGCGGGCGGCCCAAGAGCGAAAGCGGGCGATCAGGCCTACTGAGAGAGGAGAATGGGCCGGCCCGGGCCAGCAGGCCGAGAATGAGAAGGGGAGAGTTTTCCTTTTCTTTTCTAAACCAATGTTGAATATAAATTCAAATCAATTTGAAATTTGATTTGAAACCACACAATACAAAAATAATATGCAGCAGCATGAATGCATAGACATGTAGGTAAGCCTTATATTTGATTTTAATTTGATAAAATTTATTATTTTTTTATATTGCATGCACACACTAATACATAAATAAATCAAATTCACCTATTTAAAAGTGATGCAAATTTTAGGGTGTTACACAACAAAAGAGAGAAGGGGAGGAAACTGAAGGAGAAAAACCAAAACCAAGCAATATAAGAACTTGGACTCAGATTTCAGATAATATATCGCCTTGTTTGCTTGGCTTATAAGTCGAATACTTTGTCGAGCCAACAAACTGTATTTTCTCTCACAACAAATCAGCCAACAAAGACTTTCAACCATGTCTTATCGATAAGCTTAACAGGGCAATGGAAGCGGGTTCAGCTAGACACTTATTAGGATGGTTTCCAAAAACACAACCACATCTAATAGAACTGTAGATGCCTCTAAAATCATTTGTGTAGTGATAACTGAATCTTTGGACCACATATAAAACAACAATATACTTGTGCATCCCGCAGGCGAAGGAATCCTTCAGCTGGTCAATTTCAAGTCATGCATATAGAACCTGACTTGCCCGGGCGGCGCGGTAGTCGTGATATTTTGAAGGACGGAGTCGCTTTATTTGACTGCAGATAAAAAATAAATAGGTTCCCTAGTTAAAAGAAAAAAACGAGTTATGTTTGAAGTCAAAACTTAGTGATGCAAGTGTGCTACCACTTGCATGAGCTAACTATATGAGTCGTTGTAAGGTTGCTGCCTAATTTGTGTTATAAGTTATAATCTAGGTCAAATCTTTTATTACCTACTAAAGTATACTCTTTATCTTCTAAGTTTTAGTTCACTTTAGATTTTCTTAGGTTAGACTTCTGTGACTTTTGATCAAGTTTTATATGTTCTATATATAGAAACACACACATTTATTAGTTCAGACGAGACAAAGCACTATCAAGACATATATAGAAACTGAAGATGTTGATGTATTTTTAATAAATTTTATCAAATAAGATGGATTATTTTCTGGTATCAACGTCGATTTGGACGCACCCATAACCATGTTGAGGATAAGTGTGGGGGCTAGCATTACTACACGAGTAGTAACCTGGTAAAACAAAAACTCCACCAGGGGAGGAGAGATGTGTGTTTCCATGATTTTGTTCTTAAGAAGCTTATAGCAGTCTTCGAACCTGAAACTAGTGAAGGGTTTCATATTGATCCCTGGAGTTTATATAACTAATAATGGTCTAACAAGTATAACTTAAGAAAAGTTTGCAGTGCCGTGGTATGTCAAACAGGAAGCTCACTCGTACACAAATAATTTTTAGCAGCAGTTATAATCACTGTTCGTTTAAATGGTCGTTTAGCCTATTTAAACACCGTATAAATGCTACATGGTGGACGTCCTTTCCGTTTAATCGTCCGTACTACAACTGCTACGCTAGCAGATTATTTTTACCGTAATAATAAGGAAAAATATACCGTAATAATAAGGAATTTCAAAAGGACCACAGTGTGTCGTCCTCCATTGGGCGACTTTAGCAAATAGTTCAACCATAGAACCAATCTCTTCCACGAACCCCAATAGGTTTGATTTCTTGGGTTATGCCGAAACCCACAAAAAAATAAGTTAATTTACGAGTTCGTGGATAAACCCGCTTGCATCTCTAATTATATGTTAAGAAGGCTACGATTCTATATTTATTAGAGCATATCAGGTATCTCAGTCTCTTTTTTTTTCCATATAATAATTGCATGACCCACCTTGTTACGAAGGTGTGAACTTTATTATTAATTATTAAACTTCACTAAAAAGAGCAAACATAGGCACATTGCGTGGTACTCAACTGCTCCGTGTCAATCTCTTTCATTTCTTATAACGTTTGACTTTGCTAGATCTAATGTCTTTCATGCCTCCACTCATATATTTGTACCTACTTTGTTCCCGTCCAAAGAGCTGCTATGCTAGCAGATTATTTTTCTCTCGTAAACTAGCTTACACACAGCAGCATCGATCAACAGCCTGCTCAGGTAGAGAGATCATCCATAATAATGGAGGTCACGACGGGGGCCCTGCCAAGCCTCCTCCCGAAGCTGGCTGATACCGCTACAGAATTGGACATCATTGTCGGCCTCATAACTACCGGATTTTGAGAAACAGACACTGATAGCCCAACCGACACTGATATTCGACACTGATATTTAGGTCTTCATCGTCGATTTATATCACTGTCGGTTTTAGCCAAGAATCGATAGTGATATTGGGTCATCACTGCCGGTTTTAGCCAAAAACTGACACTATACTATCATTATTGGTTCGTGACTTGAACCGACAGTGATATGTTGCAAGAAAACTTTATAAATTTCTCATATGATGTCCAATAAAGATGAACTTTATATCAAAGTTGTAGTACTCGACGAGATCTACAACTTTGTAGTTCAAACTTTTTAATTTAAGATGGTTTGGATGTCCAAATATTTTTATTTAAAATCATCTATCTAATGAAAATTATGTTTGATTTCTAAAATTTAAAATTTGAATTTTTTGAATGACCTCGGATGAAGAAACGCTCAAAACAAAAGTTGTAGATCTCAAAAAGTTATGCAACTTTATAGTTGACAACTTTTTCATTTAAAATCATTTACTACATCAAAATGCTGATTGAAATTAAATTTTAAAATTATTTAAGAACTTTGATTTTTATTTTTAATCTATGGCTAAAACTTGTAACTAGTCTTTCTTCCTCGTAATAACTTCAAATTTAATGATTTTTTTCCTAAAAAATTTTAAAATCATGCTCTATCAATTTATTATTTTGTTGTAGCTATTATTTTATCCATCTTTTCATGTGACTGTGTTTTATATATTTGAACTTTGAATTTTAAAAAATAACAACTTTAAACATTATTTTGGAAAACTAAATGATCTCAACTGAAAAAGTTATGAACATAAAAGTTGTAGAACTTATCAAGATATATAACTTTTATTTTGGTTATTTCTTCATCCGATAAAGTGGTAGTAACATTGTTCACAAATTTTACATATCTCTCCTATAGTTTTATAAACAATAAGATATGTAACATTTGTGATCAATATTACTACCACTACGTCGAGATGAGTAAATGACCAAAATCAAAGTTGTACATCTCGGAAAGTTATGAAACTTTGTAGTTGACAACTTTTGATTTGAAATCATCTTTTAAGGAAAACTACGTTTGAATTTCTAAATTTTGAAATTCAAATTTTGTAAATGACCTTAGATCAAGAAACTACCAAAATGAAAGTTGTAGATCCCAAAAAGTTATGAAACATTGTAGTTGACAACTTTTTGATTTGAAATAATCTTGTTAAGAAAAACGATGTTTGAATTTCCAAAAACAAAAATTTGAATTTTTAAACGACCTCGGATGGACAAACAGCAAAAAACAAAAGTTGTAGATCTCGAAAAGTCATGAAACTTTGTAGTTGACAACTTTTTCATATGAAATCATCTTGTCATGGAAAATTACGTTTGAATTTATTAAATTTGAAATTCAAATTTTATAAACGAAGAAGATCCACCTCAACACTAATGCTAAACATTGTCTATTTAAGTCAATTAACATTGATGTGTTCAATCAAGGGTTGACAGTCAGAAAAGCTAATAAAATATAGTTAAAATTGTAAGAGCTTCAGGACCAATCTAGCAACTTCATGAATCGAAAACATTGCTTGGTTAAACAAACCTATTATTCTTTATCAATGTTGTCAAACGAGCTTGTAAAAGACAAGTATTCTAATTTAAATCTAATTGTCCATAAGCTGACTAGTGGGCCTCTCCTAGATTTTTTTAGCTATATTTTTTGCCCGATTTACAAATTCTAAAAAACCATTTATAAGGGTGGCTGGGATTCAACCCGTTGTTAATAATATTGCTGATTTTTAGAGACGCACGGGTAGAGGCTTCTGGAATATTCCTATCTACAAATGGTTTCAAGTCGTCTCTAAAAATCTTCCTGTAGTAGTGAGTATTAAGATCCAGTGTGCCAAAAAGTATGCGTGCAACTCAGGTAAATGTGGAAGGAAATCAATTCTATTGACCCCATTACTTGCCAAATGCTAAAATTATGTGGTTTTTAGGATAATTTTTTGAATCCTACAACATCAAATTTTTTGTTGTGTGAACCACATTTAGTAAATAAATATTCTTATACACATACGTGTGTGTTGGGTGGTGGGGGCCAAAGATTTTATTACATAATCCGGTTTCATCAGTTAATAAAGTCTCTACCAAATTTTCATAGTTGTATTCACCGAAGTTCTTATCTAGGAAGAAATAATAAACACAAACCTGAATTTCTTTTTCAGAAAAAAACAAAATCCAAATTTAAATAATAAAGCATCGAACTCCAATATCAAAGTAACGTGTGGGCACAAGGTACGTGGGCCCTACTCCCCGTTAACAATCTTGCCGGCGTGATTTCCTAATAATGTCTCTTCCATTTCTTAACAATTTTCCTTTGTTTGATCTCTAATGCCCTTCAGGCCTTCACTATCATATATACTTTGTTGCCGTTCCAAGAGCTACTAGGCCAGCAAGTTTTTTTTATCATAATATTAGCTAGCTTACACACACATAGCATCAACAAACCTGCATCGATCCACCCAGGGAGAGAGATCCATGGAGGTCGTGACGGGGGCCCTGCCGAGCCTCCTCCCCAAGCTTGCTGATCTGCTCGTCGGCGAGTACAACCTGCAGAAGGAAGTGAAGTGGGGCATCAAGTTCCTCCAAACTGAGCTCGAGACCATGAAGGCTGCCCTCGAGGAAATGTCAGAGACACCGGCTCACAAACTTAACAAAGTGGACAGGATCTGGGCTAGGGATGTGAGAGAGCTGTCCTACGACATAGAGGACAGCATCGACACATTCATAGTGCGCTGCAAGGGTAGCAAGGTGCTGTCCGAACAACTTGGTCTCATCAAGAGGATTATTAATAGGAGCCTGGATTGGTTGATCCAGCCCAAGATCCGTCGTAAGATTGCTACTGACATCAAAGACATCAAGAGCCGCGTCGAAGAGGTGTCCAAACGGCGTGACCGATACAAGATCAATGGTCAGGTTGCTAAGCCTGTCCTAGTTGATCCTCGCTTGTTAGCTCAGTACGAGAAGACAACAGAGCTCGTTGGAATTAGTGAAGCAAGAGACGAGCTAATTAAGATGTTGATGGTGGAAGGCAATCAATTGTGTATGAAGCAAGAAAAGATTGTTTCTATCGTTGGATTAGGAGGACTGGGAAAGACAACTCTTGCTAATGTGGTGTACGAAAATGTTAGAGCACAGTTTGACTGCTCAGCTTTTGTTCCGGTGTCTCGGACCCCCGACATGGAGAAACTATTCAATCACTTGTTGTATCAACTTGGCAAGAGAAATAATGCAAGCATTAACAATGCGATCAACGAGCTCAGAGAATTCCTTCAGGAGAAGAGGTATGAACATTTTTTTCTAATATACTTGCTCAGTTTATGATTATGAACTTCTGCTGTGTATATATATATGACAATTAGAAAAAACTAGTCTTTCTTTTTTTTCAAAATACTATTGAAATTTCTAGTTGAACCGTTCATTGCGACCCACTTGCCCCTTATCGCCACTTAGAATAATAAACAGTTAGAAACCTTTTATATAAAATGGAACATAAACAGTTAGAAACCTTTTATATAAAATGGAACAGAAGCTCCAGGCCAGTATAAAAGATAAGATATTCTCGTTTATGGATCAATGTGGAAAAAATCTACTTAGTTCCTTTTTCTGTGAATTGTCAACCCTTTTGCCATGAATTAGTGTGGTATCCTTAATAAAGGAGTGTACATAACAATTGTGAAATGGAACTCCTTGTCATCGATAATGTGCATATAGTTATTATACCCTAATTATCAAGCTTTGCTTTCCGATAACATGACCCTTGTGGTTAAATATGCATAGGTACTTCATTGTTATTGATGATATATGGGATATCTCTGTGTGGAAAATAATTAGATGTGCTTTGCCTGATCATAATCAAGGATGCAAAATTATTGCAACTACACGTATTTTCAAAGTCGCTGAAGAAGTCGGTCGTGTTTACAAGATGAAACCCCTTTGTCTTCACAGCTCTAGAATATTATTATATAGAAGAATATTTGGCAACAAAAATAAAGATAAATGTCCGGATGAAGAGCTAGCCAAAGTATCAGACATGATACTAACAAAGTGTGCTGGGGTACCCTTATCTATCATTACAATAGCTAGTTTGTTAGCCAGTAAAGGAAGAAATAAATTGGACTGGTATGAGGGTGTACAATTCCATTGGTACAGGTATGGAAGACAATACAGATGTCGAGAATATGAGAAAGGTTTTGTCTCTCAGTTATTATAATCTGCCATCTCATCTAAGGACATGCTTGTTATATTTAAGTGTGTTTCCAGAAGACTATGAAATTAGCAAAAAACGTTTGATATGGATGTGGATAGCGGAAGGTTTTATCCAGTATGGAAAACATGGGCAGAGCCTATTTGAAGTTGGAGAGAGTTACTTCAATGAGCTCATAAACCGAAGTATGATTCAACCCAGGTGTGAGATGAATGATATGAGAATATTGTCCTGTCGTGTACATGATATGGTGCTTGATCTTATTAGTTCCTTGTCAAGTGAAGAAAACTTCATTTCTATATCGAATGATGTTAGCCACATATCTGCATCACAGAAGGTTCGGAGGCTATCCCTTCAAAGTTGCAAGGTAGATAATGGTATGCATGGAGCTACTGTGAGCATGCAGCAAGTGAGGTCTGTAGTTGCCTTTTCATCTACTGCAAATTTGATACCAGCCCTTTCCAGGTTCAAAGTTGTACGTGTATTATGTTTGGAAAAGTGTGATCTTTCAAATGGTTACAACCTTACCGGTATTGGGAAGTTAGTTCACTTGAGGTGCCTAGGACTACGTTCCACAAAGATTTGTCTCCTCCCCGATGAAATAGGGAACCTGCAATTTCTACAGATGTTGGACATCTCCAACAATGCAATTTCAACCTTGCCATTCACTATTGTGCAGCTAAAGCAGTTAAAGTGCCTATACATGGACAAGTTGAATATAACTATGTCAAACAGCATTGGGTGTCTAACATCCCTCCAAGAGCTGTCAGGATTATGCATCGAAGACTCCCATGCTATAGAAGAGCTGGGCCATCTAACAGAACTGAGGGAGCTAGATATTGTCTACTCCAGTGAACAGGAACATATGCTGGTGAAGTGCCTGCAGAAGCTGCAAAATATCCAGAAACTATCTATCTCCTTCTACGCACTTAGAGGTAACTTGAATGGCTGGGTTGGGCCTCAGAGTCTCCGTAGCTTTCGTCTATATGGCTACTGGTTGTTGAAGCTGCCTGTTTGGATGAACTGCTCACATGTTCAGAACCTCTCCTTCCTCGAGATCGACGTCGAGGAACTACACACCCAGAGGATCTAGAGATCCTTGGGAGGTTACCTGCTCTCTGCAACCTACACATGTACCTGGAAGAGACGCATTCTAGTAATGCCGTCACTAGGGAGTTCGTTATCAGTGCCGGTTGGTTCCCTTGCCTGGAACACATCAAGCTGCGAGGACACTATGAACGTGTGGTGTTTCGTCAAGGAGCTATGCCAAGGCTAACAAGCCTTGACCTTGATATCTATGGGGAGGTGTGCTCTAAATGGACTGGAATTCCTGACTTGGGCTCCGAGAACCTGCCGTCGCTCTTGCACATTCATCTCGGCATCGGACGTTGTCGACCAGATGACATGTACAAGGAGAAAGCTATGGCTGCGCTAAGGAATATGGCTGAAATGCATCCGAATCATCCAAGCTTTTTGGTTACCAGACACCCGTACTGTTGATGAAGGTGTGTGATGGCTGCGCTGCAGTGGTTGGTTATCTTCCTCGTCTCATTTTCTTCCTCCTTTCTTTCTAAAATCGACTTTTGCTTTATGTTTTGTCTCTGACTCAGATCATTCATGGTTCGGAGAGAAGATGGTTTTTCCTAGTGATGGCCAGACGCTCACTAGTGGCTCTCAGTCGATGACAACGCCTAATATAAGGCAGTTAAAGTGAGAGGAGGCATTGCTTCGCATAGGTTATGCATGTGTTTATGGCTAGGAGACTTGGCTCAACTCTTACTCTAGCATAGGCAAAGCTAAAAATGCCAATTTTTCTTTGTTAGGGAGGAGCGGGGTAACAGTACAAATTTATTTGAAGTATAGCCGAATTTGAAAATTTTCAGTGGAAATTTTACAATCATGAGGCGCATGTACATTTATGTAGCAGACAAATCTGGGAAATTGTCGTCCTTCATGTAGAATTACAAGGTTTACCTTTAGTATACTTATTAGCATAGTATACTAAAGGTAAACCTCGTAATTCCACAGCAAGGAATGGTGACTTTTGGTTTTAAAGATAAGGTGATTAGCGTTAGTGTTTTGTGAAGTGTTTAGGCTAGTTTAGATCATTATTTAGCGTTTGCTCTAGGATTAGGTTTAGTTTTTATTTAATCAGGTTTACATACCTCTTGCTAATCGTTGCTTGCACGCATCAAGTTTATACTTCATGGGACTTGCAATCTTGCGAGATCACACCAATTGCGTCGCGATATGGTTGCCGACGGCGTACCAAGGAAATAGGACCCACAATATATTATACTCATTTGCTTGGCCATGTATGCCTTTTCTGGCAACCCGTTAGGGTCTGGGAGAAGTTTCCTCACTACACCTAACAAGTCATCGAAGTCTTTACCGCTCAATCCGTGCATAGGTTTCAACTCTAATAACATGATGTCGGCTTCCAATTTGCCCACTGGACAACCACATTACAATGGTGCTTTGCCATCATTTCTCATTATCTCTAGCTTTTTCAACTTTCTAGCACTAAGGATGCCGCCCTCTACATCACTAGAAGCTGAGACAGGCCATCGTCATACTCGGTGTCGTCAGCTAATGTATTCCTAAACACATCATTATCGGTAGCCACAGGTTGCGTGTTGACACCCGTTTCATCGTTAGTAACAGCCTTGTGGGGGGCTACATCAGGTATGATCACATCATCAAAGGTTTCTTGCGGAACATTCTCACGAACCTCCCAATGCCTATTCCATAGCATGTAGTCTCTCATGAACCCCCCTGTTGACCAAGTGACATCGTATAACCTCCACGTTAACCCATTTCATGAAATTATTGCAATCTCTGCATTGGCAGAATACAGGTTGTCCATCCCCACAGCATCGGCTATGGAGGCCGTGATGAAGGTGATGATTCCCATCAAGTACCGCATGTCCGTAGATGCCAGACTATACATCCACCCTCGATCCATCTCTACATAGAAAAAAATTCTACTTTATGCCACATAAAAATGGGGAGAGTAACTATAGGGAAATAAAAATTGGAGCCTTCATGAATAACAATTGTGGCTCAAAACAATGGGTTGCTAGGTGTCACATGGATGTGCTCATCAAAATTGATATTGGTCGTGCCCTTTTGAAGAACAATTATTCTACACTTCATGCCACATAAAAATGGGGACACGGACTAATTATAGGAAAACAAAAATTGGAGCCTTAACAATTGTAGCAAAACATTGAGTTGCTAAGTGTCACATGGATGTGCTCATCAATATTGAAATTGGTAGCCCCCTATTGAAGAATAGTTATTCTACTTCATGCCACATAAAAATGGTGAGACTAATTATAAAAAAATTTGGAGACTTGATCATTGACAACAATTGTAGCTCCAAACAATGGGTTGGTAGGTGTCACATGGATTTGCTCATCAAAATTGAAATTGGCAGCCCTTTTGAAAAAACTCTACTCTACTCCATACAAGAACTAACTAAAGCATCACATACTAACAATCATCAAAACCACCATGTAATTTGCTATGAATTAACATGGGTTCATAGATACCAACCTTTTGGAAGGTGGATTCACCACAATTTGAATGCCTTCCACAATATCCAATTGAAAAGTGTCTCTAAAATGGAGAAATAACTAGCATAAGAATTAAGGAATCTAGCCATCAAAACAATTGTAAAGCTACAAATTCAAAGGAGTGGATGCATGTTACTAACCTTAAAGCAAGAAGATCATGCCCATGCTTGAAAATCCAAGAACTTCATTGAGAATTTTGGTAAAAAATGGCCACAACAATGGAGGGAGAGGTGGGGAAAGGCAACTCCTTGGCTAAGTGTGCTCAGTGTGGGATGAAGGAGGGAGGAGGATGTCGACTTTTATATTGAGCAGCTATCACTGCCGGCTAAAGCCAAAAGCCGATAGTGATAGCACAACATCACTGCCGGCTCAAGCCATGAACCGGTGGTGATATAGACCTTCACTGTCCGTTTTTGAGGACCCTCAATCATTTACTAAATTTCAAAATAAGGACCTATAGTGAAGACTTATCACTGCAGGTCTAGAGAAACCGGCAGTGATGGGCCGACAGTGAAGATCGATTCTATAGTAGTGTACATGGACTGCAATTCCTGACTTGGGTTTCGAGAACCTGATGTTGCTCTTGGACATTCGTGTTGGCCTCGGCGTTGTCAACATGATGACCCATGCGAGGGGAAAGCTATATGGCTGCGCTAAGGAATATGGCTGAAATGCATCCCAATCATCCAAGCATTTTGGTTACCAATTACGGTACTTGATGATGAAAGTGTGTGATGCTTTGCTGCTGCAGTGGTTGATTATCTTTCTCGTCTCATTTTATTGCTCCTTTCTATCTAAAATCGACTTTTTGCTTTATGTTTTGTCTCTGTTTCAGATCATTCATGGTTCAAGGTAAGATAGTTTTTCCTAGTGATGGCCAGACGGTTGCTCTTGGCTCTCGGTCAATGACGGCGCTTATATAGGGGCAGTTAAAGTGATGAGGCATTGCGTGGCATCGGTTATGCTTGTTTTGTGACTAGGAGGAGACTTGGATCAACTCTCACTCTAGCACGAGCAAAGCTAGAAATGCCAATTTTCCTTTGTTGAGGTGGAGCGGGGTATCGGTACAGATTTGTTTGAAGTTTAGTCGAATTTGAAAATTTTCATTGGAAATTGTAGAATCTTGAGTGGTGTATACATTTATGTAGCTGAAAAATCTAGGATACTGTCGTCCTTGCTGTGGAATTACGAGGTTTACCTTTAGTATACTATACTTGTTGAGGAATGGTGACTTTTAATTTTAAACATTAGGTGATTAGCGTTAGTGTTTTGTGAAGTGTTTAAGCTAGTTTAGACCATTATAAAGCGCTGCTCTAGGCTTAAACTTAGTCCTTAGTGAGGTTTGCATACCTATTGATAATAGTGCTTTGCGAGCATCATGTTTATACTCTTGAGGACTTGCAATCTTGATCACACCAACCATGTTTGTGGTCATGGCCGAAGCTCGATAATAACGATGGTGGGGAGCGTCCGGTAGAAGGCCACATGGAGACCCACTTGCGCGTGGGTGTAAGGCCCCTGGGCTATCCACTGAGTTACTCAATCGTGAGCTTCTCGATACATCTGAAAAGATTGTTATTGCGGGAGTTTGCATGTCTCTAACTCATTTAGCTTTCTGCACTTACTTGCTTTCTTAGGTTGTGTGCTTTGTTTTCCTAGTCTACCTTGTTAGCTTAGTTGATGGCATTGGAACCAAGGGTGCAAAACTATTTTGTGTTACAGATAGCAATACTTAGCAAAACTATAATGCACATTTAGATTGTCTCTTGCATAGCTTTTAATAACTAAACTTTAGTAAGCCGATTAGTTTTAAGTTACTTAATTTAACACCCCTCTTAATCACAGTCCCTGCAATTGGTATCAGTGTTGGTTGGCTCAAATATGGACCTTTTGGCTTCATCATTGTTGTGCTTAGATGCTTTTTATAGTGGAAAGGATGGATTCCAATAGGCCCAACACTTTGACGTCACTAACTTTGATTCTCCTATTGGTGTGCTCTTTTATCTTTCTACCTAGTGGTCGTTGATTTAGGTGTCTAGAGAGTCACTAGGGATGGTTTGAAACCTATAAAGAATCCTGATGAGAAACCCATCGCTAGTGAAGAGAAGGAGATCCACCTCAACACTAATGCTAAACATTGTCTATTCAAGTCAATTAGCATTGATGTGTTCAATCAAGGTTGACAGTCACAAAAGCTAATGAAATATAGTTAAAATTTTAAGAGCTTCAGGACCAATCTAGCAACTCGCTTAACAAAAACATTGCTTGGTTAAACAAACCTAGTATTCTTTATCAATGTTGTCAAACGAGCTTGTAAAAGACATGTATTCTAATTTAAATCTAATTGTCCATAAGCTGACTAGTGGGCCTCTCCCAGATTTTTTTAGCTATATTTTTTGCCCGATTTACAAATTCTGAAAAAACCATTTATAAGGGTGGCTGATTCAACCTGTTGTTAAAAATATTGCTGATTTTTAGAGACGCCTTGCGGTAGAGGCTTCTGGAATATTCCTATCTACAAATGGTTTCTAGTCGTCTCTAAAAATCTTCCTGTAGTAGTGAGTATTAAGATCCAGTGTGCCCAGAAGTATGCGTGCAACTCAGGTAAATGTGGAAGGAAATCAATTCTACGGACCCCATTACTTGCCAAATGCTAAAATTATGTGGTTTTTAGGATAATTTTTTGAATCCTACAACGTCAATTTTTTTGTTGCATGAACCACATTTAGTAAATAAATATTCTTATACACATACGTGTGTGTTGGGTGGTGGGGGCCAAAGATTTTATTACATAATCCTGTTTCATCAGTTAATAAAGTCTCTCCCAATTTTTCATAGTTGTATTCACCAAAGTTCTTATCTAGGAAGAAATAATAAACACAAACCTGAATTTCTTTTTCAGAAAAAAACAAAATCCAAATTTAAATAATAAAGCATCGAACTCCAATATCAAAGTAACGTGTGTGCACAAGGTACGTGGGCCCTACTCCCCGTTAACAACCTCGCCGGCGTGATTTCCTAATAATGTCTCTTCCATTTCTTAACAATTTTCCTTTGTTTGATCTCTAATGCCCTTCAGGCCTTCACTATCATATATACTTTTTTTTATCATAATATTAGCTAGCTTACACTCATAGCATCAACAAACCTGCATCGATCCACCCAGGGAGAGAGATCCATGGAGGTCGTGACGGGGGCCCTGCCGAGCCTCCTCCCCAAGCTTGCTGATCTGCTCGTCGGCGAGTACAACCTGCAGAAGGAAGTGAAGTGGGGCATCAAGTTCCTCCAAACTGAGCTCGAGACCATGAAGGATGCCCTCGAGGAAATGTCAGAGACACCAGCTGACAAGCTTAGCAGAGTGGACAAGATCTGGGCAAGGGATTTGAAAGAGCTGTCCTATGACATAGAGGACAGCATCGACACATTCATAATGCGCTGCAAGGGTAGCAGGCTGGCCGAACAACATGGTCTCATCAGCAGGATTATTGGCAGGAGCCTAGATTGGTTGATCCAGCCCAAATTCCGTCGCAAGATTGCTACTGACATCAAAGACATCAAGAGCCGCGTCAAAGAGGTGTCTAAGCGGCGTGACCGATACAAGGTCACTGGTGAGGCTGTTAGGCCCGTCCTAGTCGAGTCTCGTTTGTTAGCTCGGTACGAGAATGTTGTCCACGCTGCCTGGCGCCCCTCGCCGGAGACAAGTCGAGCACACTAACTGCACACCAGGAACTCAGAAGAACACACACGAACTCGAGAGTGTTTTTGGTGCCACGCGCTACTTGTGACGTTTTCTGACTCTATTGATATAAACGTATAATGTTTGAGCGCACTTCGCTCCACGACGCTGCACTCCCCATGACCTCCGACTGGACCGCGCCATCCCATGGTCGAGAGCATGTCGAGTACCTCCACTACTCTGCAGAAACTAAGGAAACGGGAGTCCACTGCATGAACGCAGCATGCATCTGGCTCCAACTAACTGACGCGCTCAACCTGGTTAGGATTGGGCTCTCCTTATTCTAATCTAGGCCGATACCTATGAGCTGGTCCAAGCTAGGATTACAACATTTCTCCCCCTAAGACTTACTCGGATCAGCTCAACTTGACGACGCCAATCTTGGTATGCAGTTCGCAGAAGCTTCCTCGCCCAAGAGACTTCGTCAGGACGTCATCGAGCTGCTGTTGAGTGCTCACGTAGTCCAGGCAAATCCTCCCGTCCTCCACGCAGTCACGAATGAAATGAAAGCGTGTATCAATGTGCTTACTCCTGTCGTGAAGCACGGGATTTTTGCTTAGCGCGATGGCGGACTGACTGTCCATCTTCAGTTCCGGCGGCTGAACTTAAACGCCGATGATGTCTGTCAGCAACCGGGTGAGCCACACAGCCTAGCATGCCGCAAGTGCACCGGCCATGTACTCAGCTTCACAGGTGGAGAGTGCCACTGATTTCTGCTTCTGGGATTGCCATGAGATCGGCTTGTCCCCAAGGAAGAAGATTACTCCTGCAGTGCACCTCCGTTCGTCGACATCTCCCCTAAATCACTGTCACTGTACCCGTCAGCTTGTTGTCATACCACTAGCGACCTTAGAGTAAGTATGCCAAATTCCACCGTGCCTGCGATATATGGCAGCAAAACGCTTTACAGGACCAGGTGCTCCTTGCGTGGTGTCTCCATGAACCTGCTCAGGTATCCCACTGCAAAGGTTATATCTGGACGTGTATGGATCAGATACCGCAAGCTGCCGATCAAGCTTCGGTACTCAGTAGCATCCACCTCTGGCGTGGTGCTCTTGGTTGATAGCTTCAAGCGGACTTCCATAGGAGTCTGACACGGGTTGCAACCGGTCAGACCCGCCTTGTCGAGCAGCTTCTTTGCATAGGCGGCCTGCCCCAGTGAGATGAAGTTCTTTCTCTGTTTCACTTCGATTCCCAGATAGTAAGAGAAGACCAAGGTCGCCATCCGAACAGCCGCTGCATCTCCTTCTTGAACGCTTCAACGTCCATGTGTGTCACGCGCTGTGATGATGAGGTCATCAACATAGACACCCACCACCACCAGCGACGTTGCAGCTCCCTTGTGTACATGCCATACTCACTTGCACACCTCTTGAAACCGAGCTCACGCGAGGCTGTGATCAAGCTTGATGTTCCATGCTTTGGGAGCTTGGCGGAGCCCATACAATGCCTTCTTTAAGCTTGACCACCTTGCCTCGTGCCCAGCAGCAGTGAAGCTGGCGGCTGCGGACATAGAGACTTCCTCCTTGAACTCCCCCATTGAGAAAAGCCGACTTGACATCCATGTGATGGACAAGCCAATTTTCCCAATGCAGCCACTGCAAGAAGGGTTCGAATTGATTCCATTCGAGCAACAGGAGCATATACCTTGTCAAAATCAATTCCATGCTGCTGGACATAGCCTTTTACCTTGAGCCGGGCTTTGTACTTGATGATCTCCCCTTGTTCATTGCGCTTGAGCTTGAACACCCATTTCGGAACCGATCGGGCGATGGCCCAGGGGTAGATCAGAGAGTGCGCCAGGTGCTGTTCTCTTCTATGGAGGCCATCTCCTCCATCATGGCCTTCCTCCAGTGTTAAATGCAGCCACGCGCGCCCTCGAGCGTGGGGGGCTCATCATCCACGGCGCGAGCATGAGTTCTCCATCTAGCTCCCGATTAGCAAGCTCGGAGTAGCCGCCGGTCCCGAACTCGTTCTCCGATTGTTCTGAACCAGAGTGGCGCCTGTCGTCGTGGTGGGGCGTCGAGGTCCAGCTCCCCGGTGGTGGGATGCGAACTCCACTCCTGCGGGTGTTCCTGGTAGGCGAACCCGCTGAAACAGCTTCCTGTGCTGGTGTCGCTGATGTCGCTGGTGACTGCAGCACGTGCCTGCTGCCCTGGGAAGACAACGTCACGTACTCCCGCGATGAATGATGGCTCCCCAGGCCATGCTTCGCCAATTGTCTCCCCAGCTCGAGTGCCCTTCCTTCTTCAAACACCGCATCTCGTGATATGTGAACACGCTCCGTGCTCGGATTATAAAACATGTAGCGCCGAACCGGGCTGCGTGGCGATGAACACCATGGGTGTGTGCTACGATCGTCCAGCTTCGCTGGTGTCCACCGGTGACCTTCACGCAGGCAACCTGGCGAAGGTGCGAAAGAAGTGCACAGCCGGTTTTGGGCCATACCAGACTTCGTCAGGCGTCTTCCCTCCATGCTCCGCGTGGGGATCTGTTCAGGCACGAAGATGGCTGTGCTCACC